>OU618544.1:167870-1463728 GCA_914829495.1 Eilema sororculum | reverse complement strand
GAGTTTCTTAAATAATGTAACAATAAATCACTATCCTTTTGTATTTTTATCGAATGTAAACGTATCTTGCCATTAAACTTACTCGAAGGATGTTTAAATTTTATGATAGCACTAAGGAAAGTTATTTGAGCATCGTTAAAAGGAAATCAGAGGTTTCTGTAAGTACAAGTGCTGGATGTTTCATCAAAAAATCATTGTTTTTAATGGTACACTTTGTTGAGAATAAAAACTTTCAAATGGCACTTTTAATTGGGTTGCCAGGGGACCAGGGTATCTCCTTAATTAGCAGAGGGCACAGTGAAGAGATGGTAAAGAAGCAGTAGTTCGCTACTTATGGTGATAGAGGTAGAGATGGTCTGCTGCATGCATTTAACCAACCAACCCAGTAAGCAGTCCTCGTCAGTAATTATCAGAAACGATAGTCCTTTGCAAGGACGATATTCATGAAATAGTTCTGATTGGGTCGACTGATTCCCACCCAGCGATAATAAACTAAATAGTTCGGGACTTCACGCGATAAATTTTTGCCAACATCAAAATAGTGAAACCGAAGAACACAGTCCCGATGCCGCCTGAAACTGACATAGTGTGTGTGGTGTGTCGCCAGCCTTACATTCAATATGAAAGTAGAATGTAGGCTAGACGCATAAAAAATATTTCCCGCACACCGCGCGACCCTCGCAGGCCAGTTAAGTCGTGACCACGGGTGCTGTAACGTACCCGAAACGTCGGCAAAAGTAAGTTTCCCGAAAAACATGAGTATACGCCGCGATAGTTTAAAAATAACAGTCAAATTTGACGCAGATCACACAATATGGTTCTAGTGGGTTAATCTTCCTGGAGGTATTTACGCATTCATTAAGATGTATCCTTTATAATAAACCTTTCCTAGATTTCAAATTTCTTTTACGATTGCATACCATTACGGAAATCGGTGATTGAATTGTGTGTGAAATTACATAGACATTATTTTCATCTGGAATATCTATTTTTCATCCAGAATATCTATATTATACTCGTATGTATATACGAGTATCACTCCCGCATATATTCTCTGAAAAACTTGCCCAAATCGTTCTCAATAGGTAATATTTCTTAGTATCTGTGTTGTTACCTGTAGGACCCTTAGTACGCCCTTACGCAATACATCAAGTCTGTTGGTATTGGCTCCGTAAAGCTGGGTCTACCTTACAGATAAGTAGGCACCAATTTGTTACGAGACCTTTCATTATATTGGACGAAACGTAAAACCGTATCTTTATTTATATAAGTCTATGCATTAACATAAGACTTATTGGGCCTTGGGACTTGAGCGAATATTAAGTGACTTTAATTTATCTTTACTTAATTTCCTGTTTCTCCTCATTTTAGCGTTCGCTACATTTCATTTTACATCTGTTTTTAAACTTAGGTCTACACTGCGCTTGGCCCTTGATTCTACTGAAGCCAAACAACTGTGGAGCCGTAGTCACTACAAAAAATTACATTAAATTTTAGACTTCATTTCTATATGCCTACAGTTCAAAATTAAATGAAAACAGTTTCATTACACTTTTCAATTACTCTACAAAAAGTCATTTAGTTTTGAACTTTAACCGCATAACTTTAAAGTTTATTATTTAATGCCTTTTTTGTAGTCGCGGTGGCAGCACAGGCTTTAGCAACATCGAGGCTCTGATAGTAAGATGAGGTACAGTCCTGAGTTCTTACTTCGTCGTTCTTACGATCATCTTCATTTTTCCATTATCTTCATTTTTTCTTCACCTTTCTCGTATCTTTCCGGTTTCCTCTTGAAGCTGGCAAGCTTTTAAGGACTACTACATACTGGACTACATCCTCTTCACAACATTAGTAGTTTAATTAAGGCCATTAATTCTCCCGAGAAGTGCAATATGAACATATTGCGTGTCCGCGTAATGGCCAGAGCTATAGAGCAATTATCATTAGCCTCATTAACTTCAACATTTGGGTTGCAGATGGCCAGTTGACAGTTGAACAACGCAGCAGTGATTAGCTACTTTGCTCTATACTATGTGTTGATCAAAAGGAATAATCTATATACTTTTGTATTTTACAGGGGTGTTTTGACTTTCATTTTTGGTATTAGTCAATAGTCAACTAGCCTATACTACAAAATGGTATATTTCAGGAGCTGTATGTTTACTGTTGGTTGTAGAATAACTATCACTTTATACGACTTGTTTCTGAAGGAATAAGCGACATTAGACTCCTGCTCAATTACGTGGTAGATTGAAAAAATTCTTGTATGCAAAGTCAGTTTATATGTCATTTCTGGTCACACCTATTTTGCATACCTGTATTCTAATAACTGTTACTTTGAAGGTACCACCTTCAATGGCTAAAGGGGGTATTCGAGATGAAAACTGCACAAGAAATTATAAGGTACCTCGCATATTGACAGAACTTTAAACGAGGACTCTGTGTATATACTTATAATCCAAAGAGACAGAGTTTAAATAAGTTAGTTACTTTATGAACCTGGACAATATTTATCTTGGACATCTATCCAAAGATTAACCTACAACTCAATCTAAAGAAGAAACTCAAATATTTACTAAGTACGTAGAAACGTAGTCCTAATTAGGACCCAAACGAAATTAGTACCTAAGTAGCAAGAACGAATTAAGACCACACTTATACCTAGAACGTACGTACCTAAGTACTTAATTAGTTGTTTTGTAAACTAGAGTGTAAACTAGTGTGTGTAGGATAACGAGGTACTTTTGGTTAGCAATTAAGTTAGTCATACTTGTTTGTTTAAATAGGTAACTTATTTAAAATATTAGATTTTGTATTTTTAGACTAAATATTTTGTTAAGCAAATATACAAAAGAGCCCCTGAGACTTCTCAGGTCGAGATCGTGTTACAAACTGGTGGTCAATTTTCTTAACAAGTCTTTAATCCATACTTCCATACTAATATTATAAAGGCGAAAGTAACTCTGTCTGTCTGTCTGTCTGTCTGTCTGTATGTTACGCTTTCACGCCTAAATCACTGAACCGATTTTAATGAAATTTGGTATAGGCGTAGATTAGACCATGAGAAAGGACATAGGCTATGTTTGGTCGCGATAACCGACATCCACGCGGGCGGAGCCGCGGGCAAAAGCTAGTCCTTACTAATATTATAAATGCAAAAGTAACTCTGTCTGTCTGTCTGTCTGTCTGTCTTTCTGTCTGTCTGTCTGTATGTTACGCTTTCACGCCTCAACCACTTAACCGATTTTGATGAAATTTGGTATAGGGGTAGATTAGACCTTGAGAAAGGACATAGGATATTTTTGGTCGCGATAACCGACATCCACGCGGGCGGAGCCGCGGGCAAAAGCTATAATATTATAAATGCGAAAGTAACTCTGTCTGTCTGTATGTTACGCTTTTACGCGAAAACCACTGAACCGATTTTGATGAAATTTAGTATACGGGTAGATTAGACTATGAGGAAGGACATAGGCTATGTTTGGTCGCGATAACCGACATCCACGCGGGCGGAGCCGCGGGCAAAACCTAGTATTTTTATATTTTGTAACTACCTTTCAAGCGGACTATACAAAAGCTTTGAAAAATTTATAATATTCAGATCCACATAGTGATGATAATAATAAATAAATAAATATTCCACAACATTCTACACAACGCCATCTAGACCCATAGTAAGCTTTTATAGCTTGTGTTATGGAATCTAGAATGCGGATAAACATACTTATAGACATTTTTTTGTAAATACATACATATTATTATACATAGAAACACCCAGACTAATGCAAATAGCCATATTCATGCATACAAATATTTGCACTGAGCGGGAATCGAACCTGCGCCTCCTGCGTGACAGTCGCGTGCACTACCGCCACGCCACAGAGGCCGTCAAATGATGTCTGTAAGTTACCGAAAATACAACCCTGCTTTTTACGCCTTTGGATGTTCGCATAATTCGGCAACGTTATGACAACTGTTATAATAATCACGGATTTTATAACCGTATCGGCAAAAATTCCTACCTTCCAATAAAACCTTCTACGTTCGTTCATCTCGCTGTCATTACTCATATTCCTATTTGTTTCTCAAGGCACGTCCTAGTGGTTTACTTACGTAAGTAATGACAGTTGACTTTCAGCTCCTTTGATGTTACGCTATCTCGAATACTTTCTCCTTTATGAATACTTACTCTGTACTTAAATGGCAAATGGCAACCTATAAATATGATAGAACATCTGTTCCCTGTGTTGATCTGTACACAAATAAAAATCGTGCAATGATAAAAACTGTTTCTTTTTTTTCCGTATTGTATGTGTTGTCGTATTATTCATCCGATTTGGGATAATACTTTGTCAACTCATAGCTCACGCTTGGTAGAGGTAGCGCTGTAAACAGAATGTACGATTCGAATACATAGGTAAAAAGAATCTTCCGGGCGAGACTCGAACCCGCGATGTTTCATTACACTAAACAGAAGACGGATAAGAAGTGAAATTTGAATCACATCGGGCGTGTCTCGGTAGCCGAGTTGGTCAAGGCATTCCCCCTGTAAGGGAAAAATCGCGGGTTCTTTAGATAGTTAGCATACTTAATGCTTGAATGATTTTTTTTATAGCATTTATTATGCTAACTTTTAAGTTCGAAAAACATTGGAAAAAATGAAATGCTCAAGTGAGACTCGAACTCACGACCTTTCCCTTACAGGGGGACTGCTCTGCCAACTCAATAGCTCAGTTGGCAGAGCAGTCCCCCTGTAAGGGAAAGGTCGTGAGTTCGAGTCTCACTTGAACATTTCATTTTTTCCAATGTTTTTCGATACTTAATGCTGTTAAATTCATTCAAGAATGTACGATTTTTTTACGAAATTTTCCCTTTTGAAGTCGAAATGTATCAAATAGTGCATAATAACAAAGTATCTAAAACAAAAAGTGTAATGGAACCGTTTATGGCTCTAAAAGCAATAAAAGTACGCACGTTCAAAGAGACACCGGAAAGGTCATAAAAAGGTCGACTTTTATCGCAAACCCTGTATTGTTTAGAGTTTTCGTTTATTATTCTAATATAACTGCAATTTAGCAAGTTTATTCCCAAGCAGTACTATTTCTTACTTCCAGTAAGGACTCCGTTAACCGGACGGATATTCAACCTTTATTTTGGGCCATTTCATCCACTTCCCATACTATGAAAACTGCTGCAGATATTCATAATATGTCAACCAGGACTGACGGGTTAACTTGATTTCCGAGGCACATACCCAGACCAATGCAAATAGATATATTCATGCTTACAAGAATTTGCACTAAGCGGGAATCGAATGCACACATAATAGGCTTCCCACCCAGTAAGACAAACAAATAACCAGTTTTCCTTCCCAACCAGTAACAGTGTAACAAATTGAATGGGACTACACCATAAAAATTAAAGTGCTATGAAGCTTATTGTAACATACGATAGTACCAAGTGAAACAACTTTGAACACTCTTTTGTAAGACTTTGTATCGAATGTTCAACGTTTTATTTCTGTACTTTAGTTACGAGTATATTTTATTTCACTGTAATACTCTTGGCGTCTTATTTTATTATTCACGAGTGTGATCACTCTATACTCAATCTATTCATCGTTGTAAAACCAAAATCTGATATGCGTTTTTTATAATTTTAACATTTTGAAAATTGCAATGGATTTTCACAATTGCGACTGGTAAATGAACCAATCTATCGTATGAATGAACTGCTTTGTGATAACGACGCACTATGACAACTTAATAAAATATGCTATGTGAAGTAGCTAGAAATATTGTCAAATAAAATCTGTTAAGTGAGCACATAGTACATAATTATAATAAATACTGTGGAAAAAGTACAAGTGTTCTCAATATGTGTAACATAGCAGATTTTGGTTTGACAACGAAAATATGTAATCTAATCATAGTTACGGCAGGCCTTCCCCCAACTACTATATGTTTAAATCTAAGATATTGTACAGAATAATAATTTGCACATATATATGTACATATAATATACGTACACCTACATAATCCAATCATAGCACGTGTTCGGTCGCCTTCTTAATAAACAACTTTATCGACTATATTATATTTTATCAGCTGACCCGGTCAAGCCACTTCGTAATTGAGTTGCAACTAGCTCATAAATCATTGATTACAGTCCGAAAACTTTACCTTTAAGCAATTAAATCCAGCGTCTCAGCGTTGTAAGCAGGGCACTGACTGACCTCCGTCCCCCATGAGCGCGGGCCTGGGGGTGACGGGTGGAGCCGCCTGTCACCCCAGCAGAAGCAGGCCACGGCGGCGGTGTGCTGGAGAGCGCGCCTCCCCATTCCGGGGGCGAGTTGGGGACACCATTGTCCCCCCTCCTGAGGAGGGCCAGACCGTAAGGGATGGCCCTGGGTCAGCCGGGGTGCGAGGGATATGTCGACGACAACCTCACCTCCGGCCTAGCACCACGGCCCACAGTCGGCATGCGGTTTTAGTCGGTTCGAGTCCGACATAACCTCCCCTTCCGGCTCCGGAAGGGGGAGTATGAGAGGGGATTTCCACACGAAAAAAAAAGCGTAAGTTGAAGTATTTTTTTTTACTGTTGAAGTTCGGTGTTTTTGTATTTTTATAGTCGAGGATAACAATTGGTTCCGATGGGTTACAGAAATGGGATCAAATCTCTCGCGGGTGAATTCACGGGCAAAAAATAGTCTTCAATACAAGTTAGCATAGTTCGTGTTAAAAAAATACTTTTAAATTAACTTAACTGTTAATTACCAAAACACGAAACTTGCATTTTCTACATTTAGTTGCTAACCTGTGTTTACTCTGTCACCATACTCTGTACATGCAATATGTCATTTCTTTGGAACCCTGCAATCATGTAATTAAAAACCTCTTTATAAGAAGGCTACATGCTATCAAATTGATGCAAAAAGTGCATTTATGTTGCAAAAAAGTAACAAACCGTTTTTATTTATGATCCTACATCACGAACCTAGTTGAAACAAAGCCAACAAAATAAAAAGTTATAGAGAAAAAATATTTGCAAGGGCACAACCGAGTGACTAAGATTAAATAATAGATAGTAGTACTGTACTGTGTCATTAATATTATACCGGGTGTAATGGAAACGCTCCCGAAGCCGAAAGTTGCATAACATATTGGCATAATAAACTCTATTATTAAGAAAACAAAAAACCCGACTGCGAAGTAAAAATACAACTGAAAAGCAAAAAAACAAGCTCTACAGTTCTTTTGTGACTTTATTTAGCTAATTAATGTTTTACTTTCTCTTCTTTAGCATTACATAAAAATGTGAATAAACATGACTATGAATGTTGGAAAAGTATTGCATGCGGGAACAAGCTGTTAAATCGTTTTTCTCACATTTACCTACCACTGGCTTGGCACAGCTTGTTCCCGCCTGCAATACTTTTCCAACATTCATAGTCATGTTTATTCACATTTTTATGTAATGCTAAAGAAGAGAAAGTAAAACATTAATTAGCTAAATAAAGTCACAAAAGAACTGTAGAGCTTGTTTTTTTGCTTTTCAGTTGTATTTTTACTTCGCAGTCGGGTTTTTTGTTTTCTTAATAATAGAGTTTATTTCAAACTTTTTAGTTAAAAAATGTAAAATGTGGGAGCATGCTAAGAACGTTAGAGAGCTTTACTCATCGATTTCTCACTCTGAGCGACTTGAGCAGATGCGAAAGCATGCTGAGAACGTTAGAGAGCTTGAGTCATTGACTTCTCACTCTGAGCGACTTGAGCAGATGTGAAAGCATGCTGAGAATTTTAGAGAGCTTGAGTCATCGACTTCTCACTCTGAGCGATTTGAGCAGATGCGAGAGCATGCCAAGAATATCGGGAAGCTTGAGTCACCAACTTGTCGTTATCAGCAACTTAAGCAGATGCGTGAGTATGCCGAGATGCCCGGGAGCTTGAGTCACCAACCTCTCGTTACCAGTAACTTGAGCAAATGCGTGAGCATGCTGAGTATACCCGGGAGCTTGAATCACCAATCTCACGTTCTGAGCGACTTGAGCAGATGCGAGAGTATGCCGAGAACGTCCGAGACATTGAGTCACCGACTTCTTGCTTGTGACTTCTTGTAGTTTCTACCAGAATAGATTACGATGATGAAGATCATCTAGATATTGATGCTTATGAAAACGATCATCATGATGAAAACGTAATTACTGGACAATACATAATCTTGTTCGTTCTAGGTTTGACACTCATCATTCGGAACCATACAAAAATATATTTGGCAGGTATGTTCACAGACCTCATTCAGTTGAACATCTGAGTCTAGGTGAATTTGCTATCTGGTATGATGTAGTTTCTACCAGAATAGATTACGATCATGAAGATCATCAAGATATTGATGCTTATGAAAACGATCATCATGATGCTTGTTCGTCCGATTGTTTTTAGTTTTGCCATTTTGCAAAATAAAATAATCTGATGGTAAGAAAATATGTAATTAACACAAATCACAATTAACTCAAATAATCTTTTTTTTTATTTAACAAGACATATTGTATTTATTATAACAAACAACCTGAGATGAAGAGAAAGCAAAATGATATATATTTACACTGACACGTAAACATAAACAACACGATGAGAAGAAGAAAGCAAACGATCCAAAAAAAAGTATAGAATTTATTTCTATAGCAAGAACTAGTTCGGACACCAAACAACACAAGATAGTAAACGTTGAAGTGAAGGATTAATCGATTTGAAACGCATAGAAAACTTCAACAGTTCAGACAGACGAAGCGATTTTAAGCAATACAGCATTAATCCTTTGTACCTTAATAAATTGCGCATTGATTATAGATCAACTAGCGACCCGCCCCGGCTTAATCATTTTTGCATATTCAAGGGACATTACCGAAATTCTACCTTAATTAGTATATTTTTGCTCATATCTCCGGTTCCACTCAAGCGATTGCAATCAAACAAACGTCAGATTTTAAGTTTGACCAAGACCTTTTAAACAAATGAAACCGCATTGAAATTTGTTTAGTCGTTTCTGCGACCAACGCGGTCAAACAATTTTTGCGCCAATAATCCGTCATTTTGATTTTCTCGAAATTTTAATGTACCCAGTGTCACCCGCGCAATCACGACGAATCAAATGACACCTCACATGTCAAAATCCGTCAAACCGTTCAGACTTTAGAGCGTGCAAGAACTATTTTCAAGGTTTTCATTTTAGCACCAAAACTCCGCCATTTTGAGTTTCTAGAAATTTTAATGTACCCAGTGTCACTCACGCAATCACGACGAATCTAATGAGACCTCACATGTTCAAATCCGTCAAGCCGTTCAGGCTGTAGGCCGTGCCAAATAAATGGACATACATACATACATACATACAGACATAGTCTCGAAAAACATTACCCTCCTTCCTTCGGCAGTCGGGTAAAAAATATCGATTTGGAGAAAAAAAAAGTTTTGAATATTTTTAAAATTCAAAATTAATAAATTTAAAATATATATTTTATCCAAATCGATTTTTTTATGCCAATATGTTTTGTAACTGGAGTTCACCTTACACGCAATATATAGATATCCTTCTAGCTATAAAGGGAAGGAATGGTAATCATGAATTACCCCTCTACTCACCAGTCCAGTGGTTACACATTTCGAGTCTCAAATTTAAAAGTCGGTAGGAGTATATTTAAAATTAGAACATTTTTCCTAGCTCATTTCTTATAAGTAGTCACGTAGGCCTATTACATTGATGTTGATCTAATATTACTAATTCCTCAGAAACTTCATTAACTTCATAGCCTGGACCATTCAGCTGGTTACTGAGCCTGATGCAAATGGCATTTTCTCGTCTACACAACGCATATGATATCCACCAAGTGATACAAAGTACTCAAAATGATCTTAATTTCGTTTTTTTATCCCCTTTCAGTTGGTTGATTGTTCTAATATTTGGTACACACCTTTAGTTTGGACAATAATACCATTTAAATCAATAAAACAGTTTAATTTGCTCTTAATACGAGAGTTTTAAGATCATTTTGAGACTTCATTGTCAAGATATTTATGACGCTGACTAAGACTTGTACTAACTTACATTATATTCAATGCACATTGAATAAAGTAAAAATTAAATTTGCAGGCGTACTACACGATGGTTCTTGTAATGAATATCTCATAGAACATTCAAAGAAGGCGCGGATTCATTTAGGAGTGTCTACACAGTCTTTTCTATGTATAAAACTTTTGGTCCTGACAGACTGACTGAATGATTGACTAAACACAACGCACAGCCTAAACCGCTGGTCGTAGAGACTTGAAATTTATGGAAAGAGTTTGAAAAGAGGCGTAGAGGCAGGGATTTTTTGGAATACAAACTCAAAGGGCCAAATTAAGCACAACAACGTACTTTCTTATAACTCAAGAATGGCTGAACAGATTTTCATGATCTGATGGTTTTTGAATTTGTCTCTGTTGCCGAAAATCGATTATCACAATTTAAATATGGTATATTCATGAAATAATGTAATACTTATTATTGAAAAATCAATTTAAAAGGGCGTAATAATAGATAACAGTGTCGTTGTCATGGCAACCATGGAACTAAAAGTCTCAAAGTGCTATCCATAAATACTACAAACTGGGGTTAATATTTCAGGATTATTCCTAATTCCACTCCATTCAGGTAATTCATAATCTGGGGCTGGAATACAGCCAATATTAGAGCATTTTGTAAAGCTGCTAATAATATTCTAATAAGAAGGTATTGACTATGTGTCGTCGGTTGTGTCCACAGATAACAATAGTAAGTCGCTAGTAGATCGCCTAATTAAGAAACTTTAAGCACTTAAAGTACCACTGAATATAATACAAGAACGTATTTATTCAGTCCTTGACAAAGGTTCAATAACTTCTAGGTAATATCAATAAGCACTGTCTCTGACCTATTGGAATAATGACTAAAGTAACTTTGACCTGATTTTAATAGAGAACAGTTTCAAGATATATTCAGAACAGTAAATATATTCTTGAAATCAATCCTTCATAGACTAAGGATTCTCCGGAATACAAGGTTGTTATTAAATGGAGGTTATTTGAATTCGAGACAAATATTATTTTATCTCTAGTATTTATAGATGATTTCAAGACTTTTCTGTAATCTCTGAATCTCGTGTAGCGTATTTTTTGCCCTTAATTTAAAAGCCTTAGTAACTAAAGTTATAAATATTTATGTTAAGTTATGTAGAAACTAAGTTTTACTTAACTATACTGCGATAAATGAATGAATGATGGAGAGGAAAAACTTGTTTGTTCGTTATCGTTAATCTCTAGAACATTTTTTGTAAAGGAATAGGGAGGCGAGGAGGGACGGACCGCCTGATGGGAAGCGATGGACATCCGCAATACTAGAGGAGTCAAAAGTGAATTACCTTTCTTCCAAAAGAAGAGAAGAAGTTATGCAAAAAGCAAAACATTTTTGTGATCATTTCAAAGATTCATCGTAGGGTAAGCCTCATGTCTGAATAGTTCAAACGTTAGCCGTATCCCGTGGATATCACGCCAACATTGACAGCTCCTCAAGACCCCTATCAAATTCTGACATCCCAATTCTTCATAATTTCATTTCTTTTGATCTCTTTTATGTCGGCTTGGTTTTGGTTTGTACTGAGAAGACAAAGGCAAAGGCTTTGTGATGGGCAGCAGCCACTGCATATATATTTAGGTAAACCAGTAATTGTAGTAGGAACAGCGTCAGAAATATCTTGATTACAAAGTCTGAAAATGATCTTGATACAATTGTTTTATTTATTTAAATTATGTAAAAGCCTCTGTAGCGTGGCGGTGGTGAGCTAGACTGCTACGCATGAGTCGCAGGTTCGATCCCCGCTCAGTACAAATATTTGTATGAATATGGCTATTTGCATTGGTCTGGGTGTCTCTATGTATAATATGTATGTATTTACAAAAAAAAGTATCTAAGTATGTTTATCCCCATTCTAGATTCCATAACACAAGCTAGTCAAGCTTGGGTCTAGATAGCTTTGTGTAGAATGTTGTGGAATATTTATTTACTAGCTTTTGCCCGCGGCTCCGCCCTCGGGGATGTGCCTTTCTCATGGTCTAATCTACCCCTATGCCAAATGTCATCAAAATCAGTTCAGGGGTTGAGGCGTGAAAGCGTAACATACAGACAGACAGACAGACAGGTACTTTCGCATCTATAATATTAGTATGGATATGGATTTATCCAAACTGAACGTATATACCAAATATCCGGACAATCCGTCAACAGGAAGGGGGGGGGGGGAGGGGGGGAGCCAAGGAATAAGGTCGATTTGAACACTTTTTTTTATCAAGATCTTTCTGATGCTGACTATACAAAGTGGGTACCTAGTTTCTAGGTGTCGTAAAATATTCTAATCCTGAATATTAATCCTCATAATAAAGAGTATTGTCCAAAACCTTGCATTAAACGTTTAGTCGAAATTATAATAGAAAATTATTATGCAAATATTCAACTGAAACGGCACCTATTCATAAACGCAGTATTCATAAGCAGTGAACAAAGCTCCACTGTGCTGCCAGTCATAACAATTTAATATTAACCTTAGCGTCATTATAATACAGTTTATTGTTCCTTGAGGTGTTTATGGCTCGGTATAGTTAACTTTTATTAGTGCAGTTTATTTCAGTGAGAGTAATTGAATTATATGACGCTGGTTATATAGTTTTGTGTGCGGGCTCGATATTGTTATTCGTAGTATCCCTCATTGTCAATTGTGGCAGTCTCTGTACAATGTAATTAGATTTGAGATTGACATGGTCATTTACATTCATAGTAAAACTCGCCGGGATATTTACCATATATCTTATATTTTGCCGAGGATGATCCATGCATCCGTGATCATGGCGCTTGAAACAGCGCCGAAATATCGGATCCTCGGCGCATTATTCACTTAAAAACTTTATTGCTAAGAGTCTAATATCGTTTTGCGATTATTTTACTGATACTCACAAAAGGGTGTACAGGGATTCATAAAGTTTTCAAGTACAAAACTATCCATTTTTTCCCTACTCTCAAATTGGTTCTGATCGTCTACCCCACTAGTAAATTGGCCCACTCTATTACTCTTCTATATTATCTGATTTGGGCAATTTTCGCTTTTATGGAAACTACTGGCGTCAGACTTCCCATCTCCGAAAGATTTAATCTGTCAGGTAAGTTGTCTTGGACCTCTAAGATTGATAGGGTCCCGTAGACTTTAATAAAACTAGCCAAAAGCGGCTTTGTAAATCACTTTATAGTGTAAATATAGTCAATATATTTCTGTTTTTTTTTTTGTGTGGAAATCCCCCGCCGGAGCCGGAAGGGGAGGTTATGTCGGACTCGAACCGACTAAAACCGTACGCCGACTGAGGGTCGTGGTGTTAGGCCGGAGGTGAGGTTGTCATCGACATATCCCTCGCACCTCGGCTGACCCAGAGCCATCCCTTACGGTCTGGTCCTCCTTGAGAGGGGGGACAACGGTGTCCCCGACTACACAGTAGAAACAAACACTTGTTTTAAAATCGAATAGACAAGTGTACGGAGAGCAATAAAGCGAAATGTCATTGTGCACTCAAGTTACGTACTCCGTACAATATACTGAGTAATATTATCGTACAAAGTACATCTCCACTTGCATCTCAATGACATGCAGACGCTACAATATTCTTCTGCGAGAGATAAGTACGTTGAAACTTTTGCAATTTAGCGATGGAAAATAAAAGTATACCCCTGTCGTTCAGAATAAGAAAGATTTCGTTCTTTTTGTTGTACTTCGAATACATCGGGAAAAATGAAAGGTATAGTTCACTTAGAGCACCCAGCTGAATAGCACTTATTCGAATAGCTGGCTGGTACTTTTTGCATGGAGGCTCACAGAAGCATCCATTCTTGAAGAACACCATATTGTAGTCGCTTGGTAAGACCACGGCAGGGTTTCATAGTATCTATATATGTAGGTAGCTGCGTGTGATATCGATCATGTTCAAAATTGGGGTCACAATAACACGTGTTATGAGTCAGCATGCACCCTGTACACCGCAGCACTAGCGTAGGTGTTCTTAGTGGACAACATAAATTAGTATCCACGAATAGCACCCGGCCAAAATCTTGATGGGTGCTCTTCGTGGATATGGTTACGTGCTATTCGCTCAGGTGCTATACAGCTGGGTGCTCTAAGTGGACTAAAATGCCCAAGTGGAACCTGAACCCACGACTGACGATGTCATATTTAAAGTTTATTATTATACAGACAGATAATACCCAGACACAGATGGAGGCTCGAGTTAACAGTGGTGCCCGGATTATGGCTGTAGGCCCTATTACGTGGGACCGAATACAATGATTCGTGAATGTGGGTGTTAATTCACCTTTGCTTAACCCTCCGGAGATAAAGCCGTGATCATATTGTGTATGTATATGTTTATTATGTATTATTACACTTCACACTGTGGGTTTGATGTAGATACCTTACTTATAAATGGTCTGTTTGGTATCATCAATCGTCTTAAGTTTGTCAAGTAGCTTCTGAATTTGTTCATATCACAGCTCCGTCCGCTTAAACCTTCATCCCCTTTTTATTGCTTAAATAGAGGCTATAAGTATTAAAGCTTAGTCGTATCTAGTTCCATTTCGACAGTTCACATCCAGCGTTCATTTAATTTATGTCTAACCAACTACTGTTGTTTTGATACCCAGTGACAATAAATACAAATTTAAGGCGGGCCTGGACTGTCGTGAGGCATGGCAAACGTTTACGTGATTATCGTGCTGCATCAACCACATCAGAACAGTGACAGTACAGTGAATAAATAAATAAATATTCCACAACATTCTACATAACGCTATCTAGACCCATGGTAAGCTTTTATAGCTTGTGTTATGGAATCTAGAATGCGGATAAACATACTCATATACTTTTTTTTTGTAAATATTTACATATTATACATACATAGAAACACCCAGATCAATGCAAATAGCCATATTCATGCATACAAACATTTGCACTGAGCGGGAATCGAACCCGCGCCTCCTGCGTGGCAGTCGCGTGTACTACCGCCACGCCACAGAGGATGAATAGTTCTACTATGAAAATTAGATTAAAGAATGAAGAGAACGCTGATGCAATAATTATTAAGCGTGACAATCTTAACATGCAGTATGAAAAATCAAAGGAATTGTCAATCAACTGTCAAAAATATGAAGACCATGCTTGCTTGCAGGACAAACATTTTAAAATCATTTATTCTGCACAGATCATTAAATCAGCACTTACAAAAACTCAACTTAAAAGTAAATAGGTACTAAAGAACAGTTTAGCAAATGGATCACCGCACCGGTTCGATACGCGGCCCAGACCTGAGAAGACTCCGGCAAGAAACTCAGTGAATATTTTTTTTGGTCTGCACGTAACATTTTTATTATCGTGACACATTATTGTCCAGGGCACACTTTATGACATGATATGTCATATCACCCAACAAAATCAGTAGTTACACAATAATATATATATAAGCACGAACATAATATACATAGATATTAAACAAAAATGCGTCCTTTGTTCTTGGGTAGTCTAGTTAAAATAGCCATTATTAAAGTGATAAAAACAACAATAATAGTGTCTTTTCTCTCACTTCCATGTACAGCCGGCATAATAATTGGGTTCGTTTATTTTAATTACAGCCAGAGGACTGGTAAAAAATAGGTGTTACATTAAAAAGAAAAATGGCGACTGAGTTTCGCTGCAAAAGTCTAATTACGTTTGGGAAGGAGGCGGAATTACAGTTATTGAAATATTTTGTGATATAGAGAATATTTTGCTAGCGCAATTTCGAGAGTTAGTTATAATGTTTTCGATCTGCGGTTGATATATATTTTATTTGTTTGTTTATCTTTTAGGCAAGAATGGATGGATTTGACTGAACTTTTGAAATTATAGATTACTAGCTTTTGCCCGCGGTTCCACCCGCGTGGATGTCGGTTATCGCGACCAAACATAGCCTGTGTCCTTTCTCAAGGTCTAACCTATCCCTATACCAAATTTCATCAAAATCGGTTCAATGGTTTCAGCGTGGAAGCGTAACATACAGACAGACAGACAGAGTTACTTTCGCATTTATAATATTAGTATGGAGTATGGATGAACAGCTTAAAACATAAGCTACTCTTCATAGAAGTTAATTCCCTATCAGTCGTGGGTACAATATTCGCTACAGGTGGAGCCAAACATTATGTTCCATTCATGTTCATTGCGGCTCCAACCGTGTAAAATATATCCCAATACTGAGACCCACTGGATGGTAAGAGGAACAAGGCTAAGACGATAATAACTACTTTTTATATTATGGACTAAAATATTAATTAGTTGACATTCCTTAGTTTATAAGGGAAGCTCCACAACCAATGTACTATACTATTCTAACTAAAATACTAACTGTACAATATATACAAAAATGAGAAAAAAACAGTAAGAGATTTTGTTATTTGACACCTTTCTTCTTTAGAAAACATCTGCAATACTGTGATAAATTGGTAGAACCACATCGGTAATTAATTCGGTACAAATGCCAACCTTTAGTATTGATGTTGATCCGGGGCCACATGCGGATTTGTTTATTCGTCCATTTATTTAAGGAGGGTCACACTTGAATCCCAAGTGGCATTGAACCTTTTAGCCTTAGAAGTGATTTTACTACCTTCTGGTGTGTCGCATTCTGTCTTTTATTTTATTGCCAAAAAGGAATTTCTTGAAAAATCTGTAGCCTGCGACCCCACTTGTGTGGAATTCTTGTGAATTCGCAACCCATAGATAAAAAGTACCATAAAATGAAATTCCAAACTAATGAAGTAGGGGTTATTTGAATGTGGTATAATACAATAATAAACAAACAAAAACACCATACACTTTATTTTTATATCTTTAGTATCGGTCACAGTGTTATTCTCACGAGAATAATGGTAGAAAATCTAGTTTGCAACGCAACAGGTACAACCGTTGGAAAAGAGCCAGCCAATAAAGAGTTATAACAAACTTTTGCAGTCACCAAATAACAATAAGAGAGAAATCCGAATCCACGGTATACTGGACCCTACATCCTTTGGGATGTTTTGGGCCTAAGTCAATCTTCTTAATTGATAGTTAATCCTGCTACACTAGGGACGTGGTTTTAGCACTCGCTTTTGTTTAAGCAAGGTTTTGAGAAAACGAATATACCAATCAAAAATAATAAACGGACTCAGAGTCATATAGATAAAACTTTGGTCAATTAGGAAATTGCTTTATAGATGATGATGAACTTACTGTAGGATGAGGTAGGTTGGAAACAACAAATTTTCTAAATACCTACCATTTGAAGTTCAATAAATTTGTTTCCACTTTAACTTGGATCGAAATTCAATAAAGTCAAGGGTATTAATTTGTCCGGGATCTTTACTTCAATTTATTTGTGATCGGCTCTGCTGTGGAGTGGGCAGCTGAGAGCAGTTACGGAAATATGGCGGCGGTTACGAACTTCCTTATTTTTGGAAAATGTATCGTGAAGTAACTGTAATTTACGACTGCTGTGGTTTATTGCACCGGTGCAATATACTATTACATTTTTTGGCAAACACTCCGACGGCGACGGAGAATGGAATGAAGAAAAATGATGTTTTTTTGCAATGTTATTTTATTTTACTTTTTAGAATGAAAATGATTATTAACCTTCACTATACGCTCAATTTCAGGTTTACAAACAGTAGTTATCCGATAGTATTGTAAAAGTGTATAACATTTAGAATTAAGTATTTATTAGGTGTCATTAGTTTGCTATTTGCTATATGGCGTTGTTAGCGTAACTTAAATCGTGATAATAATGGCTTCGTTACACTAAGTTGTATAATTTTGGTAAATCGTTTAGTTAATAGAATAAATACACTGTAATTGAAAATGAATTGTTTGTAGTTTATTATTTACTCCGCTGCGGTTCTTGAATTTTGTTTACCAACACATTTTGTTGAATTTCGAACTCCCTAAAGCATTTTCGTCAAATTCATAATCTCGGATTGTACACAGTCACCCGTACTTATGAATGCTCGCAATGCCCGAGGCGTCACTCACGAGTTGATCCCCAGGGAGCTTTGGTGACCCTACTCACCGATAGATGTCATATATACACCTCGGCGCAGCAAAAGTGTCCTATATTGCCTGCGATAATGTAATGAGATATTTTGGAGAAACATCCTACCAATGGATCATCCGTCCATCAATAACTATGGAAGTGGATGGCTACAAGGATACAGCAAGACCTAAGAGGACATGGAAGGACTGTGTGAAAGATATAATATGGGTAGGAAGGGAGTAAATGTTGAGATGACTACAACCAGAAATGAATGGAAAGAAACACAGTTGTTGGATCGACTCCAAATAAACTTAGGATAAGGGGCAGGTGGGTTATGATGAGGTTGATGATGATGATGATAATGATGACGATCCATCAAAATGGTAAACTATACGATCTGATCATATTTACTTGACATACTACTTCAAGCATTAAATCTGCAGTGGCGAAAACCTACTAAAATGTGTACTTACGAAAATACAGTATAAATCACTTGCAGATTATACTGAAGTAGGTAAAGCTCGCGGTTCGTATAAAGCCAGATTACCTTGAGGAGCCGGATCAGATTTAATGTATCCTTCAGACGATAGAATGATACATTTGAAATAAGTATGTAGATTTTATATGAAAGAAAATTGCGGTAATGCTAATGCCAATTACTTATGTAAACTCACTTATTTATTCACGCACTGATATCGTTTCGCTCGTCAAGACAGAGTAGCGGATTTGTGGATTTGTTTAACTTGTACGTTGTCGTCGGTACTTCTTCTTCTTCGAGTAAGTGACTATATCTGACATATAGTGACTAGACTTGTAAATTTTTTCGACCCATACTTGGCTACAGCAACAGCCTTTTCTGTTGCTATCACCTTTTGCTTTAGGCAGATCTATTTTTTCTGTAACTACGATTCTGGCTCACACCTTTTGTTTCTTTTATTTCCATAATTTTATTGTTTTCACTCATGCTTGCTCGTTTTGAATAATCTTAATTTGAGAGGCAATTTCTGTAATAAACGGTCAGGATTGGGTAATTCAATAGAGAACACTGATGTTGTTTAATTAACCATCAATATACATAATTATTCTACAATTCCAGTTAAGCACCTACAAAAAATATATCTAATTCGGGCATTTATTTTTTTAGGCAGAAGAATAGAAGATGATGAAATAAAAATCTTTTATAACGTCAGCACTCAGATATATTTGTTTTCATAAGTCTATCGCAGATAACATCTTCAAAACCATTTAGTTTTCATTTATGTTACGTCATTTGCAAACTGACTTCAACTTTATAGCTCCAACGGTCGGCGTACAGAGATGGGTCTCTGAAATAAAAATGAATGAGCTGCCATTCGCAAAACCCGTTCATTTCCCTCCTTCTATCTATCACACAAAAAATATTCCGTCAGATGCCAGCAGTATTGAATCTGCATGCAATTGGCTCACTTCTTTTGTTTTTCATCCATTTGTTTTAGCAAGCCGTCTATTGGATGTTTGCATGACAAGTCACAAAGACATGACTGAAGTGCAAATAGAGAAATAAAACTGAGTTATGAGGATTTGTTTTTAAAGTTTATTTGATATAGACAATAACAACATGCATAGTGTTTTGTGATCAATCATTCAATTAATGGTGATTGGTTTATTCAATCAGTCAATCAATTAGCTTATTGCAGTCCACTACTGTACATAGTTATTGGTAATTGGTTAATGCTGCGCCAGCTGGAGTATTACATTTACAGGATATTTACGCAAAATTAGAATCTGCTTCGTAAATTAATTGTTGTGATTTAGCTCATATGAGTGACCATTTTACAAATTTTATAGACATACTAGCTTTTGATCGCGGCTTCGCCCGCGTGGATGTCGGCTATCGCAACAAAACATTTCTCAAAAGACGTAGGTGTACGAAGTTTCATGCTTGTAACTTTGAAAATGACGAACTTCCCATACAAAAGTTTATAACCTATTTTACCCTCTTAGTAGTAAAATTTAGAAAAACGCTGATACATGTATTCATTTATTTCTTAAAAGACACAGGTATATGAAATTTAGTGCATCTAGCTCAGAAAATGACGGACTTTCATACAAACTTCCATCCCTTATTTTACCCCTTTAGTAGCAGAATTTCCAAGAAATCTTTCTTAGCGGAGGCCTACGTCACAACATGTACCTGCATGCCAAATTTCAGCCCGGTCCGTCCGGTGGTTTTGGCTGGGCGTTGATAGATCACTATGTCAGTCAGTCAGTCAGTCACCTTATATAAATTTAGATATTGATTTGTACTGAATATTCAAAAGTGACTCGTTTTTAGCATAATTGCTAAATGTGGCGTTTTTAGCCTCGCTGGACACGAGAGACTGGACACGCGGAAGTTAATGACATTTATTATTTTGTTAACTGGACACAATATTATTTAGATTAAGATAATTCTTATGTATGTAGCAAGTCCTACCACAGAGGTCGTATAGAAAATAATACAAACCAATTTAAATATAAAATACCTAATTTGAATTCGTACAAAGGGTGAAGTTATCGCTAAAAGAAATTTCTTACATGTAACAATTTGGACGGGTTAAACCCACACTAATTCAAGTACCTTTGAAAGGAATAATTTTATCATTTATTTTTTTGACATAATATACATTTTTGTCAGTTTCAATCTAGGTCAGGTAGTAAAATGAGGCACGACTGAAAGGCTTCTTTGCCTACTCCTTACTAAGCATTTTGGATTACTCTGACAAGTTTTGACAGTAGTGTTAGGAGTACTCAGACATTATATTGGAATATTATTTTCTAGAAATACGAAACTTATCTTTGACAACAACTCAGGTTGAAAAGATAGCTACACGGTCCTGACATCAATCTTTACCCGTTCTCAACCTTTGTATCGTTACTTCGTACTGTAGTTAGCAAATAAAATACCTTCCATTCAAAGACGGGTGTCTTGCTTTCCTATACGCCGGTCGATATTATTATCTTAAAATGATATTCGACATCAAATTTTCGTTAAACAGTGGATAATAGAACTCTCATACCCATTTACTACTTACACTTGCTACCTTAAACTTATATGTATATCCGTCTTAGATACTATATCGGTGACTAAGTTCACAGTCTTTCGCGATTACCTGATCAAATTAATGGAATATTAACTACACAGAAATGCACGGTAAGGAGATACGACCGTCATAAAAGCGAATAGGGGTAATTCATCACTTCGGGCCAAGATCACGTCGCTCACCCTCGGTGACCTTATAAAGGAAACTGTTTATTATGTGATATATGCTTCACTGGAGACGTGGGGGTTATTAATTGTCTCACGTATAGCTATGGTATGTTTAGATTTCAGAATTAAAGTACTTCCAGTTTTATAATACAGACAGCTGTATTATAAAAGTTCGCGTATTGATCCATATTCTGTTGAATTTAATCTTGACTAATACCAATTGAATGATTCTACCATACATAAGATTCGATAAAGTAATGATTTCTTTTAAGTTAAAAAAATGTCACAACTACTCGTATAAATAACAAATCAGTGAAACCAGAGAAGAAACAGACAAAAACCCACTCGAAGTTTTCACTTAGCGTATAAATTTTTTTGTACCTAATTAATATTCCTGTCTTTCAAAATTCTGACATTTGTAGTAAAATGAATTAAATTAGTAGTGGATATATAGAATACTCAAATATGAGTACCTACGTTGTTACTTATAAAAATGTGTCTTTTGGATTCTTGCATTCGTGCATATATTATGATCGCAACTCTTTAAAATCTTTTAACAACTTCGCTGCCGCCTGAAATTTCCGGTGCGACGCGTGTGGCCAAAATATTTTAATTCTTTTTTAGCTGTGATATTGCTATGTAATAACAAAATTATCATGAAACTATGAATTAAAACCATTTTTTGTATGGAATAGATAAATAAATTAAAGTCCGCACATATGCGGGGCTGGCATACAGATTGAAAATCTGTATGCCAGCCCCGCACATACGCGGAGCTAACTATTTCAGTTTCTATCAATGTATATTCAGGTAACAATCACAAAATACTGTATGTTTTATAGTAAAATATTATCTATGGGAACACTGGACTTATTTCTCATATTTCTTAGAGTAATAATACACACTTATCCTACATATCACTTTGGAATACAAGAGATCAAATTTCTTATTTCAATAATAAATCTTACATAAATTTAACACAAAAATCAACTATATACCTATTAATTAAAAATTCACAGACAAAAAATAAGGCCTTTAATAAGGCTTTTAGGCCTTGAACATTCCCCACCGTCACTCATTTTTACCTCCAGATAAACCCCACGAATAAAAATAAACCAAAAACAAAAATCCAAAAACCAACACTTGTACATAAATTTTACGTCCGTTGCGCGGGAGGCCAGACAACACGCTACACGTTGCGCTCAGTGCCGGCGGCAGACCGGCCATTAGAAATTAAATAGTCGTAGCCCGCACATGTGCGGGACCGGCACACCGCACACGCCCCGCACCCCGCACATATGCGGGGCTGGCAGCGAAGTTGTTAAAATGAAGTTTAGCTATATTCTACTTTTTCTTGGCTTCGAAGAATGAAGTAATACATAGTAAATCTCCACAAAATGTATTAAAAGCAATTTTGTCTCGTCAATATCATCTCGGAATCAGAGACACTTTAGACTACATCTAAAGACAAATAATGTATGTATTATTTCATCGTAATAAATTTGAATTAAGCCTGGATTTGGCTCCAGACCAATACAGATGCACTGCTTCGCCAGCAATTGCACGTATATAAATGAAATATTCTAGTCTACTACCTACTATAAAATTTTAGTACCCATCGACGTATTTGTATAAGAAAACTGTGAGAATAGAATCAGAAGAGAAATAATATCTTCAGTATTTGGCATGCTCACAAAATGAAAGTGCTGAAGAAAATTGGATGAATTATTTGGACTACAAAAAGCTCGTGGGATAGAGGCGTGGTTGTGTGCATGTATGTATGGGCTCATGAGTAAGTGATTACCCATCGTGTTGGCCAGTTAACCCATCGTACCCATCCCAAGTTTCACCTGTGAAAAGAAAGGATCCGCGCACAAAATTCTTCGTATGACCCGACTTTATGTACATCTTTAACCACAAAAATTAAATCTACTAGACTTTTCGTGGCTAGACTGAAAGGTGACTCCACTGAGTTTTGAAACTCTTTCGGAGGATGACGAACACCCTGTTCATAATGGAAACTACACTGAACTGTTATTATTATTTCAAATAATTTCACAATACCTAAATGGAACAAGTAAACAGTTTCAAGTATTTACAATAACTAGGTAACAAGGTAGGTTAAGATATAAAATAAACATAAATTTAAGATAACGGCTAATAAAGATTTGTTTAGGTATAGGTATGGATTAACTTATGTCTAAAAACCCCCACGGTAGCGCCCAACAGCCTACGGTTGGCAGCCCCGGGTAAGCGCTTGGAAGGATGTCCCAGGACTCCCATCAGACCTACGGCTACAATTGCGGCCTCGCCTAGGAGGTGGTTCGGGTGCTATTCCGCGTCTATGGGGGGAAGTCAACAATGGTATAAAAAGAAAAACAATCAAGATAACAATCACAGGCGTTTCGTGCGTTACACTGCCGCCTCACCGATGATTAATCATGTCTGAAAAGTACAAAGTGACACCGCATCTATCAACCTTATGGCACAGAACAGAATATAATGGTTGCATCTATTATATGAGTACGTCTGTATGTAGTTCTTTGAAGTCACCCTACATTTTGCGGTGCTTGATAAGGGATACTGAAACTACACCTTTATTCTATAAAAGTACTTGTTTATTTGCTTTCTATGGCTGTCTTACTTACTACTTTAGACCTAGAATTCTATGTTTTTCAATAGTGTATGTAAAGCGCACTTTTAAACTAGTATGCTGTATTTTTTTAAAGCGTATCCCTCAAATGAGTTTGTTTTTTTAAGTACTTCTAAGCATCAATAATCATCTACCACAATATTGGGTTACTTCTACACTGTGGGGGTGTAAAAAATATCTAATTGATAAAAAATTAAATCTACTAGACTTTCCGTGGCTGGACTAAAAAATATCTAATTGATAATTTGATTTCAGTCACCTTCAAAGTGGTTTTTGGAAGTGCTAAAGTTTAAATTGAATTCAAGTCAATACAAAATAGTCAGGTCTTACACAGTTCTAAAACGAAGTTTGTTGGGTAAAGTTCCTAATAACTAGGCCAAATCGTTTCATTAAGGTGCCAAGGTGAAATCTAATAAAATACTACTTTCACAAACTTCTCAGACTTCTGTTGACAAATGTTTTGAGCAATTTATGAACTATTGAAATAAACAGCTGTAGTTAATCTTTGTCAAGATTAATTTTGATACTGGGTTGATTAATTTCTTGGGTCTTCGGGTGACTCGCAAATCACGTGACCCTTAACAGAAATGTCGTTATATTTTGGGACAAAGCGTAGGAAGCATTATTCTGACAATGTTTCTATTTGATTTCGTTCTGATATAAGATTATTAATATGATTAAATATACTTAGGCCTGGAAACCCATGAGGATGAAACGAATACTAAAATATTTTTGCTAAAACCGAACCGATTAAAACAGCGTTGATGGCCTATAAAATCCAAAAAAGGTAGTTTGGGATCTTTTTTTTTTTAATTTTTCCAAGTTTTTTGTTCCAGAAAGAACTCGACTACCTGTCCAATTTTGATCTGTTGTGTACTATGAGTATAAAAGACGTTCGTCCATAGAAGAAAGAAATAAGAGTTATAGACCCTTCGTACTTAGGTTTAATAGTCCAGAATAAAAATATTGCTAAATACAAACCTACGGTCAAATATACCTACTGTTTATTGAAAGAAATGGGACATAGAGTTATGAATAGGTAAGATTCACGTAGTGTGTTAAATATCGGTAAGGTTCCGTATCAGAATATCTAAAATCATTTTAACTATTTTCAATACAACTACGGTCAAAAAAACTACTATTTAAAACACCTAATGATCGTTTCACATATTTTTGTAATAACTACTGGTCGAAACAAATAATGAACGATTCACCTACGGTTTATTCAACTATTATTAATTGTGCTAAGGTTGATTGAACTATGTATGAAATACCTAATAGTCGATTCGCCTACGGTTTATTAATACTACCACTTTGTGACAGAAATTTACATTGTTGCAAAACCGACTTCACGTAGTCTTATCTGCCCTACCCCTAGAGTGTAATTTAAGCCCGCGAAGGCGCGGAGGAGCGAGGCGGCCCGCGAGCTGAGGAGCAGGTGGTTCTAACGAGCAGATGCGGTAGTGATCGTCAGATCTATCTGCGACGATAAGGTCGCGTGGGACCGCCGGAGCCCCGCAGCGCCGGAGCCGTGACAGAAGCCATGCTTACTGCATAATTGCTTGCATGCTGCATGCCTGCTTGCATGCTTGGCGGCAGTGCTCGTTAGAACCACCTGCTCCTCAGCTCGCGGGCCGCCTCGCCCCTCCGCGCCTTCGCGGGCTTAAATTACACTCTAGGGGTAGGGCAGACAAGACTACGTGAAGTCGGTTTTGCAACAATGTAAATTTCTGTCACATAATTTTAGTGTTAATATTGTGCCTGAAATAATAACAGTACATTTTTATTTTAAATTGTAACTAGCCACCACTTTAGAATTAATCCTGCGCGTAGTATAAATAAAACGTAGGCGAATCGACCATTAGGTATTTCAAACATAGTCAACATGTACAATATCTTAAAAGAACATTATATTAAATGAATATTATATTAATCGTCCGTTAGTTCAAATAATTTTAGTTTATTCAACATTATGTGTATTAACCAGTAGTCGAGTCGACCAATATGCGTTATGACAATATGTGAATCAACCGTAGTTGTCTTGAAAATAGTTAAAGTGACTTTAGATATTGTGACACGGAACCATCGGTAACCTATTGAAATATTAAATTTCTGTTACCCGAATCTTAAAACCCCGAAAACGGTTGGTAGAACTTTTAAACGACATATGTAATGAATGGCAACTTTCTATAATTCCGTTTTTAATTTCCCAAATGAATCAATTTCCAGGTACACTAAAACCAAATTTTCAAATAGTATTTTTTTGTTTCCCAATTTGCCATAATCCTAATATAGTTATACGAGATTCTCAGAATATTTTTTTTGTTTCCCGTCGTACCATTTTCTAAATAAACTATTACCCAATTTTCATAATCTTTTTATTTGGTTCCCATACAATCGTTTTCCATCTAAACTATATACAGGTATAGTAAAACTCAGTAAATTTATACGATTCATTTATTAGTGTTTAGTCGCGTTTGGTCAAATACGCATTTGGTCCAATTGACAAAAAACTACTTGGATAGATTATGTTAGAAGACTAAGGCCTTCGTGGTTATTTTTTTATAACCACCCAGAAACGATAGAAAGTCAAAAAGAACTGGTTGGTTATGGTTTGGTTATGGTTTGTCTGGATATCAATTTGTGTTCTAAACATTCGGCTTTCATGCATATGGAGTACGGTCATCTGGATTTTGTGCATTTAGATTTCGTATGTCTGGAACTCGTTCGTCTGGATTATAAAACGTCGTACAAATGAATAAAGGGGCAAATAAAACTTCGGAGTTTGAAAAAACGGGATTATGAAAAAATGGCCAAACGTTTTTGGGATTATGATATTCGGAATATTAAAATTCGGGATTAAGATAGGTAACCTTAAATATCTTTACAGTTGCCTTATACATCTCTCAGTCTCTATCTCTGGCAAAGTTTTTCAGCGTAAGTCGGCGGAATGGGAACGCGATCTGAGTGACTTTGTTAGTTTTAAAAGCGTGCTTGTTAGACATTCAATCATGAAAAACATACAAAGCATTAACATGTTTACAAACTGTGTTTACATCTTCAAAGAAATTGTATTTGCAAACCGAGTTGGTAAATTGATGTCGGGTAATGTAGTAGTGTATGCACTAGGCGTTATAGGTAAGTGAGTATGCATAAAGTGAGTACTGAATTTCGTCAACGAAGTGAAGAAAAGGTCAAAGAATAATAATGTGGATCTTGCCGGTCAATTTTTTGGTCCAATATTTTTACCACCTCTTCTCTTATTCGTTGAGGGAATATCATGTACCTACTCAATGATATAAAATCATTGAGTACAGTAGTGATTTTTGCTGTAATAATTTAAAGTTTGTTCTAATGGCAAAAGTGAGAATGGATTCTTAGATAATAAAAAAAGAAAATGAAAGCAATTCGTTTCGAGCAATCGAGAGAATTGTTTTATTAACTACGGTTCTAAGATTGATTTGGTCAAAGACAAGTAGAAGTATTCAATTAATCATGTAACTTATTTTATTCTTTAAGTGGATATAGATCCCTCTTTACAATTCCACTGCGGGAGTCCCCACGGATACCTCCCCCGCCCCAGACGGATGGGGAGAACCGACTAAAACCCCACGCCGTCTGTGGGTTGTAGTGCTAAGCCGGAGGTGAGGTTGTCTACACTACTACTAGCCAAATGTATACTCCAAATTATTATGTGGTGAGCAAAATAAATCTTATTTTATTATTATTATTCTCTTAATTTAATTCTTAAACTTATTAATTACATTTTTAAATACATATATAAAAAATAAAACATATATTTAAAAATATAAAAAATAGTACCCCACCGGCATCGGGTACAGGGACCAAGCTACCGGTGGTTAGGGCTCCAGAGAAAGGAACTTCCTCACGATGCGCGCCGTATCAAGGAGTACTGCCTTCTGCATCTGGCCCTTGACCCAACCATCCAACCCGAGCCTCTTTAGATGTTGGTCGAGGCTCTTTGCTATCAGTCCGTTGACTGATACGACTATCGGTACAATGATTGCTGAGTCAACATTCCACATGTCGACAACCTCGTGAGCCAAGTCCAAGTACTTAACTTGTTTATCTTTCTCAGCTTTCACGAGATTCTCGTCATGAGGAATGGTGACATCAACAATCAATGCTCGGCGTTCGGATCGGTCTATCACCACAATGTCAGGCTTGTTAGCTACAACAGTCCTATCAGTGATGATAGATCGATCCCAGTACAATGTGATATGACTATTTTCTAGAACTGGCTCAGGAACATACCTATAGTACGGTACCTCAACTTCCACAAGGTTGTATTTCAGAGCAAGTCGCTGATGAATTATCCTGGCTACTTGATTATGTCTGTGCAAGTACTCGCCGTTAGCAAGACGAGAACAACCGGAAGTAATATGCCTGAGAGATTCACCAGGTTGGTGACACGCTCGACAAATGTCAATTGTGCCATCCTTCATGATATACTTCCGGTAGTTATTCGTCTTGATAACTTCGTCTGCAATTGCACAGACAAAACCTTCAGTTTCCCCAAAAAGGTCACTGAAACGTAGCCAGGACACGGATGCCAGTAGGTCTACTTCGGGCCTGTGGAGGGCCCGATAGAACCTGCCATGTAGCTCCTTACTCTGCCATACCTCCCTGCGGCTGTCAGTGCCAACTATTGTAGGTCTGCGCCAGTTCTCTTTAGCCAAACCGAGCGGGGTTAGCCCGGTATCTACGTTGACTACATCACGATGCATATCCACGTTCGACTTTAGAAAGTAGTCTCTGAGATTGCACACCTCGCGATTATGAAGGGTCTTAGCATTTAAAAAACCTCGACCCCCACATTTCCGCGGGATGTACAATCTCATGACTGACGACCTTGGGTGGTGCATTCGGAATGCAGTCAACTGAGTCCGGACTTTCCTATCGATGGTATCGAGTTCAGTCTGAGTCCACTTGAGTATGCCAAAAGAGTACATCAAGAGTGGCATGACCCAACTGTTACAGGCACGCACCTTGTTACCACCTGACAAAAGACTGTTAAGTACCTTTTTCAGGCGGCCAAAGAAACGTTCCTGTAACATTTGTTTCATGTCGACCTCATTGATGCATAACGCCTGTGACATACCCAAGTATTTATAGGTCTCAGTTACGAGGAGTGATCTTAGGTTAGTGGAATCAGAGAGCTGTATACCCTCCGACTCCACCACCCGCCCTCGCTTTACATGAATGACTGCACATTTGTCCACACCAAACGCCATTTTAATAGAATTACTGAATGTTTCAGTAACCTTCAGTAAAGCCATTAATTGAGGGTTGGTGTGGGCGAATAGCTTTAAATCATCCATGTAAAAGAGGTGGGATACCATCTGACCCTCTCTTCGTAACCTATAACCTAACCCTGAATTCACTAATAAAGTACTAAGTGGGTTCAGGGCTAAGCAGAACCAAAGGGGACTCAGACTGTCCCCTTGAAAAATACCCCGCTCTCTCTTATTATTATTATTATTATATCTCTCACACCCCGACTGACCCAGGGTCATCCCTTACAGTGCGGTCAGGGAGGGGGGACAACGGTATCCCCTACTCGCCCCCGGTATGGGAAGGCGCGCTACTAAGAGCGCCGCCGCCGTGGCCTAATTCTGCTGGGGTGACAGGCGGCTCAGCTTGTCACCCCCAGGCCCGTGTTAATGGGGGACGTCATGGAAGTCAGTCTGTGGCTTCCGATGCCCGAGTTGCCTACGCACGCGGGCGGCGCGAACGCATACTTGACGTGTTTGGAACATCCAGTCCAAAATGCGGGTAGCACGTGATGTTATTCGCTCACATGTCAAATAATGTTGTGTATTCGTTCAAATATTTGTCGTGCCGGCAAACATCAATTAGCTTATAAGCGACAGTACGACATGTCGTATATCAGCTCGACATTTAGTTAGTGCGACTGCCTTTCATGTCCAGATATTGCCAGCATAAAATATTACTATTAGACGTCGCTGTTACGGCCTTACGGGTTTCTCCCAATAAATATCTCACTCAGACCTAGCCGATCTATTCGATTTCCGAACAATCGACTTGTGATTTATGTGTTTCAGTTTAAACATTTTATAACATTCAAACATTCTAAGGTTATATACGGCTAGAGTAACGAATGTATTTTTAGTCAGTTTCTACAAGTTAACGATAAGGTAATATTGTATGCCATACTAGCTTTCCCCCGCAGCTCCGCCCGCGTGGATGTCGGTTATCGCGATCAAACATAGCCTATGCCCTTTCTCAAGGTCTAACCTATCCCTATACCAAATTTCATAAAAATCGGTTATGTAGTTTAGGCGTGAAAGCGTAACAGACAGACAGAGTTACTTTCGCATTTATAATATTAGTTTGGATTACCTGAGCATTGTATTTATACTATATACACACACTCCACAGACACAGTAAATGATACTACCATGCGGTGTGAGAATGATTTCATATTTATTTTACTCGTATGTATGTTGAATAATTGATCTGAGTTTGGTGAACAGCTATACACCTTTAGTTATGATAATACAATTTTAATCGATAAAACCATTCTATATGATTTTTTAACTTCTTATTAAACCTTTCGTATTTCTTTCGATTTCATGTTATTTTCGAATTCTAAACTGTGTATGTATGAAGTACTTTTTTTTTTGGTGGAAAATCATTCATTGTTTCCAACAGTTCGTAAGAATGTTGGTAGATGGCTGCACCGTCGCCCTTATAGACGGATATAAAGAGAAGGAAAATTTGGAATGATTTAAGTGTGGCTCAATAGCTCAGTTGGAAGAGCAGTCCCCCTGTAAGGGAAAGGTCGTGAGTTCGAGTCTCACTTGAGCATTTCATTTTTTCCAATGTTTTTCAAACTTAAAAGTTAGCATAATAAATGCTATAAAAATTCATTCAAATACTTCCATATATATTCCAAACTAGCTGTCCCGGCAAACTTCGTTTTGACTTAGAAATTAGAATCAATTAGCTGTATCAAATTCTCCTAACTATTTTGAGAACGGAAAGCATTTCGATTCGGGCCCCAGAGCCCACGGAGCTCCCGACACTAATAGGTCACCGGAGCCCATACTTACACCTACGGAGCCTATATACCTATGGGACCCATACTACCATATACCTCTACGCTCAAGGGCGTTCATACTACCATAAACCATAAATTTTTCAACCTAAATAAAAAAATTGCCACCATAAATATTTTCGCGGCCCAAGCAACGGGCATTTTTTTAATTCAGAAGAATGTCTACTAATCACTCTCTGACGATATTTGCACGCATTATGTCAATTCTATATGAAACATCAGATAACATAGAAGAATATCATACAGCAGTACAATGATATTACATACAAAAATGCAGCAGTATTAGAATAATAAACAGATTTTTTTCCAATTCGTATTCCAAATTCAAAATTTTGACATGGCGTATGTCGGATCAGCTATTTCATATGGTGGTTATATATTCTTAAATTTTCTAATTTTCCGCGCGATTTTCTTCATTTTTTCGTTCATAAAACCTTCTCCTAACAATAACGAACACAACAAAAAAGAATTAGCGAAATCGGTCCAGCCGTTCATGCGTGATGGCGTGACCAAGGGAAATAGGAACTCATTTTTATATATAACTAGCTATCCCGGCAAACTTCGTTTCACCTTAGAAATTAGAATCAATTAGCTGTATCAAACCTACGGAGCCTATATACCTATAGGACTCATACAACCATATACCTCTACGCTCAAGGGCGTTCATACTACCATAAACCATCAGTTTTTCGACCTAAATAAAAAAAATTGCCACCATAATATTTCGCGGCCCAAGCAATGGGCATTTTGTTAATTCAGAAGAATGTCTACTAATCACCCTCTGACGACCTGACGATATTTGCACGCATTATGTCAATTCTATATCAAACGTCAGATAACATAGAAGAATATCATACAGCAGTATTAGAATAATAAACACATTCTTTTCCAATTCGTATTCCAAATTCAAAATTTAGACATGGCGTATGTCGGATCAGCTATTTTATATGGTGGTTATGTATTCTTCAATTTTTTAATTTCCCGCGCAATTTTCTTCAATTTTTCTTTCATAAGAACCTTCTCCTAATAATAACGAACACAACAAAAAAAGAATTAGCGAAATCGGTTCAGCCGTTCAGGCGTGATGGCGTGACCAAGGGAAACAGGGGTTCATTTTTATATATATAGAAGATTTTTTTTTTTTTTTTTTTTTTATTTATTTATTTCATACATACTATGTCATAACAGGCCAACCCAATGCGACAAAGTAGCAACATACTTAATTATAATAATTACATTCACAATTCATCATGCTTCAAATATATTCTATAATAAATAATAATTCTCACACAATATTTATACTGAAAAATTAATAAAAGTAGATAAGTATAATTGTCATTTTAAATTAATGATGTCAAAGTAATAATTCAATATAATCATGTACATTGTAGTATTTCATTAAAATCATTTCCGATCTCGAGCACTTAATAATTCAGTTTCATATCTTGTATAGGTTTTTGCTAGTTTTTCTCATATATGTCACTCTATAAAATATTCCACTTTCCTTACAGTTATACCAAAATTTTACTAATTAGCTTGAACCCTCAGGATTGAATCCGATCAGTGAAATAATTGGACATTATGTATCTAATACCTGAGGATTTGCCCGCGCGGATTGAGCCACTAAGCTTCATCTGATATCTGAATGTGGTGGATTTATTCTATTCTTTTTTACTTTTCTACTTTCATAATCCTCTTTAAGAACTTTTAGTGGTTTAAATAAAATAACTTTGTACGGATTATATAGCGTTGCTTTTATCTCTTGACCTTTTTGTAAGGGGCTGTTGTGAAGACTAGATTTAATTCCTTTAAAATGTTTAACAGGAATTAACAGACAATAAGAAAATAAAGTTGATTGAAGAAAAAACTAGCTAGAGCAGCATGTGGCAAACTATGTCAGGTTCTTTCAAACCTACCGCAAAACCTGGAAACATAAGTCTTCGACCAGTATTCCTACCTGTTATGACTTATGACGCCACAACGTGGGCACCTACGATAGGGTTAGTTCATGACCTAAAAGTCGCGCAAAAACTAGTAGGAATAAAAAGAAAGAATACGTTAGTAGTACCTTTAAAGAAAACAAGAAATAACCGGTAGGAAGTTTTTTGTAGGAGTGAAATAAGGAGAAAGTGCGATCCTCTATGAGTTTCGCAACGTACATCTCTCAGAACATAGGATGTGATAAACAGACTTAGTGTATTCAAAGAAATATCATTCTAATTCTAGTAAGGGGCTGGTTCGACAGAACGTGACTAAAGTTTAATCCTGGTATAAACAGTTTTTTTTATTTGCCTTTGCTTACAAGAAGGTAACTTTACTAAAATCTAGAAGTGAAAGCTTGTAATTGGCTTCCAGATGTTTAATCTGCCTTCTATTTGACTATATTAGCTGTAAGTTTTCCATGTGTAAATAAATATAAAAAAAAAAATATGCTGGTAATATTACCTGTTTATTCTAGGAATATACTTTACTCGTATTTGGTCGAATTTAAAAACGAGTAGGTATATCGTTAATTTAATTAAAACGCGTGGTGTGATTGCAGACCAGAATATAAAATAATAAGCATAAGGTTTATTTATGGGCTTATGAGTAAAAATACACATTAAGTATGCTAGATATATAATAATCGCTAATGTGTGAAAACATAGCTTAGAAATTTAATATTAACGAGACGTGTATATCAAAGTAAATGTTAATGATTGGCTATCATGTGTGTATTTATACACAATATACACTGTGTGAATAAACTTTCATGAGTGTGTATGTGTGTATATAGTGTGTAGGTACACACGTCCAAAAGTTTTACAGCTTCAGGGTTCATTGAACACCTTTTTTATGAAGTGATAAGAAAATCTCATATTGTAATAATTTCGGTAATTTACGTAAAAATGGTTAAATATTGTTTTGTGACATCTGAATGTTTATTTATATTATTAATACTGATATTAAAAACAGGTCAGATACATTAAATAAATTAATAATAGGGATAGTTTCTTGCTTAAAAGGAGGCTCCAATCACAAACCAATGTTATTGTTGTATTTTGTTACCGAATAAAGAATTTTGAATTTGAATTTGAATTTTGAATTTGAAGTTTGAAAAAGGGAAATTTATTTGGAAAGTTAGTAACAATTCAAAAACACTATTATCAGCTACTAAACATATCAGGAGAGAAGCTGATGTAAGCTTCTTCACGAACAACACAATACAATAAATGAAAAATTTAAAATACCCGTCATACTCCCCGTGCCCACTTCAAGTCTTCAACCCTCATAACTTTTAAACGACTCAACCGATTTTCATCAAACATGTCTTAGAACACTCACACATATGTCACTCGCAATTGAAATCGCTTCAATCGTTCGGGAGCTATGATGCCACAGACAGACAGACCGACAGAAATACACGTTAAACTTATAACAGCCCTCTCTTTGCGTCGGGGGTTAAAAAGAAAGAAATGTTTATAAACAGCTGAAGATAATGATAGAACATGAGGAGACCCACATTAACATAGAAATAGGATGTGGTATGACGAAACGAAAAAATACATTGCCAAACCTATACTTGTTTTTATTATATTACTAGATGTTGATTTTTGTGATACACTTGTTGGTTATATCACAACAAAGAGGTATTTTTTAAATATGTTATTTTTGAATTATAGGTATCGTAATATTGCCGCTCACTTTCATTTTAATTGTAAAGATTATTATTTAATATCAAAGTTACTTTGACATTTAATAATAGTCTAGTCAAAGTTACTTTCTTTCAAAATACTGAAATGTTCAATGAACAGTAATTTCTGGAACTAATTTTATGAAAAAGTTTTGTTAGTAATTGTAAGTACTTATTAGGTATTATAACTTTTACCTCTTCATTATTTTTGTCATTTATACAGTACTGCGGTAACAGTATAAGTTAGATCAAAATTTCCCCACTACTGTACAGAATGATACTATTTCAACGACGCAAATATTGTCAACAATACACGAATACTTTTGTATAACACAATCTTACAGCCCACCTCACTTGAGCACCCTCTCCCTGAAAACATCCAATTTGAACCGAAAAGCAATCAAATTTTATATCAGTATAGAGCTTCTGGTAGGTAATATTATAACCAACCTTTGGTCGAAAACGGTGGGAAATAATTTGACCTTTAGATGGCAAGTTAAGTGGTACTTCTAGAGGTCCCTCTAGGGCCTTTATCAGATAATTAGGTAGGTTTTAGGTTCAAACCGAAGCAATGACATTATGTGAAACTGTTATTGAAATTGTATTTGCGGGGCTTGCTTGCTATGCAATCGAAATTTGTCATTGAAAAACCCGGGTCATCTAAAACTTTATCGGTAGAAACTCATTCAACTAAACTAGTGCATTCAAAGCTTGCTTTTACTCCTGTTTTTATGATTTAAACCACTAAACTCTCGAGAAAAGTATACAAAGCCTCGTCTATACCTTGATGAGGCCCTATGCACCCCTGTAGGTCTATATTATTTTGCACAATATGCATCACACCATGGTCCGAACAGCTTGTGGTGTGAATCAACGAAGTACCGGTACAATATGAGTATGTTTAGATTTAGCTTAAGAAACTATGTATTTTGCTGAGGTTTATGTATTTGCCTCACTCGAGTCTAACTAAATGATGAATTGTTTTATTTTGAATATTTGTCACTGTCACAGACAGGAACAAATCTCAGGAAATTCGATAACACTTGATCGCAACGCGAATTTGTAATCGTCAGATTCTATTGATTGGAAGTGCTCGAGCCACACTGAAGACGGCTTGATTCTCGAATCACTTACGTCAGCGGCACCGCCACGCCAGATGTCTGACTAGAGATAAATTTTCATTTATTAAAATGGCAGCAAGGGGTTAAAATGCGGATAAAAAGTTGATTCACATTGCTAAGTATAATACAATATTTATAATCTTTGATTACTTGTGATGGGATAACTTTTGAAGCACTTTGTTGTTGGGGGTAACTTCTAATAAACATTTTGGATTGAAAATGTTTTATAGCTGTAGGGCTACTTCACCATTGGAGTGGAGCAGTTATTTAAATAATAATTGAATATTAGAAATATTTAGAAATTTATTTGAATTATAAATGTTTAATTCATTTTCGTCTCCATATCCAGGTCTGTGTAGGCCTGAAATATTTATTTACATAATAAATTAGATACTATCATCATCATACGCTTATCAAAGCTTCATTACATATAAAATTGCTATTTCTTATAAAAGGGTTTTATTTACCTAAATAACTTATACGTCCCTTGGAATAAAGTAACCCAATATCGGAATGTATGCGGGTAGGTGTATACTTAACTTAAAACGTTTTCTGCTGACCTCAACATTTACGAACCTCTTTAAGCTTTGATGATTTTTTCTTCCATTTACATAATATGGGTAACTATTAATCATACGTATGTAAATTTATACGAGTACTTACGTGAAAGCGGAATTAAAATTGGAATGAGTTAAGAAACGGTTAAGAAGAAGTAGGTATATGTTTTAGCGGCAATGAATATGGCCTACGCGCGCCTCTCCTTTGCGGGGGCGAGTTGGGGAGACCATTGTCCGGGGTCCCGAGGAGGGCCAGACCGTAAGGGATGGCCTTGGGTCAGCCGGGGTGCTTGGGATATGTCAAAGACAACGTCGCCTCCACCTAGCACGACGACCCACAGGCGGCGTGCGATTTTAGTCGGATCGAGTCTGATATAATCTCCCCCTGCAGCGCCGGCGGGGGAGGTAGCCGAATATGTGTGAATACAATACTTTTCTACACCAATCTGTGAGGAATCATATTTTTGATATTTCAGCCAAAAATCATCAAGATCCGTTCATAAATAACGCGATAGCAAACTTCCTCTCTTCCCCCCATTTCCGCCTCCCGTCAAAATACGCTCTCGACAAACTTATTTTCTTATCTTATTTCTTAACCCTTAATTTGATACTGTACGCTGGGGCGGACATTCATTTAAAAAAAATATTTTTCATTCCCAGTACACTTTATAAAAAATATATATCGTGAAACATATTTCTCAATACATATAATAACAGTAAAAAAATAGATTTTTAGTGTAGCAATCATTTTTCTGACATTGTGACACAAAATGTCGGCGAAGCAGCGGTCATGTGTTTTGCTTAAGGTAATCCCTTTATTCTTTTTATTTACCAATGAATAATTTCATTATATTTTCAGCTTGATTGCTTGCTATTTATCTGTATTATAGTATACAATAATAAAACCAGGCAAATATACAAATTTTCACTAATTTTTTTGCTTCCGAAGGGCTTTGTCCGTCCCAGTGGACATTGCTAATAACGTAGAAATATAGTACCACTATACATTGTCCGCTGTGGTGGACAGTGCCAATTCATGGGTGCTTAATTATTTATATTTTTGGTTTTCATTCAATGTTGGTTTTTGCCTGTCAACAGTCTAATCATGCTACATTACCACGAGTAGGTCTTGTACCTTCGGTTCGCAGACGACATCGTCATAGTTGTGGAGTCGCTGGTGCAACTGGTTGAACTGATACGCAGCCTAGGTATATGAAGCTTCTTGACGCATCGGCCTGGGTGTAAACTTGGATAGAATATGTTGCACTGAGATTAGTCCGAGATATAGATGACACTCAAAGTTGTTCAAAAATATGTCTACCTGAGGTAGGGTATCCAGGTAACTAAAAAACAATTTCAAAGAAGAACTAGTCAGAAGGGTCTTGGAACTGGGTTAAGCAGAATTTGGCAAACTCTTCAGGTCTGGTCCTCACCCCTACCACTGTGCCTGTAAAAAAAACCTCTTCGACCAGTGCGACCTACTTATAATGACTGACACTGATGGACGGTGGGGTTAGTTTATGACCTAAAAGTCGCTGCGCGGGCTATGGAGCTAGCTTTGCTTGGAGTTTCTTTGAATAGGATTCGAAACGAGGTCCTCCGACGAAGAACTAAAGTTTCCGACATAGCTCGTAGAATAAGAAAGCTGAATTCGGAATTGGGAGTAGGCTGGCCTTATTTGTCAAAGGACAGATGGCAGTTGGAGCAAACGAGTCCTAGAGTAGAGACCGTGAAAAGGCGAACAAAAGTAAGACCAGATGAACCAGATGAACTAAAAAGGGTGGCTGGGACAAACTGGATGCAGAAGACCGAGGATCGGCAGAAATGACGCACATTGGTACAGGCCTATGTCCAACATGATAAAAATTGTAGACAGTAAAAATGGATGGATTGACCCCATAATATCCTTCTTTCACCTGTTCTGCAAGAAATTGAGCCTTTATTTCCAGTAAACTGGTATCATTTTTCGTCAATGAAGGAAGAAGGAGAAAGAAAGTAGTCTCATGTTGGCTATGTTTTGTTACAAGCAAAACTCCCAGAAATTGCTTCCTGAACTCTCACATAAAGTGAAGTTGGGACACCAAAGGTCTTCATTTCTTATAAATTTTTAATTATATTCGTTTTAAAGTAATTTTTCATTGCTTTTACACTTTTATTCAATTAAAGTTATTGTAAATATGCATTATTTGTCTCATTTAAATTATTTTCCCTAATTTGGCATTGTCCATCCCGGCGGACATGAATTTACGTTACCAAATCGCTACGTAATTGGCAATGTACGTTGTGGCGGACATGTGTTTTCACGAAAATGGAAAAGTGTAGAATTTATTTTTCATTTTTTTGGGTGTTCTGTATAATATCTAAACACAGTTACATAAATAAAATCATGAATGAATAATTTTATACATGTTGCCAAATTAAGGGTTAATATTAGTCGCAAAATATAGAAACTACAAGACCTGTTGTGGAATATTTTGTGGAATTTGTACCAAGAAAAAAAACGGTTAATAGAATACACTTAAAGCTACGGTACCTTATCAACTTACATTTTTAAATACCAACATTTTTCGATACTAATCTTCGTCTTGGCAGCATAATTTACTTGAAGAGGGGCCGTGGGTAAACGCAAGTGATCCCAGCTTCTAGTCGAACGAAGAGGTGTCTATTATGCCACGAGGGTGCTGAGTAATAGCTTTTAGCACTGGTTCTTACTCCAGATTCGGAGGGTCATTGAAAGTTAACAAATTTCCAATTCTCAACACTTTGGGAATTGATCGCAGTTCGAAATGAATTGGGGGATTAAAGGTTTACAAGGATTTTGTGGTTTTAATTCGTACAATTTTATTATTATTGATGTCAACTTCGAAATTCTGATTTGTGAATCACTTGAAAACTAGATTACAGTAATTTGAGCAGCACAAATACTACAAGTATTATTACACTTATATAGCAATTACACTCGACCGCATAGCCAAGTTTCTGTTGGAGAGATTTAACCACAGATTGGTTTTTATGGCGATTATCCAACAACATTATTTTGGAGATTAAATTTGATCCTTTTCTCAAAAGACTTATTCTTTAATCCCCGTTTATTTTAAAGATTTAGTCGATCATCCCCGCGGCGAAGGGCTTCTTAAAATATATTTCCATATGATTTCTTATGATTATTTTTACTCGACGGCGCGCATTATGCGGTATGAAAATAATTTCATCACACGCACGCTCTCTGAAACATATCGTGAGTAAGTGAAAATCAATATAATTTTCTAACAAACAAACACACTCGAAATACGCGGGTATTCTTGCAGTACGCAAATATATTGTGTTGCGATTTCCCAAAGGAGTGTTTGCACGACAAACAATATCCTAGACTTGCTACATTTTTCTATGTGTTTGTAGATTCTTGAAAAAGTGCCTGATATGAAGGTTTCTATTTGTACGAATACCTTTCTTTGATTGGCTTCCTCCTTTTACCCATTACTTACCATTTTTTCTTACCCATTTCATGCATTCTTGTTAAAAGTTAAAAGTTTGTGCAATGAATGAAAAACTATAGACAGTCCTTTGAATGAAATTATTAAAAAATTGTACTATTTATACTGTTGATTGATGGCACTTGGTGTAATTTATTGTTACACATATTGACAACACTTGTACTTTTCCACAGTATTTATTATATTGAACCTGACCGGTAAACATTATAATTATTACACGTGACGGAACTACATCTGAATTAAAAACCTCTTTTTTTAGAAGTCAGTTGTACGGGCCAACCGCACAGTTAGCAATAAATAGTAGGTCATGAGAGTACGCGTAAATCATATGCACTTCACAACACATCAGGTCACGTTCGAATCCGACGCACGGTAGACGCGTTCTCATTAGCATCAATTAGTCCTAAGTTTCAAGTAGTGTTAAGTATCTATGCAGCAAATACAATTCTATACAGCAAATACAATTCTATACAGCAAATACAATTCTATTCTATCAATCTCCGGTGTCCCACACATCGATTTGGTCCTTCGAGCCGGATATGAACCAGCGACCTATGGATATTTATTTTTCACCATCGCACTGCTATTTGATTATCAATTTCGACTAATTTAAGCTTGTTTCAAATATAAGTATTGTGTGCTCACTAAAGAAGCCGTTGAAATTTTACCGCCCCAAAATAATTTCAAACTCAAACTGAAAAGGATCTGGTATATCCAATTAGTCAATCATTTTACATTTTATTTTCCTATTCACGGGTTTATTCTATACTGTAATTCAATTCTAGAGGCATAAAATCCGTTAACCCATTCAGTATATTTCTAATGGAGAGCGTCCAGAAATAAATGGAACAACTGAATAGGTATACAACATTTTTGGCATTTAAATCCGTTTGTTTTTTGTCCCATAGATTTTTCAGTAGAAAGGGGTCAGTGATTCTTTGTCATACGGTGGAAAATTGGAATGTTTTAATAAATAAATTTTCCACAACATTCTACACAACGCTATCTAGACCCAAAGTAAGCTTAATTAGCTTGTGTTAGGGAATATAGAATGCGGATAGACATATTTAGCTACCTACTTTTTTTATTATACATTGAAACACCCAGACCAATGCTAATAGCCATATTCATGCATACAAATATTTGCACTGAGCGGGGATCGAACGCGCGCCTCCTGCGTGGCAGTCGCGTTCACTAACGCCACGCCACAGTAGCTTACCTTTACTTTAATGCAAATTGGAGACTACATGAATAATGAGAATGAATAAACCCTATTTAATATTAGTTCCTTACATATGAAATTGGCGTTTTTCGTACTGGCCACTTTAATCACGATATTCTCCTCTTTGGTAAGGAATTCCAAATTCAAATTTGTACAGCTATTTACTCATGTATTTGTGCTTCGATGACCGTCATTCATTTGTTTTTTTTCTGTTTGCGTCACTCATTTTACAAAATGGAAAACTTAAAATATCGCATTATTTACGAATAATGTTGATAATGAAGTATTGAAGGCTATTGTGGAAGCGGATCCATCGCAAACCACGTCCGAGTTAGCTGCAGGCTGCGGTGTTAGTGATAAAACTGTTTTAATTCACTTGAAGCAAATTGGGAAGATTAAAAAGCTTGAAAGGTACCTCACGAATTGACTGAAGCAAACCGGCAAACGCGCGTCGACTGCTGCGTTACATTACTGAACCGGCACAATTAATGAAGGTATTTTAAACCGAATCATTACCTGTGATGAAAAATGGATTCTTTACGATAATCGGAAGCGCTCAGCGCAATGGTTGGATCCTGGCCAGCCAGCCAAATCCTGCCCCAAGCGAAAATTAACCCCAAAAAAGTTACTTGTGAGCGTTTGGTGGACTAGTGCCGGTATTGTTCATTACAGTTTTCTCAAATCTGGCCTATTACGGCTGATGTCTTTTGTCAGCAATTGCAAACAATGATGGAAAAGCTAGCGGCTAAACAACCTAGGCTGGTCAATCGCTCCACGCCACTGCTGCTTCACGACAACGCTAGACCACACACCGCACAACAGACGGCTACCAAATTAGAAGAGCTTCAATTGGAATGTCTAAGACATCCTCCGTTCTCCCTGGACCTTGCTCCAACAGATTACCATTTTTTCGAAATTTGGACAACTTCTTGCAAGGGAAAAAATTCAACTCTGATGGGGCAGTCCAAATCGCCTTCACAGATTTTATTGATTCCCGTTCGACTGGTTTTTTTAGTAAAGAGATCAATGAACTACCTATGAGATGGCAAAAGTGCATAGAACAAAATGGTTCATACTTTGATTAATTAAATATATTATATTTAAAAATATTCGACTTTTTGTTCCTCCCATACAAAACGCCAATTTCATATGTAAGGACCTAATAATTATATAGATAGGTTGCAAATAAATATATTAACAATTTGAATTGGAAACTATCTATCTTATATATAGCTTAGTGGTTAAGGAGGCGAGGCGGCCTCGCGATCAAGAGGTCCCGGGTCCGAATCCTGGCCATTACACTACCCACTCCTAACACAAGCAATATAGCTTAGCTGGAGGGGTTACAGGGAATATTAGTAACTTCGGTCCCAAAATTCTTTAAAAAAAAAAATGTGCCACACTATGACACACGCGTCCAAGTATCATATCGATAGTTAAGATAAGTACAAATATTGTAAAATCGATTAACTTAACCGTAATAATAAAATAATAGTCGCAAGAAAATATAATTACAGAACTTTAGGACGCCCTTAATAATCGAATACACGAAATATAGGGAAGGTTTCATAACAATATGAAGATATCAGCCCCAAATAATAAGGCATTTCACTTCAATATACGTACGAAAAATAAAAGCAGGACTCCGGCAATGATGTGGTCATAAAATCTCCTATTAGGAAAGGGTACCCGAAACCCAGAGGCCCTCATTTTCTTATAAGACGCAGTTACCTCTCTGATGACAATTTAACTTTCTCCAAAGGATTGTGGAGACGCCCAATGAGCAATGAAAAGGAACAAAAATCTCTTTAATTTAACAAAAGCTTACTTTGTGGAACAAGGAGCGGAGAAATCAATAGAGTAGTCGATTTCTTAAATTTTTTAAATGTTTATTATTATGGAACAGTTTAGAAAACGTTCAACTGGAAGTTATGTGAACATTAGGGATATCAGTCGCTCGTTACCGACCTAGTAAAAATCTATAAGGTTATAAAAGAGTTGTTTTTTATCGCAATGATATTTTATCTGTTGAAAGAGGTAGGAATCTTTTTAGAAGAAATACATAGAGACATAATGCTACTGTTTTTACATCGATGGTATGACATTGTACAGTTGATAGCCTCTGTGGCGTGGCGGTAGTACACGCGACTGCCACGCAGGAGGCGCGGGTTTTATCCCCGCTCAGTACAAATATTTGTATGCATGAATATATATATATATTTGCAATGGTCTGGGTGTTTCTATGTATAATATGTATGTATTGACAAAAAAAAAGTAAATAAGTAAGTTTATCCGAATTCTAGATTCCATAACACAAGCTATAAAAGCTTACCATGGGTCTAGATAGCGTTGAGTAGAATGTTGAAAAAAAAACTATTGGTAAGCGGTTACCAGCTTGTAACATCAGATGTCAGTATCAATATGACTGTAGAGGGGGAGAGAGGTGCAAGTAGAAGGAAAATAGAAAGCAAGAAGGATTAATTAGACTACCACAATTTCCTGAAACCATAACCTACTTTTTTTTAAACGTGAGATAAATAATGGTGTCTATTCTTGGTGGGAGAACGTCATAAAAAGGCCCTTACTTTAGTGCTTGTTTATAGCTTCAACTGTAAAGTACACACAATCGTAACATAAATAGGGTCAGTGGTCCCGCGACTCCGCACTACAGAACTTTATGTCGTGAACCTTATATCTCTCTTACTACTTAAGCGTCTAGAAACAATTTTCCCGACTTGATTTATCATTATCGTCACTACGTGTTTTATATATCACTTTATGTATCAAAATATGTAATAAAATCTGAAAGTAACTTAGATATGAATATTTTTTTATTTATAACGGACACGTCTATTTGACTTCACCTCGCCTGATGTTAAGCTAAAGGCAAAGTCTCGGAAAGAGGGTCACCATTGTATACATGTACCATATGAACAGTGGTGGCACTCAGCTTAATAAAAATAAAGCTAAAAAAAAATACAAGCATACACTAGACAAGCAGTTTTCGTGCGAATCCATACTTAATATAATAAATGCGAAAGTAACTCTGTCTGTCTGTCTGTCTGTCTGTCTGTCTGTCTGTATGTTACGCTTTCACGCCTAAACCACTGAACTGATTTTAATGTAATTTGGTACAGGGATAGGTTAGACCTTGAGAAAGGACATAGGCTATGTTTGGTCGCGATAACCGACATCCACGCGGGCGGAGCCGCGGGAAAAAGCTAGTATAAAATAAACGGACAAACAAAGCAACTTCAAGTTTTATAGTTCGTTTAGACAAAAAATAATTTGAAGGTAGTAATTTTTTGATAAGAGCTAATAATAAGGGCGCACCTTTCACGTCGTGTTCACAATAATATAAAAGGAACGAAGGCTTTTAATCAGACCATTCATCAATCAAACCTGCGCCTATTATTCTCACTAAGCATGGCCGCTCCCTTATACCGCTGTAATGAAAGCATATTTAACAGCGTTTCCCTTTCACCAACAAAGGAGGTTTTATTAGATGATTCTTTCATTAAAGATGACGGAAAACATCACCAACAATATTACGTATAAAAATAAAAACGACAGAGTTCGGAAATTTTACACGATTTCAATTTGCTAAGCTATAAATAAGCTTTAACCTCTCTGACCCAGGAAATCAAATTATCCACTTTCGAAGATGTTTAGGCGCCATGACCTTTGTATAAAAGTACAACTTGTTAATAATGGAACCAGTGTTTCGATCCTTCTGGCCACTTGGATCCTATGCCTATAATCTCTACTAAATACTAAACACTATCCTAAGTGAAAGTGGAATTGAACTGGCGTACTACATTCTAACTAACTTCCACTGAGTTAACTGAGCTAACTCAGTGGAAAAGTACAAGTGTGTTATTCAATATGTGTAGCAGATTCCACCAAGCGCCATCAATCTCCAGTATAAACAGTCAAAAACTTACATTTTACGATAGGTCAAAGTTTCAATAACTTTTTGTCTTAAAAATTTTTGATTGGGTTTTTTTTTAATTGCTAATACAATAACAGCAGCTGTAAACCTGACCAATAATTTCCAACCTTTGCTTTACTAAAATATATTTACCGAATTTCGCTCACAGTTGTACCTACATTTTGTTAATTAATATCACATCATTATACAATATGCATTTACGAAAATTAATTGATGGATTACTCCGCTCTCGTAATGAAAATGGAATACATTTTACAATATATATTAGTTTATTATCAATATCAGTAAGTTCTGGGTATACGTTATCCTACTGCAACCTTTCCTAACTATGACATTATTAAGCCATCCTATTAAGCCAACTTATTACTGACCTTGTATAGATTGGTATACTTGATGAACCTACAAGAAAATAGATAGAACTAGAGTATGAAGAAGAGGCAGTCATCAAGGAAAGTTGTTACGTATTCACAAAATAATATTAGTTCTGCAAGTTTTTTATGAGTCATAATGTTTGCGTGAACCTATCATGATGCAAATACCTTTGATTCTTTTTGATCTTTGTTTCAAGGACTGACATTATTAGGTACCAAGAAGCATTGAAGTAATAAATTACAAACATTTTCATGATAATTCTATAAAAAGTTGCGCAAAAGTAAATGTTAAAGGCATTACAAATATTGTTATAGTACAAAAACCTAAAGCTAAAACAGAAAGTAATATATTACGCTCTCACCCTCCGGCTTTTAGAACCATAAACATTAACCCTCAACCATTTGCTGTCAAAGTAAGGCAAAGGCATTCATTCTTTTACCAAGATAAGCTTAAAATAAAAATCCAAAAAAACGTTCTATTGAAGCTCTTCTAAACCTACATTAACTTTACTGTCCCTTCAATTCCCTTTAGTACCCTGTCCCTTTAAAGTTATATTGGGGTCATAAAAATTGCATTAGGATATAAAACATGCAAAATTATAATGTGGTGAAAATTATGAAACGGCTAATATGGCAGCTGAAAATATTATTTTTGAGGTTACATTTTTTTTTTGAGAAACGATGTAGGAATATTTAGCATTCTCCCAAATTTTTTATGAAACTAAAGTTTTAAATCTTAAGGTTATGGATGAGAATGATTTATACATATATCGTACTTTATTAATTAAATAAAAAAAAGCCGATTTAATCAAACAAAGATAGGTACTAGTCTCGAAACCTATTATAATGAACATCTACATGGTGGGAAGAACGCCAACAAACAACATTACGAATCATTCTTAGAGATTAATTACGACTTTGAATGACTGAAGGTTTCTCATAGATACCATCTTCTAAAAAATTACACCTGTAAAAATATTCCTTTTATTCTTTATCATAATTTATGTGATTGGCATTACTTCCCCCACAATTTTATTTGCATGACAAATATCTTTTTCTTCTAAATCCGAGCGTCAATCCCGGTTGCAGCCAAACTTTGAAATCCGGGGCCCGCTTGTTTTTCGCTTTTCCCTGATTTGGTTGATTTTGGTTTTTATTCTTGTCAAATATTTATTGATCTAAATTTTCCATTTTGCGTGTACTATTTATGGTTCTTGAAAATACTAAAATTATAATTGGTTTTATATTGCTTACGAGGTTGGTTCTAACATAATAGTTTATGGTTAGAACTGAATAAATTTACATGTAACTATATAGTTCCTCTGACAAACGAGCAGTAAATTCCTGATGTGAGCCAAATGTACTAACAATGTTATAATAAATTATGCATATAGCTAGAGGGCAGAGCAGCAAGGGTGAGCCCGGTACCGTTTCAGGCATATATCACACTGACAACCACTGCCAGCTATTCCAGAGCCACCTTTATACTTGCTAGCATTCCACGGACATATAAATATGTAAGCGGATTTCAACTTGTCCCATTGCCGCTGGCATAATTTGTCAAAGCATTTTGAAACCTAATTCCTACCTTTCTCGTTTGTAGGCTCATGTGTGTTTCTAGTTTCGGCTGCTTATTAATTAAACGTACCTGAAAAGAGAAAATGTTATTAGTTTATTTAGGATACGATATTTTTTCTTAAAGAGGCAGCTTACAGATCGTAATATTAATTATGTTATTTTTTCATAACCAGAACTTGATCTGTAAAGCTAAACATATACCTAAATCAGTAAACCTTATAACGAGGGTACCTACGCTTTAAAGACATGTATTTGTAATATTAGTAGGTCGTTATTTATTTTTCACATCGGAAAAAGGAGAGGGAGTTCGGGTAAAATCGATTTACTTCGGGTTTTTTAGCCTCTGCATGAATTTTAATTTATGGGTTAACTGTATTATTATGGTCCACATTACGGCAACATAACTCATAACTGGCAGAACGGACTAGTCGAAAACACTTATCTCCAGTGGTAAGGTTGAGAAGAAAATCTGAAGAAAAAAAAAGCTTTTATCAATTGCCGTGGTGCATTAGCATAAGTAACACCGGTAATCCATTATAGCCATAACCACATCCATCAAGAACTGTGCGACGCAATAATTATTACGTCATAACCTCGTAATGAGGTTGCGCGGCAATTTACTTGACAATTAATGTGATAATGCAGTTCATAGAAGTGACTGCGGTGGTATCAGTCATGTTAGTGACGTCACTAAATTGCGTTTGATGTAATGTGTACTATGAAGCATTGTAGAGATGTTGAATTATTGCAAACTGATTTTTTTGCTTTTATTAAATCATTTAATCTTTCTCGTTAATTCGTAGGATTTAATATTAAGGGATGCCGTTAAAACGTCAGCTTTGACACTACTGATATGAAACTATTTCAACAATGGTATTCTCCCTAGGTGGTTCAATTGTTGTCAAGTCAAACCTTAATAATTAAGGCAAAATTCAAAGGAAAATCAAGTATTATTACAGAAATTTGGAATACTTCGTGCTCATTATGTATATTTTTATGGAAGTGATCTTAAACATAATGGATTTTAATATTTAAAATACAAAAATATACGAAAATATTTGCTATGTGATCTGCTGTAGATCATTCGACTGCTATCTCAGTTCAAATATTGTATATATATATATATATATATATTTGACAGCCTCCGTGGCGTGGCGGTAGTGCACGCGACTGCCACGCAGGAGGCGCGGGTTCGATTCCCGCTCAGTGCAAATATTTGTATGCATGAATATGGCTATTTGCATTGGTCTGGGTGTTTCTATGTATAATATGTATGTATTTACAAAAAAAAAAGTATATAAGTATGTTTATCCGCATTCTAGATTCCATAACACAAGCTATAAAAGCTTACCATGGGTCTAGATAGCGTTGGGTAGAATATTGTGGAATGTGGAATAGGTAATATGTATGTATATGTATTTTATTACGTCTATTTAGAATAAAGTAATACGACGTAATAAAATTGTTCCGTCTTTTTTCCTTGGTGCAGTCTTTTTGTCAATATAAACATTTATATTGGCAAAAGCATTGTTTAGGTATAACTTATTAATATCGCAAGTACGTGTAATTTAAAATACACAACTGGTAGTAGTTAAATTGTTTGCTTACAAATCAAACAAACACAACTTTAACAATTACAGTGAAGTGAAATTCCTGGCGGCGGCGGTTTACCATTTACACTTCCTGAACCGAACCCTTCTCACTGTTCAAGTGTTCACGGCTGGCCAACGATTCTTAATTACGTAATTAATGCAACAGTTATGTGACTAAAGAGGTCATTGTCGTGTTAACAGCTCCATTACCCTTAGCTAAACGGAGACAGACTAAGACCCGTTTCTAGAATTGTACTTATTTCTGAACTAGCTTTGCCCGCGGCTCCACCCGCGTGGATGTCGGTTATCGCAACCAAACAGCCTATGTGGCGTGGCGGTAGTGCACGCGACTGCCACGCAGGAGGCGCGGATTCGATTCCTGCTCAGTGCAAATATTTGTATGCATGAATATGGCTAGTTGCATTGGTCTGGGTGTTCCTATGTATATTATGTATGTATTTACAAAAAAAAACTTATATATAAGTATGTTTATCCGCATTCTAGATACCATAACACAAGCTATAAAAGTTTACCATGGGTCTAGATAGTGTTGTGTAGAATGTTGTGGAATATTTATTTATTTACAAAAAAAAAGTATATAGGCAAGTATGGTTATCCGCATTCTAGATTCCATAACACAAGCTATAAAAGCTTACCATGGGTCTAGATAGCGTTGTGTAGAAGGTTGTGGACTATTTATTTATGTCCTTTCTCATGGATCTAATCTACCCTTATGCCAAATTTCATCAAAATCCGTTCAGTGGTTTAGGCGTGAAAACGTAACATACAGAGAGACAGACAGATAGAGTTACTTTCGCATTTATAATATTAGTATGGATTCTGTCTTCAGATATTATCGTGAACATGAGCCTTGTCTAACCAACAGATAATGTCCTGGTCTAGGAACCTTTCTAAAAGTAGAGATACAGCATATGTGAGGTACTTCTATATTCAGATAGTTTTAAATATCAATATAATGGTAATAAGTTTGACTCACACGGGGTTTATAAAGGCGACCGCCTTCTGACCTCACAGTGAAAAGCCTACGCCAGAATCTCATCCGTTAACTGCAGGTATTTCAGTTGCGGGTGAGGGTAGCTTGAACCTCAGAGATTCTGGTGGTATCCGATAACATCTTGGATAAAAAAGATATCGCAGAACATGGAAGCAATTGATTTTTTCACTATTATGGTATCATAAAATAAAGATATACATTAATAGGTAAGTAGGTATAATACTAAGTCCAATAGCCAGCCTCCGTGGCGTGGCGGTAACGACGCGACTGCCACACTGGAGGCGCAGGTTCGATCCCCGCTCATTGCAAATATTTGTATACATGAATATGGCTATTTGCATTGGTCTGGGTATTTTTATGTGTAATATCTATGTATTTACAAATAATAAAAGCATCTTTAAGCTTACCATGATAGACCCATGGCATTGTGTAGAATATTGTGGGATATTTATAAAAAAATACAAATTTAATTACTATGGATAATAACGATCTAATTTATTCAATATACTCACACTTAGTCAGTAAACCGTCTTAAGCAATAAGAGAATAATCCTGCCGAAGCCGCGCGTAATACAGATGAAAATATGCTCAGAAAACGAGTTATAATAACCAAAAGATATTCATTTGTCAGCCCAAGGCTAAAGACGAGCGGATATTGGAAAAGAATGATATTACAAGACTTATCTTCGGAGAAACAGATGAAATATCACTCTAGTGGAACGTTTGGGTGAAAACTTGGAAAATATCGCTTATTGAATTTTTATTTGTCGTCTTGAAAGTACAATGTCTTGTAGATTGTTTGTTTCCTTGTAAGACAAAGTGTATGAACAAATAGTTTAACAACTTATCAGTTTACTGAACAGGTATATTGTTTCTCTAATGTATTAACATATTATTTCAGTTTGTGATGTTATTGGTAAAATAAATCTGCAAGTAATGGTTTTAGATTCCAGACTACTGCGACAAACTTCCCTATACATAATGCCAATGTTATTTTCATAGAATGGGAGTTTTGGCTGTTTATATTTATAATAAAAGTTGATTGGGTAAAATAAATACACTTTTTATATCTCTAGAAGGTCCAAGTGTGTGTTTATAGGACATGGGTCGTATATAATAATACCTAGTATTATTATATACGACCCATGTCCTATGTCGCGGGCAAATGCTAGCATTTGCCCGCGACTCTGCCCGCGTGGATGTCGGTGATCACGACCAAACATAGCCTACGTCCTTTCTCAAGATCTAATCTACCCTAAAACCAAATTTGATCAAAATCGGTTCAGTGGTTTAGGCTAGAAAGCGTAACATACAGGCAGACAGACAAACGGAGTTACTTTCGCATTTATAACATTGAGTATAGATTCGAAATACATCGGGAAAAAGAAATCTTTAGAAAATATTACAGAGTGACCCTTTTTTTCTGGTTTTTTATACCATTTAGGTGGCAGACAAGCATACGGCCCGCCTGATAGAAAGTGGTTACCGTGGCCTATGACGTGTGCAACACCAGGGGATCCACACTGCTGCAGCCGACCCTGTAAGAACAGAGAGTTTTTGTGCCGTTAGCGTAGGAGACAAGCAGGACAAGCCTTTGGTCTTCCCACTTCCCACTTCTCCTCTTCCTCATCTTAGCGTTAATCGCAGTCGCATCCGAAGCCCTCAGCTTGGAGTATGGGGTCCACTTTACCAGTCTAATTGCGGATTTGACCAAACTTCGATATTTTGTGTGAAGCAATTGCCATCCGACCTCAAAAACCCAAAGGCGATATCGCAGCATTGCAGCTAAATTCTTCTTCATTGATCTTCCAAGCGACAGCATTAAATAAAAACGAATGAAAAACTAAATCATAAAAGATTTTAAATCAGCATCGTTGGGGTTTTTTATTGTTACACGGTGCAAATATTTGTTCTTACGACTATTTTTTTTATTTTTTATTTGTGGAGCTTACAGCTACATTCACATATACACAACATTTAGGTTAGTACACGCCAATTACAAGCTTCCACAGTTATATCAACCAGTTAAATAAAACAAAATTGTTAACAGCTGAGCGCAATAGGACAGGAATAAGATTGAGCCAATAGAAAGGAAATTGAAAGAGTCAATAATGTAGTAGATACAAGCCTGTCAACAATAAACTTTGTGCTTCACCTTTTCAGCAACAAAGTTTAAACGCGTAAGAAGGATGCAACTTGTATATCAAACTTCTACTCCATTCATACAAAAGTAATTACAAAATTAATATACCAGGCTATTCAGAAACATTTGCGACGGTAAAGTTTAGTAAATTTTGAAACCTTTTGATTTCTTCTAATATAACATTGAGAATACAATCAAGAGCATTGCAAAGTGAGTAATTTAAAATAATTTTAATATGCTTTTGACACGACGGTATTCCCGTCCCAATTGAGCAGTCCGACTGGGAAAGTACCTCCGTCCTACAGAATACCGCGGCCATAATAACCTCGTATTGTGTTCGCGGTGAGTAGGGTAGCTAGAGCTCACTGGAGAGCTTTTGAGCTATCAGTGGAAAGACCAAAGATAAGATAAGATAACTTTATTGGCAAATAAAAGAAATCAATTTAACATTTATCCATCAAGTAACACTTAGAACGCTTCAAGCTTAACATGTCTAGCCGCAACAGCCATCGAGACTAGCCCCTCCCGTCCCCGTGCTAGTAAAATAACTGTGTTACAGGTAGGTTAATCGCATGGTTACTTGATATGGATATAGATTTTCTGACTCCCCAAACTAGGTATGCCTGTTTGTCGGGGATCATGTAGTGAAGGTTTACTTGAAAAAAAAAAGAATAAAACACTAATTATAATTTTTGTTGATACTCGTGCGTGACCCCCAAAGGCTTGTCCTGCTCTGTATTCTGCACTGATGGCACAGCAATTCTCTGTTCTTACAGCGTCGGCAGCACGAGCGTGACTCCCCTTGTGTTGCACATGTCCATATGACACGGTAACCACTTTCTATCAGGTAGGCCCTGTGCTTGTCTGCCACCTAAGTGGTATTTTTTTTTTTTTTTTTTTTTTTTATACTGGACACGTCAATTTGACTTCACCTCGCCTGATGTTAAGCTAAAGGCAAAGTCTCGGAAAGAGGGTCACCATCGTAAACATTTACCATGTTAACAGTGGTGGCACTCAGCTTGACGGCCTCATTAGATGCCTTTTCACGCCCCGCTTAAAGGACCCAGGACTGTAGGAAGAAGGAAACACGTGAACTGGCAGGGAATTCCAGGCCTTAGTGGTGCGGCATAGGAATGAATCACTGAAACGCTTGGTTCTAGCAGGTATACTCTGCACCGTAAATGGATGACATCTTAGCCCTGCACGTGTCGTCCTGTGAAGGAAAGGGGAGGGTGGGACTAATTGGAAGAGCTCGTCAGAACATTCACCATGGTAGAGACGGTAGAAAACTGCCAAAGACGCAACATCTCTACGCATCTGCAAAGGCTCGAGGGTGTTCGTGACCTCAGGATCCCCAATAATGCGGACCGCACGTCGCTGCAACCTGTCGAGAGCATCTAATAAGTACTTTGCGGAGCCGTCCCAGAGATGTGAGCAGTATTCCACGCAGGAACGAATTTGGGTCTTATATAGAAGACACCGCTGCTCCGGCGTGAAAAAACGTCTCACTCTGTTCAGGACTCCGAGTTTACGCGAGGCTGATTTGATGATACTCTCGATATAGTTTTTGTTATTCAGTTTGCAGCGAACATCCATACCGAGGATAGTGAGGTGATCCTGCAGTGGCAGTGGTGTGCTCTGAAGAGTGGGAAGGGGAAGGAAAGGAGATACCTTTGCTGTAAACGCACATGCCTGGGTCTTCTTGGCATTGAACTCGACCAGGTTTCTAGCGCCCCATTGAGAAATGTGGTCCAGGATCCGGTCCAGGTCAGTGACAAGAAGCTGCCTTTTTTCCGCGATATCAGACTGCTTGGCCGCAGGATGTGCGTAATAACTCCCATGTAAGGTGCTGTCGTCTGCATAGCAGTGAATGTTTCCGTTACAGAGCATGTCATTGATATGCAGAAGAAAGAGAGTGGGAGATAAGACGGAACCCTGCGGCACGCCAGCATTTACCTGCAAGAACTCCGAAGCTCGTCCATCACAAAGGACGCGAATACGGCGCCCCTGCAGGAAGCTTGCAACCCAGTCACACAGTCTAGGAGGCAGGCCGAAGGCTGGTAGCTTGGAAAGAAGCGATTTGTGCCATACCCTATCGAATACTAAATATACTAAATACTAAATATACTAAATAAAAAATACTAAATATCACTAGAGCATGGTATAATAATGATAAGCATAGAACAAATTTTCTCTGTTCCGTGATGATAACAGATAAGGTACAAACATCAATCTATCATCGAAATTCAAACAATTCAAATTCGAAATTCAAATTCAAATATTTTTTGATGTGTTTTTTTTTTACAACGCTATCTAGACCCATGGTAAGCTTTTATAGCTAAGTAATTTTTATAGCTAAGTAGTTTATAGGTAAGCTTTTGTGTTATGGAATCTAGAATGCGGATAAACATACTTATATATTTTTTTTTGTAAATACATACATATTATACATAGAAACACCCAGACCAATGCAAATAGCCATATTCATGCATACAAATATTTGCACTGAGCGGGAATCGAACCCGCGCATCCTGCGTGGCAGTCGCATGCACTACCGCCACGCCACAGAGAATGTGTGTTCATCATTCTGTGAAGTTATTCCCGATTCCCCTGATGTGGTTGAACTTCGATATTTTTGGGAACTTCTATGTTTTTACAACCACTTTTAGTAACCACAGTTGTTTTCCAGAAGAAATGTAGCCGTGTCGTTGCCTATATTAGGCATATCATAATTACCTCTCTTGTTCATTGAGCAACTTTAATCTCATCGCGGATGCATTCCAGAACAGCTAACGACAAAAGTCTTTAGATTGTTTTAGACTGATATCATATTGTTTGCCATATTTTTAGTTCGAGACTCGTAATGGCTGTTTTAATTTTTATTTAAATATCGAGATTTTTTTAACTTCACCGATTTTTTTTATACCGGACACGTCAATTTGACTTCACCTCACCTGATGTTAAGCTAAAGGCAAAGTCTCGAAAAGAGGGACACTCAGCTTGACGGCCTCATCAGATGCATTTTCACGCCCCGCTTAAAGGACCCGGGACTGTAGGAAGAAGGAAGAGGCGAGGTGAAGACAAATTGACGTATCCTGTATAAAAAAAAAACAGATATCCAAAAAGGGTAACAAGATCATAAGCCAATGCCTCCAATGAACCAGAAAAAATATTAACTGAGTTGAAAATGAAAGGATTTCATAAATGTGTTGGAAACAGCGAAATAAGGAAAAAACTTGTACATCATTCTACCCCATAATCTGAAATGGGCATGCAGATAATAAAATCAGGGCAATAAAGCGATGGCAGTGTATGTACAAAGACTGGGGATATTTATATGTATTGGAGCGTGTGTTACGAGGGTCTACTAAAAGATAAATGGCGTATAAAATGTATTCGGATATTGACACCTGAAAGTTTTACGTGCTGTGATAAAGTAAGAATATCTTATTATTCGTATTAAATATTAAAACAAAAAGGTGACAGATTAAGAGATATCCAAGTGTTGTTTGAACCTAATTTGGTGAGTTTTAGAAATCAATGCGTAATTTCGTTACATGACAGTGTTTATAGTCTAAGATCAGATGACATCGCCAAAGCTTTCGATAGGGTATGGCACAAATCGCTTCTTTCCAAGCTACCAGCCTTCGGCCTGCCTCCTAGACTGTGTAACTGGGTTGCAAGCTTCCTGCAGGGGCGCCGTATTCGCGTCCTTTGTGATGGACGAGCTTCGGAGTTCTTGCAGGTAAATGCTGGCGTGCCGCAGGGTTCCGTTTTATCTCCCACTCTCTTTCTTCTGCATATCAATGACATGCTCTGTGACGGAAACATTCACTGCTATGCAGACGACAGCACCTTACATGGGAGTTATCACGCACATCCTGCGGCCAAGCAGTCTGATATCGCGGAAAAAAGGCAGCTTCTTGTCACAGAGCTGGACCGGATCCTGGACCACATTTCTCAATGGGGCGCTAGGAACCTGGTCGAGTTCAATGCCAAGAAGACCCAGGCATGTGCGTTTACAGCTAAGGTATCTCCTTTCCTTCCCCTTCCCACTCTTCAGAGCACACCACTGCCACTGCAGGATCACCTCACTATCCTCGGTATGGATGTTCGCTGCAAACTGAATAACAAAAACTATATCGAGAGTATCATCAAATCAGCCTCGCGTAAACTCGGAGTCCTGAACAGAGTGAGACGTTTTTTCACGCCGGAGCAGCGGTGTCTTCTATACAAGACCCAAATTCGTTCCTGCGTGGAATACTGCTCACATCTCTGGGACGGCTCCGCAAAGTACTTATTAGATGCTCTCGACAGGTTGCAGCGACGTGCGGTCCGCATTATTGGGGATCCTGAGGTCACGAACACCCTCGAGCCTTTGCAGATGCGTAGAGATGTTGCGTCTTTGGCAGTTTTCTACCGTCTCTACCATGGTGAATGTTCTGACGAGCTCTTCCAATTAGTCCCACCCTCCCCTTTCCTTCACAGGACGACACGTGCAGGGCTAAGATGTCATCCATTTACGGTGCAGAGTATACCTGCTAGAACCAAGCGTTTCAGTGATTCATTCCTATGCCGCACCACTAAGACCTGGAATTCCCTGCCAGCTCACGTGTTTCCTTCTTCCTACAGTCCCGGGTCCTTTAAGCGGGGCGTGAAAAGGCATCTAATGAGGCCGTCAAGCTGAGTGCCACCACTGTTAACATGGTAAATGTTTACGATGGTGACCCTCTTTCCGAGACTTTGCCTTTAGCTTAACATCAGGCGAGGTGAAGTCAAATTGACGTGTCCAATATAAAAAAAAAAAAAAAAAAAAAAAAAAAGATCCGATCAAAAAGACTCCCAAACTGAATTCCGACAAATCCTTCTACGACAAGATTTAACAACGACAGCATAAAACCACGATACGACTCAATTTCAACAATATTTTAAATCGAAACCACTTGTTCCCGACACTACTGTATTCCAACAAGCGTTTCTTCGACATGAAGACATTTGTAGCTTCGTCTGTTATTTGACTTTAACAATCACCATAATGTTAGATAAACAAATACGTTGACAAAGCGCACACAAGTTGCCCAGTTAATTCACGTACTCATCATGCTATTATTTTACATAAATAATAAACAGGATGAAAAAATCTATATAATATTAATACCACGGTTGTTGCTAAGTAACAGTCTTCCAAAGGTCATTTAATACTCTCAAAAGGTCCTTTAAATCCCAATATTTTAGTAATCTCCACCGTCTATCTAAAACAAAGTTTGTTCTCATAATTTATTTGCATTCGTGTTACTCCGCCCACGATAAGACCTGTTAGTAATAACGACCCTGATAATGCATACCATTATCGTTTATTCTTGCTATTACCTAACAGATGGCGCTACTTTACAGTCACTCCATTAATTGCATTCAATTTGCAACAGACGTCGCTAATTGGAAATAACTGTACACCAAGAATAAAGGATTGTATTGTTGCGCGCACCATATTGTGAAAATATTGAAAACGGTTTTTATTTTCGGATAATATCTAATTAAATACGTGTGAAATACAATCAATCAACAGATATATTGTGTTTCATACATTGATTCCTTGGCAACATCGTGATAGTTTTTCATTCACGAATGGTACTAAATTGTATAATACATGTTATTCTTTCAAAAACAGCAGGTTTTTTCAAAATCAGTAGTGTTTTTCTCATCACTGTTGGAATTCTTAAAGTGGGTATTACATCTTCCTGAATTCAGAAGCCTAAATTCAGAAAGCTATTTAGGAAAAGAAATTCAGTCACCGAAGCTCGCGATTACACGTTCACTAATTTAGGATCCTGAATCATTTTTGAAGGACGAGCGGCAAGGGAAGGACGTGTCGACTGTCGAGTGAATTGCGACAAAATGCCCTCTATACTATAAAAAAAAAAACAAAATATTGAAATTGCCATAACCCTTGCGGTTAGCTTAACGACGAACGTATTTTTTCTTTCATAATCAATTTGAATAATTAGCATACCTACTACATGCTGTAAAATTTCATTCAAACATTTGGGTGAAGTAATCAAAAATCAATGAATAAAATGAATGACAGATCATTCATTGGTTCCGATAGCATAGCTCGTAAGAGCGTCGGTAGATTGCTCCACCATCGCCTTACTAACGGATACAGATTGGTTTGGGCGTGAGAGTGGTAGCTAGGTGGTCAAGCATTCTCCCTGTGAAAGAAGGATCGCGGGTTCAAATCCCGCCTGGACCGATCATATAATTTTTCCTTGATCGATTTGAATAATAAGCATACTAGATGATGTAAAATTTCCTTTATTTCGTCGGTACATACGTAATATTATATTGGGAGGGAAAGACAAACGTGCGCTCTCGACGGCAGGCGCGCGGCGACTGAGCGTCCTGAATTTAGGAAACGTAATTACACTCATCCGATTTAGCCATTTAGGACGTCGGAAACCATTCTTTTCCTAAATAGCTTCCTAATTAGGAAGCATTGCTTCCTAAATGCAATTACACTGTTCTAAATTCAGAACTTCCTAAATTCAGGTTACTGAATTTAGGAAGATGTAATACCCCTTTTATATATTCATTTTTTCAAAGAATATTAGAACCGAAATTACTAATATTCCCTCTAACCCCTCTAGTTAAGCTAAATTGATTATTAGGAGTGAGTTCACGTCGGTAGTGTAATGGCCAGGAGTCGAACCCGAAACCTTTTGATCGTTTAGCCGACTCCTTAACTACCAAGCTACCGTACACTCCCTGAAAAATTCATTCCGTATAGCCTATTAAATCCAGTTGAAATTGAAATAATTACTCCCTTATATAGAAATTAAGAGTATTATAAATTCAGATACCCTCTAAAATATGTGCGAGCCCCGTAAACCACCCGAGATTTTAGAACCAGGTAAGCTACGCCTGCAATTTCGGATACAGCATTAAAAAGGGCTATCGTAAAATTACAGCCATGTACGAGGCAATAAAAATTGGTGCGTGTTACCATGGTAACGAATAAAATATGTTTATAGCTGCTGAATCATTTGATTTGACTGAAAATGAGCAAGAGCTTTGAGTTGGCTTCAAAAGCCATAAAAAGGTAATGTAGTTGGATAGTTTGGAAGGTTTTATTACACGACAGCAAAAGGTTAAAACGATCGACATGAAAACTAAAATGGTACACATTTACGGTGCAGAGTATACCAGCTAGAACCAAGCGTTTCAGTGACTCATTCCTATGCCGCACCACTAAGACCTGGAAGTCCCTGTCAGCTCGCGTGTTTCCTTCTTCCTACAGTCCCGGGTCCTTTAAGCGGGGCGTGAAAATGCATCTGATAAGGCCGTCAAGCTGAGTGCCACCACTGTTAACATGGTACATGTTTACGATGGTGACCCTCTTTCCGAGACTTTGCCTTTAGCTTAACATCAGGCGAGGTTAAGTCAAATTGACGTGTCCTGTATAAAAAAAAAGACACCTATCTAATCTAATGTTATAAAATTCTCGTGTCATAGTGTTCCCGCCGCCGCGAGCTGCGTGGTTCCCGTAGATTAGAATTTAGGCCACCCCATCTCTTCCCATGCACTTAGGTAAGTACAGCCCATACTCAGCCTCATATGCATGGCTCAAGTCAACAATAGTGCCCGGAATACGGCATAAGCTCACCCCCTATTACGTGGAACCTAATACATTGATTGGTAAAATGTGGGTGTTAATTCATCTCTGCCTAACCCTCCGGAGATAAATGCGTGATTATATGTATGTAAGTCAAAGTGTTTGTCCACAACTCCACCAAAATGGCTTGATTGATTCTTATTTTTTAGTAAACTAAATTTTAAATCTCATAATGGTGGCCCTACCCCAAAATATTTTATTATCATTTTGTGGTTATTTTACTATATTATTATTTGGCATAGAAAAATACCCTAAATGTTCACCCTTCTACTATATGTTAATATCAGCAAAACAACTTTTGCTGCGTCATAAGTTTTCTATATTTTGTCGGCCTCGACTGCTGTGAGTAGTGTTATAACTAGCTTTTGCCCACAGCTGCGCCCGCGTGGATGTCGGTTATGTCGATCAAACATAGCCTATTAGTTAATTCAAGGCGTCAGCTAACTCCATACCAAATTTTATTAAAATCGCTCCAGCCGTTTACACGTGAAGGAGTAACAAACATACATCCATCCATACTTACAAATTTTCGCGTTTATAATATTAGTAGGATGCCGCGTAAACTTTCTACAAAATCATATTGTATTCTTACCTATAACAAACAATAAATAAATTAATGAAAATTGACAGAAAAACGAATAAATGTATACAGGACCTTCTAAGAAAAATATTTATTTCTGAAACAGTGACGGACACAAATAATCTATTCTGACGAGCAATTCCTAGAAATATTGTTTTCTTTCTTGGAGTATTATTGTTATGAAATAAATATACTTTTATTTCTAACAGATACACAATTACGACAATAAACAATTTTATGAAAATCACGTTACTTAATCTTATTATAGGTACACCTAATCATAAATATTTTTATTATCTGTCTCACTCACTCTCTTTGTTCTTAGGGAGCCATAATTTTACTGTGTGACGTCTATGCTAAGATGCTCACGGCCCTACAATTTGCTTTTGAAAAACATTGACTTTCGGTAATATTAATATGAATGCTTGCTTGCCAAGTGAGTTCAGTAGAGTAAGTTGTAGATCCTTCTCCTCCATTGGTTTGAGTACGATTTTTAAAGTACGTCTGACCGTTGGACTTCGAAAAAAAACACAGGTTTTTTGAATATAACAGTCCATCAGTAGGTAGTTGTACCAGCTTCCAGGTGGGGTGCTTATACATTCTTTTTTTTATACAGGACACGTCAATTTGGCTTCGCCTCGCCTGATGTTAAGCTAAAGGCAAAGTATCGGAAAGAGGGTCACCATCGTAAACATTTACCATGTTAACAGTGGTGGCACTCAGCTTGACGGCCTCATTAGATGCCTTTTCACGCTCCGCTTAAAGGACCCGGGACTGTAGGAAGAAGGAAACACGTGAGCAGGCAGAGAGTTCCAGGTCTTAGTAGTGCGGCATAGGAATGAGTATTTGTTACCTCCACAGTTTTTGTTAAAATTATATACCAGCTGTATACTCGTATATGTCCTGGATTTAAAAACGACACGCTCCTTCCTTCGGCAGTGGTAAAAACAAAGCCGCATTCCAATTTTTGATCGTTAATTCACATCACAACACGAGGACATAAGCGTCATTTCAATATATCACAGGGGATCGAACACATTAATATACTTTATGTGTCTGTATTACTCGTAAAGTTGCGTAATGTGTGGCGTAGCTATCTCCGGTATCATCTGCTCTTTTTATGTCGGAGAAAAGGGGCTGTTATATGAGATAACGGATGTTTAATATTGTCATCAATGCGAAAGTATACCGACTTCCAAAAAGGATGGGTTAACATTGATATTCAGTGTGTTTTATGAGTTTGTTGTATAAAATAAATTACTACCTACAGAATACCGCGGTCATAATAACTTTGTGTTGTGTTCCTGGTAGTGAGTAAGGTAGCCATAGCTCACTGAAAAGTTTTTCTGCGGTCAGTGGGGAGACCAGAGGCTTGTTCTGTTTTGTCTTCTGCACTACGGCACAGAACCTATCTTTGCTTAAAGGGTGACTCTTTCTCCTAGTGTTGGACACGTCCATAGGCCAAATAAAAAAAATGATGTAAAGAAGCAAATTTCAAAGGGTAGTACGATAGTACACTCATTAGCATGTCATCGTGGAAACAGAGAGTGAGAAGGGTAGTGGACTATGAGCTTCGAAGGGCAAGTTCTCGTTGCTACCGGGTTTGGTGCGTAAATCGTTGAATGAAAATTAGTTTCTTTCATATGTTTTTGAATGAATGTTTTGGAGCATTTAATAAGCTAACTTTAAAATCGGGAAAAAATCCGACTACCGAAAAATCACGCTTTTAAAAAGTGACAAACAAGAAACTATCAAAGATAGCCGTGGATATGCCACTTTTCTCTAGAATATAGGTATTGTTTTGTTAGATTTGTGGCATACATAGATAGTTTCTTGTTTGTCACTTTTTAAAAACGTGATTTTTCGGTACTCGGGTTTTGGTTTAAACTTTTTTACTTATCTAAATTATTTTGAGGCAATGTAAAGCAAATCATTTATACATATTTGAAATGTGCTCACAAAGCACTTTCATTTGATACCAAACACGGCATATTTATCTCAAATTTATTTTTTAATACAGTACCTTATGAGCGCTAGAGGGCGCCACACAAGATTGGGTGACACGTCATATAGCCTATAACCATCGGACGATCAAGCCGTTTGTAACAATACATTTCTCATTCATTTCTCATTTGTCCAGTTCTAATAGGTAAGTATTTGAGGAGCTATGAGGGAACAAATGAACATACATACATACATACATACATAGCCTCTTAAAATCATTACCCTACTTATGGCTTCGCCGTAGTCGTGTAAAAATGAAAGTAAGGGAATGGGCGTGGGTTTGAGCACTTAAGCATTTCATGTTTCCCGATGTATTAGAATTCTTTCATAATTTTCATATCCTTTGCGTTATTTCTGATCGCATCCTAGACTATCTTCTCGAAGTCCGGGGCCTGCTTTTCATATTATTTACGTCAAGTCAGGCAATATCTCAGCATTAAAGTACTACGTCGTATCAGACCTTCAGTACTTATCGTTAATCGCAGACTGACAATCAGACGTGGCTAATGGACACTGATTAATGTTAATTGACACATTTGCCTCAGAAACCAATTTCCGTTGAGATCCGATAAGTAGAAACTGATTTGGATCTGTCATAAAATTAGCCTACTACGCCTAATTGAACAAAATTTGAATGTATATTGACAATATAAACCACTTTAACTATTTGCAGTCGAGACGATGGGTAGTTGGGGTGCTGATGCCAAAAATCTAGTGAGCGAATTGGGACGCAGGTTGAGGGATAAAACCGGTGACTCCCGCTCCGCCTCGTACCTGGGGCAAAGGTTGTCCGTTGCTATCCAGCGGGGTAATGCCGCTAGCGTCATGGGCACCTTTGCCCCTGGTACGGTGAGGAGCGGGTTAATTGATTAACTTTGACAATGTATTTGGATTTAGCGTTTAAATGACATGTATTATTTTGTACTATTTTGACATTGAAATAAATTGTTTTATATAAAATAAACTTTAACTATTTGGACTAAAAATATATTTAGGTTTTGCTTGCCAAGTTGAAAATTTACGCGATTGTAATGAAAATATTTCTTGTGGTGTTTTCTGAAGTTGCAGTACAATAAGTTGCAGTAATAATACAATAAAAAATTTGTTAATATCTCTCACACATCTTGTTTTATTCAATTTTGACATCGACCCGTCCTTGTTGAAAGACCCTTAAGGTCCTACCAAGATCATCAGAAGACGAGCCTACTTCACTGGCAGGCCGGTAGACAGACTGATTGACCAACGAGATTCTGGTGCAAGTTTTCCTCTTAGAGTGTGGGTCGACAGTCACTCCCGCACGGGAGCAGCTAAGAAGCCGAAATAAACCAATAGGAAGAATTGCAAGACATCGGACTCCGAATGCAAGCTTCAGGTGCAAACGGCTCCGAATTTGATAGTTTTGATTAAATTAATAAACTGCAGATCTTACCACTCTAAACTTATACTAAAATTAAGCAGCACTTTGAATAGGTAGTCTTATTGTGATAAAGTCGAATCCACCCATTAAATTTAGATAGAAATTAGAAATTTATAAGCAATACTAGAAATCTGACTATAACTCATTTTGGAGACTACTAATTTGTATCTAGTAATCTAATTCTGACCAATTTGCTTTTAGAGCCCGACCTTAAAGTGACATTCGTCTTAGAGGGAAAATATATAAATGGAACGTTCGAATTAATACTATTCGGTTCAACGAAGATATTACAATCTCAATAGGCAGAAATCTAATAAGCGTCTTGTAGGATTATTTCATTTTTTGTTATAATAATAAGAAATAAAATTGTATTGAAAGAACTTGGTAGTGCACAAAAATAGTTAGTTCGCCATTTTGGATCTTCGGCATCCATTGTCACTATATACGTGGAGACCTGAACGAACATCCAAACATGCATTGGAATAATACTGCTTTTAACTAGGTACGGATTCTATCGTGATTTATTTGGTATTAATTTGGCTATTACAGGTGGGGACGGAGAACCCGTCTAGCCAGGGGCTCGATTCACTATCGCCACGTATCACGTATTTGTGAGTTTGTGAGTTTCGTTTCGATAACCTGGTATTCTGTACGATCTGTCAAAGCATAAGTTTACAGATACTTAGGTTTTTATCATTTTGACAACTGACGTCACCATACAAATGGCTCAAACGTCATAATATACTAACAACACGTATCGCATACTTGTGATTATGGAAATCGATAACTTAATAACCTTGTATTCAGTAACATCTGTCAATGTCAAAATTATGGTTTAGGCGTTAAATCATGGTTCTGAACTCGATGACAATGTTCTGCTCGATTTGTATACGTAGATACGTTCACAAAAATTATAAAAGTTTAAATGTTTTTTATCATAGGAAAATCATTCGGTAAGTATTTATTTACATTTGAACTACAATGATTGCTAAAATTTGTCGTTGAATAAATCCATACTAATATTATAAATTAATGCGAAAAGTAACTCTGTCTGTCTGTCTGTCTGTATGTTAGCTTTCACGCCTAAACCACTGAACCGATTTTGATGAAATTTGGTATGAGGGTAGATTAAACCTTGAGAAAGGACATAGGCTATGTTTGGTCGCGATAACCGACATCCACGCGGGCGGAGCCGCGAGCAAAAGCTAGTTCACGATAAATATTATACGATAATCTTCATTGCGCTATCCAGACCTAAAGAAAACAGGTATTAACTAACTTGTGTTTCGTGATTTAGAATGCGGATAAACATAGTATTTAACTTTTTCTCATAAATCAATCCCACCTTTTTTTTTTTGCCTGCGAAAACCTCGGATATCTCCCCCGGCGGAGTCGGAAGGGATTATGTGGGACTCGAACCGACTAAAACCGCACGCCGACTGAGGGTCGTGGTGCTAGGCCGGAGGTGAGGTGGTCATCGACATATCCCTCGCACCACGGCTGACCCAGGTCCCCGACTCGCCCCCGGAATGGGGAGGCGCGCCTTCTAGCGCGCCGCCGCCGTAAATCAATACCACCATGTATGTACAGTGAGCATGCAAAGTGCACAAAATGGTCATAATATCAAGGTATAGCTCGGGCCATATATCTTGGACCTATTTTTTTATATAAAGGACACGTCAATTTCACTTCACCTCGCCTGATGGTAAGCTAAAAGCAAAGTCTCGGAAAGGGGGTCACCATCGTAAACATGTACCATGTTAACAGTGGTGGCACTCAGCTTGACGGCCTTGTCAGATGCTTTTTCACGCCCCGCTTAAAGGCCCCGGGACTGTAGGATCCTGAGAAGGAAAGGAGAGGGTGGGACTGATTAGAAGAGCTCATCAGAATATTCACCGTGGTGGAGACGGTAGAATACTGCCAAAGACGCAACATCTCTACGCATCTGCAAAAGCTCGAGGAAGTTCGTGACCTCAGGATTCCCAATGATGCGGACCGCACGTTGCAGCGACCTGTCGAGAGCATCTAGTAAGTACTTTGCATAGCCATCCCAGAGATGCGAGCAGTATTCCACGTAGGAACGAATTTGAGTCTTGTATGAAGACGCCGCTGCTGCGAGCTCCGAGGTTACGCTAGGCTGTTTTGATGCCTTTTTTCCGCGATTTCACACTGCTTGGCCGCGGGATGTACGTGATAACTCCCATGTAAGGTGCTGTCGTTTGCATAGCAATTAATGCTACCGTTAGAAAGCATGTCATTGATATGCAGAAGAAAGAGAGTGGGCGATAAGACGGAACCCTGCGGCGCGCCAGCATTCACCTGCAAGAACTCCGAAGCTCGTCCATCACAAAAGACGCGAATACGGTGCTCCTGCAGGACGCTTGCAACCCAGTTGCACGATCTGGGAGGCAGGCCAAAGGTTGGTAGCTTGGAAAGCAGCGATGTGTGCCATACCCTATCGAACCCTAAGCTGTGGCGATGTCAATACTAATTGCCAGTGACTCAAATCGTGAGATATAAAAGGCCCTGGGGCGTGCGGATTATTTTGTAAAAATATATACTTGTCTTAGTGAACTGAAGCTCGTCTACCGCAGCAGCTCCCCGTGCTATCGTCAGAATTCATCCAAGAAACGTGTACTGCGTGTATAGAGCACATTTTTAGGTCCCAGATATATGTCTCAAGCAATAATGAGATCATTTTGAGTACTTCGCTACTCAATGTCGATCTGTGCGCATCGCACTGGCATCCCTGGGCCGCTTTTCTGCTATGGTGACAGGCGGCTACCATTGTCACACACCAAGTCTACGGTCCTGCAGGACAGAGGTCATTGAGCTACCTCCTATGTTACGCCGTGCGCCGCCTGAGTCCTCGGTCGCATCACAGTGATAGCACTAAGTCGGCTCCTTCTGTACCATAACCAGGTGATCCCCCAAACGTCCTTTTGCGGAGATCACCGGTGTCATCAGTACGTCAAACATAATCTTTTCACATGGAGTGCTCGCATGATAAGTCTGCGCGTGAATGTTTATAGTGAAATGAGAACAATTTTCAAATTTTAAGGACAGGTGTTTTTTGGGTATATTAATAGTTAGAGATGTTTAAAAAAAAAGCCAAAAACGAAAAATATTTAAAGTAAAAGTTTTCTATTCCCGTCTTTTTTCATTAAAGTATCAAGTAAAGAACTTTTAAATATTTTTTTCAAGAACGAAATTTGAGCTTCGCCATTCGATATTTAAAATTGATGACTATTATACTCACACGAAGACAAGGCTGAATAGCAAAGCGACCTCTTTGGTCTTTGGACTGAATGCATGATGTCTATTGCCAGTATGAAGGTTAGATGTACGCGAACTTTTTTAAAGAAAGAAGTGTTTTTTTGTAATTACTTACAGCCCTAGGGCTTTTCTAGCTACATTATTACCCTAGAGCGCTAATAAATCACCTACAAGCCCCATTTGGAGGTAATAAGAACCTACTTATCGAACATGAGAGATGTAAAAATATTATAGAGATCTGGTTCTAAGCATTCCATGGATTCACCGTGCGGTCGCCGGGTCCATGGCGTGGTACAGAGAGGAACACTGTGACGGCGCCTGGGACTTGCGACCCAGGTGTAGGTTTAGGGTGGCCACCTTGTGATGCATCAGCGCTCACCTCCACCGTCAGTCGTGTTCCCCCCTCTACCTATCCAAATTTGGTAAGATCCTATCAACGCCGTTTTAGATATTCGTTTGAGTAAAAAGCTTACTGAAGCTCTTGGCAATCCGAGGTCTTTAAATAAGTTATACAGGGATTTAGCTGGAATTCCCTTTGCTCCTACTTCCACGGCGTAGAGTTTAACCACATAGCCATTTTTGGTTAACTCGTTTAAACTTAACCATATTTAAAAAACCCTACTTATGCTGAAAATATCGAAACAACTTTGATAGCAGGTCGTACCCATTTGCAAACCATAAACTGGAAACCTAGAGGACAGTTTCATGCCCCTACTGCGTACGCCGCAGCAGACGATGGCTACCAGGGCCATTAGGTACTGCCCGATAACCTTCGTCGTGGCGAGTCTTCTGGCCGGATCGCCACCGTGGATCCTACAATCTAGGGCCCTTTCAGTGCTATATCGGTTCCGAAAGGAGGCGCGGATGCGGGGATACGATCTCGAGCCTGAATATATTCGGGCCGAGAAATCCCGGCCTCACATGGATATGGTGGCGGAGTGGGAGCGACGACTTAAGTAATCACGTGCAGGGCACGCTGTCGTAGCGGCCATACCAATCATGGGGGGAGAGACTAGAGAGGCCACATGGCAGCCCCTCGTATCGACTGACGCAAATTATCACTGGGCACGGGTGCTTCGGGTGGGATCTGCGTCTGATCGTTGAGGAGCCATCGTGCGAGCGCTATCACTGCGACACAAGCGAGGACTCAGGGCTGCACACGCTCCCCGAGTATCCGGCGTGGGAGACGCCGAGACGGGAGCTGGTGGCGACCTTAGGAGTGAGAGTTTTCACGCTCGCCACCTTACTCGCGGCGATGTTCCGCTGCACGGATGCATGAAAGGCCCGCGCCTCCTGGAAGCAAGTAATGCTCGAGAAGGAGACGGCGGAAAGGGAGTGGCAGCGTGATCGAGATAGACTCGCAAACCGCGCTACCCGCGGGTGCAGGCAACATGGACGTCGGATGCACAAAATCGACCTCCGAGGCCCGCGCTTATGGGGGCATAAGCGCGGGCCTGGGGTGACAGGTGGAACTGCTTGTCACAAATGAGGCTCATCAAAAATGAGGGCTGTACATTGTACTAATACTAGTTTTACAATTATGGTCTTAATAGCTAAGTCATGTAAGTAAGTACTATAATAATGTCTACATTAGAAGTAGCATATTATAAATGTGCCATAGAATAGTTTTTATTGGTAAAATAGAATTTAAATTAATAATCTTACTTTATTTACATTTTGCGACCTACCTGATCTAGGTTTTTATAAAGAAGTTCTTGAGAAAACCCTGGGTCAGCCGAGGTGCAAGGGCTATCGATGACAACCTCACCTTCGGCCTAGCACTGTGACCCACAGACGGCGTGTGATTTTAGTCAGTTTGAATCCGACATAACCTCCCCCTCCGGCTCTGGCGGGTTTTCGTGGGGATCTCCGCACGAAAAAAAAGAAGAAAAAAAGACATTCAAATGTGCTCCGTAAGTGCCTGAACTGAATAAAGGAAATTCATTCTTTGGTTCTTCTTTTTTTTATTATGTTCCATGACGGGCCTAACGTACAGTTAAAAACTTGGTTAAAAATAATTTAGACCCAGGCCACGTTCCGCCAGATATGCACCGAACCCAAGGAGTATTTTATTGAGAAGGAAAAATAGATTCATTGTTTCATTTTGTTTAAAACCTTTGGACCTCCATTCATATATTGAAATTATACCGCTTTGTATTAGAACCAAAATTTCAAGATTATTCAGTTGAAATATTACAGGGATACCAGATCAATCGTAGCCATAAAGTATATTGAATAAATAAAGAGAATCGTAGCAGCGCCACCCTCAATCAACACGAGTTTCTTGACTGAATTACATCTAATATATAAAATTCTCGTGTCACAGTTTTCGTTGCCATACTCCTCCGAAACAGCTTGACCGATTTTGATGAAATTTTGTGAGCATATTGAGTAGGTCTGAGAATCAGCCGACATCTATTTTTCATCCCCCTAAATGGTGTATCGGGAACGGGATCTGACGCCACGAGGGTAGGAAAAAATTGGCGGTACGAAGTTCGCCGGGACAGCTAGTATTACATATATATATATAATATATATTGTAGAAAAAGCCGAACAAATAGTACAACCAAAATTTGTTTCGAGGATTACTAATATGTACAACAGAAATATTTATTAAAAGTTTTTAATGATTGTTCAGAACGTTGGAAAATTGATTATCATAGGTACCATAGACCACAAAACAACCTCGTTTTTTTAAGGTTTTCTTATTTCTTCTTGGATATTATCACTATTCGATCAGTTAGTATTATAATGTTGCCATTTTAGCAGCCTGCTGTGTATAGCTGTATAACTTATTTCTTAGGTGAAAAAAAAAATACAAATGACTTATGCATTACAATAATTGTATTTTATTAAACTGTAGATTTTTTTGAAGCAGATATATAATAATAATAGTTAAGTATAAGTACTAATTTTGACCGCGCGATTAAGAGGCATAATTCTATTCCCGAATAGTGTAATTATTCATAAAAGTGAATCGTTGACACGAAAAGAAGAAGAAGAAGACTAATATTAATTAAATTATAGTTCATAACAATTCCATACATAAGAGTTTATGTATGAGATTGAAAAAATTAATAATAAGAATTTTAGAAATAACTTGAATTTATTGAAAAAAAAATTGGCAATTCAAGTTATATTTTTAGTCTGGCATTATTTTCATAAATATGTCATATGTCATATGACATAATATGTCACGTATATTTACTTGGTATTCTTTACCGGAAACTCACATAGGTTACTCACCGAAATTGCACGTTGCGTATATTTACGTCAGTAAAATCATAAGTAAATTTACGCAACTAAGTACGTAAATTAGTGAATCGAGCCCCGCGTGGAAATAGTAGGCAAAAATCAACATTGAGAGTGGTATATATCCAGTAGTATTAATTATATTTACACAACTCAATTATGATTCATTGGGTGATATTCGCAGAAGCTTTTAACAGTATTATACGAATATTGTTAGTTAAATAGAATCTTCTGAAATGATGTTCAGCTCGAAATAGCTGAGATGGCAGAGCATTCTGCCTGGGAAGGGATTATTATGGATTCAAGTACGACCTGGATTTTACTTATACATAATAAAATGTTCTAGATCTCGTTTCTGTTGTGCAGTATAGCTTCAGTGCAGACATGAAGTTGATTGAAACTGAAGTGCCTACTATTATTTGTGAAATTATTACGCTATACAGGGTGTAATCGTTAAGTGTGTCCAGGCGATTATTCCGTAACTATTACAGATATCAAAAAACTGTAAACTGATATCGAAAGTACGTTACCGAATGAGTAAAATGACATCAATAACTTTTTAAAAATCAAACGAGAGGTATCTAAAATTTTTACATTAAACCCTCCCATACATTTAGTATGAGATTAGTAGAAAGGTTTTAGTGTCCTTATTTTAAAATAATATTTTAGCTTAGTATTGATATAAAGGAATCTGTTTATTAACCTAGCAGAATAATAAAATTAAAAATAATAATATTTTTTTATTAGTAAGTACAATTTTTTTGTAGTGTGTGGCTTTCTACTCAAATTAATGCGATCTTGAAACACGGTGTATTACTAATTTGAAGTGGTAATATAATTAAAAAACTTTTAAATTTAAAAGCGTCGGTAGCTTAGTGGTTAAGGAGTCGGCCTTACGATCGAGAGGTCCCGGGATCGATCCTGGCCATTACACTACCGGCGGGAACCCACTCCTAGCACAAGCATTTCAGCTTAGTTGGAGGGGTTAGAGGGAATATTAGTAAGTTCGGTTCTAATATTCTTAAAAAAAATCTTCACATGTATTTACTTGAAAATCATCATTGTCATAATCATACGTAATCATAAAATATGATTAAGGTTAAATGAGTACTAGACCACTTAAAATAAGGAAACTAAAACCTTTCTACTAATCTAATACTAAATGTATGGGAGGGTTTAATGTCAAAATTTTTGATACCTCCCGTTTGATTTTTAAAAAGTTATTGATGTCATTTTACTCATTAGGTAACGTACTTTCGATAACAGTTTACAGTTTTTTGATATCTGTAATAGTTAAGGAATAATCGCCTGGACACACTTAACGATTACACCCTGTATACAGTTTTCCATATTATTAGATGTGCTCGCGGCTCGGCTCCTTAGATGTCGGTTACCGCTAGTTTTGGTTATATTTTCGGTTAAACTCGTCCAAATACAAATTGGAATATAACATTTACTTGCTTTATAACCTTTCTAAAAAAGTAACAAATTGGTTTACAATAAAGAATTATCTTTCTATCCTTTCAGTACTTTTTGCATCCATCGCCAAAAACGAAACAATTCGTAGTTACGTTTTCGTAGTTAAAATTCCACACCATATCCTTTGCATTCAGTTTGTATTTTGTAAATATTTGCGCTTAATTATTCAGAATCCGTACTCACATATTTGTTACTGCAGTAGTATCATAAATCCTTGCCAAAACAAATTAGTAGCAAATTTCTCTTCTAGGTAAACATATGAACGTGGATTGTAGAAAACCAATCAGGGCAACTTCGTACGGCCATTTTATCGCTATCGTTGTGAATAACCTTTGATAAATAACACTGATTGGGTTCCTAGAGTTTGGAACACAACATATTGTCTATTGTGGCAAGCTCTCGACGTTCAGCTTAGTTGCAAGTGGAACTGCTAGCGGTGTGGCTTATATGGAGTTAGTTCGATTTTCAAAGAATGCTTGTAACGTGAACCACGTATTGATAAAATTCTCGTTAAGCTTCTTAGTGAAGCCAAATTGCTCAATGTTTGTTCAGTTCAGTACTAAGGTTAATTATTTATACTATTTTATTAGTTGTAAATTAGCTGTATTCGTATATTGAAAATTGTGGATTGAACTTTTTTTAATACTATTTATTTATTTTATTTTATTTTTAAACTTTATGCACAGTTTTACAAAGTTGGACTATTAATATAATATTTGTCCTTTTGTACGAGTATATCTCGAAGTTGTGAAAATCATCAACTCGGGCGGAGCTGTGAACATCAGTGACATCAGCTCATTATCTATAGAAAGAGAAACAATTGAGGTGTCTATCTGTAAAATAAAGAACTGTTTTTTTTAAATGCATGTGAATGTGTGATTACGTACTTAGGTACTATAACAAAACATAACTTTTGAATTTTTTGGCTGTCTATCTTCGCAATGTCTGAATGACTGAAACGCAAAGTACCTAACTATTATTCAACTCAACACAACGACATACAACACTACAACTCTATGTATCAACTTTCAATTTGTTCACTCTCATGTAAAAACAATTGAAGTGGAACCCTTCGTCTAAGTGTTATTTCTTCATTAAGAAAGGGTCTTGTGTGTTTCTTTTTATTAGCTGAATCGGAGTGGCTACAAGTACCTGACGATGTATGATAGATAACTAGGTCAAAATTAACTAACTGTTAATGTAAGACGATCCCTTGCTCGGGGATTCCTTATCAGATTCACCCTGTAACATCGAGATTTAGGGACACGATACCCTTGTAAAATTATACATGATCTATGTAAATTAACCGGTTAATCAAAACGGATTAATCGATTTATTATGTTGATGAGGTATCTAGATAATAAAAACGTTTCCTTTTATTATGGATTAGGGAGGCAAACGAGCAGACGGATCGCCTGATGGTAAGCGATCACCGCTGCCCATGGACACCCGCAACACCAGAGGATTCACAAGTGCGTTGCCTTCCTTTTAAATAGAGTACGCTCTTTTCTTGAAGGATTGAAGGTCGTATTGGTTTTCCCTTTATTCCCGAAGGGGTAGGCAGAGGTGTAATACCCACATTTCGTCAACCATGATTTCCAGTCCCACGTAACAGGGGGTGAACCTATTGCCGTCAAGCGGACACGTAGTCATGGTCTGGATGTTTACTGTCGGATAGAGAACTTCCCTATCCCTAAAAAAAATATTTAGAGAAACTACCTTTTTTTATTCTTAGGCCTAAGTAGTGAGTTATACTGTTAAGGTAGAAGGCATAAGGCGAAGTTAAGACGTGGCACGGGCGAGGCAAGAGACATAAAGTTAGCTTGATACCTGCATTTCATACAAAATTTACAAAAGCAACGCTTCGACACAGGAAAAGCGGCACCGAGGTATGCCTCTTTTTTTATCGCGCTATAATTCCCCACGGATACCACCCACACGGAGCCGGTGGAGGTGGTTATGTCGGACTCGAACCGACTAAAACGCACGCCGTCATGGGTCCTTGGTTGCCAAAAGCATATCTCTCGCACCCGGGCAGACCGAGAGGTATGCCTCTTGGCTCTTGGTCATCTCTTCCACGTCACTACAAAGTGAAACTAAAGCGATGTGAAAGATGTATGCCAAAGGATACCTAGAGATAGGAGCTGCAAAAGTGACATATTATCGGAACCAGGCGTACCTGTATAATGGCGCATCGTTACACCTCAATTTACACCTATAGCTCCCCGTTTTTGTATAATGCACACCTAAGACAATCCAACGGTTGATACCAATAAAAACTTACACCTTACAGGATTGGGGTCCTGAGTACCCGGTGGAAGTCTTTGTGATTTTAGTTTACCATTTATATGCTAAGTAGGAGCACGTGTGTAGCTCCCATGATCGCTAATGGGCGGTTAAACGCGTAATATGCGCTTTTGCTACATGTTCAGCGATTACATTACGCTGTATCGTTATCTCAAATGTATTTATTTTAATTTTTATGTATATTTTATGTTAAAAGGGTCATAATGTTCGTAATATGCGTTTTGCTTTGCAAATTATTATATTTTCTTTCGTGCTGTTGCCATTACGTAGAATCATTATATTGTCCTCCTCCAGTTTGATTTTAATTTCTGTTAAATGTGCACTGAAGATATGAATTTAGCCTCTAACAATTTTCAATTCACTTACCTACATTTTCGGATTTTTTTCTGTAAATTTTTTTTTGTTCTCAAGCCAGTGATGCTTTGGCCGAAAACGTAGCACTGTGTTGAGTTTAGCTATCAGGGCTATTTGAAAATCTCATATTATATTTGATCAATTATCGCAAATAATTGATCTTATTGTAAAACCAGTGAGAAAACGTCGAAATTATCTGCACATGAAGTATTAAAACTTAAAACCCTGAAGTTTTTTATCTTAACATTTTAAAACAGTCAGATATAACCTTCATCCACATACGACTCAAATTGGTTTGTTGAGTTTAAAGAAAGTAACGAACTAAGATATACACACTCATCTTAACTTACATTACATCTGAGTACTTTTAACGTTGACATACCCTTTTGAAATCTCAAAGTTCTTAATTGGAAATCTCAACGCTTGTTTGGGAAGTAGTGTTGGCATTTAATGTATTCAATCAAAGAACTTACGCCATACCCGCATTCCTCTCTATGATCTGTCTTCTGAAATGTTCTATTATTGGACGTATAAAAATAGCTGATATACAGCCCGTTTACTGTCAACAAAGGAGACAATGCACATTTTCATAATATAAAGTTTTATAAAAGGTGTACTTACTTCCATGGCCGACTTACTTACATTTACTTTTCTCTTTTTAAGAATTAAAAATCTTAAAGCACTGATGACTACAAATAAAATTGTAGAGATAAGATACGATGTTTATTTAAGTTTTTTACATTTGAATGAATTTTTTATAGAATTTATTATGCTAACTTTTAAGTTCGAAAAACATCGGCAAAAATGAAATGCTTAAAGACTTGAACTCACGACCTTTCCCTTACAGGGGGAATGTTCTTCCAACTGAGCTATTGAGCCACACCTGAATCATTTCAAATTTGCCTTCTCTTTATATCCATCTTTAAGGGCGACGGTGGAGCCATCCACCAACATTCTTGCGAACTGTTGAAAACAATGAATGACTTTTCAACCATTTTTAAACATTTAATTTTGATGACTCCGCCCAAATATTTGAATGATTTTTTTATAGCATTTATTATGCTAATAATTTAGCATAATAAATGCGAAAAACATCGGAAAAACTTTTTTACAGTTAATATTCTTATGTTTCAGTGTATGATACTATTATCATAAATATGTATCAAATAACCATTGAATATGAAATACGACGATAGAAATCTGAAAAATTATGGTTGAAGAGCTATTCAAAAATAACCCATTTGATGTCCAGTTGTCGTCATTGTCACTTAAATTAATGTTAATTATTTTCAGTGATGCTCACAAGATTAAGCCAAATTGAGTGACGTAAAAATCATTAAAATCTATTTCAATCAAACATAGACTAAACATCTCATACCTTTTATACGCAGTTGGGTAAGTAAAAAGTACGTAATTAAGTGACGCCAATCTTCAGGTAGTTTAAGCTAAATACTTGATTAAGGATAATACGTCAGATTTTTGACCGGAACAACACAATTTGTCACTTAGTACCAAGTACTAAGGCACAAAATAGAAACAACAAGGTAGTATCAGATAAGATCACCTTCTTTTAATTTAATAAAAACTTGGAATAAAGGACCAAAGTTGCTCTTATCGAGTGTCAAAGAAAAAGTTTATTAATCACCCCAAATTTATTGGACTCTTCTGGGACATTTGAACTAGATATTTGTCTCGAAATAATTATTTTCTTCTGTTATACTATAGTAGTACAAATTAGAATTTTATTCACTTTAAAAATAAAGTTTATATCAGAGTAACGATTGTATTTACATGCAATGTATGCCTGCTTGAATATGAAAGGGTGTTTTTTTTTGGTTGACTGGCGTTCTACTGAGATTTGAAATTAGCCGTAATTCTTTTTTTCAGGTTTCTGGTTTGCGAGATATACGGTTTTATCGTCCTATTAACTTATCCGTACTTAATATTATAAATGCGAAAATAACTCTGTCTGTCTGTCACGCCTAAACCACTGAACTGATGTTTATGAAATTTGGTATATGAGTAGATTGGACCTTGAGAAAGGACATAGGCTATGTTTGGTCGCGATAACCTACATCCACGCGGGCGGAGCCGCGGGCAAAACCTAGTTGTTAATATATCAATTCCCATTGTGTGTACTTATATCTTTTAGTCCTTGTAACTGCAATCCCGTTGGCCATCAGGGTTTGAATAATTCTTAGGTATTATGTATGTGATCTTTCAGTCATAGACTATTTCCATATAGGTCTGCTAACCTTTCCCTTGACGGAATTAATTTTACTCAATAGAGTGCTTCTTCAATAGACTACGTTTCGCAGAAAATATCGAAGTTCAGCCAAATCCGCAGTTAGACTGGTAAAGCTGACCCCAAAACCAAAGTTGAGCAAAGGGATTGGGATTAATACTAGGATAAAGAGGAAGAAAGGTACTTCTTGGTAAGGACCATTCCCGTTAGACAATATTACCTACACTGTTAACTATTGGGAATATTACACTGTTAACTATCCATTCATACTGAATATTATAAATGCGAAAGTAACTCTGTCTGTCTGTATGTTACGCTTTCGCGCCTAAACCACTGAACCAATTTTGATGAAATATGGTATACGGATAGATAAGACCATGAGAGAGGACATAGGCTATGTTTGGTCGCGATAACCGATATCCACGCGGGCGGAGCCACGGGAAAAAGCTAGTTGGGAATATTTTATTCTACTTGTTAAGAAAGTTGACGAACGGGACATTTTGTTACCACTTGTTCCCACTTTCAATCTGCGGGCTATTTCCATCTGGACAGTACTATTAAAATTACTGTTATCCACCTATACCATTTATCAGCAGCCTCTCAAAATCATAACAAAATCGATTGAACTTAATCATCAAACACAGCATTTCTGACGGAGGCCTTTGAATTTCACTTGAATAGAGTACATAACTTTGACTGTAATATATGATACACTTCAGTCAAGCACTACACGTTTACATATAGAATAACATAGAGTACTTATAGTGTATGTATAGTTCACAATATAACACGGGCGCTGTAAATGGAACGTTGTTATATATCTAAATACGAATATTCTCGAGTAATAGGACCCTTGTTGGTCCTACGAATATGTGTAGGTATTCTATATCATGAATAATTTAATCAGTCACGTTTGGGTGAAACTCACATCATTTGTAATCAACAAAATGTAAATAGGAGGCTTGAATGCTGTAAATCGATTTGTATTGATTGGTGGGAGCAAAACATGGCGGATTTTAGCAATAGCTTGAAACAAGAACAATTAAAACTAAACTGCGTTATAGTGTGGGAACCTAGCTTAGTTATACCTGCTAATAGAAAATGTTAAATGCTAGTTTAGTTAATTAGATTTTGTACTGATTCTTGGAGACTTTTACATCAAATGATAAGTACGATATTGTGATTTTGTATTTCAATTTGAATTTGATACATAAGATAGGATAAGTATACGGAACCCAGTGACCTTCAAAAATAAATATTTCAGCTTAGCATCTGAAAAAGGGCCTCGGCTAACAGTAAAAAGGCCTTATTCTAGAAGAAGAGCTGACGAAATGTGAATGTTAATAAATCTGGTATAATATTGGCGTATATAAAAATAAAAAGATCTTTTACTTTCACTCGTGTTAGATATTTTTAGAACACCCATGAGACTTCTGCTTGGTAGTTCAAAGCTATTCGTGGCTAACGCAAAAAAGAACTGTTGAATTAAGATAGGTACTGGGGTGTATCTAGGACGTTAAGTAAACGAAGATTATTTTTTATCGGCGCTGGGAAGTTTTTGACGCTTTGGGACCCCTTTTCATACAACCCACCATTTTTATAACCGGCCTTAATCAAACACAACGATGTTATCGGATACCAGAACATTGTATCTATAAACATACTACTATGTAGAATATTTTATTTCATTCCATAATCACAGGAACCCATTCCCGGTATGAAAAGGAACACGTTATCGGTTGCGGAGTACAACGATGTACATACTTATAAAAAAATCAGCTAAACCATTGATAGATATAATTATATTGTAACTAAAATGCTAAAACCATTCAGTGATGGAGTAACAACAAAGAATCTCATATTTACAATACAATAATATCATTTGAATGATTTTTTTACAGCATTAAGTATGCTAACTTCGTCCCGCCAGAGAAGATTCTTCCTATGTATTCGAATAATATCATTACGAGGAAATTATATTAGAAAAAAATTGGTGCGCTAGGAGCAACATTAAAAGTGTAATGTAGTCGAGGGGCTTTCGAGACCGGGTCTGTGGTCCTGGATTCCCCTTTTAAAATCAATTGCCGTGGACCTATTTATTTGTTTCGGATAATCTCCGTAAACGCTGTGTGGATTTTGACGAGATTTGTATTGTACCTAAATAGCTGTTGTTATAAGGGATAACTCAGCCATTTTTAGGCAAATTGTCAGGGTCTAAAATCTTGAATGCAAATCGAAATTCACACGGACGCAGCCAGCTTGTTCTTCGAGTTTTACACAGCATATTTTATTAACTTCTAAATTTAAGGCTATTATTTACGTAAAGTGTCTCCAAGACGTTGCGCCAACATACATGTATCTTTTTGAATGAGCATACTGATTTATGAGGGTCGAAACATTCTGAGGAATACAATCCTGTACTGGTATATTCAGTATATTTTGTAATTTTTCGAATCGAATAATGGATATGAATACATTCATTATTATAATGAAATTTTAAGGCAATTAGTGTTGGAAATTAGTCTTTAGGTGATGCTCCGGTACCGAAGGTATTATCCGGAAGATATTATTGGTAGATGGTTCTACCGATAATATCTTCGAATACTTCAAATGCTCAAGTGGGACATGAACCCACGACTTTTCTCTTATAGGGGGAATACTCTTCCAACTGAGCCACACGTGAATCACTTCAAATTTCATTTCTCTTTTCCATCTTTAAGGGCGAAGGACCCATATATCAACTTTCTTCCGAACTGTTGGAGCTAATGAATGATTTTTCAACCATTTTTAAACATTTATTTTTGATGACCCTGCCCAAATATTGAATGATTTTTTACAGTATTTAATAAGCTAACTTTAAACTTCTAATACAAATACAAAAATATCTTCACATACTCATAATATTAACACATTATGATAGTACCTACGAAGTGCTACCACAAATAAATATGGGATAGTAGTAGGATAAGCATTATTATCAGAAGTCATCAGTTACCTACTATTACTATAAGGTTTATACCATGTTATTTAGGTCATACGCACTCTGTACTCATGTAGGTATATGCTAGTATTTTACTTCATTTTACCCAAAGTGGGTGGGTAGTACTGAAGACATCATAAACTCGGCGAGGAACTTAACAGCGTTTAGATGTGCTCTGAAGCATTACGGATCACCCGCTTTGAGCAGTAAAACTTTTATAGGTGGACTGATTTCAGTTACTGTTATCACGATAGCTGTCATTAGGACCAGTGTCTTCTATCATTCCAAGTCCGGCAATGTCCACTTTGAAGAGTTTTGGTCCTGATATTTCAAAAAAAATCTACCACAAAAACAACGTTATAGCTTTTTAGTATAAGATCCATTTATTGATGAGGTTCAAACTTTCAGGACGTACCGGTAGCCTTTACATTGGCCTTGAAGGTTTTGGCATATATGCTACGAAGATTTTGAATAAGAAGATTTTAGGCATGTTAAGTAATTAAGTATAGGTAGATGCACTCTTGCATCAATACTATTAAAGTCGCTTCTGACGCGACAAGACACGTCTTCACAATACACTGCATCAGAGAAATGTGAACGCTACAATATAAAATCTGTGACTGTACTGTGTGTAACAGTGTGCAGCTTTATCATTATCATATCTTCAATAAAATTACCCACATCGTTTACACTATCGAATAATTAACAGATAATAAATTTGGTAAATCATGCATGTGACCTTTACCTTTGCTCGGTCATTCATAATATTAATGTTGGTATTTCATTTGTGTTAATTATCCGGTAGTTAGGTGAACTAACTGCTTAGCATCAAAACCGACTACCGAGATATCGACTTTCCTAGAATAACCTGTTGCAAAAATGTATATGTTTTAATAAGTGTTTTGGAATCGTATTAGGTGTCTTCGTATTTAGGTTTACAAGAAAATCAACGTTTATTATGTGTCCTACAATTCATAGCACATAAACTTAAATTAAGCTGAGTCGCAATAGAAAATATTCAAAAAGTAAGTATTTTAGTGACTGTCATAAAGTTTGGAATTACTAGAGTGTATTAAGCCATAACCTAACTATTACCAGCTTATGCCAAAGACAATAAAAATATACCGTAAACTATTCAAAATCTAATTGGACAACAAAAACTCATAGCTGCCTAGCAGCACCCATAAACAAGGGTTAAAAAAAGCGATTCCTTATTTCGTCTACGCGACAGTCTTCCTCAGGCTCTAAACCTTGGCAAAAGGGTTTTATGTCACATTACCATATTTATGTCTACCTCGGGGACGTTCAAAATTTTTTTTTATTTCTAAAAACGTAAAAAGATTTGTCGTGATGTTAAGACTCGAGTAGGTCTAGACGAACAGTCCTTATTACTACTGTATGTTTATTTTTGTGTGTTTTATTGAAGAGAGAATCTTCTTTTAATCTTTATTGTGAGACGTGTCATGCAAGTGTTAGTTTAGTTTCTTTCAGGTTTTTATCTGAGAGTGGAGTATGTAATTACGAGTTTAGTGTTATTGCTCTTTTAGTACCTGCACACTTTAGACTTACGAGTAAAGTACATTGGTACAGTATTTATTTATGATTGGAAATTTGTTGTGAGGTTTTTAAGACCCTTGGTAAGTCAATACTGTAATATTGTGATTCTTCAAAGCCAAATTTCAGAGAGAGATATCTACTATCAAAAATATGTTTGAATTCTTTTCTCAAGAAATAACCATTACAACGGTATAAATCCAATAAAGTTACAGTAATTTAAAAGCTATTTTTACTATTTTAGCTAGAAAAACTGTTTTCCTAAAGCCTTCCTTGTAATTTTCTCACATCAAGAATCTACTCTGCCTACTACTTACTAAGCTTACCTAAAGCTGTTTATTTTACAAACTCAAACTTAAAATTAACATAATTATCTGTATTTCATTGTTTCTCTTCAACAAGTTCAACATCCGATTCAATTTAACAAACAAATAAATAGGTTTATAGAATAGCTTCAAGATTTTATCTTTTATTAAAAGGTTTACAGCGTATCACAGAATATTAGGGGTTGAAGTATGAGATCTCATGCATTCTTAGACACTTGATGCACTCGTAGTCAAGGCCGTTGGCCAGTAAGTATGCTTCGAACCTAACATTGAACAACCTTCAGTGAGCTTGAATAGAAACGCTTTGATGTTGAAGAGTGCGTTAAACATAAAGTCATTCTGATTAGACACTTTATTTTTAACAAAAAAATTAGAGCATTTTCGGACGCCTTCAGATTAATACAATTTTGGTGATAGTTTTCATGATTTTATAGTTTTCTGAATTTTGGATTCGTATCGGTATTCTACATAATTCGAGATTTTGGGAATGATGATGATTGGACTTTGTACTTGACTTGACTTGCCGTGTTGGTTATGACCACCCCAGCTCTTCCTGTGGTAGTAGTATATCAATTTCATTTATTCAATTTAGGCACATAAAGAGCACATATGAACGTCAGAATTGTACAATGTCAGTCATATTAAAAATAAATAAAATAAATCATTGGAAAATGATTCTTTCGCTGGTTCGGTAGGTTGGTTCTACTGAGAAGATACCAGCAAGAAACTCAGTGAACTCGATTATCCTTCTTTTTTTAATATGGTTTTATTTATAACAAGTTTATACTGTGCGAGCAAGAGATGAGATTAGGATGTCCATGGATCTTTATCATTTGAAGGAATTTTTACAGCATTAAGTATGCTAACTATACAAATCAAATACATAGGGAAAAAGAATCTTCTCGGGCGGGACTCGAACCCGCAGTCTTTCCCTTACAGGGGGAATGCCTGACCAATTCGGCTACCGAGACACGCCCGATATGATTCAAATTTCCCATCTTATACGTCTTTAAGGCGACGTGGCGTCATCTACCGATTTTCTTACGAACTATGATTCCGATACTGCGGGTTCGAGTCCCGCCCGAGAAGATTCTTTTTCCCTATGTATTTGATTTGTATAGTTAGCATACTTAATGCTGTAAAAATTCCTTCAATTGTTTGGGCGCAGTTATCAAAAATCAATGTTTAAAAATGATTGTAACATCATTCATTGATTCCGATAGTTCGTAAGAAAATCGGTAGATGACGCCACGTCGCCTTAAAGACGTATAAGATGGGAAATTTGAATCATATCGGGCGTGTCTCGGTAGCCGAATTGGTCAGGCATTCCCCCTGTAAGGGAAAGACTGCGGGTTCGAGTCCCGCCCGAGAAGATTCTTTTTCCCTATGTATTTGATTTGTATAGTTAGCATACTTAATGCTGTAAAAATTCCTTCAATTGTTTGGGCGCAGTTATCAAAAATCAATGTTTAAAAATGATTGTAACATCATTCATTGATTCCGATAGTTCGTAAGAAAATCGGTAGATGACGCCACGTCGCCTTAAAGACGTATAAGATGGGAAATTTGAATCATATCGGGCGTGTCTCGGTAGCCGAATTGGTCAGGCATTCCCCCTGTAAGGGAAAGACTGCGGGTTCGAGTCCCGCCCGAGAAGATTCTTTTTCCCTATGTATTTGATCTTTATCATTTAAATATTCGTCTAATTTATAATAACCTTTTTTTATTAAGCAATTTTTAACTTTAATTTTAAATGTATTAAGTGGCATGTCTATCAGATCCTGAGGAATTTTATTAAACAATTTTATACAATTGCCTACAAACGAATTACCAACTTTATGAAGCCTGAGTTTTGGCACTGCAAGTTTATTTTTATTTCTAGTATTATAATGGTGTTGGTCAGAGTTTTTTTTGAAAAGATCTAAGTTCTTGCGTACATATAAGATATTATCATAAATGTATTGGGAAGCAACTGTTAAAATATTAATTTCTTTAAAAACTTCTCTCAGCGAGTCTCGGGGTCTGAGGCTATAGATTGCTCGTATCGCGCGTTTCTGTAATATGAAAATAGTCTCAATATCGGCAGCTGAGCCCCACAGCATCAGACCATACGACATAACGCTATGAAAGTAGCTAAAATAAACTAATCGTGCCGTTTCCTCATCAGTTAATGACCTTATTTTTCTAACCGCATAGGCAGCTGAGCTAAGTCTTCCTGCTAAGGCTGTGATATGAGAACCCCATTGCAGTTTATTATCTATAGTTATTCCAAGAAAAACTGTGGTATCAACTATTTGAACAGATTCATCGTTCATTGTAATACTAGTATCAACCTGTTTTACATTAGGCATAGTAAACTTTACACATTTTGTTTTCTTAGCATTGAGCAGCAAGTTGTTACTTGTAAACCAATGCAAAATTTTAGAAAGGGTATTATTTACATCGTCAAGTACTTCTGTTTGTCTATCACGTTTAAAAATTAATGATGTGTCATCAGCAAATAATACTATTTCACAAAGATCTTTACTGAAGTAAGGAAGATCATTCTTAATTCTTAATTCTTTATTGCACACAAAATATAGAGGTTTATATAAAAGATAATTGCAAAAACATGTACAAAGGCGAGCTTAACTCATTATGAGTTCTCTGCCAGCAAACCTTTGAGTAGCAGAGAAGAAGTTAGGTAATGAAGGGGTGTGAAGTGCACAAAAAAACAGATTAATAAAACGGTACCTAAAGAGGTACATAAACATGCATACATAGCAGACATATTGTATACATACATACATACATATACATACATATATATACATATATACATACACCTATATACATACAAATACACACCATACACATACATACGTACATATATACATAGACAATATACACACAAATAGATATATATACAGACTACATTATTGTGACAGGAAATGTTCCCTAGTTCTTCTCCTGAAGATGTCCAGAGTATTACTACCGCGAATGGTGTGAGGTAGTGAGTTCCAAAGACGTACAGCTTGTATTGTGAAGGATCCATCATAGCAGCTGGAACTATGCGCCGGTGTGCGAAGCAGAAGAGAGGAAGAAAGACGACAGGGTTTGCCCCTGGGCACAAGATATTCAAAGCGTTCACACAAATAAGTTGGAGCATTTGGATTATGAAGTATAGTATATAGAAGAGTTAGGATATGAAGGTTACGGCGCTGCCGAATAGGGAGCCAGTTCAATCTTTTGCGATATTCCGTGACATGGTCGTATTTACGAAGGCCAAACACAAAGCGGATTCCCAGATTCTGCAGGCGCTCAAGTTTGTTGAGCAGTTCCTCCGATGCATCAAGAAAGCAGACATCAGCATAGTCTAATAGCGAGAGAAGAAGAGATTGTGCAAGAGTAACTTTAGTCTGAAGAGGTAGGAGTTTCTGGAGACGTTTGAGAGATTGGAATGAACAGTATACCCTCCTACTTACCTCCGCAATGTGAACATCCCAGGCAAGCATGGAGTCAATATGCACCCCTAAATTTTTTGCACTTTGTGCGTAGTCAATGGCTATTGAGTCATACATTACTGGAGGCAGAGAATTATGATCCAGTTGGCGGAGCATGTATCTACCACCAACAATAAGCGCCTGAGATTTTTTTGGATTAACCAGCAGTCCAAAAGATACTGCCCAAGCATGGATGCGTTGAAGGTCATTGTTGATGGCAGCCATGGCCCCAGTTAGTTCATCAGGTTTAAAATGTCGATATAACTGCAAGTCGTCTGCATAGAGGTGATAATGCGAGCTTATGACCTTAGTAACGGCGTTTATGAAGACAGAGAAGAGGAGGGGAGAAAGGACGCCACCCTGAGGAACCCCTGCCACTAAGTCACACCAATCGGAGGAAGCGTCATTCACTCTGACCGACTGTGAGCGTCCCTGGAGGTAAGATTTCAACCAAGTAGTTGCAGAGGCAGAAACATTGATGGAGGATAGAATACCCAAGAGGATGTCATAATCAACCGAGTTGAATGCACTGCTGAAGTCCAGTAGAACCAAAACTGTCAGTTGTTTGTTCTCCATGGCCATTCTTATGTCATCAGTTACTTTAACTAGAGTAGTTACAGTACTATGGCCACGGCGAAAGCCAGATTGGAAAGGACTTAGCAGGTCATTAGAGGAGAGGTAATAGGTGAGTTGATCATGAACAACACTCTCGAGTACCTTGGACAAGATGGGAAGTATTGAAATGGGACGGAATTGGGAGTGTGCTGTTGGATTAGATACTTTGGGAAGAGGTATAACTGAGGCTTTCTTCCATGATGAAGGAAAACAGTTGGAATATAAGGAGAAGTTTATAATGTGAGTAAGGACGGGAAGAATTATATTTACTATGGGGAGAAGCATTTGGAGTTGAAGGCCATCGTCACCGACCGCCCTAGTTGATATGGATTTTATATGTTTCTTAACATCTACCTCTGATACCGGGTGAAATGAGAAGGCAGTATTTAATGGTAGTGGAAGAGAAGAGAGAAAATTTAGAGTAGAAGATTTAACATCACTAGGAATAGTAGTTGGAGGCGCTGAAAAATGGGCATTCAATGCATTGAGGTCCATATCATTAAGGTTGTCATGGGCGACCTTACCGATTCCCAGAGATTTTAAGAACTGCCATTGTTGAGATGTATTAAGATTTTCAATTGAAGTGTGAATGTGGTCTCGTCTCGCATCCCTACACATACGATTGCAGCGATTGCGCAGCTTCTTATACAAGTCCAGGCCTTCTACAGACGGACATTTAATGTATTTACGTTTCGCCTTATCTCGCTTCGACATAATATTTTTAATAGATGGAGTAAGCCATGGCGCAGGTCGATGTCTAACTCTTACCTTTTTAATGGGGGCATGTATATCATAGATGGCCAATAATGTGCTGGTAAAGATAGATACCTTCCCGTCCAGATCATTGCAGTCATAAACAGACGACCAATCAGTACTATCCACATCAGCCCCCAAACGCTCCAGATCGATGTCTTTAAAATTGCGAAGAAATAGAAATTTACTCTTGCGTTTCGGAGGACGCAGTTTATAGGATAGGTACACGAGATCATGGTAAGAAAAGGGAGCAGATAGCTGTCCGTGAGAGGCCACCTTATGTGGGCTAGAAACTAAAATGAGATCCAGTAGCGAGGGCGTAGTATTAGGAATCTTATGTGTAGCTTTTAGGGGGAGAATGTGCATGTCCACAGAAGAGACAAGGGAGCAGAGTTTCCGGCTGCGTGTATCATTCTTTAGGAGACATGTATTGAAGTCCCCGAGGATAATTCTATGCTCATAAGCTGACGAAAAATTTTCAAGTTGCATTTCAAAAGCAGAGAAGTAATCTATATTGCTTACAGGGCTATAATATACACCCAGTAGTGTTTTGGTATGCTTAAAATCAATCTCAATGAAAAGATATTCGGTGAAATTTGAGTAAACACCCGGAGACTGATCAACAATTCTATGAGAAATATCCCCACGAAGATACACCGCAACCCCGCCACCACCCTTACCGGTTCTGTCAACACGCACAAGCTTATACCCGGGTAGAGAGAACTGGGTGGAAGGAAGTGAGGGCTTAAGAAAAGATTCGGAGACAAGTACAGCATGAACACAGTCAGAATTGAAAGAAGCTAGAAGATCGGAATAGTGTCCAGGAATGCTCTGAGCATTTATGTGAACAACATTAAAATAATGAGAGAAGCCAGAAAAAATAGAGGACAGATTATTACAGAGCTGAACAGCATTGTCGTTACCAGATGCACTGGCAAAACTGTCACTGGACTCAACTGAAGAAGAACAAGAAGCAAAACTATCATCTGAGTCTGAGCTGTCTGAAGTCACGTCTGAATCTTCAGGCATATATAAAAAAGAATAAAAATAAATAAATAAATAATTTTAAAAAATAATAATAAATAAAGTAAATAATATATTAATTGAATATAGATTATATACACTAAATAATAAGACGTGTAAAGTTTTACATAACGAATCCTCTATGCACTCGCTAGTTGCACACACAATTTACACAAAATTTAAAACAAAATAAAAACTACGCAAAACACTAATATTCAAACAAATTATTGTCGTTTCCGAACGAATGTATACACAAAAAAAAAAAAAAAAAGTTGACAAGTCGATATGTCAATTATGTCAAACGTCAAAGTCAAGAACAAAAGGGGTCCTAATATCGAGCCCTGGGGTACTCCCATGACTAAAGGGGCTCCAGATGAATTGGTGCCATTAATGTTAACTTTTTGTACTCTGCCAGTGAGGTAAGACTCAAGCAAGCCAAGTGAGCCGTTCGAAACACCATAATGACCTAATTTTATTAACAAAGTCTCATGATCAACACAATCAAAAGCTTTTGATAGATCACAGAAGATACCGATGGCATCCTGCTTTTTTTCCCATGCATCAAATATATGTTTAACGAGTTCAATTCCTGCATCTGTCGTATTTCTACCTTTAGTGAAACCAAACTGTTTATCATGAAGTAGAATAGAAACGCTTTGATGTTGAAGAGTGCGTTAAACATAAAGTCATTCTGATTAGACACTTTATTTTTAACAAAAAAATTAGAGCATTTTCGGACGCCTTCAGATTAATACAATTTTGGTGATAGTTTTCATGATTTTATAGTTTTCTGAATTTTGGATTCGTATCGGTATTCTACATAATTCGAGATTTTGGGAATGATGATGATTGGACTTTGTACTTGACTTGACTTGCCGTGTTGGTTATGACCACCCCAGCTCTTCCTGTGGTAGTAGTAAGAGGCGACTAAGGTATAGGGCTGTTTTTATACGATAGTAAGCCCAAGGCAAGACCGGAATTCATAATTGGCAAAACTTGGGTGCTAGTACACCTCTGCCTACTTCTTTTTGGATTTATAGACGTGAGTATATGAATGGATGGACTTGTTACCTACCTTTTCTTTTCAATTCTTACGACCCATTTTTCCCTTTACCCCCTTTAGTTCTATTACCCCCTTAGGCTTCACCTCACTGGAATCAACGGCATGTCGAATGATCCTGGCAAACTCCTTTTGATCCTTCTACTTATTTTACTATAAAATAATATTGGGTAAAAATAATCAGTTCAGCATCAGTTTTGACCAGCAATAGCAAAGTAAAAGAATAATAACAACTAAACGTCAAGTAATTCCATATAATTGATAAGGTGCCTAAAAGGGTGCAAGAAAAGGACTCAAACAAATTGCTCAAACGTTCCGCAACTCATTGTGAGTAATTTTTTCGACTTCCAATGGCAGCGCCCTAATAAATTATTGGTGAAACAAACGATGGGTGTAATTTATTAGAAGATGAAAGTATGAGAAATGTATTAAGGAAGCAGTTTAAAAGTTTGTTGGAGCGAATTTTTGGTAAGCTCTTATTTTGAATGTTTTACCAACAACAATTTGTCATTGAAAACTCGGTGACTAAGCTTTATAGTGTCGTAACTCATGATAATGGCAAGAATGTTCGTTCAGTTAAGTGTATTAGGTGGTTACAGCTTGGAGTTATTCAGTTATTTATTGGCACTTAATTTCCAGCTTAGGTTTTGCCAATTAGAGTGTTTAAGTTGGTCACTGAGGTAAACCTTGTGGATTTTCTGATTTATTGACCTTTACATTAGTAGTTCTTACAGAATTCTTAATGATTACATCACAGCAAATAGCAATATATAACAATTTCATATTACCTTCGATGACTTGCAAAACTTTCTCCAAAGAAACTGAGTAGTCCCTTCAAAGGAACTGAAGAAATTTTATGGTCTCAGTAGTTCCTTTAATTAATTTGAAGGACAAAAAGTCTCAGTAGTCCCTTCAAAGGAACTGTCAAAGGAACTGAAGGGACTTTATAGTTTCAGTAGTTCCTTTAGTTTATTTGAAGGAAGAGGGACAAAAAAGTCTCAGTAGTCACTTCAGAGGAACTGTCAAAGGAACTACTAGGAATAAACGGCTTTGAAAAGAATACTGTCCAAAATATGAAAACATTTATGTCTGTAGGTATATTTTATAGTTCACGTATGCTGATTTGTGACTATTAGTCCACAACAGCTAACCGCAGCACCGCAGCAAGTTAAACATTAGATATTAATTATACCAATGCCCATAACAAACCGATCTATTTCCATTATTGTTTGATAGACCCATTTGGAGATACTGTTGCATGAAATTTGGTCAATTGGACCCATAATTAATATAGTTTATACCTTTTGACGCATAATGACCAACACGCGTATTGACTAATCATAAATACGCATTTTGACATATACGCAAAATGTACAATACGCATAACGCCATATACGCATAGTGACCAACACGCGTATTGACTAATTTTAAATACGCAATATGTACAATACGCATAATGCCATCTCTAAGAGTAATTCACAGGTAGAAAGGAAAAGGCAAAAACAATTAAAATTATTCCTTTAAACAAAACATTTACTTACTCTTTTATAGTGAAAATTAACAGCCATACAAGGACTTAAACAAAATATTTATCATCTTAGATAGGTACAGTGAAAATAAAGCTTTGAAGTAACATGTATAGGGGGGCGACCCCATGAATGCCTCCCCGACCCTATAAAAGCTAGTTAAATGAATTTTAGACGAATATAAATTATTTTTCTCAAAAATTGTATACAACTTATTTGTTTTTTTCCAGTCGACGCAATAATATAGATAGTTTTATATCGAAATCAATGTCAATCTTTCTGCGATTCTTTTTGGGCACACAAAATATTGATTTTGTTATTTGATGATCATAAAACTGTGATTCTTTTTTCAGTTAAAAATAAATCTATACAAACTTGGGTGTAATCCCATTTTAGCATTCAATCTGTGGTACCATCCTTCAAGACAATTATTGGTACGATGTAGTAATTTGTTACAGCTTAATAACGTCGGGGAAATTACTGTAAGCCATTGTCGTTCAAAGTACTTCTTGAATAACATAATTTCTTCATTATCTGGGGCCAAAGTCAAAATTGTATCCCATGCTTCCGAGATACGATCAGCGGCCAATAGAGGTATAGCTGACCAACCTTACTATTTTACGTCCTGATCTAAATTTGCTTAATTTAATCTCCTTGGCTTTTTTCCATATTGCTCTTGAAAAATGATACTGGCACCCAGATATTTGGCAATTTGGAAATATTTTATAGACTGCATTAATTGCTGCTACTTCAAAGTCGCATTTAAAAGATTTCACCTTGACATGTAATACATCCCTCAACAAATTAAAAAAGCGTAAATATGTATCTTCAGTTTTATCTGGTAAAAGGCCAAAGATCACCGGGACAACGTTTGTTGATGTAAAAGTAAAGTAAAGTAAAGTATCTCTTTATTGTGTACACCAAGGAATAAGAACATGTGTTGTTTGTAGGTACATTTCAGGTATAGACAATAGGCGGCCTTATCGCACAGTGGCAATCTCTTACAGGCAACCTTTGGATGGAGAAAGAGATAGAAACCATGTTTGGGTAGCATGGTGCACAAAGTCCCAATGTTATAATAATATACCTATAGAAATAAATATAGGTACATGCACATTATACATACATACACACATATATACATACACACATACATACATACACACATATTATATACATACACACACATATACATACACACATATGTACATATACATACACATACATACACAAATACATACATACCGTTTATGGAGGAGTGACCAATGAGTCTACATGTAGCCGATGTCCCGCAGGTAGTAATCATTCACAGATTTTTTAAAAACTGGTAAGGACTGTGCGCGTCTAATTTTTACCGGTAAAGCATTCCACAGACGAACAGCTTGGACGGAGAAGGATTTGTCAGTGAACTTTGTGGAGTGCCCCGGCATTTTCAGTCTCAAATTCTCTGCCGATCTCAGAGACCTGGAATGTGTAGCGTCCAGAAACTCGAATCGCTTTTTAAGGTAAGAGGGAGTAGCAGGATTGAAGAGTATGCTGTACAATAGTGAGAGTATATGAGTATTCCGGCGAAGTCGGATAGGCAACCACTTGAGCTTTCTTCGATATTCGGAAACGTGATCATATTTGCGTAGACCAAATATGAATCTTATGCAGAAGTTCTGGAGTCTCTCAAGCTTATTCAGTTGGTCTTCAGTGAGATCTAGATAGCTGGCATCTGCATAATCAAGGATGAGAAAGAGAAGCGTCTGTACTAGCGCAATCTTGGTGGCAACAGGCAAGAAATTACGGAGCCTACGCATGGATCCCGCGGCCGCGTACATTTTACGGCTAACTTCTTGTAATTGAGGGCCCCAGGTTAAGCAGCTGTCAATATGTATCCCTAGGTTCTTGACTTTGTCACTGTATATGATGCTAGTTCCGTTACACGTGACCTGTGGGAGCGTTGACCACTCAATTCTTGAGATCATCCAAGGGCTGCCTACAATGATAGATTGAGTCTTGCTCGGGTTCACCTTCAGACCGTACGATGTGCTCCATTTGCAGATTGAGTTCAAGTCAGCGTTCACAGTGTCAACTGCCTTGTTCAATTCATTCAGTGGAGCTTGGGAGTAAATTTGGAGATCATCTGCGATGTAGGTGTCGATCCCAAATCAACGTAAATGTAAATTGCATTTTAATTACTATTACAATAATAATATACTATTTTCCCCAAGGAAAACGATAAAACTATTGTCTGTCATACTATTGTCTGTAGCTCAGTTTTGATAGATAAACTTTCAAGTGGCCAGTAGTTTGATGAATTTACATCATAGGTTTAAATACAAGCACACCAATACCATAAATACACATATATATAGTCGCGACTATAGTACCTATATAAGATGTCTGTGCCCAACTACTACAGACAGACAGTGTCGTTTTACGAATGCGTCATTGTGCGTTATTATTTATATTGGTCATTTTTCAAATTGGTCTAAATGCAGATGTGTCAATTTGCGAATTGGTTCTAATGCGAATATGTCATTTTACAAATGCGTCAATATGCGAAAAAAATCCCAACCATTTTGGTCATTATGCGTCAGAAGGAGTTTATAGTCCATAATGGGATCAATTTAAAGATTTGGATGGATAACCTCAATTGCCACGCATTCGGGATAACATCGACAAGTTAGAATTGACGGGACACATCTAAGCGGTGTAGTGTTTTCTTATCGTCATTCATCATGGTGATGGCATGTGACGTCAGAAAAATGTACTAGAAATACAATTTTATTTAGTCAATTTCGTATCTCTTATATCTCTTCCGGCAGTACTTTCTTTTATTCACATTATCATTCATTAATTCAACAATCTCATTAACTGTCGTAAAATCTAAATTGTGTTCAATAGTATAAGTTTATTTACATTATTATTTTAAACATAGACATTGCTTACTAATAACAACCAATCTCAGTGCTAGCATTAACTTATTACAGCTTAGATCATTATTAATATGTTCCTAGCTTCAACAAATATTCATCAAATGCTTCCCTGTAATCACTGCTGAATAGATGTTGTATTGCTGATTCCTATCCAATTCCTATTTAATATGAAGCAGCTCTGACATTGACATAACAGAACGATATTGATATTGCCTCGAATGTTTGCTCTAGTTTTGGTGTGTCGGAAACATGCAAACTTGTTACTTGGATTAGTAACATGAAATTAGACCGAGATGAAACATATCAAATATCGACTACCTACGTAAAATACGAGAGTAAATATCTACCTCGAATTCTCCTGAGAAAAATAATAAAATCAGGTGAAGAAATAAAATTTTCGCTGGATAACTTTTCAAATGTCGTGTCGGCAGTTATCGAAACTTCTGAATTCACATCTCGTTCATTGTTTAGAAGCCTTGTGAGACTGTGACATGTTTTATTGCTATGTGATTATATTTATAGAAATACATTTAGTTGTGTCAAGGATAAACCTAATATAGAATGACGTAAATTCTCAAAGGTGCTGAATATTTTTTAACGTCGTTCGGGCTGTTATGATATTATACAGAATCTGTTACAACACAGAATTAATTCATTCCTAATACGATACATTACAAAATTAATTTAAAAGAACCGCTTGAGCGACCGTCGCTCTGGGAGATCTGCTGAATACGAGGTTCATTCCGTTTTCATTCCATCTGAAGTTTACCCTGTTAGTTACATTATCTAACAAAGCATGGACCCTATGTTTGGGAACATTCACAGCTGCCACACGTATAATCACTCTTTCCTTGTTCAACATCCCGCGTACAGATACATTGGGTATCACAAATTATTAACGAACATCAATCAGTATTTTTTCATTACTACAGAATGATACGATATCTGAATGTAAGTGTTGAGGGGAACTGGTAAAATATTAGAGAGAAGTGTCAGTGGGTCATCTAATATAGATTTCGGTGTCATTTGTCATTTTTAGTAGAAAATTTTGTTATTCCGGTGCTGAAAAACAAAGGTAAGAGCAGTTAGCGTTACAGACAATCAATTTAACGGTATCCGTGATCAAATTTGGCGTTCAAGGTTTCAATTTTCAGGGATGCTACCCTTTTATGATTGATTTCATATAGATTATTTTTGTTATTAATGTTACCATTTTAATACCTTCGTGATGGAATTCAATTTACAGACAATGATAAGCGTGAAGATGTCAATACGAATAATCATCATCATTCATAATGTGAAATGAGAATTTGCTGATGTGATGAATATGAAAGAAAACATTGAAGATCGTAGATGGGTGAGACAAAGATACAAGCAATGCACACAATTTCAAAAGAAAAGCAATGAATAGTGCAATGGTAAAAAGAGGAGAAGGTGATAGCGCAGAGCTAATAATATTATTGAACACAAAAAATACGTTAACGTTTGATACAATTATGACCAAACTAAGACTTTTTTAAACCACTGAAGTGGCAGACCCACCTGATGGAAAGTGTTTACCGTGGCCTATGGACGTGTGTAAAACTAGGGGAGTCACACTCGTGCTGCCGATCCTGTAAGAACAGAGAGTTTCTGTGCCGTCAGAGCAGAAGACAGAGCAGGACAAGCCTTTGGTCTTTTTACTGATAGCACAAAAACTCTCCAGTGAGCTCTGACTACCATACCATAACACGAGGTTATTATGGCCACGGTATTCTGTAGGGCGGAGTTACTTCCCCAGTCGGACTGCTCAATGACGGGAATACCGTCGTGTCCTACCTCCCCCTAAATACGACTTATAAGACTAAGTACTCAGATTCAAATAATTTCATCCATCTCAGATTTTACTTCAACAGTTGTAGATTTCCTTCCAATTTCACATAACTTGTTTACAAATTATACAAGTGAACAATCCAAGAGACCAAACCTAGCAAACATCAAGTTAAATCAATTATTCAGATTATAAATCAGTATTGTCTTGGCGAACTTCGTATAGTTATGTTTAACTAGTTGGGAATAGGTAAACATTAATCCATCAAGAATAAATAGAAAATGTTTGTTTTTGATAAATTACGGATAATAACTTCAAAATTATATTACTATTGTAAGATAGTTGCCAAGATAAAATAGCATTACATAGCGTGACACAGAGGGGTCACAACTCGCAATGTGTTATGTATGGTTACCCATCCGAAAACTTGACTTGCTTAACTTTGCAATATGCTGTTACGAGTAATTGGTTACTACTTAACTACAAGCCCCTACAATTAAGACTGTAATATCCTACTAACATTACAAAACGCGAAAGTTTGTAAGTATGGATGGATGGATGTTAAGCGATTTTAATAAAATTGTGTATGGAGTTAGCTGATACCCTAGATTAACACATAAGCTATGTTTGGTCGCAAAAACCAACATCCACGTGGGCGCAACCGCGAGCAAAAGCTAGTTGCTTGATAAATTTAAGATAAGTCAGTCTTGCTAAGCTTAAATTCATTATTAACATAAATAATGCGCATAACTTCAGAATAGTATACAAAATATTTACTAGCACGTTTTATGAGTAGTAAATATATAATAATAAAAGATTAAGTAAGTATCGTTGGCACGAAGATTTGAAACCTCCTTATGACTCCTATAAGTTCCGATACGATCATATTTGGTACGATGCGAATACTTTTATTGCTTCGCATAAATTTTATGCCAATCGTTTCGCTCTTACTTCGTAACTTCTATGTATACGTGTGGGGAACTTTGTCAAGATTTTAGGTAGGAAGTTTAGCTTTGGAGTTTTCAATAATACAAACTTGGACGTTGGATTTTTTGTTTTGTAACAGTATTGTATTAGTAGATCTTTTTACAATACGTGCAAGTTTCTGGTTAACAGAGTATTTTTTTTATATAGGATCAATTTGACATCACCTCCCTGTTGTTATTGTGTTGTGTTCAGTTTCACTCTCTGCTGATATTTCAAATTTTTACTGTTTTGCGAGAAGTTCATTCATTTGCTATTTTAGTTTTGAGTATACTATGAGATTATTAATTTTCTTTTCAGAGGTAGTTGTATTCGTGGTTTCGGCAAACATTTGCAAATACAAATCGTTTTATTCTAGAATATTATTCTTCAAGCATTTGCTCAGTTTAGGTTTAGAAAGTGCACTAATATATGTAATATTCTTATATAATAAGGTTCTAGAAGCACTAAAATATAATCATAAAATCTCGTCGAAAGTCCTACTGACGCGGGTATTGGCGTTCTTGAATGTATTTAATAAAATTAAAAAGTTAGTATAATAAGTGCTATAAAAATTTCATTCAAAAATTTATTGCTGACAATGTGTTTAAATCATTAAAATCTTTAATAATATTAAATGAATTTGTAATCTCTTATCACAGACACATATAATTTATTAAAGACTAGCTTTTGCCCGCGGCTCCGCCCGCGTGGATGTCGGTTATCGCGACAAAACATAGCCTATGTCCTTTCTCAAGGTCTAATCTACCCCTATACCAAATTTCATCAAAATCGGTTCAGTGGTTTAGGCGTGAAAGCGTAACATACAGACAGACAGACAGACAGACAGACAGACAGAGTTACTTTCGCATTTATAATATTAGTATGGATTCTAATAATTTAGATTGCTGTAATTAAAATATAATTATCTTTCAATATTTCCAAATTATTGGAAACTTTAATAAATTTATATGAGTTTTGTAATAAGATTCAATAACCAAAACCATCGAAATAGGTATCTCAAGTGCTCTTAAAATTCAGTAAACCGTTATTAATTTAATTAAACGTTTTTAATATTCAGATCACTCATATCACATGCCCGAATAACCAAATGAGGACTACTTACTTACCAATTAATCTGCGTTTCTAAGAACTTCAGTATTATTAGAATAGCATGAGTTCATTTAAGTACGAAATTACGCTATGTAACGTAATAATATAATATTATGAATAGTAGAGTTAATCTTTCAAAGTAAATTTATATAATTACAAAAATTATTCAAAAATATTACTGTGAATTTTTACTGGTTTTAAAAAAGAATTTTCTACATTCGATTCAAGTATAAACCTGCAATGTTAACCCCAGGTATTCTGCCATCAAATTCTGAGTAACAACATACTTGTTGAAGTAAATAAATTATATTTCGCGTAGGTGTATATTATACTTGTGGTCAACATCTATAATATAAAAATGTGTTGGAAACCGACATCCACGCGGGCGGAGACGCGGACAAAAGCTAGGCTTAATTAAAAATTACAACTTTTAATGTAAACCACGTATAGAATTAACTAAGTATCTCCAGTTTATGAAATTTTGCCTGTGTAAATAAAATAGCTTATATTTGAAAATTTATTAGAAACGAAATTGGTATGCTTATAAATATTTAAAGCTTACCCACTTGAGTGATTGCCAGTACCCAACCATAAAATATCTAGTTGAGTACTATTTTTGAGCACGTCACTCACTTATGAAGATAATATAAAAAAATAGAAGTCAAGTTATTTGATTTTACTTGTTAAACTGTCACTCACAACTTTTTGTTATATGGTTTAATAGATCAAAAATTTTGTTTGATTTTTTTGTGAAAGCTCCACAAGATTTTTGTTAGAAATATAAATATATATATCCTCAGTACTTTCAAGAACAAACTAATAGAAAATAATGTTACGAAAGTGTCAAGTTATTCAAGGTTTATAACACAACGATTTGTGACTTCCAAATATTCAAAATAAAACTATCGCGAATTATTTGACATTATGAACCCACATGTTTCAACTTTTTTTCGATTGCCTAACCAAACTTCTAAAAATGTTACGAGGTATTTAATAAACTCTTCTCTATTTATTTTTCAATGAAGGTGAATATTTTATTGCAATCAATCAAAAAATGTATCTGTTTCTTAAATTTACTAGCTATAATTTAGATTTATTTCTGAAATAGGTACGAACATATAGTCGTTTTCATATAACTTTTTAGCCTTTGCCGAAGCATTTTCAATATTCTGCGTTTAAAATTATTTTCAAACGAAACCGCACTGCATGACATTTCAAAGTAACCGATGTAATTAAACTGTCAGTCATTATGGCAGGGTAATTCAACTCTGTAGGGCCAACCACCAGGGCCAACCCTGGCTGAAGCATGACGTTCACATTTTGTAAGTATTTCATTAGACGTTACGAAGAAGTATTGGCTTTTTGTGTTCCAAGTGACTTGTGTTTTGTAACGCGCTATAAATTATTTTTGGGGTTCCATACTTCGAGAGGTAAAAAACGGCAACCTTATAGGATTACTTTGTTTTCCGTGTGTCTGTTTATCTGTCAAGACGTTTTTCTCAGAAATGCGTGGTGTGGTGGTATCAAATTGAAATTTATACCGCATACTCAGGTCTGTAACGTCCTAAAACTGGTTACATCAGCAAAAACCTCCGTCACAAAAATGCCTCAAAAAATTAAAAATTAATTGTTATGGTTAGCCCTTCAACTTTGATATAGGTACTTAGCAATATTTTGATTCAAGCGTTGCCATGTCGGGGGTCCTTATAATGGTAAAGTACTCCGTCATGTCACCAGAACGATCGATCCAAGGACCCCGACATGACAACGCTTGAATCGAAATATTACTAGGTACACCAGATCGAAATCGGTTCACCCGTTTGGAGGCTACGATGCCACAGACACACACACACACACACACGCGCACACACACACACACACACACGCACACACACACACACACACGCACACACGCACACACGCACACACGCACACACGCACACACGCACACACGCACACACACGCACACACATACACACACACATACACACACACATACACACACACATACACAAACAGACACGTCAAACTTATAACACCCCGACGTTTTGGTGTCGGGGTTAAAGAAAAAGAAAGTCTTACAAACTTCTAAGTCACCGCAATCAAAATTTGCTTGAGTTTGTCCCTGAATCCAATTTTGTACCCTTGAACGACTTTTTTAGGTTCAGGAAGACTATCTCTGAGTTTGGGGAAGATAGTGTTCAACAGTCATACTACTCGCTAAATAATAAGAACTACCCCACCTTTGTTGACAACGTTTAGGCACTATAAGCTTCTGCTATTTGCCATAATAATTATGTGGTAGTTTATCCGTGCGAATCGTGTTTAAATTTCTACGTTCAGTAAAGCCCGCGATAAGCGTACACAAAATCCCGTTCGGCGATGCGATAAGTTTAAAATTGTATTTATGTTATCGCCTGCGGGATTTGTTCGCTCGAAGTGCAGTTTATACTGCAGTCGTAATTTATTTACTTACGCATTGAACTATTACTTTGTTTATCTATGTTTAATTGTTATGGGAGTCGAGCATGTAAATAAAAAGTTGTGTTTGGATGTTTTAGGCACAAGGATTCCCAAGGTCAACTGATTGACTTACGGTCGCTCTGATAAAAACTAACAAGAAAGCAGAGTTACCCTACTTTGTTATTATATCTATAGCTATTATAGCTTGGCGATGACTATCTACCTACACAAACAATAGACATCCCCGGGGCATAGGCAGGTACCTACAGTCAGCGTCATATATATCTTGACGACTAAGTCTCAAACAAGCAAATCAAACTGTTTTATGACTTTATATGGTACTATTGTCCAAAGTAAAGGTGTATACCAAATATCAGAACAATCGGTCAACTGGAAGGGAATGAAAAACGAAATTAAGATCATCTTGAGTACTTTATTCGTTAACATATTTTTGATGCTGACAGTACAGTTTATTGACATTTCATTTGAAATCTATCGCGGGAATCCCACAGCTGCCAAACTACTCGAAGTATTCTGAACTTGTCATAACAACCTCTCAACAACTGTCGTTTATTTATCAAGAGGTTGAAGTGACTAGTTACTGTAAAGGAAGATAGATAGATAGGTAGATAATTCTTTATTGTACACCTTTTTTTTTTTTTTTTTTTTTTTTCGTGCGGAAATCCCCTCGGATACCCCCCCTGCCGGAGCCGGAAGGGAAGGTTATGTCGGACTCGAACCGACTAAAACCGCACGCCGACTGTGGGTCTTGGTGCTAGGCCGGAGGTGAGGTTGTCAAAGACATATCCCTCGCACCCCGGCTGACCCAGGGCCATCCCTTACGGTCTGGCCCTCCTCAGGAGGGGGGACAACGGTGTCCCCAACTCGCCCCCGGAATGGGGAGGCGCGCTATTCAGCGCGCCGCCGCCGTGGCCTGCTTCTGCTGGGGTGACAGGCGGCTCCACCCGTCACCCCCAGGCCCGCGCTCATGGGGGACGGAGGTCAGTCAGTGCCCTCCGACGCCCGAGTTGCCAGCGCGCGCGGGCGGCGCGATCCGCGAGTCTTTCTCGCTCGCGCCGCCTCTCCCGCTCCGCCGTCTCCTTCACGACCATTACCTGCTCGCTGAAGGAGACGCTTTATTGTACACCAATTGATTTATAATAGAGGTAATTTCCTATCGCTGGAAGCGACTCCTTCCAGGCAACCTTGGGATTGTTATTACACTTGTTTTTCTTTATAGGCTGAACTTGTGTATCAACATTCACATTTTACCATCTGATTTCGGTCCTACGTATTAGTGGACGTACTAGACTAACAAATCCGTGTTGCCGTGTACCCGGTGGAGTAGAATAGGGCCATCCCTACACCGTTCACGTGTTTCACCTACAGTCCCGGGTCCTTTAAGCGAGGCGTGAAAAGGCATCTGAGGAGGCCGTCAACCTGAGTGCCACCATTATTAACATGGTACATGTTTACGATGGTGACCCTCTTTCCCAGAATTTGCCTTTAGCTTACCATCAGGCGACGTGAAGTCAAATTGGCGTGTTATTTTATAAAAAAATAACATCTCTTCCATCTACTATCCGACAGTAAACATACGGCTCACCCACTTGACTGCAATAGGCTTGCTCCCCTATTACATGGCACTGAAAATCATATTTTGGGGAAAAGTGGGTGTTAATGCCTACCACTTAGGGGATTTACAGGCGTAAATATATGTAAGTATGTACTGACAAATCGGGCATAGAAAATACCCTTGGTCTTCTTGTATACTCTCGTGGGAAGAGATGGGATAACACTTGTATCCCGTGCCTGTCTGAGAAATCTTTTGTTGTACCTAGTCGTTTCTTATCTAGTACTCGTACAGAAGTTTCTAAACCCAAACTTGTTACGTATATATTGTTTTTTTTTTTTATCGTGCGATAAATCCCCACGGATACCACCTCCACAGAGCCGGTGGAGGTGATTATGTCGGACTCGAACCGACTAAAACGCACGCCATCTTGGGTCCTTGGTTGCCGGAGGTGAGATTGCCAAAAGCATATCTCTCGCACCCCGACAGACCCAGGACCATCTCTTTCGAGATGGCCCCCTTCGGGTTGTGGGGACCAAAATGTCCCCATCTAGCCCCGGTTACGGGGAGGCGCACTTTGCGCCGCCGCCGCGGTCTGCTTCTGCTAGGGTGACAGGCAGCTCCACCAGTCACCCCCAGGCCAGCGCTCATGGAGGACGGAGGTCGTTCTGCGACCTCCGACGTCCGGTTCGCCTTCGCTCTGCACGGGCTTCCCGGGCCCGGAGTCTGGTCCGGACCCGACCGGCCGCCTCCTTCTAAAGCATTACTTGCTCGCAGAAGGAGGCGGCCGCACCCCAAGCGTTTGTGCATCGTACCATCGCTGTGAGCAATGTGACGAGTGTGAGGACTCCCACCCCTAGAGCCGCCACTAGGACCCGCCTCGGCGTGTCCCACGCCGGGCACTCGGTCAGCGTGTGCAGCTCTGTGTCCTCGCTCGCATCACAGTGATGGCACTCGGACGTTGGCTCCTTCCGGATCCGACACAGGTAACTCCCGAAACACCCGTGTCCGGTAATCACCTGCGTCAGCCGGTACGAGAGGCTGCCGTGTGGCCTCTCTAGCCATTCCTCCATGATGGGTCTTACCGCCGCTATTACGGCGTGCCCTGCGCTTGGTCGCCCAAGTCGTAGCTCCCATTCCGCTACCATGTCCCTGTGGAGCTGAGACCTCACGGCCCGAATTTCTTCGGGCCCGGGTTCCCGTCCCTGCTCCCGCGCCTCCTTACGATACCGATATAGCATCGAAAGGGCTCTCGCATCCAGGTTCCACGGTAGGGATCCGGCAAGGAGACTCGCCGCCTCGAAGGATATCGTGCGGTACCCCCTGATGGCCCTGCTGGCCATTGCACGCTGCGGTCCACGCAGCAGACGCGCATTGTGGACCGTCAGGGTGTCCGCCCATATTGGGCACCCATATAGGGCCATGGACCGCACGACTCCCGCATAGAGTCTCCTGCAGGAGTCATCCGGCCCCCTCATGTTGGGCAGCAGCCGCCCCAAAGCGGCAGCTGTGTCCTTCAAATTGGGGGCCAGTCTTTGGAGATGCTCCCAGAAGTTCCACCGGCCGTCAAGCACGAGCCCCAGATATTTCATCTGGGCCTTGATGCCGATAGAAATGTCTCCCACTATGAGGCTGGAATCCTCCGGTGGCACGCGCCGAGGCCCATGAAAGAACATGGCCTCGGTTTTATGCAGAGCCACCTTGAGACCCAGCCGCCGAATCCGCTCCACGACTTGGGCAACCGCGGTCGTGGCCTTCAGGGTCGCTTCGCGGTGTGTAGCTCCGCACGCCGTCACCAGCGTGTCGTCCGTATAACAAGTGACGGCGGCACCGTCCGCGAACTCACCGCGAAGCACCCAGTCGTAACCGATGTTCCACAGTAGCGGTCCCAGGACCGATCCCTGCGGAACACCGCACGACATCTCTCGCCGACCGAGCCCGGTCGCACTTGGGTAGACGACTGCTCTCTCCGACAGATACGCCCCGACTATGCGGCGAAGGTAGAGAGGCACCTCGTGATACACGAGCGCCTCCCTAATGCAGCTCCAGGGCAGGGTGTTAAACGCGTTGGCGATGTCTAGTGACACCGCCAGCACCACCTCGCCCCGAGCGACGGCGTCCTTCACCAGAGTCCCCACGCGCATGATGGCATCCACGGTGGAGCGCCTCCGGCGGAAGCCATACTGGCCATCCGCCAGGTCAGGCCCCACTCTGGATAGGTGCTCGACGAGGCGCTTTGCAATCACTCTTTCAAAGAGCTTGCACACCTCGTCGAGCAACACTATCGGCCTGTAGGCGGACGGTGAGTCCGCCGGGCGTCCCGCCTTTCGGATGAGGACCAGTTTCCCCGTCTTCCACAACTTCGGAAATTGGCCTCGCTCCAAACATGCGCTGAGAAACCCTCTCAGTCGGGGCTCGAGAGCGTCTTCTTCGCCTAGAGCTAGGACCCACGCTCGGCCTGGAATGCCGTCGGGTCCCGGGGCGGTGTTCTTGGCCTTAAGCCTTAGCACCGCCAGCTCTAGCTCTACCCAAGTGACCTCGGGCACGTCGTCGTCATCCACGCTGGGTGCCATAGGCGACCTAGGTGGCGGAGTCATCTGCGGTGGAATATGTTCCACCGCCCGCGCTGGGAACAGGGAGCCAACGACTCCTCCGAGCAGCTCCGGCTGGAGACACCGGGTTAACGGTGGGGCCCGGGGGCGCAGCTTGCCCCTTACCATAAGGTAAGGCCGCCCCCATGGGTCCCGCTCCAGCGTCTCCAGCAGCTCCTTATGAGCTGCAGCCTTCGACTGCCTTATCGCCACTCGGAGGGCCTTTCTGGCCTCCCTGTACCCCGCATGAAGCTCCGCCTCTCGGGGCTCCGTATCTGCGGGGCGGCTACGCCTCCTTCGGAATCTGGTCCACCGGCGGAAAGTGATCACGGAGGCCTGTCGCAGCCTCGCGATGTCCGCTGACCACCAGTAGACCTGACGCCTCGGATTATAGGGCGGAGCCCTAGGCATAGCCGCGTCGCAGACACGTGTCATGGCCTCCCGGAACCACGCCGCCTCATCGTCTATGTCGACAGGACGTATATATTGTTGCAGTTAAAATCTAACATGTAACAAGAAACTCGAATAAAAACTACAATAATCGCAATGATTATTCGCAGTTTACATTCACTTTGATAAAGTTGGACGAAGGTCGTTCATAAAAGCGGTTGTCCTCGTTAAAGACCCTACGCAGCCAAATAACGAGATCTAACTTTCTAAGAAATCCTATAAAATGAACTTTGTGAATTCTTTAGGGAGAATGAGTAGAATACGTACGATCGTCGGCCGCCGGCTACGGACAAAAAAAAATGACAAAAAGATTTTTTGATGGCCAAAATAAGTCCTAATATTGTTTTAGGTATACGTATGTGGCTTATAATTTTCATTGTATCGTGAATTTATTAACTTTATTTGAAAAAGTATGGACTAGTAAAAGCGTCTCTTACTTTCTTATAATAAGGATTAAAGGGTAACTTTATGTTGTTTATGCTTATTTAAATGTAACTTTAGAAAAATAACCGAATTTGGATTGTTTGTATCTTGAATCCTTTTGGTAAGTAAAATCAAAATCAAAATCAAAAATAATTTATTTTGCATAGACCATTAAATCGGCACTTACAAAACGTCAACATAAAGTAAATATTAAATACTAACTAATACTAGTAAATGGACCACCGGTTCGAAACGCGGCCCAGACCTGAGAAGACTCCGGCAAGAAACTCAGCGGGCTTTTTTTTTTTTTGGTCTATTTACAAAACATTTACTTAGCCTAAAACTTATGGTCTAGATACAATGTTTTGCTTGAGTAGCACAGCAGAGCGAACAGCTCATTTCCAAGCTTGTTTATCATTTAAATATTCTTGGATTTTATAATAGCCTTTCTGGCACAGTTTGCTCTTTACTGTATTTTTAAATTTATTAACAGGTAAATCTCTGATTTCATTAGGAAGCTTGTTAAAAAAGCGAATACAGTTGCCCTGGAAAGAATTACTTATTTTATGGAGTCTGCTATGACAAACTACAAGATTGCTTTTATTTCTAGTATTTATATTGTGCCTGTCACAAAGTCTTGGAAATTTTGCAATATTTTTCCTGACATACATTAAGTTTTCGAAAATGTATTGTGACACTACGGTTAGAATATTCATCTCTTTAAACTTATCTCGGAGGGAGACTCTTGGGCCCAAATTATAAATAGCTCGCACAGCCCGCTTTTGCAAGACAAATATCGTGTTTAAATCTGCGGAATTACCCCAAAGGAGAATTCCGTAGCTCATAATACTATGAAAATAGCTGAAATAAACTATTCTAGCCGTATCCACATCTGTTAAAGTCCTAATCTTTTTTACAGCATAGGAAGCTGAGCTTAATCTACTAGCTATTTTTTCTATATGTGAACCCCACTGAAGTTTAGCGTCAATACTCAAACCTAAGAACACTGTCGATTCCGCAAGGCTCAACAATTGTCCATTGAGTTGTACATTGGTTTCTACCTGTGCAACATTAGGCAGAGTAAATTTAATACATTTAGTTTTATTCTCATTAAGGCAAAGATTATTTATATTAAACCAATGGACCACTCTTTTGATTGCACCATTCACTTCGTCATAATTATCGTGTTGCCTTTTAATTTTGAAAATTAACGAAGTATCGTCAGCAAATAAAATAATACTATTATTGTCCCTTACATAGTAGGGAAGGTCATTTATGTAAATTAGAAATAAAAATGGTCCAAGTATCGAACCCTGCGGAACGCCCAACGAAACCACAGATCCTGCTGAACATGTACCGTTAACATCGACCCTCTGAATTCTATTGTTCAAATATGAAGTCAGAAGCTCGAGAGCCTTGTTCCTTATTCCGTAATGTTCTAATTTCCTGATTAATGTGTCATGGTGAACGCAATCGAAGGCCTTGGATAGATCACAGAAGACACCTAGAGCATCATGCTTATCCTCCCAGGCTTCGTAAATACAATTTAACAGTTCTACACCAGCATCCGTAGTCGAACGTCCCTTAGTAAACCCAAACTGTTTATCATGAAACAATTTGTTTTCACCAAAATGGGTCAGCAACTGTCCTAGAATTAGTTTCTCAAATACTTTACTCAAGGTTGGCAACACAGAAACGGGTCGGAAATTCGAAGGATCTGTGGCGCTGCCGGCCTTGAACAAAGGTATGACTTTGCTATATTTCATTAAATCAGGAAATGTACCACTGTTGACACAGTCATTAAACACAGTTGCTAGATGGGGAGCAATGACATCAATTATACTTGCCACAGTTTTGACTGATAATCCCCATAGATCCGCGGTCTTTTTAACATCAATTGTTTTAAACGCTTTAACGATGTCCTTGCTATTAACAACCGTGAATACGAACGTGTTCTGACACCTGTTTGTTGATTCTACAAGCAATGCCTCAGCGGAAATGGAAGACGACTGAAGAGTTTTGGTTGTAGTGGAAGCTATATTTGCGAAGAAATGTTCAAACTCTGTCGCAACCTCCAAATCCTCCGTGACATGGCGATCTTCTATTTTTAAATGGAAATCTCTTACAGTTGATGAAGATTTCCCACATTCGGAATTTATTATATTCCAAGTAGTCTTAATTTTATTAACAGAATTGGTTATTTTCTTCCTAATGAAGTTTGATTTCGCAAAGGAACAGGCTCGCTTAAATACTTTTGAGTAATTTTTAACATAGTTCTGAAAAGCAGGGTTGAAATTGTATGACTTTTCAGAATACAGCTCATACAATCTCCTCCTGCTCCTATAAATCCCCGATGTTGCCCAGTCACTGAATACAGGGCGGCCGCCAACCGATAATGTTTTTGAGGTAAAAATTCTCCCAAACTCAGTATCGATCAGGTTGGTTAGTTCTGCGTAAGATTCTTCTACACAAGTGTACAAGGGCAAATCAGGTATTTTACTCACAATACTTGCCCTGAAAGCGTCTAAACGGTACTGGTTAATCGGTACAAATTTAATTTCTTTTTTAACATTTTTACAATTATTTCTTTCAATGGTTATTAATTGGCCACGGTGATCCGAGTGTACAGCATCCACAAGACATTTGTTGATTGGATTAATATTCGTGTAAATATTATCAATACCAGTGGCACTATGTGCAGTTATTCGAGTAGCTTCTGAAAACATATTAATAAGATTAAAGGACTTGAACAGATTTAACATTTTTTTTCTCTCTGCTGGCACTTTAGTGTTTTCTAAAATATTTACATTGAAATCTCCACAAACTATTATTGCCTTATTGGAGGAACGGCATTTAAAAAGCGCTTCTTCCATCGTTTCTTCAAATCTTGCAAAGGGCGCAGCCGGGGGACTGTATACGCTTAATACAATGAACTGCTCAAACTCAATACTAGCTATCTCAATAACTCGCTCAATAGAGAGGCTTACTAAGTCTTTACGCTCTTTAAATTTTATATTCTTATTAATAATAATTAGGGAGCCTCCACGATCCAAATTTTTTCTACTGAACGAGCTAGCCACCTGGTGATTTTTGAAGTTGAACATGACCTGATGGTCTTTCAACCAATGTTCAGTTACACAGAAAATATCAATATTATTCAGGGTCATGTGCAACTCCAATTCCAATTCTTTACCATTTATCAATCCTTCCACATTTTGATGCACCAGGTTTAATCTACTAGTTTTAGAATTTAAATTACATATAGGAGACTGAACTGTCTCAAAAGCCGTATGGCTATGGCCGCTAAAGTCGGACATAGTGTGAGAAACTTTGCTAGATTTATTATCTGTTGTCGAATGTTTTAGTTTTTTTTTTGGATAACATTATCCACTGTGTCAGTAATGTCAGTATTGTTCAACTCAATAAGAGTTTTGTTAATAGCCAGTTTGGCTAATGTATTATTTAAAAAGTTTCCTAATAGGAGCGCAACCTGTCGTTGCAAATATTTTGATAGTGAAAAACTATCTATTGTCAAAATAAAATTGTTCTGTAATACAAAATTACAGTCAAATAAATCTATGGTCCTACTGTATGTAGTCAAGGTATGTAATTTTCTATTTATATTATATCTAATGTTGTTTTCACTAGCTGTGAATGATTTACTGTAAGGTAATGCACAAAATATTACCTGTTTAATTTGTAACTTTGTTAATTGATTGTAAAAGTGTATGAAATTATTTATATTTGCATTAGCTCTTCTACCAATAAGAAACACTAGTGTAGATTGTGGACAGTGTGTACTACATAGTGCTCTATTAATTATTTGAGAATAGGAGGCCCCAGGAAATGAATGAGTTATGACCGAGTGACCCAATTCATTAATTAAATGACAACCCAAACCCTTACCAATTTCATCACAGTACACAAATGTTTTCCCTGAATTTAAAGCTTGCGTTACTGTTGTTACAGGGACATCATTCATGGACATACTTGGTTTTGTAAAATTATCACTGCCCACAGAGTCAACTGATAGAGGGGTCGACCCTTCCCGAGATGTTATGGACAGGGTGGAGCACGGCAAGGATGTTACCCAGTCAGAAGTACTGGTACAGCCTGAGAGAGCCGGTATGGTGTCATTGACAGGGGGGATGGAACATGGCAAGGAATTTTCACAATCTTCAAATCTTTGTCTGTATAGATTTTCAAGTGAATAGTATCTTGCCTCATTGCTATGACATGAGTCCACTAGACTATTTAATGCCTCAATGTACTCACCTATCTCCTTTTGTGATGTTTGATATTTTAATGTAACAGAATTTAAGGAGTCATTCAAACGTGAGATTTCTAACTGGAGTTCATATAGATCAGACTCATATTGGTCTGTCTGTGTTTTACCTACCTCTACTAACTTTCTCAATTCTATATTAGAGCTACAGGCTCTACGACATTTGTTAATGCCCATTTTGAGATATCTGATCTGTTTCTGTGACTTTCTAATAAATTTATTTAGTTTAACATATTTTTTAAACTTATTTCTGCCACTACTAACTAATCTTACTGAGGAATTTAATAACAATTTATCATCACAGGCTATAACCGTTGATGCAACTGGGATATCAGGTATTGTGATATCTATCAGGTCTGCAGTGATGCATGGCTCCAGACAAATCAGGTCAGGTTCCCCTGCCACCAGCTCATTATAGAGGCTGTTGGAGAAAGCAGCCTCATCTGCCAACCTGATAGATTCCATGTGAGTAATGGAATTGTGCACGTCACTCAGTTCACACTCCAGAAAGCTAATTCGTTTCAATGCCTGTTCATGGGTGTTGCTGCATTCCTCTAGGCCTGTCAGTGTTGCCTGGAGGTGATCTCGTTGGAGTGTGAGCTCCATGACCTCAGTATGTAGGCCAGCCAACTCTTTTTTGAGTTTGGTATTTTTCTCAACAACATTAAGCACCTCCTTTTCACTCTCTTCCCGCTCCTCTATCAGCTGCTTATTGAGTGTATTGCTGATTTCAAGCTCCCTTAAGGTGAGGTTTAACTTTTGTTGCAATTCACGGGATGCAGCGCTGCGGGTCATCATTGTTTGTTTCATGTTTCCTTTTATTTCAAAAATTATTTGGTGGTACTGAAATGAAAGAATGTGGTAAGTAACTGAATGTGATAATAGCTGTAAGTAATAAGGAACGATAAATTGGGAAAATAAAGTAACTTTACTCCAAATAAATTATTAACTAAGAAGGGAGGGTAAAAAACAATAAGAATTGTAGATTTTTTTAAGTAAGTAAGTTTTAAAGTAGAATTAATATTAATATTATGTAGCTATTTGTTAAACTGAAATATAAATTAGTGGTTAATTTAACAAGTTAAGAAAACATACATAAGTTAGAAAAGTTGAACTACTTTAGAGAAGTAGGTAGGCAAAGAACAGAATGTATGCAAGAATTACCAAAAAACTGAGAGAAATATGTTAGTGTATGTATTGGTGAGTGTGTTAAATTTGTCTGAGGCTATTTTGCTGGCGTCTTCAAGCTGGCTTCCACAAATTGTCAAGGCAACTGAGACTAGCAGAGCCTGCTGTGTGGATGGACGTTGCTCACAGTTATGTGAGCGTTTGTATAGTTTGTAGTGTGTGAGAAAAAGGTATAAGGAATAAGTGTAACACCAAATACTTCCCCTGATTTCACACGTAGCTAGCGTAGGCGCAGGTTTCAGAGACAAATCCAATCAAAATTTCGTTTCACCGGTTCTTGTTCACTTAATGGATGATTTCACAGCAATTGAGGTAGCATACACAATACATATATCGTACTTTAACTTTTGTATTACTATATATACACTGGACACTTGATTACAATGTTTTATTCAATTAATTTCTTAAAATTACACGGAGCTACAAAATTTCACAGCTGTTCGTGCCTGTGTTGCCAGATCAAAAAAAAGTAAGAACCATCCTCGTACTGCAAGGAATATCCTTAGAAGAATTAGCGAAATCGGGTCAACTGTTCTCGATATTTGCGCTAAGCAACACATTTATTTATTATTTATTATATACTTTATTGTACACCATTAAAAATACAGAACAAAAACTAAATGTCTATGGAAACAGTACAAGGGCGGCCTTATCGCTTTAAGCGATTTCTACCAGGCAACCTTTGGATGGTCATTAGGTATGGTTGTAGGAATTGAGTGGTAGTTGTTTTGGCGTACTGTAATAGTTCAAAATACCCCGATATTACATTTAATTTACATAATATACATACACAAAAAAATATATATATTTACATATATATAAATAATACAATAATTTATATACCCAATACATAGATATAATAAGCATGTATACATAATAAATATTTCCTTAAGTACATATAATAATATATATAATACATATTTATATAATAATATACAAGACATATATGTAGGTAATATATATTGCTAATAGACAGATGACATATATATAGAAGAACGTAGACTTTATAGAAAAGAGCATTTTCAAAGTGTTAAGAAGTGCTCCTTGACCATACATTTGAAAATGTTCAATTTCACGTTTCTGGTAACCCACCCGCATGGAAATCTTATTCCGTTCTGAAACTTATTCCAGGGATAAATTAAAGCCTATAATTATGTTTAACCTCGACTATAAACCTATCCCAACCAAAGGAGACTGAAATGATTACATACAATCTTGGGCCTAGTTGTAAGAAGATGAAAGTGGTGTCAATTAATAGCTTATACATTATCTACCGTTCACTGAAAATTCTGCGGATTTTGTCAATCTGAGAACAGAGATATAAGAGATTATGTAAAAGTGAGGTTATGTTACAATCTTTAACTAACAGCTGATTCCTGAAGTGCAAAATGTGTTCTTTTGCACTAATAGTTATTATGTTTACTAGAAAATGTTTGAAAAATCATATGAATGAACGTCAACGACTTCAAGCGTATGTAACAGGTAAGGAGATAGGGAAAGGATGTTTAAAATAAAATAAAAAATCATTTAATATAGTGTTTTATTCGCCTTTTATTAAACACATTTTACATTTTTAAACCTCAGCCAGGATAGTAGCTGGTTAGATGAGGTTATAGGTATTTACTTACAGACTGAGGTGCAAGCCATTGCCGAATCACTGACAGAATTGTTTCATCGTGTAAGGGCCGTCGGCCCAGTGTATTGCAGTGACCAGTGGATATCCCACAATTCACACCGTGATCCATAGTTTCAATAATATCAAATCCACAAGCCGGCGGCAAAATCCAAAATAACAATTCCAAGTCAAACGTGTGAGCGATCTTCGGTGTCCAAGGTGAAAGCAAGGGTCGTACAAGGTAGGCAGGGTCAGAATCCGTAAAATACAAAGCAGGTGTCGTAAAAAATTACGAATAATTGGGATAGCACTCAAAACGCATCGGAAAACACGATACGAGTGAGAGTATATATAATAATCTATGCGAGTGAGCAAACAAAAACAGTCAGCAACTGTCTAGTGTCAATGTTAGTCAGCTGTCATGTGAGTGACATACCTAGACTAAAAATATAAGAGAGATTTGAATCGATATGAAATCGATAATCATTAATATTGGTTTTTCAGTAATAAATTGATATTTGATTTAATAATATGACTGTAATTATATGCACTATATTGCATGTACATACATAAAGTGCATTTAATTACTTTGAGTTAATTATTTACTGCAAATATTTTAGTGTAATCGATTACTCAATTGATAATCTCACGAAAACTATTTTCTCATATTTCTCCGCATCCAGATTGAGAATTGAGGTGATTTTTCGTATTCTAAGATAGAAAAATATGACTAATTTTTTAGATCATATCTCAACTTATTACATTTGGGCCCACCGTTTTCCATCTCCTTTCAGCCACATACTATTCTGCTGAAATAAGCATCAAACCATCTCCATGAACTTTCAGATTTATAATATTAGTAGGAACCTTTCATTTTGGTTTAATTAAAGTTTCCTTTTAATTAAGTAATAAATGAACGAAATTAAAGCAACATTTTTATAGTATTCAACGTCTCTCTTGCATCAGCGCGTTTGCAGCGTGAGCTCGATTCGTTGAGTGAAACGGCACGCGCGTTGCTAAAGACCAAAAAACTAAAAATGCATACAAAATCTCTGTAATATTTACGATGCTCGTGTGCCATGAATCCGTAACCTTTTATTTCATGTAGAAACCTCGCCATTTGTAGTTTGTACGACGTAGTTGCTATGTTGGAATCGCATCGCCTAAATTCACATGGTTCTATGATATTATATTGTTTCCTGGTTTAGTTAGTATTCGGAAAAGACATTTTTTTCCGTTAGGTTAGAAATCCTACTGGTTAGAAATACTACTTATGTACTGGTGGTCTATGCGCTATGCTATGTCCAGTTTGAATCCCATCGAAAGCTAAATACTCAACACTAATACGTGATGTGGAAAAAAATTAGGAATGTATGATTGTACATCACGTCAGCCTATTTCTTTGTGAAGATAGCGTGAGATATAAAGGAAGCAATAGGCTCGCCAACTATTACATTGGGACCTAAACATAAAACTGGCGAAATGTGGGTGCTAGCACCTCTGCCTACCCCTTCGGGGAATTACAGGCGTGAGTTTATGTTTATGTATGTATGTATAAAGGAAGTTATTATACAGTATCTAATATAACCCAACTAGCTGTATCGTCCCCCCTTCGCGCCTGGCATATTTCTATTGGTAATTTTTCATCTTCAAATAATGTATGTAAACATGCTGTTTTCTTGACATTTATGATCACTGCTCCGCTCCCTAAAGTAGCACCGTGATAAAATGATGTTCAATCTGAACCAGTAGTTCCTGAGATTATTGCGTTCAAACAAACTCTTCAGCTTTATAATATTAGTAGAATGCTCAAAAGCGTTAAAGCAAATATTGTAGATAAAGCCGTGTTAATTCAAAATATTTCAAAGAACGGGACCAGCAAAGCAGAGTTAAATTGTATGAAAGGAAATTAGTTAAGAATTTATCAGACGAGCTTTTTATATAGCTTGAAAAATAAGCGTCTTTACCAAACTGATTCCTAGTATAATTCAAATAAAATTAAGAATAGCCAAGTTTTTATTCTCTCTTTTATAGAATTTAGATTTTAGTAATATGTTTTAGAATGAAATAGGTTATTTTGTAATTTTGAAACTCCTTATTTTATGCACAAGTATTCAAGGTGTCAAAGAAATTGAACATTTATACATCTAAATGTAAACGTTTGAGAATGCCGTAAGGCGAAACCCGTTTAATAAAATAAATACTGTGGAAAAATACAAATGTTCTCAATATGTGTTATGTTCAAGTAATTTTAAATGGGTTTTTAGTGCAGAAAAATATTTACCTGAGAATTTTTACGCTGATAGCATGAGGATAGAATTAACGTTGCGAAAATAAGATACCTAACTAGTACGTATTTGAAGAATAGCATAAAATGGTAACAGGGACTTTATACATTATGACTTGAAATTAATTAGGGTTGAGGTGATTTAAGTGGGTAGGTATCCATAGTTCCATACTATGGGGAGTGCTCCGAGGAATTGTTCGGATTAATCCCTGCCGCCTCTTTCCGCCATCGTTCCACGCGACAGCAGTTTCACACTCACCATCTGGACAGCTGGCGGTCCACAACTGTGCTTTTCTCGAGAAACTTTCTGCCTCGCACAACTAAACTGTGGAATGAACCAGCGGTATTTCCGAACTATTACTACCTTCAAACCTTCAAGAAAAGAGCGTACTCTCTTTTAAAAGGAAGGCAACGCACTTGTGACTTCTCTGGTGTTGCGGGTGTCCATAGGCGGCGGTGATCGCTTACCATCCGTCTGCTCGTTTGTCTCCCTAATCCATAAAAAAAATAATATTTTAAATGCCGAAGTAACTCTGTCTGTCTGTATGTTACGCTTTCACGCCTAAACCACTGAACAGATTTTGATGAAATTTGGTATAGGAGTAGATTAGACCTTGAGAACGGACATAGGCTATGTTTGGTCGCGATAACCGACATCCACACAGGCGGAGCCGCGGGCAAAAGCTAGTGTGAAAGAAATGAGTGCTGAAATATTATAATACTAATAGCTCGCCCTCTATTACGTGGGACCGAAATTCATAGACTTGGTGAATAAGGATGTTAATACACTTCCACCTACCCCTGAAGGGATTTACAGGCGTGAGCATATGTATGTATGTATGTGTCCATGAAATATCAACCACACAATGTAAATTATATTAACCTTGAAAAAAAACACTCGTCAGATCAGTCCTGAAAAAAAAACATCACACAAAGCACTTAACTAAGTAAATGGCAAAATCACGAGAGATAAGTTAAAATTGGGGTGCCTCTAATGCTTACAAAATATGTAGTTTCGCTATAGCAACTCAGCTCTCCATCAGTTTCGTATAAAAATCGTCTGAATCCTAAAAAGCGTATTGTAGTGAAAGTTATAGGCAATCAAATATTTTTACTTCATACGTTAGAAGCTACATTATTTACTTTTATCGCTAATGTTATTGCCCTGGCTCCCACGCGGGAGCTCCATGTTATATATTGACGACACTTTATTTCTTCCATATCAAAAACTAACGTAAGTGTTGGAGAAACATTGACAATATATATCACGAGTTGCGTAAGGCGATTGGCACACTGCGACGCGCGACGCGGCGTCGAGCGTTGTTGCGTCGACGCGGCGTCGCGCTAGTCGCCTCTACGGAGCTCATTTTGTATAGAAAAACGCGGGGTCCCACACACTGACAACGCAATCACGCGCTTTGCCGCAGAATACGCGCGTACAAGCAGAAAACGCGAGGTATGGCACACTGAAATCTGCATTCACGCGCGTGTTTTTCGAGGGATTTTTAGGCGATTGGCACACTGCAACGCTCGACGCGGCGTCGGGCGTCGACGCGCGTGGACGCGAGAGAGCTAGTATAGTCCGAGAGATATTAGAATTTTTTTGGTAGGTAGGTGTGTGAAGTAATCTAAAATTTTGAGAAAAGTAAAGTAAAGCCATCCGACCATTAGCTCGATAGCCCAGACTATATTAAGAACGCTAGAGATGAAAAGAAAATGATTAGAAGTGCAAGCTATTTTCGACTTATTGACATGACATAGTAACTATTTTTTTTTGTTATATTCGTGATCAGCGTCATCTATTAACGCGAAAAGAGACGTAACTAAGAAAATGCCATTTAGGTTGAAAGTCGCTTGCAGTCTCTGCGTGTTCCGATAACGAGCCAAAACAGTGGTGTCGGCTCCAATACCCGATATTGGGCATCGATATTTGACTTCCTCCGATCTCGGATATCGGATATCGGACGTCAGTTGATGTTAAAGCGCTCTAAATTTGCCGTCGCGTGCAATAATATTAATTTAAAATTCGTCTCAATTACCTACACAGAAATTTCTAACAGCTCTCGGACTAAAAATCCCTCGAAAAACACGCGCGTGAATGCAGATTTCAGTGTGCCATACCTCGCGTTTTCTGCTTGTACGCGCGTATTCAGCGGCAACGCGCGTGATTGCGTTGTCAGTGTGTGGGACCCCGCGTTTTTCTATACAAAATGAGCTCCGTAGAGGGGACGAGCGCGACGCCGCGTCGACGCAACAACGCTCAACGCCGCGTCGCGCGTCGCAGTGTGCCAATCGCCTTAGTCCGAGAGCTGTTAGAAATTTCTGTGTAGGTAATTGAGACGAATTTTAAATTAATATTATTGCAATGCAACATGACTATTTAACGGCAAATTTAGAGCGCTTTCACATCAACTGACGTCCGATATCCAATATCCGATATCCGAGATCGGAGGAAGTCAAATATCGATGCCCAATATCGGGTATTGGAGCCGACACCACTGTTTTGGCGCGTTATCGGAACACGCAGAGACTGCAAGCGACTTTCAACCTAAATGGCTATTTCTTAGTTACGTCTCTTTTCGCGTTAATAGATGACGCTGATCACGAATATAAGAAAAAAAAATAGTTACTATGGCATGTCAATAAGTCGAAAATAGCTTGCACTTCTAATCATTTTCTTTTCATCTCTAGCGTTCTTAATATAGTCTGGGCTATCGAGCTAATGGTCGGAGGGCTTTACTTTACTTTTCTCAAAATTTTAGATTACTTCACACACCTACCTACCAAAAAAATTCTAATATCTCTCGGACTAAACTAGCTCTCTCGCGTCCACGCGCGTCGACGAACGACGCCGCGTCGAGCGTTGCAGTGTGCCAATCGCCTAATTCTTTTATACGTTGTCCTAGATGATATCCGCAGCTTTGCCCGTATTGATGTTGATTTTCGCGATTTTTAACCCCCGAGGCAAAGAGAGGGGTGTTGTAAATTGTCAAGGAAAAAGTGAATCTCTCGGGCGGGACTCGAACCGGCGATCTTTCCCTTAACCACTAGGCCACCGAGCCACGCCCGAAGAAATTCAAATTTCCCGATGTATTCGATTTTTATACCAAGATCGTTCTAGTAAATAAATCAAAAACGTCCAAACCCGTTCAATAGATTTTGGGTCTATCTAACTAGACAAGACAAGAGAGAAGTCAAGAAAACAGAAAGAAAAACAGAAAAATGGAGTCCTGAATCGTTAATTTAATATAAACTATGTTTTTTCAAACATCTCCAATACACGATCACTTTACTATTATATGAACAATATTTGAATGAGATCTTAACTAAGAAACTCGATAGCTAATCATCTAATGTCGTTCAGTGGTTTGCAGGCTTAGTACGGAACGAGAACACGTCAAGGGAATACAGCGTTGGACAAAGTTATAATCTACAACATAGATTGAGATAGATAGGAGAGGGTAATCTAAAGTACTTAAGACACGATACTATCGCAGCCTCCGTGGACACATTAGTTTGTTGAAATTCTCATCTAAATATGTTGTGTGACACGACGGTACACAGATTATCACCGGGCACGGGTGCTTCGGGCGGTAACTGCGTCTGATCGATAAGGAGCCAACGTCCGAGTGCCATCACGCGAGCGAGGACACGGGGCGGCACACGCTCACCGAGGTGGTAGCTGGTGATCAGCCCTGGGAGGGAGAGTTCTCACACTCGCCACCCTACTCACGTCGATAGTCCGCTGTGCGGACGCGTGGTCGGCCGGCGGCGTCTCCTTCTGCGAGCAGGTAATGGTCGCGAAGGAGACGGCGGAACGGGAGTGGCGGCGTGAGCGAGGGAGACTAACAGATCGCACCGCCCGTGTGCGCAGGCAACTCGGGCGTTGGAGGGCACAGACTGACCTCCGCCCCCCTGAGCGCGGGCCTGGGGTGACGGATGGAGCTACCTGTCATCCCAGCAGAAGCAGGCCACGGCCATTCCGGGGGCGAGTCGGGGACACCGTTGAGGAGGGCTAGACCGTAAGGATGGCCCTGGGTCAGCCGGGGTGTGAGGGATATGTCGAAGACAACCTCACTTCCGGTCTAGAACCACGACGCTCAATCGGCGTGCGATTTTAGTCGGTTCGAGTCCGACATAATCTCCCCTTCCGGCTCCGGCGGGGGAGGTATCCGTGGGGATTTCCGCACGAAGGAAAAGAAAAGTATGACACGACGACGGTGAAACCTTCAACTAAAATTTTCAAGAAATATAAAACAATGGATGTGATGTATCCCAAGATTGGAAGATAGAGATGTAATTGAAATACATTGTAGGCATATGGGTGGGAGCTGTTTTTTTAATAAGTAAATAAGTATGTACCGACCCTGTGAGAACCTATTTATTCTATTCTTGAAGGCCCCCATATTGTATTTGCTTGTAAAAAACTGGAATTTGCTATGGAATCATGAGTATTAAGATAATAGTGATTCTTATAGCTTGCACTTACACATTAGAACGAAATTCACAAAAGTATGCAAAGTAAATGCTTAGTCCAAAATGATTGATATACCTAACGAAATTTCATAAAAAAAACGTCACTATTAAATACATAGTTATAGAGGTGTTTTAGTCAGTGTTCAATAACTCATGCAATGACTAATCTAATAAAAAATTACACGTACCGTCACTTCAGAGGTATGTAGATGAGAATTTAAATATAAACCCTGTTCGGATCTAAATTATTCAAATGACAAAACGTAACACGTTTTAGTATCAGACGGTTGTGAATATGAATGCGACTGATACTTGATTACGACTTCTCGTAAGAATCAAACATTACTGAAGTATCAATAAAAAATTATTCCCGCAAACACACCATAGATACAATTTTATGGGGTTAAGTCAATTTCATAGTCAATCGACTGCATGTGTACATTCCCATGTACAATCAACGACAAAAGTAACTAAGTAATTTTAAAATTATAAAGCCTAACTAAAACATAATTATATAAATTAATAAACAAAATATGAAATTATAATAAATTCATGCTCTCTTTTTATCGTGCGTAAAATCCCCAAGTATACCACCCCCACGGAGCCGGTGGAGGTGGTTATGTCGGACTCGAACCGACTAAAATACACGCTGTCTTTGGGTCTTTGGTTGCCGGAGGTGAGAATGCAGGAAACACATCTCTGGCACCCTGGCAGAATCAGGACCACCTCTTTCGAGATTCGGGTTGTGGGGACCATCTGGAGACTTACAGGCAAAGTTTTATAAAACAAAATGTTGAAAATATTTAAAAGGCAACGCTTGAATGACCCCGGCCACGAACACCTAGATATCCTAAAATAGTCTTCCTTATATTCTGATTTAAACTATTCACTATTAATTAAACCGTAATAAAAACCTTCCCAAGATTAAACTTTTTAATCAATACCATTTTCCACTAAGCTTGGGTTAATTAATTACGGAAGAGGCTTGCAATACTGATTTTAATCCTCGCCCCCTGAGGAATCGTTAATCACGAGCCTTTTAAGCAGTATCGCGCCATCATCTGGTTTAGGAATATGAAATTAATGAGTTCCCATATTTTGTGGGTGATTGCTTTGTCGGCGGCTCAAGACTGTTTAGAAATTATGTTATTAATCGTTATATAAGTACGAACTTTAACTAACCCTAATATTCGGCTACGTTGAATTGTAATTAGAAAATTAATTTGAAAGAATTTTACAGCACTAAGTTATACTAACTATACAAATCGAATACATAAGGAAAAAGAATCTTCTCGGGCGGGACACGAACCCGCGGTCCTTCCCTTACAGGAGGAACCATCGATAAGAAATCGGTAGATGACTCCACCGTCGTCGCCTTAAAGACGGATAGGAAGGGAAATTTGAATCACATCGGGCGTGTCTCGGCAGCCAAGTTGGTCAAGGCATTCCCCCTGTAAGCGAAAGATCGCGGGTTCGAGTCCCGTCGGAGAAGATTCTTTTTGCCTATGTATACGATTAGAAAATTAAGACTCGCAGAATAAGCAAACTGAAGTGGTTTTGGACTAATCACTGGCCACATCTGTTGAAGGACCGACGGCCGTAGGAGCAAACGCATTGAAACCACGAGAAGGCACACGGCGGAACGCTCTATAGCCAGGTGAACCGATGACCTGAAAAAGGTGGTTGGGACAGAAAGTATGTGGAAGGCAAAGGATTGGGAGCCATGGTACACATTGGGACGGGCTTATGTCCAGCAGTCGGCAGTAGACTGGAATAGGCTAATTGATTGATTAAGATTAGTTGTGCAGTAACTGCCAAGCTACATGGGTAATAAATGATGGGACATGCCTCCTCCAGACCGTGGTAGGAGTGATAGATGCAAGAAGTTAATCCTTAAAGATGTCTTAAGTACCAATCGTCTCATTGCCAGAGATGCTCGCCATATTGTTATGACAACGACGTTCACACATTATTTTTATTTTCTGAAATGACTTAACTTCGCCTGATGGTAAGCTGAACGCAGTTTCAGGAAACACGGTCTCCATTCCAGACATCAACAATGTTATAATACACCACTGCGGTTCCACTACAGCAGCTTGACGGCTTAACGAGAAGCTTTTTCTGTTCAGACATTTAAAACTTATGATGAAAATAAATAGAAAAAACTCAGGGTTTTTGTGACACTCCTTTTTTAGGCTGTCGTGTTAAAGCATGGCCTTACCATCAACCGGACAGTTTATATCATTTAGATAAGAGCACGCGGTATGTTGCGCTTCTCTGACAACAAAATGTTTCACTTAAATCGCCGTGTCTTTTGATATACATAATTATATTTATGTTGTTTTTCCACAGTTTCATCCGCGTAAGTGCCTCTGATTTACTTTTCTGTCCGCAAAATTGAAAGCCATGCAAAATTGTGAAGAACCATTATTTATTTCAATAAATTTCTCTCTTGCAACTGAAGATTTCAATTTGGAATCCGGGGTCCGCTCTCCTGTCTATAGTTTGATACTTTTGACGATTCATCAAAAAGTTTAAGAAGGAATTGATAGTAGGTTCAAATCCCGTACTAAATGTTGCATTTTTCAAATTAAATTTAGGTATATACGAAGTCAGCACACTAATTAGTTCAAAATTTCATTCGAAATATAAAAGGTCGTATCTTTACTTTTAAGTTACATTATCCTAGAAACGCATATTGCATCTCGTAAATCAATATTTTGATTTCAATCACTCGTGAACACGTGACGTCATGATTAACTAGCCGTTCTGTCGCTGACAGTACCAAACGACTGTCGACATTATCGTCGATGCGACACAGATGTTCCATATTCGAATATTATAAAAATGAATACTGGAGGTACAAGCGCACAGTCATAAAATCTATATACATACATACAAATGAATAAAATTGGAGTGTCTGTTTGTAATATTAAAATAACCGCTTTCTACTACATGCATATGAATGTATATACGGTACACATACCAAAATATATATTTTTAAATTTTTTGTCTGTCTGTCTGTCTGTCTGTTTGTTTTGGCTAATCTCTGGAACGGCTGGACCGATTTGGACGGGACTTTCACTGGCATATAGCTTATGTACCATGTTAACAGTGGTGGCACTCAGCTTGACGGCCTCATTAGATGCCTTTTCACGCCCCGCTTAAAGGACCCAGGACTGTAGGAAGAAGGTTTGTATTGTAGCTTATCTAAAATGGGTTAGGTTAGGTTTAAGCTACAATATTTGTTTGTGACCAGGATTTAAACCCGGGCTCTCTCGATCGTGAAGCCACATTCTTAACTACTTAGCAACCGTAAGCTATGTAATAGAACATGTTTGTAAATGACCTCAAAAAACCCGCTCAGTTTCTTAATTTACCTTGTTCGCTGAATAATGATATTGTAAGAGCTTTTTAATTTACTATACATATAAATAATTAAGTAGTAATATCGAACAGAGGATTATTTATTATTACTGACATATGCAGTGAGTGAACATTGGAAAAAAAAAATTTCTAGGAACGTAGCCCTACCTAAATATTTGATAATCATCACTGTTATTTAATATGACTATTAAATAACAGTTATGATTATCAATTATATAGGTAGTGCTATGTGCAAAACGATGTGGTAAAACGAGGTGACCCTCTGTGATTGTCTGTACATACCCACATCATTTTGTTTTGTTGGAGGTAATGAGAATGAAATTATTATTTAAATTGGTATTATATTATTTAATAAAGGAGGCAATGGAAATACTTTTTTGGAGGCACGGGAATAACCCGATACGTTTCCAATGAAAAGCATTGAACCAATGCAGCACATAGTTTCACATTTATCACTATAAACGTGTCTCAGAAAATATATTGTGTTTTCGTTGGGAATGTATAGTCCAATTCAAGTTTGGTACAGTTCAATATGTAAATTGTAACAGAAATGTGATTTACTTTCGCGTGTGACCTGCTACAGAATAAACGAGAGACCTGAAACTTGTTTGTACAGAATTGACTTCTGAATCGGTTTTCACAATAACTATTTATATTGTGTTAATATTTCTGAGGACCTAACACTTTTTTCAATCTTCTTCTATTGTGATCCATACTAACCATACTTCCATACTTCCATACTAATATTATAAATGCGAAAGTAACTCTGTCTGTCTGTCTGTCTGTCTGTCTTTCTGTCTGTCTGTCTGTATGTTACGCTTTCACGCCTAAACCACTGAACCAATTTTGATGAAATTTGGTATAGGGGTAGATTAGACCATGAGAAAGGACATAGGCTATGTTTGGTCGCGATAACCGACTTCCACGCGGGCGGAGCCGCGGGCAAAAGCTAGTAATATTATAAATGCGAAAGTAACTCTGTCTGTCTGTCTGTCTGTATGTTACGCTTTCGCGCCTAAACCACTGAACCGATTTTAATGAAATTTGGTATAGGGGTAGACGAAACCTTGAGAAAGGACATAGGCTATGTTTGGTCGCGGTAACCGACATCCACGCGGGCGGAGCCGCGGGCAAAATCTAGTAAAATATATATTTTGTTATTCACTCTATACAAAATGGGAAATCATATAGATTGTCTAATTCTATTAGTATCACTAGATAGTATAAAAGCGAAGTCTTTGTTGATGTCTGTCCGTCCCTATGTATCTATCGACAGCCTCTGTGGCGTGGCGGTAGTGCACGCGACTGCCACGCAGGAGGCGCGGGTTCGATTCCCGCTCAGTGCAAATATTTGTATGCATGAATATGGTCTGGGTGTTTCTATGTATAACTAGCTTTTGCCCGCGGCTCCGCCCGCGTGGATGTCGGTTCCCGGCAATTATTCGAACTTTTCTCGCCGTAAAAACCATCTTTGAACATCAACGAACATTAAAAAAAAAGAATTGGCCAAATTGGTCCAGGCGTTGTTGAGTTATGCGCTTACCAACACATTTAGCGATTCATTTTTATATTATAGATATGTATGTATTTACAAAAAAAAAGTATATAAGTATGTTTATCCGCATTCTAGATTCCATAACACAAGCTAGTTAAGCTTACCATGGGTCTAGATAGCGTTGTGTAGAATGTTGTGGAATATTTATTTATTTATTTATTTATGTACATACTTAAATCTTGAAAACTACGCAACGGATTTTAAAACAGTTTTTTTAAATAGATAGAAGGTTTATTATTTATTATGACTATTTATATCTACATAATATAGTAGAGGGTGTAGCAGAAACGGGATCAGACGCCACGCAGGCGGAAATAAATTGGCGGTACGAAGTTCGCCGGGTCAGCTCGTGCATAATATAAATACCCTTATCACTTAGAGGTATAAGAATAGCCTACAACTCAATCTTAGACCAATCAAATATACACAAAGAAACATAGAAATCAGTCAAGCCGTTTCGAAAAACACTGACACTTCCTGTGTCAGTGTTTTTAACCAAAGTTTTTCGAAACGGCTTGACTGATTTCTATGTTTCTTTGTGTATATTTGATTGGTCTAAGATTGAGTTGTAGGCTATTTTTATACCTATACAGTATCGTGATTTTTTAAACTTTATATTCTTAATCTGTGTGGGTTATGTGTTTAGCAATTTATTGCTTTGCAGCAATTACTGTAATACTATAACATGAAACTACTGTTTTTTTGTTCCTAACAATTATAAATAAAATACAGACACCATCCTACGAATATTATAAACGTGAAAGTTTGTAATTATGGATGGATGGGATGGATGTACTCTTTCACGTAAAAACTACCGAATGGATTTTCATGAAATTTGTTTTTAAGTTGGCTGACACCATGGATTAACACATAGGCTAAATTATTATTTCAAATGTGGTAAATTCACGAAATAATGTAATATTTATGAAATCGATAACAAGATGGTTGTCATGACAACGGGAACTATATTAATGAATATATTATTATGAAGAACGATGACTTATGTGTCGAAATGTATTCATATGTCATTTGGGTATGGAGTTAGACACCCTGGATTAACACATACGAATATATAAAGGCGATTCTGTACAATCGCGCTCATATTAGTTTCATAATTCAATAGTCTAATTGGATTCTCTGAGCTCTTTCTTTATTCCACAACATTCTGTACTATTATGAACGTAATACGTCACACGCACACCTCACAAAGAGTCACATCTGGCGCAGGACTAACAGGAAACTTTTTCTCATGTAACTAAAACTATACAGTATGTGCTTTTATGTGTTAAAATGGGTCTGGAACCGGCCTGAGCACTTTGAGCTAGCACTTTGCGATTGCTTTTGTTTCACTTGGAGCAAAAAACAGAAGCTGACTGTTCAGGAACGCTGGAAATTATTTCCGATATATTTTTAGGTTGGAATTGGAAAGCTTTTTGTTAAAACGAGGTAAAATTTTATGTTCATTACGACATAACAGAATGACATATTTAAGGATACATGAAAGAAAAGTTATTGTTATGCAGGACAGAATAAATGTCAAGAACCACAGCAGAAGGTTTTTTTTATAAAACTTATGTGGCAGACAAGTACACGGCCCACCTGATAAAAGTGGTTACCGTGTTCTATGGACGTATGCAAGGGGCATCCGCCTCCAAAAATGCAATCCAGGTGGCGGCACACTGGGAACACAGAATTTGAGAGTTGAGGCGCCTTCGATTCGACAGAAGAAGAAGATCATACTCGTGCTTCCGACCCTTTATGAAACTTCTAATGTAAGAAAGGAAGAAAGAAAACAGTTTTATTTACAAACACGACGTACACCTTATACAATACACAAAGTAAAATAAAGCATTCATGGCGGCGAACTCAAAACTGTTATAGAACCCAATCACAAAATTGCCGAATCGCACCGCTAGTTACTAATTGCTATCTATGGTCGCTTAATGTCACATATCTTAGCCACCGTGGCTGACGCAAATGACACCAACAACCAGAGATGTCCTTCTTGAAGAACCCCAAATTGTCGCTTGATAAAATCATTGCAGGCATGTGATTGTATATTTTTGTAAAATAACTAAAATACGAGTAAACTGGTAAGATACTGCATAGTGTGGGATAGTATACTTTAAAAATAGTATAGTTTGTTAAATTAGTTTAAATATAAGTTGCTTTTTCACAATTAAGTATTTGGTTCAATATGGTAATATATTTTGAAAAGCCCTATTTGAAGAAATAGCTAGGTACTTACTTAGTTTTCAGTGTCGATAAAGATAAAGAAACTCATTAAGCTTACTCAAGAGTTAAGTAATGCACAGAAATGTTCATAAAACTGGGTACATAATGTAACATCATCAAAATTTCTCTAATGCTGCGGAGAATTTAACGAAGAACGATATTAAAGACTGAATATACATTACAACTAAGACATTGGCATTAAATTTCGAAATAATAATTACGCTATCTTTTTCTAAAATCGAAAAACGTGAAATGAAAAGAACAAGACCCACAGTCGGCGTGCGGTTTTAGTCGGTTCGAGTCCGACATAACCTCCCCTTCCGGCTCCGGCAGGGGGGTATCCGAGGGGATTTCCGCACGAAAAAAAAAAAAAAGAGGAACTGAAACTCGCGACTATAATCTAAATGCCTATGCCGCACCACTAAGACCTGCCAGCTCACGTGTTTCCTTCTTCCTACAGTCCCGGGTCCTTTAAGCGGGGCGTGAAAAGGCATCTGATGAGGCCTTCAAGCTGAGTGCCACCACTGTTAACATGGTACATGTTTACGATGGTGACCCTATTTCCGAGACTTTTCCTTTAGCTTAACATCAGGCGAGGTGAAGTCAAATTGACGTGTCCTTTATTAAAAAAACATGTATTGAATGCGAATAATTAAAGATATGCTAAGTGATTAGGCTATAAGTCAGTCGGCGTGCGGTTTTAGTCGGTTCGAGTCCAACATAAGCTCCCATTCCAGCTCCGGCAGGGGAGGTATCCGTAGGGATTTCCGCACGAAAAAAATAAAAAGGCTTTATGTATAAGTCTCGGGTCTTTAAAGCGGGACCTGAAAAAGTATCTGATTGCCACCATTATAACATGGTTGGTGTCTGTAACAGTGACCTCTTTTGAGATTTTGCCTTCAGCTTACTATCAGGGTAAGTGATGACAAATTGAAGTATGACATAAAAATAATTAGAACTGTAATATTTAAGATCCAAGACCAATAAAATTAAAAGTAAAGTCTCTATCATTCTTTTCTAAAAAGCAAAAGTATAAAATCCTTTGATAACAAAGTTAATGAGACGCCATCAGATTTACACTTAAGAAAATACCCTAAAGAAACACAGATGCTTGCAATAAAACGCTATGCGTCGTAATCTCATAAAGTTGGCGATAAGTGGCCACCTGGCTCTGTTGGCACGGAATACTTCACTAGATACTCCCTACTCAGCAAGTAACGGGTGCGAGGTAAAAAGGTCGGGCTGATTTTTTGTTAAAGGTAGACAGGTAGGTTTTACCTTTTTGTTTTGATGAATTCTGAAACAACAATCTAGCAAGCGTATGAAAATCCAGCAGATTTTTTGTAGTTATTGCACAATAAATTGCTACAGTCATAAACTGTTTTTTACAGGATAAAGTATTGATACAGAAATAGTTTGCACATATTGACAACACTTGTACCATTTCCACAGTGTAAAAAGTACAAGTGTTCGCAATATGTGTAACAATGAATTCCACCAAGTGCCATCAATCCACAGTATAAAATTGTAGAAATGGTTAGGTATAAAGTATATGTTTTTATGATACGTCAAGAACGGAATTTTCGTGACTCCAGAATTTTTTCTCGGGAATTATTTAAAAAAAAAACTTCCTTTAACTTTAGACGTAATAAAACAACATTTTTTTTAAATAAAATACTGAAGAGCCTAGTACGATATAAAGCATGTTTACTGTCGTTTTACCAACGCCTCTATCAAAAGTTCAAAGATATATTTTTACTGTCGACTTATTTTTTACAGCCGCACACAAAGCACCCGGAACACTTTGTTTTACTTCCATCTCGAGATAACACCAGAGTTCGAGTGAAGATAAACAACGTACAGACGTATCGACAGACCTAAAATATTCAAACGAAGATCATGTCGTTTCAACAACAATATTCTAAAAGTTACACCTCATGTTATATTTGCAACTCTTCTCTCTTTTACCTTACTTTACAGAAAACACAAATTGGTGCCGATCATGTTGGACACACCTGACAAATTCTACTTATTTTTTAGGTTACGTATCAACTCAACTGCGGTCATTACAACTACGGTCGACTTAGCAACGGTTAAACCATCTACTGGTTGGAATACTTAATGGAACATTTCATAATAATTAATGTACGGTATGACCGATTCTCCTACGGTTGAATCACCTACGTACGATTTATCTATGGACGATTCACCTACGGACGATTCACTTATGGACAATTCACCTATGGACAATTCACCTACGGACAATTCACCTACGATAACTAATAACGTTTGTAAAGATTTTTGTTATTCAATCACACTGAAACTAGCAACAAACTATTACTTAGATTAATAATATGATAGAATCGCGACTATAATAATATGCAAATCTACTCAACCACTTTCTTGAGAAGTTCCATTAGTTGGCTACTCGCGGTCTATAACCATGTACTGCGGTTAGCCACGATCGCATCGCGCACTCCGACCGCTGCCTAAGCCCTTGTCTCACATTCTATTCCCACCGTTTATGAAGCACCAGGTGTGCCACGGACCCTTTGTTCCAATTTACCCCATATTGCGAGAAGCAATCATGATAAAATATTATTTATATTTGGAAATATCTCGTCCTTTTGTGACAGTGACAGATTTTTCTTGAAGTGACGAACAGTGTCTGTAGACAGAACGAGTCAGCGTTAATGTGGAATGATGAATATGATTATGATTGAAATTTGAAGCTAGTGTCAGATACATGAAAACGCTTTTTGGATGACAATATTGAAATGGATGTGTGACTGCTTTTTCCATAATTAGCAAATAAAAAAAAATAAAAAAAAAAAAATATATATATATATATATATATAGGGACTTTTGATTGCGACACTAGGCATTGTCCGCACAAATCTGACTACATACTATTTTAAATGCAAAAGTTAAGTAGAGTACTCAAACACACCATGGCACTTATTTTGGCATCAATCGATTGAAATATACGTCGCAATGAAGCAAATACCTCTTCTCAAATATTTGCCACAGTTACATTAGAAAGAAAGAAAGAAGAAAGAAAAATGTTTTTTATTGTCTTAATAAAAAACCTATGATGACTAACTTACAATTATAATTTTTTTACAAACTCCATCATTAGGTGCTTAAAACTGATATTATTATTAAATCAAAATAAAATCACTGACAAACATTCCCGTCTTTCTACAATTGAGTATGCACGTAAATGACATAACTAGTTCTGTAAATTGATAATCAATGACATCACATCATAGCATAGCATAGTTATGTAATATATGGTCTATGGATTGGTTCATTTATGAACAAAAACAAACAAATGCATTACAGTCAGTGGCACAGTGGCTTACATAAGTATTTTGCTTAAAAGTGGTTATTAATCACCCAAGTGTTGTGGTATATTAGTTTGATATGCGCTGCAGCTGCCAAAACTGGTCGCTGCTCAGCTTTGTGCTGTGAAGTAGTCAGCAACGACTACTTGGTGTAGTCGCGCTGTTTTTCATTCACGGCCATTTTGTGCAGTGACGCTTGACGCATCGCGCAGTTGCGCCACCCGGTACCCGGCGGATATTTGTGATACAAAATACACAAAATACTAGTTCTTAACCATCAAAGCTATAGTACAGTTATATATTATATAACTGTACTATAGCTTTGATGGTTAAGAACTAGTATTTATATAACTGTACTATAGCTTTGATGGTTAAGAACTAGTATTTTGTGTATTTTGTATCACAAATATCCGCCGGGTACCGGGTGGCGCAACTGCGCGATGCGTCAAGCGTCACTGCACAAAATGGCCGTGAATGAAAAACAGCGCGACTACACCAAGTAGTCGTTGCTGACTACTTCACAGCACAAAGCTGAGCAGCGACCAGTTTTGGCAGCTGCAGCGCATATCAAACTAATATACCACAACACTTGGGTGATTAATAACCACTTTTAAGCAAAATACTTATGTAAGCCACTGTGCCACTGACTGTACTGCATTTGTTTGTTTTTGTTCATAAATGAACCAATCCATAGACCATATTATATTACATAACTATGCTATGCTATGATGTGATGTCATTGATTATCAATTTACAGAACTAGTTATGTAATCTACGTGCATACTCAATTGTAGAAAGACGGGAATGTTTGTTAGTGATTTTATTTTGATTTAATAATAATATCAGTTTTAAGCACCTAATGATGGAGTTTGTAAAAAAATTATAATTGTAAGTTAGTCATCATAGGTTTTTTATTAAGACAATAAAAAACATTTTCCTTTCTTCTTCCTTTCTTTCTAATGTAACTGTGGCAAATATTTGAGAAGAGGTATCTGCTTCATTGCGACGTATATTTCAATCGATTGATGCCAAAATAAGTGCCATGGTGTGTTTGAGTACTCTACTTAACTTTTGCATTTAAAATAGTATGTAGTCAGGTTTGTGCGGACAATGCCTAGTGTCGCAATCAAAAGTCCCTGAAGGACTTGAAGCTTTAGTACACAACTTTTCCTCTTTAGCCTGTTTCTGAGAGCTTCCATTAAGCTAAGTAAAGAACTAATTAAGATATTTTTTGAAACTTTTTTAATTTTGAAAAGTCTGGAATGAAAAAGTTGTCAGTATTTTTTACAAGATTCAACTATAACTGAATTTGTTAAATTATACAAGTTGGATTTACTGCATTTTCTGATACTGTAATGAAATTTTGAATACTGCAAGACAGTGTAATATTGTCGTAACATGGAAGAAGTATAGTGATGAAGCCTTGGACTTTTTAATATAATGACTTCCCTGTGATTATGTAGAATCATATTTTTATGCGGCCCAAATAAAATTCAAATCACTGAGAAATCTTAAATTTTTCACAATATTTCAGGTGATTAACTACGCAGGTTTTTAACGTCAAGTAAAAAGTCTATCTGCGGTAGCCTAGTGGTATGGGTAATGGACTGCTGAGACGAGGTCTAGGGTTCGATTCCAGGTTTGCCATGGCACACACCAATGACTTTCGATGCTTTTCGAAGTTATATGTGTGTATTTATCGCAGGCTTATAAGTGCCCGGTTAATGGCAATAGGCTCGCCACCTATTATATTGGGACCTAAACATAAACTGGCGAAATGTGGGTGCTCGCACCTCTGCCTACCCCTTCGGGGAATACAGGCGTGAGTTTATGTTTATGTAAAAAGTCTATTAAAATTTTTCTTTTTTATCCAATCAAACTTAAAAAAACACATTTCCGGAATACGCTTGGCCTAACTTTACTACTACGTGAGGCCGGAACCCGGTATGATTGATGGCGTATGACGCAACCACTATGTCGTCATCGCGTCAGAACCACCCGTGAAAGGCGATATTATACCAGTCATCAATTTAGTGCGATAGGATTTTCTTGCGCGAGTTATTTATCGCGAAGCATTTAGTGACGTGACGTGAAAATATGTACGAGTAATTGGAACATGTGTGAGGGAATTTCTTGACTTGAATCGATACATTTTTACCGGTTCACAGGTTTGATAATGAATGACAGTGACAAGCAAGGAGAGTATAGTTTTAATGCAGTACAGTCAGCATCAGAAAAATTACTTACTATAATACTACCTATTTGTATGATGCACGCTGTGTGGTACTTAAATAAAATATTTTTCTTTCTTTTCTTTCTTTCAAAGTACTCGTACTCAAAGTGAATATCAAAATTTCAAATGGTTGTAAGCATCCACAAACGATCTTAGCAATCAGTTTTTCGTTATTATGTAAGTTAATACAATGTTCATATTCATATGTACAAACACGCCGAACAATGGTATCTAATCAAGTACACGGTCAAAATAACTTTAACATTGTCATTTAAACACATTTTGTATCTTTTTCTTACTTATAGAGCCACCTCTTTTATATTTTGTCTGACTTTTATATTTTTTTATATGTGACAGGTTCTTGAGCCGTAAACTATTAACTTCCACTGTGTTTGCACATATGAATATGAACACTCCACTAACTAACACAATATCGACAAACTGATTGCTAAGATAGTTTGGCTACTCTACTACTTACAACTTTTTGAACACTGCAATAGCTCGAAAAACATTGGAAAAAATGAAATGCTCAAGTGAGACTCGAACTCACAACCTTTCGCTTACAGGGCGACTGCTCTGCCAACTGAGCTATTGAGCAGCACTTGAATCATTCCAAATTTTCCTTCTCTTTATATCCGTCTATAAGGGCGACGGTGCAGCCATCTACCAACATTCTTACGAACTGTTGGAAACAATGAATGATTTTTCAACCATTTTTAAACATTGAGTTTTGATGACTGCGCCCAAATATTTGAATGAATTTTTTATAGCATTTATTATGCTAACTGTTAAGTTCGAAAAACATTGGAAAAAATGAAATGCTCAAGTGAGACTCGAACTCACGACCTTTCGCTTACAGGGCGACTGCTCTACCAACTGAGCTATTGAGCACCACTTGAATCATTCCAAATTTTCCTTCTCTTTATATCCGTCTATAAGGGCGACGGTGCAGCCATCTACCAACATTCTTACGAACTGTTGGAAACAATGAATGATTTTTCAACCATTTTTAAACATTGAGTTTTGATGACTGCGCCCAAATATTTGAATGAATTTTTTATAGCATTTATTATGCTAACTGTTAAGTTCGTTGCCCTTATAGACGGATATAAAGAGAAGGAAAATTTGGAATGATTCAAGTGGTGCTCAATAGCTCAGTTGGCAGAGCAGTCGCCCTGTAAGCGAAAGGTCGTGAGTTCGAGTCTCACTTGAGCATTTCATTTTTTCCAATGTTTTTCGAACTTAACAGTTAGCATAATAAATGCTATAAAAAATTCATTCAAATATTTGGGCGCAGTCATCAAAACTCAATGTTTAAAAATGGTTGAAAAATCATTCATTGTTTCCAACAGTTCGTAAGAATGTTGGTAGATGGCTGCACCGTCGCCCTTATAGACGGATATAAAGAGAAGGAAAATTTGGAATGATTCAAGTGCTGCTCAATAGCTCAGTTGGCAGAGCAGTCGCCCTGTAAGCGAAAGGTCGTGAGTTCGAGTCTCACTTGAGCATTTCATTTTTTCCAATGTTTTTCGAGCTATTGCAGTGTTCAAAAAGTTGTAAGTAGTAGAGTAGCCAAACTATCTTAGCAATCAGTTTGTCGATATTGTGTTAGTTAGTGGAGTGTTCATATTCATATGTGCAAACACAGTGGAAGTTAATAGTTTACGGCTCAAGAACCTGTCACTTATAAAAAAATATAAAAGTCAGACAAAATATAAAAGAGGTGGCTCTATAAGTAAGAAAAAGATACAAAATGTGTTTAAATGACAATGTTAAAGTTATTTTGACCGTGTACTTGATTAGATACCATTGTTCGGCGTGTTTGTACATATGAATATGAACATTGTATTAACTTACATAATAACGAAAAACTGATTGCTAAGATCGTTTGTGGATGCTTACAACCATTTGAAATTTTGATATTCACTTTGAGTACGAGTACTTTGAAAGAAAGAAAAGAAAGAAAAATATTTTATTTAAGTACCACACAGCGTGCATCATACAAATAGGTAGTATTATAGTAAGTAATTTTTCTGATGCTGACTGTACTGCATTAAAACTATACTCTCCTTGCTTGTCACTGTCATTCATTATCAAACCTGTGAACCGGTAAAAATGTATCGATTCAAGTCAAGAAATTCCCTCACACATGTTCCAATTACTCGTACATATTTTCACGTCACGTCACTAAATGCTTCGCGATAAATAACTCGCGCAAGAAAATCCTATCGCACTAAATTGATGACTGGTATAATATCGCCTTTCACTGGTGGTTCTGACGCGATGACGACATAGTGGTTGCGTCATACGCCATCAATCATACCGGGTTCCGGCCTCACGTAGTAGTAAAGTTAGGCCAAGCGTATTCCGGAAATGTGTTTTTTTAAGTTTGATTGGATAAAAAAGAAAAATTTTAATAGACTTTTTACATAAACATAAACTCACGCCTGTATTCCCCGAAGGGGTAGGCAGAGGTGCGAGCACCCACATTTCGCCAGTTTATGTTTAGGTCCCAATATAATAGGTGGCGAGCCTATTGCCATTAACCGGGCACTTATAAGCCTGCGATAAATACACACATATAACTTCGAAAAGCATCGAAAGTCATTGGTGTGTGCCATGGCAAACCTGGAATCGAACCCTAGACCTCGTCTCAGCAGTCCATTACCCATACCACTAGGCTACCGCAGATAGACTTTTTACTTGACGTTAAAAACCTGCGTAGTTAATCACCTGAAATATTGTGAAAAATTTAAGATTTCTCAGTGATTTGAATTTTATTTGGGCCGCATAAAAATATGATTCTACATAATCACAGGGAAGTCATTATATTAAAAAGTCCAAGGCTTCATCACTATACTTCTTCCATGTTACGACAATATTACACTGTCTTGCAGTATTCAAAATTTCATTACAGTATCAGAAAATGCAGTAAATCCAACTTGTATAATTTAACAAATTCAGTTATAGTTGAATCTTGTAAAAAATACTGACAACTTTTTCATTCCAGACTTTTCAAAATTAAAAAAGTTTCAAAAAATATCTTAATTAGTTCTTTACTTAGCTTAATGGAAGCTCTCAGAAACAGGCTAAAGAGGAAAAGTTGTGTACTAAAGCTTCAAGTCCTTCAGGGACTTTTGATTGCGACACTAGGCATTGTCCGCACAAATCTGACTACATACTATTTTAAATGCAAAAGTTAAGTAGAGTACTCAAACACACCATGGCACTTATTTTGGCATCAATCGATTGAAATATACGTCGCAATGAAGCAGATACCTCTTCTCAAATATTTGCCACAGTTACATTAGAAAGAAAGGAAGAAGAAAGGAAAATGTTTTTTATTGTCTTAATAAAAAACCTATGATGACTAACTTACAATTATAATTTTTTTACAAACTCCATCATTAGGTGCTTAAAACTGATATTATTATTAAATCAAAATAAAATCATTTTTTTGTTGACTGATGATTTTGTTGACTGTTTGATGACTGCGCCCAAATATTTGAATGAATTTTTTATAGCATTTATTATGCTAACTGTTAAGTTCGTCGCCCTTATAGACGGATATAAAGAGAAGGAAAATTTGGAATGATTCAAGTGGTGCTCAATAGCTCAGTTGGCAGAGCAGTCGCCCTGTAAGCGAAAGGTCGTGAGTTCGAGTCTCACTTGAGCATTTCATTTTTTCCAATGTTTTTCGAACTTAACAGTTAGCATAATAAATGCTATAAAAAATTCATTCAAACTGCAATAGCTATAAAATTTTCAGTTTTCACATTATTTTGAATACTTTGGTGGTCAACATTTTTCTGACGCTGACTTTTTATGATCTATATATTATTGAGTGGAATTGATTTCCTAGTTATTCAAAGTATTTTATTGTTTGAATGAATTTTTTATAGCATTTATTATGCTAACTGTTATGTTCGAAAAACATTGGAAAAAATGAAATGCTCAAGTGAGACTCGAACTCACGACCTTTCGCTTACAGGGCGACTGCTCTGCCAACTGAGCTATTGAGCACCACTTGAATCATTTTAAATTTTCCTTCTCTTTATATCCGTCTATAAGGGCGACGGTGCAGCCATCTACCAACATTTTTACGAACTGTTGGAAACAATGAATGATTTTTCAACCATTTTTAAACATTGAATTTTGATGACTGCGCCCAAATATTTGAATGAATTTTTTATAGCATTTATTATGCTAACTGTTAAGTTCGAAAAACATTGGAAAAAATGAAATGCTCAAGTGAGACTCGAACTCACGACCTTTCGCTTTCTTTTCGCTTTTATTTTATTGTTATAAAAAGGTGAAAGGCTACTATAGTTACCCCTAGACGAGGCTGCATTAAAGCCGTGGGTCTATTGGGAGCCCTGGGACATCCTTCCGAGGGCTTACCCGGGGCTCCCAACTATAGGCTGCTGGGCGATACCGTGGGGGTTTTAGTCGGTAGGAGTCCGGCATAACATCCATGAAGGATTTCCCCAACGGTCAAAAAAAAAAAAGGCTACTATAGTTATGACAAATTATCTTCTGGGTGAAAACAACTGGTCATAATATAAAATAACCTCCATAACCCTTTAAACAGATTTTCGGTCTCACGTAGCATTAAACTAATTTGGAATTAATAGATCTGGATAGCTCCTAGCTCATTAGATATTACATCGTGAGGGTTATAAAGAGGAGTGAAAAAAATAATATCCATCTCCATAGCAGTTAATAAGGGACTGTGAAATGGAAGGCGGTTATAAAATCAAGTTGAAATTTATTTTATCCACTCGTAACGTCGCATAGCGTCAAACGTCTGGCTCAACCGAGAATTTGTTAACGAACCATGCACAGAATGGTTCTGAATTTACCCAATATAATACTGAAAAGTGGATTAACATTAATTTTAATGTAGATGATAACTTTTGAAATTTGGGCGCACAGGGGACCTGCCAACACCTTTGGGGCTCAAGTCAACCTCGCCTTCGTCTGTAAATCCACGAAGGGGTGGACAGAGTTGTACCAATGCCCACATTTCGCCAACTATGGTTTTCATTCCCATGAATAGGGGGCGAGTCTTTTGTTGTCCCGTAGTAGGGACGAGATGGAATGGCCCTATTCTAATCCACTCTGAATCAATGTGGCATAGTAAAAGCAACAAACCAATGAAAAATTCTCGGTCTTTATAGCGCCAAAGGGTAAACTATGGACCTAACTGGGAAATAGAACTAACTGGGACTAACCTAACTGGGAGTTGAACACACATACAGATAACCTACCTAGTTCAGGAGACAGAGACTGTATGAATCTGTGTAACCCAATGACACAATAATTTTTTATTTATTTATTTTTTATTAAAAATCATACCTAGTCATAATCTATGGGCTGAAGGAGATGATGGTGGACAGTGTTACCGTTATAAAAACTATCATTTAATTAATAACTTTATTTGTCGGATTTTTTGTAACATTTCCGGATATGTGCATGTGCTGCAGCTGTGAAAAATAAATGCATTTTCTTTTTCTTTCTTTCAAATAGAAAGATGATGGTGCTATTTCCTAAATTAGTTAGAAAGAAAGAAAGAGAGAAAAGTTGTTAAAGGTCTACAAAGATCGTGAGGACTTATTGAATAAGTCACTTGTACTTTTCCTCAGTAATTTACATTTTAACCTGACCGTTTTCGCACAAGTTTTCAACCGCTGCAACTCGACTCGCGTGACGGCAGAGCGACTAGTGGCGCCATCTGAAAACCAGCGCTTCATATACCCTGGTGCATTAATATTGAGATGGTGGCCCATTTAGGTGCGCACGATGAATATTTATATATATTAGAACTACCTAACTACCTATGTACATTGCGCGTATCCTGTATAAATGTTTTTTCATTCTTTCTTTCTTTCTTTCAACGGCATGCATACTGCAGATACTGCAGAAAAACACAAGTGTCTCATTCAATATGTGTAGCAAGTTCCACCAAGTGCTATCGATCACCAGTATAAATTTTCGTGAAAACTGCAAATAATGCAGTACTAGCTACTAGCAGGCAGTCTGTTTCTCCGAAATGGCAAAGTTTTACCTGTTGACATTTCCAATTTAAGTTTGTAGGATAAAGTTGTACTTGATGTTTGTGATAGGGCAGGTCCTTGCATCGAAGTGGAAACATCAGGCAGAATGAACCTGCTTCTAAAATAAATGCGTTAGTCGCAATCACCCTGTTTCCGACTACTTTAGAACCAAAAAAAAACCCTTTTTTTATGGAATAGGGAGGTAAACGAGCAGACGGATCGCCTAATGGTAAGCATTCATCCCGCCCATGGACACCCGCAAAAGTACGCTCTTTTCTTGAAGGTTTGAAGGTCGTATTGGTTCGGAAATATTTCTGGTGACAGTTCATTCCACAGTTAAGTTGTGTGATGCAGAAAGTTTCTCAGGAAATGTACAATTAGTTCACATTTTTGATTCATTAATTACCCTAATACTTTTATCATCATAATGCTTATTTTTTTCATACCTAGTTATTAAAAGGTTCGCATGGTAATGGTAAAGTAAATTATATATCAGGCAATATAAACTCATGGCGATAAATTAATGTTTCCGTTAGATTTCGTGCCTTATGTGGTGATTAGTTCAAATTAATTAAATATTTATGAAATTAATTACCCACTGAACGAAAATTAACTTTAATATACCGTATAATAATTTATTACATGGGGGTTGACGGCTGAGAGCTTTATTAATAAGGTACAGTCAGTGTCAGAAATACCTTGACCTACAAAGTCAAAAGTTAAGTATTGAGAGAAATTCAAACTTTTTTATTAATTTAAATTGTATTACTACCCGACCTGTAGGTGTGTACTAAGTATCATAACAATAGGTCAATAGGAAGAGGGGAAAACCAAGGAATTTAAATAATTTACGATCTTTTTTAATCAACACCTTTCTGAAGCTGACTGTACATCTGTTTGTGTATATAACGAAAGTATTACCTATGTAAGATAACGAGTTAATATGACTGTAAATGTTTATGAAAGAATCGTCCAGAAGTATGATATGAAAAATCTGTAATAAGTTATTACAGATTTTATACTAACTAAACTCCGACTAATATTATAAATCTCATAGCCTATGAAGATAATATTTATGGATGTTTGATACTGATAGATTTAGATTGAAAAAATCAACACCTAGCACGATGATTTCAAGAATAGGTACCTTGTGTGATTCCAAATTCTAGGAACTCAGAAATTGCGGAAACAGTATCAGAATTACATGCATGCGGACTTGTGGATAACTTCTAGTTGCTTAAATAATTCGAAACACTTGAAATAGTCCACCTTTGCTAATGTTGTAGAACCTGTTTTGTTTGGCAGTTGCAGAATTATACGTTTCCCCTGAGTGTACTCGTAGTTTATAATGAAATCTTTTCTGCTTCATGTTACCCAATTTAACTACTTTTATGCAATCCGGTTTATCCCCAAAGCAGATCGTAATTCCCGTGTGCAAACTAAAACTCCGCTACAGCTCACAGCTCACATATCTCGGATAAATGTGTCGCCCAAGGGAAAACCACTCTAATTACTTCAGTGTTAAGGACTAGTCTCGAAACTTACATCATTTCAGGAGTTTTCAACATCATTGAGTTCATAACTTAGTGCTTAGGTTTAGTCTAGGGATAGATTTAATATCTGTACGTGTAAGGAAAATTGTGTTTGAGTTTCATTCGTTAAAATTAGAATTTTCAAATTGCATTGTTGTTTTTAGTGATATATATAAATGGAGTAGACCAGCCTAGCTCTTTCTGTGGGTGTCGTAAAAGGCGACCAAGGGATAGGGTTGTTCTCCATCCGACAGTAAACATACGGCCCAAGATAAAGGACCCACTAGATGGCAATAGGCTCGCACCCTATTACGTCATAGGACCGAAATCATAACTAGCGAAACGTGAGTAGATGGATGGAGATTTTTAAATGTTGTTTAGGTGGTTTCATAAGGCTCTAGTTTCTACAGTTTTTTTGCCCATTTGGACAGTTCTAAAACGGTAGTATGGGTTTGGGCTTCAGAGGCGATCAGTCCCAGTCAAACTCACGTGCAACTCAATACACTTGTAGATTGATGGACGAGACTCTGATATAGGCTATAATTTCGGGGTTGAGAGGTCAGATGACATTATGTGCCTGATTTCTGATTCTGTTAATTGTCTAAATATTTGTTTCATACGTGAGATTCAAAATACTCATCCCATATCAGCAGAAAATTAGTATCTGGCTTCCTTGTATTGTTTACTCCCGCAAGCCACTTTTTTTGGCCCAAAATTAATGGCCCAATAAACTAATATTCAAGTCCGGGAACAATATTATCCCACCAATCCCACCCGTGTAATTAACTCCCACGGCGAGTTACACACTGTAGGTTTTTTTTCATATCCTTACCGGCGCGGAAATTGAATATCCAAGGCGGAGTTCCGGTATTTTGTTGAACGTTGAGTGCGCGTACATGTTTTTAATAAAAGCGCGTATGAATATATTTGCTGTGGGATTGTGCAATATTATCTTGAATGGTAAGTATACAAAAAAAATTTTTTTTTTTTACAAAATATAGGTAAGATCTGGCCAAATTCGAAACAGTGAGAAATAGCGAATAATGTTCAAAGGAGTCTCAAACCCGATTTTGAGAAATAATAAAATTACCTTTTGTCTACTAACTACTAATGAGACGAGTATTGCTTTTGTTCTATGAACTTTGCTATGAAATCGCTAATTATGAAAAAGAAGCAAAGCACTGTGTAATTACGCCATTCGATTGTTCGTATTTTTAAGAATACTTGTTTAATTTTATTTTTAAACTATCGCGGCGTATACTCATGATTTATAATAGTTCGGGACTTCACGCGATAAATTATTTAATATACATTCACACAAGTACATATTGTGTGAATGTATATTATGTGTAGTTCATTAGATCCCTCCTTCAACTATCAAAACAACACACATACATACCACATTTTATTGTTAAAAATCTATCCTTTACCTACAAAAATCTAGCAAAAATAAATGTTCCAAGACATAATCTAAAGCCCTATCACGCAACATCTATAACTTAAGAAATACAAATTCTCACAGTATCTCAGTATTTTCAGGTGAAAGGAGTACTTGTATTTATATCGTGTATATTTAAAGTAAGCCGATAGCTCTCTTGAATTTATCGTATCGTTTCAAGTTACTGCCGCGGTATAGTGCAAATAAATTCAAATTTACTTACACAGTACGTACCTATATGGTTTCAAAGTACGTGCGAAAACGAAAATCAGAAATATTATGTAACTATAAAAGGTTTAATAATACCATGCATAAAATTTTGCTTCATTATTTTGCAGTCAAGTTTTTTTTAGGGGTGCTGTGGGGTCCCACCAAGATCTTCGGGACCCAAGCCAACCTCACCTGCAAGCCGGTGCACCTGCTGAAAAACGGACGAGGCTCTGGCGCTGGCTTTCCCTTCAGGGTTGGGGGGTCAGACGGCAGTCGCTCCCGGAAAGGCCAAAACTTAGCCAAATCAAGAAATGATAGGCAACGTAAGGGATCGCGCGAGGGATAGGGCGCCGCCGCAAAACGGTGCGCAGGAGTGTCGCCCGCCTCTTGTGACAAGTGGACGAGGGCTACCGTGCCTGAGCCGGGCACGGCTAAAGAAGATAGGCCAAAATCGCGATCCCCGTAAACTCCGCTTCGCAACGAGGAACATCGGCACGTTAACTGGTCGCGCGAGGGAGTTGGCCGCCGTACTCTCCAGGCGGAGGGTGGCCGTGGCGTTCCTGCAGGAGACTCGGTGGGAGGGCAGTAGCTCCAAGCTCATTGGGGACGGCTACCAGCTGATGTACACAGGTGCTCCTAATGGGCAGGCCGGGGTGGGCGTGGTGCTCTCCCGGGAGCTTCAGGATGACGTCTTGGAGGTGAAACGCCATAGCGCCCGACTTATGGTTGTGAGGGTGCTTGTCGATGGGATTGTAACCCACCTGATAAGTGCCTACGCTCCACAGTCTGGGTGTGGCGAAGCCGAAAAGATCTCGTTCTGGAACCAACTCGGGGGAGTGCTCCGTGACATTCCGCTGTCGCAGGAGATTGTTCTGGGTGGTGACCTGAACGGTCATGTGGGTGGTGGATGTGAGGAGTTTGGGCGTGTCCACGGTGGTTATGGATACGGTAGCCGTAACCCAGAGGGTGAGCATATCCTCAGAACGTGTGCGGCTGCTGATCTTGCCATCGTGAACACGTACTTCAAAAAGAAGCCCGAACATCTTATCACCTACAAGAGTGGGGGGCGCGCTACCCAGATCGATTTCCTGCTCACTAGGAGGCACAGCATCAGTAGGGTAGCCAACTGCAAGGTTATACCCGGGGAGAGTCTCACTGCGCAACACCGTCTCCTTGTCATGGACCTCCGCGTAAAACCCAAAGGCAAACGAGTTGAGCGCGGCCAACGCAGAATCAAGTGGTGGCTGCTTGATGAAGCCAAGTCCCAGAGTTTCGTCTCAGCTATCAGTGATAAGTGCACTAATGCTGTAGACGAACCAGTGCAAGATTGCTGGGACAAGATTCAGGCAGCTATCCTCGAGGCGGGGAAGGCAGTGCTCGGCACGTCTAAGGGTGGACGCAAGTGTGACAAGGACACCTGGTGGTGGAACGACACAGTCCAGAAGGAGATCAGGGTGAAGAAAGCCCTCTTTAAAAAGTGGCAAGCGTCCAAATCTCCCGAAGACCACGACGAGTACAAACAGGCTAAACGCGCCACTAGGAGAGCCGTAGCCAGGGCCAGACGAGACCACTTGCAACCGCTATACAACAAGTTGGAATCGTCTGAGGGGCAAAAGCTCATCTACAAGTTGGCGCGCTCCAGGGCCAAAGCGGTGCAGGCTATAACCAAGTGCCGCTGCATCAAAGACCCTGGAGGAAACCTGTTGTACGAGGAAGTCGCGGTGAAGGAGAGATGGCGCTCATACTTCCACGATCTGCTGAATAAGCAGCATAAAGAGGTGCAGCCACCAGATCTCCCTCCAAATCAAGGACTAGTGCCACCGATAACGCCTGCTGAAGTTCAGACTGCCATTCGTCGCATGAAGAACCGGAAAGCTGTCGGACCCGACGAAGTCCCCATCGAGGCTTGGAAGGCAATGGGTGCCCGTGGTGTGGGCATCCTCACTAATCTTTATAACCGTATCCTCCTCACCGGTAAAATCCCAAACCAGTGGAGGCTGAGTGTTATTACGCCAGTCTTCAAGGGCAAGGGACCGGTGCAAGAGTGTGGTAGTTACCGAGGTATAAAGATAATATCCCACACCATGAAGCTTTACGAGCGGATAATCGATTCCCGGATCCGACAGGAGAGTACCCTCTCGGAGTGCCAGTATGGATTCCGCCCCGGACACGGGACTATGGATCCGTCGTTCGCCCTAAGGATAGTCGCGGAGAGATACAGGGCGAGGAACACGCCCCTGTACTGTCTATTCCTAGACATGCAGAAGGCCTTCGACTGTGTGCCTCGCGCGATGATCTGGTGGGCACTGCGGTCCAAAGGAGTCCCAGAGGCTTACATCGACACCATCCGAGACATGTACCAAGATTCCGGTTCCGTGGTTCGGACCGCTGTTGGCGACACGAAAACCTTCCCCATCACCGTCGGGGTACACCAAGGATCCGTACTTAGTCCCTACCTGTTCAGCTTGGTGTTAGACGTTTTGTCGGACAGTATCAGAGACTCACATGAGCAGCCTCCATGGTTGCTTATGTATGCTGATGACATTGCGCTGATGGACGCAGACAGGAACAGATTGGTGCGACGTGTGAAAGTGTGGAAGGAGGCGCTTGAGAACGGCGGTCTGAAGCTAAATGTGGCGAAGACAGAGTACTTGGCGTTAAACTCAACAGATCCCACACCCGTTCGCATAGGCGAGAACTTGGTCGAGCGCACGGATCAGGTTAAGTACCTGGGATCTGTACTTCACGTTACTGGTGACATCGACCACGACGTCAAGGCACGTATTGCCGCCGCGTGGGCTAAGTGGCGGGAAATGACTGGCGTCACTTGCGACACTAAAATGCCAGTCAGGCTGAAGGGGCAGGTCTATAAAACAATCATTAGACCTGTCCTCTTACACGGCTGTGAGGCGTGGCCGCTATTGGAGCGGCACAAGCAGATGCTGCGTGTCACGGAGATGAAAATGCTGCGGTGGATGTGTGGAGTCACGCGTAAAGATCGCGTGAGGAACTCGCACATCCGCGGCAGCCTTCGTGTCCGTGACATCGCAGATAAAATGCAAGAGAGCCGCCTCCGCTGGTGCGGCCACGTCTTGCGGAAACCGCCCAGCTACGTGGGTAACAAATGCCTGGCAATGGCGCCCCCACCCGGTCCAGGTAGAAGGGGTAGGCCCAAGAAGTGCTGGCTTGGCGTCGTGGAGGGTGACATGCGTGAGAACGGTCTCACTACCTTGGACGCCCAGAATCGTGCGAAGTGGAGGAGGAAGAGCCGGAAGGCGGACCCTGAGCTCCGAGGGCACCGTGGCCTCGGATGCAATCAGGACTAACGTCTCTATGTGGATGATGATGATTTTGCAGTCAAGTTTTTTTTATGGGTGGTGATGCATCCACAAAAATGTATGACGAACAAGCTCAAAATCAAGCTGGCTGATTTAGTAGGAGTATTCATATCAGAAGGCTTTAGGTAGCAGCATGTGACACTATACCAAATGATTTCTAGGGACGTGATACAACACCATTGGTGCAAGTAAAGCATTTTTTCATATAAGGTGATCACGCATTTACTGATTAAAAGGCGTGATCACTTTGCCTGGTCAGAGGATTCACCCTTCGCATTGGCCTCGTTTCTATACACTAGTATCACAGAACACATTATAGTATGCTAGTACTACAATTTCGCAGTGTTGATAAATCACAATAACATTATTATAGTATCATATCTGTTGGTCATGCGCTGTTTTAAAATATTATAGAAAGGAAAGCTCATAAATCAAAGGTAGTTTCAATATCACAAGATTGAGTATATTTTACAACTGGGCAGTAATTCAAGAGATTGCGAATAGTGAATTCGTATCCAAAGTTGGAGTCACTCAGTATGTTATCGACAGACCCCATCATCGTACCGGCTTAGAATTGTGTTTCTATGGTTAGTTTCATTCTTCTACAAATGTTTCAACTAGTACTTCATTTTCTGAACATTTTTCATCAGTCATGTTGAAGAGTAAAGCCCGTGTTCTAGAACGACACTAAACATGAATTGCGATTTATCTGAGGACAGAGTGTATAGACAATTTGATAGATTTGACATATTGCCTATACAATCTAGTCTCAGATAAATCGAGATTTAGGCTCCTTTTTTATTAAAGGACACTTCAATTTTACTGAGTGAGTGAGGCTGAGTGTCATTCTAGAGAGTTATTGGTCGTTTCGCCCGCCATTTGTTCGCCCGAACGGGCCAAACGACCAAGTCACAATATTTTTAATATTTGATTGGGCGTTTCGCCCGATAGAAGTTTAATTACAATTTGAATACCGAGTAACGTCAGCAACTCAAACTGAGACTGTTTTAATACGAGCCTAAGACCACTGACTCAACTGCATTATGAACGATGGTAAAATTAAAAAATCTTATAGTTCCATTCAAGATTATTTACTAAGTAACTCAACCGAATCCTTACAATTACTCTTGAAAGACTGAAAAATAAACAAGGCTATAAAATTATTCCTTCATTTTAAATATTAATAGGATGGATATTTAAAACTTTATTTAAATTATAGAACAAAATCTTATAGATTTGTATCAACTGTATTGATAAGTGGGGAGCCCTTTTATAAACCACTTTTTATACCTTTTTGGAAGCTGACAAGCTCACAATCCTCCTAATGGAAAGTGGCTACCGTGGTCTATAGACGTGTGCAATCCCAGGGGCATCACGCTCGTGGTAACGACCCCGTACAAACCTTCTAATGCCCTTCTTGAAGAACCCCATATTATAGTCGCTTGGAAAACCCACAACAGGGAGTTCATTCCACAACTTAAGCGTGCGTGTGAGGACCTCCCACTTCAAAAATACCATCAGTTGATGAATGAGCAGTTATGTCGTGTTTTACATGTTAATAGCGAATTAATTATTATGCGAACACTATTTCATAACTAGCATGATTTCAACATGGCATGTGGTCAAAAAGTAGTGTTATATTCGAGTAGTTTATTGTATGCGCACATTATACGCTGTAATGAATGTACTTTGCGAATTATATCACCATTAATTACGGCTTGGTCATAATCAACGCTATGGAAGTCATATAGTGACAATAGTGAGTATACGCCTTATAGCCTTTCAGTGCTTCATTATTTAGTTATAATCTATTTATAGTCCAGTAATAAAAATCAATCAATTCATAAGCTGATTAATTAATTTTATTATTAGACGTATATTTACAATTGTTTTTTTTTTATAAAAAGACACGTCAATTCGACTTCACCTCGCCTGATGGTAAGCTAAAGGCAAAGTCTCGGAAAGAGGGTCACCATCGTAAACATGTACCATGTTAACAATGGTGGCACTCAGCTTGACGGCCTCATCAGATGCCTTGTCACTTGTCACGCCCCGCTTAAAACACACGGGGCTGTAGAAAGAAGGAAACACGTGAGCTGGCAGGGAGTTCCAGGTTTTAATGATTCGGGACAATTCAATACAACATGGTAAATATCCCGATACCTCTAATTTTAATGTGAGTGACCATGAGAGTTCAAATATCTGATTGATTAGTATAAATTATTAGTCAAATTATTAAAATTAAAAAACAACGGGCAGGTCAGAAGTAATTGAAACGAGGAAGCTCGTGAAGTATGTAAAGATAGAGTTGTCTCTGCCTACCCCAGAGAGAAATAGGCATAGCTTATGTATGCTATAAAATTAGCAAAAATCGTACGAGTACGTTACAATTGCAATGACTTAAGTGAAGCAATTAGTCCGACATGTTGCTCAACTAATATACATCTATACATACATACATACATACATACATACTACAAATAAATAAAATTGGAGTGTCTGTTTGTAATATTAAAATAACCGCTTTCTACTACATGCATATGAATGTATATACGGTACACATACCAAAATATATATTTTTAAATTTTTTGTCTGTCTGTCTGTCTGTCTGTCTGTCTGTCTGTCTGTTTGTTTTGGCTAATCTCTGGAACGGCTGGACCGATTTGGACGGGACTTTCACTGGCAGATAGCTTATGTAATAAGGAGTAACTTAGGCTAAAAAAAAATGCCAAAAACAAAAAAAAATAAACTGATTTTTTTTATTAAGTACATTCCACGCGGACGAAGTCGCGGGCACAGCTAATCTATTATATAAATCGATTTCCATTAGAACCACCGAAAATTACGCATTTAAACAGCTCGCGGCAATTTCGCACGAGACTTACAATATTCGCTCGACATTCGAGCCAAAAACCTTCCAAATTGGCTCGACATACGAGCTTAAACGAACAAAAGCTACTCCACACTTCAGTAATAATATAACAAAATGAGTTGCTTTCGAACATTCCAACCACCCATAATTTATTTGAGTGTTACGATAGCAATCTTTACACGATGAATGCCGTCTGTTACACACTTTGATATATTTTACACAGGTACGTTTAATACACAATATTAATGAAAACTATTCGCGTATTAACAGTGATAAATGCTCTCCCTGCTGTGGTTTTACCGAAGCGACTACAATAGCGTCGGTAGCTTAGTGGTTAAGGAGTCGGCCTAACGATCGAGAGGTCCCGGGTTCGATCCTGGCCATTACACTACCGACGTGAACCCACTCCTAGCACAAGCATTTTAGCTTAGTTAGAGGGGTTAGAGGGAATATTAGTAACTTCGGTTCTAATATTCTTTTTAAAAAAGAAAAAATAAATAAAAAAGAAATAAAAATATTATGAAGTCCTTCGAGAAGGGCTATAGGTTTTAAAACTTTGTAACGCCCCTGATATTGCATACGTTCATAGGTCTCGGTCACCACTATACATTTGGTGAGCTGTGTGCTTGTCTGCCAACTAAGTAATACAAAAAATGTAAAATGTCAATCTTTCTGGGAACTGAGGAACTGGGTATTCTACTGACTAGTCAAATAAGTAACTTTTAAGTAAACGTCCAAACGATAAGATAATAAAGGTAACTTGAGGTAACTTGTATGAAAAAAGATTTAGTGAAGTCATAAAATTTAATTGTCAAATAACATAACATAAACTCACGCCTATATTCCCCGAAGGGGTAGGCAGAGGTGCTAGCACCCACATTTCGCCAGTTTATGTTTAGGTCCCAATGTCAATAGCCTATGGCCATTAACCGGGCACTTATAAACCTGCGATAAATACACACATAACTTCGAAAAGCATCGAAAAGTCATTGGTGTGTGCCATGGTAAACCTGGGACCCATACCACTGTCTAGGCTACCGCAGATTCTATTAATTGTCAAATCAGTTACTATTATAGGTTGGATGGATGATTAAAAATACATAAAAACTATAAACTATGGAGAGACGCATTTTTTACCGCTCTTTTACCATTCTTAATTGAATAAGCTCGGTTAGATAATTTATTTTAACTATAGGATAATACCCAATTCTGTATGTTTACTTACTTGTAATTGTAATTCTTTCTACATAATGAGGTTGTCTTTTTATACCGTGTTCATTAAATTTTTACATACCTATATTACTGGTAAAAAAATGGTCGAACCTCTGGCAACACGCGCTTTCCGTTCCATGTCAAGTCCCGGTCACTCACCTTTGACATTTTCGATACATTACGTGTGTATTAAATATTAATAATTACGAGTATCTCTTCCGTTCCGTTAATGTTTACGAAAAAATACTTAATTAATAGTATTACTTGACATACACACAGCGCTATAATAATATTATAGAGTAAAACTTATACCACAGAATAGTCATAGTCATAGTCATTTATTTTTCAATATAGAACAATAAAATTGTTTCTTATTGACGTCAACTTAATTCTACTTAATCTAAGTTTACCACCGCTTCCAAGGCGTTGGTGGAGAAGAAACGGCGCAACAAACTTCACTGCGGCATTTTTTGGACGTCAATTTACATTTATTTATTATTTATTTATTTATTTATTAAGTATTTTATTTATTTGTGTATGTATTTTATTTATTTCTTTATTTATTTATTAAGTAGTATAAGAATCTTATACTACGAATTCAAGGATACAATTAATTATACTCAGATAAGTAAGTATTCTATCTTCTTCTTCTTCTTCGTGTCAGTGGCAACAATTTAAATATTTAGATACGCCCAGCCCAAAACTCAGCGACTTTGACCGCATCTTTCGTAGCTTCATTCAGGTCGGCAATCGTGCAGGTGTAGGGGCACAGTGGGCACGACAAGAGGTGGTTCATCGATTGTAGAGGTGCACCACAGTCGCAGCCACCACCCCCCGCGTCCAGGTAACCCCACTTTACCCGGTTCACCCTACATCAGCCGACCTGAGACCTCAACCTATTTAAGGATATCCAGGTGGCCCATCTTGTTTCATGCCCGGGTGGTAGGCTCTCAGCGGGCTGGATGTTATCTGGAGGCGGTCTATCCGTGAGCCACTTCTGGTACCGAGCGCTCTCAGGTTGGCCCATCTCAGCAGCAGTACATCGAAGGAAGCTCCGTCTGCTTTTAAGGCGGGAGTTGGGTATGGCATGTTGGAAGAGTGGGTGCCGTTCATCTGTCTCCTGTTTTCTCTTCTCAACCTCGCAAGCAACGTGCCGTCGTACGCTTGGTGGAGCGATACCAGCGAGTGGATATAGTCTATTTAGGGGAGTAGGTTTAAGGCAGCCTGTTACAATGCGGCATGTGTCGTTTAGAGCAGTATCAACCTCCTTTGCATGCGCAGAACGGTGCCATACTGCACATGCGAACTCACCCGCCGAGAAAGAGAGAGCGAGGCCGGTTGTCCTGACAACATGTGGAGCTGCCCCCCAAGACGTGGATGTTAACCTTTGCACCAGGTTGTTCCTGCTCGCCACTTTTTGTTTGGTGTTCCGGCAGTGGGTTTCATAGGTGAGAGCTCGGTCGAGAGTAACACCGAGGTAACGTGGCTTTGGACAGTGCTCAATCTCGACCCCTCGCCACGAGATTTTAAGGGTTCGGTTTGCCTCCCGGTTACGCAAGTGGAAAGCGCACGACTGGGTTTTCAAGGGGTTGGGTCGGAGTCCATTATCTTTGTAATACTGGTCTAGGCTTTCCAAAGCTGCACCCAGTCTCAATTCGGCCTCTTCGAATTTTTTTGTTTGAGCAGCAAGCGCCAGGTCGTCCGTATTCTATCTTTGTAAATACATATACAATGTCATACAAAAAGTCTTCTCGTATCCAACTGGATTATTCTGAGAATTAATCTGAGGGGTATTTGACCACCTGGTCAAATACTCCCAGTTTTAAGGCCAACAACCCTTCCAATGAATATGAATAAGAAGACCAAAGAACGGTCCTGATAGGCCTGGCTACGGCAGCGGTCGGGAAACCTCCAGGACAGAGGGTGCTAAGAATATCTGGGCTGCCTCAACAATATTTACCTGCCTACGACGGAACATAGGCAGACCGCCAGCTATGTGGACCGACAACATAGTCAAGGTTGCTGGGAAGAACTGGATGGCGAAAGCACTGTCCTGCCAACAGTGGGGGGAATTGGAAGAGACCTACACTCAGCATTTGGTGACTACGGGTTGAAGAAGAAGAAGAATATTCTGTTTTACAGTTGAGACTGACTATTAAGATTGGAAATATAATCATTCCGAATCGACAAGTAATAATATTTACAATACAAATTCAAATATAAACAGTGAAATCCTCAGCCAAATAGAATCAACTGTCTATTTAGGTATAAGTTTGGACAGTAAGTTTGGTGTAACGCCCAAATATCGTGTCTTGCAGGGAAACTGAACTCTGCGGACTTTGCAGTCGATAAAGTTGGACAGGTGACGGATATTGAATCTGTCAGGTTAGATTGTTTTAGTTACTTTCACAGCGTCATGGCCCATGATATAATCCATCAATCAATAAGCTTATTGCACCCCATTGGTAGAACGCACTTTGTTATAAATAAAAGCATATATATTAAAAAAGGAGGATAATCGAGTTCACTGAGTTTCTTGCTGGTATCTTAGTAGAACCAACCTACCGAACCAGCGAAAGAATCATTTTCAAATGATTTATTTTGATTACTCTTGACATTTCTGATAATAATTGTATAATTTAGACGTTCATTATGTGCTCTTTATTACCTAAACTGAACAAATGAAATTTATTCTTTGATTATTTGATAAATTGATAAAAGCCTCTTCCAATTTACGCCATTTCTGCCGATCCTCCGTCTTCCGCATTAAGTCAGTTCCAGTGACGTTTTTCAGGTTGTTTGTCCATCTGGCTAGAGGGTGTTCCACATTCCATTTGCCTACTCGTGGTCTCCACTATAATACACTATCTATTATAACCTCATGTTCCATTATATACAATTTCATGGTTCAGTTCTTGGGAAATCTATTGAAAATGTGATCAGAATGCCGCGTGATGTAATGTGACATAGTTAGTGGACATCCAAATAGAACCGACTACTATCGGCGGAACCGCAGGACACAACTAGTATAAAATATTGCTGATATTCCAAAGCGAATCGCTTAGAAATTTCAAATTTCACTTTACAAAGACGAGTTCTCCGTAAAAAGAAATTCAAAGCGACCATTTTAATGGTAGCGTTGCAATGTTGGTACGTTTGAGTATGTTATATTTATTAAAATATACTCGTAATGTTCCTTTGAATAGTGGAACAGTAATATGAAATATCGCTAGAAATTACTCTAATATGTATTCATCATCTATTGCAAACATAGGTATGAACTTTTACATATTGACAGCCGGACAGACCTAGATGGTTTGTCCGGCTGTCAATACCTACATTGCGAAAAACCTATGTAGTAAACAATCTACATCTCATATTCTCTACTTCGCATTATGACTAAATTGCATAATGACATAGTAGCAAAACGCCTACTTCTTCAAAGGTACAGAGAAAAAATACACTAGGAGATGATGGTGTAGCCCCATAAAGTTCACGAATTAAGAGTAATTTCACATAGTCCTGCTGGTTCCTTCCCACTTGTTCTACTAAAGAGTAGAACTGTAGAACAAACGTGACTTTTAGTTCTACTCTTTAGTAGAACAAGTGGGAACATACCTAATTTTCATGTGGTTCACAATCCAACCACAAAATGGCTTTTGCCTCTTCATCTTCACAAAAAACTGCGATTGAAAATCACAGTTGTTGTGGGTGCATCCCCTGTCCTCTGCCTACCTCTTTGAGAATTAACCGGCTTAAATGTATCAACGTATTTTTGGTACAACTTTGGGGTACCTTAACACAAGTATAATGTATACTTAAAGGATACCCTCGTCACGGATAAGTTTAAATTTGTACGAGTTAAAGAAATACAGTTTATTTTTTAAATTTAACGTTTCATTAACGATGTTGGTATATTTCAACAAATATTGTCTACACCAAAGTCTGAAGCTACCTATAGCCTAGTTAAGTTTGCTTTATTAAGATTTTCGAGTAATTAAGTACGAGTAAAAGATACGATGGGACTGACATGTACGCCTGTATAAAAGTCCCTAATAATAAATAAAGAGAAAAAAAAAAAATAACGTTTCATTATGTAATGTTCTCATTACTAACCGAGTTATGTATTCCTTTAGAATTTGTGAACATAATTATACACATTGTAATTACTGTAGATTACAATGAATGAATGTAAATTGATTACTTGTAAAACTGGGTGTAAATACAGAAACCGCAAGTACAACTACTTGTGGGCTGAGTACTTTTCGTAATGTAGGGTGGAACATGAATAAAATAATGAAACTTTAGGATTGTGAGATTAAAGTAGAGAAAAGATAGATATATAATCAATTAAGTCAAGGAGAATATGTTTGCGTCGACGCAGGCGCCTTCCCATCTACCAACTACGATGGACTGCGCTTGCGCTGCTGCTGCATCAATGGAGACTATCAATCGGCAAAAATATAGTAATTTATCTGGTAATTATACTTTTGAGCCGTTGACGTGGGGTCCAAGTGCGCGCCCCCTTCCCAATCGACCCTTCCCGTGACCATGGGGCTGGCCTCTACCACGCTCAAAGAATTAGTATCGCTATTCAGTGGGGTAATGCCAGCCTTTTGGGCACGGGACCCGTAGAGGTCGATGGGGAGGAATTCTACGATGCTTAAAGTTACAGTCTCTCCCTCTTCATTTTTTAAATTATTCTTTTTAAGTTTCTTAAATACATTCTCCAGTTAGTATTTTAATTCACATACTAATAAAGAAGCATAATCTATCCAGGAGAATATGTGATTCTAGAACAATATTCAATCGTCAATCTCGTCTTAAAATTAGTTTTAAGTACAAATTGTATTCTAGAAGTAAATTTGGAACACCCAGGTAATCCACAGGTACGATAAAGTTACTGCGGAACGGTCAGGTGAACCATGGATCCGAAAAAGTTAACGTGAAACACCTAGGTGAACTACGGATTCAAGAAAGTTACCGTGGAACGCCTAGAAAAACTACGGATAGGAAAAAAATCTTATAACTGGAATAGAGATTTTATAAACACTCAGGTGATTTCTAGGACACGGGCCTTAGCCACCCAGAAACATTCTTTTATTAAGTAAATATAAAAATATTAATTTGTATTTGTTAAAGTACTATCGGATATTGACAATCACTTGTACATTTTGGATTTTCTTTTTATCATTTGACGTCGTGTACTAAGACTCCTTACTTAGAAAAATGTAACACTACTGTAAAATGTAACATTGTAACTTGTAAACAAAGTCTTAGTGACAATATTGTAGCAGTCACAGAGCGAGCAACTGCTCAGCGAAAAGTTTGATAACAAGGCCAGCAACTTGCCCATCAAATAAGTTACTGAGACAGCTTGAACTCGTACACAACGTAGCAATGTACCACGTAAATAGAAAAGTTGATGGTACACAAGATTTTATAACAACACTTTAAAAGTTAGTACATACGTGCGAAACTGTTACAAATATGTTTTTTTTTCTGTTGTAATCTTTTTCATGTTATAATTTGTTTTTTTTTATTTCTTAAGTGGCCAACATCGCGAAAGGTAAAACACTGACCAAATAACAACTGAAAAACTGCAAGTAACATAATATAAAAGGTAAAAAAAACTACTTACTAGAATCTCGTTCAAACCAATTTTCTGTGAAAGTTTGCATGGTAATTTAAATCATTATATTTTTTTTCATTTATCATTTTCTTATTTGACACGTTAGAGACACACACACACACACGCACGCACGCACGCACGCACACACGCACAAACACAAACACACACACAGAAACACACACACACACACACACAAACACACACACACACATTTTTTTCCACTGTGGAAGTGTCTCTCGCGCAAACTATTCAGTTAAAAAAAAATGATTATTGAAACCTCAATAGCACCTTGTGGAAGCAACAACGGTGTTAGACAAGCGCACCGCACAGTCCAGCTGATGGAAAGTGGTTACCGTGTCCTACCGTGGACGTGTGTAACAGAAAGTGAAACTCGTGTGGCCAACCCTGTAAGGACAGTTCCTATGCCGTCAGCACAGATAACAAAGCAGGACAAGCCTTTGGCCACTGACAGCACAAAGACTCTCGGGTAGTGAGCTCTGGCTACCCTACTCACCGCCAGCAAATTACAATGTTAAGTAGTTATTAATGCAATGGGATAAAAAAAAGAACTGACGTAACGAATGAATATTTCTACAGCAGTTAGCAGTCCATGAGCGAAATGTAGAAAATACAATATCCGTATATTGACCCCCGGTAGCAAGAGCAATCCATCAAAACCGACAGTAATTGTCCGTTTCCGGACTCGAACCGCGCCCATCTGTCCACAATAACTTATTTTAGATGATACCTGTCTAAAGTGCCACATCTACACTAGATGTTAGATATAAAATTGTTATCTATACTGATTATTATAAAACTGAAGAGTTTGTTTGTTTGATCGTGCTAATCTCTGGAACTACTGGTCAGGAAATATTTTTATGTTGAATATTTCGTTAATCGAGCAACGTTTTATGCTACATATCATCACGCTGCTACTCAAAGGAGCGGAGCACTAATCATAAATATCAACTAATCCAGCAGATTTTTACACATTATTTGAAAATAACAGACATATTGGCGAATACCTCGGTTGTGACCAAAACTAATGCAATGATCATCATCATCATCATAAACTCACGCCTATATTCCCTGAAGGGGTAGGCAGAGGTGCTAGCACCCACATTTCGCCAGTTTATGTTTAGGTCCTATTGCCATTAACCGGGCACTTATAAACCTGCAATAAATACACACATAACTTCGAAAAGCATCGAAATGCGATGATTATGATGAACGTATATTTGAGCAGGTAGTAACTTTATTATTACGAATTCCTAGCCTTATGTACACCTTCTATAACAAGTTCCTTGTAAGTGAAAAGAACTATAATTCTGGCCTACGTTTATTGTTGTTTAAGGAAACTACCGCTATAAAACATCGCATAATGTATCTTTTGTTTATCTATAACGAGGTAATACAAGTACCGTGGCAAAGGAAATGTGTATAGCTCCGTATAATAATAGACAGCGCTTAGAGAAGATAGATTTCTGGGAAGCCGGGTGTTACAAATGTATATACAATACCTATTCCGGAGTGAAATACCTTATAAGCGAAGGTAATGGAAAGCTGTTCCTAGAACGAAAAAGATTCTGAGAACATTTCTCCAATTAAACTAAGGATAAAATAAATTAATACTTCACTAACATTTACATTAGTAAAAGTTTTATAAATATTTTGATTTGAGTCATTTTAATTATAAACATAATTATACATTTTGGTAAACAAGAACATGAACGAAACATAAACTAAAATATTTACAAGATTAAAAGAATGGATGAAGTTAGGGGCAAAATACGGGTGTTGATAAATTCCGCCCCATTGATACGACAGCCTTTGTGGTTGCTACGCAGGAGGCGCGGGTTCGATCCCCGCTCAATGCAAATATTTGTATGATTGAATATGGGTATTTGCATTGGTCTGGGTGTTTCTATCTATAATATGTATGTACGTTTATTCGAATTCTAGATTCCATAACACAAGCTAGTTAAGCTTACCATGGGTTAAGACCCATGGTAAGCTTGACCCATGGTAGCGTTGCATGGTAAGCAACGCTAAGGCGTTGTGTAGAATGTTGTGGAATATTTATTTATTTATTTATATCCCCAGATTTCTGTCCCATGCCTTTAGTACTCTCTTTTATCCATGTAAAAATAAATAAATATGTAATACGAAATTAATAAAATCAGTTTCTATATAACAGAGATTACCATGATCAGTGTAATTGTATTGTAACCTAATACTGAAGAAGTACCACATAATTGAATATTAATAAAACACAAATATATTATGAAAAATACTCCATGAAACTTATCCACTTCCTTTGAACGCGGATTCTTCATAATATTTGTACAAACTCAATATCGGGGAAGAATTCTCTTTGTTACGAAATCAAAGACATTGAAATATAAGCGGGCTCCCTGTAACCCGTGCATTATAATGATAAACTATGGCTGTTGTAACAGGAGTCTTTGTTTTGCAAATAATCTTTAGATTTATAAAAAGACTACCTATTGTAGGAGCCGACAGCTTCTGAGAACAAAAGCCTGTGATATAGATAGCTCTGATGGCATTTTGGAAATTAACTTTACCATTGTTATACAAATTATGGCAGAATTACCAATAAGTTTCGGGAAATTGTAAACCTATCTCGTGTAGGCGTGAGGGTTCGACTGCAGTAATATATTCTGTAGTCACAGGTTTGATTGCTCCTTACTGTGAATATTGATATGCATAAAAAACGATATAAATAAAAAAATATTCCTACATGTATACATTTTTTTTCCTACATATATACCTTTTAATTTTTATAATAAATTCTAATAGTAATGTACGTATAAATGATTTTATTAAATATGTTAGTAAGATAGACAATAATGTAATATAACAATGTATAATGTAATAATGTATAATCAATTTAAAATTTGTTATTCTACACAAACCCTATCTGGTTTTACAGGATAGCACTGAATTTGTACAAAGAATATTGTAATAATTAATAAAAAAAAAATATACTCATGTCTGTAAATCCCCAAAGGGGTAGATAGAGATGTATTAGCATCCACGTTTCGCCAATTATGATTTTCGGTCCCACGACGTAATAGGAGGCGAGCCTATTGCCGTCTAGCGGGCCCTTTGTCTTGGGCTGTATGTTTACTGTCGGATGGAGAACAGACCTATCCCTTAGTCGCCTTTTACGACACCCATAGGAGGAGCTGGGGTGGTCCTATTCTACTCCACCTGACGCGGTGTTCGCCGCGAGCCGCGATGGAGAAAATCTGAGAATCGCCCGATAAAAGTCGCTCAGTGAGTTCTTAATCTATGTGTATCTTTTTTTCGCTAAGCATCACAATATATTCGTCAATAAGTATACACATTTTCATACAACTTTTTATGAAAGTGTGTATACTTATCTCCTTTGCCCAACTTTACAATAAGTTAGATATTACAAATTGATCGCGTTTACCTACTATGCTGTCATATAAGCACACGTAACGCAATACGAGGTATCTATAACTAGGTAACTCGTGCGAGCAAAATGACAATGTATTTTATTTTCAGCAAAATATTTTTGCCAGAAAGTGCGTTGGGGCCCCGAAACCGCCGACATGGTAATTTTGACCAACAAACTATCTCATAACTCATTTATTCGTTAGAATAGCCTACTAATATTATAAACGCGAAAGTTCGTGAGTATAAAGGCATCTATGTATGGATGGATGTTCGTTACTCTTTCACGTAAAAACTACTGAATGGATTTTCATGAAACTTTACAATAATAATAGCTTATACATCAGAATAACACATAGGCTATATCATCACGCTACTACTCAAGGGAACGGAGCAGTGATCATTAATGTCAACAAATTCCATGCCATAATTTTTCGTATATTTAAATGCATTACCGGTTTAGACGTTCCTATGGTATCTGAGAAAAAATGAACTCCTCTTACCGAACTCACAACCAAATACAAGACTATGACTTTATATCTCATATATCTCATCCATATTTATAATGTTAACCCTTCCTTAAGTGTCAATCATTGTTTCTTCTCTTGATCGTGTTGCGAAACATGGGAAATGCTCTGCAACCCAGTTTTCGTATCACGACTTACTATATCTATCATACAAACTGCGTCCACCTAAGCCTAAACCTAAAATTCTCTTGCTACGTAGTTTTCGTGGAATGGACCTTTGTGCCCTGCGCAGGGATGCCGCAGCTATTGACTGGAAAACACTCCTTGACTCCAGTTGCGTGAACCAGAAGGTAGAATTGCTCACATCCACCTTGACCAAACTGTACGACTTGCATGCACCACTGCGAAAAATCAAGGTTAAACACCTACCATCGCCTTGGCTAACAGACGACATAAAAACATTAATTTCCAAAAAGGCTGCAGCCAAGTCCAGATACCGAAATCGCCCCACGGAAGTGAATCGGTGCAAGTATATAGCCATACGTAATCACTGTACTAAGGTGTGTAGGAATGCTCAACGCCAACATATCCACAGCTCCGTTGAAAACGGGGACCCAGCTCGTGTTTGGAAGTTCCTAAGGTCATTGGGAGTCGGTAAGTCTCGGCAAAACGCTATTTCTAATAACATAGATATGAATTCTCTTAACCAACACTTCTCGGCTCCGTCCACTTTTGACGCTGCTACCAAAGTTGAAACAATGAATCATCTTTCTTCACTTGCCACTCCCGACTGCTCTCCATTCTTCTTCACTCAATTTACTGGTTGTGATGTTAGAAGAGGCATAGTGTCGATCACGTCCAACGCTGTGGGAACTGACTGTGTCGGCCGTAATATGATCCTACCTATTATTGACGAAATTCTCCCTATAATCTGTCACATCTTTAACTTCTCAATCACGAGCAGTACCTTTCCAAGTACATGGAAAGATGCCCAAATTACACTTATCCCTAAGAAGAATAACCCTTCCTCCTTTTCAGAGTATCGACCTATATCTATACTATCCTTTCTCTCCAAAGTGTTCGAACGACTGGTTCACTCTCAGCTAATTGGTTTTCTGTCTAAAAATTCACTCCTAAATCCTTTCCAGTCTGGGTTTCGTCCTGGCCACAGCACCACAACAACCTTGGTTCATATTACGGAAGACATCAGATCGGGTATGGAGAATGGTGAGTTAACTGTTTTAGCTCTCTTGGACTTCTCCAACGCCTTTAATAACGTTGATTTTGACGTTCTACTCGGCATAATGCGCTCTCTTGGCATATCTCCGACAGTGATTGATTGGTTTCAAAGTTACCTGTTTGGTCGCCGGCAACGCATACGCATCGAAGAAACTGTCTCCACATGGTGCTCAATGTCTGCTGGTGTACCACAGGGTGGCGTGCTATCTCCTCTACTCTTCGCAGTTTTCATAAACTCAATCACTAAACATCTTACTTCTTCCTACCACCTATACGCAGATGATCTGCAGATTTATACTAGGGCCACCCAGGATAAACTGAGGGATGCTGTTGACATTATAAACGAAGATATGGGCAAGATATGCAATTGGAGTAAATCATATGGTCTGAGGGTAAACCCAAGTAAGACTCAAGCTATAGTCATTGGCAGCCCTTACGCTGTCTCAAGAATAGACTGGTCGCTTCTCCCTTTAATCTCCTGTGATGGTACTAATGTGAATTATAGTGACAGAGTCAAAAATCTAGGCATCTACATTGACAGTAGTCTTTCTTGGGGCCCTCAACTTCAGGAGGTTAGCCGCAGAATGTTTGCCACAGCGGGGTCCCTGCGTAGGCTTCGCAGTCTGCTGCCAATTACCACGAAAACTGCGCTAGCGCAATCTCTTTTTCTTCCCACCCTTGATTATGCTGACGCCAGCTATCCAGATCTCACCGAAGACCAACTAAATAAACTTGAGAGACTCCAGAATCTCAGTATACGGTTCATATTTGGGCTTCGCAAATATGACCACATTTCCGAATATCGTGCAAAACTCAAGTGGTTACCCATACGCCTTCGCCGAAATGTTCATATTCTTTCACTTCTTTATAACATTCTTTTTCATCCTCTCACTCCAGTCTACTTAAAGGAACGCTTCAACTTTCTATGCGACACTCATTCAAGGACTTTGAGATCATCAGGAAATCTGCAACTGAAAATGCCAAGACACTCCACAATGTTCATGGACAAATCCTTCACTGTCCAAGCTGTCCGATTGTGGAATGCCTTACCGGTCACTATAAGACGTGCGCAATCACTGCCAGTCTTTAAAAAAATGGTTACGGCCCACTATTTGCAAGAAAAATAGTGTCTGAATGTGTCTATATTAGAACTGTGTCCCATAGTATGTATCCTCTACGTATATATATTATTATGTATAAGAACTATATAAATTTGTAACTCTTTGTAAGTATTTACTGTTATTTATATTACCAATGTCTTCTGAAATATTATTAGTATGTATTCTATATTCTATAATATACCTACATATAAGTACTCCTAATATTTACATATCTAATAATTCTTCTAAAAAAAAACCATTATAATAATCTCTCAGTACACCAAACTGCCCCTAATCTCTCTGTCTGAGTCTTACTCCATCCTATGGTTGCCTGTAAGAGATTGCCTCAGAGCGATAAGGCCGCCAATTGTGTACCACATAAATTGTACCTTTTATTTATTGTAAATATCCTTGGTGAACAATAAAGAATTTTTTATTTATTATTTATTTATTTATTTAATTGGTAACTAGTAATCTAGCCGAGTTGGTCAAGGTATTCCACTGTAAGGGAAAGATCGCGGGTTCGAGTCCCGCCCGAGCAGATTCATTTTCCCCATGTATTCGATTAGTAATCTAGCCTTCAAATCAAAGTAGTAAAATATTAATCAAAAGACGAACTAATTTGATTTTGCAAACAATCATCCAGTTGGATTCTTGTTTGTTCGAAACTAGAGAATTAAACCTAGAATGGGCAGCGCGGTGGTAGTAAGTGGCACTACAATATGCATTTATTTACAAGGAGTCGTTCCCACGACACAGAGTATATGAGCAGAGTACAATAACGACACTTAAGAGAGTCTACAATCCAATTAAGTGGTCGTACGGCTGTGTTTTACTGCACTCGTATCGTAACATAATCCGAAGAATGTACACAAAATATTTACAGCATTTATTTTTTTACATAAGTTCTTTAGTATCACGTTAGAACTACATAATGAAATTTTGTAGCAATTATTAGTACCGAAAACGAATGCATTTCGGCTGTATAAGAAGTGATCCTTGTAGTTCAGTTATTCAGAGCATTCCTCCTACAAAGGACTGGTCGGGGGTTCAAGTCTTGGATGTTCACATTTTCTAATCTAAATCGACACATAGGTACATAGGCAGAGGCAGACCATATGCCCTTAATTCGCTAGTTACATTCGGTGCTAAGAGCCAGTAAGCTCCTACTGTCTTGTGACTAAGACTAGTAGATAGTAGTGGAGTGAGGTTACCCGACACAGATGGTAGCACACTAAACCCTGAAAATCCCTTAGTCAGTTTTACGACTTGCCTCAGTAGATTATGCAACTGACGCATGTTATATTTTTCTCTCATTCCCGGATCAGCAAAAATTGGGAGTAAGCAATATTAGAGGTACCTACAGAACATTCTAGACTCGAGCTCACAGGCCTAAAATAAAAACTACATCAAGCAGTATAATTATTCTTATGAACCCCCTATCACAAGTGCAATAACTCACAGCTAACTTTGCAAGTTGACTTATCGCGTCGCTAAGCGTCTCGTAATTAAGGTGGAGCTAGTGGCCGTTAAAAATAGGTCAGTCGTCGCAGCCCCGTCGTCCGCCATCACTCTGTTGTCACTCCCAATTTGCGACTGCTCCCGTCGATAACACAGCCCAAAGTTCCCAAAACAATAAAACTTTTAATTATACGTGGTGCGAACTCATTTTTGGTTTAAAATGGTTAACGCCAACGCAATTCGCGGAAGCGTTAAACATCAGAACCTATTTGGACCCAATATTTACTCGTTCAATGTGTTTGGAATTTTTATATCGCTAGCAGAGAATTTCAACGTTCAGAAAACTGATTTTTATTTTATTTTGTTGTATACGATGTTATAATGGTAGATGTTTTTTTAAGAATACAGTATTCGTTTTAATGCTTTTATTTCTAACATTTGGAATGAAAAGCTGTGTGGCGTAAGAAGTTATCCAATTAGTCCCACCCTCCCCTTTCCTTCACAGGACGACACGTGCAGGGCTAAGATGTCATCCATTTACGGTGCAGAGTATACCTGCTAGAACCAAGCGTTTCAGTGATTCATTCCTATGCCGCACCACTAAGACCTGGAATTCCCTGCCAGCTCACGTGTTTCCTTCTTCCTACAGTCCCGGGTCCTTTAAGCGGGGCGTGAAAAGGCATCTAATGAGGCCGTCAAGCTGAGTGCCACCATTGTTAACATGGTAAATGTTTACGATGGTGACCCTCTTTCCGAGACTTTGCCGTTAGCTTAACATCAGGCGAGGTGAAGTCAAATTGACGTGTCCTGTATAAAAAAAAAAAGTTATTTCTTACGCCACACAGCTTTTACATTTCAATATTTTCTGTGTTCAAATAACACTATTGGTTTTCAATTTGGCGTTGTCAGAGCCATAATTTAAAAAAAGTAAGATAGAATAGCCACATCCTGGATTGTCGTCCGTAGTGCCTCTGCAATCTAATCCAACTAGAAAATCAAATTATTATGGACTGATGTATCACTACAACATTTAGAACAATTTAAATATGACTCACACAACGCACTTTAAATATGACTCTTTACTTCGAGGCAGGACTTGAAATGACTAAACCCGCACGCCGTCTGTGGGTCGTCGTGCTAGGCCGAAGGTTAGTGTCTATCAGAACCGCGGGTGTACTTTTTTAATTTTGATGAAAACTATCTTAAATAAATGTACCTAAAATGGGATTGTCTTCGAATTATCCCTCGCACTCCGGTTGATTCAGTGAACTATAAATATACCAACACTATCATCACATAATATAAAATATATTTATCACATAATATACTCACAGTCAACAATATTTAAATAGATATTATAAAATAATATTTATTCTGATTTGTCTCTCAAGACTGCAAGAAAACATTTGCTCCAAACCCACTGTTTGTATTTTTACAATAAATTTACTGCCTCTTGCATAAACCATGTTCTGTCCCCTCTGAAACCAAAGTAATAACCCCATCGATAAATCAATGTACGAAAACGAAGTGACCCTATAACCCATATAAAGGCATAATAAAAACGGCGTCATAAATAAAAATGTTTATTGTTATAAACTTTGTCGCGGGTTTCGTGGCCCCAGGGCCTCGTATCTAGGTGTAGTACTGTTTCCGCTGGGAATCTTTAGCATATATTTTTCTTACTTAATGTAGGTACATTTTTTATAACTTTGTCTAGATATAAAATGTTGGATACTGTGTTGTTAGTAATCATAATGGAACATTTTATGTTTTAATTAAAACATCGTTGTGTGGAAATAAAAGAATGTTAAAATGTATTTACTGGTGATTGGAAAAAACACCCATTTGTTTTTTATACATTGATGTTCATCTATTAGTCGAGATGATAATAACTATTGAAAATTTGATGAAAAAGATTTCAAAATTTCCAGAATGTTTTTATCGATACACACGAAATATCATTTTTTTATACAGGGCACGTCAATTTGACTTCACCTCGCTAATGGCAAAGTCTCGGAAAGAGGGTCACCATCGTAAACATTTACCATGTTAACAGTGGTGGCACTCAGCTTGACGGCCTCATTAGATGCCTTTTCACGCCCCGCTTGAAGGACCCAAGACTGTAGGAAGAAGGAAACACGTGAACTGGCAAGGAGTTCCCGTTGTCCCGTTCTTAGTGGTGCGGCATAGGAATGAATCCATACTAATATTATAAATGCGAATGTAACTCTGTATGCATGTATGTTACGCTTTTACGCCTGAACCACTGAACCGATTTTGATGAAATTTGGTATAGGGGTAGATCAGACCATAAGAAAGGACATAGGCTATGTTTGGAGGTGATAACGGACATCCACGTGGGCGGAGCCATGGGCAAAAGCTAGTGCTACATAAAAATATCTGATGATGGATCTCTATTATAATATATAAAAAGGTATCGAGTCTTGTACATTAATTTAGAATTAGTTATGGTTTGCATTTTGTTAATATTTGCTTCATGACAGAAAAAAAATATAGATGTTGTGTTCTTTATCATTTATAGACCCACGTTTAGTCTCAATTTCATTTACTGGTGAGTGATGATGTGGTTTGCAATGTACGTTTGCCTAGAAAGAACCTATTTACTCGAGGCTTAAACATTCTTAGGTTTACTGAAACACAGACAATGGCAGGGTGTTCCACTACTTAGCTGTATGCATAATGAATTACCTAGTTGCCAAAACGGTTTGTACTTATGAACAGACTCGTCATTCTCTGAACCTTTTGCCAACTTAGTTGGGATCGACTTTCCAGTCTAACTGTGGAGCTGCTGAACTTCGATATGTATCTTGAAGTGAACTGCTATCTAACCTTCACAATCCATTGGAAATATAGAAGTTAAACTTGGCGGACTTTTGACCGAGTAGTCCAGCTACACGTATTTTCGTATCGTATGGCAACCGGGACCGATGGCTAGACTAATGCAAATATACATATTCATGCATACAAATATTTGCACTGAGCGGGAAACGAACACGCAATCCCTGCCATCACACCACAAAGAGGAAAGAAAATATCACCATGTTGTTGTAATAGTTTAGTCTTTTGAAGCTATGCGTTATAATTCTTAGAATTTTATATTCTACGCATTTCATAGAATTATTGTACAAACTTTGTAAAAGTTCCCAAGAAATCTGTTTATTTAATATTCAATTTTACTTATAATCCACAACATTATCATAACTCTACTGTTTCAAAGTATGTAATTATCTTAATCTACTTTAACTTTGACAATAGAAGCTTTTATATACTATTTTTGTTTTTGAGAAAAAGTATTTATAAATAAAATACAATAATATTAAAGGGATTTATCCTGTAGTTAAATGAGCAGACTTTTTTGTAACATTTTACTTATTTACTACACTCTACTGAATATTTGAATGAATTTTTGTACTGAATATTGATTATGAGTTTGCATTTTGCAGTCGTCTAACTGGGGCAGTCCCCACAGTGACATGGTAAATGACTATCATACTCCTGATCTACGACAAAAGATTATCTTCACAATGATAGTATTTCGTAGATATCTTTCATCAGATCTCATTGGAAGCGATAACATACGAATGATATGTTAGATGTTGTTGGCACGTATGGTACATATAGGCCTCGGTAATTGCTTGACAACAGGCCAGGTTGCGTGCCTTATGCAATAATAGCAAAAATAAGCAGTATCAAATATAGATCCCTGTTTAACCCCTTAGAATTATGATAAAACATTGAAAAAAAAAAATAGAGGATTCCGTGACCTCTTTTTTTCGTGCGGAAATACCTACCCGCGAAGACATTACGCAGTTGTGCGGTACTGCGCAACCGACAGTCAGTAAATATTACTATTTTACATTAATATTATCAATTTATCAATCAATTAGCATATTACAGTCCACTGCCTCTCCCAATATCGGAAGCTTTGGCCTACTGTTTCCACGCCAGACAGACCGATTAGTACAGAGTATTATTTCGAGTTTTTCTTCTCTCAAAGTGATATATTTTCGTTTTTCCCGATAGTCGCCTCTTACGACACCCTTCGGATGAGATAGGATGGTGTTATTTATATTCTTTCTAGCTCACCACACGGATAATTTAAATTATTTATATCATAGATATCTCGATATATAACCCACCAAATAGTGTAAAAACATCCATAGCGTTATGCAGGATGTTATGTGGCTCGTTAGGTGGTGCTGAGTATTTTAATGTAGTGGTTATTGTTGAAATTTACCTTATACGTTACCCGTCAGTAGCAACGCTCCACTTAAATATTATCAAGTATTGTCTATTGAAGCAAAAACTGATATTGAACTGAAGAAATTCAGTTTCTTTCACAAAAGCAATGAATTCAATAGTAAAGGAAAATATAAAATGTCTTTCAATTGAATTGCGGTGCATCTGGTGTTCAGCAATCGACCGATCGAATGCGATTAAATTCTTTCAGTCGAGAATAAGAGGAGCCTTTTTTATAAGGTGGTCGAGTACTTTAGTGAAATCGCTACGAAGAACAATAATTGCTTTGGGAAAAAAAAGGAAGTTCTATTTTAAAAGGGCATAAAATAATGCTATGGTTGTTTATATTCGCTTCATTAGTAATGTTGTTTAAATTGTTTTAGCGGTATCAATCCAAATGATATCAGTTACCTTTGAGCATCTAACAGCGTTGCCGGGTATAAATGGAGAATAATGAGAAATTTCAGATCTAATAAAAATGCGGGTGATAATGTAAAATTAGCTTAATTTTAAATTAATCTCTATAGTATCTGTTAATTTTCCTATATAGTGCCATGTACTTAGGCTTACGAACGCTGTGCATATCTATAATTGGGTTATCTACTAGATATTATTATAAGTCCACACAATCTGTTATTTAAGTTTGAAATGTAATGTACATAACCTGTTGATGTGCCTAATAAAAAAACATTTAAACAATTTATTATCTCGAATTTGTTCTCATACACACATACGAAAGTTGTGTGTTGAACGTTTTTCTTTTCATAAATATCCCTCACATAATGTCCACAGCTATAATGTACAGGGAATTCACTTTTACACTTAAAGCTAAACGGTCACGTAGGCGGTAGGACTCGTTGAGGAAAGAACGTCCACTTGCATGCACGCTGAAATCATGGCAGTTACGACATTCCTTCCACGGTATCCCCAGAGACTGAATTTGTTACATGACAATGTTTTATACCGGTTGGGTTTGTACCAAACTAGGTTCCTAATATTACTATTACCTATCTACTCTCTGCTAATATAAGTATATTAGCACAGAAGATATATAAGTCTACGGGGTATACTATTCTGTTACATTTGATATTATAGTACTTCGAACAATACCACTCTTGTACGAACTTGTAGTATAAAACCTTGTACATGTTGATGGTACTATATAGGTATTTCTTGGATGTTCCGAGAAATATGTGTGTACACAAAGGTAATAAAATTGTGAAATTTTGGGCCCAAGCCTTTAAAAACTTGATGTCACTCATTTAGAGGAATTTGACAAGGTAATGCGTATTATGTTAAGTACATAATACGCATTACCTTGTCAAATTCCTTGTTATGTTGGATTGAGTCTGAAAATTGGTAGCCCTTGGTAAACCTTATACTTCTTTAATTTCTGTATTGATGATTTTAGACATATTATATTACCTATACAAACAAACCAACGTAGCAATTTCAACTAAACCTTGTAGAAAATCATTACAATAACTTTCACCGTGGCAAAGGGAACTTCCCAATCCCATGAATCAAGGAATGATCCAATCGGCTCCCGCCGGAACCTCACATTTCCATTCCTTTACCTCATCTAGTTTCTCTGTGTTCAATTTATAGTGCATAAATCTATGTCTAAAATAAATTTTATCGGGAATATAGATTTTTGGGGAAATTTTTCTATGGATGAATACTGTCTATGGTATAGTGGTAGAGCGTTTGAATGTTACCTGTGTTGAAGGTATGATTACCGTTTCGTGAGAATGTTTCACTGGAACATAGTCTATACCTGTGTTGAAGGTTATCCAGATTCGCTTAGCGTTAATAATGTAATAATTTGCAAATACTCGTGTCCTATACTATAATCTACTTAGTATTAAAAATTGTACGGTTTTTGTTGCTCAGTCATACTCAAATAGCCAATGAATCCGGTTAAAATTTGCTAAAGGGATTAAATAATACGTGGGTGAGTTTTTAGCCGATTACCAAGAAGGGTCCGACCAGAAAACCACGTAGGTAGATAATACAATACCACAGTACCTACCTAGTTTATAATAATAAAATATTAAGGTACATAAAAATATGAAACTGTGTAGCTATGTCTATGTCTATAAACCAGAAAAAAAGTTGTGATAAAATGCTAACAAAGAACACTGACATTAATACAATTTGGGCAAATAAACGTTGAAAATCTTACCTATTACTGTAAAGTCGGCAAGCAATCCAACTAGGTACCTGTAACAATGTATAACCTTGTAAAAAATGAGAAATTAAATAATTTCTACAAAAGAAAATGTGTTGACAAAATGATTTGCTTATTTCAAAAGTATTTTTCTTAAATAATATATTTCGTATACATAATGCCTGCCTGAAACTCGCAGCTGTAGGCTGCTCAGATATTATTTAAATAAGATGTAAGTATATTACTACTATTATATTTATAAATTTATAGAAGTACCTACATTAGTTTTAAGAAAACATCTTGTTGCTAGGTGATTCCATAATGTTCAAATTATGTTATTCGAGAAAGACATGTCATTAGATTCATAATAGGTTTTATTTAGTAGCCTCACTCGTCAGTAATTGTAACAGCTAGGATTTGAACAAAGGACCTCACGATTGTACAGCCGATTCTTAACCACTAAGCTTTCACAAGATGCTGATTTGTATAAACTCTTCATATTCCAAATAACCGATTATCTTAGCTCTAAAACTTAACAAAAAATAAAAATAAAAAGAATTAAAATGACAAATTTGTACTCTGACAAATTTACATCACACACACGAAATGAAACCATACAAAAAGTCAGTATTGATTAAGCTCGATCTCAATTAATTTACCCAGGTGAAAATTGTTAAACATTCACAGTAGGTAAATAACGGAATAAAAGTCAGTAACCGCAAGTAACTCATGTACAATGGGGACAGTACTTGCATCCAAAGGTAAACTTGCAGCAAAATAAAAACAAACACCATCGAATCGAATGATCACAAAAAAAGACCTCAGCAACAGCCTTCAATTAACAACTATTATTTGCAATTCGTGTCCAAAAACATTGGAAAAAGACTATTTCAATATTTGGCTAACCGACTTTTTCAATACAAAAATATAAAATCTGGTTACCGTACTTCAATACTTCGTTATTTTCATGTGCTGATTGTACATATTATTGTTCTATGAAAAGGAATTTATTTTAAAATTCTATATTGAAATTTGCAATAGTATTCTTGTTACAAAGCAGAGTTGGCGCCATAGGTATTTCGGAAATGTTTCGTTGTGATCACAAGACGAAATAAGCTTGAAGATTGTATCGCATTTATCCTCAACGAGTTGTAAAATTCTAGAGGAAACAGATTTACTACGCGATCCCTGGCTTAATAAACTATACAGTACATACAAGAATTCCCGTTGCTATTTATCCGAGACTTGCCTTTGCTTAACATCAGGCGAGGTGTAGTCAAATTGAAAAAAAAATTCTTGTTCGGGACTTCACGCTATATTTTTTTTTCTTAATAATTTTTTGCCGACGTTTCGGGTGCGATGCTGGACCCGTGATCACGACTTGACTGGCCGGCGAGGATCGTGCGGGGTGCGTGGAACATTTTTTGTGCGTCTACCCTCCGTTACTTTCTGAATGAAAGTAAGGCTGGTGACACACTACACTCACTACGTCAGTTTTGGACAGTACAATGTTGTTGGGGTTTAGTGTGTTTATCACTGGATTCCACGTCCCGGATAGTTTGAATCCATCTTCTCTATTGAATTTTTTATACTTTTTAATTTCAATCGCTTCACGTACAAACTTAGACTTCTAGACAATGTTCACTCGTTCGTTTCTCGAGAGAGAATGAATGAATGATTTATTTCAAAGAATATGGTACATCGAGGTCTTTGAGTTATTACAGGTGTTCATACATATTCTACTCGGACTCATCGGACTCACAGTTCTAAAGCTTTGTTCGTAGTTCGTATGGTTCATTGTAGGACTTATCGTCCTATTATTATTTATTATTTAGCAAAAGATTTTCCTTCCTTTCTTTATCATGAAAAGAAGCAAAATACTGAGTTAAGCCTACATTTGGAAAATCAAATTTATTTTTTTAATATCTAATTATATGTTCACTGTGTACAATTAGTAATTAAAAAGATTTCAACAACTAATACTTGTTAAAATAAGCTATAAGACTAAAGTCCTAATTCCTCTTTACCGAAACAAGAGCAAGTAATTTTCAACCCGACTGCCGAAGGAAGGAGGGTAACAAACATATAACATAGTAACAAGAGAAACTGTGTATATAAACAAATCTTAAACTATTTCACCTCTTGAAACCACATACAGAAATGCTATAATAACTACAACATTAAGCCGAAGCATACTCGTAACTAAAGCAATTAACGCAGAAATGGCGTCAAACGCGTGGGCCCGACAAAATATGAATGGCTGTCGTTAATCAACGCACAAAACCGGGAACGCACTTCCGAATGCGAATATCCAAATGCTTGGCATAATTTAGATTGTACGTGTGGGGAGGCATTTAGCGTTGAATACTTACACGATTACAAAAATGTTGTTCTGCTTTTGTAAATATGGTACAAGTCTACATTGTTTTACTCGTAGTTACTAAGATAAGTAAGTGTAATGTGTGATTTTGTTGCAAATCTGCAGGAAAATTTGAGAATTCTCTTCTTGACTGTAAGTTACGCATTCCAAGTAAATATATGTAACAATGGGATGCGTGTTTCCGTTTAAACCGAAAGATGAAAGTAGATATAAATATATAATACATTGAAAATCGGAGCTTTTTTGGAGAGTTACTATGAAATAGAATTTCATATCATACTTATATTATTTGTAAATTTTTAACGTTTCGGACGGAACGGTTAACGAAAAAATACAAATCGAAATGAGAACCTTCTCCTTTTTGAATTCGGTTAGAAGGGGATTTAAAAATAAATGGGACTCATTCCATTAACAAATTCGACGATTGATAAAATTCGTGTTGAAATTTGATTCTAACATCTCTTATAGGTACAGCGGGTTTGTGGAGCCATACAAAATGTATGTGCCAAATACGATTACGGTTGACAGTACATTAATCAATAAGATATTAGTGAAGGGATGAAAGGTGCCAGGAACACAACGGGGAATAATTGTTTTGGATATTGACGTTGAAATATTACGTACCAAAGCTCTCCACACTACTGACGCCATCTGGGCTATGTTAGATTATACATACATACATTCATACATAGAGTCACGCCTTTAAATGCCCGACTGGGTAGGCAGAAGTATACTAACACTGACATTTCGCAATCTATGATTTTTGTCCTAAGTAGTGGCGAGCCAATGGGCTATTTGACAATTTTTTTTTTGCTTTCGAAAAATGACCACTGTCTTATAATATAATGAACTGTAAAAGTAAAATTTTCGTACGACAAATAGTTTTCAAGATATTTGATTTTGAAAATTTCAATTTGTCGCACCGCCCGAAAACGCTCCATACAAAATCGTTCTAAATTGTGACGTCACGCTTTGGTAGCGCGTAGTGAAAATGTATGAAGTGCAAGATAATATAATAAAGTTATTTAAAATTTAATGAGGAATTTTGAATTGAATTTGATTGTTTATATTTTGACTTTTTTGGGAATTTCAAGTAATGAAAAGTCATAGTTTCAGTTTAGATATGCAATATTTTATTTTGCAAGGAGTATTTTTTCACAACAAGCTATCATATTAACTAGTATTGGGAAGAATTGACGACTTAGTCAAATACCCTATTGCCATCAAGCGGGCATTTTGCCATGGACTATTATATACTTTTGAATGAATTTTTACGGCATTAAGTATGCTAACTATACAAATCGAAAACATAGGGAAAAAGAATCTTCTCGGGTGGGACTCGAACCCGCAGTCTTTCCCTTACAGGGTGAATGCCTGACCAATTCAGCTACCGAGACAAGCCCGATGTGATTCAAATTTCCCATCTTATACGTCTTTAAGGCGACGGTGGAGTCGTCTACCGATTTTCTTACGAAACTATCGGTTTTCGATTTAAATTATATACTGTCGAATGGAGAATAGCCTTATTCCTCAGGCACCTTCTCCGATACCACGGGAAGAGATAAGGTGGTCTTTTTTTTTTTTTTTTTTTTTTTTTTTTATCGTGCGAAAAATCCCCACGGATACCACCCCCACGGAGCCGGTGGAGGCGGTTATGTCGGACTCGAACCGACTAAAACGCACGCCGTCTTGGGTCCTTGGTTGCCGGAGGTGAGATTGCCAAAAGCATATCTCTCGCACCCCGGCAGACCCAGGACCATCTCTATCGAGATGGCCCCCTTCGGGTTGTGGGGACCACAGTGTCCCCATCTAGCCCCGGTTACGGGGAGGCGCATTTTTGCGCCACCGCCGCGGCCTGCTTCTGCTAGGGTGACAGGCGGCTCCACCGGTCACCCCCAGGCCAGCGCTCATGGAGGACGGAGGTCGCTCTGCGACCTCCGACGTCCGGTTCGTCTTCGTTCTGCGCGGGCTTCCCGGGCCCGGAGTCTGGTCCGGACCCGACCGGCCGCCTCCTTCTCGAGCATTACTTGCTCGCAGAAGGAGACAGCCGCACCCCAAGCGTTCGCGCATCGTACCATCGCTGTGAGCAACGTGGCGAGTGTGAGGACTCCCACCCCCAGAGCCGCCACTAGGACCCGCCTCGGCGTGTCCCACGCCGGGCACTCGGTCAGCGTGTGCAGCTCCGTGTCCTCGCTCGCATCACAGTGATGGCACTCGGACGTTGGCTCCTTCCGGATCCGACACAGGTAACTCCCGAAACACCCGTGTCCGGTGATCACCTGCGTCAGCCGGTACGAGGGGCTGCCGTGTGGCCTCTCTAGCCACTCCTCCATGATGGGTCTTACCGCCGCTATTACGGCGTGCCCTAGATAAGGTGGTCTTATAATTCCACTCCACTGGGTACCAACATGACAACTTATAGAGCAAAGATTTTAATTTATAAAGAAGTAAGTATGAATGTAGAGTACCTAATGAATAACTTTTCAAAAAATCATCTTTGTTACTAATAACATACCATTCACATTTAGAATGTGTCATGCCAAGATTACCGATCTACCGATCCGCAACTAGCGATCCAGTATGAAAAGAATTTGGAAGTAGGAAAGGTGAAAGGTGCATGCCAGGAACAAAACAAGTAGTCTTGGTCTCCGCCTACAGCAAATTACACAGAAATATATTAAGATAGAACGTGGCCGTTCTAAGCAACGTTCACCTGCATGTCACGCGTGGAGGCTAACTGTAAATAAATAATGACCAGAGATGAGAAATGTCTTTATTCTTCAAATTTACTTCTCCATTTTTATTCTGGAGTTGGAAATACCACAAAATGGTATATTGAGGGTATTTTTAACGATGTTATTACAAGCTAGTCTTAAAAGTACCGAGTAAGAGTTCGAAAAATCCTGTCTCATAGGACAGAAATTGTCTAAAAAGTTTCCACGCGTTTTCCTTTGACATAGCCGCTCAATCCTAATAATATTTCTGTGGTGTATCCCTATCTAAACAAAATAAAGCCGATAAAAATGTTCGATATTGCACTCAATATCATAAGGTACATAAAATATAATAGGTTTTATTTTGTGCCTATCAAATGTCCAATACCAGTAATTCTGGATTCACGATTGCGACATTGGCCGATCTTGGAGTTTTGCCAAAGTTATGTATGTGGTAGTATGGAATGCAGTCTTCAGATATTTGGCATTCAGGGTAGCTACGCTCGAACTTGGACATTTCCGCTTACCAACGTATAATGGATAAAAATTGTATTGACAGTTTTCAATTGAAATATATATCTTTGAAGAATTTTCTACTGTAATTTTCTGTATTTTCAATTTAAGTATCCGTCATACAAGTAATATATATTTACTGTGTATCTAATCTTTTTATATTTTTAACTACACGATTGAAATCGATTACATCAGGAAAAAGTGAAACGCTCAGAAGGGACTCGAACCTATCCCTTACAGGAAGAATGCACTAACCACTGTTCCACCGAACTTCGCTTGAAGCAATGCTTTGCCTGAACTAAATGCTATAAAAATCAAATCATATGATACAATTATTATGCTGTTTATTGGTTATCATAAAAATAAGAAAGCACTCGAAATCAAGATAAGATAAAATAAGAAAAATCTTTATTGTACACTCATAAATTTTAGTACATGTACGGACAACTTAATAAGTAATGTACAAATGGCGGCCTTATCGCTACAAGCGATCTCTTACAGGCAACCTTATTATTTATTTTTATATTGATTATATTATTAATCAACGGATTTGTATGTGTGATGGCAGTAGTGGAAGCTCGTGACATGTGTAAGGATGGAAGTAGATGGCTGGTTGTCGTCTGTGCCTACGCCGGCCGCACCGGAGAGAAAAAAGCGTGACCATTATGTTCGAAAAAATATATGAATTTAACATACTAAATTTATGAAATTGCATATTAGAGTACAGTTTTATTCAAGTGAAAGTTAAAAGTTGCCAAAATTAATATCACTTAGCAGAAAACTATTTCCATCTAACTTAGTTGTTTAGCTATCTAACCTCCTTGGGTCAACGGATTAAACCTAATAGTTTATCGACCTCCTTGTAGCCTTGCTTAAGATGCTTATATTAGGTTATTACACCAAAATTAGATTAATATCTAATACAAAATCTTCTAGACTAAACACGAACAAAATAGACAAGAAAATGACATTGTTTCGTTAAATATTTATTGTTAATTTTCTTCAAATACTATCCCACCAATTTCTAGGGCCCAAACGATATTCTTCTCGATTGATTTTTTGATGGATGGAATGGGTCCGCTTTTCGCTCAGGGTTGGGAGGTCAGAATTAGAAGCTGTTATTTCGTTAATATTCAAAATGACATACCAGTAGACCATTCTTTTTTGCTTTCAAACGGATTTTACTGATGACTTTAGAGTGCAAGTTGCATAATTTGATTTTAGTAATACCGCTTAAAAGGTTAAAATAGCAACTAATTGGTTCTATGAGAATATTCATAACGAATAAAACATAAAGATTTTAGACTAACATTCATTAAATCAAGAAATAAAATATTGAATCCTCCGCAATCAGAGTGTTTTCATCATGATAGCAATAAAGCGAAAGGAAGCGCTCTTCCAATAACTACAAATTGACGAACCAATAAACTTGAGTATTCGGAATAGGAGAACGGAGAGCAAAGGACCGCGACAAACGCATTAGGATACGATAAAAAATGTATTAAGATCTTACAGTTCATTATCCAACGCTGTAATAATTCATTGCAACAATTTAAATGCTCACCAAAATGGATCAATGGTCATCAAAATGTTCATCTTATCACTAAGCAGTAATAAAATAACTTGAACATTTTTTTTACTGCACTCCGCCTGATTGTATGTGGGGGTGCAATGCAAGGACCCGGGATTGTAGCCTCCCCCTCCGGCTCCGGCGGAGGAGGTATCCGTGGGGATTTCGGCACGGAAAAAAAGTTAGAAGAAAACACGTGTGCTTGTAAAGAATTCCAAGACTAGCAGAGTAAAATGAAAAGGTATTTTTTAACTATCTAGAAATATGAAGCCTGAAACACGATTTAATAACCATAAAATATACAGCTTAGTGATCTGTTTTGTGAAGTTTATTGATAGTAACATATCTGTGCATTCTGATATGATTTTCAACACAACTCATAATTCATTTTCTGTAGAAAACTCTTCGCAATTCCTTGTTTAGATACGATGCGTTGATATTTCACTCACGTTTTCGTGGTTTTCTGTTGATGAATGAAAGATGATTTTCTGGCCGTGTGAAAAAATGCGCACGTACAATTTTTTTCTCAAATAGAAAACTGTAGGAAGGATGAACAAATATTTCTTCCGTTAGATGTTATTTTGCTTTGTGGAAAAACAGTACATGTGATTCATCCGAACAAAAGAAAGTTCATGAAATAATGTTTAATGATGGGATATTGTCAATAATGTCACTCAACCTGAAAGTTTTCAAAGAGGGACTTGGGATCATTTGTCCTATAGGTCGGTTTGTCTTTGTTGAATGTAATGAAATACATAGTTTATACCTCGTGCCAAATGGATTGAGAATAAAGTTTGTTGACCTTGTTGACCTTGCGACGTATGGACCGGTTACTAAGGGGTTGTAAACATTTTTCACAATGTAGTGAAACCGACTGCAGCGCCACGTGGCACCCGCGTGAGCCTTTATTTTTCTTACACTTTTTTTTTTATTTTTTATTATGTAGTATTCGTTATTGAACGGATACTAAGACAATTACAATCTAGACCTTGAGGCTAATAAGTAATTTAAATTTAACTTAATTTGCTAATACTTACAAGTTAAGAATGTGTCCATTGGCACTTTTCTTATTGTCTCTATTGTTATTGATAGACACTTTGATCTTGTGTTCTTTAAACATAGCACTCACTGCACTTTGTTACGTTAATTCACAAAACTAACTCAAAGGGTTTAGTTCTTTTTAGTCTTCTCACTATGTCCGTGTTGTCTAGTAGCTGGATAGCCTCGACGTTCACATGATGAAGAAGCCTTTGTTCATGTGCTTCGGCGTGTTTTTTTATAACGTTAGTTACATTATCCACTCCAAGGTCTCGGTGGATGTCATCATTTCTGACGTACCAGGGAGCATTTACTATAGTCCGAAGTACCTTATTTTGGAATCTTTGTATGATTTCCACGTTAGTTCGTTTTGTACATCCCCAAAGTTGGATGCCGTATGTCCATACAGGCTTGAGTACTTGCTTGTATAAAAGTACTTTATTATGCACTGACAAGGTAGAATGTCTACCAAGCAGCCAGTACATATTTTTATATCGTAGATCTAATGCCTGTCGTTTCTTTTTGACATGAGCCTTCCAGTGAAGTTTAGCATCTAGCGTCATGCCCAAATATTTTGCCGTATTTTCGTATGGTATTACACGGTTGTTAATATATACTGGTGTATGAGTAGCTCTTTGGTTTGTAAAATCAATATGTGTCGATTTTGACTCATTTAATTTAATTTTCCATTTTTTAGTCCAATCGGTGATGGCATTAACAGCAATTTGCACCTTCTCAGCTGCTTCTTTATGAGTGGCACCTGTGGCCATTATAGCGGTGTCGTCTGCAAAAGTAGCAATGACGCTATTATTTGTTTCAGGGATATCGCAGGTGTACAATAGGTACAGGACAGGCCCAAGAACACTTCCTTGTGGTACACCAGCTTTAATTTGTTTGATATCTGAGTAAGCATCCTCATGTCTCACTCTGAATGTCCTCTCAGTTAAGTAGGATTCTAAAATTTCCACAAATTGTTTCGGGAGCGTTTTACTTAATTTATATATAAGACCTTTATGCCATACTTTATCAAATGCCTGAGCTACATCTAGAAATACTGTAGAACAAACTTTTTTCTCTTCTAATGTTTTTTCAATTACATTGGTAATTCTGTGTATTTGGTCAATTGTGGAGTGTTTTTCTCTAAAACCGAATTGGTAGTTAGGGATCAGTTCTCTGTTTTCGATAATAGGTTTTAGTCGCCTGAGCAATAGCTTTTCGAACAATTTCGCTATGATTGGTAAGAGTGATATAGGTCTATAGGATGTTACTTCATGAGGTGGTTTTCCTGGTTTAGGGATCATGATAACTTCAGCAACTTTCCACATAGTAGGCACATATTTCAGTCTAAAAGTGGCATTGATGAGGGTGGTAAGCTTCACAATTGCTTTACGTGGGAGATTCTGCAGGAGTTACTTACACTAAAATCACAATTTATGATACCATATGGCAGCCTCCGTGGCGTGGTGGTAGTGAATGCGACTGCCACGCAGGAGGCGCAGGTTCGATTCCAGTTCAGTGCAAATATTTGTATGCATGAATATGGCTATTTGCATTGGTCTGGGTGTTTCTATGTATAATAAGTATGTATTTAAAAAAAAAAGTGTCTAAGTATGTTTATCCGCATTCTAGATTCCGTAACACCAGCTAGTTAAGCTTACCATGGGTCTAGATAGCGCTGTGTAGATCTGGTACGATCGATCTGGTACGGCCTATAGCTATTTTTAACTCCCGACGCAAAGAGAGGGGTGTTATAAGTTTGACGTGTCTGTCTGTGACACCATAGCTCCCGAAGGGATGAAGCGATTTCAATTTAGTTTTTTTATTGTATTAAATGTGACTTATGTGCGAGTCAGTGCGAGTGTTCTTAGACAAGTTTAATGGAAATCGGTTGATCCGTTTAAAAGTTATGGGGGTTAAAGTGGGGATGGCGAATGTCAGGGGTTTTTTAAATTATGTTATAAATGGTAGTGAAAGTTTATCAATATAACGTGTTTGTGGAGATGTGGCTTATTATCAATTCCCCATGTTTAAATGGTTGGAAATTTCTTATTTAATCACGCTCTAATGGCGAAACGGATCTGGTTGAAGTTTGATATAGTAATAGATTAAAGGAGAATTACCCTAATAACACCGACATTTCTCCCAGAATAAGCAAGATGAAGTGGCAGTGGGCTGGTCACGTCAATTGAAGGACCGATGGGCGTTAGAGTAAACGAGTCCTGGAGTGGATACCGCGAGAAGGCAAACACAAGGTTGGACATCTGATGTTAAACAGCCAAAAGTTCAATATAAGAATAAATAGTTAGCAGCTGACTGTTGGAATCAGTTGGAACATTATTTGTGTACATTATCGGCTGAACCCACGCGCCGTCCGTATAAAATTACGACCATAATACGAACATAATAATTTAATCGTTTGTCACAAATGGAGTGCAAATCGAATGATCTGTCAACACTATTTCACTCAATAAGCGCTCCCATTTTAATTCGCTACTGTACAACACAATTTACCGTATTTCAGTTTGCATGGTCGTCATATTTTTTGGTGAGGCTTGTATTTAACAAAATTGACACCGTGTGGTTCCTTTCATTTTGTGCATTTCAGTTATTTGTTAATTTGAATTTATTAATTACTTACATATTGCGTAAGTGAATTATTCATGTTATTAACAACAGCGATTAAAGTATAAAGTTGCTGTTTAAATGCAGTGGCCAATTTTACTACACAAAACCTAAAATCCTTGTTTTTCAACGTAACTTTTGGTTCTTGTTGCATTTCATATTTCGAGAGGAAAATCTTCGAATAACGTGAAAGAGTAGTATAACACTCACCGGGATATTTACCATGTTTATTATTTTTATTGAGGAACCAATATCCCGGTGAATGTTATACTACTTATGTTAATGACCATGTCAATACCAAATCGTACATAACGTGTAAGATGTCTAATCTAAATACTATCTCTAAGAGTATTTTAACCATAGCGTTTACTCATCTAGATTATGTATAAATATTTACCTTACCGAATCAAAATAATATATTTATACAAAATCAATAAAACCCCTTCCATAAACTGCCGGTACAGAATTTGAACAGTCTCTCCAATTTCCAATACAGATTTGAAGTCCCAATATATTAGACGATCCTATAAGTAGGATCGGGCACAACCGAATGTTTCCACGAACGATTTAATATCCGTCTTATCGTTCAGAGAACCCGTTCAGTTTACGAGGTCATTTGCGATAATAGCACTTACATACCTTTATATAATGCTCTATGTTGAACACATTACGCGTTCTTGATTATTATTTTTTAACTTCTATTGTCATTTGACTGCTCACCTGTTAATATATCCGAAATAGGTTTCTTTATAAATATTAATTTAAAGTGTAACAGCGTGTTAAGAATTTATGCCACCCCATCTCTTCCCATGCGGTGTCGTATAAGGCGACTAAGGGATAGGGCTGTTTAACATCAGATACAGCCCAGATATAGCCTCAGATATAAGCTCTAGTAAACAATAGTGCCACCCAGTGCTCACCCCCTATTAAATGGGACCGACTACAATTATTGCTGAAAATGTGGGTGTTAATTCACCTCTGTCTAACCCTCCGGGGATGAAGGCGTGATTATAATATGTGTGTATGTATCAGCGTACGGAATTTTTGCTCCAGAAAAATATACCATAAGATACAACACAACAAAATAATTAGTAAAGCATAATTCTTAATTAAATGTTATTGTGTTCATGAGTTATGATTAAACATAAATATAGAATAATTAAATCTACCACAGGCTACCTCCTATAGCGAAACTATAATAAGCCTCAATTTCATATCCAAACGAGCCCCGAGCAAATCTACACTTTATATATTACGGTGTAAGGCAAATAACAGGTTGGCATTTTGTGCATTAATTGCGGTTTCATCTCGTTTACAATTTAGATCATAATACAATGATTCGTTTGGTTTAGAATGACTAATTTTAATCTAATTTTGCAATGATGTAATGTAATACGGCCGTCAATTTACGGTAAAGCTCGTGGTTTCGATTTCCTGGTACCAAATGTTAGTACGCATGAATATATTATAATAGCTAGTATATGGATTTATATCCTCCATATTTAAACCCGGATGCATTTGTTATTTCTTCCTATTCATAATAAGGTTAATATTGACTTTCTTTGGATTGGATAGAGGACTTTTGTATCCACACTTAGCCTCTTTTTAGGCCATTGCATTGTACGTGAAAGAGTACTGGCTTGAGTAGCCAGTTTATATTGACTTTTATGAATGCGAAATAGACTGTTTGATAAGTAGGCGATTTGCGAAGTAGGGAAACAGAGAAGTAGGTATAAAGAGAAGTAGGTATAAAGAGAAGTTTGCTATTTGCGAAGTAGACCCCTGGCGCCTGAGCGGTTCTTTTTTATAGTTGACAGACAAACATATACCCTACCTGTTGAGAAGTGGTTACCATAGCAAATAGACTTGCGCAACTTCAGCGGCGTCACACTCGTGCTGCCAATCCTATAAGGCCGGGACTCCACCAAAGCGGAGTAGTGTGCAGTGTCCTGCGTGCTGTGCGAGTAGAGATGTTTTTCAGATCGGGGGACTCCACCAAAGTGGAGAGGTGTGCGGTGTGTGGTGTGCTGTGTGCTATGTGAGAAGAGATGTGCGGTGTGTTGAGTGCTCAGTACACATTCTGACACGACAGGTAGACGAAGTCGCCCACAGCACGCCGCTCACATCTCCCGTCTGCGCTGCGCGCGGACGACGCGTCGTCCGCGCGCAGCTCACATCTCCGCTTCCATCGCGCCATACAAATACTCCACATCTCTGCATAGCGATCTCCACTGAAGCTAAGCGTAGAGGAGATGTGTCAATAACGCATTTCTATTGGTTGTTTAAAAAACATCTCTCCGCTCGTCCCGTCTCCGCTTTGGTGGAGACCCGGCCTTAGAATCTTTTAATACCCTTTTCTTTGTCACACGACAAATATGCGTAATAACTTACTCACATTCATGTTCATTCTTTTGAGAAGGAACATCTTCTCACCATTTCGGTTTCTTCAAGTGGAGCGTGATAAAGCCTCTGTCAAAGCCTTTAAGACATGAATAAAGACACTATTATGGGGTTCTCAGCATTTGGAGTGGTGGTCACTCAGGACTATACCTAAGCTTCTTAGAATCCAGCGGAGTGTAGTCAATTGACCGCTTTCATATAGAAAAAGCCTCATATAGCTTGGAAAAACCACCAAGTACATTCTTAAAATAAACAATCATTAAACTGAGTAGCAATACATAATACCTACACTGATTGTGCATTTGACGACTCCTATACCCCGGGTAAGGCTGTTTACGGTTTCTTGTTAGTAAATCGCATGTCAAGTAGTGATCTATTGCCTGGTAGTACGACGAACGATATTCCTATTGTACGTGGAATGGGCCATTGGCAATAAATGGTACTGAGGCAAGGGTGATAGTAGCGATGATAATACGAGTATTTAGTTAGTCTTCTGTTTATTCCTGGGAAGTATTTACTCCTAATAAATCAATCGATAGCCTATCGCAGTGCACTGCGAAACATAAGCCTCTCCCAATGTTGAGAGGCTTTGGCCTAACTGTTTCCACGCTGACCAGACGGGTTGGTACAGGGGTTTATATCGAGTTGTCCTCCTCTCGCAGTGATACTGACTTCGTATGTTTCCGTTAGTCGCCTCTTACGGCACCCTTCGGGTGAGATGTAGTGGTGATACTTGTATTCTTTTTCCATCACCACACGGATAAAACAATATAGATGAATAATAGAACAATAATTGTCAAAGTTTTACTAGTAATATCAACTTGTCGTATAACAGCACTCTATAAACATTCATATCGCTCTATGAAACTCAAAACAAAACCCTACCAACAGTGGAAACATTAGGCCAAAGCCTCCCAATATTAGAAGAGGCCTATGTCCAGCACTGGACTACAATAGACTAATATCGAGGGTTGGGTGTTAAAACCCGATAAGTGAAAAAAAAGCGAAATTAGTTTTATTAGCCCACTAGAATCAGAATTTTTTGCTCTTCCTAGTGATGTTTCCAGATAACCCTATTTTAGAGTGTAACATAGTAATGTACTAACCAAATAACCCAGTAAGTGCATTACTAAATAATAATTTTAGTTGAAAATACTCTAAAGCTAGTTATACTTAAACATTTCAAATTTTGTTTTACGAGAGAACCCGATAAAGATAAAAGCACATAATTTTGTGTAACGGATTTTAACACGAGAAGTAATTCAATACTAAACAAAAAAATCGAAAATTAAAATCAGTATAAATGAATTAATGGGTTTTAGCTCTAGATGATTTATCATGAATACACGTAATACGAAAATATAAAATACAATAAAATATATTTATTGGCATTTTATATCTGAACTATAGCGTAAAAATAGAATGTTTGTCAACGTAAAACAAGGTAAATATTTTTTTATTTCGTATGAAATGTATAATAGGTAAGGTTATAACCTCCGCTTATACCCGGAGAGAGTCTCACTACGCAACACCGTATCCTTTTCATGGCCCTCCGCGTAAAACCCAAAGGTAAACGTGTTGAGCGCGGCCAACGCAGAACCAAGTGGTGGCTGCTTGATGAAGCCAAGTCCCCTAGTTTCGTCTCAGCTATCGGTGCGCTAATATATATATATATAAGTGCGTTATAATATGATATAAGTGCGCTAATGCTGTAGACGAACCCGTGCAAGATTGCTGGGACGAGTTTCAGGCAGTTAATCTTGAGGCGGGGAAGGCAGTGCTCGGCACGCCCAAGGGTGGACGCAAGTGTGACAAGGACACCTGGTGGTTGAACCACACAGTCCAGAAGGAGATCAAGGTGAAGAAAGCCCTCTTTAGAAAGTGGCAAGCGTCCAAATCTCCCGAAGACTGCGACAAGTACAAAAGCGAACGAATAATAATAAACGTTAATAATGAACGCGCCACTAGGAGAGCCGTAGCCAGGGTCAGACGAGACCACTTGCAACCGCTATACATCAAGTTGGAATCGTTTGAGGGACAAAAGCTCATCTATAAGTTGGCGCGCTCCAGGGCTGAAGCGGCGCAGGCTATAACCAAGTGCCGCTGCATCAAAGGCCCTGGGGACAATCTGTTGTACGAGGAAGTCGAGGTGAAGGAGAGATGGCGCTCATACTTCCACGAGCTGCTGAATAAGCAGCATCAAGAGGTGCAGCCACCAGAACTCCCTCCAAATCAAGGACTAGTGCCGCCGATAACGCCTGCAGAAGTCCAGACTGTCATTCGTCGCATGAAAGAAAAAGAAAAGAAAGCAAGAGGGGCCCGTGGTGTGGGCATCCTCGCTAACCTTTATAACCGTGTCCTCCTCACCGGTAAAATCCCAAACCAGTGGAGGCTGAGTGTCATTACGCCAGCCTTCAAGGGCGGTCTTCGGTGAAGGAGTGTGATGGTTACCGAGGTATAAAGATAATGTCCACCATGAAAGACCATGAAGCTTTACGAGCGGATAATCGATTCCCGGATCCAACAGAAGAGTACCCTCTCGGAGTGTCAGTATGGGTTCCGCTCCGTACACGGGACTATGGATCCGGCGTTCGCCCTAAGGATCGTCGCAGAGAGATACAGGGCGAGGAACACGCCCCTGAACTTTCTATTCCTAGACATGCAGAAAGCCTTCGACTGTGTGCCTCACGCGATGATCTTGTGGGCATTGAGGTCCAAAGGAGTCCCAGAGGCTTACATCGACACCATCCGAGACTTTACCGAGATTCCGGTTCCGTGCTTTGAACCGCTGTTGGCGACACAAAAACCTTCCCCACCACCGTCGGGGTACACCAAGGATCCGTAGTTAGTCCCATACCTGTTCAGCTTGGTATTAGACGTTTTGTCGGACAGCATCGGAGACTCACATGAGCAGCCTCCGTGGTTGCTTATGTATGCTGATGACACTGCGCTGATGGACGCAGACAGGAACAGATTGGTTTGACGTGTGAAAGTGTGGAAGGAGGCACTTGAGAACGGCGCCGGTCTGAAGCTTAATGTGGCGAAGACTGAATATTTGGCGTTAAACTCCACAGATCCCATACCCGTCCGCATAGGCGATCACTTGGTCGAGCGCACGGATCAGGTTAAGTACCTGGGATCTGTACTTCACGTTTCTGGTGACATCGACTACGACGTCAAGGCACGAATTGCTGCCGCGTGGGCTAAGTGGCAGGAAATTACTGGCGTCACATGCGATGCTAAAATGCCAGTTAGGCTGAAGGGGCAGGTCTATAAAACGAGAGAAAGCCACCTCCGCTGGTGCGGCACCGTCGTGCGGCAACCGCCCAGCTACGTGGGTAACAAATGCCTGGCAATGGCGCCCCCACCGGGTTCAGGTAGAAGTGCTGGCTTGGCGTCGTGGAGGGTGACATGCGTGCAAACGATCTCACTACCTTGGACGCCCAAGATCGTGCGAAGTAGAGGAGGAAGAGCCGGAAGGCCGACCCTGACCTCCGAGGGCACCGTGGGCCTCGAATGCAATCAGGACTAACGTCTTTATGTGGATGATGATGATGAGACATTTTTAGTACTACTCAAAACACACCTAAAACGAGGGTAAAGCGATTTTCAACCAACGTGCAACTATCAGAACAGCTGGAGCAATTATACCAAAGATAGATACCGATCAGTATTGTCAAAAAGAAAAGATCTAGGAACGATGTGCAAAAAAGAAATCATTCCCGAGGAATTTCATGGGTGGATCCACAGCCTGAAAACATATCTGAATCTAAAAGCGACAGTAATTACCTATAATATAAGGATTATCGTGATTAACTTGATTTTTATTCAAATAATAAAGCTAATAATTAATAGAAACATAATTTTCATTTTGGGGTAAAACCCAATAAGTCAGCCCCCTAATTTACTAATTACAATTTTATGCAAAAGTTTATTATTAAACATGACAAAAATCATAAAATATAGTATTATGGATATATAATTTTGCTAAATTACTAAGTAATTTGCATCAATTTATTATATTTACCTATTTTTTATTGCCAGCAAACTTTAACATCGATTATCTCGAAAGTTAATTTTTCGCACTTAACGGGTTTGAACACTCAACCCTCGATATAGTAATTGTTATATACTTTTTGATCCAAGCCAAATTTACCTATTAGTAGATGTACCTGCCAAACAACAGAAAATCTAGCACAGGTTTATTCTTTCATTGTTAGTCCCAGAAATCTGGACCCTGGACTCAAAATTGCAAACTTTGCACGCAATAAAATTGTGATATCACTAATAATACGGGCAAAATAACGTGAACGGTAAAACTGATAATCAAACCAGAAAATAGACACAGCTTTAAGAGAGCTATAAGGATGTTGATACGTCTAAAGGAAAACGTGACAAATATCACAAACTAATCCAAAAAGCATGTCAAACTACTCAAATAATTATTTCACGCAAATCATTCATTAGAGAACTAAGTAATTATGGCACAGTGTCCACGTCTGTTAACCACATTTTGGCATTAATTAGAACAAATCGTGATTCTGTGTGTAAGCGCCATCGAATCCCAGCTGCTCGAGCACTGTGGTGTACAACATTCCATTTGCAAAATGTACATTAAAACGATTGGATGGTTACGCGGCGGTAATGCAAAATGCATTTTTTTTTAACTTTTCCAATTTTATTTTATACACTTTAATATGTAGTCAGCGGCAGAACGATCTTGACTACAATGTTCAAAATGATCTTGAAACTTTTTTATTGATTTTAATTGTATTGTTGTTCGAACTAAAGGTGTGTACCAAATATCAGAATCAATCAACAGCAAGGGAGGAAAAGTAAGGCATTAAGATCATTTTGAGTACTACTGTTCGTCGATCTAATGTTCTATTATTATTACTATAAAACTTTTATTTATTTGTTGAGGAGGGTCAACAAGCTTGTTCAGCTAATTTTTGTGGTGGGTTTGTTTTGTCTGAGGAAGAGGAACAGAGGAGTATGTACAACGGTTGTAAGTTTTCATCTTTCAAGTATTTATTGCAGAAGGGGTAGACAAAGGCACTTATCGCACCCATGTCGCCAGTATTTTTTTTTTTAAATTTATTTATTTACTAAGCCTACAATTTATAAGTATTACAAATTCAAATTTATTTTATTGATATACATAGTTACAGGTAAAGTTATAACATGGTTATGTAACGTTGACACATGTACTAATGTTGGACATTCTATCACATGTACCAGCGCCTTCCATTCGTGAGCCAGGATAGCATTTACTATTGGTTCACAAAACTGTTTTAAACAGTTTGTATGTGAACTCAGTTGAATCTCTGTGATAGGAACATAATTATTGTTTTTTTTTACGTTAACTCCTCGTAATAGGTTGCGGGCCTAATGCCGTTTCAGGAGACTGATTAATTTGAGTCCTGTGTTTTTAATAACTAGTAGTAAACTATTTGAAATGTCAAGAAATTATAAAATTAATTAAAAATAAACAAAGTGTTTTGCTTAGAGAGATGATTATTTTTAAATTTACTAAAAGCTGATACGTACTTGCAACTTCGTCCTTGATTATGTGTTGTTTGCAGAATTAACTAATATTTATAAATTTACCACAATTATAGGTATTTACGAACTATAATATTAAACCAACTTTTATTTCATCATTAAAAACGTCCTCCATAGCGAAGTTCTACGCCGCGTACTAGATTCGTATCTTGTTGAAATGGCGGCATTCAAACAAATTGCACGGAATACTTGCGGCGCAATAAAAGGGTACATTAAGCGAAGAAGCTGTATCGCTAAGTGGCTTCTTAGCTGATCGATCTACGGAACACGAGCGTAATAGTTTTTGTTTTAACAAGAGTGTTTGTTTATTTGTGGTGAAGATGCAGGGATCGAGACAGAGAAAGGTATCCTCAAATGGTTTGAACGGAAGTTTCTTCATACCTACCACTTAGGATGGATTCGACCAAATCCAAATTTATACACGAGTAACAGTTCCAGAATTAATCTATTCCAAAATCTTATTCTCGAGTAAATCAATAGACGTTTTGCCATGCAATCGATAGTATAGCTATACTTAGCAAAGTGAATGACAAATGAATGTAAAACCTGGCAATTATGCGTTGTTTTAAAAAGGCACGTTGCTAAGCGTATGTCATGTCAATGTCTTGTCTCGATTTTGTTGTAATAAAGCATTTGACAGAACTTGTCAAACGTAGGGTTCAACAATGACAATTTGAGATACCATTTCATAATTCTTAGAATCGATATTTATTCCGTGTATTTTTTTATCTAGAACGCGTCAATTTGACTTCACCTCGCCTGATGTTAAGCTAAAGGCAAAGTATATGTGTATATTCAGTCACTATTCTTAGTATTATGCAGGGGAGAATAATGAAATAAATTTACTCTCGAATATGTGGCTATTTATTCTAGGAGTAAATTAAAAAAAACAGACAAGAATGCAATTTCTCGGGAAAGTGAATACTGTGGCCTATGCATGTGTGTAATAGCCGCTCTTAGCAGCCCGGTACGCCCGTGGGCGTCATACCAAGGCTGGAAACCCCGCAGTAACCTGCTCATGCCCTTCGTGAAAAACGTTGTAAAAATAAGTTGAGTGAATATTTAAAAAAACTTGGGTACATTTTTTATATTGTTAATCGTGTTCAAGAATACAAAGTACCATTTTGAGTCTTAATACTACTATATAATATGCCCGACAATTATTACTATATTTAATACGAGAAGATAATCTAAGAATAATCATGATAGATATGTTTATATCTACCGCATTAATGTGGCCGTGACATTTACGTAGGTAGTTCATCCTAACGATACCACTCGGAACAGCTGCGATATAAAGCGAATCATCACTAGAAGACTATCGTGGTATTAGCGCGACCGATATCTGAAGAAAATGGCTATGAAATCGTACAACTATGCGTTCTCGTTATTATAACATTAGAGGAACATTTTTCAGGCTTTGGTTCTATAAGACTGCTTTATACTGTTGATCTATGGCATTAGGTGGAACTTGCTACACATCCATACTTCCATACTAATATTATAAATGCGAAAGTAACTCTGTCTGTCTGTCTGTCTGTCTGTATGTTACGCTTTCACGCCTAAACCACTGAACCGATTTTGATGAAATTTGGTATAGGGGTAGATTAGACCTTGAGAAAGGACATAGGCTATGTTTAGTCGCGATAACCGACATCCACGCGAGCGGAGCCGCGGGCAAAAGCTAGTATTGAATAAGACATTCATATTTTTCCACAGTATATAATATATAATACTTCCACAGAATGGAAAACGTCCACAGTATGGAATATTTCCACAGTTTAAAATATATACTGTAGTAAAGTACAAGTATCTTATTCAATATTGCTCCTTTAACTTAAATTTTAGGATGCTATAAATCTAAAAGCAGTTTGCTAAACTAGTTCATAAGGATTTGTATTGCCAAAGTTGTTAACATGTGCTTCAAGATTATGTTGAGAAATTTCTTCAGGGGGGTTTCTGTTGCTGATAGCAACACTTTTTCATTTAGTTTTTATATTTTAATCTTTACTTTTTATTTTGTGATAGCAACACAAACGCTCTCTTTGCTTAAAACATCAAAATTGTACGGACATGTTCTCCAAAATCTTTTTGTACCCTTCTTTAAAATATAATTATAAAGACTGTATACCAGCTCCTTCTGTTTTGGATTTAACGCCATCGCCCAGAACAGAGGTATAGAAGCAACAGGGGTTTTAATAAAGACAAGCCGAAAAAAACCACACAAGGAGAGGGGATTTGCTGGCTTCACCAGCTCTTGGTGTTGTTAGCAATCTAAACACGTATGCTCAGCCCCCTGATCTATTGTATGACCAGAGTGAGTGACAAGCAGCCTTGCTCGTGACAATCATCGGGATGGTTTTTCTACATTATGTTTTTTTATTACTCTATTGAAGAGCCACCGTTTCTAATCGTTAGTATTATGGTTTGGTTGGTTGGAGATCTCTCCACCAAGATCAAACAGAGAACCAATGTGTGCAACATATTCACCACTCTGAAAAGATCCCAATGCTAGCCGTCTCTAAACTGCATCGTCTGCTGTTCAGACCGATACCTTGAGAACCTGAATAACTAAAAATATTGGTTAATTCCTTCACAACAGAACCTTAGCTGGAAGCACCAAAATATGTCTTATAGAAAAGGAGAAAAACCACTTCAAACAGTTCAAGCCGGTCCAATACCTCACGTCTTCTGTAATTGGACATAATGTGAGATTTATATTGAACCAAAGAATATTGAACTTCAAATTACAAAAACAAAAAAGGTCAAGCAGGTCCCAGATCTTACTATGTTAATACCAAAGTTCATTCATTAAAAGAGCTTTACAATTTAAAATAATACTTGACAAATGAAATGTCAGATTTTCCGTCATAATCTTCAGAGTGACGGGCGCTAATATCGCGCAGTCTGTTTGAAATTGTGTCAGCTGAAAGTAAATACTACGAAAAAATATCTCATTGAAAGACACTGTCTAAAATACGAAGCGTAATCCTCTTTTTGTCAATTAGAATTCGGGATTATCTTAAAATAATTTTTGGTTTTTGTCGAAGATAATTTGATTGAGAATGAAGTGAAAACTTTATGATTTATTTAATACACTTCACGATTTATTCACGTAGAATCATATAGAAATAAATGGGGTTTATAGATATTGTAGTGGTTAGGTGAAGCGGGTTCAATGCGTACATAATATATGCGATATACGAATTTGTGTATATTTTGTCCCTTAATCTTATATTTGCCAAGTCTCTGCAAACACAGGTGTGATTCCCTTGGGAGCGTGATATTGTAAAAATGAAGGAGAGGGTATTTTGCCTCGACACGGGGTGCGAGTGAAGTGATTTGGAAACCTTTTACCATGCATTTAGTTAAGTAAGCGAGTCCTCATAATGTAATGTAGGATATTTAACAGACTACATCTGAAGTAGGTGGTGGATGGTGGACTATGTGGGTCTTGTATCAATTGGAGCTAGTTGCTGAGTGATTTGGTGTTATTGGCAACAGGTATTTGCACAAACAAACAAACATCCTCTCTTTCCTAACGCATAATATAAAGTTACCCGTTCCGTCTTGGCTAAAAAGTACTATACTAATAAATATAATAATAACAATTCTATAGCATAGGTACTATATAGCGCTACCTAGACGCAAATGTAGTATCTTGATTAGCTTATGTTATGGCATCTAGAATACCGATAAAGATACTGCCGTATATATTATACATATAAAACATCCAAACCAATACAAATATACATATTTATGTATACAAATATTTGCACTGAACGGGTATTAAATTTGTGCCTCCTGCGTAGCAGACGAGTTTAAAAATGGCCACGCCACCGGGCTGTTTTTCATTGTATTTTCTGAACTGAGTTCAAAAGTTATCCGGAACTACTAATTTTATTTCAAATAATATATTATTATTCCGTATATAATAAAGTTGATGGGAATTTACGGGTGTAAACGCGAAGTCAGTATTACAAACCCTTCATCATAAAGGTTATTTAGTTATTCCCTTTCGAGCCCTTGTCTAATATAGCCTTAAAAAGGAAACCGCAATATCATTCACGGCTCACCCGAAATATATCATGTCTTATATGTACCTTCTAAGGCACATTCAGGCGCGTACTTGACCGATTTTGCGTCATTAGTATTCAGGATAGCTCATCGGTAACCCTCACGGTGATTCATTAGTATTCTGGTTACGAGCAGACAAATAAGTTAAATAAGTTTCCTCAAAGATGGCAAACTCGATATGGTTTATGATGAGCTGTCAAAATATTGTGGTGTTGAGAAAATGTTGATTTAGGAAATTTTACGTGGATATTATTATTTATTAGTTAGTCATCATGCTTCCTCTCCTTTACATTTGGTTTAGACGGTAAGCGGCTTTTTCAGAGTCACTGCCATCTGACTTCTCAACCCCAAGACCAAAAGATTATTATCCAGAAATCAGTAGATGTAATTGAATATCGAAATATATATATCACTAGCTTTTGCCCGCGGCTCCGCCCGCGTGGATGTTGGTTATCGCGACCAAACATAGCCTATGTCCTTTCTCAAGGTCTAATCTAACCTCATACCAAATTTCGTCAAAATCGGTTCAGTGGTTTAGGCGTGAAAGCGTAACATACAGACAGACAGACAGACAGAGTTACTTTCGCATTTATAATACATATAACACTTTATTCAGTTAAAAATACTAACTCTACCTTGTCTGTATATATATGAAGTTGTGACTTTCGTAAAAAGTAATTTGGGGCGTTACACTACGTATAATAGTGTTCGTAACTGCCACAAAATTTCCATACCTCGGCATTGGTCAGCACTGTTTGATAAAAGTATTTTCTGTATGGCTCCTCGTTTGTACAACAAATTACCACGATACATTTCGGAAGTGGATAGTCTAAGTGTGTTTAAGAAAAATGTATATAATTTACTCGTAACGAAAGCGTACTATACTATTGACGAATATTTAAAAGACAATTTGTAATGTAAGGGACTATACCACTATTTATTTATTAACTATTAAAAATTTTGACATAATGTATACAAATTAAAAAAAATATGAATAAATAATTTTATATAATTTTAAGTTTGACATGAAGTAGGTACTAAAACTTTGGACTTGATTATATCTGAAATTTCTTTTTATTGATAATTTAATCAGTTGAGTTACTCCTATAGATATCGTGTATTTTTAATGTACTTTTAGCTTATATTGTAACATTGCATGCCTTTTTTGGGTTGAATACGGAACGAGCAAACTTGTATTATGTAAGACCATAATTTGTACCTGTGTTCGCAAATAAACATTGATTATGATTATGATTATTATTATAAGTATGGATGAATAAGCCGGTGCTGCGAACGATGGGTGGCTTTGTGTTATTCTGCGGGTGAATATGCGTGTCCAACATGGGGCCGTTCTGCACATGCTAGGCTAGTGGATGTAGCACTAAATGAGACCTGCCGCATAATAACAGGTTGTCTCAAACCAACTCCGGTACAGATGCTGTATCCACTAGCCGGTATAGCACCTCCCAGCGTACGTAGAGACGTGGCGTCATCCATGGAGAGGGGTAAGCTGGAACGGGATCAGCGACACCCCATGCACGACCACCATCACGTGCCAAAAAGGCTAAAAAGCCGAAAGTTTATGGGCGTGCGTTGCAGCCACCGATGGCGATCCCTCCCCGGGCACGACCTCTCCTGGATCAGGTGGAAGTCCCTAAATAGACTTCGGGCACAGGTCGGTCGAAGCAAGGAGAATCGGTCAAGATGGGGTTTCTCGGACGGCGCGGACCTGCGGTGTGAGTGTGGAGTTATTCCACAGACCATGTCCCACCTGCTGACATGTGCTGCATGCCCGTCCACTTGTACAGCGGAGGAACTTATGACCGCCTCCAAAAATGCAATCCAGGTGGCGGTACACTGGGAACAGAGAATTTGAGAGTTGAGGCGCCTCCGATTCGACAGAAGAAGAATAAGCAGATGAAGTTTTTTTTTCTGTAGGACGATGCACACCATATACCACAAAAGTTATAGTAGAATTCTTTCTAGGTAGTTCTAGTAAAAACTCCTAAGTTTTAATAAACACGAATTATAAAATTTCCCTTTGACTACGAGCACCTTGAACGATCTAAAAACCTTTTACTAAAACAAATTAAAACTAATTTTAGATTTCCTTCAACAACGCTCAAAAAATACCAACAGGATAAGCTTTGATAAATAATTATCCCAAGGGCTTTGGAAAGGCCAAACGCCGCATACCCAGGGCAGCCACAGGCGCCTCGGAAATTTGGCAAAGTCTAGTAATCGATGCTCATAAAAAATTTAAATGACCCCTTAGCCGACCTTTTCCTATCTCGGATATATTAAGTGGAATGCCAGAATGGAGGCAGACAGGTATTCGATGGTCATCATTGTATAAGTTACGACACTCTTTTGAGGCTGAACGACCGAAGTGATATTATAAGATATTATAGTTTTTACCGTTTTTGCCACGGAATATGAATGTATTATAAAGTGTTCTAACTTTTCGTTAGTATGGAAACTTTCAGATACTATAACCAAGCACATCTCACACTACAATGACATGTGATTGATTATAACTTTCAATAATTAGACTATATGTGTGTATAAGTGTTTCTATGTATACTATGTATTTACAAAAAAAAGGAGCTAAGTATGTTTATCCGCATTCTAGATTCCATAACACAAGCTAGTTAAGCTTACTATGAGTCTAGATATCGTTGTGTACCATGTTTTGGAAAAACTTATAAGTCATTTCAGTTAGACCCACTCTTGAAAAATGCCGTGAGATAAAACCGCTTGTACCTACTATTCCACAATATTGATCTAATTTCGCCTTACGATATTTTCAAAATGTATTAAGAGAACCCTTTACCCTTTTAATAAATAAATATTGTGGAACAGTACGAGTAGCGTAATTCAATTATTAAATTCAAAATAAATATTACGTTTGGGGCGAAAAAGGAATAAAATGTGGGGCGAATACGGATTTTTTTAAGTGGGGCAAAATTTCGTGAGGCGAACGCGGAACAAATCTTAAAGAATAAGATCTTGGAAAATCTAAATAATATAGCAATTAAGTATTAACATTTTGTATAATTTAAAATTGTACAAGGCAATGTCGTGTCGCCTAAGATTTGTGTAGATGAGAATACTGACTATCCACAATAGGTACCCATATTTTTGTACACCACTTGGTGGCAGACAAGTCCACGGCTCATCTGATGAAAAATAGTTACCGAGACCTATGGAAGTGTGCAAATCAATTTAAGACTACATGAACGCAAAAAATCGATCGTCTAAATATACAACTTATGCAACTCATGTTCTTTCAACGTTAACTAGTTATATTTTCCCTAGAACGCGATCGATTTTCCCCACAAATAGGTTCTTCCAGCAATATTAACCCAATTCCACTTCCCCTGATCAAAAGCAAAGGAAATACATTAGGTGTGCGTATATAGCGCATTGCCACCCTTTTTCATGAATATTTCGGAGCTCCCAGAGGGCTGCTGGATTCGTTTCCTCCGTATCAAAATGCAATATTTGGCCTTCATTATCATTAATATTAAATATATTATCTTAGCTAAGGATTTTCCTTACTTGGCTATCGTTTTATGAGATAAGGGTTAGGTTTCATAATAGTTACAAAAGTGAGTCTTTTAAAACTTCCAGTGGTATATTATACAGGGTGATTTTATAGCCGTTTCGAAAAAAAATAATTTGGGCTCAGCTTCGATAGGAAAATCGTGTGGAAATACTAATTTGGCGAAAAAAATTGTTTTAATAATGTATGGGAATAATATTCAGGTGAACAGAAAATTGTATGGGGGTTGGAATTTTAATTTTTGTTTCTGTCACCAAATTAATACTTCCAGATGATTTTGCTATGGAAACTGTGCCAATTTTTTTTTCCGAAAAGACTATAATATCATCTTGTTTATTATATCACTACAAGTTTTAAACGACTCACTTTCGTAACCGCATTGAAACATAACCCTTATCTACTATCTATAACAAAAATCATGAGTTTAGTTCACGATTGTTAATTTTATGTCGAAAATTGGTGCATAAATTATGACTTCCGTCATGACCGTCATACAATACCGCATACGTACAAGGTACCTATATAATGTATAATCTGTAATAGCACGTGGGTATTTTTATGCCAGGAATAGGTTGCCAACAATAATGAACAGTGAAACAATGTGATAATCAACATCTGTTATTTCAATGTTAATTTCATTATGACACTTCAACACCTCATTTATTATTGGCATAGAGACTTGTTCGAAATACATTGGGAAAAAGAAGCGCTCTAGTGGAATATCGTAATCTACTAAAGAAAGAAAAATAATAAGATTCAGTACTTGAGCGCTTCTTTTTCCCAATATATTTCGAATTAAAAAAAGTTAGCATAATAAATGCTATAAAAATTACATTCCAATAGAGACTTGTGGTTTTGAGTGTCAGATAATTCGGTTAGGTTGCAAACGCTGTGATCACGAAAGAACTCAAAACAACATAATTGGTACAGTATGCCATTGATTCTGATATGAATAATAATAATAATATTAAATCAATATCGGCAACAGTTGGTCCAGTAGGTAGCTATGCTACATGACAAAGCATATTTCGTATCCCTTTGTTTAAAGAGCACATCGCCTCCAGCCGGCACTTCAATAAGGCCGTTCCCTTACAGTCTATTAAGAGACCTCGTTAAATGGTAACGTAAGCATTTGCTAATAGAGTGTAAATAATGGAGGTAGATGTATGATATAAACGTCGATGTAGTCATTTTGCGATGTTTATTATCATGCCTATCCCTAGAGTACGTCCAGGTATTACATTAGAACTTCATTGTATGAAATAATGGGGCAGTAAGGTAAGGAAGCCGCTTATAATCTTAGGTTTTCCTCGTATTACTGAATTAAGGGGTGATGATAATTATAAAGTTTACAAGCCATATAATTCTAGGTACACTAATACTAAAAAGAGGAAAGATTTGTTTCTTTGTACCGATTGAATTAAAAAACTACTCGACTGTTGGTAAGAAATCCTTAATGATTGGAAGCTACTTTAGGTCGAACAACCTAAGCTATTTTTATCTCGCTATTCCCACGGTATCGGGTGTAACCGTGACGCGATGCTAATTCTTTGTAACTTAAAGAGAAAGAAGCTCCAGGTTTACCTTTTTTTTATATAGTTTTTTTATATAATTTGACTTCACCTCGTCTGATGTTAAGCTAAAGGCAAAGTCTCGGAAAGAGGGTCACCATCGGAAACATGTACCATGTTAACAGTGGTGGCACTCAGCTTGACGGCCTCATTAGATTTTTTTTTATCGTGCGATAAATCCCCACGGATACCACCCCCACGGAACCGGTGGAGGTGGTTATGTCGGACTCGAACCGACTAAGCCGCACGCCATCTTGGGTCCTTGGTAGCCAGAGGTGAGATTGCCAAAAGCATATCTCTCGCACCCCGGCAGACCCAGGACCATCTCTTTCGAGATGGCCCCTTTCGGGTTGTAGGGACCACAGGGTCCCCATCTAGCCCCCGTTACGGGGAGGCGCACTTTGCGCCGCCGCCGCGGCCTGCTTCGCTGTGAGCAATGTGGCGTGTGTTTTTTTTTGTTTTATCGTGCGAAAAATCCCCACGGATACCACCCCCACGGACCCGGTGGAGGCGGTTATGTCGGACTCGAACCGACTAAAACGCACGCCGTCTTGGGTCCTTGGCTGCCGGAGGTGAGATTGCCAAAAGCATATCTCTCGCACCCCGGCAGACCCAGGACCATCTCTTTCGAGATGGCCCCCTTCGGGTTGTGGGGACCAAAATGTCCCCATCTAGCCCCGGTTACGGGGAGGCGCACTCTGCGCCGCCGCCGCGGCCTGCTTCTGCTAGGGTGACAGGCGGCTCCACCGGTCACCCCCAGGCCAGCGCTCATGGAGGACGGAGGTCGTTCTGCGACCTCCGACGTCCGGTTCGCCTTCGCTCTGCACGGGCTTCCCGGGCCCGGAGTCTGGTCCGGACCCGACCGGCCGCCTCCTTCTCGAGCATTACTTGCTCGCAGAAGGAGGCGGCCGTACCCCAAGCGTTTGCGCATCGTACCATCGCTGTGAGCAATGTGACGAGTGTGAGGACTCCCACCCCTAGAGCCGCCACTAGGACCCGCCTCGGCGTGTCCCACGCCGGGCACTCGGTCAGCGTGTGCAGCTCTGTGTCCTCGCTCGCATCACAGTGATGGCACTCGGACGTTGGCTCCTTCCGGATCCGACACAGGTAACTCCCGAAACACCCGTGTCCGGTAATCACCTGCGTCAGCCGGTACGAGAGGCTGCCGTGTGGCCTCTCTAGCCACTCCTCCATGATGGGTCTTACCGCCGCTATTACGGCGTGCCCTGCGCTTGGTCGCCCAAGTCGTAGCTCCCATTCCGCTACCATGTCCCTGTGGAGCTGGGACCTCACGGCCCGAATTTCTTCGGGCTCGGGTTCCCGTCCCTGCTCCCGCGCCTCCTTTCGATACCGATATAGCATCGAAAGGGCTCTCGCATCCAGGTTCCACGGTAGGGATCCGGCAAGGAGACTCGCCGCCTCGAAGGATATCGTGCGGTACCCCCTAATGGCCCTGCTGGCCATTGCACGCTGCGGTCCACGCAGCAGACGCGCATTGTGGACCGTCAGGGTGTCCGCCCATATTGGGCACCCATATAGGGCCATGGACCGCACGACTCCCGCGTAGAGTCTCCTGCAGGAGTCATCCGGCCCCCTCATGTTGGGCAGCAGCCGCCCCAAAGCGGCAGCTGTGTCCTTCAATTTGGGGGCCAGTCTTCGGAGATGCTCCCCGAAGTTCCACCGGCCATCGAGAACGAGCCCCAGATATTTCATCTGGGTCTTGACGCCGATGGAAATGTCTCCCACTATGAGGCTGGAATCCTCCGGTGGCACGCGCCGAGGCCCATGAAAGAACATGGCCTCGGTTTTATGCAGAGCCACCTCGAGACCCAGCCGCCGAATCCGTTCCACGACTTGGGCAACCGCGGTCGTGGCCTTCAGGGTCGCTTCGCGGTATGTAGCCCCGCACGCCGTCACCAGCGTGTCATCCGCATAACACGTGACGGCGGCACCATCCACGAGCTCCCCGCGAAGCACCCAGTCGTAACCGATGTTCCACAGTAGCGGTCCCAGGACCGATCCCTGCGGAACACCGCACGACATCTCTCGCCGACCGAGCCCGGTCGCACTTGGGTAGACGACTGCTCTCTCCGACAGATACGCCCCGACTATGCGGCGAAGGTAGAGAGGCACTTCGTGATACACGAGCGCCTCCCTAATGCAGCTCCAGGGCAGGGTGTTAAATGCGTTGGCGATGTCCAGTGACACCGCCAACACCACCTCACCCCGAGCGACGGCGTCCTTCGCCAGAGTCCTCACGCGCATGATGGCATCCACGGTGGAGCGCCTCCGGCGGAAGCCATACTGGCCATCCGCCAGGTCAGGCCCTACCCTGGATAGGTGCTCGACGAGGCGCTTTGCAATGACTCTTTCAAAGAGCTTGCACACCTCGTCGAGCAACACTATTGGCCTGTAGGCGGACGGTGAGTCCGCCGGGCGCCCCGCCTTTCGGATGAGGACCAGTTTCCCCGTCTTCCACATCTTCGGAAACTGGCCTCGCTCCAAACATGCGCTGAGAAACCCTCTCAGCCGGGGCTCGAGAGCGTCTTCTTCTCCTAGAGCTAGGACCCACGCTCGGCCTGGAATGCCGTCGGGTCCCGGGGCGGTGTTCTTGGCCTTGAGCCTTAACACCGCCAGCTCTAGCTCCACCCAAGTGACCTCGGGCACGTCGTCGTCATCCACGTTGGGCGCCATAGGCAACCTAGGTGGCGGAGTCATCTGCGGTGGAATATGTTCCACCGCCCGCGCTGGGAACAGGGAGCCAACGACTCCTCCGAGCAGCTCCGGCTGGAGACACCGGGTTAACGGCGGGGCCCGGGGGCGCAGCTTGCCCCTTACCATAAGGTAAGGCCGCCCCCATGGGTCCCGCTCCAGCGTCTCCAGCAGCTCCTTGTGAGCTGCAGCCTTCGACTGCTTTATCGCTACTCGGAGGGCCTTTCTGGCCTCCCTGTACCCCGCATGAAGCTCCGCCTCTCGGGGCTCCGTATCTGCGGGGCGGCTACGCCTCCTTCGGAATCTGGTCCACCGGCGGAAAGCGATCACGGAGGCCTGTCGCAGCCTCGCGATGTCCGCTGACCACCAGTAGACCTGACGCCTCGGATTATAGGGCGGAGCCCTAGGCATAGCCGCGTCGCAGACACGCGTCATGGCCTCCCGGAACCACGCCGCCTCATCGTCTATGTCGACAGGCCTGTCCGGCGCAGAGGCCCAGGCCTGTACGATGGCGGCCTCCAGGAGGACCTCCCGATCCATTCGCTTAAGCACCCAACGTGGCTCGCGTGGAGCCGGTGTAACCGGCGCGGCGCCCGCAGGAGGGGAGACGTCGAACCGAATGTATCGGTGATCCGACGCTGTCCCCACCTCCTCAAGGACACGCCAGCCCTGCACACGGCCTGAGAGCGGGGCGCTCGCGAACGAAAGGTCCACAATTGAGTCGCCCCAGCTCTTCTCGCACGTGGCGACGGCCCCGCGATTCAGGAGAACTAGGCTGAGACTATCAGCCCAGCTCTCCACTGCCCTGCCCCTCGGGTTCGTGCGCCGGGAACCCCAGTTCAGAGACCAGGCGTTAAAGTCCCCGAGCACCAGAACCGGGTGAGGGTAACAGGTATTGACGACGACGGCCAGATGATCCAGCCACTGCTGGTACTCATCTATGACTCGATTCGGCGAGAAGTAGACTGCCACGACCGCTATTCCCCCCACAAGTGCTGCTACGCAGCCATTCCCCCTTGTTACGACAACAAGGGGGGGCTGCCGGCAGCGGCGTTGTGCACCAGTGCCACCGACCCGTTCAGGTCGGTTTCCCAGGCAGGCCCGAGAAACCGGTGAATGTACGGCTCGGCGACAGCGGCGACATTAATGCCCCACTGTGCCATGCTCTGGAGCAGAAGTGCCTGAGCATCGACACAGTGGTTCGCATTCGCCTGCAGGACGCGGAGCTGAGGATCCATTATGGAACCCCCATCTCCGCGCCCTGCCGCGAATCAGAGACGGAGCGCCTGCCTCCCGGCTTCGGCCTCCCCGCGGTGCAGGCCTTGGCACCAACCCTATGGTCGGCCGGCTTGCCCTCCGCTGCACACCTAAAACAGTGCAGTGGAGCTTCGCAATTACCGGCCTTATGACCGGGCTGGCCACAGCGGAAGCAACGGTCACCGACCGCTACTTCCGCCGTGCACTGCACCCCCACGTGGCCCACCGATAGGCATCGGAAGCACCGTGCCGGTCGGGCCTGCAGGAGCCGTACCTGCACCTTTTGGAAGCCCCCGATGAGGAGGCTCCGCCCATCGGCAACCTTTTGGGCTGCCGCGATGGGGCAGCCGACAACTGCTGCCCCCAGTCCACGACGGCCGAAGCGTATTGCTCCGACCCTCACTGTGTCCTGAGGACAGCCTCCGGTCTCCACCACGGCGAGCTTAAGCTCCTCGGCCGTGATGGAGTCGTCCAGACCCGATATGCGCACCTCTGCGCACTTGGTGGGCCTGGACACCCGGACGTCAGCTACGTCCAGCGTCTCCCTGAGCCTAGCCGCAAGGGCGTCGGCTTTAGGGCCGCTGGTAGCGCCGGGGACCTCGAAGATCCGAGCTCCGGTGCGCGTGGGCTTGCACACCAGATCCGGGATCTCGAGGGCTCCCAGGTCGATGCAGGCCCTTGCCTGCCTCACCACCTGGGCGTACTCCACACCCCTCTCCGACGCCTCCGCCGTCAACGTTATGACGACGGCCGTCGATCGAGGGACGCGGAGCCTCCTCGGCGCTGTTGCCATCGCGGCAGCCTTGGCCCTTCTGGCCAATTTGGCTGCCTTTTTGGCGGCGTTCCGTCTCTTTTTATTGGCTCCGGCTACCTCCCAGCCCCCTGACGGGGGGCTGGAGGATTTTGCCGGAGCCAGGGCTCGGGCCGGGACTGAAGCCCGGGCCGGGGGCGGGGCTGAGGCCAGGGCTGGGGACTTCTTCCCCTTGCCCTTGCCCTTCCCCTTGCCTTGAGTGCTCTGGGCACCCTGAGCGGGACTCGGAGGACCTGGAGGGGGGCGAGGAGCCGGCACCAATGGGGCCGCCGCCGCCACCGTGGAGGCAGGGCCCCCCCTCACTGCAGCGGCGTACCCGGCCTGCGTCGCGAGAGGAGGACGGCGGGCGATATCGAGGATCGCCTCCAGCCGCCGGTTGGTGCGCTCCTCCTGTGCCGCCATCTCGGCACGTATGGTTGCCATCAATTCGGCCAACGACGCCGGCTCTGCCGGTCGGGTCGGCAGCTGCACCGGTTGCGGTGGCTGCGCAGTTTGCGCTGGCCGCTCTGGCTGTACTGGCCGCTCCGGCTGCACCGGCCGCCCCGTCAGCGCCAAGTGCGCCGACTTCTCCTGCTGCGACCTCCGCATTGACCGAGTCACCACTCCCGGCAACTCGGTCAAGTTCTCCACTCTCTTCTTGAGGGCCTCCAGCTCCGCTGTGACCCTCTGGAGCTGGTGCCGGGACTCTGCCTCTCGTTGTTGGGCCTCGGCCTCCCTCCTCGCCTGTTCGGCCATCTGGTCAGCCAGACCCTCACCGGCGGCTGCTATTTGCTCGGCGATCCCGAGCATTTCTGCCTGCTCGGGAGTCGCAGACTCCGCCTGCCTTGCCACCATCCGGTTAAGGTGGTGGGCGAGGATCATGGTCCTCCTATAGATGGGCGAGTCCAGCGCCACATCTCTCTCCGTGCTGGATGGACCAACCCACGGGGAGGAGTCCCGGGCGGGGGCGGCCTTCCTACCGCTCCTCCTCGCCCTTTCGCGGCCAGTGGCCTGGACTTTGGCTGTCCGCTCCTCCTCTCCGCTGCTACTGCCACTACTGCCGCTGGCGGCCGACCCAAGCCCGGGAGGGATGAAGTCCTCATCCCGCTCGTCCACCAGCGGCAGGGGAACCCGTTTGTTCCCCTTTCCCTTCCCCTTGCGCTTTTTGGCTGCAGATCTCGTCTGCAGCCCAGGCAGCGCCTGCCTCTCTACCTCGGGCGTGAGGCCAGACTCCTCTGACGTCACCGCCGCCGCCAATGAGGACGACGAATCGTCCAGGGGTAGCGCGACCTTCGCGCTACTTTTTAAGTTGGGGCCGGATCTAGAGCTCGGCGCCGGGCTCAAATGATGGTTGTCCCCCCCAGAATACGAGTGGGGACTGCCGTTGCCGACTGGCAACGGGAGGGACTCCCCAGCTAGGCTGGGACCCTCCTGGGTAGATATTTTGGTATCTGTTTGTGCCATCATTAGTTTTTGAGGTTAACGTCCTCCGACGTTGACGCCCTTGGGACTGGACTCCCTCCAGCCACTCATCCCATCGCCAGGCGTCAGAGCTTGGGATTGGGGATTTTTTAAAGAGGTTAACTCCTCGCGGATCCGAAGATCCACCGGTCCTGTCAGTTCAGGATTACGGCCGGGCCGAACGGGGTCTGCACCAGACCGAGTCCGTCCGCCCCTGGGGGTAATTTTTTATAGAGGTTGTCTTCCTCGCAGCCCACTAGGGGCCACCGTTCCTGACCTAGGTCAAGCTTACGGCTTGGCCGCAGGTCTGCACCAGACCTTGTTCCCCACCTCTGGACGAAGCCAAAGGTGGAGAACCCGTCCGCCCTAGAGCGCGCCCTCCACTACGCCCTCTGCAAACAGAGGGACATGTGGAGGGCCCACGAGCTGCCCCTAACAGGGCCACTCCCACCTCGATTGTCTAAGCGTCTCTCCCCTGTCCCCTCTGAAAACAGAGGGATACTGGGAGAGACGCCGACGACCACGGGCCTCGCAGACCCGTCATCCCACGACCCCACCCCAGTGAGGTCCGCCGGCCGCTGCGGCCTGCTTCTGCTAGGGTGACAGGTGGTTCCACCGGTCACCCCCAGGCCAGCGCTCATGGAGGACGGAGGTCGTTCTGCGACCTCCGACGTCCGGTTCGCCTTCGCTCTGCGCGGGCTTCCCGGGCCCGGAGTCTAGTCCGGACCCGACCCACCGCCTCCTTCTCGAGCATTACTTGCTCGCAGAAGGAGGCAGCCGTACCCCAAGCGTTCGCGCATCTTACCATCGCTGTGAGCAACGTGGCGAGTGTGAGGACTCCCACCCCCAGAGCCGCCACTAGGACCCGCCTCGGCGTGTCCCACGACGGGCACTCGGTCAGCGTGTGCAGCTCTGTGTTCTCCCTTGCATCACAGTGATGGCACTCGGACGTTGGCTCCTTCCGGATCCGACACAGGTAACTCCCGAAACACCCGTGTCCGGTAATCACCTGCGTCAGCCGGTACGAGAGGCTGCCGGGTGGCCTCTGTAGCCACTCCTCCATGATGGGTCTTACCGCCGCTATTACGGCGTGCCCTGCGCTTGGTCGCCCAAGTTGTATCTCCCATTCCGCTACCATGTCCCTGTGGAGCTGAGACCTCACGGCCCGAATTTCTTCGGGCTCGGGTTCCCGTCCCTGCTCCCGCGCCTCCTTTCGGTACCGATATATCATCGAAAGGGCCCTCATTAGATGCCCTTTCACGCCCCGCTTATGGAAAGCGGTTACCGTGACCTATGAACCTCAAGGGTGCAACATCAAGGGTGTCCTACTAATCCTGTCAACCTGTTAGTACCTTCTGAAACTCTCTGGAAAACGTTTGGAGACCTCCATATTGTAGTAGCCTGGAAAAATCACATCCTAGATCATTTTGTAGTAACGTGGAATACCATAATCTGCTAGTTTTATGAGGAAAATTGATAAGAGTCAGTACTTTGTTAAAAACAGCTAAAATGATTTCCGTAAATACACACTGTAGCGTGAGCTCATACATAACTTTAATAATTCCATGAAAATATATAAATTAGTCTCGTCACAAAAACATTATATTTGCTCGTAATTACTCCTGTGTTGACGTGGTGCAAACGATCCTAAATTAAGTGAAGTAAATATTATATACCAAACGTACGGAAATCGTAGGCGGTTTTATAGTTCTACATTGATGTTAATTTAAAGGGTATTATGAGAATTAGGGAGTCTAATATTTGATGAGCATAATCCTAGTCTAGCTCCTTTTTTTTCCGTGCGGAAATCCCCTCGGATATCCCCCCTGCCGGAGCTGGAAGGGGAGGTTATGTCGGACTCGAACCGACTAAAACCTCACGCCAACTGTGGGTCGTGGTGCTAGGGTGGAGGTGAGGTTGTCATAGACATATCCCTCGCACCCCAGTTGACCCGAGGCCATCCCTTACTGTTTGGCCCTCCTCGGGAGGGGGGACAACGGTGTCCCCGACTCGCCCCCGGAATGGGGAGGCCGCCGTGGCCTGCTTCTGCTGGGGTGACAGGCGGCTCCACCCGTCACCCCCAGGCCCGCGCTCTTGGGGGACAGAGGTCAGTCAGTGCCCTCCGACGGCCGACTTGCCCGCGCGCGCGGGCGGCGCGATTCACGAGTCTCTCTCGCTCGCGCCGCCTCTCCCGTTCCGCCTTCTCCTTCACGACCATTACCTGCTCGCTGAAGGAGACGCCGCGCCGGCCGCCCACGCGTCCGCGCAGCGGACCATCGCTGTGAGCAGGGGCTATTGCTAGTTTAGCAACTAGGTAATTTGAAATCCTACTACATGATATGAAAATAGCTTTGCCCTCGCCCCAAACGTCTTCACAAACTTTAATTTTTTATTCAATTACACTCTAATGGCTGAAATCCAGATTCAGATCTGTTTGTAACAAGAATAGATTATAGTCTAAAATAACACATAAGCTACTTGTATCCTTTTTTTTTTGGTGCGGAAATCCGGGGTGCGGGAGGTTATGTCGGACTCGACAAGACTAAAACCGCACGCGGACTGTGGGTCGTGGTGCTAGGTCGGAGGTGAGGTTGTCTTCGACATATCCCTCGCACCTGGGCTGATCCAGGCCATCCCTTGTGGTCCGGCCCTCCTCGGGAGGGGGACAATGGTGTCCCCGACTTGCCCCCGGAATGGGGAGGCGCGCTCTTCAGCGCGCCGCCGCTGCTACTTTTATCCTGGACATTGGTATATACCCGCGCGTTGCGAAAACGGTTCTCAAAATCACACGCGAAGTCGCAGCTATTAACATCAAATAATCAAAACACATTCCAAAACCACTGCCAGTGAGTTGCGTGAACACAATATCTACTATAAACTAAACATAACTGGCAATGTAGCAATTTAATAATGAAAATCAGCGCAGCCGTCTGTGCCAGCTGGCGGCCATAAATGAAACACAACTGAGCCCTTATTCAGCTGGTCCAACCACACGCTTTCATATTAACCGACTCATTTAAGTTGGTTTAGTTTTACGCCAGTTCTACCTTTTATGCTAACCTATTAAAATCCACCGTCTATTCATGTTACGACTGCGTTTAAAACTTGTTGTCATGTAGAATAATGCTCATGTGTGTTTTAGATAATTACATCTTGATTCTGGTGCGGTACAGTTTGATTTACCGTAGAAAGTTTAAGGGACTATACATTCTATAAAGAAGGACTCACTTACGGTAAAACTCTTAATATATTGAAGTGGCAATGAGTTGTCCAAATGTGGCAAAATACCGACGGTTGATCAAGCTAAAAAGTCTTAAAATACTGCGAATCGGTAAACGTAGAATGAGTCGACAGTTTTAGGTAAATATATAGCTGAAATAGATAGGACGTTGTAGGTCTAATATGGAAGTGTAGGTACTTTTGAAATTGCGGGTCGAAGTGTTGGCAATTGGTTGGTGAAATTTATTTATTGTGCAACTGGGGCCGAAAACGGCACATGACACTTCGTAAAGACTAAAAGGGACATTACATCTTCCTAAAGGAAATTCTGAATTTAGAACAGTGTAATTGCATTTAGGAAGCGAAGCTTCCTAATTAGGAAGCTATTTAGGAAAAGAATGGTTTCCGACGTCCTAAATGGCTAAATCGGATGAGTGTAATTACGTTTCCTAAATTCAAAACGCTCAGTCGCCGCTGGCCTGCCGTCAAGAGCGCACGTTTGTCTTTCCCTCCCAATATAATAATGCGTATGTACCGACGAAATAAATGAAATTTTACATCATCTAATATGCTAATTATTCAAATCGATCAAGGAAAAATTATTTATGATCGGTCCAGGCGGGATTTGAACCCGCGATCCTTCTTTTACAGGGAGAATGCTTTTACCACCTAACCAGACTCACGCCCAAACCAATCTGTATCCGTCGTTAAGGCGATGGTGGAGCAATCTACCGACGCTCTTACGAGCTATGCTATCGGAACCAATGAATGATCTGTCATTCATTTTATTAATTGATTTTTGATTACTCCGCCTAAATGTTTGAATGAAATTTTACAGCATGTAGTATGCTAATTATTCAAATTGATTATGAAAGAAAAAATTCGTTCGTCGTTAAGCTAACCGCAAGGGTTATGGCAATATCAATTTTTTTTTATAGTATTGAGGGCATTTTGTCGCAATTCACTCGACAGTCGACACGTCCGTCCCTTGCCACTCTTCATTCAAAAATGATTTAGGATCCTAAATTAGTGAACGTGTAATCGCGAGCTTCGGTGACTGAATTTCTTTTCCTAAATAGCTTCCTGAATTCAGTTTTCTGAATTTAGGAAGATGTAATACCCACTTAATCCTGAAACTAAACCTAATCCGACGTGTTTTCAATCAAGTACCTAACATGTATCGTATGTGTCCGAACTAGTCCGAAATTTAGGATGTATATAGCTAAAGAGTTAGCCTAACGATTGAAAAGTCCCGAGTTTAAGTTCAAACGATTAAACTACCGACGTGAACCATTTCCTAACACAAGCAATTTACCTTAATTGGAAGGGTTAGGGGAAAATCTCTATAAAAAAAGATTACATGAATTATTGGGTCATTTGTGATAAGTAAGTACCTATACAATAACTTCCGTAAGGATTCGTTAATTTGACTTCACCTCGCCTGATTGTGAGCTAAAGGCAAAGTCTCGGAAAGAGGGTTGTTTGGGAATCGCCCTGATTCCCAGACGGTCTGCGATGAGCGCGGAGCTAAAAGGAAGTAAGGCCACTTACCCAGCTGGCTGGTCCGTCTTCTGATCCGGAACCCTAAGCACTTCGCTCACCCACCACGGGGGCAGAGGGTGGGCTTCGTGTGGGACTCCTAGCCTCCGAAGGAGGCCAGACTACCCACTAAACCACCACGGTGTCCGTCGTCACCCCATATCGACGATGGCGGGAACAACATCTTCCGCCATTGTCATATGGGTCGCCCGCCACTGATCGACGGCAGGCCCGTCTCTGGTGCGGCAGAAGAGGAGTCCTTCTGCCACCCACCTAGGCAAGGCACAAGCGACACGACGGCGACGTGCGCCTTCAACCTCGAGGCCTATGTAAGGGCAGCAGACGCCCCCGCGTCTACTGCCCGGCCCGGTTAGGGGGGGAGGAGTTGGTGGTACCGCCTCCTCCGAGCCCCGGTTCTCTTGCGGCGCTGTGGGAGGGATAGTGGGTCACATTCCCTCTCCCTCTCTGCCGCCTCCTTCTGTGAGATAACCGTCTCGCAGAAGGTCTGAACCGCTGCCCACGCCTCATCGCCGCTGTCGACCATAGACAGAACTACGGCCGGCAGCGAGAGGTCCGTCCCCACTTCGGCGATGAGAGCACGGCGCTCCTCAGCCCACGCGGGGCACTCCTCTAGGGTGTGCTGCGCCGTGTCATGGTCTGGAACCCTGTATTATGTTTATGTGCCCTAGCTAGATAAATGTGTTGGTATAGATATATTTATATAAGCTACTAGCTGTCCCGGCGAACTTTGTACCGCCAATTTTTCCCTGCACCCGTGGCGTCAGATCCCGTTCCCGCTGCACCATTTAGGGGGATGAAAAATAGATGTTGGCCGATTCTCATAGATACCGGATAAGCACAAAAAATTTCATCAAAATCGGTCAAGCCGTTTCGGAGGAGTATGGCAACGAAAACTGTGACACGAGAATTTTATATATTAGATGTTACTGGTGTAGTGTAGTCCCACCCTTTGTTTTTCGCCACCAGGTTCCGAAACTCCACTAGTCGTGGCCGGATTCCTCTCGTAGAGCAGGAGGAACACAACACTGAATCTAACCCGATTCGACCCGATTGGCACACCGCAATTACAATGCGAGCGCGTGCGCGGCCGCTCCGTACAATTGCTTACGTCCGAATGTGTCACGACAAATCGTCGACCGTGCGACGCGATTGCGAACACCTACCCGCATCTCATCGTATTATTACTGAACAAGGGTTTTAATTAAAAAATGTTAACATGATTATAACTTAAGTTTCCAAAAAAAATATCTAATAAGAATATCTGTTGAATAATTATTTTTAGAAAGAACTCGCTCTACTAGTAGTAAAAATATGAGTAAAGTAGAACTTATACAAACGCCAGAACTCATAATCACATTCCAGCTGCCAGGCGGGCGATCTCAGCTGTCTGGCCTCTCAAATCCAGGTCTTGAATCTAACTTTAACTATTACAAAGCCAAAAGCTGAGTAATTAGAAGCTTCTTCTAAAATAAAAAATTAATAGAATTGTGTATGAGAAGTAAAACTTTGTAAATATATTTAATTACGGTTTTAATCAAATTTGCACACCGTGTGCAGTTTGATCCAACTTGAAAGAAATGATAGCTTACATCTTAATTTAGGGATAAGTGACATCCATGCGAACAGAGCCGCGGACAATAGCTAGTTAGTATATATAAACAAACATAAATCTATACAACAATCTGGTGTTAACGCGAACATGTTCGTTAAAAACGTGTAACTTTTACCGCTGGAAAAAGTAGCCAACATTCGATTTTAGTTTCCCATTTCATTGGGTAAAAAAGTTACAGTTAAAAGTTCGGCTACTGTTAGTGACGGCAAGTTAAAGAGAGCCGTTCGTCACGACACTCACGACGCCGCCGGGGTGACGAGTTTAGCAATCATTGTAGTTAAAAACTTTGCTTAAAACCTCGACTATCTCTGTTGTGTAGCGTTAGAACTTTCATCTGGCAAGTCAGGGGGGTAATTTTATTTATTTATTTATTTATTTATTTATTTATTTATTTATTTATTTCTCATTACAACTATCATTACAGGTTTTACCTAATACAATAGTGTAGCTATCATATTATATGTATATAGCAAGTTGTATTTATTCAGGGGTGTTTTTAATGTTATGTGTAATTGTAGGTACTATTGTGGGTAGTATTGTAAATTTGGCTTAAACGGCATTTACTGGGACAGCTGCCATCTGACTCACAACCCCGAGCGGTAAACAGTAAGTGTACCGGCTTGCTGGTAGTTGATTTGCCTTCGAACTAGGGTTGCCAAACGTCCCGCTATAGGCGGGACGTCCCGTTTCTGAGACCCATAACAAGACGGCCCGCTCAGGGTATGAGCGGGACGCTAAATATCCCGCATTTCGGAAAAAGCAACGCACGACAAATGCCCACGTCTATCACCTATAGTCGCGGCCATAGATTAATTATATGGCCCCGGGCCGACCGATTCAATGAGTATACGATAACAAGAGTACAACAAAGAACAGATGACGAATTCTTTGGTTTCATTTGTACAAATGCAATAAGAAGTTTTTCCGATGATGATAAAGAGTCAATGAAATTGAACCTTATTGCGTGGTATAATAATGTATTGAAACTATATTGATGACCACTTCGATTTTTCAGAAAACAATTACTTAACTTCCATACGCTTAATTGCATTAGAGAGTTTTGTAAAAGTTTTGAAAATTTTGTCGGTTTATCTGTCTGTCTGCCTGTCTGTCTGTATGTTACGCTTTCACGCCTAAACCTCTGAACGGATTTTGATGAAATTTGGTATAGGGGTAGAATAGACCATGAGGAAGGATGCGGGATAACCGAAATCCGGAGCTGCGGGCAATAGCTAGTAGTCTATGAACGGTTTTTTTTGTATATGTTTACTATTACCTATTTATTTAACTAATAAGGTGTTTTATTTTACCTCTCATCCTGCTTTGCAAAGAAAAGTTCACGTTTTCTGTATTCTAAACAAAATTTATAAGATCCCGCTTTTAAAATCCTTGTCCCGCATTTGAAATCAAAATTTCCCGCAAATTTGTATTTTGAAGTTGGCAAGCCTACTTCGAACCTACCCCAGACACCTAATTAAACCCATTTATAAGTGTTTTACTTGTAAACCTGTATAACATCAAATCTAACGAACACAAAAATAGGTTCCTGTTGTTACATTTTTCAATAGCATTTCATGTTAAAAAAGCAAACAAACCTGATTACACTCCACCTTCGGCAAGCAATAGAATGCAAAGAGGCCCGAAATATAATTTCCTTTACAAAACAAATTGGGCGAAGAGTCTAATCTCAAACAGCGTTCCCTTAATTAGAAAACGGAAAACAGTAAAATTACTGGAATTTATTTGTCACTCAACAAAACAAAATGTAATTTAACCACATTAAATGTAATTTGACCGGAGAAAATCTCATTTAACCGGTGTTACTCCATCGACGGATTGTTCCGGAGAAACAGTAGGTACTTCGACTTCAGTACTTTGGTTTTTGTAAATCATTAATTTTATAAACAATGATGAAATGGCTATAGCTTGAGCATCATAATAGGCGTCATATTCTTGATGCATACCCTGTAACAACCTTCTAATGCCCTTTTTGAAGAACCCCATATTGTAATCGCTCGGGAAAACCGTAGCAGGAGATCATTCCAAAGCTAGAGCGTGCACGGAATAAATTTATGGGCCCAATCTGGTCTATAAAAGATAGATGGTCTGTATAGCGTAATGATAGAGGGTTCGAATGAACCAATAATATTCATCGAAATCGGTTCAGCCGTTTATCAGAACGGGACGAATACGTTCAGTTACTTTTGCAGTTAATCTCGATAGCCGACTACAAGTGGGTTTGGATAAGGTTCAGAGGATGATACTGGTGGTGACGAACAATACCGCTCAAAAACATTATAACCATTTCTTTCGCTTCACCAAAGTTAGGTAGGAACGAAAATGAGTGATACTTTTTGGCTCATCCGTACTGAGAAAACCCTCACCTCTAAATTAGATTTTTAGAGCCCAATTATGAGGTTACCAAGAATATCATTTGTTAGCTGTTCACCTAAAGGTCATAGAGCAAGCTTATTACGAGGCCTGCGTTATCCGTAGAGCTGTCTGTCACAGGTTCGTATTTTTAGAATCGTGATAGCTAATAAATTTAAATTGCCACTTGACTGTCTGCTTTTGGAATACAAACCATAAATATTTTTTTTGTCTTATTTTTGGACTGTCAGACTGAGGATGAGCCTCTTCATGTCTATGAAAGACGATATGAATTTGCTTTTTTATACACATAGCTGGCAGGAAAGCACAGCACATGACTCTAGTTCAAGCATAGGAAGTGATTTACGCGGCCTGTGGATGTGTGCAAGTTCAGGGACTTCTTTTTATGAGAACTACGGAAATATTTGGCTTTTTAGCAACTGCTTAATAGCCTGCCTAGTATTCAGAGATTATATCCATACTTCCATACTTAATATTGTAAATGCGAAAGTAACTCTGTCCGTCCGTCTGTCTATATGTTACGTTTTCACGCCTAAACCACTGATTGTGATGAAATTTGGTATAGGGGTATATTAAACAATGAGAAAGGACATAGGCTATGTTTGGTTGCGATACCCGACATCCACGCGGGCGGAGCCGCGGGCAAAAGCTAGTCTATATTATAGTTTTGGTCACAACTTGACAGACTATATCTCTTGTATTATTATATGTTAAGCTGCTGAACGTTTACGTTAAGTTAGAGGCCTGCTGTTTTGAATTTTCACTTTAAATTGAATTACAATTTATTTGCAATTTAATTAAATTTTTACCAAAAATATGTAAGTACATTTATCCGCATTCTAGAACTAATAATACAAGCTAGTTAAGCTACGCTTACTTTGTATCTATAGAGCAGTGTGTAATGTAAATTACTGTTGTTTCAAATTGAATACTAAATGCACCATTCAGCTCGTATTTATTCGGTCGTATGTCAAAAACTTTAAGCAGTGTTTCAAAAGCATATTAGGTAACATTACCGAGAATATAAACTATTCGTGATCGGTTTAAATTACAACATATAAACTCACTGGAACTAATCCAATTATTGTAATAACGAGAAGTTTCATAATTTTCTAGAGCACTTGGCAATTATTCTGTTAAACTAAAAACTAAATTAAAAACTTTGTAATGTTTGAGCATTTCGAAGCCAGAACTTCTAGCATTTGAGTATGATAGTTTATAATTAACCATATGGAACGATATTTGAGTTTGTATGTGAGAGTTGAAAATCAAACAATTACGAGTCGTATTTGCTTAGAAAGTGCTCTCAATAAAATCCTAGAATATTTAGAGAATAAACAAGCTTGGAAATGAGCTATTCGCTCAGCTATGCTACTCAAGCAAATCACTGTATTAGACCATAAGTATTCGACTAAGTGAATGGTTGTATATAGACCAATAAAAAGTGCTCGCTGAGTTTCTTGCCGGAGTCTTCTCACGCCGCGCCGTTGTCCGTTTGCTAAACTAGTCCTTATTATTTATCACTTTTTAATTTTACTGCTTTTGTCAAAGATGAAAGAGATATACTTTTCAATACTTCTTCCCGAGAAAATAAGTGGTGTACTTTTTTTATATTGTTGTATGGTTACCGGGTCAGGCTAGCAAATTAATTAAAATTAAAAACGGGAAATAAACACATACATTATAACATAACATAACATAACATAACATAAACTCACGCCTATATTCCCCGAAGGGGTAGGCAGAGGTGCCAGCACCCACATTTCGCCAGTTTATGTTTAGGTCCCAATGTAATAGGTGGCGAGCCTATTGCCATTAACCGGGCACTTATAAACCTGCGATAAATACACACATAACTTTGAAAAGCATCGAAAAGTCATTGGTGTGTGCCATGGTAAACCTGGGATCGAACCCGAGACCTCGTCTCAGCAGTCCATTACCCATACCACTAGGCTACCGCAGATTATTACATTATTACCTACATTATTATTATACATAATTATTTATTAATATAATATATTACAGTCCATCAAATCTAAGAGGTACCGTTTGACGTTTCTTATTTTTCAAACCGAAACAACTTTGGTCATACGTACATTATTCAGTTTCGATAACCTTTTTCATAAAACCATGAGTTTAGAAAGATTTCATTATTGTATCTAAAAATGTACAATTCTTAATATCTAAATGTAATTGAAAACTTTCAAACAAAGCAAAATAACACATATTTACACAGTAAATAATTTCTAATAGTTATATTCTTGACCTCATTACAAAGTTACGTAGTTAGGTCACTGCACGTAGTGTTGCGATTCTTCGGATACACTTGTATGCAAAAAAATCGTTTACATATACGAAAAATCGAATGTATTATTTACAAATTACACTTGACAACCAAACAAATATTTTTTCATGTGAATGGGATTTATCTCACATATTACGATTACATAACTAAATAGTTATGTAATCGTAAAATATGAGATAAAACCCATTCACCAAAAATACGTATTTATAAATCAAATATATTTGCTTCTTTAAAAAGTTGTCGAAAGCGATTTGTCGATTTTTGATTTTCGCGCCCAAATAAGTCGGGGTTTCTCGCGCTAACGCTGTCGAAATAGTAAATGGAGTCAGGGATAGTGTTTTTTACATTTATTTTTGTGTATGATAGTATGGGTTTGCATATTACAGAGAAATAAACAAATTTTTAACAAGCACATCCATTGATTTTACAATTACAATTTTTTCTTCTAAGTCTTATTTCTACGTCTAAAACTAATAAAAATAAGGTATGTAGAACCCATTCACAAAAATGTTGTTGCCTGATGTTATAAATTAACGACGTTACTGCGCGACCGCATAATGCACTGAATACACAGATACCCTAAAATAAATTAATTTAATTATTTTTAGGTCAATAGGCAAAATCGCAGGTGTCCAAGTCTCTACAATTTTTTTTTTCTGGCAACACTGCCAACTACAAGCGCACGCGGTCCGCTCGGTCGGTTCGGCGTCAGCAGTCTCTCGCCATCTTGGAAGCTGACTGTGCGCGTACTTGCTTTCTCGTTTGTGTTTTACAATTTGTGACTTGGCTATTACTTTTCTGGACTGATCATTCTTTATCCGTTTACCTTGGCAATATTTATACTGGACTCCGAACTAAGCAAGTGTTTATTAATAATGTCGAAAAGAGGACGTACTTTGAACAGCCAGGCTCGTGAATTGGTGGTGAAATTACACGAGTATTTTGAGCGTGAATCTCAAAATGGTGGACTTCTACTGCCAGTTACACAAGTTCGGGATCGCGTCGGTGAAGCTCTCGGTATTGGTAGCCGCACCGTTGGCAAAATATTAAGTGAAAAATATGGACCTTCGGGGAGTGACAGTAACGTACTTCACACACCGAAAAAACGAAAAAGAAATAAACCTGTGACAGGCATCGATGAATTCGATAGTCATGCTATTAGAAACCATATATACGGGTATTTTACAAGAGGCGAATTTCCAACATTGGCAAAGTTATGTGCAACTTTAAAAGATGCCGGGCTGTATAAGGGAAGCATAGAGTCGTTGAGAACGGTAATAACAGGAATTGGCTTCAGATACAAAAAAGTTGACAAACGAAAAATTGTTATGGAGCGACATGACATAATTATGCAGCGACTAACATTCCTGCGCGAAGTTAAACAAATTATAAACTGGGATAATGTAATATTTTTGGACGAAACTTGGCTAAATTCCAACCATTCTGTGCCGAAAACATGGACTGATGATTCTGAAGCTTCGTGCTCGAAGGTGCCGATAGGAAAAGGTGGACGCCTCATAATATGCCATGCTGGGTCAGCGTCTACAGGCTTCGTGGAAAACTCTTTATTAGCTTTCCAATCCAAAAGCACTAAAGAGTATCATGAAGAAATGGACGCAGTAAGGTTCCGAGAGTGGTTCTTAAATTTATTACAGAATATCCCTCCTAACAGCACAATTATAATGGATAATGCCCCATACCACTCTGTGCAAATTGATAAAGCACCTACGTCAGCCAATAAGAAAGCAGATTTGGTGGCATGGCTGCAAAGAAAAGGAGTGGATGCCGACATGTCACTATTAAAAGCTGAATTATTACAGTTAGTGAAATTGCATAAACCACCAAAACCGACATATGTAATTGACCAATTGGCCGAAGAGCACGGGCACAAAGTCATACGACTTCCTCCGTACCATTGCCAATATAATGCCATTGAACTGATTTGGGCCCAAGTTAAAGGTAATATTTTATAATATTATAATAATAACACGAGTACTTCTAACATTTATAATTTAAACAATGGTTTTCGTCTGCTATCAAATAGTTACATTATTGTTTTACAGGTTATGCAGCAAGACACAACACAAAACCACCCTTCAGTGTCAAGAAAATGGAAGGTTTATTAAAGGAAGCATGTGCCCAAGTTACACAGGAAGATTGGAGTAAAGTAGTACAAAAAACAAAGAAAATAATAATGGACGACTTCGAAAGAGACGTACACTTTGATAATGTAATGGACAATCAACTGGTCATTAATTTAAATGACGATGATGACGAAGACGACGATACTAGTACTAGTAGTGAATAAAAAAATATCCTAAACATTTCTTTTATTTAATTATAACAATTGATTTCTTAAAATTCGGATATTATAGTAATCGATCTCTTAAAGTTCGGATATTATAGTAATCGATTTTTTCATCCCATCCCTATCATTCAATTGTCAGAACTGTCAAACGGTACTTCTTAGATTTGACGGACTGTAAGTTAAATACATTTATTGATTATTTAATGTATAATAATCTCAGCACAAGGGTAGTATTTTCCTACTGCAAATAATTTTGAAGTCACTTCACGCGCCAAATGTCGTGTTACGTAATGATATAGAAAAATTAATTTCTTTTCTTACGAATTTTGCAAAGGTTTTCCTCCTTTGATATAAAATGTTTACAAATCTGAACTGTTTGTTTTGGATGAGGAGTTTTGTGATTATCAAAATGGGCATTAGAAATATGTTGATTTCAGGTAGAATAGAGATTATTTTTGCTGTATAGGGTCCAATAAAGATCACCAAATTACTTATTATTTATTAACTACACATACCAATTAAGAACACAGTCTTATTACTATTAATTAACTACAAGTAATTAATAATTAACTAGCCAAGTTAGAACAAATACAGAAAATGCGTTTATTTTGAATAACTGCAGCACATAAAACATTACATACATACATAAATACTCGAGCCCATAAATCCCCGAAGGGGTAGACAGAGGTTTATTAACACCCACGTTTCGCCAACTATGATTTTCGGCCCCACGTAATAGGGGGCGAGCCTATTGCCGTCTAGCGGGCACTTTGTATTGGGTTGTATGTTTACTGTCGGATGGAGAACAGCCCTATCCCTTAGTCGCCTTTTACTACACCCACAGGGAGAGCTGGGTAAATAAAAATTTTGCGCAAACTATTAAAAAAGAAACTATAACGGCAACACTGCCAACATTTTCTCCTGCCCACCGGCCATATAATCACACCTGCCAACTGAATTTCACCATCAATCCATTATAACGTGTATACTAAAGTCAACGTATATCTTCATTGCATATTCCAAGTTAAGTGATATTGCTGAGTCAGTCAACCTAAGACCTCGGTAAACGTAAACTAGATGAGATGTCGTCAGGGATTTGAAGCGTCCTTTGAACTGCCTAAGATCACAACGTACGTGACTCGTACACATCGTTAGCTAATAGAATAGCTGTCGGAAGCTTAGTGGGAAGTAGTGAGTCTTACGATTGAGAAGTCCCAGGCACGAAGCCTGTCATCCTAGTAGAAGCAGGCGACGGCGGGCGGCGCAAAGTACTAGATGTAGACACCATGGTCACAACCCGAAGAGGCCCGTCTCTGCAGAGATGGTCCCGGGTTTGCCGGGGTCCGAAAAATATGTTTTCTGCAATCTCACCTCCGTCCGGTTCGAGTAAGACATAACCACCTCCACCGGCTCCGGCGGAGGGAGGGGGGGTATCCATGGGGATATTTCGTATGAAAAAAAACTCGAATCCTAACCATTACTGGTAGACAATTACCTCCGGAACGGCCGATATGGAGTTCTCCCAATCGTCGTACAGTCGACCGGTCGAGACAAAATTTATGCAGGTGGGCCGCAGGTAACCGCGTGTAACTGCGATGCTCCCGTGCTGTCCATAGCACATTTGGATCTTGTCCCTTATTTCCTTTCTTTTCCCTGCACTAAAGACGATTTGAATAAAACCACTAACAGCGCAGTTTAGATGGCACAATTTTATTCATGACTTTTGAGTCATGAAAAAAATTGATGATGACATGACCAACCCTAGTGTGGACGATTGCACCAGGAATTTTAAATGGGTATAAATTTGCCCACCAGTGGGGAAAACTGGACACACATTTTTTTCACATTCCACTTTGCAGTGGGGACGCTTGGCCCACCAAGCGGAAGTATCCGAATTATTTAGTGCCACCAGTAAATTATTGACACGAAAAGATGGAGACTGGTAGACAAACTCAATAAATCAATTAACCGGTCGCAGTCCACTGCTGGACATGAGGTGTGAGTGACAGTTTCCAAAAAGAATAATATTTCTTCTCTCAAAACTAGTTTCGATTAAAGAAACTGTAGTCTGTGAGCAAAATGCTCTTATAAAATTGAAGACTATTTAAACAGTAAACAAGGTTGGAAAATGAATTGTTTGCCCTACAATGCTACTCAAACAAAACCTTGTAATTAGATTAAATGAAACATGTTTGTGAATAGTCCACAAAAAACCTGGTGAAATCCTTGCTCGAGTTTTCTACACGAGTCTGTGTTGTAAACCGGTTGTTAGCTAAGCCAAGATTTATTTAGTAACTAGCTTTTGCTCACGGCTCCGCCCGCGTGGATGTCAACATAGCCTATTTCCTTTCTCATGGTCTAATCTACCCCTATACAAAATTTCATCAACATCGGTTCAGTGGTTTAGGAGTGAAAGCGTGACAGACACAGTTACTTTCGCATTTATAATATTAGTACGCTAGTACTATTATCTATTCTGCGATATTAGTATTAATAGTAGGGAAACAGCAGTTATTCATCCGACAGTAATCATACGCCGCAATTCCTGGGCACACGGCTTACCATTGCCCCGAGTATCGGGATCCTAGGCGTCGACATTTCAAGTGACGTCCAGTACCGCAGTCATTTAGAGGACAAGGTTAAGCTGGCATCAAAGAAACTTGGAGTTCTTAACAGGGCGAAGCAGTACTTCACTGCGGGGCAGCGACTCCTTCTTTATAAGGCACAGGTTCGACCCCACATGGAGTACTGCTGTCATCTTTTTGCCGGGGCGCCCGCACGCCAGCTTAACCCTTTCGACTCGGTGCAAAGACGTGCGTTGAGGCTCGTCGACAGTCCCATACTCGCAGGCGATGTGGAACCTCTCAGCCTCAGGAGGGACTTTGCCTCACTGTGTGTTTTCTACCGCCTATATAATGGTTTGTGCTCAGATGAATTATTTGACATGATGCCCACAGCTACATTCTATCATCGCACCGCTCGCCATAGACAGGGAATTCATCCCCACACATTGCATCCGAATACGGTACGCACCGTGCGGTATGAAAGGAACTCCATCCCACGTACGCTCAAGCTGTGGAATGAACTCCCTGCCACGGTTTTCCCAAGCGACTACAATATGGGGTTCTTCAAGAGGGGCATTAGAAGGTTTCTTCAGGGTAGGCAGCGCGAGTGTAACGCCCCTGGTGTTGCATACGTCCATAGGCCACGGTAACCACTTTCCATCAGGTGGGCCGTGTGCTTGTCTGCCACCTAAGTGGTATAAAAAAAAAAAAAAAAAAAAAAACAGCCCAAGACAAAGTACCCACTGGACGGCAATAGGCTCACTCCCTGTTACGTGGGACAGAAAATTATAGTTGGTGAAATGTGGATGTTAATACACCTCTGCCAACCTCTTTGGGGATTTACTGGCTTGGGTATATGTATGTATGTTATTTAGTAATCGCTGTTACCCGCAGCTTTGCCTGCGGGGAATTTTGATCCCAGTCCCGCTACAAATGCGAACCTTTCTCCGGGATAAGCTATTAGAAAGTAATTAAACAAATATTCAAATATCTTCACGTTTTATTGATAATAACTAGGAAGTATCTAATTGCCGGTTCCAGTCCTGTCCTGGTTTTTTTTAAAGAATATTAGAACCGAAATCACTAATATTCCCTCTAGCTAAGCCAAATTGCTTCTGCTAGGAGTAGGTTCAAGTCGGTGTGGCCAGGATTTGAACCCGGGACCTCTCGATCGTAAGGCCGACTCCTTAACCACTAAGCTACCGGTGCCATTATGAATGTTCCTAATTTTAATCTATTATTTAGTAGTTAAACTAACCTATGAGTTTACTATTTGACGTTTTGTAATTAAAATTAAAATTGAATCCTATCTATATATTATATAGGTATTTATAGACCGAACTATATCGTTAATAATTAACAAACTTTAGAACAACTTTGCAAGGGTACGTTACCTACATGTTACTCCAACAAAATTATTCCGTATCCTAATAGGATTATTCACGTGTGAGTTATTAAGCGTGCTTAGTTTTAGACAAGCGCTATATTCTGGATCGGAATAGATCTATTTGATGCACTACAATATTAGAATTGGGTATTCTACTGACTAGTCAAAATAGTTGCTATATAATAAACGTCAAAACGGTAAGTTATAAGGCAACTTGTATGAAAAAATTTTAGTGACGTCAAAAAATAGTCAAATTATTTACTGGCTTATTCCCGTGTACTCCAAATCTATTGTTCTACAAAATTCATATTTTCATACATTGATTACCAGGAGCTCGTTGGGTGGATTTAAAAAATAAATAAAAAACGATAAAATAAGAACCGACGCAACTTTTACCACTCTTTTACAATTCTTAATTTAATGTGCTCGGATAGATAATGTATTTTAAGTACAGAAGAATAACCAATTCTACTAATATTAGAAATGTGAAAGCTTGCGTGATTTGTAAATGGATGTTTGTTCGACTCAACGAATTGTATCTGGATGAACCAGCAAGAATACTAATAGTTTCGATTTATTAGTACTTTTTCAAATCGAATACATAGGGAAAAAGAATCTTCTCGGGCGGGACTCGAACCCGCAGTCTTTCCCTTACAGGGGGAATGCCTGACCAATTCGGCTACCGAGACACGCCCGATATGATTCAAATTTCCCATCTTATACGTTTTTAAGGCGACGTGGCGTCATCTACCGATTTTCTTACGAACTATCGGAATCAATGAATGATGTTACAATCATTTTTAAACATTGATTTTTGATAACTGCGCCCAAACAATTGAAGGAATTTTTACAGCATTAAGTATGCTAACTATACAAATCGAATACATAGGGAAAAAGAATCTTCTCGGGCGGGACTCGAACCCGCAGTCTTTCCCTTACAGGGGGAATGCCTGACCAATTCGGCTACCGAGACACGCCCGATATGATTCAAATTTCCCATCTTATACGTCTTTAAGGCGACGACGTGGCGTCATCTACCGATTTTCTTACGAACTATCGGAATCAATGAATGATGTTACAATCATTTTTAAACATTGATTTTTGATAACTGCGCCCAAACAATTGAAGGAATTTTTACAGCATTAAGTATGCTAACAATACAAATCGAATACATAGGGAAAAAACTTTTTCAACAAACAACTTTGTTTTACTTTATCAAAGTCAAAATATGTCCCTCCCAATATTATTTTACTGTAATTAAACGCATTTATTAAAGTCATAAATTTTAAAAATAATATTCAAATAGGTATCCTATACTCTTCGACAAAAATAAATATAAATGTATTAATATTCTTCCAAGGGTCTCCCTCCTTGCGCTTATCCTATAGAAGACCGATATAGTCTGATATTATTTATGTTAATGGATTCACAAGGAGGGATTTAATATTAAGGCCTTTACTTAAGGACGACAGACGTAGCGCTTTAGTTATAAATGAGAATGATGACAAGGTTCTATTAGTAACGACGCCATCTTTCAACATTGTTTTATGTTAGAAGAGCTTTAATTGATTTATGTGGATGATGAGCTTTAATTGAAATTGAGAGAAAATATGGCTGAGAAACAATAACGGTGTTGAGGTTTTAGAAGTAAGAAACTGTATTTATGATCCGAAATACACCTGAATCCCTTCAAATTTCCCTCGCCCTTAAAGACAGATATAAAGAGAAGGGAAATTTGAAGTAGTTCAGGTGTAGCTCAATAGCTCAGTTGGAAGAGTATTCTCCCTGTAAAGGAAAGATCGTGGGTTCAAGTCCCGCTTGAGTGCTTCATTTTTCCCGATGTACCTATTTAGAATTTAATTAACATAATACCTAAATGCTATAAAAATTTCATTCAAATGTATTTATGATGTTTGTAATGTATTGTGTAGATGCGATTTATTATCTTTTTATTACTTACTAACTTTAGCCCGCGGCCCCGCCCGCGTGGATGTCGGTTATCGCGATAAAACATAGCCTATGTCCTTTCTCAGGATTTAATCTACCCCTATACCAAATTTCATCAAAATCGGTTCAGTGGTTGAGGCGTGAAAGCGTAACATACAGGCAGATAGACAGAGTTACTTTCGCATTTATAATATTAGTATGGATGAATAAACTGTGACGTGGTGTGGACAACCCCCCCCCCCCCCTAAATTTTCTAACTGCGTGTTTCTCGCAGGTAAAATCCCGCGTTAATGGATGCTGAGTATAACCAGAAGGTTCAGTGCAGTAGTGTGGTAGTATATAGGCAAATGGCTCACACTATGAACATCTTTGAAAGAATAACCGACACCCGCGTGGATGTCGGTTATCGCTTAGTGTTGAGTCAACGCTATTGAGTATCTCAAAATCCTTTCAGAGGAGATGCCTACGTCATAGTAGCTTTATGCATGCAGCCTCAGCCCGATCGGTTTAAAATTGACAAAGTTTTATACTAACTTTCATCCCCTAATTTATTCCCTTGGGGGTATAATTAATCAAAATCCTTTCTTAGCGGATGCCTGCGTCATAACATCTACCTGCATGCCAAATTTCAGCCCGATCCGTCCAGGGGTTTGGGCTGTGCGTTGATAGGTCACTATGTAAATAAATAAATAAATATTCCACAACATTCCACACAACGCTATCTAGACCCATGGTAAGCTTTTATAGCTTGTGTTATGGAATCTAGAATGCGGATAAACATACTTATATACCTTTTTTTTTTTGTAAATATATACATATTATACATAGAAACACCCAGACCAATGCAAATAGCCATATTCATGCATACAAATATTTGCACTGAGTGGGAATCGAACCCGCGCCTCCTGCGTGGCAGTCGCGTGCACTACCGCCACGCCACGTCAGTCAGTCAGTCACCTTTGAGTTACATATATTTAGAAGAAGTAGATAATATTCGTAGTAAAACTCAGAATCATATTCGGCTTAGCAATTAATTGATAAATAATTCTTGTTTATACTATTGATTGATGGCACTGCTGCACACATTGAGTAAGACTTTCCACTATATTTTATTGTTCACCTGATCGGTTTCGTCTCACGGTCTTCTCAATAATAATTCCTGCTAGAACTTCAAAAGTTGAGGCACCAACTCCGCAGTTATAAAACACGCCTTAAAATGACTAAGTACTACACGTCTAGTTTCAAAAAGTTTTGAAGCGCCCGATAAGCGGCGCGTTCAGCCGGCGGCGGCCGTTATATAAAGGCTGGTTTGCACAACTAAAATCACGTCATTAATCATGAGCCACCACGTTTCAGTTTAATTTTCAATTTATCCTTTTGCGGGCAAGGTTACAAAGTTGAACGGAGTTTGCGTACTAGTTATATGGTACTTACTATCATATGTTACAACTCTTGTACGCTGTAACTTGGCTATTGGAAGGTGATTTTGAGTTTTTAATAAATAGTGTGTTACGTATTTTAAACGTAGCCGCCTCCGCTGATGTGGCCACGTCTTACGGCAAACGCCCAGCTACGGGGGTAACAAATGCCTGGCAATGGCACCCCTACCGGGTCCAGGTAGAAGGGTTGGGCTTAAGAAGTGCTGGCTTAGTGTCGTGGAGGGTGACATGCGTGCAAACGGTCTCACTCCCTTGGACGCCCAAGATCGTGCGAAGTGGAGGAGGAAGAGCCGGAAGGTGGACCCTTAGCTCCGAGGGCACCATGGCCTCGGATGAACGTCTTTATGTGGACGATGATAACGTATATTAAACGCTAAGGTAGATACGTGTAAATGATATGGTAAAAGAATATAAAAAGACAAACGGAACATATCTCATATATCTCCGGTTCTACTCAACCGATTGCAATCAATATAATTGAACTTAACATTTTAAGCTGTCTACACACAAGGTGGCCTTATTTTAACGTTTTTGTCGATTACCGTTAAAATAAGGCCGCTGGCGTTGGTAGACAGCCAACTGAGACCTTTAAAACAAAAAATCGTATCAAATTCCGTATAGTAGATTTCACGTCCATCACGGACAAACAAACAAGAAATAAAAAAAAATCAGTATCGTTAATATAACATAACATTAAAAAAAATATATTGCATCTACAATGTACAGACACCACTTTTTTAATTGTACAGTAGTATAGATAGAGAGCAAAAACATCACAGTCAGTATTTCCTCTCCGTTACAACACCGACAAAACTACAGGTTAAGCCAATAAACTAATCAGGATAAGATAACGTTGATTGCGCCAAATACTGCATTCCCAGAGGCAAGGATTTATTTTGGCGTAATCAAAAGCGAGAGGTAGCGAGTAATGAATCTGTTAACCTAACGAAAGCACGAAAAACATTGGAAAAAATGAAATGCTCAAGTGAGACTCGAACTCACGACTATTCGCTTACAGGGCGACTGCTGGCCTGTAAGCGAAAGGTCGTGAGTTCGAGTCTCACTTGAGCATTTCATTTTTTCCAATGTTTTTCGAACTTAACAGTTAGCATAATAAATGCTATAAAAAAAAATTCATTCTAACGAAAGCAGTTTACTCTAAAATACATGAAACTGTAACAAACAGAGTGGCTTAATGAATCATCTTAAGTGAAAGATCTTCGAGTTAGTCCCACCCTCTCACGGACTACACGTAACGTGCGAAGCGGGGCGTGAAAAGGCATCTGATGAGGCCGTCAAGCTGAGTACCACCACTGTTAACATGGTACATGTTTACGATGGTGACCCTCTTTCCGAGACTTTGTCTTTAGCTTAACATCAGGCTAGGTGAATTAAAATTGTCGTGTCCTTTATTTAAAAAAAAAAGTCGATCACCTACGGCGCAAAAGATTAAATCAAGGACGTACCAGTTCGGCGCCTCTTTTTTTACCACGTCCATAAAATCTTGGAAATCTTTTTTAGCATCACACGGACACGCGTTTCCTTCTTCCTCCAGTCTCGGTGGGAAAAAGTATCTGCCGAGGCCGTCAAGCTGAGGGCCACCATTCTTGGTGTTTATAATGATGACCCTCTTTACTGAGACTTTACTTTACTTTCAGCTTTTCATCAGCCGAGGCGAGGAAAATATAATTTCAACATTTGATTGAAAGAACTCCAAGGTATACAGAGATCCGGTTTTTAGCATTCCATGGATTCACCGTGCGGTCGCCGGGTCCATGGCGTGGTACAGAGAGGAACACTGTGACGGCGCCTGGGACTTGCGACCCAGGTGTAGGTTTAGGGTGGCCACCTTGTGATGCATCAGCGCTCACCTGCACCGTCAGTCGTGTTCCCCCCTCTACCTATCCAAATTTGGTAAGATCCTATCAACGCCGTTTTAGATATTCGTTTGAGTAAAGAGCTTACTGAAGCTCTTGGCAATCCGAGGTCTTTAAATAAGTTATACAGGGATTTAGCTGGAATTCCCCTTGCTCCTACTTCCACGGCGTAGAGTTTAACCACATAGCCATTTTTGGTTAACTCGTTGGTCAGGTCAAAGTATTTGTTTATTTTTATAGCGTGGTCTTTAGGTATGTTAGTTTCCCACGGTACTGTGAGTTCTACTAGTACTGCACGCTTTTGCTGTTTTGAAAATAGGAATATATCGGGTCTGGATGACGAGGCACAAACATCCTCCGGTATTTTATAGTGTTTCTCATACGAATCTGCGAGTAATGTCCAGTCAGCGGCTGCTATCAAAATTGAGTACGGCTTTTGATTTGTCTTTTTTGAGCAGCCTTCCTTTACAAATGCGACGTCATTTCTTTGGTTTGTGGTTAAACCCTTTTTCGCTCTAGCTACCGCCAAACTTACCGCCTCACGTACGATTTCTAATACCTTATCATGTCGGCGCGAGTAATGACCCCGGTCTAATAGCGTCCTACAACCCACCAGTAGGTGCCTAGCAGTACCAATTGCTTCACCACAAGAGTTACATGTTTTATCTGTGGCTTTTCCCCATCTGACAAGATTGCTTTGGTCGGGGAGGGTCAACTGGAATGCATTGAGATAGAATTTAAGAAGAGCCGGTGACCAGTCGTATATTAAGGTACGCCATTTTAAGGCTATGGGAATACAAAATTCACCTAGTGTTAACCATTCGTTTTGTACTTCTAGGTTCATTGCGTGCACTTTGTAGGTATTATTTTCATCTACTTGAAGAAAAGATTTTGTTATGTCTTTGTCTGACTGCCTCCTAGTACTACCCAAACCTACCCTACCAGTCTGCGAGCCTATCATGAATTTTTTATGGAATTGGAGGCGCGACTCGAGCTCTTTAGTACTTTGGTCTTTTGGAAGAGCTTGCACGATTTCGTCTTTTGATTTCGCTAGGACGTGCATTTTGGTTACTCTTAGATGTTTATATAGTTCCGATGGTTTCTTGAACGTCATTCCAAAGTTATTTGAGGCTCTATATAATGTCGATGGGTCTGCCGACTGAGCTAGCCCCAGCCACGACTTCAATGTCTTCGTAACATTCGCATCTAGTTTTTTGAGAAGGCTCTGGCTTATATCATAAACAAGAAACGGCCAGTTAAGACGCGAGGTTAAATAGTTGTCGTAAATCCATGCTTTTTTAACATTACTTAGTGGCTGCTGATCTACCTTTTTTATATCGATAATGAAGTTATTGATTACTTCTTCTAAAGCTGGAGTGCAACCTCTGTTATCTATTTTTCTTCCGAGAAATTTAAAAGGCACGGTTTCGGATATCGTCGAAACGTTTTCCCCGCCTATACTAAGCCCTGGATCATATGAGGTACCCAGACATAGACAGTAGCATTTGCTAGGTTTTGTTTTCATTCCATCTGTCCATGTACAGAATTCATCCACTTTACGCAACAGGTCTTGGCACTGCTTTGGGCTGCGAGTAAGTATTGCGAGATCATCTGCAAATGCGAGGATGGATTCCGTGTATTTACCGTTTAGTTTAAGTTTCAATCCTCTGTAATTGTTGTTAAATTTAGGAGCAGGCTTTTATTTCGGTGTTGGAAGGTCAGATGGAAGCTTCTTCCAAAAAGTCGTATGAACCAAATCACATGGAGGAGAACGAATTAGAAAATCTCGGGGAAAACCTCGGATGCAACTAGGAACGACTTTAAAATGATGATGATGAACAACTTTAAAATTTGAAGCTCCCCAAAAATTAATGAATAGAATATTAATAAATGTCAGAGGTGATAATTTCGTACCTCAGGATTCGCGAGGAACGACAAAATGTCCAATATTTGCAGATTAAATACATCTTTTATGATTTATTCATTTGAGATCTACTTTAAGTATTCTAATTCTTTTGGCAAATTTATCGCTATTATTTTTACCTACTTGTTTTCGGAGTAGAATAGATGCACCTTCTAGATCTTCGTCGTTTGGATATAGATGACAAAATTTCAGATAAATTACAAAGTATAAGTGATGGTGTTTCCTTTAATAACATAAAATAAAAATTTAACACCACCAATTAATCCACCAACTAATTTAACTCCTCATCCCCACTTTAAACTCCATACCTTTTAAACGGCTCAACCGATTTTCATCAAACATGTCTAAAAACACTCGCACATAAGTCACCTTTAATACAAAAGAAAACTAAATTAAAATCGCTTCATCTGTTCAGGAGCTTTGATGCAACAGACAGACAGACAGACACGTCAAACTTATCACTCTTTGCGTCGGGGATTAAAAAATCGAAATTAATCAAAAACAATTCGTACAAAAACTCATAGAACAAATAGCTAAATTGCTACTCGTCCGTCAGAGTGCCACTGTGTATTCTCGAGTGTAATGAAACATCAATTGAACACATACCAAACGCGGGTATGTAGTTAACATTCTTGGAATTGACAAACGTTCTAAAATTGGCACACAATAGTAGGAATTGTGCTCCAATTTCTGTCTCTCGTGATGCCGATATCGTTTACAGTTTCCACGCGTTGAACAAATTGTACCGAGATGTTAAATCGAGAAGCCTGGTTTCAATTTACTGCCACTACCTATAACTAGCTATAATGAAATCATAAATCAGTTGTGTCTATACATTGGAGATATTTAAAAAAAACTTGAGTTATGTTAAACTAGCTTTTACCCGCGGCTCCGCCCGGTCGGAAGTCGGTTATCGCGACCAAACATAGCCTATGTCCTTTCTCATGGTCTAATCTACCCCTATACCAAATTTCATCCAAATCGGTTCAGTGGTGTAGGCGTGAGAGCGTAACAGACAGACAGATATAGTTACTTTCGTATTTATAATATTAGTATGGATTAAGACGTGACAGGCTTCAAATTTGAGATATTTTTGATCGCAATTGGTTGAGTAGAACCGAAAGAAGACCAAAAGTTGCTACAACCGATATCAGGTTAAGCCGCGGGTATCAGCTACTATACAAATCATTAGAGCGATTCTCTCTCCAGGTATCTTATTCCTTTGATACATCATATTCTCTTTATTATATAGCCATTATACGCCCGTCTTCTTTACAATACCACATCTTTGGCTTTCTTTGATTTTTTTCTTTACGTACTTATAAAGCTTATTTTATTATTTGAATATATGAATAACAAGCTTATAATGTTATCTTGTTATTTGACTTCAAACGTATTATAAATCTACAAATAAATAGAACCAATATTTGAATGAAATTTTACATTATTTAGTACGCTAAGTATTGAAATCGATTTAGAAAGGATTTTTTTTGATCAGTCCAGGCGGGATTTGAACCCGCGATCCTTCTCTTACAGGGAGAAAGTTTTGACCACTAAGCTACCAAAGCAAGGTCTGGACTGATAAAAAAATACACTTTTTTAATATAGGATACGTCAATTTGACTTCACCTCGCCTTATACTTGATTGGGGTCGACTTTCTAGTCCTGAACTTCAATATTTTCCGTGTGGCGACTTCGACTACCAACTGGCGATATCAAAGTTCTGTATTTAAGATTATTCGAACATTTTAGGGCTCCTACTACACGTAATAGCTGCTATAGATGGTCGTATAGCAACCGGGACCGATGCTCTCCGGGACACGGAAATTCGGAAATCTATCTATCTATCTACCACCTAAATATTCCCCCTGCAATAAAATTATATTATGCTCATACCCTTTCTCCTGAGGGATAGGCAGATTCTGTTATCTCTGACTATTACCCGCCACCTATTTCTATCCTTCCGCAATTAACGAACTTCCTCTGCTGTTATTAAACCTTTCAAGCAAGCCCCGTTTCTAGTCCTTATGACCAAAATAATGTCATTGATACGATAAATTATTCATCATCATCTCCTACACAAAAGTATGGTACCTAAATGTGCATTGTAAACTGTATGGTATTATTTTTGGTTTTTTTTTTTTTTTATATAGGACACGTCAACTTGACTTCACCTCGCCTGATGTTAAGCTAAAGGCAAAGTCTCGGAAAGAGGGTCACCATCGTAAACATTTACCATGTTAACAGTGGTGGCACTCAGCTTGACGGCCTCATTAGATGCCTTTTCACGCCCCGCTTAAAGGACCCGGGACTGCAGGAAGAAGGAAACACGTGAGCTGGTGCACTGTATTGCATTATTTGTGCACTGTATTGTATTATTTGTGCACTGTATTGTATTATTGATATTCACAAGTGTATTACTTGTCTATAATTGGCAATAAGTAAGATGTAACACCATTTCACGGCGTGCCCGTCACTGCCTAATGTTACGCTTTGTGTTCGTAGCAACGTTACACTGGCTGTGCCAACACTGCCAACGCGACTAGCTGCGACTTGTATTGCAGAATAATAAATAATATTACATTTTATTGATTGGTTTAGTTTATATTCAATTCGTTAAATACACTCAGCTTGTAACAAAAAATCAAGACAATTATTCGCTCAACTATACTACTCAACCAATTTTTTATTTAGACCAAGTGATTTTAAATACTTGATAGATAGAAAATGCTGCGTGTCTCGCGAAGCCTTCTGAGGTCGGGACCGCATTTTGAAGTTTAATTAGTTCTGTTTTAATAGTCTAGTCAGGAAACTGTATCTTACGGTACAGGTTGTTTAGTCACTATGAGTATTGCTTATTAGGTAATCAGGTGAAAAAAAATACTAATAATAATTTATATATAATAATTGTATATTAGAAGAATTAAAAGGTTACAACTATGACTGCTACCATGCTATGACTTCGAAAGAAAAAAGTGTTTGTTGTGCGTAGGATGTTGCTATTTTGATCTTTCTTTTTTATAGTAATTTGCGCATATAAAACTTATCATGGATGTTAATTCAGATTACACTTACCATAAAAAACACCAACTTAGACAATTTGACCCTGACAAAATTACAAACAAACATTGCAAGTTCAAAGAAACCCGGTTTTAACTTTTTGTCTCGTCGTTATAGGTCGGAATTAGGTAGAGTTATTTATGTACTTGTATCTAAATGTTGATATATTAATGTGGATCTTCCCGGGTTTTCTGATGGACAGACTCGTGCGGCCAACAATATTGCAAATGAATATGACAATCTTTTTCCTTGCAATTTGTTAACTTATTGTATTTTATTGTAATAATAATTAGGTGTAAAGCCATTTTGAACCTTATTAACTTTCTTAAAAAATATTTTAAATGTATTTTTGTACAGTTGGGATGGGTATGATTTGTTTTTTTTATTTTGTTTTTTTTTTGTTTTTAAAAAAGAATATTAGAACCGAAGTTACTAATATTCCCTCTAACCCCTCCAACTAAGCTGAATTGCTTGTGCTGGGAGTGGGTTCACATCGGTAGTGTAATGGCCAGGATCGAACCCGGGCCCTCTCGATCGTAAGGCCGACTCCTAAACCACTAAGCTACCGACGCTTTTATTTTGTTATAAAGAATCATAATAATTTTATCAATAAAATTATTGAGCGCGCGGTCATTTTCTGCTTTTTCATTTATTAATTTTGAGATTTTCATGAAATCAGTGTAAGTACATAAATAAATCTAACTAATTCCGACCCATGCTACTACATTTTTGAGGAACCTTCTTCGTCTGAATTACTTAGATAACATGAGCTCTAAAGAGATTTTTAGATTAGCAAAACTTTTTTAATACTTTAAATCGGAAAAAGTCTACATCCAAGATGAGACACAAACCCGTGACTATCACTCTCTAGGGATTCCCCCTAGAGAGAGAGACTTGTATCATTCAGCTACCTAGACACGTCTTGAACAGCCATAATTATATAAGTATACGGCCCAGGGCGCAGTTCCTGTTTTAATTTATTGGTAAAGTTGGCTCACTAATTGCTCAAAAAATCATTTCTTTGAACCGTTTATAAAAAAAAATCTGCAATTACTTGGAAAACCTTGAAGAGTCTGCAAGTTTTACTGCCAGTATTTTTACTACGGTTTTGCGTAGGTAGGTGGTTCCCGGTAGAGTACGTTCATATTACAGAAACACGCGATACGAGCAATCTATGGCCTCGGACCCCGTGACTCGCTGAGAGAAGTTTTTAAGGAAATTAATATTTTAACAGTTGCTTCCCAATACATTTGATAATATCTTATATGTACGCAAGAATCTAAATCTCTTCAAAAAAAACTCTGACCAACACAATTAGGTATAATACTAGAAACAAAAATAAACTTGCAGTGCCAAAACTCAGGCTTCATAAGGTTGGTAATTCGTTTGTAGGCAATTGTATAAAATTGTTTAATAAAATGCCTCAGGATCTGATAGACATGCCACTTAATAAATTTAAAATTCAAGTGAAAAATTGCTTAATAAAAAAAGGTTATTATAAATTAGACGAATACTTAAATGATAAAGATGCATGGTCATCCTATTTCTTCTCAGTAGAACCATCTACCGAACCAGCGAAAGAATCATTTTCCAATGATTTATTTTATTTATTTTTTCTGTGATTGACATTACTTGTAAAATTTTGACGTTCATATGTGCTCTTTATGTGCCTGAACTGAATAAATGAAATTGATTCTTTAATACGGCCACCCCATCTCATTGCATACAGGGATATAAGCATGCAGCTTGAATACAATGTGAATATGTATGCTTAAGTTTTCCTGAAATAAAATAATTACAGTTTATGTCATGAAAAATGTATTAATATACCTAATTAAAATATAATAGGGTACTATATTAATCCACATAACACATATCTTTAAAATATATTATAATAAACAAAATGGCTTTTGACGCCGGGCACGTGCATACCATTTTTATTACTCAATCGAGTTTATCTTAGTGCCTATTGTTGAACTTTATTTAAATATAAAAAAATTAAAATTCTAACTTAACTCACATTTTCCTAAAATGTTCAATAATAATTAAATGGTATCGGACCAACCAGTAAAAACCAATTCTCATAATGGATATTTAGTATATACCACCCCTGATTTCATTCTAGAATATTGTGTGTAAATAATGTGGAATATATCGCCAAGAAAATGCAATCAAGTCTAAACATGCGAACTTCTCGCGATCGACATTCAAGGAATGCGTATTGCATTCATCGAATATCTATTTAGTTCAAAACGCTGCAAAATAATCCAACACTTGTTTTATTTTTCATCTCAACAACATTTTTTCATTCCATGTTTAAAAAAACCGTCCACAAACGCCTTCGCTATTGAATTATTAATCTGATTTCATTACATAAAGAAATGTCAGAATGAAAAGAAAATTAATAGCCTTGAAGATTACGTTATTATAATATAGCTTCCTTTTTCATTAAACGTTCTTTATTGAAAATGCGATCTAAATGGTGATAGTGAAAGTTATTAAATTAATTTGTATATATATTATGATATTAAGTAGTTTACCTTAAAGTTTTTAGGGTTTTTATAATTTAACGACAGCTTGTGCAGTTATAAAACTATATAAAGAGTAAAAACATTAATCAATTTTATCAAAATAAATATATCAAGTAATTTAAATATGAATATAACCTACTTTTTAAAGTTCTATAGATATAACACACGCTACATTTTAACCATAAAGTTAAAAAAACATATACTTAAAAGGTTTTATCATTACAATTATAAATTAAACCTTACCTTTGTATAAGCGATAAGCAATCATCAGAAACAAAAAACAAAAAATCCAAAAACAAACTCGCACTTGGAAAAACAAACACTAACACTTGAAATAATTAAACAGCAATTTTCGTAATTAGAAAATAAATCATTCAAATATCGAAGCTCGGAAAAGTTAGTGCGTGATCGCGGCTTCGGGAACTGTCGGGAGGAATCGGGCGTTCTCGGACACCGATGTGTCCCGTGCGACGGTCGGGTAGCTACTGACGAAGGCTTTAGGGGTAACAAGCTTGGACCTACCCCTGTACATTCTAACTTTTATAACCTGAATTTTCAGTGTTAACTTAGATGCTGGTTCAATGTCATATTTTATAGAAATATATGGTTCCATACCGAGCGATTCTCGGTATATTTTGGAACTGGGCTTCGAGTGCAAGGCTGCAATTTTATTATAGTAATATTTACTAAACATTAGTACGGTACTGGCTACTAAATAGTGTTTCTATCGATGTAAATCCGTGCTTCGATATTTGTGTGAGATTTTTGTTATAAAGTATACTAGCTGTCCCGCCAAACTTCGTTTCGCCTTAGAAATTAGAATCAATTAGCTGTATCAAATTCTCCTAATTATTTTGAGGACGGAAAGCATTTCGATTCGGGCCCGACACTAATAGGTCACCGTTACACCGTAGGTCTATATACCTATGGGACCCATACAACCATATACCTCTACGCTCAAGGGCGTTCATAAATAAAAAAATAGCCACCATAAATATTTTCGCGGCCCAAGCGACGGGCATTTTGTTAATTCAGAAGAATGTCTACTAATCACCCTCTGACGATATTTGCACGCATTATGTCAATTCTATATCAAACGTCAGATAACATAGAAGAATATCATACAGCAGTATTAGGTTAATAAACACATCTTTTTCTAATTCGTATTCCAAATTCAAAATTTAGACATGGCGTATGTCGGATCAGCTATTTTATATGGTGGTTAATGTATTATTAAATTTTCTAATTTTCCGCGCAATTTTCTTCATTTTTTCTTTCATAAGAACCTTCTCCTAATAATAACGAACAGAACAAAAAAAGAATTAGCGAAATCGGTTCAGTCGTTCAGGCGTGATGTCGTGACCAAGGGAAATAGGGGTTCATTTTTATATATATAGATTTGAATACTTGTAAATGTTTGTACATTTTTAAGAGTATTTTGGGTAAAATCTTATTTCCTTGTTATAGTTAGGTGTAGAAGTTATATGTAACTATATGTACAATACAAAATTATACTTAATTAAACTTAAAACTAAAAAATCTAGGTACAAAAAGAAACTATAATAAATAAATAAATAAAATATTTACATAACATACTTAGTGCTTTATGGAAGACTAGCTATTGCCCGCGGCTCCGCCCGCGTGGATGTCGGTTATCGCGACCAAACATAGCCTATATCCTTTCTCGTGGTCTAATCTACCCCTATACCAAATTTCATCAAAATCGGTTCAATGGTTTAGGCGTGAAAGCGTAACATACAGACAGACAGACAGACAGACAGACAGACAGACAGACAGACAGACAGACAGACAGGCAGACAGAGTTACTTTCGCTTTTATAATATTAGTATGGATTTACTGTCTCATATTTATCCAAAGGCGACTAAGGGACAGGGCTGTTTTCCGTCTGAAAGTAAACATATACTCGTAGCCTACGACAAAGTGCCCGCTAGACGGCAATAGCTCCCTATTACTTTAAATCATAATTGATGAAACGTGGGTGCTAAAATACCTCTACCTACCCATTCGGAGATTTACAGACGTAAGTACATATATGTATTTGTGTATTTATCCTAAAATAGAACGGTCTGAAAAAAAACACAACATAAGGTATATAAATTCAAAACCTCAAAGGGAAAAATACAAGGCAAATCAAACCTTATTAAACATAAACATAAACTCACGCCTGTATTCCCCGAAGGGGTAGGCAGAGGTGCTAGCACCCACATTTCGCCAGTTTATGTTTAGGTCCCAATGTAATAGGTGGCGAGCCTATTGCCATTAACCGGGCACTTAGAAACCTGCGATAACCTTATTACGTTAATTCAATAAACATAAGAAAACGTAGATATTATACATCTCCTTGTAACCATAATGTAATAATGAATTTTCTTCCATCGTCGTCCAGCGTCGGTAGCTTAATGGTTAAGGAGTTGGCCTTACGATCGAGAGGTCCCGGGTTCGATCCTGGCCATTACACTACCGGCGTGAACCCACTCCTAGCACAAGCATTTTAGCTTAGTTGGAGGGGTTAGAGGGAATATTAGTAACTTCGGTTCTAATATTCTTTATTAAAAAAAAAAATAAGGTACCAAAGCAGCGTGATTCGCGACAGAGAAGAATTTGGTCCACCCCATCTCTTCCCATGCGGTGTCGTACAAGGCGACTAAGGGATAGGGCTGTTTAACATCAGACAAATATATACAGCCCAGACTCAGCCTCAGATACAGGCTCGAGTCAACAATAGTGCCCGGAATGTTGTGGCAATAGGCTCACCCCTTATTACATGGGACTGAACACAATGATTGGTGAAATGTGGGTGTTAATTCACCTCTGCCTAACCCTCCGGGGATAAAGGCGCGATTATATATAATAAAATTCAAAATTCAAAATTCAAAATTCAAAAATATTTTATTTTGCATAGACCATTAAATCGGAACTTACAAAACATCAACATAAAGTAAATATTAAATACTAACTAATACTAGTAAATGGACCACCGGTTCGAAACGCGGCCCAGACCTGAGAAGACTCCGGCAAGAAACTCAACGGTTTTTTTTTTGGTCTTATTACAAAACATTTACTTACCCTAAAACTTATGGTCTAGATACAATGTTTTGCTTGAGTAGCATAGCTGAGCTAACAGCTCATTTCCAAGCTTGTTTATCATTTAAATATTCTTGGATTTTATAATAGCCTTTCTGGCACAGTTTGCTCCTTACTTTATTTTTAAATTTATTGCCAGGTAAATCTCTGATTTCATTAGGAAACTTGTTAAAAAAGCGTATACAGTTGCCCTGGAAAGAATTACTTATTTTATGGAGTCTGGTATGACAAGCTACAAGATTGCTTTTATTCCTAGTATTTATATTGTGCCTGAAATACATTGTATAGATCTGTGGCGGAAATGGCGCGGATTCCAAAGTACTTAACAAGGGTGGTCGTGGAACAATACAATAATTACAGATGTAATTGTGGGCATTACCCTTCCAACACCCGCGTCTAATAGTGTATGTATTGTGTATTGTATCATGGCATAATCTGTTCAAGCTTGTTGTTTGACTTAAAACAATGTAGTTTTAAATTAAAATAAATAAATATCCATACTAATATAATATAATATAATATTATAAATGCGAAGGTAACTCTGTTTGTCTGTCTGTCTATCTGTATGTTACGCTTTCACGCCTTAACCGATTTTGATGAAATTTGGTATAAGGGTAGATTAAACCTTGAGAAAGGACATAGGCTATGTTTGGTCGCGATAACCGACATCCACGCGAGCGGAGCCGCGGGCAAAAGCTAGTCGATTAATATAGGAAGAAGTGAAACAGTTCAGGCAGAACTCTAAGGGAAAGAATAAACTCAAACTCAAATTACTTATTTAAAATTATGTACTACAACTTTTTGACGTCAATTTCTACTTAAAACTAAGTTTACCACCGCTTCCCAGGCACCAGTGGAGAAGAAACGGCGCAACAAACTCCACTGTAGCATTTTATATACGTCAATTAAAACATTTTGGACGAACTAGCTTTTGCCCGCGGCTCCACCCGCGTGGATGTCGGTTATCGCGACCAAACATAGCCTATGTCCTTTCTCAAGGTTTATTCTACCCTTATACCAAATTTCATAAAAATTGGTTCAGTGGTTTGGGCGTGAAAGCGTAACATACAGACAGACAGACTGACAGAGTTACTTCCGCATTTATAATATTCGTATGGAAGTACATTTGTCGTGTGCCTCGTAGTCAAAGACCGTGGGTTTGAGTCTCGGCTGAGCTGAATAACTTATTCATATTTGAATAGATTTGAATTGTTAGCATACTAAATGCTTCAAAAATTTAATTCAATACGTTTCACCATTCTTATAAAAGAGCAGTAATGCATTAGAGATGCCATATTATTGTTGGCAAGTAAAATATTACTACTACGATTTATTTTTAGTTTGCCACCTTGGTAATACACTATCTTAATTTAATTTAGCAATTTGATGACAATATTCAATTAAAATTGTAGCAGATAACATCGCTTCGCAAACAAAATAGTAATATATTGTAGCAATGTCTACGCCGTAGACGCTCGTAGCACTCGAGAATTCGTAGACGCTTACAAACTCGATACAGCTATACTTTATAATAACATTATCTATGCTCCACTTAACCAGGTATGTGATAGTATCGATGATTGTACCGTAGGAAGGGAATCATCCTCTAACACCTCCCATGCCCTTTATATGTCTATAGTTATCAACTTAAGACTGATATTTCGAGAGTTTCAATTATACGGTCACGGTAACCCCCGAGGAGGGCTAGACCGTAAGGGATGGCCCTGGGTCAACCGGAGTGCGAGGGATAATATGGTGATGACAACCTCACCTCCGGCCTAGCACCACGACCCACAGTCGGCGTGCGGTTTTAGTCGGTTCGAGTCCGACATAACCTCCCCTTCCAGCTCCGGCAGAAGGGTATCCGAGGGGATTTCCGCACGAAAAAAAAAATAAGGTCACGGTAACCAGTAATAGGTACTAATAACGTGTTGGGTCTCAAAAATAGTGATAGCCTTAGGACGGAGTGTGGCAGATATGCTCATCTCTGGCCACTGTTACCCAAAGATGGCGTGCGTTGGTCACCGCCACCAACTCCGACGGGCGGGGTGTAAAAAAGGTAAGGTTGGTTTGGTCCTAAAGGTTTTAAAAGCATCCCATACTCCACATACTAGTTCTTCTTCTTCTAGCGACAATGGCAGCTATTTAAAATATCTAGATGCGACCAGCTCAAAGCTCCTCAGCTACTACTACAACTGCCAGTGGGGTCGCCATTTGACCGGACGGGTGATCAGCCCTTCTGTGTGGGGCCATTTCACCCATTTCTACTATAACGACGGCTATACATATTCGTATAGCAACCAAAACCGACAGCTAAAAGTGCTCTCCGACGCACGACCAGACGAATGCAAATACTCATATTCTTGCATACAAATATTTGCACAGAGCGGGGATCGAATCCTGCGTAGCGGCCGTGTTCACTAACGCCCCGCCAAGGAGGCTGTTGACTCAGCTACATTCACGGAGGACAGAATATGATTAAGTAACGGAGATGCCCCATTGATATTACTCCTAATAAAAAAATAAAGTTTAAAACTAAAACCCGACTACCGAAAAATAACGCTTTAAAAAGTAACAAACAAGAAAATATCAAGGATAGCTGTGGTCGTATGCCACTTTTCCCTGGAATATATTGTTTTGTCAGAGTAAGTGGCATACGATCACGGCTATCCTTGATATTTTCTTGTTTGTTACTTTTTAAAGCGTTATTTTTCGGTAGTCGGGTTTTAGTTTTAAACTTTGTTTTTTATTTATATTATTTTGGGGCAAGGTAAAGCTAATAATTTATAAATATTTGAAATGTGCTTCTTAAGTCCTTTCATTTTATCTCAAATTTATTTTTTAACACAATACCTTATAAGCGCTAGAGGGCGCCACACAAGATTGAGTGACACATCATATAGCCTATAACCATCGGACGATAAAGCCACTTATAACAATACCTCATTTGTCCAGTTCTAATAAGTAGTTGAGGAGCTATGAGGGAACAAATGAACATACATACATACATACATACATACATACATACATACATACATACATAGCCTGTCAAAATCATAACCCTCCTTTTGGCTTCGCCGTAGTCGGGTAAAAACACGCGCCGAATGCGGGTGGGAAGAGAGACGCGCGGGGTGTCAAAAGTCGAAGGACGTCATACATAGGTATAACGTTCCTACCGAATGAGTCCATTTGATATCTGGATGGCACGCGACTCGATTGCCTTTCAACAACTCCGCTATCATTTCCTTCTCCATGGCTACATTGATCGCCAATAGTACATGTACATGGTTGATTTGATCTAATTATTATTTAAAAAACAATATAGCTGTAGATAGTACCTTTAGGCTTGGCACCGCCCACTCAGTTTTTTTATAGAAACACATCAATATTCCTTAAAAATATAACACTCTAATAGACTCATAGTGCATTTGGAGCACGTAACGATTTTATTTGTAAAAAATGTGTTTCTTAGGTTTTTTAATCATATTTTATGTATTCAATGAAATGTCTAAAATGTAAAAATGTACTGTGAATTGAAGGAATTTTTACAGCATTAAGTATGCTAACTATACAAATCAAATACATAGGGAAAAAGAATCTTCTCGGGCGGGACTCGAACCCGCAGTCTTTCCCTTACAGGGGGAATGCCTGACCAATTCGGCTACCGAGACACGCCCGATATGATTCAAATTTCCCATCTTATACGTCTTTAAGGCGACGTGGCGTCATCTACCGATTTTCTTACGAACTATCGGAATCAATGAATGATGTTACAATCATTTTTAAACATTGATTTCGTGAGAAAATCGGTAGATGACGCCACGTCGCCTTAAAGACGTATAAGATGGGAAATTTGAATCATATCGGGCGTGTCTCGGTAGCCGAATTGGTCAGGCATTCCCCCTGTAAGGGAAAGACTGCGGGTTCGAGTCCCGCCCGAGAAGATTCTTTTTCCCTATGTATTTGATATGTACTGTGAATATTTATGAGTCGGAATTTATAATTATTTATACATAGTTCGAAAACATCGGAAATTTTTTTTTCCGATGGTTTCAAACTTAAAAGTTAGCATAATAAATGCTATAAAAAATCATTCAAATATTTGGGCGGAGTCATCAAAATTCAATGTTTAAAAATGGTTGAAAAATCATTCATAGTTTCCAACAGTTCGTAAGAATGTTGGTAGATGGCTCCACCGTCGCCCTTAAAGACGGATATAAATAAAAGGAAAATTTGAAATGATTCAGGTGTGGCTCAATAGCTCAGTTGGAAGAGCATTCCCCCTGTAAGGGAAAGGTCGTGAGTTCAAGTCTCACTTGAGCATTTCATTTTTTCCGATGTTTTCGAACTTAAAAGTTAGCATAAACTCTCGGCTTTGTCTTCCAGAATAGGCAGCTCCATGTGCTCTGACGCCCCATATACGCACATATAAAATTTTAGGTCTAACGACATATAAGCATCCTTTCTAAAGGTCTAATCTACCCATATACCAAATTTCATCAAATTCGGTTCAGTGGTTTAGGCTTGAAAGCTTAACAGACAGACAGATAGTAAACAGACAGAAAGGCAGAAAGACAATTAACAGACAGACATACAGACAGAGTTATTTTCGCATTTATAATAATAATATGGATTTTCAGAAACTTTTAAAAATAAATAAATAAATATTCTACAACATTCTATATAACGCTATCTAGACCCATTGTAAGCTTAACTAGCTTGTGTTATGGAATCTAGAATGCGGATAAACATACTTGGATACTTTTTTTGCAAATACATACATATTATACATAGATACACCCAGACCAATGCACATAGCCATATTCATGCATACAAATATTTGCACTGAGCTGGGATCGAACCCGCGCCTCCTGTGTGGCAGTCGTGTTCACTACCGCCACGCCACAGGCTGTCAATTTGTGTGTGTATTTTGTATTTTCCTTTGTAGTAGATTTTATACTCTAGTGTACTTCATATTGTATAAAGACTGTGTCACTATAATATAAACTTTGAAGAACAGTTCAACACACATTTTCTTCACAAAACAACTTCACAACAGAACGCTTACTTCTGTGTCAAAGTTGTTTAAAATTTAATGTCGAGATAATGACTTTAGTAAATGACCTTCGTTCTTCTAAACTTATACGGTTGTATTCAAATACTAGCTGATGTCCGCGGCTCCACCCGCGTGTATGTCAGTTATCGACACCTTTGGACATATTTCCGGTTCTACTCTGCCAACCTTTCGGATCATCAAGTTAAATTCGCGTAAAGTTCGATAGCGGTAAAGCGTCGGTAGCTTAATGGTTAAAGAGTTGGCCTTACGATTGAGAGGTCCCGGGTTCGAATCCTGGCCAACACACTACCGATGTGAACCCTTGGCAAGCACAACCAATTTAGCTTAAGTGGAGGGGGTTCGATTCTAATATTCTTAGCAAAAAAAAACAAACTTGAAATCCCAGTATGTGGAATTTCCTAGAATTTTGAAATGTGATTTGATCTACATTTTCTGTTCTCAGAAGTCTGGCCAAGATCGTTTTAAATAAAAAACCTTATCATAACAAACTCCGTAAACGTATTTGCATCCATCTTGGACAAACAAACAGAATTTTATTTAAAAAAACGTTTAGTTTGTTCATTACAGTAAATATTACATGACCCAAGGTTTTTTAATATGTCAAATATCTATACTATTATATCGTGTAGTAAAATTGTTGTATCTAACAACTTTACTATTATAGATGTTTGAAAAAAGTTTAACGTCTTTTGAACCAAATACTAGCTAAAGTCACTCCTCAGTAAGGACCCCCATGGGTCTCAAAGACCCAAACTAAATATTACTTTTCCGTGTAAACTTTGCCATCTTTTTACCACCATGGGTCCATTTAAAGATGTGCTCTCAAATGATGCCTACAATATCAAATCAGCATTCGTTTCAAAAGTTCAATTCTGAGCATCGAAGTAGTTTGAAATGTTTTTTAATGGAACGTTAAAGCAATTAGTATTCAAACTATTCAAATCGATTGAGATTGGTCTGAGTTGAGTTCATTGAGAGTAGAGATTCGAAGATAGTTCGAAATGGGTGATAATGAAGGCAAATATCACTATTGAAATTAATTGCGATCAAATTAAACCACTGAATTTCATAACGTGATAACTCAGTTGAACTTGAATTCATAACAGATTCGATGAAATATTCTTATCATTGTTGAAATCGTTTGTGTATTACTGAATTGTTCGGTCAAGGAGGGCCTTAATGACATGTGCAGTAGGCGGAGCGTTCAACTGTTAAAGCATTGTGTCGCAGATTCGATTTTCGCTCAGTGTACATATTGATATGCGTGAATATGGTATTTAGATACGTAAATTATATTAAATTATACTAAACTAGCTTTTACCCGCGGCTCCACCCGCGTTGATGTAGATTATCGCGACCAAATAGTCCTATGTCCTTTTTTAAGGTCTACCCTATCCCTATACCAAATTTCATCAAAATCGGTTCAGTGGTTTTGGCGTGAAAGCGTGACATATAGACAGACAGACACACAGGCAGAGTTACATTCGCATTTATAATATTAGTATGGATTGGTAAAAAGATTTATATTCTAGGACCCTTGACAGCCCGGACCGACCTATGACGTGACCTCTGAAGCATGGAAGGATGAAATACCACTAAGCGGTTACCCATCCAAATAGCACCCGTGCCTTTGTAGCTTAACCCACTGATGGATTACCCAACAGTATAGTAAGGTATTGCCCTAGGCTGACATCTCTTGCACTGATGTAACTACAGGATAGTGAGTACAAGAGCGGTAATGTCCGTTTGTAATTAAGGAAAACTAATCTAATATTATATTATAATAAATATATGATACGGTTTTCGAATTCCCATGTCGCTGTAGGACGGGATTAGAACCAAACTTCCTGATAGGATGCTATCCTAATTACGGCAATATTGTTGATCATTTTATTTTGTAATGAAAGTCCGAACTGAGGACTGATACCTATATGAGGTAGAACTTAGATGATAAAACGTAACACATACTCAAAGTTGTACGCGCTCTTATGATTCGTTACGTAGTACAGAACATGTTTTCAATTATTAACATACAATTTTTAAATATAAATAAATTTTCTACAATATTCTACACAACGCTATCTAGACCCATGGTAAGCTTAAGTAGCTTCTGTTATGGAATTAGAATGCGGATAAACTTACTTAGATACTTTTTTTCGTAAATACATATATATTATACATAGATACACCCAGACCAATGCAAATAGCCACAATCATGCATACAAATATTTGAACTGAACGGGGATAGAACCCGCGCCTGCTGCGTGGCAGTCGCATTCACTACCGCCACGCGACGGAGGCTGTCAGTATCTTCTCACTTGGGGTATTATTATGAATGATATTGAGTTTCAAACACAGTCGTAACGTGAGAAGACGGTAGATTTCAATTGGTTCATAATAAGTTAAAACTGGCGGAAAACTAGAACAATTCAAAAGTGTCTGCTATTACGAACGACCGTGGTAACGATATAGTTTGGCACTCAGAAGAGGGCCTTTTTTTTTCTTCCATAAGTTACACATATGCAAGTGAATTCCTAACATGAAACATCTAAAAATGGCAATGCAACATATGTCGGGCATTAGCTAGTTCTAATATGACACGTTGGAATTTACAGCGCAGCCTCTGCGTGGTAATAAGATATAAACCATTTTTATCTTAAAGGTATGATTCCCAAACTAACCGCATACAACTGCCGACGACGCATGCAACACATACATTAGATACATTACTTCATAAATTTCGGTACGGATAAAGAGAACTATTGAGATGCCGCAATGAATAGCGTGTATCTGCTGCGTGCGTCTGCTGTTCCCTTCGGAATCACACCTTAAGTCTTTCACGTGATAGCAATAAATTCCAGCCACTGGATTATTGGTACAGATAATGTAATTTTGAATGAAATATTGTTTACTCTAAATCTAGCGCGACGGTCGGCGAATGTCAATTATTGGAGAAGAAGGTCGCTGGCGTAGGCGTCTGGATAGTGCCAATTGTGGCCGAACTGTATTTTATAGCGTTATTATATTGATAGTGGCACTTCCATCATCTGGTAATATTCTAGTACCGATTACTAATTTAATTCACCTTCAATCAAGCTCTAACGCCTGAACGGATCTGGCTAAAATTTAGCACAGGTATACAGGGTGGTACAGAAATGTATAGTCATAATTTAAGGGTCGTTACACATGCCTGATAACGAGTTCCTGTGCACCGTCTAAAGTACGAATAGTACTGCAGTGACGGCATAGTTTATTTTTCTGTAACAACCTGTAGATTGCCATCTGGAATAATATTTTAAACCGGGAATAGGTTACGACAGTCATAATCGTAATTATGTATTTCATAAACATTGATTATTCTATTCTACAAACGGATTGCCACTTGTCTAGGAGGGCAGGTCAACTTGCCTATTGAAGAAGAAGAAGATTCTGACGGTGGCATAAAGAAGGAAGGTATTTCTCTTTTTTTTTATACAGGACACGTCAATTTGACTTTACCTCGCCTGATGTTAAGCTAAAGGCAAAGTCTCGGAAAGAGGGTTACCATATTAACAGTGGCGGCACTCAGCTTGACGGCCTCATTCTCTGTATAAAATGTATATATTTACAACAAAAAAAGTATCTAAGTATGTTTATCCGGATTCTAGATTCCATAACACAAGCTAATTAAGCTTACCGTGGGTCTAGATAGCGTTGTAAAAAAAAAAAGGAAATAGTTTAGAGCTACATAGTTGAAAAGTCAGGCAGAATATTCCTACTTATACTGTGGTCACGTTGCTGTAATTGTACACGACAATATATCACGGTACGTAAATTTTAAAAGTAAATTTATTACGTTACGTCACAGAAGCCTGCGTTCCCTGGCAAAATTCTTCCGCGTCCGTTCACGCCTCGTCCACCTCAATACGTTTTGATGTTCGGGATAACAATTTGAACTCTATTTATTACTACAGTAAGTTTATATTCGCTTTAAGTAGATTGTACTGTTATATCCTTTTAGCACTGCACGACGTCCACCGTGCTTAGCGAAAAAGGTAACTTATTCGCTAAGTACCATTTTGAATACCTTGTTACAATACGGTAATTATGACTTGGCAAAGTACATAATAAGTCATTTCCTTACCGTCTTGAAGTGTAAAACGGAATTCTTACATTCATTTAGACCTTTTTTGACGCCTGAAAACCCTACTTTATTTGTGACACTTTATGTAATCTTTTTTTTTAAAAGGACACGTCAATTTAACTTCATCTCGCCTGATGTTAAGCTAAAGGTAAAGTCTCGAAAAGAGGGTGACCATCGTAAACATGTACCATGTTAACAGTGGTGGCACTCAGCTTGGCGGCCTCATCAGATGCCTTTTCACGCCCCGCTTAAAGAACCGGGACTGTAGGAAGAAGGAAACATGTGTGTTGATTAAATTTATAGTCTTGAATACCACAAAGGATTTTTCCCCATGGAATAGATTTCTATGAACTATACTAATGGGATTAGAATTCCACAAGAGTGAAACCACAGGCGGCAAGAATTTCCAAATACGCTAGGTATATTATTATCTACCAAAAACTTTCATAAATAAAAAGAAAACCTGCTCAACAATCTACTAACAGAAACCAAATATTATTTTAGCCCGACCGATCTAGACATATTCTTACGTTGCTAAAACAGATACTAGATTCTGTGTTATTTTGCTTGTATTCCGAAGCAAATGAAAAACGCCTCAGGCCTGCAAAGAAGCTAAGCTAACTATAGTTACGATTTTGCAGACGTCTTAGACGCAATGTAATAAGGATTTTTTATTAAAAAAATAACGTTAACATCAAGAAGATAGCTAAACTTTATTTGTACAGCGCTTGTATAATATCTAACAGGTTCTAGGAAACTGTCAACTGAGTTACCGGGACCATTAAAATTCATGTCTATACAGGGTGTATTTTTTGAATGGGGCAGTAAGAGCAAGTACCTTAAACGTTGTACCTAGTTACAGCAAAAACGTTTGCCAACATTTCAGTGAGAGAATTAAATTTCTACAATGGTGAAACATTTTATTTTGGGTAAAAAGATTTGGCTGAAAGGTAAATAAAAAGAGTTTAGACCAAGAAATTTTGAATCTAATTCTTCCTACCTAAAACAAAATGTTGAAATGAAACGTTTTTGACGATTTATGTCTTTCCTAGTAGGGTGAATTTCCCGGGACCAAGAATTGCGTGGCATCGATGAAATCGGTACTAAAAATCATAGTTATAATGCTCTAACATTTTTTGCTAGTTAGGTGAAATAGTGATCTATGTGGGGCACTAAATATTCTATTAAATAGGATTATAGGTACTCCAAAAAAAAACCAAATACACCGAAATCTTTCATTGCCGTGTTTGTCCACACGTCACCTACTGTGTCGTGATACCTCATTGATAAAAATCTATTGGTTATTTTTATTAATACCTATTTTTAGTTGATACGTGAATAGTTAAAGTATTGTTAGGTAATACATTTATTCAAATATTTAAACAATACAACGAATGGTTAAAAAAAATACATTTGTCCCAGAACTGCCTGTCATCGCCGTGTTCTAAACATATTTTAGAATATTGTCTTATCTAACGACTTGCGTCCTCCCTTATATGCGCTAAACGTTGCATATTGGTGCCGCCTAAGTGCTCGACGCGGAAGAACGTACACACGTACCTGCGTTTTGGCACCATAGATGTAAGTATACCATTTTTATGTTACTGGACATTTTTTCTTTCATCGCCGTGGATAGGTATAACTTTCTATTTTAATAAGTTATCCTCTTGATTAAACATTCAATAGAACGCCATTTCTCTAGTTTATTTTTGTGAAGTGATTAATACTTCGAATAATTATTAGATTTTTTGTTATTTTATATTTTTGTCTTGTTTTTCATTGCCATGCTTTCATTGCCGTAGTTTCCGTGGCCAAAATTTGCTATGGCAATGAAAAAAAAAACACGGCAATGAAAAAAAAATCATTGCCATGCATTGTAAAACGATTTAGTTTCATTGCTGTGGCCTGATGTTTCATTTCCGTGACTTATGTTATCATCGCCATAGTATGATTAGGTATTACATTATTATAGGTAGCACCAAATACTGACATTAGAGGATTCGAAAACTTTCTACAATAAGATGAAAGATTTGATGAGTTTTTTACTGTACAATCAATTATAAATAGTTTGATTTTAATAATGGATTGTATACTTTGCCAAGACTATGAAGAAGAACCTTAACCGGTGTGGGCTGTGATTATTTTGTCTATAGATTTTATAAAAATGTTATTGTTTCGCTTCACATTAAATATTGATACGTAAATTAAAAACTTGTACTTACTATGTATGTTGTTTGCATTTACTTTTGCATAATTAACAAAAGTATACCATATTATTTGTTTTATTCATATTATATGTATTGTAAATTTCTTTTTTGTTTGAAAGAATTTAAATAAATGATTGGACAATTCTTTGGTTCTATTATATTTGTTTAATTGTACCCTACCTACTCCTTTTGCAGATTTTTAACCTATGATATTTGTAATGATTGTATGTAAGTAGGTATAAGTATTATGTTTTATATGGATTTTCATTTCCGTGGTTGATTCTTTCATTCCCTTGGCATAATTCTTTCATTGCCGTGGACGCTTGTTTCATTGCCGTACACACATGTTTCATCGCCGTGGCATGTAATTTTTAATCTTGTATATCTCGTTAGTTTTTTTAGTTATCTGCTAGATATTAAGCGAGAATACATACAGTATCAAAATCTTTAATTAACGCGATGTTCTTTTATTATAACACTTAAGGTAAAAAAATCCACGGAAATGAAGATTTTATTGGACCTGTTGAAATTCACCCAGTACTCAAAGCTAAAATGGTCCAATAGTCTTTTGATCCCCACATAAAATAGGATCGACCGGCACGTTTTTTTGTTGTTGGACTTTTTGCATTTTTCTTGCTGACTGTACAATTTTTCCAAAACCTGTGAAAGCAGTTAATATCTGAAAAAGTTAGGGAAGGTCTCCTAGGAGCATTTTGAGCGTTGAGGTACTTGACTTTATACACCCTGTATACGACTAAGGGTGACGCAGGAATTAAATACCGGATATCTTACGAACTTCGCGCATTACAATCGAAAAGTTCAGTGTTCGAATCGACGATATAGGGGCGTGAAATGACATCTTATGAGGCCGTCAAGCTGAGTGCCACCACTGTTAACATGGTACATGTTTGCGATGGTGACCCGCTTTCCGAGACTTTGCCTTTGCTTAACATCAGGCGAGGTGAAGTCAAATTGACGTGTCCTATATAAAAAAAAATCTGATGGTATATTAATATTTATATATAACTGTAAAATTATCATGATAAAGAAGTCAATAGACGTGACAATGACGCGAGTCCCATGATTTTAGTTTATCCAAGGGCCTGAAGTTTTCACCTCAAAAATCAATCATTCAAGTTTACTCGAAAATGTACCGCCATTCCCTTTTCAACGAAATAGCTTTCACATGATGTTAATGCTCAATTGATCATGTTTTAAGGCCTCCATTATTTCACGCCACACAGTGTTGATTATTCTCTCACTTTGAGGTGGTCACGTACACATTTTGTCTGCGGTACTCGTATCGGGTGAAAATCGATTATCCAGTAAACCTTCGATGAAATTACAAAGGTACTGACATTGACATATTTTATATTATAATTTAATACTTACATTATAGTATATATAGTATAATAGTAGCGTCTGTAGCTTAGTGGTTAAGGAGTTGGCCTTACGATCGAGAGGTCCCAGGTTCGAATCCTGGCCATTACACTAACGACGTGAACCCACTCCTAGCACAAGCAATTTACCTTGGAGGGGTTAGAGAGAATACTAGTAACTTCGGTTCTAATATTTATGTAGTAATCCGGGGTAAACAGAGGTCAAATAACAGCAACGTTTTGCGGCTTAGTCGTCCAACTTAAAATAGAGGGTCATGGGTTCTAGCCCCGGCTGTCACTTTGAGCGTGAATTACTTATTAAGGAAGCTTTTTTTTAATTAATACTAGTAATCGAAATTACTAGTACTCCTATAAATTCCTTTAGTTAAGCTAAATGAACCCACACCTAGCACAAGCAATATTTAGTTGGAGGGGTGAGAGGGAATATTAGTACACATATTGAGAACACTTGTACTTTTTCCACAGTATTTACTGTATAAATACACATTTTCCACAGTATTTACTATATAAATACACATTTTCCACAGTATTTACTGTATAAATACACATTTTCCACAGTATTTACTGTATAAATACACATTTTCCACAGTATTTTCTGTATAAATACACATTTTCCACAGTATTTTCTGTATAAATACACATTTTCCACAGTATATAGTAAATACTGTGGAAAAAGTACAAGTGTTCTCAATATGTGTAACAATAAATTCCACCAAGTGCCGTCAATCAACAGTATAAATAGTATAAAATAGAATATTAGTAATTTCGGTTCTAATATTATTTAAGACAAAAAAAAACGTTTGTGTTAGGAGTAGGCTCACATCGTTGGTAATGTTACGACTAAAATTAGAACCTAAGACTATTAGATTTTAATGTTGACTCTTTAACCACTAAGCTACTGATACTCATAATAGCAACTGATTCTAGCTGTAGAGTAATAAATCCAAAATAAAATTTATATCAAACTTTAAAGCCATTCCCAATTCGTATTTCTTTTTTTGTATTCCGAAACCTGCCCCGATGAGATCAACAACAACCGAAGTTTCATCGCGATCGGATGAATAGCGTGGGCACGTATAAGTGACGTGGGGTGTGGAGGAACAAACAAACTAACACACGCACACAACCTGTCGCGTTTATTGCATTAGTGGATATGAGGACAAGTCACGAACGTCTAGCAACGTTTCTGAGGATGACCTAATAAGGTTATATGAGGTGGGTATAAAAATATTGTATTTGAATGATTTTTTAAGAATTTTTAAAGCAAAACTTGTATTTTTTTATGAATGGATATTATATTTAGAAGGTATATCAATCTGTGGCGTGGCGGTAGTAAACGTGACTGCTACGCAGGAGGCGCGGGTTCAATTGCCGCTCAATGCAAAAATTTGTATGCATGGATCACATGGATGGCTATTTGCATTGGTCAGGATGTTTCTATGTAAATATGTACGTATTTACAAAAAAAAGTATCAAAGTATGTTTATTACATAAGGCCATTACACAAGCTAGTTAAGCTTACCATGGGTCTAGATAGCGTTATGTAGAATGTTGTGGAAAATAAATGCGAGCTTCTTTCCAATATTAGTAAACATATGCCTAAACAGACACAGCTGTATATGACGTGACTGTAAACGGAATTATAATATAAACAAAAATGTTTTACTTTGTTAAAATTTAGGTACGTCTTCCTCCCGGGGTGTCAAATTTTTTATTGAATTTATTCAGGTTCAATAAAATGTTAAGTTTAAATAAGTAAGTTTAAATTCACCCCGTATATGGATTGTATGAAATAACCATTTTTTTTTAAGGACACGTCAATTTGACTTCACCTCACCTGTTGTTAAGCTGAAGGCAAAGTCTCGGAAAGAGGGTCACCATCATAAACATGTACCATGTTAACAGTGGTGGTACTCAGCTTGACGGCCTCATCAGATGCCTTTTCACGCCCCGCTTAAAGGACCAGGGACTGTAGGAAGAAGGAAACACGTGAGCTGGCAGGGAGTTCCAGGTCGTAAAATATCATGTGACTAAACACAACCAGTGTCGGGTAAATCATATAATATTCTAAAAACGTTTCTACACAAGTCCTTCAACAGACATGGGCACTGTTTTACACAACCCCAATTAGCCAACTTTAGGGTGTGTTTATAAATACATTATGAAATGTTTTGTATTCGTTCTGTATTTTGGAGATGATACTTATGTCCACTGGGAAAGAGGCGTAACTGTTTGAATGGGTTATTCTCTGACCAACTGAACTGACCAACTAATTGTTCCTTCCTCCACTGTCACTAATCCTCATGCAAGCCAGCCGTTTCGAGTACTCCTACGAGTGAAAAGAAATCCTATATTTTTATCTTACTTTGTATAATTCAGTAAATGAGTTACTTGTTATACAAGGTACATTGTAAATAATGTTTTCAGCATCTACTTATTTTCCCAATGTATTTCGAATCATAACTTGTAATTAGAATAATATTATATAAATGGCCTATGGCTGGCAGTGGTCTGCGGTGGGCTAATTGATTGATTGATTATATAACATATAGCAATTAGCTTCAATCAAATAATCTATTGCAGTCCACTGCTGGACTAATTAAGTTAATAGATTTTAATTTGGAAAGGCTCATTTAAATGAGTATTTTTAAGTAGAGTATATATCCATACCTCCATCCTAATATTATTATCATCAATGCGAAAGTAACTTTGTCTGTATGTCTGTCTGTAGGTTACGCTTTCACGCCTAAACTACTCAACCGATTTTGATGTAATTTAGTATAAGGGTAGATAAGACCTTGAGAAAGGACATAGGCTATGTTTGGTCGCGATAATCGACATCCGCGTGGGCGGAGCCACGGGCAAAAGCAAGTTTTCAATAAAATCAGTAAGAGTTTGAATGAAGTAACTTTCCACTTTTATTAAATACTAGCTTTTGCCCGCGGCTCCGCCCGCGTGGAAGTCGGTTATCGCGACCAAACATAGCCTATGTCCTTTCTCAAGGTCCAATCTATCCCTATACCAAATTTCATCAAAATCGGTTCAGTGGTTTAGGCGTGAAAGCGTAACATACAGACAGACAGACAGACAGACAGACACACAGACAGAGTTACTTTCGCATTTATAATATTAGTATGCAAGTATGCATTAATTCACAAAGTTACAAAACACCTATTGTAAAACTTTTGGTAATTGTGGATAATGAATGGGTCAAGTGGAACCAGCGGTGTAGGGATATTAAAAAGTTACATATAAAACACATAAAAATTTTCCATTGTGTACTTTTTTTGTTTTTATGTGCTCTAAATACGAAAATTTCATACAACAGTTGTGGACAATTTCTTTAATATCAAAACATAATTAATTAATTTAGCGCTAATTTTCGAAACAGTATTCTGAATAAAAGCTTTTATAACAAACTAGCTTTTGCCCGCGTGGATGTCGGTTATCGCGACCATACCAAATTTCATCAAAATCCGTTCAGTGGTTTAGGCGAGAAAGCGTAACATACAGACAGATAGATAGACAGAGTTACTCTTGAGCTTAGAATATTAGTATGGATTCTACCGGGTTTTCCATTTTGTTCTTTTATTATTTAATATTGGATGCTTTTTAGTAAGCATGGGTCATGGGGAGAATAACAGATAAAATTAATTTAAGCTAATGGATCTTCATTTTCATCGTTGTTACTATTTAGACAGAATGATCTCAATGGAAAGACTGGATGGGCAAGGTGAAAGACTGATTCTTCGACCTTGTGACGTGTTATGGCACATATTGGGACAAGCCTATGTCCAGAAGTGGACTACAAGGGGCTAATAGGGTATTTGACTAAGTCATCGATTCTTCCCAATACTGCTTAAAATGATAGCTTGTTCTGAAAAAATATGCCTGGCAAATTAAAATATTGCATATCTAAACTGAAACTATGACTTTTTATTAGGTAGTTGAATTTCCCAAAAAAAAAGTCAAAATATAAACAATCAAATCAATTAAAATATATAACTTTTAAGATTCCTCATTGTATTTTAAATAACTTTTATTATGAATTATACACGTGTAAACGCAACGTAGACCGAGATAAATGCGATATTCTCTTGCACTCCATACATTTGCACTACGCGCTACAGAAGCGTGACGTCACAATTTCGTACGATTTTGTATGGAGCGTTTTCGGGTGGCGCGACAAATTGGACTTTTCAAAATAAAATATCTTGAAAACTATTGGTCGCACGAAAATTTTACTTTTACCGTTCATTATATTATAACAAAGTGGTCATTTTTCGAAAGTAAAAAAAAAATAGTCAAATAGCTTATTGATTGACTGGCGGTCAAATATACTTGAAACATACATACATTACAACTAAACTAATGGGTAAATTTGAATGGAACTTTAAAGCGTTTATGTATTATGCTAACTATACAATGTGACTACATCAGGAGAAATAAATTACTCAGGTGGGGCTTATTCAATTTATTTTGCCTGATGTAATCGAATTAATAGGTAAATAATAAATCTGTACTATCTTTGCAAAATAACACTGTTCAAAATCACATTTTTTTTTTATTACATTAGCTTTTGCCCGCGGCTCCGCCCGCGTGGTTGTCGGTTATCGCGACTAAACATAGCCTATGTCCTTTCTCAAGGTCTAACCTATCCGTATACCAAATTTCATCAAAATCGGTTCAGTGGTTTAGGCGTGAAAGCGTAACATACAGACAGACAGACAGACCGACAGACAGAGTTACAACTCGTGCGAGTTAACATGGCACCTGGCTCGGGGCTTTGCGCGGGGGAGCGGGAGGCGTGTAAGCTGACGCTACTAGCCTCGCACGGCGAGAGCGGGGTCGCGCGCGGGTAAGCGGGAGGAGGGTGTCTTCGAGGCAGGTGCCATGTTAACTCGCACGAGCTATACTTTCGCATTTATAATATTAGCACAGTATAACGAGAGATCTTACAGTAGTTCATCGCGTTTGATATTTGCGGAAATGCCGCCTTTTGCAGTTTGGTCAGGGTTGTCACTTCATTTTATTTATAATTTATTTTTCTGTAATATTTTATATAATAACCCCTATTTGATCTCTTTGTTCTGTCAAGGCACAACAACTCACGCTAATATAAAATACTAGCTGATGCCCACGGCTCCGCTCGCATGGATGTCGGCTATTGCGACTTTTGGTTATATCTCCGGTTCTACTCAACCAAATATGATCAAACAAACGTAATATTTTGAGTCAGAGTTTTTGGATTTCGATTTCGATTTCGATTTGAATTTGAATTTGAACATTGATTCGGGTTTGGGTTCGGATTCGGATTCGGATTCGGATTCGGATTCGGTTTCGGATTCGGATTCGGATTCGGATTCGGATTCGGATTCGGATTCGGATTCGGATTCGGATTCGGATTCGGATTCGGATTCGGATTCGGATTCGGATTCGGATTCGGATTCGGATTCGGATTCGGATTCGGATTCGGATTCGGATTCGGATTCGGATTCGGATTCGGATTCGGATTCGGATTCGGATTCGGATTCGGATTCGGATTCGGATTCGGATTCGGATTCGGATTCGGATTCGGATTCGGATTCGGATTCGGATTCGGATTCGGATTCGGATTCGGATTCGGATTCGGATTCGGATTCGGATTCGGATTCGGATTCGGATTCGGATTCGGATTCGGATTCGGATTCGGATTCGGATTCGGATTCGGATTCGGATTCGGATTCGGATTCGGATTCGGATTCGGATTCGGATTCGGATTCGGATTCGGATTCGGATTCGGATTCGGATTCGGATTCGGATTCGGATTCGGATTCGGATTCGAATTCGAGTTTAAATTTCAATGAAAGTTCGCTAATCGCCGGTATCGCTAAATTAATGTTATATTCGCAATTAGCGACTCCAAAACCCTGAAAACTATACCCATATTGATTTTAGTGAAAAATTCGAGTCCGCCATCTTGGATCACCAAATGGATGTTATATTCGCAATCAGCGACCCCAAAAACCCTGAAAACGATACCCATATCGATTTTAGTCAAAATTTCGAGTCCGCCATCTTGCATCGCGAAATGAATGTGATATTCGCAATCAGCGACCCCAAAAACCCCGAAAACGATACCCATATCGATTTTGGTAAAAATTTAGAGTCCGCCATCTTGAATCGCGAAATGGATGTTATAATCGCAATCAGCGACCCTAAAAACCCGGAAAACGATACCCATATCGATTTTAGTGAAAATTTCGAGTCCGCCATCTTGGATAGCTAAATATAGAAAACGCAAAAAAAAAATAGTAGATTGTATAACAAGGGAGCAAAGTAGTATTTTTACGGCGAGGGTGCTACTTTGAATCAAGAGCAAAGCGAAGGATTCTAGAATAGAATCCCGAGCGTAGCGAGGGATTCTAACGTAGAATCCTGAGCGCAGCGAGGGATTCAAAGTACACCGCCCGAGAGAAAAATAATTTGCTCCCGAGTTATACACTCTACTTTTCATCCCCGTTCTATGAGAAAATAAATTTCTCCCGAGATTTCGGACGTAACAAGTTTTGTACGGCGTTGTTAGCTTCTATAATATCTAATTGTTTAAGGAGTTAATGCATTGTTACTTCCTTAACTCGACGTTGAATTCATATTATTTTGCAAAATACAACATAAATAGGTAATGTACTAATTACTAATTACAAGAACAGAGAGGTAATTGGCGCTCTTCATTTTTTTTTTTAGTTAGCACAGGTCACCCCGCGCTATGCAGCCAACACGTACCAGCCAGTAATCCGTACAATTTGCGTTCGATTTCTATGGATGATGATGTTCCAAATTCAAATCACTTTTACGGCCCGCTGCTTGGCCTTGAACAGAAAAGAGCTATTTTGCGCCCCGCTACAGTGACAGTAAAGTGACATTTTTCGAATAGAAGGGATGAAAAACAATTTTAACAAACAAAACGAGCCTTGAAAAAAAAATCACGTGATTAGTGTGATTACAAAAATGAGACAGCCCTGAATCCTTAGTACCGAGTAAAATGTATGGGCGTACCGAGTAATACTCCGTCCCCCACCACCCCTCTCCCCCCGCACGATTGCTCTGTCTAGACGGCTTCGTTGACCGACTGTATGTAGTATAAATCGTTAGACTGTGATATTAGTATGGATTTTTGGCGCGAATACGACACTAGTGTAAACAATCACACAATACGTAAACATCATTCATCTTCATCAACAACATTGGGTGATTTTAAAATCGTTTCGAATAAAAATATTTGGGTTCAGTTTCGAACATGTGGAAGTATTAATATACTGAAAGAAAAATCTGCGGTAGCCTAGTGGTATGGGTAATGGACTGCTGAGACGAGGTCTCGGGTTCGATCCCAGGCTTACCATGGCACACACCAATGACTTTTCGATGCTTTTCGAAGTTATGTGTGTATTTATCGTAGGTTTATAAGTGCCCGGTTAATGGCAATAGGCTCGCCACCTATTACATTGGGACCTAAACATAAACTGACGAAATGTGGGTGCTAGCACCTCTGCCTACCCCTTCGGGAAATACAGGCGTGAGTTTATGTTATGTTATGTTATGAAAGAAAAAAAAAATTTTGATAATGTATGGGAATAATGTTCAGGTAAAAGGAAAAATGTATGAAGGTTTTGAATTCCACGATCGTTACAGGAATTACCACTGACCAAGTTTAAAAAACGACTACATGACTTTTTGCTGTACAAAATGTATCATAGTGTAAAAGAATATCTAGATGATAAGAATTCATAGATATGACATTATTATATTGAAGATTTGACATTATATTAAAATTATACTGATACAAGCAATTCGTTATGTACCTATTAGTTCTGACAATATTTATTGACATTAAAGTTTCCACGCTCTACGGAGCAGAATATGCTGTACCCGTTAGTTTTTAAGATACAACAAATGTAACCGAATTCGAGGTAAATAAAGATTTTGATTTGATTTGATTTGATTTGAATAAAGAAAAATTATTTCACCAAATTAATACTTCCAGATGATTTTGCTTTCGAAACTGTGCCCAAATTCTTTTTATCCGAAACGACTTTATGTAGACTATATGTAGACTATATGTAGACTATATGTAGACTATATGTAGACTATATGTAGACTATATGTAGACTATATGTAGACTATATGTAGACTATATGTAGACTATATGTAGACTATATGTAGACTATATGCAGACTATATGTAGACTATATGTAGACTATATGTAGACTATATGTAGACTATATGCAGACTATATGTAGACTATATGCAGACTATATGCAGACTATATGTAGACTATATGTAGACTATATGTAGACTATATGTAGACTATATATAGACTATATGTAGACTATATGTAGACTATATGTAGACTATATGTAGACTATATGTAGACTAAATGTAGACTATATGTAGACTATATGTAGACTATATGTAGACTATATGTAGACTAAATGTAGACTATATGTAGACTATATGTAGACTATATGTAGACTATATGTAGACTATATGTAGACTATATGTAGACTATATGGAGACTATATGTAGACTATATGTAGACTATATGTAGACTATATGTAGACTATATGTAGACTATACGTAGACTATATGTAGACTAAATGTAGACTATATGTAGACTATATGTAGACTATATGTAGACTATATGTAGACTAAATGTAGACTATATGTAGACTATATGTAGACTAAATGTAGACTATATGTAGACTATATGTAGACTATATGTAGACTAAATGTAGACTATATGTAGACTATATGTAGACTAAATGTAGACTATATGTAGACTATATGTAGACTATATGTAGACTAAATGTAGACTATATGTAGACTATATGTAGACTATATGTAGACTATATGTAGACTATATGTAGACTAAATGTAGACTATATGTAGACTATATGTAGACTATATGTAGACTAAATGTAGACTATATGTAGACTATATGTAGACTATATGTAGACTATATGTAGACTATATGTAGACTATATGTAGACTATATGTAGACTAAATGTAGACTATATGTAGACTATATGTAGACTATATGTAGACTAAATGTAGACTATATGTAGACTATATGTAGACTATATGTAGACTATATGTAGACTAAATGTAGACTATATGTAGACTATATGTAGACTAAATGTAGACTAAATGTAGACTATATGTAGACTATATGTAGACTATATGTAGACTATATGTAGACTAAACGTAGACTATATGTAGACTATATGTAGACTATATGTAGACTATATGTAGACTATACGTAGACTATATGTAGACTAAATGTAGACTATATGTAGACTATATGTAGACTATATGTAGACTATATGTAGACTAAATGTAGACTATATGTAGACTATATGTAGACTAAATGTAGACTATATGTAGACTATATGTAGACTATATGTAGACTAAATGTAGACTATATGTAGACTATATGTAGACTAAATGTAGACTATATGTAGACTATATGTAGACTATATGTAGACTAAATGTAGACTATATGTAGACTATATGTAGACTATATGTAGACTATATGTAGACTATATGTAGACTAAATGTAGACTATATGTAGACTATATGTAGACTAAATGTAGACTAAATGTAGACTATATGTAGACTATATGTAGACTATATGTAGACTATATGTAGACTAAACGTAGACTATATGTAGACTATATGTAGACTATATGTAGACTATATGTAGACTATATGTAGACTATATGTAGACTATATGTAGACTATATGTAGACTAAATGTAGACTATATGTAGACTATATGTAGACTAAATGTAGACTATATGTAGACTATATGTAGACTATATGTAGACTATATGTAGACTATATGTAGACTATATGTAGACTATATGTAGACTATATGTAGACTATATGTAGACTATATGTAGTACCCGGTATGTAGAAACCCCACACACGTAGTTCTAATTATTCTACATTACCCCTTTAAGCCTGTGCTATTTTTAACTTTTATTACGTTATGTTATATTCAACACATTTATACCTCTTACTTTTCATAACTCACATATTAATTATTCCACACGCACTCATTCATTATTCTCAAGCACTAAAACTTCTATAATACTTAACTTATATAAATTATATAATAACAGCGACAGGAAGCACTTGAATTAAAAATGTATGTAACTTTATTAAAAATATTTACCTTAATTAGTAAAACAGTCTTTTATTGCGTATTCACCTACTTATACATGAAGGGGTGGTCAGAGGATTGGGAGCCACGGGTCGAACTCTCTAATACGTCATTCGTAGGGTAGGTATGTCTGATTCCCGGCAATACAGGTAGATAATGATTTATCATTGAGATTTTCGAAGTCTAGAGCTCAATATAGCCACCACATATTTAACTCTAATGGCGTAAATCTCCATACGGGTATTCACCTGAACGTACGCGTAAATAAGGCCAATGAATCTCTTATTGAGAGAGTTGTGCCAGATAATTAAAAGCAGCCCTGCCTCTCTAGTCACGTGGCAATACTTTTGTAGAACATAATATTGTAGAACATAAAAACAACCTGAACAACAAGAATTACATCAAGAGCGTCATCAAAACAGCGTCGCGCAAACTCGGTATCTTGAACAGGGCGAAGCGGTTTTTCACGCCGGAGCAGCGGTGTCTTCTGTACAAGACACAGATTCGCTCTTGTGTGGAATACTGTTCTCATCTCTAGGATGGTTCCGCGCAATACCTGTTAGACGCTCTTGGCAGAATGCAGCGACGTGCAGTTCGTATCATAAGTGATCCTGAGGTTACCAACACCTTGGAACCTCTGCAGTTGCGTAGAGACGTTGCCTCTCTGGCCGTTTTCTACCGCCTCTACCACGGCGAGTGTTCTGAGGAGTTATTTCAACTGATCCCACCCTCTCCCTTCCTATCCAGAACAACACGTGCTGGTCTGCGGTGCCATCCACACACGGTGGAATCCATACCTTCTCGCACTAAACGGTTTGGGGGCTCTTTCCTCTGCCGCACGATAAAGAGCTGGAATGCTCTGCCCGCATACGTGTTTCCCTCCTCTTACAGTCCCGGGTTCTTCAAGCGGGGCGTGAAAAGGCATCTATCAAGGCCGTCAAGTTAGGGACCACCATTTTACGTCCAATGGCACCGGGAATGGTGGTCTGTGTCTTCTGGACTGCACTTCAGCTTTGTTGCCATCTAGCGGGGTGCAGTCAATTGACGGATTAATATTAAAAAAAAAAAATGGATTGATCAATGTATTGAATTCGTATACGTATGTCATCTGTCATAAACGTCGAAATACGTTTCAACTCCATACAATCATCAATATATTTCACAATGCGCCCGTCCACAAATTGTCACTATGGGGATGCTCTTCATCTTATAGCAAATAATACTAATGCTTGTGTGTGATTCACTCTATGCAAGTTAACACAAACGAGTGATATAAAAAAACACGAGATTTCAAGACAGTAAGATTATTCTAGTAAACATAGATCGGTACTTTGAAATTACTTTGAACTTCGTCGGCTGCAGAAAAGCAGCTGAAACGTCGGCTAACAACATTACAAGGTTTCTAATATCATCAGATTGCATCGAACAAGTTCCAAGATTCTAAATACCTTCGGGGGTTCTAGCGGTACCTTGTTTTGCGTTATAGACTGTAAATAAATCAAAGATGATCTGTTTGAACAGATACCAAAAGCGAACTAGTTTAAATCAATGTTAAGTACCTATAATATTCCAATTCATGCTCCTGCATTAAGTCGATTTACCGCGTACATACTCGTAAATACTGGTCTGACTGTGTAATATATTTCGGTTTTAGGACGCAACTCGGCATTCATATATGAGAGCCGACGACAATGAAACCTTAAGTGAACACTATAGTTCCAGAATTCAGTGTAAAGTTCCAAATCGCGTGGCTCGTGCGCTTCCGTCTTGAATAATATGCTATTCAGTGCTATTCAGTGATCAAATAGAGGGAAGCTACTGCAAATTATATAATAGAATGGACGATGAATTTGCTTTCAAATGAATTGGAAGTTAAAATTTGTCTGAGTATGCCAACTGTCTGAGATATAAAGCGATTGCATTTCGTTACTGGAGCTCAGGAGTCCGCGATTGTTAGAATAGCGACTATTTGTTTAATAATGTAATCGTCTACGTTACTGTAACATTAAAAGTTAAGGTATTTATGGTACATTCGACTAACCACGAGTGAAGTTTATTCCTAGAATAAAAAGGGAAATGCACCCACATATGTACACATAGATAGCCTCTGTGGCATGGCGGTAGTGAACGCAACTGCTAAGCAGGAGGCGCAGGTTCGACTACAAATATTTGTATGCATGAATATGACTATCTGCATTGGTCTGGGCTTATGTATAATCTAGAAGTGGTAAATAAAAGGTCTGCCGTCTATGCGAATATGATCCAATATGTACCAATGTACCAATGTACTCGAATACAGCGGGATAAATAAAATGCTCAAAAAATGGGACTTGAACCCACGACCTTTCCCTTACAGGGCGAATGCTCTTCTAAGTGAACTATTGAATGCTGTCATTTTTATACCTCGACATTACTCTACTTCGTCGTTCTAGAGTGTCGTCAATATCATACCTCGATATTTTTATAATTTGACTTTTTTATGTTTGAAAATCGTCATTTTTATACTTAGTCATTTTTCAATAAAGACATTACTCTTGAGCCGAGTACACCTGAATCACTGCAAATTTCCCTTCTCTTCATATTTGTCTTCAACGGTGACGGTGGAGCCATCTACCAACTTTCTTACGAACTTCTTCTTCTTATCGTGTCGTTAGCAAACCTAGATGGTATCGGCCCAAAATTTTGCTACTAAAATCGCATTGTCAGTAGCATTCATTAGATCTTCCTGCGTGCAGTTGTTGGGGCACGCAGGGCATGAAGTCAAGTGTTTCATCGTTTGGGGGGCAGCACCACACTTGCACTCCAAGTTAGAGCCATCTGAGAATCCCCACCTGAACAAGTTCTCCTTACTTCGGCCGACCTGCGTCCGAAGTCTATTTAAAGACTTCCAGGTGGGCCATGGTAACTCATGTCCAGGTGGCGGGCTCTCAGATTGTGGGACGAAAGGGCTAGGAAGATCGACAGTCTCCCGCCACAGCCGGCATCTCTCCTTTGACCGGTCGTTGACTTTAAGAGGAGAGACACACTTCATAAAGCTGTTGCGGCTTTTCAGCCTTTGTGGCACAGGATGGTAATCGAATAGTGGGTGCCGAGTGTCGTCTAGCAATTTGGTCTTTTCGGAAGAGCCTGCCACAGTCCTGCGAACCTCTGGAGGCGCTATTCCAGCTAGCGGATACAGCATTTGTACCGGGGTCGGTTTTAGGCAACCAGTAATGATCCGGCAAGTTTCATTTAATGCTGTATCCACCAACTTTGCATGGGCTGAGCGGCTCCATACTGGGCCTGCGTAATCGCCTGCAGAGAAGGAGATCGCCAGGCCAGTGGTCCGCAGAACATTAGGCGAAGCTCCCCACTTTGAAGCAACCAGTCGACGCAAGAGACCGTTCCTAGAATGCACCTTCTGCTTAATGCTCTCGCAGTTTTTCCTAAAAGTTAGTGACCTATCCATAAAGACGCCCAAATACTTCGGGAAGTCGTTATGCTCAATGGGCACCCCACGCCATTGGATGGTAAGCTTGCGGCCCGCTTCTTTGTTGCGTAGGTGGAATACGCACGTTTGAGTTTTGCTCGGGTTCGGCCTTAAAGAATTTGCGTCATAGTACTCACCCAGGCTTTGCAGGGCATTCGATAAATCGAGTTCGACCTGTTCAAAGCTGGAAGCTTGGGAGGTCAGAGCGAGATCGTCTGCATATAGGAAGCGGGAGGTGTGGGGGGATGACGGTTGGTCGTTGGTATACACGTTAAATAAGATGGGTGCCAAGACGCTGCCTTGAGGCAGACCATTTTTTTGTGTTCTCCAACGACTTTTGTCGGACAGGTAATGGACTTGGAACCGGCGATTGTGCAGGAGTTCGCGAAGTACGTTGACAAATTTACTGTCATTGGTAATGGACTCCACCTTCCACAGCAATCGTCTCAGGTTGACGGTATCATAAGCTGCAGATAAATCGACGAACACAGCACCTGTAACCATCCCTGCCTAGAAACCGTCCTCGATATGCTGCGTTAATTTGAGAGTCTGGTTGCTGCAAGATTTCACAGGTCTGAAACCGGCTTGCTCAGGAATCAGGTTTGGGTCAATCAAGCAGGTTAGCCGGGCAAGCAGCATCCTTTCGAACAACTTGTACGTATGGCACAACAATGATATTGGCCGAAAGTTTTTCGGGTCGTCTGCCGGTTTGCCCGGCTTAGGAATCGCGATGACCTTTGCCTTTCGCCAGAGCCGGGGGACAGAGGCGTGCTCTAGGCAGTGGTTAAGCATTTGTAGCAACCAGGACACCGCAACAGGACCGAGGTGTTTTAATTGCTCCACCGAGACGTCATCGACTCCAGAGGCCTTACCGCATTTAAGATGTTTTATTGCGGTAATGATATCAGTCAAGTTAAAGGGTTTGCTGATTTCGTTACAGGTGTTTATTATGCCTTTCAGTTTGGGGACCCTGCCGAGGCGGCTCGGTGATTTGCCACTAAGCAGAAGCTGGTGAGCAATCTGATTGGCAGCAACTTGGCTGGGCGATGCGGGTTGAGGGGGTTCGCTTGTGAGTATGCGGATAGTATTCCAGGCCTTTTTACTATTGTGCGTCATATTGACACTAGTAACTGTATTGACCCAACTCTCCCTTCGCTTTTCACCAATATTTGCCAATAGCTCTTCGCCTATTAAGGTGGTCTCTTCTGAAAAAGGGTCCGAGTTATATAGTGACTCGTATTGCCTTAGTAGTTCTGCAGAATCCCTCGACAGCCCCGGGATGTAAGACGTCCTGCACCCCCTAGGTATACAACGTCGCGAAACGGTTGATACGATTTCCACGAAGCGGTTGTAGTTTTCCGGATTAGGCAAGACGCTAACAAGGGCATCATCGATGGACTGTGCGAACAGCTCCCAGTTTCCTTTGGTAAAGTTGAACCGGCGTCTGAATGGGACATTGATGGGTCGGACAATAGGCTGTACCATACACATGATGGGCCTGTGTTGGGTACGGGGTATGGGTGGACACACACTTTTGACACATTGTGAGCTGATAGAAGAAGTGACAAAGATTAGGTCTGGATTGTACCCTTTTTTCCATCGGCCGCTGTTGAAGGAGGCCGGTTGCTTGGGATTATGAATCAGACTCAAATCATTTGTTTCAGCCCACTCCTCCACCGCATGTCCACTCGAGTCCGTGTCTCTGTAGCCCCAGTTGGAACCCCGGCTGTTAAAATCTCCGATCACAACTTTCACTGGCTGGTTGTCAAAATTTTCTGGAGGGTCGAATTGGAACAGTGTCCCAGGAGGCTTATACACAGAAGTTACAGTGCAGTTCCCAGTTTCGATGGTAACGACTTCAATGCCGTTATGGGACGAGCTCGAGGTGGACACGATGCTTACGCCGGGAGCAGCAAACACTGCGTTACCGTGCTTCGGATGTTGGATCTCGGCGATAAGCGTGAGTCCAGCTATTTGAGGGCGTCTCTGTGGCAAATCTCGGTGGGTTTCTTGGACGCAAAGAATGTCACATTTAGTTTCGCGGCAAAGATCAGAGAGAATCTCTGATTTATTTTGAGAGAACCCTTCGATGTTTACCGAGATTACACACAGAGCCGGCTTGTTTAGCGGACTAATTGGTCTTTGGTTTGCCATCGTGGTGCAGTAATTAGTTTCACGGCTTTTGCCGCTACTCACGGGAAGGGCCCGAGCATAGGTGGCGCTCTACGAGAAGGCTTACTTACGAACTGTTAACCAATGAATGATTTTTCAACCATTTTTAAACGTTGATTTTAGACTCCACCCAAATATTTAAATGAATTTTTATAGCATTTATTATGCTAACCATTAAATTCGAATACATCGGGAAAAATGAAATGCTCAAGTGGGACTTGAACCCACGACCTTCTAGGACGGATATAAAGATAAGGGAAATTCGACGTGATTCAGGTGCGGCTCAGTTGGAAGAGCATTCCCTCTGTGAGGGAAAGGTCGCGGGTTCAAGTCCCACTTGAGCATTTAATTTTTCCCGATGTATTTGACTTTTAAAGATAGCATGTATTTACAAAAAAAAAGTATCTAAGTAAGTATGTTTATCCGCATTTGGACATTCCGGGGTTAAAACATTATGGAATATAGACGTTTTGCGCCGCACATTTTGAGACTTGGACACCCTTAACCTAAACGCAGCAATCGTTCTTGAAAAATCTAACCAAACAAGTCAAGGAAATGATGAGGGAAGTAAATATTCTATTTTCAATTTATCTTTTGTAGTGCGAAATAACAAAAAGCACATACCTACATTCAAATAGTACTGTTTGGGAATCGCCCGTGATTCCCAGACGGTACTATTAGTATAGTAAACAATGTAGTTGTGTCGCCACGGTGTAAATATGGTGTGTGTCGAGAATCGATATATCCTCGTCATCTGTCGCCAAATGCAACATGTCGCATCACTACTACGAAGCGGCATGGAGCAGGCGGAGTGGGGACGGCAGCGCCTCAGCGACAACCAGAACATTCGTCACCGACCGTACTCGCCTACGCATCGTTCCACCACACGCGCATAGTTGTAGTTAACTTTGTACTGCTCTTTAATACACCAGCGAATTAGCATACAGTCCACAGACTTTTATTTCTCGACCATCAGAGAACCCAACATATTGGTCCATCATCGCCGAAAAGGAGTTTGGAAGAAGTGAGCTGTGCACGTGCGGACTTCGGAAGAGCTTTTTCAAAAAAGCGCCGTCATTGTTACGTGGCCATTTTGAAAGGCGTAGAACATTTTAGAAGGCGAAGAGAAAAAATAATTTATGGTTGGATAAAACGTGGTGAGTCCGTTCCAATTTATCCTTATTACTCCCGCTGATTATCTCTTTTACCTTTAAATTTCTTTAATTTTCGCTCTTCATTCCTTCGCCTTACCTGCTTCTAATAGCCTATTGAGTCAGTCGTGGTGATCATCTTCCTCACATTAATATATTTCATTAATATTTTGTTACATCCTACAAGCTTATTCAATCGCATACATGTATTCTTGTTGCCTACTTTGCTATAGGTACATAAGTAACAAATGTTATTCATAACTGTGTCGTAAGACCACCTGCTTATGCACTTGATCGCGCGCCGCTTAGCTAAAACCGGTTTGTTATCTGGAGGCACGGCGCGGGTCGAGCTTCCAGCCATTCTTTGCAATAATTGTGTAGATTTATTTTTTAAATCATACCTACTCTTTCTTAGATTATTTTATAATTGCATTTTAGCAAACTTAGCATTCCTCAGCTTATTATATTATCATCTTTTTACGCAATATGCCTGCTGATAAAGTACAAACCTTAATCAAGAAAAGATCTTCTTTAAAATCAAAGCTTACGTCATTTAATAAATATCTGACTGTGCTAAAAAGCTGTGCAAGTTTGAGTGAGCTGCAGTTAATCGAACTGAAGTGTCGTCTTAACCGAATTGATAATTTAAATATTGAATTCGACGCGTTACAGGATGAAATCGATATGCTTTGTGACACCAGCAGCGACGAGAACAACTCCGAGCGGGAACGGGAGACGTTCCGCTAGTGGCCGCCGCGAGTTATCTACTTACACCGCCGGAACCGCAAGATACTGTAACAGCCCCAAGTGATGCGCCATCTGGTGAGAACTTTAAGAGCACTAATGTCAGGTTACCCAAAATTGACTTACCCCATTTCAGCGGCAGCTATCAGCATTGGCTAGAATTTAGAGATGTTTTTACTTCAATTATCCATAACAACAAAAGCATTGACAACATCAATAAATTCCACTACCTCCGCGCTTCACTCCAGGGAAGTGCAGCTTTAGTTATTAAGCACATAAATTTTTCAAGCGAAAGCTATCTAACTGCGTGGGACATGTTGCTTGAGCGGTACGATAACAATCGTCTGCTCGTCAATAACCACGTACAGGCCTTATTCAACATCAATCCTATACAAAAGGAATCATGCAAATCCATTCGGTATTTGATTGATACCACTATTAAAAATATTCGGGCACTTACTATTTTAAAGCAGCCCACTCAGTACTGGGATACTCTTATTATTTTTATGACAGCTTCAAAGCTGGACATAACAACATTACGTCACTGGGAAGAACATCGAAACAAATTAAATGAAAGCCCCACACTAGATATTTTCATGACATTTTTGAGAAGCCGAGCAGACTTACTTGAAAGCTTGGAGGATCATAATGGTCAAAGTAATAATAACAATGCTTCAAATTCAAATAAATCAAAATCTAATTCAAACGTAAGCGAGGGTGGTAAAACGTACACGCTGCAGTGTCAGTTATGTAGTCAATCTCACACCCTATTTAATTGTGAAACATTTAAATCTCTTGCAGTTGAATCGCGCATAGAAAAGGCTAAACAGTTCAAGGTCTGTTTGAATTGTTTACGTCCTGGCCATTCTAGTAACAAATGTACCTTATCTCACTGCAAGTATTGCAAGTACAAGCATAACACCTTATTACATCTTGATAAAATCGATCCATCGCCTTCTAAAATGAACACAGAAGGTCTTGTCCTGGCTAGTGATACCTACTCTGATACTACTGCGCCACGTATATTCTTTTCCACAGCTATCGTGCGAGTGACTGACGGCAGCGGCGTCGAACATAACGCGAGGGTACTGTTGGACAACGGTAGCGCGATCAACCTAATAACGGAAGGATGCTGCGAAAGGCTTCATCTAAGCCGGCACTCCGTGAATGCCGCGGTATCAGGTTTTAATAATTATGTTACCACTAGCACACAGTCTTGCCATATTAATATAAAATCAATATGTACAAATTATGAAATCGACTTAAATTGTATTGTTTTGCCTAAAATAACGCCACTAATCCCCTCCTCGTACATTGACGTCAGTAGTGTGCGTCTGCCATGTGGGGTCACTCTTGCCGACCCATCATACAATTCTCCGTCTGATATAGACATTCTTTTAAGTGCAGACGTATTTTGGGATATCTTGGGCAAGGAACATATTGAACTAGGTAGACATATGCCCACCTTACGCGAGTCTAAATTAGGTTGGTTAGTAACAAAACATATCATTACTACACCGAACACTTCTAACTTATGTCTATTTACACAAGGGGAATCGAACCCCGACCTTTCTTGTTTTTGGAAACTTGACACGCTTGAATCTCGGCATTCTATGACCGCTGAAGAAAAGGCGTGCGAGCAAAGCTTTGCCAAAAATACCTTTCGCGACGACGAAGGTCGTTTTGTTGTTTCAATGCCTTTAAAACACGATCCAAAAATTTTAGGTAATTCATTTCATCTAGCAAAATCACGTTTTCTTGCTTTAGAAAATCGATTCAACCGTGACCCCGTGTTCAAAGAAAAATACCTTACCTTTATGCATGAATACGAATCTTTAGGTCACATGACCAAAAATCTAGAATTAATGCCAAAAGATGACACTACAGTCTGCTATTATTTACCGCATCACGGTATACTTCGCGAGTCCAGTACAACAACAAAGTTTCGCACTGTATTCGATGGCTCGGCGGCTACTTCTACGGGATACTCGTTAAATGACTTGCAAATGGTAGGCCCCACTGTTCAAGACGAGTTATATTCCATTTTATTGCGTTTCAGACAGCATAAATATGTAGTGTCCGGTGATATAGCACGCATGTATAGATGTATTGATATAAATAAAACCCAAAGATCATTACAACAAATTATTTTTCGAAGTGATTTAAATCTACCTTTGAACACATACACGTTAAACACATTGACATACGGTACGAGCTCAGCCCCTTATCTAGCAACGAAGTGTTTGTCTAGCCTAGCGTCCACTGTTAATGACAAAGGCGTAAATAATTCTATCTTGCACGATTTTAACGTGGACGATTATTTAAGTGGCAGCTCTTCTATATATGATACTATTAGAATATGCAAAGGTGTAATTTCTACTTTATCTTCCGCCAAGTTCGAATTAAGAAAATGGCAATCAAATAGTATCGAAATCTTAAATGGAATCTCAAGTAGCGAGTCCCCCACTATTCATGACTTTTCAGACTCTAAGGGGACATCGAAAACGTTAGGATTAGTTTGGCAATCTAACCTAGATATTTTGTCATATCAAATAAATATAGAAAATAGTAAAAAGATGACTAAAAGGCATATTTTGTCGGTTATTAGTCAAATTTTTGATCCCCTCGGACTAGTCGGACCTTGTGTAGTCGAAGCAAAAATTATCATGCAAAAGATCTGGATAAAAAAGTATTCGTGGGATCAGAAATTATCTAATGACATACTTAATCTATGTAGCTCATTTGCAAATAAAATACATTTCCTAAATAATTTAAAAATACCGCGTTGGGTTCTATGTACAGAATGTAATAGGATCGAAATCCATACGTTCACCGATGCTTCTGAACACGCTTATGGTGCATGTTTATATGTTAGGTCTATCGACAATAAGGGTCACATTAACGTACAATTATTGACGTCAAAAAATAGGGTTGCCCCCATAAAACCAGTCACCATCCCGCGTCTGGAACTCTGTGGAGCCTTACTGGGCGCAAGGCTGTGTGCTAAGGTCATGTCCGCGCTAACTCTAAATGTAAATTCTTGTCGGTTTTGGTGTGACTCGACAGTAGTCCTAGGTTGGTTGTCGTCAAATGCAGGCCAGTTTAAGCATTTCGTCAGCAACCGCGTGAACGAAATACAGGAGATCACGACGGGAGATACATGGAGCTATGTTCCTACAAAGTTAAATCCCGCTGATTTAGTTTCAAGAGGATTATCCGCGGATCAATTAAATAATTCTTCAATATGGTGGCACGGGCCACCTTTCCTAAAATTAACTAATGAATTTTGGCCTAAAATGCCTAATACAAATAAAAATTGTAAATTAGAATGTACAGAAAAAATATGTTTAGCTACAAATCAAATAAACAATAATAACAATCAAAACTCTAACTTAATATCTTGCCTAATACATAAATATTCTAACTTAAACAAAATACAAAGAATTATTTCTTATATACTAAAATTTATACACTTAAAAACTAAAAACCACTTACATACTACTAGTTGTACTACTTTAGAATTAAAAAACGCAATGGCAGTCGTCATACGTCAAGCTCAGTCTGAGATGTTTCCTGATGAATTTTCTATTCTAAAGGCTGGGAAGGTTTTACCCAGTAAAAATCGTTTATTGTCTTTATCTCCATTTCTAGATGACAAACTTATTATTCGTGTAGGTGGTAGATTGGATAATTCGCCTTATACTTACGATGTTAAACACCCCATATTGCTTTGTAGTAAGCATCATTTAACAAAACTCATTTTTCATATGTTTCATAATAATCTACTACACGCAGGCCCACAATTATTGCTTGCAAACGTGCGTCAAACATATTGGCCTCTAAAGGGTAGAAATCTATCTAAATCTATAGTTAATAAATGTTTGAAATGTTTTAGATTTAAGGCTCAATGTACTCAGCCCATTATGGGCCAACTTCCTTCCAGTAGGACTAATTTAGAATTCCCTTTTTTACACTGTGGCGTCGACTACGCGGGACCACTGTTGATAGCTGACCGCAAGGGTCGTGGCTGCAGGCTCTTAAAGTCCTACCTGTGCATATTTGTGTGTTTTTCGGTTAAGGCTATTCATCTGGAGCTTGTTACAGATCTTACAAAGGAAGCTTATATTGCCGCGTTACACCGATTCATTGCTCGTAGGGGCAAGCCACAAAGCATATCGTCCGATAACGGAACGAACTTTGTGGGTGCTCGCAATGACTTGCATAGATTTCTAGAGGAATCTAACATACAACATGACATGGCACAGGAAGGTATTGATTTTAAATTTACCCCATCTTATACCCCTCACTTCAATGGGATGTCTGAGGCGGCGGTACGCCTCACGAAGCATCATCTCAGGCGACTGCTGCAGGCAGTGCATTTTACGTATGAGGAGATGTACACCTGTCTGGCTCAAATAGAGTCTATCTTAAATTCTCGTCCTCTTACCCCTTTATCTACAGATCCCCTTGATTTAACCGCCCTTACTCCGTCTCATTTCCTAATTGGACGGCCACTCACGTCAATTCCACAACCACAAGTGCTTGAAAGGGACATAACCAGTACTGAGCGCTACAAGCGGCTGGAATACATCAGGCAGCACTTCTGGGCCAGGTTTCACAAGGAGTACATATCTACATTGCATCAGAGGTCCAAATGGCTGACGCCTTCGAACCAGAGCCTAAATCTCAATGATATTGTACTGGTGAAAGATAAAGGTCTTCCTCCTCTACAGTGGATGATTGGGAGAATCATCAAGGTCTTCCCGGGTGTTGACGGGGCCAACAGGGTAGCAGACATTCGTACCAGAAGAGGTACGATTCGAAGAGCCTTTAATAATATTTGTCCTCTTCCAGTTCAGGACAAATAACATCACCTGCGGGGGAATATGTCGAGAATCGATATATCCTCGTCATCTGTCGCCAAATGCAACATGTCGCATCACTACTACGAACCGGCATGGAGCAGGCGGAGTGGGGACGGCAGCGCCTCAGCGACAACCAGAACATTCGTCACCGACTGTACTCGCCTACGCATCGTTCCACCACACGCGCATAGTTGTAGTTAACTTTGTACTGCTCTTTAATACACCAGCGAACTAGCATACAGTCCACAGACTTTTATTTCTCGACCATCAGAGAACCCAACAGTGTGAATATAGAAATTATTTTACTGCGATATTTACGTCATATGCATACTAATTGCATGCTGTTGTTGTCATCTGTGATAGTGAAATAAGTGCGTCTGGTATATAGAGGAAGGTTTGCTTGGCGTTTTATATAACATTGCTTGTCAAGTAGGTAGAAGGCAAAAATAATTGCCTTAAAATGCTCGGCTTTGATTGTATTGATTTCGAGTCTTGGTTGATATTTTACACGGCTTCTGTATCATTATTTTTTTTATTGTTTTTGAACAGTTTTTTCTGAAGTATAAATTCTTCATGCACGTTGGGAAACTTTCACAGAACATTTTGTTCCTAGATAATGCCATCCCACCCAGTCTAGTCTAGTCCATTCATGACGCAAGCCGTTACACAAATTGCAGATTAGGTAGTTTATTTTTAATTCTCTACGGCAATTCACGCGTAAAACCTCTTTATTTCAAAACTTCTTTTGGCGCGTTGAGCAATTTTTCGTAAATGAAATGCCTTTCACTTTATAGTTTTTCTTGCTGCTTACCACAAAACTAAATATTGAGTAAGTCAATATTATCAATATCATTACAACCATGCCTTGGTTGTGCATTTTATAGATCAAATCTAATAAATTAACAGCTTTATTTACAAAGTTTTATGTGTTACAAGTGTAGTAAAATAATTCAAGTGTTTAGATTTGCTTTTGACTATTTGGTTAAATACATTCGCATAGTAAAATAACAAATCGAATATTAAGCTTATATTGAAGCTCGTAAAAAAGTTATTGTGATATCGTTTAGTATTTAATATGAGGAAATACCGCAGTGAATGTATTCATATTAAACTCTTTCTTCCCATTGCCGAAAAGTGTAACAAGGAAGGTTTTATGAAATATTTTCTTTATATGGCGCACGTGGGTTGGCTCGGAACTTGTTTGTGTATATCGTTGTCGCTACCCTGCCTCGAATGCGGAAATACTATCAGCCTCTCAAATTGAAACTTATTTTAACTGACTACTTTAGTACTCAAACAAACAAACAGATAAAAAATAGTGTAATATATTGTTATGGACAACTGCTAGCATATTATTATTACTAAAATACTATACAAAATTAAAATGTAGAACACTGTTGCTAACGAAGGAAAATCTGAAGGTGATGTCATTGTGTGTATGGTTAGAGTCAAATGGCAGTTTGTTGCCTTTCGAAATACATCGGGAAAAAGAAGAACTCAAGTGGGACTTGAACGCACGACGTCGTCGGTTGTTGTCTTTGCCTACCCCGGAGAGATATAGGCGCGAGCGTATGTATGTATTGCTAAAGTTTAAAAAAAAACACTACTATCCAAAATTCACAAACATCAGTTTAACAAGCGAAGAACTACTTAAAAAAGCGAACAAATAACTTTACTAACTCTATCTTATATTACCGATTACAGTAATCTAGTACTAAAACAGCTTCCCATTCTAACAAATAGGTTCCTAGACTAAAGCGATTTATTCCTACTAATAATACTCCATTACGTCTTTTTTACCTAACTGTCTATATATCAGCAGTTTCAGCTGTGGCTCCCTTTAGACCAATAACGGGGAATGGAGGCGATGAACCTACAGGAACATGCCCTAATTATAGTCCATTAGGGTCAATAAACGGACTACAAATGGGATTAGACCTGAAATAGGGATTTTTGGAGGAATCTTGAATCATTTTGATGTTATGGCTTTAGGGATTAATTCCTAGTAAAGAAGATTATGTGTGAACTTACATATTTTTACCCGACTATGGCGAAGCCAAAAGGAGGGTTATAATATTGACAGGCTAGGTATGTATGTATGTTCATTTGTTCCCTCATAGCTCCTCAACTACTAATTAGAACTGGACAAATGAGGTACCGTTACAAGCGGCTTTATCGTCCGATAGTTATAGGCTATATGACATGTCACTCAATCTTGTGTGGCGCCCTCTAATGCTCATAAGGTACTGGTTTAAAAAATAAATTTGAGATAAATATGCCGTGTTTGGTATCACATGAAAGGGCTTAATAAGCATATTTCAAATATGTATAAATTATTAGCTTTACCTTGCCCCAAAATAATATAAATAAAAAATAAAGTTTAAAACTATAACCCGACTACCGAAAGATCACGCTCTAAATAGTAACAAACAAGAAAATATCAAGGATAGCCGAGGTCGTATGCCACTTACCCTAACAAAACAATATATTCTAGGTAAAAGAGGCATACGACCACGGCTATACTTGATATTTTCTTGTTTGTTACTTTTTAGAGCGTGACCCACGGACGTGTGAAACACCAGGGACGTTATATTCGTGCTGCCGACCCTGTTAGAACCAGAATGCGCTTCTTGAAGAAAAAATCACAGCAGGAAGATTACGTAAACTTTTTCCTAAATTACATGACATAATACCTCACATTGTTAATAATATTATTGTGATATCAAAATTGTGAATTCACAGTAAATCTCAATAACTTGTACCTACTGCATGTTCTTTAAAACTTTAACAGGAGTGTGAGTTCTCCAACTGTAATGAAGATTTATAATTATAATATTTTCCTACAAAGGGGTTAACGGTATTGTGGAAATAAATGTAGAACCAAGTCTAAGCAAGTACAATGTTAACTTTTTCTCTAGTACTACGGTTAGGCGAGAAAATAAGGATTTCGATAAGTTCTATTTACAAAATAATGAAACATTTCATTTGCTGCTGGTACATTTACATGTAAAAGCATGTTAATTTGTTTATTTTAACAAGCTGGCGATGGGTACAAGCTGTCCTAGTTCGTTTAAGATCCGCTTTATACAGAAACAGAAACATTATTGTACATAAAGTACATAAATTCCACAATGAATTCCACAAAATGGTGGCCTCTTTGATAGAATCCGGAAACAGGACATTCTCTACATATTTTCTCTGAGGTATTTTATGGCTAAGGATTTAGTTTTAAAAGCGCAATCTCTACTATCACACAATAGAATTCTTCCTGTCTTTTATCCTTATTTAATGACATTCTAGAGTGGGCTGGTTCATAATAATGAATTTGAGAACAACAAGTCTCAATTAAATGATCGTTATCTATAGCTACTTAACATTAAACTTCACTAATCGGTATAAATTAGTATGCTAAGCAAAAACTTTGAGAAGTTTTTCGCCCATTTTTGTCAACCGATTTTCTTTTGTTTAGTCGCTGCTGAAAGTTTTAGGTACGGAATATTAAAAAATACAAGAAGTGGTTATAAACCTCGTTAGTATAGCTAACTCCATTAAGGCTACATTTTGCTAATTTATAAAGTTTCGCTTTCGATTCGCTTGACTGTCAAAATCAAATTAAATTGTTAATACGATCATGATTTTAATGAAAGAAGGAGTAATTCTCGTAATGATTATTTATTTATTTATTTTGCCTCGATCTAATTTGCTCGATTGCGTTACGGCATTACCATTTCGGACATTTGAGAGCATGAAGTGTAATAATAACTAAATTTTAATATTTGAATGAATTTATTAGCATTAATGCCAGTAGTGCTGGCAACCCCGGCCGAGTAAATACATAGAAACGAGTACTGTGCTAAAAAATTCTTAAAACGTAACAAATAGTATCCAAATAAGTGTAAATTTAGATCAGAATTACGAAGACATAACCTACAAATCGTGTGCGAAGAGAAATGAAACAATACCTGATCAATCTGTGAGTAAGACAATAAATTCCAATCCGTAAAAACTGTTACTTCCATTTGAAAATCACTCACACATCGACAATCAGCTGTTCGCCAGCTGTTTCATATATTTGCCTATACACACACTAAAGGAACAAAGTGTAAACAAGATTAAAACTTTTCTGACATCTGACATTGGAACCCGACACAATGATACCAACGGCACAGCACGACCAATGCGTTTAGTAGCTGCACTAAATACTAGTGTTATCAAGGTAAAAACCAAAATTAACATTGAGAAACTGATTTCTGCATTATTTTGGCAATCGCAGCAAAATTGGCGTTTTGAAGCTTCAAGTTTTTTTTAGATTGTTACGTTCCGTTTCAAGCAAAGTTAATTTAATAGGAAAAATGGAAGAACAATTCCAACTTCTTTTCGATAAAATGAAATTAGAGATGAAACATCAATCTACTGAACTTACTAAATCAATTACAGACAACATAATGTCTAGAATGGATGAAAAATTAATCCCAATTATAGAAGAAAATAAAAAATTAAAATTAAAAATCGAAACCCAGGCAAAAGAGATAGAATATTTAAAGAAAGAAAACAAGAGGAACAATATTATTATATTTGGTTTGGAAGAAATAGAAAAAAACACAATAGAATTAATAAATAATATAAAGAAAATCTTTAAAAGCGATATTAACGTCGATATTGATGGAAATGGAATAAACAATATATATCGGATTGGGAACAGGAATAAAGAGGATAATAAACCGAGGCCAGTTCTATGTTTTTTCGTTAACGAATGGAAAAAGAGCGAGATAATAAGAAATAAGAAGAGTCTAAGGAAGATATATGTAACAGAAGACTACCCAAAGGAAGTTCTAGCCAAAAGGAAAGCTCTACAGGCAGAGCTGGCTGAGGAAAGGAAGAAAGGAAAAATTGCATATTTGAAGTATGACAAGCTCATTGTGAAGGAAAACGAATCCACTAATGATAAAAGAAAACGTGAGAATTCTTCTTCACCGAACCCCTTGGCCACACAACCGAAAAAACAACAAACGAGCTTAACTTCTAAAGCCAATAGAACAAATGCATTTGACCTGATGAGAAATAGATCCAATTCTCTTACCAACATTCCTAATGACAAAAAACAATAGCAACTATCTCTCGGCAAACGGGTAACCCAGCAACATACTGAAACAAAAACATCAGTAACAAGGAATCAACACCCTCCCCCAAGCCGACTGGTCATCGTGGGGGAAAATGACCAACCCCCTCTAAGGATGGACAATCATAAAAGAAAAAAATATTGCGACATACATATAGCGTCATTTAATACACGAACCCTAGGAACACCAGAGAAACTAATAGAATTAGAAACGGCAATCAAAGATATTAAATGGGATATAATCGGAATGAGTGAAATACGAAGACTAGGAGAAGGAATCGAAGACCACGGAGAGTATATACTGCACTACAAAGGGGAAACACCAGGGCATTATGGTGTTGGCTTTTTGATAAAACGGAAATATATAGATCGAATAGAAGAACTGAAAGGAATTTCCGAAAGAATAGCGATTCTCAACATTAAGCTTCCTACACAAAGTAACAAAGACGAACCGTGGTCAATTATTCAGGCTTATTCACCAACGGAAGCAGTCAAAAAAGAAGACGTACAAAAAATAGAAGACTTCTATCGAAAGTTACAGAAAACTGTCGATACTGCCCATAAAAATATGATCATAATGGGTGATTTTAATGGACAAATAGGGGAATGCCAAAGAGGCGAAGAGCGTACTGTAGGTAATTACGGATATGGTAAAAGGAGTGAAAACGGCCAAAGACTGGTGAACTTCAGTTTAGAAAACAAATTGAGCATAATAAATAGTTTCTACAAAAAGAAAAATACCAAGAAATGGACGTGGACTTCCCCAAGAGGACTGTACAGGAATGAAATTGATTATATTACCACCAATAAACCAAAAACGTTTAAAGACCTGACCATTATACATGAACTAAATTTTAACTCAGACCATAAAATGGTTCGAGCGACGCTACGAGGAACACATCAAAAGAAGAGTAGAAGGTTGCAAGCTGAATCAGTACCATATCTCCACATAAAAGATAATGGGTCGTTAGTGAACAACCTAAAGGAAATTCTGGACAGAAACGAAGAAAAAATATGCAATGAATCAACACTGACGAGATATTCCGATTTTATAAATACCATCAAAACTGCTATTCGAAAAATATATACAAATAAAAAATTAATACTATCCACCGAAACTACTCAACTACTCGAGGAAAGAAAGTCGTTACTTCAAGGCACAAAGAATAAAGAGAAACGTAAAGAGATTGCAGAAATCAGTAAAAAGATAAATGAAAACATAAGGAAAGACAGGAAGAGAAAAAGACTAGACACTTTACACTATCATATTGTGAAAACAGGAGGAGTCAAGAAAGCTTTCAAAGAACTAAATCTAAAGAAAGACTGGATGCCAAATGTGAAGAATATTCAGAAAAAACTCACTAGTAAAAGACTAGAAATATTAGATATTGCTACGGAATATTATAAGAATCTGTATAAAAGTATAAACGAAAAACCCGTTACAAATGCAAATAACGACTTCAAAAATATTGAGCCTGTACTACCCATTTTAAATGAGGAAACCGAAAGAGCTATTATGACGCAAAAGTTAGGAAAAGCACCCGGTCCCGACCATATCACCAATGAACTGCTTAGAATATCAATGCCAGTGGTTGTCCCTAAACTAACTAATTTATTTAACGAAATAATATCTACAGAAAACATCCCAGAAGATTGGACGAAATCTACGATAGTTCTTTTACACAAAAAAGGAGATAAAGGAGACATCGGCAATTATAGACCTATAAGCTTAATGTCTAACATCTATAAAATCTTCTCAAAAATATTACTATTTAGACTAACGAATACTTTTGACGAAAACCAGCCAAAGGAGCAAGCTGGATTTAGAAGTAACTTCTCGACAGTAGACCATATCCATGTCCTACGACAGATACTACAAAAATATAGAGAATATAATAAAGTTTACTACCTAGGTTTCGTGGATTACAATAAAGCGTTCGATTCCTTGGAACACCAATACATATGGGAATCATTAGAACAACAAGGGATTCATAACAAATACATATGCATACTCAAAAAGATCTACGGGAAATGCACAGCTCAAATCAAATTGGAAAGGACAGGCGACGAGTTCCCAATTGAAAGAGGGGTCCGTCAAGGTGACCCTATTTCACCTAAGATATTTTCAGCTGTGTTGGAGATGATCTTTAGGAGACTGAATTGGACCATCGGAATTAACATAAACGGTGAAACATTAAATCACTTAAGATTCGCTGATGATTTGATACTATTCGCAGAATGCCCAGAGGATTTGGAAAAAATGTTACAACAACTATCAGATGAAAGTGAAAATGCAGGCCTCACAATGAACATGTCCAAAACGAAAATAATGAGTAACTCACTACATAAAGAACCTGTTACAGTTAATGGTCAGCAATTGGAATATGTTGATGAGTACATTTATTTAGGCCAATTAGTATCAACAACAGAAAACATGCAGAAGGAAATCGACCGAAGAATAGCGAACACTTGGAAGAGATACTGGTCCTTAAGTGAGGTAATGAAAATCAACGAAATGCCGATGTCACTAAAGCGAAAAGTCTTCAATACTTGCATATTGCCATGTCTGACATACGCATGCCAAACTTGGGCATTAACAGAGCAACAACAAAATAAAATTACTACCTGTCAGAATGGAATTGAGAGAAGTGTGTTGGGTGTAAGGAGAAGAGATAAAGTACAGTTAAAACGAATAAAAGGAAAGACGAAATTCGGAAAAGTTCTACCAATATACAAAAAACTGAAATGGCGCTGGACGGGGCATATGTTGAGAGAAAAGAAAGATAAATGGACCAGAATGGTAACGGAATGGTATCCTAGAGAAAGTATAAGAAGCAGAGGAAGACAGCCAAAGAGATGGAAAGATGATTTTAAAAAAGTAGGAGGTCCGGAGTGGATGCGTATAACAAAGGATAGACAGAAATGGAAAGCCTTAGAGGAGGCCTTTGTCGAAAGACAAGTTGTTAGGACTAAGAGGGAAGAACCGAATGCTGAGAATTACGATTAAATGGAAAGAAAAATTAGTTTTAGTTTATATGTTTTAAATAATGTTTGTTAAGTACCTTTTTGTAACCGCTAACAGTAATAAAGGCTTATATTATATTATATATTATTATTATTAGCATTAAGCATGCTAACTATACAAATCGAATACATAGGGAAAAAAGAGAGCATACGTAATGCTATAAAAATCATTCAAATATTTGGACAGAGTTATTAAAAATCAATGTTTAAAAATGATTGTAACATCATTCATTGGTTCCGATAGTTCGTAAGAACACCGGTGGATGACTCCACCGTCGCCTTAAGGACGGATAAAATAGAAGGAAAATTTGAATCACATCGGGCGTGTCTCGGAAGCCGACTTGGTCAAGGCATTCCCACTGCAAGAGAAAGATCGCGGGTTTGAGTCCCGCCCGAGAAGATTCATTTTTACCCATGAGATCGATGAATTTTAACTTCCGTATAAACTGGTAGAATCAGGCCCCCAGCTGCAATAACCGACATTCACGCGGGCGAAGCCACAGGCATCTGCCAGTAAATCTCAAAAGGCGGCTCCACAAGATCAAAGAAGTATAGCACCAGCCGATAACATTTCTTTTCATTACCTTCAAACAAAAGTGCCTCGTTCCACAGACGTAAATAGGCTATTTCTTGTAACATTATGTAAATGAAATAAATTGCTTAGAGATAAGTGGGTCGGGGGCTTTATGACTGTCAATATTGGAAATAGGTAATTTAGGTTCGTGAACCTTCATTTAATTTCAAAATGGAGGTTTCGTGAACTGACTTGGTAAAGATACTCTTGTTTATTCCGAGAGAATGGTTTTAAGAAGGGAAAATAATGGGTTAATCATGATCCAACTGCAATGTGTATATATGCGTACACTTGCGTTAAAAGTACGTGAGCACTAGTTGTATTGAAATTCACCAAAAATCGTTTCATTGAATAAAATAAAAGACGATAGTGCAGATTAAAATAATGTTTAAATACGATTGCAAAAATGAATTTAATATCATTTTAGCTTTGCCCGCAGCTTGCCCGCGTGGATGTCGGTTATCGCGACCAAACACAGTCTATGTTCTTTTTCAAGGTCTAATCTACCCTTATACCAAATTTAATCAAAACCCGTTTAGTGTTTTAGGCGTGAAAGCGTAACATACAGACAGACAGACAAACAGAGTTACTTTCGCATTTTTAATATTAATATGGATGACGACCTTTGTACGACCTCTGTAACGTAGCAGTATTTGACTAGGTTTATTTCCCTCTCCGTATAAATATTTTTAATACCGTATTTAGTAAATAATTAAGGTAAGTATTAAATGTGTTAATATGTGTAGCAGATTCCACCAAGCGCCATCAATCTCCAGTATAAACAATTAAGGTAAGTATTTATGTTTATTTATGCGCATTTTAGAACTCATTACACAAGCTATATAACCTATGCTTACTTCGAATCCAGAGTATCTGGAATATTTTAAAATGTTTATTCTTGTTTAAGACTTGATTTAAGAACCACAATGTCAAAAATTATCAATATAACATCATAAAGTAATCAAGATAAACAAGAAATGAAGCAACACATTACAAAAAACAGCTCGCCCATAAATCCGCTCATAATAGAACCTACCAACTGACGTAATTTTTCATTTTACGTCATGAAAAGCTCCTCATAAAAAGACTTTGTTGACGTCAAACAATTTTGTCAAAGCCCGATAAGAGACCCTGGGACCCTCTTAGATACTTTCTTTAGTGCAAGTTCGCATTATCTGCTTCTCGATAGGTGGGTCGGCATCTAATAGGAAGTATATTTTTACACAACTGCCGAAAAAGGTGTGCAATATTTTCACGATTAATGTATACTATTTTTTTAGGACATGTCAATTTGATTTCACCTCCTCTGATGTTAAGCTAAAGGCAAATTCTCGGAAAGAGGGTCACCATCGTAAACATGTACCATATTAACAGTGGTGGCACTCAGCTTGATGGCCTCATTAGATGCCTTTTCACGCCCCGCTTAAAGGACCCGGGACTGTAGGCAGAAGGAAACAGGTGAGCTGGCAGGGAGTTCCATATATCTTATCCTATACTATTTTCAGCTAATAATATAAAAACATGTAAGTTTTAGGTGTTCACGTATTACTTTATTATTATTATAATTTATTTGCTGACGATGCGTACTAATGAACATTTTAATTACATCAGAAACAAATGCCTAACTACAATACGCCAGGGTATACTTTGGTAACTTTTGCAGAAGGCAGAAGACGGCATAATGATTATTCTTTTAGCTCGTGAGTGCAGTGCTTCGTGGGTAAGGAACAGAAACACTCGCTGTAATAGTTGAACGTTTCTGGATAAAATTTGGCACAAGGATATATTACAAACGGGATTAAATTATGCTACTTTTTATCTCAGGAATAAAAGTTGCCATAAAAAAGTTCCCAGTGGACACCGTGAGCAACAAGGCAAGCTGTTAGTAATATTATAAAAATGTGAACGTAAAAACCAACTACTGCATAGTACATAATATGTATTCATTGTTCACTTTAAATATAAAATCTCTAGCCAATTAAAAATGAGTGAAACTTTGATAATTACATTTTACGCCCTCCCCAGGTATTAAAACGCGACGAAGAAAAGTTACGAAGTGCAACAATTTTTTATGAGGTCACAAGTCCAGGGTTCCACGGGAACGGAAATAGGTTTATTTCTTTTGTATTACTTTGTTTGTAAGATTTTGCTGTATACCTAACCAAATATGTGAAATTTGTCATAAGTAAGTTATAATGTAAATCATAAACTGTGATTATCAAGAGTCTGTTTTAAGTTAAATAAGTTGATCAAACTGACTGTATATTAAACATGATTTTTACAGCGTTATTTTATGTTATGTTTCTCTTTTTTGCACTAACCATTCTCATCGTCTCGCGTCTGTACGAATGAATCATTAGAAATTATATCTATGAGTTTAAATCAGGGTGTACAATATGAGTATTGAGTACTTTCACTCAGGGTTCCGAATCGACCCATTCCAAAAGATGCTATTCGCTATTCGGGCTATACGCACCGCTCTAACCACTGCGGTGTGAATGGTCCTTTTCCGAAATAGTATTTGGGCGATTCGAACCGCGGTTCGAATAACGCGTGGTGGGAAACGACTAAAGACCCAAAAATGTGCGCTGTGTTTTTAAATAAAACATTTTTTCTTTCTTTCTTTCTAATATTCATGGCAGATGTATTAAGAAATTGTAAATTGATGGTGTATGTACAGTCAGCATCAGAAAGATGTTGACGAATAAAGTACTCAAAAATTATCGTTTTTTACCCCCTTCCAATTGACCGATTGTCCTGATATTTGGTACACATCTTTAGTTCAGACAATAATGGTTTTAACTCAATAAATCAATAAACAGTTTGATTTGCTCTTAATACGAGAGTTTTAAGATCATTTTGAGACTTCATCGTCAAGATATTTATGACGCTGACTCTACATTACAGAATTATATGAAAAATGGGTTATTTTAGATTAACATGCCCAGGAGAATAGAGTTGGACCACCCCATCTCTTCGCATACGGTATCGTACAAGGTGACTAAGGGATAGGGCTGTTTAAAATCAGACAGATATATACAGCTCAGACTCAGCCTTAAATGCACAGCTCGAGTCAATAATAGTGCCCGAAATATGGCAATTGGCTCACCTCCTATTACGTGGTATCAAATACAATCATTGGTAAAAAATGGGTGTTATTTTACCTCTGCCTAACCCTCCGGTGATCAAGGCATGATTAAAATTAAATGTTACTGATCACAAAAAAAGACCAGGTCTGTCTCTGTGAGGTAAATCTACATTTCTTTTAATATTTCTATTAAGAATATTTGTCTGTTTTTCAGTTTGTTCGTGATGGACGCAAAAGTACCTGAACGGAACTTATGGGATTTTTTATTTAAAAAGTCTAGATCATATTTAATTTTTTTTTTGATGGATTGCAATATACCGGAGATATGTTCAAAAGTGGTGATAACATAGTAAAAAAAACATCCACGTGGTTGGAGCCTCGGGCAGCAGTTTACTACTTAATAAATCTAGATACGTACGTCGTGAACGTAGATTGTACCTCTTGACCAAATAAAACAAAACCTCCTTCATACAACTCACGCTTACCACAATACGTGCTCTGTTACGTTTTTCAACGAACCGTGGTATTACGGTAATATCAACTCATTCAACCTTATTTCAGCTTAAAAAAACTTCTCCACCACCTTTCGTACTTTAATGAGTATAATAGGATTTTTTATTAGAAAAAGTTACATGAATTTATTCCCGTACCTCACCTTTGTAGCCTTCAATGAAATAAAATTGCAACTTCACAAAGAGGTTGAGAAACTGACTTGGCCGTTGTAAGCGAATTTTGTGCCAGGATTTTGTGGCTGCTCGTTTTTGAAGAATATCAAAAGAAAGATGAAGTTTAAGTCAAATTTTGTTAATAAAGAAGCGTTGAAGAGATTAATTGTTTGGTTACCTAGCAGTGAGGGAATTTTATTTTGGCTTCATGTTTTAAACCTCTTAGGAGTAAGTGTAAAATGTATAAAAAAAATTAAGTGTAAATGTTTATACATTTATACTAACGGCATAGAATAGATAATTCGGGTGTCGAATTCACCTGGAAATAAAACCGTTAAAGTCCTATATCCCAATTACAGTGCCATCAGCGCCATCTGCAAATGGAAAATACATAAAACCATTTTTGAAATCTTGTATTTTAGCTCAATAGATGCACAACTTTCTAAGTTTTTAGAAGATTACACAAATAATCTTGCCATAGAAATGAATGGTATGGAATTGAAGTTTGTTTAACCTCAATCTAACCTATGATTACGGCGAGACTACGGTTAGTGCAAGTGTTTAAGCGTATTATAATAACAAAAATTATAATGATATAATAATAATGATACTTAGTATTATTTACAATAAGCTATTTTAAGGTATAGACTTAAAGTTGAGATTTGCTTGTACCCAAGCATGGTTAAATTAATATTAATTTAATGTGAATTGTTGATGGTTTGCAGTGTTTTCCAATGTAATTGCGGCTTCGCTCTAAATCAACTGAGGGCGTCGATCAATTTTGATTTCGGAAGGAACAAAGCGAAAGTCCCTGAAGCGAATTACTTTCAGCGTGATATTGTGTGTAGAACAATGCTTAAGTGTATTTAGAAGTATCGACTGTTCAACATTGTGACGTACGAGTACTTTGTTTTTATGCTTGTTAAATGTCACTTTTATTTTAGTGTCAAAATAAAACATACATACATACGATCACTCCTTATATTCACAGATCATTGTATTCGGTCCCACGTAATTGTGGGTGAGCCTATTGCCGTATTCCGGGCACAATTGACTCGAGCCATGCATCTGACGGCGAGTCTGGACTGTATAATGTGTATGCGTATATTAGTACTTATTTATGTACTATAAATAAATATATCTGTCCCTATTCCTTAGTCGCCTTGTACGACACCGCATGGGAAGAGATGAGGTGGCCCAAATTCTACTCTGCCAGCAATCACGTGGAACACCTCGATGAAAATTCTGATACTGAATATACACACATTATTTTCTCGCCTATTTCCTTTCAGATTAGGCTTTGTAGGCAGAGACCACAGCGCTATCTACTTTATCAGTAATTCTACTTTGATGCAAGTGTGTCTGACTGACCTGTCTTTGATTATTAGAGTTTAAAAATCTGCGGTAGCCTAGTGGTATGGGTAATGGACTGCTGAGACGAGGTCTCGGGTTCGATCCCAGGTTTACCATGGCACACACCAATGACTTTTCGATGTTTTTCGAAGTTATATGTGTATTTATCGCAGGTTTATAAGTGCCCGGTTAATGGCAATAGGCTCGCCACCTATTACATTGGGACCTATACATAAACTGGCGAAATTTGGGTGCTAGCACCTCTGCCTACCCCTTCGGGGAATACAGGCGTGAGTTTATGTTATGTTATGCTTTAATAATAAACCATCCTAGTACTCATGGTTACTGGTCATTCACATTTCTATTAGAAATATCAGCATATTAACCACTAACATATGCCCGCGGCCCCGCCCACGTGGATGTCGGTTATCGCAACCAAACATAGCCTATGTCCTTTTTCAAGATCTAATCTACCCATGTACCAAATTTCATCAAAATCGGTTCTGTGGCTTAGGTGTGAAAGCGTAACATACAGACAGATATACAGACATAGAGAAAGAGAAAAAGTATGGAGGATGGATGTTTTGTTTGGAGTTTCCAATATGTCGGCACTGTTGCATGCACGATCATGGAAGAACAGGAGTATTGGCGATAAACGTTGAAAAAGTTTTTAGGACTAAATATATCGATTTACCCCGTCCCTAATTCTTTTCATTTCATTTTCATTACAAACTGGAACTCGATCATATCCACAAAAGACGATGCTTACACCCTGTTTTGGCTTTTTCCCGATCGAAAACTCCAAACCAAATATGGTAAATAGCATATATTTTGGATACATCAAAATCTCAATGGGAAATGTAGTTAAGTTTTTAGACAAAATTGTATTTCAGGATCACTTCCCTAGACAATTGGCACACCGTTAGCAGAATATAATAAATTAAAATTCAATATAGAAAATAATTCAGATTCCTTGTAGTCGATGTTACAAAGCCAATTTAGCTGAGTTACTCATATAAAAGAATATTTTATAGCATAATGAACTAGTAACGACTTGGAGCTTGTGGCTGTATTATGAGAACTTCTTTGTTGCAATTCATAACTACTGGTTGCGCGGAAATAAATTTTCATTGTGCATTTTCTTAATGTTAACTCATCAAGATTGCAAGACTTATCACGATATTTAGTTTTTTTTTCATTTTTTTCGAGTAACCAATATTTTGACAGTGTTACAAGCATCATGAGCACGGTGTACTCCGTGCGCAAAAACATTGTAAATATATAAAGTATCATTGTTATTCACATTGATACTTATACTGTTGAGTATCAATGTGAATAACAATGATACTTTCTGAAATGTACGTGAATCATTTAGATTTTTAACAGGCCTATCACTAACTTTGTCTTCAGGCGATTATGGCTTAATGGTTAAGGAGTCGGCCTTACGATCGAGAGGTCCCGGGTTCGAACCCACTCCTAGGACAAGCAATTTAGCTTAGTTGGAGGGGTTAGAGGGAATATTAGTAATTTCGGTCATAATATTCTTTCATAAAAAAAAATAGTCAAAACGTTGAGCTAATAGTAAATAAATAAATCGTAATAGAATCTGATCAAAAGTGACTACTTGTTTGGGGTGAGATTAAGATAAACTGCGATTAAGGATACCAAGATAATATATTTCAGTAATATATATAAATAAGGATACCAAGATAATATATTTCAGTAATATATATAATATATAATATAATAGCTGTTGGTGAGTGGCGACACCACGAACCCTGATTCTCCCGAGGGTTGGAATTCATTCTGCCCCGCCTCTTGTGCTTGCCTTTATTGGCTGGCCAAGAGTGGAGTCGCAAGAGCGGAACCTATGCTCCAGGTTGGAAGTGTAAAATGTCATAACGCCGGGGGCCTGCTGACCGACTTCTGTATCGCGATCTTGCACCCCGCAGACTCACCTCTCGACAACCTTAGCCGCTCAACGTGTGTTGCTCCATGGCCGCATTATGCGTGGCTATTTTAATGGGGCCCATGCAATGAGTTGGCGAGTCACCACCTGCCTTTTTAACAATTTTGAGACTTATTGTCATGGCAGGCGTCCGTTAGTCTCCCCCCATAGCCCATTCACCAGTCCATCCAATACTCAACCCCATAGCCCATAATCTAGTTTCCATTATTCCAATAGTCTCTGCACCTAGCGGGGACCATCCCCGGGTGTATCATATTGTGCGCTCGGGGGTGGTATCCGCCATGTGTGTCTATCCCTAGCATATTAAACTCTCTTAAAAGGGCCTCTACGTCTTGGCTTCGGCCCGACGCACGCCTTCCAAAGGCCCGGGACTCCATAGTCCCGAGAGTCACGGAACGGAGAAACATAATAATAAAATTTATTTATTAACACAATGAAATCATACATTAAGAAACAACAACAATTCAAGATGGTTGAACATACGGTGATCACAATTATTATTTAGATAACATTTACAAGGAAGTTGCATTAGATATTTAACCCTGTCTCTTATACTAGGGGATCTTATACAACTAGGATAACAACTAAAACTACTGAGGTGAAAGGGATGAGATTGAGTCGCGCCCGGTATGCTATCCGCAAGCGTACTGACTGTTTTACTTAGGTAATACATAAAATATACAATGCATATCGCGCGGTGTCGCAATTTCGCTGACATGATTATTTGTTCGGTGATTGACCCGAACATGCTCCCGAGGGAGAAAAAGATGAGGTTAGTAAGTAGATATAGTTAAATGGATATGAAATTAATACTAACAATGTGAAAACAATTTTCCAATAACACTAAAGTAGTTATGCAGGGTTAGTTTTATTAAAAGATGAAATGAAAGTGACATTATAAATTATACAGAATCACTATAATGCAAATCAGAAAGGGAAAACACGCGAAAGATCGGTGAGCACCCTCTATCTTCTCTTTTTTGTAAGCACTCACTAGATAGCACTACTCGCTTAGGAACACTGGTCACTACTTATGTACTTCAGTGAATAACCATTTCAATCTTAAATTATACATTTATTGTTAAGCTAAATCTAAATTAAATTACAAAGTCAAAAATTTAAATTTACGTAATAGTCAAATTATATGCAATCTATTAACCCGCCCCTCACCGTACCAGAAAAAGTGCCCATCACGCCGGCGGCATTACCTAAAATTACCCGAAACCTTTATTACAACTACCTACAACAGATTATAGTACCTACAGAGATAATAAAAAATACATTATGTATATGATTTTACTAATAGCAAAAACACTAGACTCATTCCATTTGCCAATTCAAATAATAACTAAGCATCAACTACGAACAAAATTAAGTTCAGAATTATTTGAACATTTTAGCCTTTTAGCTATTGAGTGGGTATGAATCTAAACATGTATCTGTTTATTGAAATAATCATTATCATAAATTGGTAGCAAATTGAACTATTAAGTTCGGCTGTTTATGTGTATTAATATTATGAGCGTCTTGTTATTATTTTCCATTAAAATTAGATTTTTTTTAACGAATATGAGAACCGAAGTTACTAATATTCCCTCGAACCCCCCCAACTAAGCTAAATTGCTTGTGCTAGGAGTGGATTCACGTCAGTAGTGTAATGGCCAGGATCGAACCCGGGACCTCTCGATCGTAAGGCCTACTCCTTAACCACTATCACTCAATATGTGCATTTATGCATAAAAAAATATAATTTGAGTGTTTTATTAGCAAAGGATATTTACATACAATTACTTAATGCAAATAAAAATAAATGAAACCAATTAAAAACTAAAACTAAGTGTACTAAAACTAAATTCACGATGTCACCAGTTACAAAAGACATAAACCATAACGGGAAAACGAGAGCTATAATTTTCGGCTGCCGTACGTAGCAGCTTGGACAGTAACACAGCTGCACAAAGCTCCAGACGAGGAATTGTCTGGGGTGAGGATGGAGCTACTTTATATTTCGCACACAGGAGTTGCACAGTATTGCCATTGGCGGAGCGGCTATGCATGTATATTACGCCACCGTAAGCCCGCTCACTGGCGTCTGAGAAGCCGACCAGCGTAATCACGCTCACGCAGTCGTTTGTCACACCCAAATATCGTGGTATGCGCACACTATTGAGCATGGGGAGTGTAACACAATACTGTTTCCACAGCTTAGTTATATGGCGGGGAGGTACGTCCCAATCGACCTTCTGTTGCCAGAGGTCCTTGATCAGCAATCTTGCATTAAGGATCGTAGGGGCAACGAACCCCATAATGTCCCATAGCCTGGCTATAGTGGATAAAATGAAACGTTTGGTACAATTTTATTGTCACTCGGCGGTTCTGTCTCCGTTGACCAATGCAACCCCAAAGTCTTGTTTTGCGTTGATTTACCTAACTCCACTTCAATGGGAACCTACTGTGAAGTGGGGATCTCATCTAAAACTCTTGGCGAGTTACTATTCCACTTCACCAAATCCCATTGGACTCCCTTGAACAAATCTATTAATTGTTTGGAGACGGAAGTCGCCTCTTTCTCTGTTTTAACTGAAAACGCCAGGTCATCTATGTAAAGGCATGAATGAACGATGGCACTAGCGTGAGGATACTTGGAGCCGTCATCCTTCACCAATTGATGCACAGTTCGCAACGCATGGTAAGGACTCGACTTCAATCCGAAGCATACGCTATTAAACTGGTACACGAGTAGGTTTAGGTTTTATTGCATTTTCGGTTCTTAGAGCATCGAATACACATTGTAATTTTTTTTTTTAATTTTTCAGTGGATATTTTTGAAAATACAATAATTCCCATAGGTCCATAATGAACATAACACTTTTGTTCAGTTAAATTAAAAATACAATTTGTACACGAATAATACCGAAACGACAATGCAAAGTTATTTTTTTCTGTTAGTATCGGTAATGCCTTATTACAGATTTTAATAAGAACGGTAATGTTTCTTACCGTATCATATAGATAAAATTCTAAAAGTAACGGGTTTTACATTGAAATATTGCAATTATGTTGACACGCAATGCAATAACACACTACTATTTTCGGTAGTATTAGCGGAGCAAAAGCGCTCACATATTTTGTTTCCTTATTTATGAAAGGTATAGTAAAAAAAGGAATACCATAGAAGGTAGAAAAAAATAGAGGTAGCAGGAATTGGTCTTTCTATTCATGGGTGTTCAGAGCAAAATAAAAATCGGTATATTTTTGCTTTATACCTCCATGCAATAAAAGCCCATGATATGGAAACTATAATACATAGGTTCTTCGAAATTGGACATAGCCAAAACGAAGGCTATAGGATGCATTCATGCATAGAAAGAGCTTTAAAAAATAAAGTCCTTTATACTCCAGACCAGAATATATGGACTAATTTTAAATGCGACATCTCAAGAAGCACTTAGCTCAAGAAAGTGACATGACCCTATTGAATCAGCCAGAAGAACCAAGAAATTATGTGGTATCAACGAAAATAATTTCGGTACGGCTACCACAGTCTCGACCGGCTCCGCCACACAATGCGCGACAAAAGCAATCACCATCCCGACAATCATCGCCTCACAAAAACTCTCCAAAGATCGACATACGATTGAGAGACTAGGTACAAAAAAAGGCAAATCGAACACTTCATCTTCAAAAAGAAGAAGAATAAGAATAATAGAAGAATGTATGATTACGAAAATACGGATCGTAGCCATTGATGCACGCATTCGACAAAAAGTCATCAGTGGACGAGTCTCCTCGAAGAAAGAACATAATTGCAATAATCTCACGTTATCAAAACTACGGAAACAAAAAAAACAGACGATGACGCAACGCAACAACCTACATAATGGCAGGTTAGCAAAAATGCAGACGGAACTAAATGCAACTTAGCGCAATAGCATAAAACGTTGACGCAGCACACGCCGTCATATCAATCGTCAACAAGGTTAACGTCAAGGAAGCACCGCACGCGGCCCGCATCTTAGGGACCAGCGGTTTATCCCGAAATTACGATGACTACTGAAGAAAAGTACTCCGCAAACTAGCGGCATCCAGTTCCAGCGAAATGGAACTGCACAAAACTGGCACTGGCGCGTTCCAAAGAGTACCTCTCGAAGACTGCTGAATCTTCAAAAAGCCATCGAGATCAAAGCGACCAGCCAGCATACACGGCCACAACAGGGTACCACTAATTGCAGCGACCGCGCGGCCTGGATCCTACGACCGCAGCAGCGTGTCGGCACAGATAGCAACTGCACACACGGTTCACGAAAGAAGAGGACATCTCTCTCGTTAAGAAGCAGTCGGCAAAAAAAACCATACGCAGCTATATTTACAATCGACTTCTCTTCTCAACCTCGCAAGCAACGTGCCGTCGTAAGCTTGGTGGAGTGTTACCAGCTAGTGGATACAGTCTGTTCGGGGGGAGTATGCTTAAGGCAGCCCGTTATAATGCGGCATGTATCGTTTAGGGCAGTACCAACCTCCTTCGCATGCGCAGAGCGGTGCCATACTGGATACGCGAACTCACCCGCTGAGAGAGAGAGAGCGAGGCCGGTTGTCCTGACAACATGTCCAAGACGTGGATGTTAACATTAGCATCAAGTTTTGCCTGCTCACCACTTTTTGTTTGGTGTTCCGGCAGTGGGTTTTATAGGTGAGAACTCGGTTGAGAGTAACACCGAGGTAACGTGGCTTTGGGCAGTGCTCGATCTCGACCCCTCGTCACGAGATGTTAAGGAGTTGGTTTACCCCCTATTTTTAGTTTATTAAGCATTCTGATATTTGTCAAATATTTGTCAAATATACAAATATTCTGTAATTTTAAATTAGTGCAAACATTAGTAAACTGTTACAACGCCAAAACTACTGAACCAATTTTGCAGAAATTGTTTTTTTTTTATTGTAAATATATTTATTAATTCATTAAGTTCTATACATTATTAATACTAAATATTAGAATAATGTTGGGGACTCCACGTAAAAGAACCTCTCCTTTAAACCAGTATACGTGTTTACTGACGGAAGAGGCTCTGGAGTACACCTTCCTACCTTCTTATTACTTGGTAAAATACAAGATAAACGAAATTATGGAGAGGAAATATAGAGATCTGTGCTTTTACCAAGCGACTACAATATGGGGTTCTTCAAAAAGGGCATTTGTAGGTTCTTACAGAGTCACCAGGACGAGAGTGACGCCTCTGGTGTAGTGCACGTGTATGCTACAATAATCCAACAGATGGGCCATGTGCCTGTCTGCCAAATAAGCGAGTGATTCAATAGAAGTAGGAGAGTGGTCCCTGGTCTCAAAAAGTACAAGCTTCAGATGTAGGTAACCGTTCAATGGTGCTGACCTGTTGTTCTACTTTAGCAAGACGCGATGTGAGGCGATGCGATACGACACAATGCAAATAATATTTCTCTTCAGTCTCGTGACGCGTCGAGGTAATCATCAACATTATCTCAGGCGTTGTCTAAGGCAACACTCACGTTGGACAACGCCTGACATAATGTTGATGATTACTTGCGATCTAGTACAATACACACAACATTTAACTTGCTCTTAGTAACACAACAAACATTTTCGATTCAAAAGAAAATTGATTCACTCACACTCTAGTTAATTTGATCTAGAACGAAAATAAAATAGCCTTTTCTATTGCGTCTTTGTGTGATTGATTTATTTTTGACGACGAAAATTCGTGTTTATTTTTGTTCTTTTTATAATAAAAGAATAATAGAGAGCTGTTATTTTCATACTATTAAATTAGAATTCTACTTGAATTGAATTATTTGATTACTTTCATTGTAAGAAATTGAAGTTATTATACGAGAATAGAATGAAAATTGTATTCTATTGAGTTCCAAGAAAAACCACTAGGAGTTGTTTATGATCACTAATTATTCGAGGGAACATTGGTTTCATCTATTGATAGACATTACTTAATTTCACAGAAATACAATAAATTTATGGAATGGATATTAGTATGTCCCTTATGTGCATGAATATCCCTGATTGAACCAGCAACCGTTTCTTAAACGCCACACAGTATTGGTCGCTGTCCTACACCACCTCACCAATTTTTAAACTCAATTGTTTGGCTTTTACCTGCCTTGCTATCCATAAATTATAAAAACCCCTTCATTTTAAAGAATTCTCACAAGCTAATAATAAGCTTCTATTAATTTTACACCTAGTTACACCCAAATAATAGCACCTATGCACTACTTAAAGAGCCACAATATACTACAGAATGTTGGCTGTACGTGTTGGGCCAACGTAAGCCAATGTGCGGCACAGTGTATACTTGAACTATTACCAGAAAATTGGACTACCGTCCTTCGCATAAACTCTTCCCTTGTAATGTAGACATTCTGTGGACAATGTTGGTGCATTCAGGGCCGATATGCACTCCCATGGCATTACCTCTGTGCTCGATAGATGGCGGTGTTCCTATATTTTAAAACAAGTTATGGTTTCGTTCTCCACACCGATACAAATGATGCAACTGATGCAACTGAACTGTGATTTTCATAGATGCTGCTATATTTTCGCACGTAAAATATATATAATTTTTGAATCGACGCTCATAGTTATAAACTATGTAGGGTCGACAGAAATCTTGTTAGTTAGAAATTAGTAACATTCAGTTATATAATTTCATTTTTTTTTTCATTAAATGAATATAATAAGGGAGTCCTCAATTGGAGAATGATTTATAATACTATCGACTTTGTGGTGTTTAGGTGGAAATGTTTTCAGCAATTCCAATTATTTTTAAAGTCAAAAGTTTATCCCGGTTTGCAATTTCTAAAATCTTTATATCTTATCTATACAAATAAAATTACTTGTCCCGACTGACTGATTCATCAACGCAGAGCCTAACCTACAAATCTAAAAACTTGAGTTTTTAACAGCAGATGCATTTTATAATGTAAGCATCGAATAAGCAAAGATTTTTGGAAATTCTGCTACTAAAGGGGTAAAATAAGGGATGGAAGTTTGTATGAAAGTCCGTCATTTTCAGAGCTAGATGCACTAAATTTCATAAACCAATGTCTTTTAAGAAATAAATGAACACGTGTATCAGTGTTTTTTCAAAATTTAACTATTAAGAGGGTAAAATAAGTGATAAAAGTTTGTATGGAAAGTTCGTAATTTTTAAAGTTAGAAGCATGAAAATTCGTACACCTACGTCTTTTGAGAAATGTTTGGTCGCGGCAACCGCCATCCACGCGGGCGAAGCCGCGGCCAAAAGCTAGTTATTATATAATTTTACGAGTATGTGCAAAAATAGAGTACACAAATAACATTCAATAAATCTTATATTTCAAATCAAATACATAGGGAAAAAGAATCTTCTCGGGCGGGACTCGAACCCGCAGTCTTTCCCTTACAGGGGAAATGCCTGACCAATTCGGCTACCGAGACACGCCCGATATGATTCAAATTTCCCATCTTATACGTCTTTAAGGCGACGTGGCGTCATCTACCGATTTTCTTACGAACTATCGGAATCAATGAATGATGTTACCATCATTTTTAAACATTGATGTTTGATAACTGCGCCCAAACAATTGAAGGAATTTTTACAGCATTAAGTATTTGATTTGTATAGTTAGCATACTTAATGCTGTAAAAATTCCTTCAAATCTTATATTTATGATATTCCAATCCATGTTTTACCATATTTGTGTGTAAAAGTGGATCATAAAACCAAAACATTGCATGATGAATTTATTTATACAGAGTGTGTTAACTAAACAGAAACTGTATTTAAATTACCTCTTTTTTTGTAAAGTATTTTTTTGTCAAGTGTGAGCTGTATGAAGTGTTTATTTTTGAAGTGAAATCTTGTTCAGGCGCTTTGAGCCTATTTGACATTGACATTGACATTGACATTGACAGTGACATTGATGTAATATATTTTAACACATTATGGTCTCACTATCGATGTGAACACACTTTCTAAAATACTAGAACCAATGATATTTTATACAAGATATGTTACGTTCATAGTAACTGACTCCTTAAATCTGATCCAGCAATGTGTCAGTGCACAATAGTTGACAATTAGCGTTAAAGTAGTATGAAAGATGGGATAAGCACGTGAGTAAAAAAGATAGCTTTAATTCGGAATGATTCGGACTGCAATCGTCTCGTTCGTTCTAGTATGGCTTTTTAGCATAGATTATGATTTTGTTGAACAGAAGGGGTATTTCTTTGGTAGGCAAGAAATGAAATTCGATGAAAAAATAATACGTCATTATTTACTTGGGAAAATGATAACAATTAAAAAAGATAATAAAGAAACTTCTCGAAAATAAAAGTATAGTGACGCATTGACGTTATAATAAAAAATTAAACGCCTTCAAATGAATTTAATTTATTTCTTTTCTGCCTCTTAGAAAGCTTTTTATATCGGGATTATTTTAATGAGTAGAATGAAGCCGAACAGTGGTATATTTATATCCTTCCTCAGCAATGTTCGACCTTATTTCGAAGTATATCTCTCAGTGGCTTCAAAGTGATTGCTACAAATTCTGCTGCTTTTTGAAGGTGTCCAGTCAAACACATTTCGTTGTTCCCTAACAATTGCAATCCACTCTTGAAGTCGAACTTCAATAGTCGGATACCTTGAAAAAAAAAAGTTAGGTTATTACAATAATTTAAAGGATAACAAATAAATAAAACAAAAAATTTGTCACTGAATTTAAAATAACAAATAAAACTGAACAACATGTCAATTATTACTTTAGTACCTAGGCAGTAAAAAATTACCCTAAGTCGCATCTGTACTGATAATCTATGCAAGCAGTGTTGTTGTGTCCTTGTCGTACTCATATCAAAAAGTGTTTCTGTCTTTTTTCTCTGCCGCCATTATTTTAAAAATATTATTAAACCAATTTTAATGAAATACACTGATAAATCGGTAATATTGTATGTACTTACATGTGATAGGAGATCCCTCGTGTTTTATTAATTTAATATCGTAATTTGTACATTTTATTATGCGCTTACATACGTGACAACTCGGCGTTTGCCAGACATATACTAAATGAGATACGTCCCAATTGGGACGTTTTCGCGTCTTCACCAGGCGCACTTTAATAACATATCTGCCTCTTTTTTATATGTAATATCATTGACTAGAACTCATATTTTTTACCTGACTGCCGAAGGAAGGAGGATAATGTTTTTCGAGAATAAGTATGTATGTATAATTATGTATGTATGAATGTATGTATGTATATCCATTTATTTGGCACGGCCTACAACAGCCTGAACAGCTTGACGGGTTTAGACCTGTGAGGTGTCATTTAATTCGCTGTGATTGTGTGAGTGACACCAGGTATATTAAAATTTCGAGAAAATCAAAATGGCGGATTTTTGGCGGCAAAACGTATGTTGTCAAAAATATTTTTGACTCAAACTTATCGAGTAGGGTATCAAAATGAAGGAAGATTACAAAAAAGACAAAAATATATACATGTTATATCATAACTAAAAAGTATAAAATATAACAAATGATTAAAAAATGAATAAAAACTGAAAAGATCGAAATAAGTTTGATAGCAGGCGGTACCCATTTGGCAATAATAAACCGAAAGATAATTAATGGGTACCGCCTGATATCAAACTTATTTCGATCTTTTCAGTGGCAGCCGGGTTTTTTATTTTTTAATAATTTGTTTTTTATTTTACTTATCTACCTCCTTAAGTACTTAGTATATATATATCTGTCCTACAAGATACAATTTCATCTATCGCCATATAAATTTCAAGGAGCCATCACTCAGGGTAATGTATTGAGTATCTGACCTTCATCCTATATTTATTTACGGCGACATCTTCGAGCCATTTCTAAAAGTTCGGAGAACCTCCTTATTTCGCAATATCAGCCCTATTCATGAAAAATATCACTTTTCTTTATAGGAGACTAGCTGTTGCCCGCGACTCCGCCCGCGTGGATGTCGGTTGTCGGGACCAAACATAGTCCAATATGTCCTTTCTCAAAGTCCAATCTACCCCTATATTAAATTACATCAAAATCCATTTCTTGGTTTAGATGTGAAAGCGTAACATGCAGAGATAGTTACTTTCCCATTTATAATTAATTAGTATGGATATGAACATGAACATATCTAGTTTTAATGAGTTTCTGATTCTTAAATTTATTTAATTTATTTTATTTCAAATCACAACAGTCGTTCGCAACAACCTCGTGTTGTGTTCCCGGCAACCAGCTACCTAGCTGCTAACCAGGGTTCACTGTAGAGTTTTTTCTTTCAAAAGAGGTTTTCTTTTAAGAAAACCTTTGCAAAGACCACCTTATCCAAAAAAGCATACTATAGAATAGATGATTACTTGAAAGACAAAAATGTCTGGCTTGAGCATGGTGCAGGCCCCTCGTAGAATGCTATAATTACAGCATGGTACTGTATTAGTTACCTACGTGACTTATTTGTTACATTATGTAACTTTGTTTTAATTCTTACGTATAAATTGTTTATATACTTGTTGTGATTGTTTATCCAGACGCGAAATGTACATTCGTCCACATTTAGCTATTAGAAAATATATATATATTGTAAATTGACGTCTAAAAAATGCCGCAGTGGAGTTTGTTGCGCCGTTTCTTCTCCACCAGCGCCTTGGAAGCGGTGGTAAACTTAGATTAAGTAGAATAAAAATTGACGTCAATAAAAAACAATTTTATTGTTCTATGTTGAAAATAAATGACTATGACTATTTGTTCTACTTTAACTACTGCACTGTCGGAACAGAAACTCTCTGTTCTTACACACTACAATATATATGATTGCGTTGACTTAGAAGTTTGATTTTTTCACAGCTTCAAGACGTTAAAGACCTTAGTATGTGGTATATGTGGTATGAATTTCAACTTGTTACCTTCACGCATTCCTGAGAAACAACGAGGTGATCCTTTAAGGTTTTCCTCATGAGGTACGGAAGCCTGAAAATGATGGCAGTGGTAATAATAAAAAAATCGTGATGTGTAGTTTAATGCGTATACAGATAAGAACAATGTATGAATAGATGTAACTTTCATGTAGTCACGGTGCGTAGTCAGATCCATTTTGCTGGTAAACAGTTGCTATCACTTACATTAATTTACATTTTTATATAGGACACGTCAATTTCACTTCACCTCGTCTGATGGTTTAGACGAGGTGAATGGAAGTTTGTATGAAAGTCCGTCATTTTCAGAGCTTAATGCCACTAAATTTCATATACCTGGGTCTTTTAAGAAATAAAAGAACACGTGTAACATCGTTTTTCAAACTTTAACAAGTTACTAAAAGGGTAAAATAGGTGATAAACCTTTGTATGGAAAGTTCGTCATTTAGGTCACAAAATCACGAAATCATGAAACCCTCTTCCCTGAGAATTTGCCTTCAGTAATCTGAAGGCAAATTCTCAGGCAAGAGGGTTACCATTACAAACACGTACTATGTTAAAAATGGTGGCACTCAGCTTGATGGCCTCATCCTCATCAGATGCTTTTACATATCCTGCTTAAAGGACCTGGGACTGTAGGTAGAAGGAAACTGATTTGTTGAAAGTATTTATTAGTTAACCGTTATCAGTGCAATTGTTAAAGCACATACTTTAAACGTTATTTTAACAGTTTCTGAGTAGATTAAATTCATCGTAGTCACTAGGATTATTAAACTTTTGTGTGTGTGTTTACATTCGAAAGATAATTTTATAGCATACACAAATCCAACCATTTTTCATTTTCTTCATTTAAACTAACGAGATGGTGTCTTTTTGATGCTTTTCGAAGTTATGTGTGTATTTATCACAGGTTTATAAGTGCCCGGTTAATGGCAATAGGCTCGCCACCTATTACATTCGGACCTAAACATAAACTGGTGAAATGTGGGTGCTAGCACCTTTGCCTACCCCTTCGGGGAATACAGGCGTGAGTTTATGTTATATATGTTATGTTATGGTGTCGCTGTTTCCACGTTTGCTAAAATGAGAGAAAAAATCATTTCTTTACATCGAGTGCGCAAGGAGCGAGCGGTCTCGCGGTAAATCTCTCGTTTTATTTTTTAAGTAATTCAGAACAACTCTAAGTTACAGTTTGTTAAGCAAACTTTCAAATAGAAAAGACATTTTAATCGAGTTCTATAGATTTTACTAAGAACTGAATGACTTTAATTTAAGTCTTGCTAAGTGAATTCCTAATGAATGAAAGTAAAAATGTGGTATTTGGGTACTGTGAAGGAAATTTTGAAGCGATTTTGTATGATAATTTTGCTAGAATTCTACATCCAGAACAACCTTGAGCCCATCTTATTCCTTTTCTGTCACCTGAGCTGTCGCATTTTGATTAAACAGCTGAAGTTATTTGATGATGATAAGCTATCCACGTTGGCTTGGCGCGCGACGATGGCAAGAGGCCGGATGGTATGTCGTTGATGCCTTGGAAGATGGGTAGGCCTTTAGTGTGAGACGCAATGTGCGTCAACACCCGGGCGCCTTCCCATCTTCGAAGTACGATGGACTGTGCATGCGCTGCTGCTGCATCAGCGGACTTTCAAACGGTGCAAATATACCAATTTAACTGGTAATTATATATTTGAGCCGTTTGGAGTCGAAACGTTAGGTCCGTGGGGTCCAAGTGCGCGCACGCTTTTCAAAGAGATAGCGAAGCGTCTCATTGACTCTTCCCGTGACCTAGGACTGGCTTTTACCTCGCTCAACGAATTGCTATCGCTATTCGGCGGGGTAATGCCACCAGCCTTTTGGGCACAGTACCGGTAGAGGTCGATGGGGAGGAATTCTACGATGACTAAAGTTAAAGTCTCTCCCACCCCGGTTTTTTTTTTCATTTTGTATATATTGTACAATTAGTTATAATACCTACTGTAATTAATTTTAGTATTTGTTAAAAAAAAAACTGTCATCAAAAAAAAAAGTAAAAAAAAATGTCGCTGAAAAGGGCTTGCAAAAATTTCCTGTCTGTCGCTTGCTACGAGTATATTAGGTATTGATTTTTTTTTATTACCAAAGTCACGCTAATCTATTCTCCATTTGTTTAGGTATTTAAAAAAAGGTAAACAAGAAAAATGGTGGATTTCAGAGATAATCAACCGTCAATGACAATAGTATTTTGTGCATGATTATGGGTAACTTATAGACTACATTTACCTTATTAAATAATTTTAAAATTTATAATATTAAACTCACACATTCACAAAATTATAATAACAATTAAAGTGATATCAAATTCAATCACTAAATAAAAATTTAGTCTGAGTCCGAAGAACTATCACCAAAACTAATTACAAAGCGATCATAGGTTTCGTCTATTATCTTATCTAGGGAAGATATCTTCTCCACTTTTTTGCCAGCTCTTTAGGGTACCGAATAATAACAATAAATACAAACTACAAACTGCGAATTGACATTGACAGTCACGCACGTATGGCGCGATCTGGAAAAAACTGTTTTGAATATCTGTCTTTTTAGTTTCTTTATGGTAGACACAGTGCAATAGTTTTTAAAATCATTCTAAATAATATAGTTATTATAGTTTTTCAGCTTAGGAAATAGTAATTGCAACTTAATATTAAACAAAGTAGTTAAATACAGAAAAATATACGATAGAAATGGATTTTAAGTTCTAAAATGATTTTATTTTGGTTTCTTTTTATTTCGGAACGAAAAATGCCCCTATAGAAGAACCCTTTTTACGATTTGTTCACCTTTTTTTAAGGACCTAAACAAATGGAGTATAGTTAGGTATTATAATGATAAACTGCAAATGAACTACTGCCAGGCGTGTCTCACTCGGTAGTTTAGTTTACCTATTTACATGCGGGTCGTGGCTACCTTGCTGTGACATCTAGAGATATGATTTTATTATTCAAGATAACACGCCATACACGCCAGCGGTATTTCCGAACCAATACGACCTTCAAAACTTCAAGAAAAGAGCATACTCTCTATTGAAAAGAAGGCAACTTTAGTATATAAATATATATTAATCTATGGAAGGCAACATACTTGTGACTCCTCTAGTGTTGCGGGTGTCCATGGGCGGCGATGATGATCGCTTACCATCAGGCGATACGTCTGCTCGTTTGCCTCCCTATTCCATAAAAAAATCACTGTGATTACGTCATAATAAGCGGATGGTCAATATTGACCATCCGCTTATTGACAGCCTCCGTGGCGTGGTGGTAGTGAACGCGACTGCCACGCAGGGGCCGCGGGTTCGATTCCCGCTCAGTGCAAATATTTGTATGCATGAATATGGCTATTTGCATTGGTCTGGGTGTTTCTATGTATAATATGCATGTATTTACAAAAAAAAAAAATATTTAAGTATGTTTATCAGCATTCTAGATTCCATAACACAAGCTAGTTAAGCTATGCTTACCATGGATCTAGATAGCGTTGTGTAGAATGTTGGAAAATATTTATTATTATTTATTATTTATTTTATAATATAGGCGGAGTCATAATAAACAGATTCTATTGGAAATCGGCAAAAGTAAGTCAATTTTTTCCCGAATTGTCATAAAAACTATGGGATTCTATTGCATTTTATTTCCATTAAGTTTACGATATTGCCAAGTGAGATGAGACACCTAATGTATTTAGTTGATTGATTATAATTATTATTTGACAAGTATGATTACTCAGATAATTAATTTGATTACCGAACTGGTTTACTTTGATTGAAACCGTGTTTAATGTTGCGTGTGTTTATAGGTATAAACTGAGCAATAGTACTTACCAATAGTTAATCATGATTATGTAAAGGCGACACCGCGCGCTCTGTGTTAGCGTAGTAACATAACATAACATAAAATCACGCCTGTATACCCCGAAGGGGTAGGCAGAGGTGCTAGCACCCACAATTGCGCCACTTTATGTTTAGGTCCCAATGTAATAAGTGGCGAGCCTATTGCCATTAACTGGGCACTTATAAAAAATAAAAAGCGTAGTATACATTAATTTAAATAAGTGGTAACGAAAATATACTTACTATATATTTTATAATCAATAGTTATTTGTTATACAAGAGTGCTAGTATGCTTTTTAATCTACTGTTTTTTTATGAAGAAGCAAGGGATTCTAAATGACTGTAGTAGGCATCGTGTGGAGAGGGTTCTAGATTAAGTTAAAAGAAAAATAATATCGTCCTAAAAATTACATTCTTAAGTATTCATGTATTCCATGTAATATAATAAAAAAAATATTGTACAAGCAATCGAACAAAACACAATGAATGTAAGGTTGGTGACATACAACACTTACTTCATCAGTTTTAGACAGCACTTTGTTCTTGGGTTTTAGTGTTTTTATTTATTAAAAACTAGCTCGCGTGGATGTCAGTAATCGCGACCAAACATATCCTATGTCCTTTCTCATGGTCTAATTTACCCCTATACCAAATTTCATCAAAATCGGATCAGTGGCATAAGCGTGAAAACGTAACATACAGACAGACAGACAGACTGAGTTACTTTCGCATTTATAATATTAGTATGGATAACACTTACTTAATACGTTACTTAGCGAAGAAAAAGTTTTAGTGAACTGCACAACTTTACTTTATTCAATAATCCTTGTATTCTGAAACTATCGTAATAAGAAACAAAAATCTAACGTTAGCTTTTAAGTCCGGACTATGATATCAGAATACCTGCTTACCAAATTTCCCATCCAGGATTGAATTTGAAATAAAAATCCTAAGCCAGTTGACTATACCTCGTGCCAAATGGATTGAGAATAAAGTTCGTTGACCGAGTTAACCTTGCGACAAGGTTGAACCGGTTACTTAGGGGTTGTAAACATGTTTCACACTGTAGCGAAACCGACTGCAGCGCCACGTGGCGCCCGCGAGAAACTTCATTTTTGTTACACAAAAATCACTAATTAAAACACGATATTCATTGCATACTTTATTCTAAATCTAAATCTGGCACGTCCTACAATTAATTTAAATAAAAGAGACACTCTTCAAAATGTCACTAGTATTACACAAATTCCTTGTAGCTCGTAAAGAATGAAATGAAGTGAAAAGGAAATACACGCTTGAAGGGAATCAATCTTTAATCCCACATTTTTGTTGTAAAGATTTAGCGAATGAAATGAAAAGTATCGCCATCCGTAAAAATTCTCAATTCGACTGCCTCTAATTTGGACACATTACCAAATGCTTCGACAGTTTTAATTGGATTCTCCATTTTCGTAATTTATTCCAGTTTATATTTGGTAGTATAAAATTACATCTCAGGGAATAATACTTTTTTTTAAGTATATAAATCTGTACGGTATCAACAGGGCTCTCTTATTTTTTTTTTATTTTTTATACAGGACACGTCAATTTGACTTCACCTCGCCTGATGTTAAGCTAAAGGCAAAGTCTCGGAAAGAGGGTCACCATCGTAAACATTTACCATGTTAACAGTGGTAGCACTCAGCTTGACGGCCTCATTAGATGCCTTTTCACGCCCCGCTTAAAGGACCCGGGACTGTAGGAAGAAGGAAACACGTGAGCTGGCAGGGAATACTTCAGTCTCAGGTCTTAGTGGTGCGGCATAGGAATGAATCACTGAAACGCTTGGTTCTAGCTTTCGTTGTCGATTCTTCCCGTGACGATAGGACTGGCCTTTACCTCGCTCAAAGAATTGGCATCCCTATTCAGTGGGGTAATGCCGCAAGCCTTTTGGGCATGGTACCCGTAGAGGTCGATGGAAAGGAATTCTACGATACCTAAAGTTACAGTCCCTCCCCCTTCTTTTTTATTTTGAATTTCTTTTTTCATTTTTGCAAATATATTGTACAGTTACTGTTTTAGTTAGTGTATTATATTGTATATCTCTATCACTATCATCACTACATAGAATAAAACAAAGTCGCTGTCGCTGTCTGTCCGTCCTTATGTGTGGTTAAACTTTTAAAACTACGGATCAGATTTTGAAGCAGTTCTTTTCATAGATAGAGTGATTCAAAAGGAAGGTTAATATGTATAATACATGGTTAATATAGTACAGGGTGCAGCAGGAACTGTATTAGACCACGCGGGCGGAAAAGAATTTTTCACCTGCTCTGTTAGTTATTAATAAAATAAGTCCATTAAAATATTTGTTACTTCATTGTGTGATTTTAATCAGAATTGAACCGAGTAAAATCAAGTTCACATTGTCACCTGTGACACCAGAGTATTCAATCAAGAAAGTCTCTAGGAACCTGGACAGAAATTCGATAATAATTACTGCCGGATTTGATCTTCATACCATTTATATAAAATTCGGTTTGATAAAAATTATATATAAAGGATCTGCGGTAACCTAGTGGTATGGGTAATGGATTGCTCAGACGAGGTCTCGGGTTCGATCCCAGGTTTACCATGGCACACACCAATTACTTTTCGATGCTTTTCGAAGTTATGTGTGTATTTATCGCAGGTTTATCAGTGCCCGGGTAATGGCAATAGGCTCGCCACCTATTACATTCGGACCTAAACATAAACTGGCGAAATGTGGGTGCTAGCACCTCTGCCTACGCCATCGGGGATACAGGCGTGAGTTTATGTTATGTTATTATGTAAAAATTGTACCATGTAATCTAAATTAAATTGTGAATACATCAATATTATGTTTTCATTATAGTTTGCTAAAATTCGAAGTGGTTTTATTATCCCAATAATATTATACGACTCCTGTTCATAGGGTGTTGTTTTAATTTTATTTCGCTAGTCATATTTTAATATGCATTCATTTTTATTGTAACTACATTTAATGAATCCGTATTTTCACTCTGAAAAGGAACTTATAATTTATGCAAAACATATAAAATTTGCATCTGAAAACCGTATTTTCATGAGGAAATAAAGATTTTTACTGTGTTGTGTTAGTGGCTGTTCTGTAAAGGACTAAGGAAGGAAATTAAATTAACATTTTAATGAAACTCACTGTCGTAATTATTAGGATTATGCTGTTACCCAGGGTTTCAACTTAAAAAAATATTAGAGCTTTACAGTAACGCATAAACGACTTTTTTTTTCTTTTTGTCTGCTTATGAATAGTATATGAAGTGAAATTTTTCAATCAGGAAGATGACTATTGAAATAGAAACACTTTGATTATGTACAACCATGATATCGGACATTAACGCGATCATGGTATAGGTACATACGTACCTTTGATTTGCCTGACGTTTCGACCAGGTTACACCGGCCGTGGTCAAAGGCTGAATGGTTCAGTTTCGAGTTCGTTGTAGTAGGTTCTACATCCACCCGTACGTTCTCAATATTTTGTTTTCGTCATGTACCGTCACATACCATCACTACTCATCCAGGTTAGATGGCGTGATGCTTCGAAATAGAGTCATCAGTTATCTATATATATAAAAATCAATTGCTGTTCGTTAGTCTCACTAAAACTCGAAAATGGCTGAACGGATTTATCTTATCATGCTCTTGAAATGTTCGTGGAGGTCTAAAAAAGGTTTAAAAGGGGAGAAAATTCGAATAATTGCCGGGGACCGACATTCACGCGGGCGGAGTCGAGGGCAAAAGCTAGTCTGTGATAAAAGTCACGCCAAAGTGGTTACACTTTGGCGTGATTTTTATTTATACACACGTGGTCAACGCTTTAAATAAACAGAAAGACAGAGTGTCTAGACAATTGAAATAAACAAAAAAATGAAGTTCCTTCAACTAGTTATTCACTGGTGCCATAATTCATATGCAAACATAAAAATCTGTTATTTAAATATTGCAAACAGACAGTTCAAAGACTTACATAATTTGTATTCCGGCATTGTGTGTACTCAGAGATAAGAGCTATGCTTGTAACAACATAGCAACTTGCAAAATTCACATTAGAAGAATAATAGGATTTGTCGCACCTTTTTCCAGTGCGTGAATTGACGCAACGTGACGTGCATCCACCCGGTGATACGAGTGTTACGACTCAATGATTTTACGGGCGAGTGAATTATTTTTCCTTGTTTTGTTTTGAATTATTACATTTTCGTACTGTTTATTAGAAAAAAGCTTATCATTACCGTAAGCAGAGTACTAATAAAAGCATTTTATATAGATATAATATGTGATCTGCGGTAGCCTAGTGGTATGGGTAATGGACTGCTGAGACGAGGTCTCGGGTTCGATCCCAGGTTTACCATGGCACACACCAATGATTTTTCGATGCTTTTCGAAGTTATGAGTGTATTTATCGCAGGTTTGTAAGTGCCCGGTTAATGGCAATAGGCTCGCCACCTATATATATATTGGGACCTAAACATAAACTGGCGAAATGTGGGTGCCAGCACCTCTGCCTACCCCTTCGGGGAATACAGGCGTGAGTTTATGTTATATGTTATGTAATATGTGATATAACAATTTTTTGTAAAGTTAAATAAATCATTAAGAGACAAGTACATAAGTACCTCTACCTCTAGTAATTAATTCATTATTAACAATAGCTAATTTATTGCATGGTAACCACTGGGTACTTATAGTATAAGTAGTTATCTTGGAGTCGAACCATACTGAAATACGGTGTCTTCAACAGCAGTACATAGACCTATTGCCGGAGAAGATGGTTTGCCTGTACTGTTCAATGCCTATTGTTGACAAGAAGTTGCAATATCTTTTCTAAGTTCAATGTCAGTACCGAGGAAAGAACATAACCCTACTTAGCAGTTGAGTAATAATCACCGAATAATTTAAAGCCACTTGTATACATTTTGTTTTATACGTATAGTATAGGCATAGGGTGCCTCATTGATTAAATTCTATGACTAGCTTAGGCCGCGGCTTCGCCTGCGTGAATGTCAGTTATCGCGAGAATACATTTCTCAAAAGACTTAAGTGTATGAAGTTTCATGCTTCTAACTTTGAAAATGACGGGCATTCATACAAACTTCCATCTCTTATTATACCCCTTTAGTAGCAGAATTTTCAAAAATTTCTTTCTCTTCCTATTGCCGTTAACCGGGCACTTATAAACCTGCGATAAATACACACATAACTGCGAAAAGCATCGAAAAGTCATTGGTGTGTGCCATGGTAAATCTGGGATCGAACCCGAGACCTCGTCTCAGCAGTCCATTACCCATACCTACCATTAGGTTACCGCAGGCAATATAAATAGACGTACTATATAATATCTCTCATTATTATCTTTGCATTGTTCTAACTTCTAATACGTCAAAGACGTCGTTGAATTTATGATTTAATATCCCAAATATAACATTTTTTACAAATTATCAATTTAGAGATATTATACAACAAGATCATCACCTGAGTTTATATTTTATTGGGTCTATGGATCATTGCAGGGTATATTTTTTATCATTTTATACACCCTCCTGATCCAGAGACGTCTACATTAGAAAATGCCTGTCAAGGTAAGTAAATATTGGTTACGAAACCATAGTGCGATTCAAAATATTTGCTACACCGCCCTCTACTGAATGAAACAGTAATACTTCGCTGAATTTGAGTCCAATGTCCAAGTTTACACATTTGAAATAGTGGTAGAATGGGATTTATGTTCTGAATGAAAAGAATTTAAAGTAAATTGTCTAAAAGCTTAATGTAAGTTATCATTGTCGTCACTTGCCGGCTACGCAATTTCGCTTCACAAATAAATGGATCTACTATCTAACTAGAATCTACAAGATTTTACATATTATGCTGGCAGGCTAAAATGTTTGAGTATAATAATACGCTATCATATTATAAATCATGTGTTTAAAATAAATTGAACTGTCTTGGTATCATTTTAATGCAGCTGTTTGTTAAGATAGATAATTCTTAACTGAACAGTACACCAAAAAATTAACTGCCCTGTTAATGACATAAAAAATAGAGAGTTTAATTTGATGGTAGTGGTTTAATTTAATTGGCTTTATATATAAGTTCATAGAATATGCTACTAACTAAATAAACATATTATGTTGTCACAACAGTCGCAGGATCAATGACCATAAATTAGATTTCTTTAGAACTGTACACCTTGTGAATACTAAGAAGCGGTCTCCACTCTCGGTATATTTTTGCCTAATAGTTAAATTTAGATCCTTGTCCCCCTCTTCCCTTCCTAGATAAGTGGCACAATCGTTAATACTACAATAAAAGGAAATCAAATTTATGGGATTACTCGTATTATCATGGTTATAGTGTTTATGACAGTCGTGCTTAAATATAATTGTATTTCATAAGACGACACTTCAATTTTTACAAACAAATATAATACCATGTTTTCATCGTCATCTACATCAAGACGTCAATCTTGATTGCATCCGAGGCCATGGTGCCCTCGGAGTTCAGGGTCCGCCAAATCGATATCATGTTTTAATGCAAATAAATAAAAAAAAAACTATAGAACAATAGATTACAGAGTTGTTGTCTTCTAAACTAAGTTGTTAACCTATATTTCAGGAGACAATTCCTTTCCACATTCCTTCATCCACACAATTGAATTGAAATCGACGCGTGTAGGGGGCTGTAGTAGTTCTGATTAAACCTAGCGGCTCTATTTGAAATACTGTGCATACTCAATGGTGTGTGTAATATTTAATACTGAGATAGACCCCATTTAGGCTCGCATAGTGTGAAAGGTTGTGCTAACTGTTACACATTTACATTTCATAATATAGTGCGGATCATAAATAAAATTTTCTCCTTTTTTTTCTTTCAACTGGGTGGCATACATGTGTAAATAGTGTATATATTTATCATTGTATAATTCGTCACGTTAATATTCCTATAGATTCTCTAGCAAAATTCCACGTGACTCATTCTTCAAAATTGGTTACAGTTACAATTTGCCCGACTTAATCATTTAGTAATTCAAGGATCTTCTATTATGGGTCTAAAAGTACGTTCATACCACTACATGGTGTAATTTAAGGCTGCGTACTGACCAGTACTGCTGGTTTGCCACTATTTATAGCAATAATTTTATATGACTGTCAATTTTAAACTTGCTAAAGTTTCTTGAAGTACCATTTCTGTATCGCATTAATTAAAGAAATAGACTGTCATGATTTTTTTATTGAGGGAAGCAGGAATCAGTTCACCAAATGGCTACGGGCATTAGATAATATCAAAATTAAGTACATGAGAAAAAGGTATTTTTTTAAATAAGGACACACATTATCGAGAACAGTTGTACAACATTACGTTTAAAAAACCTTTTGAGAATGCCGTAAGGCGAAACCGATAAAATAAATACTGTGGAAAAAAGTACAAGTATTATCAATGTGTAACAATTAGTTCCATCAAGTGCCATCAATCCACAATATATTTACCTTCGGGTAAATTTAATAATTTTAAAATAAAAATGGTTTCTAAATATAAATCCCTACTGGTCCATATCGTCACTGAACATCTAAAAGATGATGGGACAAAAGTTCGAATACGGTGTATCGCTGACGTCATAACATCGGTGAATACGCGGCTTAAAGAAACCGTTAAACTAAAACAAATCAATTATTGTCACGTGCATGAAATTATCAATAATGAATAATTTATTGTTACGCACATAGATGTGTAAAGAGCTCTCCTCTTTTGTTTGGTAGGCTTAACAATTGCTATTTTTCTTTAGTAAATCGATTGTTGTTGAAATCTTGAGCATTTATTTATTTACTGTATACTAGTTTCTGCCCATGATTTCGTCTGTTTAAATTTTAACTCTTTAGAATTTGCTCCAAATAAATTTTATTAATATTCGGTCCGGCTATTACTTACATCCCATTGGCTGGCAAGAAGATATAGTGTGAAAAAGAATTACAGTAAAATTCATTCGTCATAATATTCAGACATCTGTTAATATAGACATGCAATTAGAAATAACTATATAGCACACTAGTCAAGATTCTCTATCAGATTTAGAAGAAGATAAACAAAATTTGCAACAGAAAATTTATTGAACGATGTTCAACCAAATCAGAAAACCAAAGTGAGATTTTCAAGAAATACAAGCGCTACACATTTCCTGCTGCAGATACTGTCGTGAACACTATCAAAGCCATCCGAACTGACGTTACGCTAACAGCTAACCCGTTCTTGGTAAATTCCGCAAATGCGAAGCGAAATAACGAAACATTCGGCGGCTGCATTAAACAAAATAACGTTGCTAAAGTGTTCAACAGAAACGAGGACGTCAGAGGATTTGGATGACATGATTAACGAGTGTTCCCGCTTCGTGAATAAATCTCACTCTGTAAAGTCGACGATTCCACTCTTTGAGTCGGCTTCGCGATGTTTAATGTTTGCGATTGCGGATGTACTTGTATTATTACTGGCTGATGCTGAAGCTCTGCGCACTTGGATATCAGTTATCGTGATTCTATTTTTGGTTATATCTCCGCTTATAGTCAACCAGTTGTTACCACACATAAGGCAATTCTAAAGGCTTTAGAAATTTCTAAATCTAATAGCATATTTAAAATCCGTTCTGTATTAAAGAAAACAAATAAGAATTTCAAAAACAATGCGTGTACAATATCTCCAATGTACTCGTACGTTTCAACCTAAGGTTTTCCATCCATCCATATACTCACATCTATAAATCCCCGAAGAGGTAGGCAGAGGTGTATTAGCACCCACGTTTCGTCAATTATGATTTTCTATTCCACGACGTAAAAGGGGGGCGAGCGTATTGCCGTCTAGCGGGCCCTATGTCTAGGTGTCGGATGGAGAAAAGCCCTATCCCTTATCGCCTCTTACGACACCCACAGGAAGAGCTGAGCTGGTCCTATTCTTAACATGGTCACCTTAGGTTTTCGTCAATAGTAATTTGACTAAAATGACAGAGTATAATAGGTTTTCCCAATAAAACTTTCTAAATGTAGTTTTGACTAATTAAGTTAATTTCAATTCGGTTAGATTAATCATTGTCAAGAATGTGTATTTTATTATCTTCACTTATCAGGAATCTTAATTCTAAGTGCATTATTGTAAACTAGCTTTTGCCCGCGGCTCCGCCCGCGTGGATGTCGGTTATCGTGACCAAACATAGCCTATGTCCTTTCTCATGGTCTAATCTACCCTTATACCAAATTTCATCAAAATCGGTTCAGTGGTTGAGGTGAGAAAACGTAACATACAGACAGACAGACAGAGTTACTTTCGCATTTATAATATTAGTATGGAAGTATGGATAACCTCAAAGTAAGAGCATAACTTTCTAACGTAATCTATCCAAGACTGGATTGCTAGTCGCAGTGAAAAAAGAAATAACGACTTTATACTGGAAAGAGTGAACGTTCAAGGCGGAACTCTTTTTTCTTTATTTTTTCTTTTTTTTGTACTTTGACCCGCAACAGTTCCTTACAGGGTGAATGTTCTGTCACTGACAGATGGTCTTGAATAATTCAATTTAAAATTAATAAGAATAGTTAGCATAGTAATTGCTTTAAAATTAATAAAAAGAAATAAGTTTGAAGCATTTATCTGAATATTAATCAGCCATTTTTAATGAGATGCCAAGTTGTTATGCGATTAGTGAATCTTGTTCAAGTAATCATCGGTCTATTGGTGTGCATTACTCCAGCAAAATTGTGCTTCAGAGAGTTGAAAGTTTAACAGATTTTTAGATTGTCATGAACGATTTTTGTTCACGAATAGCAAAATTTGTGCAGATTGTAGTTCAAAAGATATTTGCGAAAAACAAATTTAGCTGCAGTAACTCTCGTAACGTCCTAGCAAAAAGTTGTTTCCTAGTCCGGTACCAAATACTCGAATAGATTATAGACAGAGCTTATGCTATGTATTTAATTTTAGCCAATAGCACAATTTGTGCGGGTGGTGTGGTTTTTAAGTAATTCAAGATTTTGCTGCGGTAAGGTTTTGGGATTTCCCAGATCTCGAAAACGGTTGAACGCATATTTTTGAAAAAATACCAATAATGTAACTTATGTTTAAATATGTTACAACATTACTTTTAATTTCTTTGATAAACATCAGAGCTATTATATAGTTTCGAAAATCAGAAAAGAACTAATTTGCAAGTAAATTAGTGCACTTAACTTCCAATAAAACCTGCAATATACACCCTTGATAAACCTTTAAATCAACAGTAAATATAAGTTCAGTAGCTCTTTAAGCAATATGAAGAAAAAACATGACTGACATATATTAAACAAATAGGAATGTTTCATCAAGGAACCATCTTGTTAATTTCAGCTTTCAATGCCTAATATTGTCAAAGTTAGGCTTATCGGAGAATTGCTATGTAGTAGCAATTATTGTTGCTGAACGATAAAAATGTAGTAGCAATTCTCCGATAAGCCGACCAAATTATAAAGGCACTTGAAAGCGACCTCTTAGATGAAAAATTTAGAAATGTGAAATATTCCAGTAAAAATTTAAGTAGAATTAAAATTTTTATGAATGCATATGATTGAGTATAATTTGGAATGAATATGTTTGAATAGATAAGAAGTTCAGTTAGAAAAATAGATTGTGTAATTTTAATATATATATGTAGATGCGAAATGAAACAATTGTAACGTTGGGTAATTTTAATAGTCAGGCGGTAATAAACATAGCACTCATATTTGCAACCACTCCACACTTCACTCACAAATTTTTTAAATGTAACAAGAAATTGAATGATGCATGCTAATTAAATTTTATTCATTTGCAGAAATATAACTTTAATGAAACAAAAAAATGATAGATGAGAAGAAGGTCCCCAGCAAAACTTGCTACAGTACACGCAAAGGTCAGTGGACATACGTACATTTATTTCAAACTTTCAAATTTTGCCTGTACATATTTATCTTAATGCTGTTTAATGATATAGCCTTCAACTGCCTATTTAATTTTACTCTTTTTAATGGAGTGAAATTGCATTTTTTTTTAAACTGAATAAAATTTGCAGTTTTACACTAACTTAATTTTAGGTAAAAATACTACTTCAATAAAGATACTTTATTGCAGATATTGGTTGGGGGTACAGACACCAGCAATGTGTCATATTATTTATTACTTATATCATAGCCTTCAGTATGAAGGCATGTATAGGCGTTGCTTTAGTAGTTATGACAAAGACCAACAAAACCAATATGACAGAATTTGAGAGAGATAATGCATCAATGGAATTTAAGCCTAAAGGGATTATGAATGCTCTAATGTTAGTCCCACCGGTGAGTAATATTTAAATCCATATAAAACCTCTATCAGATACATAAAACTTTGAAAGTCTTGTTGTGGAGTTTAATGATTCACAAAAAGTTGTTTCAATAACATTGCCAATTTCTTCTATTGCAATCCATCCTATTGATACATAATTTCCATGAATCACAGAATTTATACATATTAGTTACGGCAATAATACAAATTCTAGGTACTAACATTCTTCAGTGTTTTTTTTTTGTTTTAATGGATTGTTCACTGTAAGAAATATAAACAGAAACATTAATTACCATAATATAGCAGAACTCGTTAAAACTTCGTTCGTGGCTAAGGGAAAACTGAGCACCTTCATACATGGTATACTTCCGTAATACAAGCTACTATGCTTACTTTAGGATTAGATGCCTAAAATAAAAAATTTTAACCAATTTCTTGATATTATTTTTCAGTACCCAACATTTCATTGGGATAAAACGGTACAAGAGATAGTCATAGCCTCATTCTACTGGGGTTACGTGTCGCTCCAGCTCCCAGCTGGGCAGTTAGCCCACAGGTTTGGAGTGCGGTACCTCTTAACTGGAGCGATGGCAATTAACTTTGTTATGTCCAATATTATGCCAACGGCTGCATATTATGTAAGTATTTATATTCTGAAAGAATTCAAACTTACTGAGCACCACGAAATTGTCTAACATATTTCGCAATCCTCTAAAGTTGTATTTTGATGTACATTCTGAAGATCCAAAAAACAAGCTTAACAAGTACTGGGCAAAGCCATCCCAGAGATGAGAACAGCAAATAAATATTAGCAAAAAAAAAAAAAAAAAAAAAAAAACTATATGGAAGGTGCGACTTGAGCAACCAAAGGGGGGATTCGCCACAATTGCGGCCGTCAGACCGGTCATGGACGAGTGGCTGGAGAGGAGACACGGTGCTCTCTCCTACCGGTTGTCACAGATACTTACCGGGCATGGTAGCTTCGGTAGGTATCTGTGGCGAAGACACCGGGAAACCACGGCCGAGTGTCAGCACTGCGAGGACCGCAGCGATGACACAGCGCTCCACACGCTGGTGGAGTGCACGGCGTGGGTGCAACAGCGCCAGGTCCTCGTGGTGGGTCTGGGCGTGGGCACCCTCTCGCTTGAGACCATGGTGCGAGCCATGGTCTCCAGCGGGAGTAAGTGGGACTGCGCCGCCTCTTTCTGTGAGCAGGTCATGCTCGTGAAAGAGGCGGCGGGGCGAGAGCGGGAGAAAACTCTCCCACCCGAGTTCCGCAGTCGGCGGCTTGGGCACCGCCGACGTGTCTTCGCCGAAGACCATCGGCCTCCATGACCGGGGGCCTGAGGACGGTGAGTTGGCTGCTCACCGTCTTTACGGAAGCAGGCCCATGACGGCAGCGTGACGTGAGGGATTCACGCACGCCCCCCCCCCCCTAAAAAGCGGGGTAACACCCGAAAACCCCCCCCCATAGACGCGGGATAGCACCCGAACCACCCCCGAGACGAGGCCGCAATTGTAGCCGTAGGTCTGATGGGAGTCCTGGGACATCCTTCCGAGGGCTTACCCGGGGCTCCCATCCATAGGCTTCTGGGCGTTACCGTGGGGGTTTTTAGTCGGTAGGAGTCCGGCATAACATCCATGAAGGATTTTCCCCCACGGTTAAAAAAAAAAAAAAAAAAGCAAAAAACTATTTTGGCATAAAAATATGTCACCTGGTGTAGAATGCTGAGTTTTCATGAGGCCGTAATTAATGTAATTCTCTTTATGTAGTTTTTTTTTTCATTTTGAAAGGAGCACCCATGCCGAGTATTGGTAATATTTCGCAAAAAGTAAGGAGGCAAATGGAACAGACACTCCGGATTTCTTGTGTCTTCTTGGCATTAAATATAAGTCCGTTCTCAAAGTCCAAAATCATGAGTGTTAAAATATAGTGAAAGATAAAATTAAAATATTTATTATTCATATCAAATAGTGTTCACTTAATTGATTTCAGGGTGGTTGGTATTCTGCAGTCGTATGCAGAGTAGCACAAGGCCTCAGTCAAGCATGTCTGGTCCCTGGATTCCACACATTTCTAGGGAAATGGACTCCCCTGCACGAAAGAGGAAGATTGAGTACTTTTGTTTATGGAGGTAAACAAGACATTTTTCACGATAAATAACCTTTTTACATACCACTAACGTCTCTTTTATAATATTCCAGGTCAAGCTTTTGGAGTCGTTTTAGGAGTAACACTAACAGGTTTCATATCAACATCCGACCTGGGTTGGCCAGGGGTATTTAGATTTTATGGAATAATATCCGGAATAATGGCACTGGTTATATGGTTCTTACTTTATGATACTCCAGCTAAACATCCCAAAATATCTTTTGTTGAGCAAAAATACATTGAAGATGACGTTGGAACCAAAGACAAGAAAAAGGTATAAGATTACAGAACCAATTGTGAAACCGAGAAAGCTACTGAAAATCTGTTTTTTTTTTTAAGTTATTTTATTGTCTTTGAAGATTTTACCAGTGCCTTGGTCAAAAATACTTCGTCACAAGGGTGTATACGCTGCAATGATTGCACAAATTCCTACTGTATGGGGAAAACTGATATTGTATTCTGAAGTACCTGTATATTTGGATAAAATCATGAAAGTTAACGTCAAAGCGGTAACGTACAGATAGACATAAATTAATGTATTGATTTTATACTTGTTTTCTTCTTCTCTTCTACGCTTGTTAATTTATTACAAATCTGAATTATAAATCCACAGAATGGACTTCTGACTGCTTTGCCATTCTTGATCATGTGGTGTACCGGGTTGTTGTTCAGTTGGTTTACTGACTGGTTGATTACAAAGAAAATAATGAGCGTTATTCATACAAGAAAATTTGCAAACTCAATAGGTATGTTTTTTTTTAATCAGTACTTAGTATATGTAGTTTGATGGTTTGTAAATGTTGAACATATTTTTTGTTATATTCTGAACAATAAACGGTACAAAGGCCATATTGGGATGTTTTACAGGTTTCATGCCTGCTGGCATCGGAATGATAGCCTTAGCCTATGCACCACCTAACATCTACATTGTGGAGATACTCTTGATCACTATTTGCACTTTTAGCGTGTGCGCTTATAGCGGGTATTTGGTCTGTATTTTTATTTCACTATTTAAATTTACTGTAAACTTTCGAAATTTTAATAACTTTTAAACTATAGCGTCCCATGATATACTGCTAGCGAAAATTAACGCCTACCTATACCATGATCGCGTTAATTTTCGTTAACATTGTTGTATTTCGAAAGTTTAACATAAATGATAGCTATTACGAGTACCCATATAAAATCTCTTATGTTTATTAAGTTGAATGTCGCACGAGACTCAAAGACAAATCTGTTCAGGCATTCAAAAGTTACAATTAACAGGAAAGATACGATAGAGGAGCCGATACAAAATTAAATAAAGAACCATGTTAACATTACTAGAAATGCAGAAACTGCATATATCGATACATACTCTATTCATTAAGTTGATCAGACTCACCGTTATTCGCCTTCTTATACCTTAAATACTTGGTCTGTCATTACTCATACCATACCACCTTAGTATCTATTTCAATCGTCCTCACAAAATTACCTTTCTTCTCAAAGTCTCCTATAATAATGTTCCTAACAATTTGCAGGTAAATCACATCGATATAACTCCCAATTATGCTGGAACAACGATGAGTCTGGCTAACTTTGTAGCGAATTTGACTCCATCAATATCACCGCTTGTGATTGGCTCGATATTGACTGACGTGGTAAGGAAATAATTATATTTTGGAGGTATATGGGGCAAAGAAAAGTTCCAAGAAATTCCGGACCTTAGTTCCATGTTTGGTAATGTATTTAAAGCTTGACAGGCATCTACTTGACTCTAAATGTTACAATTTGCCATTATGTATTGCCTTGCAGGAAGATAAGTCCCTTTGGCGGCAGGTGTTCTGGTTAACAGCTGGTGTTTACTTCTTCTCGAATTCTGTCTACGTGATATTTGGAACCAGTGATAGAGCCAAATGGAATGATCCTCAGATGAATGAAGAAAAGAAAGATGTTGAAGAAAACTTACTGATAATGGACAAAAGTGAACATATTACTACAAAAATATCGTGAAAACATACCATACTTACATTGTGAGATCAATAAAATGTTCTTCAATCGTGTTATCGTAGACAAAAAACAACGGACTGCAATGAATATAAAAAATAATTACGACAAAATATGTATCTTTTTTATTTTGTATGCATGAATATGGGTATTTGCATTGGTCTGGGTGTTTCTATGTATAATATGTATGTATTGACAAAAAAAGTATTTAAGTATGTTTATCCGCATTCCAGATTCCATAACACAAGATATAAAAGCTTACCATGGGTCTAGATAGCGTTGTGTAAAATGTTGTGGAATATTTATTTATTTATTTATTCATAAACAATCGTTTTAATTTTCTACAGGAATGGATTATGTTTATTTATGTATTTTGTCAACCCTGTTTTTCTAAGCTCGACTGCGCTAGTGAGGTTAAAGATTTCAATGATTTTAGAGTTCGTTTTCCAAGAGTTTAGGGTACATGAAATGTAAATAATAACTATAAGTAGCTACAGTAGATGGTTTCTGAAAAAACTCAAAATTGTCGAGTAGGGTATTCAAATTTAGATAAAATGAAATAAATGATTGAAAAATCAAAAACCCGACTGCTGCTAAAAACCAGTAGAAATCATTAAAGAAAGAAAATTCATCGTGCTATATATGTATGTTTGTTTCAGTCTTTGTAGTTAGCAGCAGTCGCGGTAGTCTTTGAACGGGGTCATTCCACCGTCATGTGCACAGGATTGACAGAGCACGTTGATTGATTTATTATTGTTTGAACGATGGAGGATCCCCGTACCTTTCACTAATTTTTTTCGTAGTTATTTTTATTTTCTTTACACTTTTATCTTTGGAAGAGGCCTATGTCCAGCAGTGGACTGTGATGGCTAATTAATTAATTGATGTACTTCCAGCAAAAAAAAATATAACATACCATTACCGTACCATTGTTTACATCAACGAAATGCGATGTCACTTAATTCTTTAAAATTTTTTATGGTTACAATTTAATTTTTGTTTTTGTTTCTAATGAGGATCATAATAATTTAATTATAAAATACCAGGGGTCGATTGGGCACCTCAAAATATGAAGGGATGAATGGGCACCGTGGACGAATTCCAGGGGACCAGTGGGTACTAAGATATGATAATGTACTCGCGGACTGCGGTAGCGAGCGGACGTATCTACCTACCGAGTGAGCGCTCACTAGCGGTGACTCAGGCGCACGACCGTTATAAACAACCGTCATTTTTTATAAATGTATGGAATGAAATATTCCGTACTGACGCGAGTTTTACCAAAATAATAAACTTTTATTAGTGAATTGTAGACTATGAATAGTCCGGGGGGTCTCGTGACCCCCGGTATACGTCGTGAATAATATATTTTGTACAAGTATATGGACTCAAAACAGTGAACAATGTTTTCGGAAAAAAATAATGCAAGTTCGATAAATAACAGTGATATGGACACAGACCCGCTTATTTTGGGATCAGACAGTGAAACAGTTAAGGACAAAGTGAAATTAGTGAATATAGATTTATCTGACTTTAATAAAAACATAGTGCAATGCTGGGAATGCGAAAATACCTTCCGGATGGACACTCCCCTGTGGGGCATAAATCAAATGAACACGAAGAAGATTCAATGCAAAGTATGTATGAAATTATTTCTCATCAAGGCCGCGCTTAAAGCAGAGCCCAAGTATAATAACGGCATACTAAAAATTGAGTCTTCAGTGACAATTTATACGGCAGGACTAGAGGTCGGCGTGAAAAGTATTCGCCCATGTATTAGCTGTAAAATAAAAAAGGAACTGATCACAATACCTATCGAAGACTTCAGATCCGAGGAGTGGTTCATATGTAAGTGCGGTAAAAACCAGTGCGCGCTCATTGAATTCGTTCCACAAAGCGAATTGCCTCCAGCTGCCAGAAGATCAAAAAAGAAGAAGCGCGGGAGCGAAGCGATTAAAAACATCGAAGCCTCCGGTACACTACTTGCCTCAAGTACCTGTGTGAATGTGTGCCAGCAAGTGCCAAGTCATGGAACGAGTGGCCCGGACCCCGTCACCATCCAACAATATTCGTCCGTACCTACTACAAACAAAGACACACGGGACAACACCCGAGGCCAGAGTAAACAAAGTTCCCAGATAACCAAAGTACAGACAACGCTGGACGATTGGAAAATTTCACAACGGGTCCAACCGTCGCCAATCGTAGTTAAACCTAAATCACAAAATCCAGTAAGTGACAGCATCCGCACTCTGCCGGTTAACGAGGGGACGCATCAACTGGTAACCAGAGGAGCCAAAAGACAACGCACAGGTACATCCAATTATACGAAACAAACGCAAAGAAATACCTCAATCCCTAATATAATTATCAGGGATGAAAATGCAATTAAGGATCAAGATACACTAAAGAAAATTAGTCAATCAGTAGCGAAGAACAGCTCAACGCTCAACGATACGAGAGGCCAAATAAAAATCTATCCAGATAATGCAACAGCGCGCGTGAACTTACTCACTGTGCTTGAAGACTGTGGGATAAGTAGAGTGATTGCACCAAAACCCAAGGCCGACAGACAACCAGCAACCAAGATAGTCCTCAAAAATGAGACTTACGGAGAATCCACCGATTCCATTGCTGACGAGATAGCCGACTGTATCGGCATTAAGCCAATAGCAATCAAGCCACTCGGAAGAGCAGGAAAAATACACCTACTCATTTTTGATGGCGAACAAAAATCGAGAGATCTTCTAAAGAATTTGAAAAACTCGGAAAGAAAGTTCTTCTGCGCACCCTCCATCAAGGTCGAACCATTTAGAGAAAACCCAAAACATATAATACAATGTAAGAAATGATATGCCTTCGATCACTCGAAGCAATCGTGCTACGGTAAACAAGAGGAACCACAGATAGTTATCACCACGCCAGAGGGTACAACTACGAAAGTTTGTAGAAATTGTAAAGGAGAAGACCACGGCGCCAACAATGCCAAATGTCCTGTGTTCAAAAATGTGATAGCTAAGCAAATGGAACAAGCAGAGGCTAAGCAAACCAAGAAAGAAGAAAGAATTAAACGCTCAGTAGTAAGACTGGGTGTTAAATACGCAGATGTCACAGATACAAGGCAATTCCCAACTCTGCCACAAAAAGAAGTCACGCAAAAACACACAGAACAAATACCAGCGACAATAGGCGGCCTCACTCTAGAGGGCCTCTTTCAGATGCAGACACAAATGCAACAGACGCTCACTATGCTGATGGACACTATAAATAAGATACACTCGCATCTCAATGGCTAGCCATAATAGTAAGAAAATACAGAACCTCAAAATCTTACACTTGAATACCCAAGGAATGAGAAAAAAATTCAAAGAAATAAAAGTACTGGTCGAGAAATATAGGCCGGCTATAATTATATTGAACGAGTGCAAGATCAACTTTGAGACACAGAAATATAATATTAAAGGGTACGATAAGCTCACCCACACATTGGAGAAACATTTAGCCACTGCCATGTACATACAGAGAGGTCTAAGGTGGATCGAAACTGAAGTTACCCCAGGCTGGCATGATGAGAATAGGAAGATAGAAGGTATAGGCATAAAACTTTTTACCAACCATACAACAGGACAATATATTAAGGTCAAAGGAATTTATATCCAAATTCCAAACCAGCATCATGCTAGAGAAGAATTGGAAGAGACCCTAGCTGACGAGCCATCCATCATCATCGGCGATTTGAACCTACGTATGCAAAGTTTGGGCCATAGTAGAAACTCCGGCCTCGGTAACGTCGTTAGAAAAGCAATGAAAGACGGAATCTGCTCGCTGAAACACGCCAATGCACCATCTAGACCTTTCAGTCAAGGCGACACCTTCCTAGACCTGGCTATTATAACACACCAACAACTAGAAGCGCAGGCCAATCAGATAGAGAGCGTTGGTTCGGATCACCTTCCTTGGTTGCTAACAGTAAAGATTGAACACAACATAGAGGAATACCTATCCCGTAACACAAAGAAAATCTATGAGGACGAAAAACTGAGAGCTGCCTACCAACAAACAATGTGGGAAGGCTTCAGCTACCTTAACAAGAAAATCACAACAGAATCTGATTGCGAGAAATATGTTGAAACCATGGAAAATGCCGTGACCGCAGCCCTCGACACTCACGCACCCCTGAAGAAATCAACAAGGCAGGAACAACTACCGAAGGAAATAAATGATAAAATAGACCGTCGAAACAAACTAAAACAAATTGTATGGCAAGTGAGACACTGCAGCCAAAGACTCCAACACGAAACACGCAGTCTTTACAACCATGCTAAGAGAGAAGTTGAAAAAGTACTGAAAGAATATACCGAAAAGGGCTGGCTTGACAAACTCCAAGATTCACGGGACAACAGATCACAAATGTGGCGCATCCAACGTAATATGAAGAAGCCCATCGTTAAGCTACCAAACATCACAGGATACAGTACAGAAATAGAAACTATCGACAAGCTCACCGATATAGCGTTGGTTAAAGAGGCAAAAATAGCAAAAGATGATGAGGGAACTGAAAAGACGACACCGTTCAAACCGCTTGACCTAACATCGACAGATGAAGTACAACTTGCACTCAGAAGATTCAAAATCAAAAAGGCCCCAGGGCCAGACGGAATAAAAGCAGACGCCCTCAAACTTGGGGGAGAAGTCTTCATCGAGGCATTTGTGCCTCTAGCTAACTTTGTATTGTCCACAGGTTACTTCCCTAAAAGATGGAAAACTGGCATGTGCATATTCCTGCACAAGGATGGCAAAGATCACCGTCAAGCATCATCTTACCGCCCGATCACACTGCTCAATATCATGGGCAAACTGTGTGAGCGACTGATCCTGAGAAGACTTACTGCTACGATCAACCGGCTACAACCAATGTTCCAGCATGGCTTCACAAAGGCAAGGGGTACAGCAACACAGATTTTACGTACTGGAAAAATAATCACTGATGCCCTAGCCGCGGAAGACAGCGTTTCTATGATATCTACAGATCTATCGAAGGCATTTGACTCGATCAACCACAAGGGCCTGGTCAAGAAACTACAGAATCAAGACGTTCCTAACAACATAATCAAAATAATTGAAAACTACCTTGGGGACAGGAACTTGAGAGGTAGATTTAGAACTACCACAACCAAGGACAAACCGATACGTCACGGCGTGCCTCAAGGCTCGATCCTAGGACCAATTATCTTCAATTTGTATGTTCATGATATTTGGGACATACAAGACCACATTAAAGGTCTCAAATTTTCACAGTATGCGGATGATCTCTGTATTCTCAATAGAGCCACGAATCCGGAAGATGCAACCATCCGCGCTGAATGGGCAGCGGAAGTCATCGTTGACTACTATACGAGATGGGGGTTAAAGTGTAACATAGAGAAAACAGAATGTATCATGTTCTCGAAAAAGAAAAAATATCGGCCAACCGTGAAACTGAAACAACAAACGTTGCACTATCAGAAACAGATCAAGTACCTCGGTGTCATCTTTGACAAACACATGAAGATGAATCAGCATACCGAGAAGGTGGTTAAGAAATTAAAACAAGTCAGAGGAGCCCTCGGTCCAATAATAGGATACAATGCAAAGACTGAAGTAGACACGAAACTGACCATCATTCAGGCTTGCATCTTACCGCTGATGGACTATGGAGTGGTGCAGCTGCTTTCAAGGTACAGCGCAACGAATCTAAGCAAAATCGAACGCCAATACAAAATGGCACTGAAAAATGCTGCACAACTACCAAGACGAGCACCCACGGAACTGGTGTGGGAGATAACTGACATAGAAGCTTGGCACCTACGCGCCGAGGACCTTAACACAAAAATGCTTGAAAACATAGCAAAATTAGAAATAGAAGACCTCAAATCCCCTGGAGACGCCTACCGCGCGCATGGCGAATTCAACCCGCTGAGGGTTAATCACAGGATAGGTGAAATATTGTATGACCCTAATAAAAAAGGATACAAACGGTGGCCCATCGACAAAACGAAGACTCCGCGTCCCCTGAAAATTAAATAACGAAATTAAATAAATCTATAATCGTATACCTAACCTATATACATTAAATGTTTTATAAATATTTCATCAATAAATAAATAAATTATTATATTTAAATATAAACACACACACACACACATACACAAACACTCACACAATATAAATGAAACACGTAATCTGTTTGTACTCTGTAACAATATATTACGAATAAGTAAAACACAGCAAACACAGCTCCATTAGGACAAAAGTTAGCTGACTCACCTCTGCATGGCCCACCCGCCTCGGAGAATTTTTTTGTAACACAAAGTAGGCAAATAAATGTTATTCTGATTCTGATTCTGATTCTGATGGGTACTAAGAACCCTCCTTTACGTCTTCTACTAAGATACACGATACACAGACAGAATGATTGTTAGTGAATAATTTATTGTTAAGGACATAATTATTATATTTGCAATGAGCTCGTTGTTTAACAGTTATTAATAATTATTTTAATACTGATCATTGTTGTACATAATAATAATAGTGTGATTATCGATCACAATACATGTTATTAATAGACTATCATGAATCTTATGTAGATGTTGCTTAAAATGAAGATAAATAAATAATCAATACCGCAATACCTATAGCAATACCTAAAAAGTGGTTTTGAATTTTATAGCTTGAACAGATGTTAATATAAGTTACTGTGTTTTACCGGAGAGTGTTTTACTATTAATGTGAATGACCATGTCAATCTCAAAACTCAAAACAGATGTTTTCTCCTGGTTCCCATTGAGTACGATAAAGAGCTGGAATGCTCTGCCCGCATACGTGTTTCCCTCCTCTTACAGTCCCGGGTTCTTCAAGCGGGGCGTGAAAAGGCATCTATCAAGGCCGTCAAGTTAGGGACCACCATTTTACGTCCAATGGCACCGGGAATGGTGGTCTGTATCTTCTGGACTGCACTTCAGCTTTGTTGCCATCTAGCGGGGTGCAGTCAATTGACGGACCAAATATAAAAAAAAAACCTGGGATTGCAGAACAATGAAAACATGTCATCTTTTGTTAATGAACTCCAAATTTTTGTGGTATGGTAAATAAAAGATGCCTATAAAATCACGACGTTGTTGTTCTAGACAGGAAAGACGAAGGTACATAAAAGAGCCCACTGACACGTCACTTCAAAATTATTGCGTTACGTATCGGTCACTTAACGTGAATTGGTATAGTTTAACTAATGACAGTACCTATTATTTGCTAAAAATTTGAATAGAAAGACAGTATTCTAGGGAATTTGTGTCGGCTTCGTGTCAGAAGCGTAGAGGATCACTCGTCATTTGGTGCTAATACCGCGCATACGGTGAAAACGTGAAAGAAAAAAGAGTAAATGTTGTGTTTAGTGAAATAATTTTCAGTGTAGAACACATTACCGACACTTGAGACAGGTAACAACTAAATGATATTATATCATATAAATTATATCATATCATCCACATTGGGCTTTAGTGCAAACAGACGTGTTTAAAACAATTATAATTAAATAATACTAAATTGCTGAATCGTGACCTACTGTTATACCAATAGCCGGTAATAAATAGTGTGTAAAATATAATGCAAAGTGTAACCACTGTGACAATAATGTGCTGTAAGTAGATAATAATTTAGAAAAGGCGATATTACACTGCAAGGAGTACACACCTCAAACTTTGACTTGAATATCGTACTCGATGATGATATCCAACCCAGAGCGCAGTAGTCATAATCACGGTCACTATTATATTATCACTCCATTTACTTTTTGCCCAAAGGCCTGTCACTACATTGGAAGAGGCCGATGTCCAGCAGTGATTGATTGACTAACTTTTTAACCTCGCAAACTGAGTGATGCTAATAATGAATTTATGATTTTTGCAGAAACAGACTGCCAATAAATCAGAAGTAAAATGGCAAATGAGAAGGTGACCTCCAGCAATAATTACCACAATAAATACAAAGGTATGTGGAACTTCATATTTCACTTTTATATAAAACAATATAATATATGCATTTGTTTTCTATTTTCTTAATGAGGTTTGTATTGTTCACCAACTTAAGCGACTTGGACACAATATTAGGCTACTAAAAGTATAAGCCGGTATTTACATCATTAATCAGTGGTGCTTGCAGGCAGACTTTTTCAGTAGGGTTTAAATATCAATATTGATTTCTATAAATCGCTCCGAGTAATTAGTAAATTTGTCGTTGGTGTTACTTACATTGTATCACAAAACATTAAGAAAGGAAGAGCCCTTGGAACTTTACAATATTTGCAGGTTATGTAAGACGATCCTAACATACATTTTTAGAATAATGTCATTACTACAACTGGATAAAGTTTGCTGTTTTATACGGCTTATTGGACGATTCGCACGAAACGTGCGAATTGACTCCTTTAAAAATATATTATTTTCTGTAGGCGATTCGCACGAAGTTAATTTATTGGCATGCGAATCGACACCTCCACTACTCATTGTTACACTTCATTGGGAATATATGCTAGTCTACCAATTCTTGATTACAACAAACAAAACTACACAATAACAAACAAAATGTCTATTGTGCTTTCATAAATTTGGAAAAGCCTATGACAGAGTGAGGTGGTGAGGAATGAACTGTGGTTAACATTGTATGTATATGGGGTGAGCGGCAGCTTGATACGAACACAGGATAAATGGAATGTGCACAGACTGGTTTAACAGTGAAAAAGGTATTAGACAGGAATGTGTAGCTTCACCAAGTTTGTTTAACCTGTTTGTAGATAATTATCTGAAAGATCTGCAAGAAAGTGCGTACGGACTAAAAATGAATGATCTGACCAGCAAATGACTCCTATATGCTGATGATCATGTTATTCTGGCATCATCGGAGGAGGAGCTAAAGGCGATGGTCAATATTAAGCATGGTGCTTTAAAAAGCGAAGGGATGGAAGTGAATGTAAGTAAAACGTATGCGATGGTTTTTGAACGGAAAGAAAGCATGACAAATTGCACAGCTCTGACTAAAGGAGAAAGAATAGAACAAGTGAAAGAGTTCGTGTAATTTGGGTTCGAAGTTAACCAGAGATGGAAAATATGGGAGTGATATTGCACAAGATTTATGGCTGGAAATCAAGTCAAAGTCAAAGTTATGTATTGCCCCATGCAATACATAACTTTATAAGCAGCCATAACGTATCCAAAGAGGCACGACTAGCTGTACATGGGGAAGTGCTCGTCCATCTACTTATGTATAGTAGTGAATGTTGGGTTTTAAAGAAAGAGTATGAAAGTAAATTTAATGCTGTAGAAAATGAGAAATCCGAGAAGTATAGCTGGGGTGAACTTGATGGATCGAGTGAGGAATAGTGTGATAAGGGAAGATGTAGTGAGTATGATAGAGAAAAGGGTGCTTAGATGGATCGGATATGTGGAGAGGACGGACAACAGAAGACTGACGAAACGAATTTATGAGGCAAGGGTGAATGGGCAACCCGTCAAGGTCGACCTAGACATGCGTATTTCAAGCAGATCACAGACATTTTAAAGAAAGGACATTTCAAGAGTACCCAAAAGTGGCGAGTGTGTATGGAAACAATTATGAAAGTAGAGGAAGCGAAAGATTTATGCCAGGAGGGTGTGCGTTGTTTTATAGACAAAAGTTTCATATAATTTCGTTTTACAGAAAATGTTTCGCATAATTTCGTTTCATAGAATAATCAATATACATAATACTTACTTTAAAGATTTTTAAATCATTGACTTTTGTTTCACATAAATTTTAATGTTAGAATAATCATTTCATAGAATAACAAATCAAATATTCTTCTTTTTTATATTGGTTATTTCTTATAAAACTTATTTGCGCAAAGATATTTTCTGGGTGGTTTAAAAAAAAATAACCACGAAGGCTAAGGCGAGAGCTCCGCTTCGCTTTGCTCTCGCCTTAGCCTTCTAACCTAACCTATCCGAGTCGGGGTATTATCTAATTAAATTACTACAAGCAATCGGGAAAAAAAAATGATGGTGGTTAGTGGTTGTTTTTAAGATTCCTTAAATAATAATTCTACAGTTTGATAAGTATGTTAAACAAAAATATGTGAAAAAAAATTCATTAAATTGTGTTTCTGTGAAAAGTGATTCATTGTGGTAAATTGTCTTTGAAACAATAATATTCGAAATAAAAATATAAGAACCAAATATTATATGAAACATTTTCTGTAAAATGAAATTCTATGAAATTTCTTTCTACGAAATAAGGCGCTCCCATGCCAGGATCGTAGCAAGTGGAAAACTGTAGTCTCTGCCTACCACGATGGGAAAAAGGCGTGGCATTCATACACTGTATTCTTGTTTATTACAGATATTGGATGGGGGTACAGACATCAGCAATGCTTTATATTAGGTGTTACGTATGTCATATGCTTCAGTATGAAAACATGTATAGGTGTGGCTCTAGTAGCTATGACAAAGAGCAATAGAAGCAATATGACTGAATTTGAAAGAAAAAATATATCAATGGAATTTAAGCCCGACGGGATATTGAATGCTTTAATGTTAGTCCCACCGGTAAGTGAAATTTCTATATCCTAATTTGTGCCAGATAGGGTGAGGTTCTATTGGTGCGTTTGCGTTGCGTCGTCACCACGCAGCAGAAATTTAACACGTCATTCTTAGAAATTCAATATTATATTTAATTCTTATTAAGTTATAAGAACGCTTGCGATTGCCAAACGCTACTGCACAAATGGAGCCTCACTCTTAAAATTTGCTTTAAGTCGATGTTCTCGAGAGAATTAATAGAAATATGCCCTGGAGACTGGAGATCCCGGTGATGCCCCATGCAACCTAGTTACTTTCTATTGTTTCCTAGAAGCCTTAAGTTCTTCTCTTCATCAAGCCACTCATGACCGATTCGTCCAACAGACCTGCAGTTTCCACCACAAAAGTGATATCTTTCTCGAAACTTAAGAGCTGCATTGTGATCGGTTGAGTAATGGTCACTCTTATATCTCCTCCGCCAATCCTTGTACCTCTTTATTCGACGTGTATTTTTTCTTTTAGCTGCGCCCAAAACAGTTTCAAAATAAGAATGAAATATCCGCCTACTTAATCAGAATCAGAGACTTAATCAGAATGCCCTACCTCTTTCTTTCCTTCAACCTTCCCTTCTATGATAATTTTAAGAATAAGCGTTGGAGCATACCGAACTGCAATTTGCTCGCGCTGCAAGTTGTCTATGACTTGACTTGGTCTTACAACTAATATGAAATTCAAACAGTAAATGTATAGACGATTAGTATTTGTAGGTTTCTGTTCCACTCTATAATAAAACATAACCTTGAAATTTTGTTTCAGTATCCTTCGTTCGACTGGGATAAAAAAATTCAAGAAACAATAATAGCCTCATTCTATTGGGGTTACATGTCACTTCAGATACCAGCTGGGCAGCTAGCCCACAGGTTTGGAGTCAAATATCTCCTAACTGTCGCCATGACAGTTAGTTTTATAATGTCCATGATACTGCCAATAGCTTCCTATTACGTAAGTCTGTCGTTTTCAAAAAAAAAAATATTATACCAAAGAAATTAAATTAAACTTATTTAGGTTCGATTCAGGAGATTTTGAGTTAAACGATAGTCAATATATGGTTTACTTTATTGATTTCAGGGCAGTTGGCATTGTGCAATCGCATGCAGAGTAGCGCAAGGTCTAAGTCAAGCATGCCTCGTCCCTGGAATCCACACGTTTCTAGGAAAATGGACTCACCTTCATGAAAGAGGAAGAATGACTACATTCATTTATGGGGGTAAACAAAATAACATTCTATAAAAAAATATAACATACAAAGCGAAATAAAAGCAACTAACATCTGCCTTATAACATTCCAGGTCAAGCTTTAGGAGTTGTTTTAGGATTATCCCTAACGGGTTTCATATCAGCGTCACCCATGGGATGGCCAGGGGTATTTAGAGGTTATGGAATAGTTTCTGGAGTAATGGCACTAGTTATATGGTTTTTACTGTACGATACACCAGCAAAACATCCTAAAATATCTTTACTAGAAAAAGAATTCATCGAGGACGATGTGGGAACCAAAGATAAGAAAATGGTGATATTATTATTTGCTTAATTAAAAAATGATGCGGAGATTCTAAGAAATATACTTTAGATTTTTTTTATAAATTTAGTTTTAAATAGTAATTCTGTAGTAATTTGTTTTGCAGTGCTTACCAGTACCTTGGTCAAAAATATTTCGTCATGGAAGCCTATACGCTGCAATATTAGCGCAAACTGCTACTTTATGGGGAAATCTGATCTTGTACTCAGAATTGCCGTTATATATGGACAAAATCATGAAAGTTAACATCAAAGCGGTAACGTACAACTAGATAAAATAAATGAATTTGATATCTGTTTCCAATTTTTTTTATGTAACTCAGGTATAATAATTTTGAACTTATAGAATGGACTTCTGTCTGCTTTGCCGCCTCTGGTGATGTGGTGTATGGGATCGGTATTCAGTTGGTTCATCGACTGGTTGATTACAAATAATATACTGAGCGTTACCAACACCAGAAAAGTTGCCGTCGCATTAGGTACGTTTCAGTTACCTTCTTCTTCTTCTTCAATAATACCTATTATGTTTTAAATTATTATTTTGTAATCTAAAATAATTATTTCTCCGTCCAAATGAACATCATCCTTGAGGTAGTCCCGGTTGTATATTTGGCCTTCACCTGGGATTCCGAGGTTGGCCTGAGGGTGACGGGTGAAGCCGCTCGTCATGCTGACGCACGCCGCAGTGACGCGCGACGGCGCGCATCGCACGACGCCTCTCTTGATGAGTTTGGGACTCCATGGTCACCCATCTCGAGGAGGTCCCAGACCAGTAGGGATGGCCATGGGTCCACTGAGGTGCGTGGGATATGTCCTTCAACCTCATCATCGGCTTTGCTCTTCGACCTACAGACAGCGTGCGTTTTAGTCGGCTCAAAAGGGGGCACGGGGTTTGCTTCATTTGTTATAATAATGAAACTACTAGCAAAAAGCTGAGCTTTCTGATGGCTCGCGTAGTAACAGATTGCCGCGATGTTAGCTGTTTTGTTTTCTAACAGATGGCATTAGTAGTACAATAACATTATATCTAATTGATACAAAATGGCTTATTTTTAGGGGTTATAAAATTATATATTTTGACAGATAACATATCTAGATAATAAAGCTAAATTAATATGTTAAAGCACGAATCTATAGGCAGTTTTTCAGTAAAATGTACAGTGGACAAAAGAGATACCTACGGTTGCACCTTTACATACAACTTTATAATTAAAAGTGTCTACTTTTTACTGTACCTACCACAAAATGCTCAGACTGTGGGATAGTATTATCTTCACTCATCCTGATTACTGTAACTTATTTATAATTATCTAAAATTGATTATGCATGATTTTACAGGTTACATCCCTTGTGGTATTGGACTAATAGTCTTAGCTTATGCGCCACCGGACATTTATATTGTGGAGACAATTTTGATCTCAGTTTGCGCATTTAAAATAGCTGCTTATAGCGGATTTTTGGTTTTTTTTTTTTTTTTTTTTTTTTTTTTATATTTGGTCCGTCAATTGACTGCACTCCGCTAGATGGCAACAAAGCTGAAGTGCAGTCCAGAAGATACAGACCACCATTCCCGGTGCCATTGGACGTAAAATGGTGGTCCCTAACTTGACGGCCTTGATAGATGCCTTTTCACGCCCCGCTTGAAGAACCCGGGACTGTAAGAAGAGGGAAACACGTATGCGGGCAGAGCATTCCAGCTCTTTATCGTGCGGCAGAGGAAAGAGCCCCCAAACCGTTTAGTGCGAGATGGTATGGATTCCACCGTGTGTGGATGGCACCGCAGACCAGCACGTGTTGTTCTGGATAGGAAGGGAGAGGGTGGGATCAGTTGAAATAACTCCTCAGAACACTCGCCGTGGTAGAGGCGGTAGAAAACGGCCAGAGAGGCAACGTCTCTACGCAACTGCAGAGGTTCCAAGGTGTTGGTAACCTCAGGATCACCTATGATACGAACTGCACGTCGCTGCATTCTGTCAAGAGCGTCTAACAGGTATTGCGCGGAACCATCCCAGAGATGAGAACAGTATTCCACACAAGAGCGAATCTGTGTCTTGTACAGAAGACACCGCTGCTCCGGCGTGAAAAACCGCTTCGCCCTGTTCAAGATCCCGAGTTTGCGCGACGCTGTTTTGATGACGCTCTCGATGTAATTCTTGTTGTTCAGGTTGCAGCGAACATCCATTCCGAGCATGTCAATGTGATCCCGTAGAGCCAGCGGTGTATTCTGGAGAGTAGGGAGAGGAAGGAAGGGGGAGGTCTTGGCTGTGAACGCGCACGCTTGTGTTTTTTTGGCATTGAACTCGACCTGATTCTCTGATCCCCATTGGGAGATGCACGTCAGGACACGGTCGAGCTCAACGACAAGCCGCTGTCTATTTGCGTCAGTGTCAGCCCGCTTGGCCGCGGGGTGCCCGAAGTATCGCCCATGTAAAGTGCTATCATCTGCATAGCAATGGATACCGCCAACTGCTAGTATATCATTTATATGCAGAAGAAAGAGAGTGGGCGATAAGACGGACCCCTGGGGCACGCCAGCATTAACCTGCATGAACTCTGAGGCCCGGCCGTCACAGAGAACTCGGATACTACGCTCATGCAGGAAGCTGGCAACCCAGTCGCACAGTCGAACAGGCAGACCATAGGCCGAAAGCTTGGAAAGTAGCGAACTGTGCCAGACTCTATCAAAGGCTTTGGCGATATCAAGACTGATAGCCAATGATTCGCCATGCCTGTCCATAGCCTCACCCCAGAGGTGAGTGACGTAAGCCAAAAGATCACCCGTTGACCGTTTCGGTCTGAACCCGTACTGTCGGTCATTAATTAGGGAGTGATCTTCTAGGTAACGCATGAGCTGTGCGTTAATGATATGCTCAAACACTTTACAGAGGACTGAGGTGACAGCTATGGGTCGGTAGTTCTCCGGGTCCGAGCGATCCCCCTTTTTGGGGACCGGCTGTATGTTCGCCTCCTTCCAAGCCCGCGGCACTACTCCCGAAGCATACGACAATCGGTACATTCGCGTGAGCGCCGGCGTCAACTCCGCTGCGCATTTTTTCAGGACTACCGGCGGAATACCATCGGGGCCACTGGCTTTCCGGATGTCGAGTGATTGCAGGGTTTTGCGGACGTCGCAGTGCCTGATACGGATATCAGGCATTGAGTGACCGCAACTTGGCAATGTGGGCGCCTGCACACTACAGTTGTCAACCCGGGAATTAGCCGCGAAGAGGTCTACCAGCATATCCGCTTGCTCCTGCGGCTCATGGGCCAGTGATCCGTCTGGGCATCGCAGCGGGGGCAACGAGGGCTGGCAAAAGTTAGCTTGTACGGCTTTGGCCAGTCGCCAGTATCCACGACTACCCGCAGGGTGCGACATGAGTTGCTCGCCAAGCCGTGCCACGCGCTGGGCATCCGCTCTGATGTAAGCCCTTTTGCAGTCCTTGGTGGCTCTGTTATACGCCGCCTTGAGATGGCCCTCACTTGGATCGCGCATTGCATGTGCCCTGGTCCAAGCGCGGTACGCCAACTGTTTTTGCTGAACAGCAGCAGCGCACTCACGACCGAACCAGGGTCGAGTTCTGCGGGCACTCGTGACCTCAGTGTATGGAATATAATACTCCATGCCCAAACTGATTTCACCAGCGATGGCAGATGCGCAATCTGATGGGTCCCCACCATTAAAGCAGCGCTGAGTCCACGGGACGGATGCAAAGTAATCTCGTAGTCCATCCCAATCTGCTGACGAATAGTGCCATAACCGTCTTTTGATCTCCACTGGTCTTGGGGGGGTAGCGATAGGCACCTTGGCGCAGATCAACTTGTGGTCGGAGGTACCCAAAGTGGCATGAACAGAGACACTGTACTGGGCTGGATGGGTCGTCAGCAGAAGGTCCAGCAAAGAGGGCTGATGACCCGCTATATCTGGTACCCGGGTGGTTTCGGGTACCAACTGGGCCAAGTCGTGCGTGAGAGCGAATGCGTGGGCAGTCCGTCCAGCATGGTCAGTTCTGGTAGATCCCAGCCACACCTCGTGGTGGGCGTTAAAATCCCCCAGAAACACCAGTTCTGCGGACGGAAACCGCTCCTGCGCTGCATCTGCCGCCCGACTCAGATGGTCGAAGAGATGAGCCGTTTCTGAAGGTCCTCCCTTAAAGGGACGGTACACGCAGGCGTAGACTCGGCTAGACGTGCCGTGGTCCACGTGTAGCCAGAGAACAGAAAGAGAAGGGTCCTCCAGGCAGCGTAAGCGGCGACAGCAAACATCCGCCCTAATATACACGCACACTCCAGCCTTTGCCATGAAGTTCTCCTCTATCACAAAGCCGGGGTATAGAAGGTAAGACGTGTCACCAGGGCGGCTTATTTGTATCTCCGTGAGGAAAAGAAGAGCAGGCCGTGCCGTCTCAAGATGTTGGTGGACGGCTATGAGGTTAGAGTGGAGTCCACGAATGTTTGTGAACTCCACCTCAAATGGTGTTGTTTTGATGGAGAAAGGGTTTGCCGCTGTATATCCTGCTCTTATTTTATTTGCTGCCATTATTAAAATAAGTGGAAGGGAAGGCGTGAAAAAAAAAAGAGGTAACAACCCACGCAGCAGTATGTGACAAGGCGCGGGTATTGGTTTCGTCGGCGGATGTGTGGCCCAGTGGTGGCCGACCCGCCGGACGGAAGGGCCCCCGTACCCCCCCGATAGTGGTCGCCGGGTCCATCTCCGGTCACCAACCGGCACGACGAGCCACATCAAGATTATGCGCGGCCTGGTGGGGCAGCCTCCCAGAGTGGTTAGTTCCAGTTGGGCCCCTGTACTATGCCGCGGGCGGCCAGCGGCACCACCGTTTCTACGGGTCTCCCTGGCCGACGGATCGACCCACACCAAACCACACTCGACCTACTCCACCATTATCCCACTGGTCCCAAGCGTGCTGCGTGAGCTGCCTCCTCGTCATCTCCGGCTATGCATTTCCTGAACCTTGAACGCACCCCAACCAAAGTTAGGATACTTGGAGGGTTTTTCGGAAAAGCACGGTGGTACCAACCCGGACCAAAATTGTGCCACCAGTAAATTTCGCCAGAGCCTCGTTCGTTAATCAGCAGATGCACCAGCTTGCAGGTGAGGTTGGCTTGGCCCCAATGGTCTTGGTAGGTATAACTATTTCTATTTTTGAAATTTTCTATGTATATCTATTATATCAATAAAGGAGTAAATAGTTTTAAGAGCATATATTATATCATACTCATAATATGACCGAAGAGGTCATCTCAAAAGAGATGCTCCTGGGTCTGCCGGCAATCGGCAATCTCACCTCCGGCAACTAAAAACCCAAGACGGCGTGCATTTTAGTCGGTTTGAGTCCGACATAGCCACCTCCACCGGCTCCGGGGGTCTGGGGGAGGGAGGGGGGGGGGTGATATCCGTGGGGATTTTTCACACGATAAAAAAATACTGCTTAAATAATTTTGATAACAATTGCAGGTCAACCACGTTGACATAACACCAAACTTTGCCGGAACGACGATGAGCTTGAGCAATTTCCTAGCGAATAGTGCCCCAGCAATATCACCGCTTGTGGTTGGCTATATATTAACTGATATGGTAAGGAAATTTGTACATCTATAGAATCTCAAGGAAAGAAAATACTACACGATGTTTTTCATACAGACATATCAGACATACAGAAAATCATTGAAATCGGTTGAGCCACTTTGGAAAACACTGTGACACAAGATTTTTATGATTTAGAATAAATAATAAATAATGTATATATTTAAATGTATAAATTTATATCATTATTTCAAATTGAATGAATTCATATTAAATGCAATAAATATTTAAGAAATGCGTAAACTTTGAAATGTAATGGTCGGACAGACATGCATACGTCGGATAACTTGGACGCATTCAAGAGCGTCCTTACAATTCGAATTTATATTATCTCGAAAGACTACATGCCACTTTCTGTAGTATAAAATCAAATGCGAAAATAACTCTGACTAGAGCTGGGTATCTTAGAGCATAGGGTATCTTTAGTCGCGATAACCGACCTCCACGCCGACATCCACGGGTAGTTAATTTTTGTTTATCCGTATGGTGACGGAGAAAGAATACAAGTATCATCATCCCATCTCATCCGAAGGGTGTGGTAAGAGGCAAATAACAGAATAATACACAGACTATATCACTGCGAGAGAATGAAAACTTGAAATAAAAAACCCTGCACCAACCCGTCTGACCAGCGTGGAAACAGTAGACCAAAGCCTACCAACATTCGAAGGGCCTTTATTGATTTTTCTTTATTGTTAATTTTAATTTTAGTTTTTGCCTTTGCAGGAAGACAAGTCCCAATGGAGTCAGGTATTCGGGTTGACAGCTGGTGTTTATTTGTTTGCATGTCTAATCTACGTAATATTTGGATCCAGTGAGAGAGCTGACTGGAATGAGCCACCGAATAATGTACAAGGACAAGATGTAGAAGAAACTTTACCAATTATGAACAAAAGTGATCACTAGATATAAGAACACTCTATTATTCTAAATTTACGAACTCGTAATTCAGTGGGGAATGTTCTAGCTATAATACGTGTTTTATTAGATTTTGTTGACCCAATACCGATATACTAGGCCACAGCCACAACTATGTCTGCCACCTTACATAGGCACTCAATAGTTTAGGTGAAGGGGGACAGTGGGCAGAAGAATAAATACTATATTATGGCCTGGAATGGAGCCTCGCAATCATAGCGAACTTGGGACTGTATACCCCATATTGCCATATTTTCCTTGCAGCAGCTTACTTACGTTAAGTGACTTTCAAGTTGATCACTGCAGATGAAGTCCATACTGCAAGTCTGATGATTATTATGTGTAATAAAGTATTTTGTAAAATAATCAACATATTTCATTCATTAATCTTAGCCACCTAGAACTTTCGTGACACAAGCATTATGAATTATGGTTTTTACAGTTCTTTATGAAACTAAGCGGAAATTGTTTTTCCTGGTTTGGGGATGTAATGCATAGGAATGAAAGTAATGTCGTAAGGAAGGCATTAACTATTAAAGTGGATGGCTACAACGGGAGAGGAAGACCTAAGAGGAGATTGTGCGCTCGGCGTGGGACACGGCTCTGGGGGTGGGACTCCTCACACTCGCCACATTGCTCACAGCGATGGTACGATGCGCGAACGCTTGGGGTGCGACTGCCTCCTTCTGCGAGCAAGTAATGCTCGAGAAGGAGGCGGCCGGCCCAGGAAGCCCGCGCAGAGCAAAGGCGAACTGGACGTCAGTGGTCGTAGAACGACCTCCGTTCTCCATGAGGCCTGGGGGTGACCGGTGGAGCCGCCTGTCACCCTAGCAGAAGCAGGCCGTGGCAGCGGCGCAAAGTGCGCCTCGCCGTAACCGGGGCTAGATGGGGACATTGTGGTCCCCACAACCCGAAGGGGGCCATCTCGAAGGAGATGGTCCTGGGTCTTTCGGGGTGCGAGAGATATGCTTTTGGCAATCTCACCTCTGGCAACCAAGGACCCAAGACGGCGTGCGTTTTAGTCGGTTCGAGTCCGACATAACCACCTCCACCGGCTCCGTGGGGGTGGTATCCGTGGGGATTTATCGCACGATAAAAAAAAAAGAGGAGATTGTGTGATAATAGACGTGTTTAAGAAGAGAATGAATGTTGAGATGACGGCGACTAGAGATGAATGGCAAAACATACATGTTGCGCCGACCCCAAATAAACTTGGAATAAGAGCATTAGGATGACAATGATATATGATTGATTCCATTACAAACAATAAAAATCCTATCATTCTTCTTCTTCATCTTTGCGTTAATCCCAGTCACATTCGAAACTGTCAGCTTGGAGTCTGGGGTCTGCTGTACCAGTCTAACTACGGATTTGGCTAAACTGCGACTGCCACCTGACAACCCAAAGGCGATATCGAAGCATTGCAGTTTTTTTTTAAACTGCTCGTAACATTTTTCCTAAGCAACTTATGCAAGTATCCGAACCCGCAACTCCTGCGTAGCGGCTGCGTTCACTTCCGCCACGTCACAGTGACTGTCTAGCGAATGATTGTACTCTAGGATTAATAAAATTTAATCCAAAATTAAAAAGAATATACGAATTTACATATTTTCAGTGATAACAAGTGACTTATGTTAATTTAAGGTTACGCGTTTAAGACACGTTATTTATCTAATTTATTGCTGTTGTCAAGGACAAATTTTATTATAATTAAAATTAATATTACTCACGTTTCAGAAGTATAACAAGTAACCCGTGTCATACTTATTTAAGGTATGTTATTGTGAAATCTAGCCTTATTCTCATAAGTAAATAAATATTCTTCACTAAGTTACAATAACTTCGCACGGTACAACATAGTTCAGTTTTCGTACATTCGGGATATAGTTATGTAACCTTTTGCTATTATTATACACATATAATTATGTTATGCTCACGTTTATTTCTATTTTATTTATCAATGACATAAAATCATTTTAACCGATTCACTTGATATATTTTTATTACTTAAACCGATCCCGACGTTTTGGTTTCTTCTGAGTAAAGATGGTCACAGTGGATTGTCATGGGGAGAAAAACCGAAACGTTGGCATCATGGTAATAATCAAATAACACCAAATAATGTTATTTTCAAACTATCAAGGTGTAAACTCATAATTTTTTATACTATTTCGGGACTTATCGCAATAAGATTTTTGGAACATTTACTTTTGCCGACGTTCCGGGTGCGTTGCAGCAGCCGTGGTCACGACGACGGATTATTATAAAAAATATATGAACACCAAATAAATCGCCTTAGAAACCGTTTACATACATACATATAATCACACTTTATCCCCGGTGGGTTAGGCAGAGATGAAATTAAGACCCACATTTCACTAATCATTCTATTCGGCCATGCCTCTGAGGCTGAGCCTGGGCTGTAATAAATCTGTCTGATGTTAAACAGCCCTAACCCTTAGTCTCTTTAATCTCAGTAGTCCGGTTGCTAGTCCGGTTGACCGGACTACTGCGACTATTCAGTAGTTCGGTTATCAAACGGCCTCGAACTATTGCTACTTTTGTGTAGCAGTAGTCTGGTGGTAGTTTGTTTAATCGGACTAGCAACCGGACAACTGAGACTAAAGGCTTTAGTCGCCTTATACGACACTGCATGGGAAGAGACGGGGTGGCCCAAATTCTTCTCTGCCGGGAACCACGCAACTTTACGTACAACTGTTTAACATAGCTTTATTTATCATGTTACGCACCAGGACTGTAAAAAAGAGTGAATGAAAATAATATGTGATGAATGCTTTCTCATTTAATTCTATATCAGTAAAGTCTTTTTATGGAATTTTTGTAGTGTCGGGGATAATAAAATTGTATACCTAATTTGAAAATCTAATATATAAAATTCTCGTGTCACAGTTTTGTTGCCATACTCCTCCGAAACGGCTTGACCGATTTTAATGAAATTTTGTGAGCATATTGAGTAGGTCTGAGAATCGGCCAACATCTATTTTTCATCCCCCTAAATGTTAGGGGTAGTCCACCCCTAAATTTAGCATAACATAACATAGTTCAGTTTTCGTACATTCGGGATATAGTTATGTAACCTTTTGCTATTATTATACACATATAATTATGTTATGCTCACGTTTATTTCTATTTTATTTATCAATGACATAAAATCATTTTAACCGATTCACTTGATATATTTTTATTACTTAAACCGATCCCGACGTTTTGGTTTCTTCTGAGTAAAGATGGTCACAGTGGATTGTCATGGGGAGAAAAACCGAAACGTTGGCATCATGGTAATAATCAAATAACACCAAATAATGTTATTTTCAAACTATCAAGGTGTAAACTCATAATTTTTTATACTATTTCGGGACTTATCGCAATAAGATTTTTGGAACATTTACTTTTGCCGACGTTCCGGGTGCGTTGCAGCAGCCGTGGTCACGACGACGGATTATTATAAAAAATATATGAACACCAAATAAATCGCCTTAGAAACCGTTTACATACATACATATAATCACACTTTATCCCCGGTGGGTTAGGCAGAGATGAAATTAAGACCCACATTTCACTAATCATTCTATTCGGCCATGCCTCTGAGGCTGAGCCTGGGCTGTAATAAATCTGTCTGATGTTAAACAGCCCTAACCCTTAGTCTCTTTAATCTCAGTAGTCCGGTTGCTAGTCCGGTTGACCGGACTACTGCGACTATTCAGTAGTTCGGTTATCAAACGGCCTCGAACTATTGCTACTTTTGTGTAGCAGTAGTCTGGTGGTAGTTTGTTTAATCGGACTAGCAACCGGACAACTGAGACTAAAGGCTTTAGTCGCCTTATACGACACTGCATGGGAAGAGACGGGGTGGCCCAAATTCTTCTCTGCCGGGAACCACGCAACTTTACGTACAACTGTTTAACATAGCTTTATTTATCATGTTACGCACCAGGACTGTAAAAAAGAGTGAATGAAAATAATATGTGATGAATGCTTTCTCATTTAATTCTATATCAGTAAAGTCTTTTTATGGAATTTTTGTAGTGTCGGGGATAATAAAATTGTATACCTAATTTGAAAATCTAATATATAAAATTCTCGTGTCACAGTTTTGTTGCCATACTCCTCCGAAACGGCTTGACCGATTTTAATGAAATTTTGTGAGCATATTGAGTAGGTCTGAGAATCGGCCAACATCTATTTTTCATCCCCCTAAATGTTAGGGGTAGTCCACCCCTAAATTTATTTTTTATTTTTTAGACAAAATTTTTAATTTCTATTTTTTTTATGATACAACATACAAAAATACACACAATCCTCAATTTTCACCCTTCTACGATCAACCCTTATTTTTTAATAGCCATTTTAGTAATCTAATCATTTTTTCTTTCCGGTAGAAAAATGATCAATCGTCATTTAATTATTATCTATTTTTCATCCCCATAAATGGTGCAGCGGGAACGGGATCTGACGCCACGAGGGTAGGAAAAAATTGGCGGTACGAAATTCGCCGGGACAGCTAGTAATGAATATAATTATATAGGTTTATAAATTTAAAAAAACCGGCCAAGTGCGAGTCAGACTAGCCCATGAAGGGTTCCGTAGCAGCAAGTAACATACATAAAAGTTCTTGTAGTTCAATTTTTTTTGTTCTTATTTTTGAGTTAATTGAATGAAAGGCGAAAATTGCGGTTTATGACGTATTAAAAAAAACTACTTACTAGACCTCGTTCAAACCAATTTTCAGTGGAAGTTTGCATCGCAATGTACATCATATATTTTTATATATTTTTTTAAGATTTGTTATTCTCTTATTTTAGGAGTTAGAGGAACACTTTGGAAGTGTCTCTCGCGCAAACTATTCAGTTTAGAAAAAAAAATATGTTAGGAACCACAGTAGCATTTTTAAAGACCTATCAATAGATACGTACGAGGTTGTCGAAAAAAAAAATGTTGACTTTCAGTTCTAAGTATGGGGTTCCCCAAAATTTATTGCTGTTTTTCTATTTTTGTGAAAAATTCTTAATGCGGTTCACAGAATACAAACATCTACTTACCAAGTTTCAACAGAATAGGCCTTATAGTTTCGGAGAAAAGTGGCTGTGACATACGGACGGACAGACAAACAGACAGACATGAATCTATAAGGGATCCGTTTTTGCCATTTGGCTCCTTAAAAAAATGACAGAACGTTACAAGTAATATAAATTAATTCATATTCTGTTCAGCTGTTCAAATGCAAAGTTAATGGCATGATTCATTTACCAAAAGGAATTTATTGCATTAAACATTACATAGTACGTACACAGCACGTAGGTAATAGCACAATTATTTATTCTGTGCCTACAGTTATATCATCTTAATAACAACAGTGTTATAAAGTACCTCGCAGTAAATATAAAATAGTTACAAGAAATCACACAGGTGTGTATTAAAACTAATATTATTTATTTAATTTTAGTAAAATAGTAACTCAGCAAAATAAAATAAAAACGTATACCTACTTGATACTATCCGAAGTTTATGCAAAACGTCGGATTCAGTGTAAATACCAGAATAATACAAAATAAATGGCGATAGATACCGTTGAAAATAATTTTATTTTCAACTAGCTGGTGTCCGCAACTTTCCGCTGCGCGGACGCGTGGGCGGCCGGCGTCTCCTTCAGCGAGCAGGTAATGGTCGTGAAGGAGACGGCGGAACGGGAGAGGCGGCGCGAGCGAGAGAGACTCGCGGATCGCGCCGCCCGCGTGCGCAGGCAACTCGGGCGTCGGAGGGCACTGACTGACCTCCGTCCCCCATGAGCGCGGGCCTGGGGGTGACGGGTGGAGCCGCCTGTCACCCCAGCAGAAGCAGGCCACGGCGGCGGCGCGCTAAATAGCGCGCCTCCCCATTCCGGGGGCGAGTTGGGGACACCGTTGTCCCCCCTCCTGAGGAGGGCCAGACCGTAAGGGATGGATAGTCGGTTCGAGTCCGACATAACCTCCCCTTCCGGCTCCAGCAGGGGGGGTATCCGAGGGGATTTCCGCACGAAAAAAAAAAAAGGTGTCCGCAACTTCGTCTGCGCAGGATTAGTATTTTGAAGGAAGCTTATATTAGTCAAATACATAGGGAAAAAGAATCTTCTCGGGCGGGACTCGAACCCGCAGTCTTTCCCTTACAGGGGGAATGCCTGACCAATTCGGCTACCGAGACACGCCCGATATGATTCAAATTTCCCATCTTATACGTCTTTAGGGTGACGTGGCGTCATCTACCGATTTTCTTACGAACTATTAGATTTATATTAGAGTAGAAAAACAAAATAATTATTTATTTGCTGGCCGAATTTGTTGATATTAATGATCACTGGTCCGTTCCCTTGAGTTGTAGCGGGATGATATAATATAGCCTATGTGTTATTCTGATGTATAAGTTATGTTATTGTAAAATTTTCTGAAAATCCATTCAGCACTTATGCACTTTATTTCTATTTCTTTTTGTTTTGTATTTGTATGATCAGCCGTTTCAGTGCCGTCAGTGCAGAAGACAGAGCAGGACAAGCCTTTGGTTTTCCCACTGATAGCACAAAAACTCTCCAGTGAACTCTGGCTACTTTACTGACCGCCGCGCGCTAGGAACACAGTACGAGGTTATTATGCCCGCTCTGTTTGTAGGGCTGTAGCATATTGTTTGATGGTTTTATTGAAATCATACAGATTTTTTACAGAAATTGAGTGATTTGATATGTTTGTTGATATTTTACAGAAATAAACGCAACTAAAATGGCGGATGTTACCAGCGATACCGGCAACGGAAACTCGAAAGGTGAAAAGGCTTTCCATAATATAAGTAATAATAAACTACGAGTGGCTATAACATAACTGACAACGTCATTGTAACTAAAAATATAATGAAATGTAAACAGATTAAAATTTACACTTTATAGGTACCTACTATAAACTGTGATTTTATTCACATTTTTTGTATACTTTTGAAGGAATTAGTTAACACATAAAAATCAATATAAAAAAAAGTTAATGTTTTCAAGGAGGCCTATGAAACTAAAGCAATCTCTCTAGTAAGCACAAGTGAATCATGTTTTTTATTACAGATCCAGGATGGGGATACAGACATCAGCAATGTTTTATACTATTAACGATGTACGTCATAGCCTTCAGCATGAAGTCCTGTATAGGAGTGGCTCTGGTAGCTATGACAAAGACCAATAAAAGCAACTTGACTGAAATGCAAGGAGAAAATGCTACAATGGAATTTAAGCCTGAAGGGATATTGAACACTCTTATGTTAGTCCCACCGGTAAGTAATGTTTGTACCTTGTATCCACATGAAGTGTACGTCTATAAAGTTAGAAGAGACATTTCACATTGTATTAAATATAGACCCACTAGGTCAATTGCTTTTTGCCTTTATTTGGAAATAATATTACTGGTAATACAATTTTTACAAATATTTTTCCCCAACTTAGTTGAACTTTATTGAAGTTTACTGTTGGATGTCCTTCAGAAATTAATAATGAAATGTCAACATAATATATAAGGTACAATATGTCTGCAGGTACAAGTATCCTGTGCCCGTAGTCTTATCGACTTTAATTTAAATTTTTTGTTTTTGTTCAATGAATCCTTAGACTCCTAAGGACTCCTGCTTTAACTCCTCCTGTTAAGCATTAAATGATTCAAGTATGAAGATTTGTTTCAGTATCCAACGTTCGATTGGGACAAAACTATACAAGATACTATTATAGCCTCATTTTACTGGGGCTACATGCTGCTGCAGCTCCCAGCTGGACAGTTAGCCCACAGGTTTGGAGTCAAATATCTCTTAACTGGTTCGATGACTATTAATTTCGTCATGTCCATTATACTTCCAATTGCTACATATTATGTGAGTATCATATCAATTAATCCACCGCAGTCCACTGCTGGACATAGGCCTCTCTCAATTTGCGCCATTTCTGCCGTTCCTCCACCTTCCACATCTAGTATATCTCAGCCACCTTTTTCAGGTCGTCAGTCCATCTGGCTAGGGCGTGTCCTACTTAATATGCTATTGTAATTATATCTAAATGTATTACTAATACTTGTATATTTGGTCATCTTCAGGGTAATTGGTACTGTACAGTCATATGCAGATTAGCCCAAGGTTTTAGTCAATCATGTCTAGTCCCTGGATTACACACATTTCTAGGAAAATGGACGCCTCTACATGACAGAGCCAGATTGAGTACTCTTGTTTATGGAGGTAAGCAGAACCTTTATATATAGTGGAAAGCGGGGAAGAAGAAGAAAATTAATGATTTACATTTCACAAATTTTCGATGATACATACATCGAGAAGAAAGCAGCTGATACCATAAACATTTGTTTTACAATGTTGCAGGTCAAGCTTTTGGAATCGTATTAGGATTACCACTAACGGGTTTCATATCAGCTTCAGCCATGGGATGGCCAGGGGTATTTAGATTTTATGGAATAATATCCGGAATAATGGCTCTGGTTATATGGTTTCTGATTTATGACACTCCAGCAAAACATCCAAAAATATCTCGTCTTGAGAAAAAGTACATTGAGAACGACGTAGGAACAAAAGATAGAAATAAGGTATTTAGTGTGAAAATAATACAGAAACAATTTCGACGGTTTTAACATTATTTTTATTTAGTTATTTTTAGTAAAAATATTCCTTTCAGATTTTACAAGTGCCTTGGTTGAAAATACTCCGACATAGAGGCATACACGCTGCCACGATTGCACAAATTGCTACTGGATGGGCAAATCTGATTTTGTACTCTGAAATTCCTATGTATATGGACAAAATCATGAAAGTTAACATCAAAGCGGTAATCATCAAGTATATAAAAGTACAATATTTGATATCTTCTTTCATGAAATTATTTGATGAATTTCTGAATCCACAGAATGGAGTTCTGACTGCGTTGCCATTTTTTGTGATGTGGTGTACCGGATTTCTTTTTAGTTGGCTCACAGACATGTTGATTGTAAAGAATGTAATGAGCGTTACTAACGCAAGAAAATTCGCGACTTCATTAGGTATGTTTTATTATACTCTTCGATATTTTCTAATATGTACACATTAAGGTCTAACTAACAAGTTTTCAATCAGTGTAGTCTAAAATATTTAGTACAAATGTTTTACAGGTTACATCCCTGCTGGCATGGGAATGATAGCCTTAGCTTATGCACCATCCAATATTTACATTGTGGAAACACTGTTGGTCACTATTGCTGCTTTTAAAATATCTGCATATTGTGGATTTGTGGTATGTACATTTTTATACGGCTTACTAATGTTTGCCATAATTTAAAATGCCATAATTTCATATGCCATACTGGTATTTGCCATAATTTCATTAGAAATGAAGCTTCAGTTGCCATATTCGCAACTGAAGCTTTATTTCTAATGAAATTATGAATATAAATATTCGAGAAATGACATAAAATGACTTTCACTAATTCCATTGGTCATAATATAATCGATCAAGTGTCATAATAAATTAAATCCATAAATGTATTTGCTTTATTTTTCTATTTCAATACTGCCATTTTCTATAACTTTTATTCACCATAATATAAATAAAGATAATTTAGTACAAGCGCCTGGAATTTTTATGTTAATGAGTAAATTAATATATTTTTTGCTATTAACATATACACACTTTTAGTAATAGTATGAAGGTAAAATAAAATAAGTCTGACATAAATAGACAGTCCTTATTAACATTAGTCGTCAATTCACTATTTAGTCTTGTCGAGATGAGTGAAAGTTGTGAAGTGTTTAAAACTACAAAAGGTGGCATTAAATTAAATGTTTATGGACAGAAAAGCTCGACGGAGCCCTACTTCTGGGTGGTTCAAAAAAAAAAAACCACGAAGACTAAAGCGGGAGCTCCGCTTCGCTTCGCTCCCGCCTTAGTCTTCTAACCTAACCTATCCGAGTCGGATTGCACTGAGTCGGGGTGTTAACGGTACTTAATTTCAACCTAACAATATTATGTAATAATTATTGTAAATTTTGATTATGTCAAGAGTCGATTATGAGATGTGTTACTAATGGAAACTAATTATTATGACATATGTTGTTATAGAAAGTCATTGTATGGCAAATAAAAGTTATGACTGTTGAGTAGTTATGGTAAACGTTATTAGTATAAATGATAATAGTGCAAGTAAATATTATGGTCGGGGATGATTATGGCAAACAATATTAGTGCAAATGAATTTATGTAAAACGAGAGAATACCTTTTTATACTAGTTTTACCTATGTTGCCTCTGTTTTTTTTATTAACTCGGAGTACTCAACTCGCAATATTTTGCGGTGTCTGTTGCATAAGACCTTTGGCTTGGTCTTGTCTTTTCCATTTTGTATAAAACTATTTATGAATAAGAGGTAAAGTGAAGGAGAGCGGATTCTGAGTTCCTAAGTTCAATTTTACTAGGCCCGTCAAACTCAATTCTATCACTGAAGTATTATTTTCTCTAAGTTGATTTACATTCCTGAGACTTCTGCTGTATTTTATCATCAGGCGCCGTGTTTTTAAATTAAATAATAGCTCGAATAAATTCCAGGTCAACCACATTGATATTACGCCAAATTTTGCTGGCACCACGATAAGTTTGAGCAATTTTCTATCGAACATTTTTACATCATTGTCGCCGCTAGTGATTAGCTTCATTTTGACCGATGTGGTAAGAACATAATAAACATTATTTCTAATTAATTTATATCGATTGTTGTTTGTATGTTCAACAACCTACAATTTATAGGGGGCGTGAAATTTAACCTATGCTTCCTTACAGGAAGATAAGTACCTTTGGAGACAGGTGTTCTGGTTGGTAGCAGGAACTTATTTGGTCACGAATCTCATCTATATAATATTGGCAACAAGTGAAAGAGCAGAATGGGATGATCCGAAGGTGGACGAAGAAGTAAAGGATGTGGAAGAAAGTTTACCAATTATGAATACAAGTGAATAAATAATAAAAGTGAAAAATAGTTTTAGAATAGTTAGATGGCTATTATTTACTTGAATCTTATACCTTTAAAAAAGCAATTCTTGTATATATATAATTGGATTCTCGAAATCGGCTCCAACGATTTTCATAAAATTTAGTATACAGGGGGTTTCGGGGGCGATAAATCGATCTAGCTGGGATTCATTTTTAGAAAATTTACAAAAAAAATACTACCATTATAACATCCAACATGGCCATTGCGCACAAGAGACATTTTGTGACGTATAGAATAAATTACAATTATTAGATATAGTTTTAGTATACCGGGAAATAAAAATATTATATCCTCCACGCTGAGAAAACATAACATAAACATAACATAAACTCACGCCTGTATTCCCCGAAGGGGTAGGCAGAGGTGCTAGCACCCACATTTCGCCAGTTTATGTTTGGGTCCGAATGTAATCCCACGCTGAGAATCGAAAAAAAATAATAGTCAGAAACAAACGAAGGCTAGTTTAAAAACGTCTTATTGCGCCTTGACCATTGAATGCGGCAACGAGATGCATTACGGCTAAAGTTTTATCATACGGTGGGGTTTTTTTATCTCGGGATTATTTTGGTGCAGTTGACATAGTAGGACATAGATCATTGTTGAACAACAGAACTTTTGGGGTGTGAAGATGCATCTTCTTATATGGGACACATCAATATGACTTCAACTCAGCTGCTGGTAAGCTCAAGGCAAAGTCTCAGTAAAGAGGGTCCCAAAATGTTACAATGGCTGCTCAGATCTCTGCTGCTACTTGTGAACCGAAATATCGGGATCGGATTAAATAATACTAATACGATAGTAACAATATGCAAGAATATTATTCACATAAAATTACAAAAATATAATTATTTGAAATTAAATTTAAATACAAAATGGATATCATCATCTGCATTTATGGTATTTATTGACCTTGAAAAGTTGTAAGGGTTATACAAAAAAGATTCATGGGTGGTTCTGTGGTAGGATGAAAGAAAAAGTGTATGAATAACGTACCTACGTAGAGTTTAAGCTCGTTTCTCTTCTTGTTGGTAATTTAGGCACTGATATTGAAAATATAGGGAAAGGCGCCCTGGGTGTGGATAGAATCTAGGTCCAGAACAAAACTGGAGTACCTTGCCAACTAAACTAAATTGCTTGAACTGAGAGTTAGTTCACTTAGGTAGAGTAGGGCCAGGATTCAAACCCAGTATCTCTAGATCGTAAAGCCAACTCCTTAACCAGTAAGCTACCGATTCTTCTATAGGTAGTATAATTATATAATATTCAAATTATTTATATCCTTTAAATAGACACACAATGTAATTTTCATATTAAAACACTCGCGGGGATATTTACTATGTTTCGTATATTTTTTCAACTGTCGAGTGTCTGGCATCCAGTGATCCATACGTTTACGAAAGCTGAACAAACTACGTGTCCGAAACCCATGCGAGTCGACTCTGTGAGTCTTGTGTATCGCGTACGTATTCGAGTACAGTGCGAGAATGTGGACAATGGTAGGGACGAAGCGCGTCATAAACGAGTGCGCAAGAGGGTAGGCGGTCTGCCCAGTAACAAATAACTCGACGGTCACCAGTGCATCCGTGATCATGGCGCTTGAAACAGCGCTGAAACTGAAAGTTTTACTATGAATGTAAATGACCATGTCAATATCCAATCATACACAATGTAACTGCTTATATTATAGCGTGCGAAGTTGATACCCATAAAAGTTTAATTTACACACTGAATTCCATTTTACGCCTTTGTGGTCCACGTCAAATCCTATTCAGTAGTTTTTGGCCAGAGAGGGTCATTATCATAATAATAATTCAATTACTGAGGCCCGTATTCTAGAACAGCACTCAATTCTGAAACTTGATTTCTCTGATGATAGATTGTATAAATAATAATCTGTCAAAGCTAATTTTAATATTATTTTCGTTTTGCAGCATGAGATAATTTAGGTAGTACCACCGTGGGCAAGATCCTTTACTGTACAACTCATTGTTACACAGGTGGAAACCAATGTACAATTCAATGGACAAGTGTTGAAACTTGTGTCATCGACAGTGTTCTCAGGTTTAAGTATTGATGCTAAACTGCAGTGGGGATAACATATTGAAAAAATTGCTATTAGATTAAGTTCAGCTTCCTATGCTGTAAAAAGTTTAGGACTTTATCAGATGTAGATATGAGTACAATAGTTTATTTTAACTATTTTAATAGTATTTTGAGCTATGGAACTCTCTGGGGTAATACCGCAGATTTAAAAATAATATTTGCCTTGTAGAAGCGGGCAGAGCGGGCTGTGCGAGCTATTAATAATTTTAGCCCACGAGTTTCCCTCCGAGAAAAATTAGAAGAGATAGACATTGTTACCATAGTGTCACAATACATTTTCGAAAACCAATCTATGTAAGGAAAAATATTTCAAAATTTTCAAGAGTCTTGTAGTTTTGTGATAGACATAAAATAAGTGATACTTTCCAGGACAAACTGAACACGCTTTTTTAACAAGCTTCCTAATGAAATAAGAGATTTATCTGTAAATAAATTTAAAAATGTAGTTAATAATTAATTGTACCCTTGTATTTGGATGATAAATAAGCTTGGAAATGAGCTTTTCGCTCAACTATGCTACCGCAGCTAATATTTGCATCTAGACTATAAGTATTAGACTAAACGAATGTTTGAAAATAGACAAAGAAGAAATAATCCACTAAGTTTCTTGTCAGAGTCTACTCAGATCTGGCTCGGGTTTCGAACTAGTGGTCGATTTGCTAAACTCTCTCTCTCTAACTTAAGAGCTACGCTCTTGTCGGTGGAGTAATCGCCACTCTTCTCTCTGCTCCGCCAATCCTTTCACCTCCTGATACGATGTGACTTGTATCTTTTCCTTTATCTGTTCCATAAATGTTCCTCTTGGCGTACCTCTTCCTCTCTTTCCTTCTACTTTCCCCTCTATGATGTTTTTAAGAACATCATGTTACAACAGTCATGTCTGATCAGGTGGCCAATCATCTTTCCTCTTTGGTTCTCGAATATTCTCCCTTCTGCCCCCTATTTAGTACTCTTTCGTTCGTCATCCTTTCTGTCCAGCTGATCCCCTCCATCCTTCTCCAGCACCATATTTCGAACGTTTCCAGCCTGTCATAGAGTGCAATGCTCCAAACATAAGTTTTTATAAATCTTTTCCTTATTAATAATGAAATATTTTTTGACTTCTTGTTGTTGAATGCTTGCTTAGCTATTGCAATTCTGGCCACTATATCCTGTGCACACTGTCTATTTATTTATAATATTAATATATACTCTCCCAGCCACCTGAGCCGTACTGTCCTGTCTCCAGCCGCCGCTGCCGAAGATGCGGCGGAAAAAAAACGCGGCAAATATGCGGCCCTAACGGAGCGGTATATATTCACGCCCTTTGCGGTTGAGACGATGGGTAGTTGGGGAACTGACGCTAAAAAATTGGTTAGTGAGGTGGGGCGCAGGTTGAGAGTTAAAACCAAAGACTTTCGCTCCGCTTCGTATCTGAGGCAAAGGTTGGCCATCGCTATCCAGCGAGGCAATGCCGCCAGCGTGATGGGCACTTTTGCCCTGGGTGCGACGAGGGGCGGGTTAATAGATTAGATTTAATTTGACCTAAGTAATTTTTGTTTTTTGACATTGTAATTCTGATTTTATAAATAAATTCGTATTTAGAATCATAAAGGTTATTGAAATAAAGACATTAATATTTATAAATAAATAAAATTGGTGGCGATTTAATGGTCTATGAGAATAAATTATTTTAAACTTTGACTTTGACTTCTTACCATCCAGTGGAGTTAGCAGTCAAAATGAGGATTAAGAAAACTGCTACTGGTTTTACGGCCTTCACTCATGTTATCCTCTATTTTTTTTAAATAACGTTGTCTATATTCAGAGATACTTCACCCATGAGTGACTTCAAGCGTAAATGATTTTGTTAACTAAAACAAATGCTATGTTAATCTGTGATCATGCGCCATCATATTTATTCGTATTTAGGAGGTAAAACAAGTAACCCGTGTAAAAGTTTAACAGCATGTGGTATTCTGTGAAAAAAGTTTTGATCTAAACGCAGTTCAGCTTACCACAGGTAACTTGAAACCTTACAAAATATTAATATTTTTTATATTATCTATTTGTCATGTTGATGGAATTTATCGTATATCTTTTGATACTCGTGAACCGAAATAATACTAATACGGTAATATCAATATTATTACTATAGAATCCGTAATACGAATGTTTTATTGCAAGAATTCACATATAATACATATTTCAATTAAATTTAAATTAAAATCATATCAACATGTGCACATGTTGTTTAAAGAACTTGAAAAAACATACGAAAAGATTCGCAAGTGGTCTTGTAGATGACTACCGAAGAAGAAGAACGACCGTAAGCTAAAAACTCGTGTAGGGTTTAAGTTCGTTTTTCTAGTTATTGGTAATGGATGCACTGGTCTTGGATAATATTATACAGGCAAAGACACCCTGACGGGCGCTGTTTGCCAACTACTTTGGTATTTGTTGGTGAGGGTAAAACCAAGGTCCGCACCAACACCGCACCTCCCCCTGCCTCTCCATTCGTTTGAATGGCGACGTTTATGTGTAAACCGGCCAACTGATGACGTAATGGCCATCGGCTCCCTCCATGGAACCACGGGTGAATCCATGGGGTTCACACACTCTGCAGCCAAAGCGGAGTGCCACTGCCACACGTAAAGAGTTATCATCTAGCAAGGTGCCGAGGGGAGGTGAAGGCACTGCAAGCAACCAAGCCACTGACTCCGGCTGAGCTTCCACCCGAAGTCTGGCCACATCGGCCCCCGAACCGCCCTCCAACAATCGTGCCCAACCTGCCTAGCAAAAACATCGGCCTATGCGCACTACACGCTACGGGCTCGTGAACTGCGGGCCGCCCAAAGTGACTCGGCATCAGTTGCAAAAAGCGCTTGCGCCCTGTCATCATTAGAGCCCAGGCTTAAAGTGACAAGGCCCAACATCCCATGTGCCGATGCCAAGAAAGCCGGCACGCCTACATCCCGAGCGCATCAAACCCCCAAACTCCCGTATCTAACAGAGAGTATCGCCTGTTTCCACTGAGTCCCACCGAGGACGATAATTAAAATGGACTCAATGATCTACCTCAGGGTATCGTCGAATTCCACGACCTCGGTGGGACACATCCAAGTAGGCATTGTTCGCAACAGATACGACAGCTTCGGGTGAGCGAAGCACATACGTAGTAGCACAAGTGCCATGTGAGCAGATAGGTCTTTGAAATGCTCTTGAGCCATTAACAGGAGGTTCTTATGGGAAGAAATAGTATCTGGCAGCCCTTCAGGGAAAATAGGCGAACCTAAGAGAAAGAAAGAGACAGTTCTTTGATGTTGGGCATCAGAGAAGTGACGCGTCCAAGGTGTGCACCACCGTGTGCAATTCACCATAATTTTCTCTTAGTCTAATATGATTCGATACCCAGAATTGCTGTTTATTTTTTTTTCTTAACAATGCTATATGTACGTAAATCTAATACAGCATCATCGTCTTCTGATGAACTATCGTAGGAATCAAGCAAAACAATCTCCAATATTATCCATTTCAGAATTCAACCATAAAAAAACACCCAACCCACCCAACTGTTCCAAAATATATATCAACAGTGTGAACAGCAATCGTGGAATGTGATATCGCGGGATGTGATATAAATTACATCCCATAGTCAAAAAACGACTTTATAGTTTAATTTATACTCTGTCTTTCGTTCAGGAATTTCATTTAGCGCCTAGGTCCTACGCCTAATCTTATTCTATTGTAATTTTTATATTTTTTATTTTTTGTATACGATTAAAGTTCATAAGACGCATCATTGTCATAAGGTTTTTTTTCTTCACAGCAACATCTCTTACTGCATTAAAACCAACATGACAGATGTTTCCAACAGTATGAGCAACAGTAAGTGCAAAGATATTCTTTGATCAGGTACTCGTACGTAAATAAATAAGTACTTCAGAACAATGGAAAATTGGAGAAACACTTGATCTTAGTAAACATCATCTTACAGTTGCACTTATTTTCAATCGATGGTGTCAGGTGTACCTAGTAATCCCAAAATTTAAATGATAAAAATCTGAATTTTGTATTGATTAGGCATTTTATTTCGCAAAAAAAAAATTGTGTAGTGACGGGACATCACCGAAATTCAACCTTAATTGTTATATTTTTGCTCATATCTTCGGTTCTACTCAAGCGTTTGGGATCAAACAAACGTCAGATTTTAAGTCTAACCAAGACTTTTCAAACAAATAAAACCGAGTCGAAATCCGTTCAGTAGTTTTTGTGACCAACACGGTCAGACAATTTTGGCACCAAAAATCCGCCATGTTGATTTTCTCGAAATTTTAATATACCTGCTATTAGTCACACAATCACGGTGACTGAAATGACACCACACATATAAATCCGTCAAGCCGTTCAGGCTGTAGGGCGTGCCAAATAAATGGGCATACTATATACATACATACATGTTTTGAAAAACATTACCCTCCTACTTTCAGCAGTCGGGTAAACAGAATACTTTATTGTGTCCATTGTGAGGTTGTGCTATTAGTCTTCTAACTCATGGTCACAATGAATTGCTTTGTATAAGTATTTTTTTTAATCATTTCAAAAACTTCATTATTAATAGAAGCTGACACTTAAATAGAAGTTGGTGTTTCTGCAATATTAATTCTAAGTAATATTATAGGTCCAACACATCATGCTGGATTGGGGTATAGACACCTGCAATGCTTCATCCTTTTTATAACATATACCGTAGGATACAGCATGAAATCATGTGTGGGAGTCGCTCTAGTAGCTATGACAAAACAGAACGAAAGGAACGGGACTGAATATCAAGAAGATGCCCATGGAATATTAAACAGTCTTCTGTTAGTTCCACCGGTAAGTGACAATTAAGAGCAAAAAAACTAAGAGCAAGTAAGTCATTTAGACTGTCTCAGTACTTTGAATTTTATTTCAGTATCCAACGTTCGATTGGGACAAAAAAATACAAGACACAATTATAGCCTCATTCTACTGGGGTCATACGGCACTCCAGATCCCAATAGGACAGTTAGCCCACAAGTTTGGAGTCAGATACCTCCTCACTGGCACCATGACTATTACTTTTATAGTCTTCATGATGCTGCCAATAGCCGCATATTACGTAAGTCTCTTTGGATAAACTTGAAATTGTGCAGCCTGATTCTGGCCATGGAAATCTTTATATTGATCAATATCATCAACATCTTCGCTTTAGTTCCGATCGTATTCCAGACTTGTATTTTAGAGTCCCTGGTCCGCCTTCCGGCTTTTACATCTCTATTTCATACTTGCTAGTAAGACCATTGGTATGCTTGTCATCTTCTACGACTTCAAGCTGAAGTCGGACCAGACTGCATATAGGATATCGGCAATGGAAATCATCGTATTTAAAATCTTAATTTCCAGTATTATGTTTGATTGAATTCTAAAAGTCAAAAGTTAAAAGTCATCATTTATTCTCCATAGACAATTAAACCGGAACTTGCAAAACGTCAATATAAAACAAATATTAAATACTAGTTTAGCAAATGGACCACTGACAAGAAAAGAATGAGACTCTGGCAAGAAACTCAGTGGGCATTTTTTTGGTCTATTTACAAACATTTACTTAGTCTAATACTTACGGTCTAGATACAGTGCTTTGCTTGAGTAGCATAGCTGAGCGAACAGTTCATATCCAAGCTTGTTTATCAACTAATTGTTCTTGGATTTCATAATAGCCTTTCTGGCACAGTTTACTCGTAACTCCATTTTTAAATTTATTCAAAGGTTATTTATTTTCAATGAAGCTTGTTAAAACAACGTATACAGTTGCCCAGGAAAGAATTACTTATTTTATGGAGTCTGCTATCACAAACTACAAGATTGCTTTTATGTCTGGTATGATATTGTGCCTGTCACAGGCTTGGAAATTTTGCAATATTTTTCTAGGGTAGTTGGTATTGTGTTGTACTATGCAGATTAGTACAAGGTCTCGGTCAAGCATGTTTCCTACCCGGAATCCATACTTCTCTTGGAAAATGGACACCACTTCAAGAACGCGGAAGATTGTCTGCTTTGGTCTATGGAGGTAAGTTAAAACTTTAGTAAAAAATAATCACATAGGAAATCTAGATTGATATCCATATTTTAAGAGTCTTTTAAAAAAATATTACACATAATCGTACTGTGCTTTGCAATGATGCACATTCTCTAATTACATGGGTTTTTTTTTTTTTTTTTTTTTTTTTTATCGTGCGAAAAATCCCCACGGATACCACCCCCACGGAGCCGGTGGAGGCGGTTATGTCGGACTCGAACCGACTAAAACGCACGCCGTCTTGGGTCCTTGGCTGCCGGAGGTGAGATTGCCAAAAGCATATCTCTCGCACCCCGGCAGACCCAGGACCATCTCTTTCGAGATGGCCCCCTTCGGGTTGTGGGGACCAAAATGTCCCCATCTAGCCCCGGTTACGGGGAGGCGCACTTTGCGCCGCCGCCGCGGCCTGCTTCTGCTAGGGTGACAGGCGGCTCCACCGGTCACCCCCAGGCCAGCGCTCATGGAGGACGGAGGTCGTTCTGCGACCTCCGACGTCCGGTTCGCCTTCGCTCTGCACGGGCTTCCCGGGCCCGGAGTCTGGTCCGGACCCGACCGGCCGCCTCCTTCTCGAGCATTACTTGCTCGCAGAAGGAGGCGGCCGCACCCCAAGCATTTGCGCATCGTACCATCGCTGTGAGCAATGTGACGAGTGTGAGGACTCCCACCCCTAGAGCCGCCACTAGGACCCGCCTCGGCGTGTCCCACGCCGGGCACTCGGTCATCGTGTGCAGCTCTGTGTCCTCGCTCGCATCACAGTGATGGCACTCGGACGTTGGCTCCTTCCGGATCCGACACAGGTAACTCCCGAAACACCCGTGTCCGGTAATCACCTGCGTCAGCCGGTACGAGAGGCTGCCATGTGGCCTCTCTAGCCACTCCTCCATGATGGGTCTTACCGCCGCTATTACGGCGTGCCCTGCGCTTGGTCGCCCAAGTCGTAGCTCCCATTCCGCTACCATGTCCCTGTGGAGCTGAGACCTCACGGCCCGAATTTCTTCGGGCTCGGGTTCCCGTCCCTGCTCCCGCGCCTCCTTACGATACCGATATAGCATCGAAAGGGCTCTCGCATCCAGGTTCCACGGTAGGGATCCGGCAAGGAGACTCGCCGCCTCGAAGGATATCGTGCGGTACCCCCTAATGGCCCTGCTGGCCATTGCACGCTGCGGTCCACGCAGCAGACGCGCATTGTGGACCGTCAGGGTGTCCGCCCATATTGGGCACCCATATAGGGCCATGGACCGCACGACTCCCGCGTAGAGTCTCCTGCAGGAGTCATCCGGCCCCCTCATGTTGGGCAGCAGCCGCCCCAAAGCGGCAGCTGTGTCCTTCAATTTGGGGGCCAGTCTTCGGAGATGCTCCCCGAAGTTCCACCGGCCATCAAGTACAAGCCCCAGATATTTCATCTGGGCCTTGACGCCGATGGAAATGCCTCCCACTATGAGGCTGGAATCCTCCGGTGGCACGCGCCGAGGCCCATGAAAGAACATGGCCTCGGTTTTATGCAGAGCCACCTCGAGACCCAGCCGCCGAATCCGGTCCACGACTTGGGCAACCGCGGTCGTGGCCTTCAGGGTCGCTTCGCGGTATGTAGCCCCGCACGCCGTCACCAGCGTGTCATCCGCATAACACGTGACGGCGGCACCGTCCACGAGCTCACCGCGAAGCACCCAGTCGTAACCGATGTTCCACAGTAGCGGTCCCAGGACCGATCCCTGCGGAACACCGCACGACATCTCTCGCCGACCGAGCCCGGTCGCACTTGGGTAGACGACTGCTCTCTCCGACAGATACGCCCCGACTATGCGGCGAAGGTAGAGAGGCACTTCGTGATACACGAGCGCCTCCCTAATGCAGCTCCAGGGCAGGGTGTTAAATGCGTTGGCGATGTCCAGTGACACCGCCAACACCACCTCGCCCCGAGCGACGGCGTCCTTCGCCAGAGTCCTCACGCGCATGATGGCATCCACGGTGGAGCGCCTCCGGCGGAAGCCATACTGGCCATCCGCCAGGTCAGGCCCCACCCTGGATAGGTGCTCGACGAGGCGCTTTGCAATGACTCTTTCAAAGAGCTTGCACACCTCGTCGAGCAACACTATGGGCCTGTAGGCGGACGGTGAGTCCGCCGGGCGCCCCGCCTTTCGGATGAGGACCAGTTTCCCCGTCTTCCACATCTTCGGAAACTGGCCTCGCTCCAAACATGCGCTGAGAAACCCTCTCAGCCGGGGCTCGAGAGCGTCTTCTTCTCCTAGAGCTAGGACCCACGCTCGGCCTGGAATGCCGTCGGGTCCCGGGGCGGTGTTCTTGGCCTTGAGCCTTAACACCGCCAGCTCTAGCTCCACCCAAGTGACCTCGGGCACGTCGTCGTCATCCACGTTGGGCGCCATAGGCGACCTAGGTGGCGGAGTCATCTGCGGTGGAATATGTTCCACCGCCCGCGCTGGGAACAGGGAGCCAACAACTCCTCCGAGCAGCTCCGGCTGGAGACACCGGGTTAACGGCGGGGCCCGGGGGCGCAGCTTGCCCCTTACCATAAGGTAAGGCCGCCCCCATGGGTCCCGCTCCAGCGTCTCCAGCAGCTCCTTGTGAGCTGCAGCCTTCGACTGCTTTATAGCTACTCGGAGGGCCTTTCTGGCCTCCCTGTACCCCGCATGAAGCTCCGCCTCTCGGGGCTCCATATCTGCGGGGCGACTACGCCTCCTTCGGAATCTGGTCCACCGGCGGAAAGCGATCACGGAGGCCTGTCGCAGCCTCGCGATGTCCGCTGACCACCAGTAGACCTGACGCCTCGGATTATAGGGCGGAGCCCTAGGCATAGCCGCGTCGCAGACACGCGTCATGGCCTCCCGGAACCACGCCGCCTCATCGTCTATGTCGACAGGCCTGTCCGGCGCAGAGGCCCAGGCCTGTACGATGGCGGCCTCCAGGAGGACCTCCCGATCCATTCGCTTAAGCACCCAACGTGGCTCGCGTGGAGCCGGTGTAACCGGCGCGGCGCCCGCAGGAGGGGAGACGTCGAACCGAATGTATCGGTGATCCGACGCTGTCCCCACCTCCTCAAGGACACGCCAGCCCTGCACACGGCCTGAGAGCGGGGCGCTCGCGAACGAAAGGTCCACAATTGAGTCGCCCCAGCTCTTCTCGCACGTGGCGACGGCCCCGCGATTCAGGAGAACTAGGCTGAGACTATCAGCCCAGCTCTCCACTGCCCTGCCCCTCGGGTTCGTGCGCCGGGAACCCCAGTTCAGAGACCAGGCGTTAAAGTCCCCGAGCACCAGAACCGGGTGAGGGTAACAGGTATTGACGACGACGGCCAGATGATCCAGCCACTGCTGGTACTCATCTATGACTCGATTCGGCGAGAAGTAGACTGCCACGACCGCTATTCCCCCCACAAGTGCTGCTACGCAGCCATTCCCCCTTGTTACGACACCAAGGGGGGGGCTGCCGGCAGCGGCGTTGTGCACCAGTGCCACCGACCCGTTCAGGTCGGTTTCCCAGGCAGGCCCGAGAAACCGATGAATATACGGCTCGGCGACAGCGGCGACATTAATGCCCCACTGTGCCATGCTCTGGAGCAGAAGTGCCTGAGCATCGACACAGTGGTTCGCATTCGCCTGCAGGACGCGGAGCTGAGGATCCATTATGGAACCCCCATCTCCGCGCCCTGCCGCGAATCAGAGACGGAGCGCCTGCCTCCCGGCTTCGGCCTCCCCGCGGTGCAGGCCTTGGCACCAACCCTATGGTCGGCCGGCTTGCCCTCCGCTGCACACCTGAAACAGTGCAGCGGAGCTTCGCAATTACCGGCCTTATGACCGGGCTGGCCACAGCGGAAGCAACGGTCACCGACCGCTACTTCCGCCATGCACTGCACCCCCACGTGGCCCACCGATAGGCATCGGAAGCACCGTGCCGGTCGGGCCTGCAGGAGCCGTACCTGCACCTTTTGGAAGCCCCCGATGAGGAGGCTCCGCCCATCGGCAACCTTTTGGGCTGCCGCGATGGGGCAGCCGACAACTGCTGCCCCCAGTCCACGACGGCCGAAGCGTATTGCTCCGACCCTCACTGTGTCCTGAGGACAGCCTCCGGTCTCCACCACGGCGAGCCTAAGCTCCTCGGCCGTGATGGAGTCGTCCAGACCCGATATGCGCACCTCTGCGCACTTGGTGGGCCTGGACACCCGGACGTCAGCTGCGTCCAGCGTTTCCCTAAACTTAGCCGCAAGGGCGTCGGCTTTAGGGCCGCTGGTAGCGCCGGGGACCTCGAAGATCCGAGCTCCGGTGCGCGTGGGCTTGCACACCAGATCCGGGATCTCGAGGGCTTCCAGGTCGATGCAGGCCCTTGCCTGCCTCACCACCTGGGCGTACTCCACACCCCTCTCCGACGCCTCCGCCGTCAACGTTATGACGACGGCCGTCGATCGAGGGACGCGGAGCCTCCTCGGCGCTGTTGCCATCGCGGCAGCCTTGGCCCTTCTGGCCAATTTGGCTGCCTTTTTGGCGGCGTTCCGTCTCTTTTTACTGGCTCCGGCTACCTCCCAGCCCCCTGACGGGGGGCTGGAGGATTTTGCCGGAGCCAGGGCTCGGGCCGGGACTGAAGCCCGGGCCGGGGGCGGGGCTGAGGCCAGGGCTGGGGACTTCTTCCCCTTGCCCTTGCCCTTCCCCTTGCCTTGAGCGCTCTGGGCACCCTGAGCGGGACTCGGAGGACCTGGAGGGGGGCGGCGAGCCGGCACCGATGGGGCCGCCGCCGCCGCCGTGGAGGCAGGCCCCCCCCTCACTGCGGCGGCGTACCCAGCCTGCGTCGCGAGAGGAGGACGGCGGGCGATATCGAGGATCGCCTCCAGCCGCCGGTTGGTGCGCTCCTCCTGTGCCGCCATCTCGGCACGTATGGTTGCCATCAATTCGGCCAACGACGCCGGCTCTGCCGGTCGGGTCGTCAGCTGCACCGGTTGCGGCGGCTGCGCAGTTTGCGCTGGCCGCTCTGGCTGTACCGGCCGCTCCGGCTGCACCGGCCGCCCCGTCAACGCCAAGTGCGCCGACTTCTCCTGCTGCGACCTCCGCATTGACCGAGTCACCACTCCCGGCAACTCGGTCAAGTTCTCCACTCTCTTCTTGAGGGCCTCCAGCTCCGCTGTGACCCTCTGGAGCTGGTGCTGGGACTCTGCCTCTCGTTGTTGGGCCTCGGCCTCCCTCCTCGCCTGTTCGGCCATCTGGTCAGCCAGACCCTCACCGGCGGCTGCTATTTGCTCGGCGATCCCGAGCATTTCTGCCTGCTCGGGAGTCGCAGACTCCGCCTGCCTTGCCACCATCCGGTTAAGGTGGTGGGCGAGGATCATGGTCCTCCTATAGATGGGCGAGTCCAGCGCCACATCTCTCTCCGTGCTGGATGGACCAACCCACGGGGAGGAGTCCCGGGCGGGGGCGGCCTTCCTACCGCTCCTCCTCGCCCTTTCGCGGCCGGTGGCCTGGACTTTGGCTGTCCGCTCCTCCTCTCCGCTGCTACTGCCACTACTGCCGCTGGCGGCCGACCCGAGCCCGGGAGGGATGAAGTCCTCATCCCGCTCGTCCACCAGCGGCAGGGGAACCCGTTTGTTCCCCTTTCCCTTCCCCTTGCGCTTTTTGGCTGCAGACCTCGTCTGCAGCCCAGGCAGCGCCTGCCTCTCTACCTCGGTCGTGACGCCAGACTCCTCTGACGTCACCGCCGTCGCCAATGAGGACGACGAATCGTCCAGGGGTAGCGCGACCTTCGCGCTACTTTTTAAGTTGGGGCCGGATCTAGAGCTCGGCGCCGGGCTCAAATGATGGTTGTCCCCCCCAGAATACGAGTGGGGACTGCCGTTGCCGACTGGCAACGGGAGGGACTCCCCAGCTAGGCTGGGACCCTCCTGGGTAGATATTTTGGTATCTGTTTGTGCCATCATTAGTTTTTGAGGTTAACGTCCTCCGACGTTGACGCCCTTGGGACTGGACTCCCTCCAGCCACTCATCCCATCGCCAGGCGTCAGAGCTTGGGATTGGGGATTTTTTAAAGAGGTTAACTCCTCGCGGATCCGAAGATCCACCGGTCCTGTCAGTTCAGGATTACGGCCGGGCCGAACGGGGTCTGCACCAGACCGAGTCCGTCCGCCCCTGGGAGTAATTTTTTATAGAGGTTGTCTTCCTCGCAGCCCACTAGGGGCCACCGTTCCTGACCTAGGTCAAGCTTACGGCTTGGCCGCACGGTGGTCTGCACCAGACCTTGTTCCCCACCTCTGGACGAAGCCAAAGGTGGAGAACCCGTCCGCCCTAGAGCGCGCCCTCCACTACGCCCTCTGCAAACAGAGGGACATGTGGAGGGCCCACGAGCTGCCCCTAACAGGGCCACTCCCACCTCGATTGTCTAAGCGTCTCTCCCCTGTCCCCTCTGAAAACAGAGGGATACTGGGAGAGACGCCGACGACCACGGGCCTTGCAGACCCGTCATCCCACGACCCCACCCCAGTGAGGTCCGCCGCTGGGTTATTCGTCAACGGCCAACAGAACTCCCAAAGTGGGAGTCTGTTAGCCGTTGTCCAGGGTGCACCAGCCCTCCCGCTTCCGCTCCCCAGGACCGCGGTCCAAAGGGGGAAGAAACGGGAAGGCCAACGTGGAGGTTACCCAACCAGCACCCCCTAATTACATGGGTGGAGAGAGTCTCACATCAGTCATACAATAATAAACCACGCTAGTAAGGAGATAGCGGAAATCATGAGCAGCAATGTAATGTCTGTTTATAATTTTTGAGAAAACAAAATCTACAAAAATAAATGATATAAATCTTTCAGGTCTAGCAATTGGACCCGTTTTAGGACTACCAATAACTGGATTCATAGCGGCGTCATCAATGGGCTGGCCTGGTATATTCCGATTCTACGGTATGGTCTCAGGAATAATGGCTGTGATTATATGGTATCAAATCTCTGATGCTCCAGCACAACATTCCAAAATATCTTTCCTGGAAAAAAATTATATTGCAAGTGATATAGGTAACAATGAAAATAAAAAGATGATAATTATTCTAATCATTGCGTTACAATATATTTTGCTAACGCATTCAAAAGATTGCGTTAGCAAAATATATTGTACTGAGTGCTTCTTTTTCTTGGTATTTCAGAAAGTGCCTGTACCGTGGTTAAAAATTCTTCGCCATAAAGGCGTTTGGGCAATACTATTTGCTCACATTGCTCATACATGGGGGCATTTGACTTTGTATTCAGAAATTCCAGCATTCATGGACAAAATTATGGGAGTTAACATCAAGGCGGTAAAGACGTTTGTACCCTTACTTTCGGAAGAATAACTTTGAATTTGATGATAAGTAACAGTTGTATAATTGTGTGGATCCACAGAATGGAATGCTGACTGCATTACCGTTTTTAGCGATGTGGTTGTCCAATTTTTTATTCAGTTGGTTGACTGACTGGTTGATTACGAGAAAAATAATGAGCGTTACGTACACAAGAAAATTTGCCAACTCATTGGGTAAGTTATAGAGCACTCTGTTAATATTCTTACGGTTTAACCGAAAAGTAAGGTTATTGCAGATATTGTAGAACTGACAGAAAGTAATCCAAAGACTTAATTCTGCTAAGTGGGATGGCAATAAAAATATACACTTTATAAAAACTTTGACCGTGGCAATGTGCTCGTGATGGTAAACTGATAAGTATTTGCAGGTTATATCTCGGCTGGCATTGGGCTGATAGTCTTAGCGTATGTACCTCCTGACATCTACATCGTGGAAACCATCTTGGTCATGATTTGTGCTTTTAAAATTTCTGCCAGCAGTGGATTTTTGGTAAGAAGTTTTAAGAATCTTCATATATTTGAAATGTGATCATAAACTAATCTTAAAAGTATCATTCAACTTTAAAAGATGTTGATATAGCAAAATACCTATTATAGGCGTCAATGAGGGCAATGAAAGAGGCGACTAGGGTCCACTAGATTCCTCCTATCAAATAACAGGAAGTATCTAGTAGCCGTAACGACAGTAGGACTACTGAAAGATTTCAAAATAGTTAAAAATATACTTAACTATCTTATTGCAGATTAACCATATAGACATATCACCGAATTATGCTGGCATATTGATGAGTATTACTAACTTTGTGGCGAATGCCGGTGTATCGATTTCACCTATAGTGATTGGTTTTATATTGACGGACGTGGTAAGTAAACAACAGATTGACCAAGTGATTTAGGCAGGCGATCTAGAGCCTGAAGAAATTCAGCTCGTGAAGTCCCAGCTCCACAGGAATATGGAGGCAGAGTGGGAGCGACGACTTGAGCAACCACGCGCAGGGCACGCCGGCAGTGGTAGTGGCGGCGGTAATACCTATCATGGGGAGTCGAGAAGCCGCATGGCAGCCTCTCATATCGGCTGACGCAGATTATTACCGCGCACGGTTGCTTCGGACGGTATCTGTGTCAGAAGCTGAAAGAGCCAACGCCTGAGTGTCACCATTGCGACGCGAGTGACGACTTGGGGCTGCACACGCTCACCGCTTTGACTCACAGACGACTTGCGTTTTAGTCAGGGTGGGGTGAATACGCGGGGATTTTCATGAAACAAAAAAAAAGATTGACAAAGTGAAAATATTGCCAAAGTTGTATAAACTACATCAAATCATCGTCTGCCTGCCCTTGTCCCAATAATTATTTGGGATTGGCGTCACTTGTCATTCTCCTCCCAACATATCTGTCAGATATCATTTACTCAGCCACTCCCTTCTTTGCCAAATCTACTTTTACGCAACTCATACATCTTGGGCCTACCGCTTCTCCTAAAGTCTACATTCATACTTTGGACATTTTTTACAAAATTACTTTCATCCCTTCTGTCCATATCCCGACAGCCGCTTACTTGTCTATATTTCTTTCGCCAGAACTAATTTTAAACTTCCTATAAACAGCATCAAATAATTGTAAATAATATCGTACTAAACATAAATAACTTACTAACATGTCTATTGAATATTCCTTAAAATGTATTTTATAAGAAGAAAGCAAAAATGTTATACTATACTATTTTTACCTTTCAGAAAGACAAGTACCTTTGGCGGCAGGTATTCTTCTTAACAGCTGGAGTTTATCTGGGCATGAATCTATTGTACCTGATATTAGGAACTGGTGAGAGAGCGGAGTGGAACGACCCACCCGAAGAAGTTAAAGACGGTGAAGAAGGCCAACCAATGATGAGCAATACTGAACAATAAATAATAAATACTAAATAAAAGCGGAACTAAAAATATTTGCCTGTTATTTTAACGGAATGCAGTTAAAACTAAAAGTAATAAACACCAAAACAAATAATACACATTCTACAAAACCTATGCGATAACTCTTTGTATCAGTATCTGTTTTAGGTTCAGTTTTAAATGCGGATAAAGTGATCTATTCTTAACAATTATTTACAGTGTGATGTGTGCATCTTAAAATCTTCATATGTATTGAAAAACAAAACTGTTTTGTCACAGCTGTTCCAACAAGAAGTAATGAGATTTCATTTCATTACACGGTAAAATTATTTTACTATGGAACATTATTCTAAGACGTACGATATACAGGTCCGCATACAGGTATAATTTAATGAAAAGTATTTTTTTATACGCAACAGCCACTGAACTGCAACCACTGTACTGTAAGTTAACTTAATTTATAATACAATTAAATAATGTAAAAAGTAATAAATCTCCAAACAGTAAGTTTTTTTTTTATAATTTTAAGTGATGAGAATAAAAAATAGTTATTATGTTTGTTGTTCTTCAAAAAAAAATACTCAAATAAGTTTATCCTTAAGTGAACAATCATTACTACAAAATAATGGATGGAAAATAATGGATAATGAATAATACAAAATACATTATAATGAAACTGATAACAAAATTTAATAAAAGCTGGAAAAGTTCCATTAAAATTTAAATATGGGTATGACATTGCCCATTGAGGAGAAGACAGGGGTGGCATAGCGATAAAATTTTCTACTATTGCAGCATTAATGCAATTGCTCTAAATTACTAAAAATGAAATAAGCCGTGTGACCTATAATGAAGTATCTATTGATTTATTTACAGAAACAAACCTTCACTAAATAATAATTAAAATGGTAGACGAGAAAGAGGACTCCAGCAATAAATACTACAGTAAATTCAAAAGTGAGTGAAGATTCAGTCATACAATAATATCAAATACCAAATAATTATTACATTATCAATAATATCAAATACCATAATTTCTTGCGAACTGAATAAAATGTTATGATTTTATGCAATTGTGAGTATTTCACATGAGCAACAATGAACATTTTTTTACAGATATTGGATGGGGATACAGACACCTGCAATGTATCATATTATTTGTAACGTATATCGTTGTCTTCAGCATGCATGCATGTATTGGTGTGGCTCTAGTAGCTATGACAAAGAACAACACTAGCAATATGACGGAATTTGAAGGAGAAAATGCATCAATGGATTTTAAACCGAACGGGATCTTAAATGCTCTAATTTTAGTTCCACCGGTGAGTGATAATTCTATCTACGTATGTTCAGTGTATTAGCCTTCAAGATAATTATTGTAGGCTCAAGAAAAGATGGATGGATGCGTGAAAGAGAATATGGCAAAGAAGAGAGTGACTGAGGAAATACAATTGGGACATAATTTGTACAAGGACCTGCCCTTGATATGATGTGATATGATGATAAGCTGGCTAACCTTATAAGACGTATAAATAGTTGTCTTAGAACTAATTTATTCGTACGAATAATTTTGATCAATTTTAAAATGAAATAAATACTATACATGCCTATATCCGCTTAACCCGAAATGGTTCTTCTCGTTAGCTTACTTGTGATAATGCACAAAGAAATGGACCTAAAGAAATAGAATCGTCGACACTGCTTGCTAAATTTAAATTTATGTGATAACTAGCTTTTGCCCGCGGCTCTGCCCGCGTGGATGTCGGTTACAAACATAGCCTATGTCCTCATGGTCTTATCTACCCTTATACCAAATTTCATCAAAATCGGTTCAGTGGTTTAGGCGTGAAAGCGTAGCATACAGACAGACAGAGTTACTTTCGCATTTATATATTAGTATGGATATGGATAATATAGACCTAAAGAAACGTAGTATCGTACGAATATAATGTTTAATTTCTATTTTGTCTTACGATATAATAAAGCTAAAAATTTTTCAGTATCCAACTTTCAACTGGGATAAAAAAATACAGGAAACAATCATAGCTTCATACTACTGGGGTTACATGACACTCCAGCTGCCAGCCGGGCAGCTGGCTCACCGGTTTGGAGTCAGATACAACTTGACTGGCATGCTGATAGTAAACTTTGTAGTGTCTATTATACTGCCAACGGTTACGTATTATGTAAGTTTGAGCACCATCAACATAGGATTGATTAAGACTACAAAATAATTTAGATCTAAGCAATAGTGGTGGATTGGCATTGCCATTCAAGGTGACAATGCCGCCAGCCTTCTGGCCACCCTCCCGGTTGACGTCGATGGGTAGGAATTCTTTGACGCCTGAACTAGCAGTTGTGCAATAGTAGTATTTATATTTATTAATATAATCTCATAGATGTTTCAAAAGTTCTTTCATTGTTATTATACTATATATACATACAATGAAACAGTGCATTTCAGGGAAGTTGGTATTCCACTACTGCATGCAGATTGGTACAAGGACTAAGTCATGCATGTCTTGTCCCTGGAATACACACATTCCTGGGAAAATGGAGTCCTCTTCATGAAAGAGGGAGATTAAATACTTTTATTTATGGGGGTGAGTAAAACACGTTTTTAAGACCACTTCAGTGCCGGACAAGTACAATTAAATATTTAAATTTTACCTAGTAACTAATGGCAACTATTCTACAATATTACAGGTCAAGCTTTTGGAGTCATTTTAGGATTACCTCTAACTGGTTTTATATCAGCATCGGCCATGGGTTGGCCTGGTTTATTCAGATTGCATGGAATTATTTCTGGAATAATGGCCCTAATTATATGGTCTCAACTTTATGATGCTCCAGCAAAACATCCAAAAATAACTTTTCTTGAGAAAAAATATATTGAGGATGATGTAGGAACTAAAGACAATCAAAAGGTAATTTTGTTGTTTTATTTTTCTGACGGTGTAAACCTCGCTTGTGACAATAAATTCAAATCTAAATCAAGATGAGGTTGTTGATTTGATTTCGAGTTTTAAAAACGATTATGAAGTTGAATGAAAAATAATTATAAACGCAATAAACAAGCTTTTTTATTACGTTGCTCCTGCTATTAATATTTTTCTTTTAGATTTTACCAGTCCCTTGGTTGAAAATACTTAGTCATAGAGGCATATTAGCCGCATTCGTTGCACATATTGCTACTGTATGGGGGAATTTAATCTTGTACGCTGAAGTTCCTGTGTATTTGGACCAAATCATGAAAGTTAACATCAAAGCGGTAACGTAAAATATTATGTTTTGTACTTGTTTATGTTTTTTTAACTGTCTTATTGAATTTGATTATTTATTATGTTGAACCCACAGAATGGACTTCTTACCGCTTTACCGTTTTTGGTGATGTGGTTTACCGGTTTTTTATTTAGTTGGTTCACTGACTGGTTAATCATAAAGAATGTAATGAGCGTTACTAATACTAGAAAATTGGCCAACTCGTTAGGTATGTTTAATTATATTTTGCCATTGATATTTCTGTTGTTTTATATTTGCATCATACTACGATTTTACTCGATTTGATTATTTTTTTCAGCTTATGTTCCAGCTGGTATTGGAATGATAGTCTTAGCCTATGCACCATTAAACATTTACATTATAGAGACACTTTTAATCACTATTGCAGCTTTCAAAATATCTTGTTATTGTGGGTTTGTGGTTTGTATTTTTATTTTACTATTTTTTCCGCAAATATTTCATGTCCGAAATTACGGTTTTTTGTTTCATTAAGTGGAATACTCTTACTTACATGTTTAGGGACAATATCAGTATTGGTATGTTAATTAATATCTCAAAAAGAAAATTTACTAATTAATAAAATACTTCTCCAAACCTCAATCAGTTTATGGAGGTGATTTGCTAGATATTTATTGAACTAACTAGCGATGGCGGAGTTCTGACATATAGACAGATTTATGCTTGCATATAGAAAGAAATAAAGAAAGAGAAACGATTTGTTAATCATATTCCGTTGCTGTTTCTAAGAGTCATCTTATTTAAATAATATTCTTAACAATAACCCAATTGCAGGTTAACCATATAGATATTACACCAAATTTCGCTGGGACAACGATGAGTTTGAGCAATATAATATCGAATATTGGTGGATCACTGTCACCACTAGTGATTGGCTCTATATTGACGGATGTGGTAAGGAAACAATAATTATGTTTTTTTTTATCTTGTAGACATGATAAAGAATACTTAATTAAATGTCCCACTTAAACTATTTATTCTGGTAATATTTTTAAATAATGACGCTTATATTATATACGAACATTGGCAGAGGCCTATATGTATATGAATGCCTAAATTTGAATTATATAACGCTTTTCAGGAAGACAAATACCTCTGGAGACAGCTATTTTTGTATAACAGCTGGAGTTTATCTCGTCACGAATCTCATCTATATAGTATTCGGGACGAGTGAAAGGGCTGAATGGAATGATCCACCGAAGAACGAAGAAGAAAATGATGTTGAAGAAATTCTACCTTTTATGAAGAAGAATGAACTATAAGGAGAAGAAGAAAATAAGATAGATCCACGATACGACAACACATATAAATTTTGCAAAGGCAATTATTTTTAACAAGATATGAAATATTGGGAAATGGGATGATTAAAATAATAACACGGCTTGAAAGTGAACTAATATAAATGCAAAACGTGAAATGCAATTTAATGAACTTCTTAATAATTGTTTGTTCTAAATCAAAATTCTTCTGTTATTTTTATTTTTATTTCAATAAAGACAGTAAAATCGTCTGTTTGTCTACTCAAAGTGATCATTCCTTGAGAGACAAACGAAAAATTTTATGCATCGTATTTCTTAAAGATTTGGAAGCAAATTACATAGCAATTATATTATAATGCTAAGTACTTACGTTAAAAATTCACTGTTTTCATATAAATACAATAACCTATTCTTTGAAATTAGTCTCAGCATTGAATTGATTCGGATAAAAAAAAACATCACAAATATTACTATGTAAATGTTTCAACGAGAACTAATGCATGTTATTCATTATGTATTATTATGATGCGGTTTTATTTAGAGAACAAAGTGTTGTTTAATTTATTTTAATCCTTCCTTCTTCCTTCTTATCAAGAACAACGAACAACAGCGATGTTACTCAAATACTCATTGCGCGAAATACCTAGACGTCTATATATTATATGTCTGCAAAATACATTCTGCCTCATTCCATATTATAATAGCGGGATGATATTAATTATGAAAGGTTTAAGAATATTTTTACCGAACTGGTTATCCACTATTCAGGCGGCAGACCAGAGACTTGTCATAGCAGAGACCGAGGATACCTTCAATAGGATAGCCTCCTGTCGTAGATGCTCATCTCCCCTGTAATCTGTGATACGATGGCGGCTTTACATGATGATGGCGTATGAGGAACATCGTGCTTATAGATTAGGAACAAGTTATCGTACCGAGACCGCAACCTGCAGTCGTATAATGTCATTACAACCGTCTGGGATAACTATGGCCGGGTGAGGTTCGATTCCCACGGGGGACCTAGCGTCGAAGTGCAGCTCCCTCAAGCACAGAGGTCGGTGCAACCAGATATGTCAGATGGAAGATCAGGAATTACAACTCCTGCGGTACGGGAACCGGTCAGTGAAGTATAGTAACTTGTAAACCGAATTTATACGTACGATTGAAAATATGTGAAACAAGTAACTGACATCAGCGTATTCGTTCGTTGTTACATTCTCGGTATTTATTGAAAGGCTAAAGCCAGTGGAGAAATTACTGTCTCTGGATGAATTTCACAATATCAGTGCGGTCGGAGGGGCACTAATATCTCCCGCCAATGGGCGGGGGCTGGCACCTTCGGCATAGTTTCATGTCGAATACGGAAAAACGAAAATTACTCAGCTTTGGCTAGGCGCTGTACCGTCACAATAGGAAGGTCATTATTTATGCCTTAACGATAGAACTCTGAGAATCTAGACTGCACAAACTGTGTGAATGTATTTTGTACTGCCTCCTGGGAAGAAAACTTCTTATCACGTAGATAATTGTCCAAATCACGAAAAAAATGGTAGTCAGTTGGAGCAAGGTCTAGCGAATACGGAGAATGACGAATGGTTTCTAACCGCAGTTCCTGTAGGGTTAAAATGGTTTCTCGTGCTGTATGAGGTCTCGCGTTGTCATGGAGCAATAATGGTGAAGATCGATTTATCTGTCGGGGCTGTTTTACTGCCAGTTTTGCCAACATTGTACGGAGTTCAGCACAATAGACATCTGCCGTTATTGCTTGACCAGATCGGAGAAAACTATAGTGAATAACACCATACTGAGACCACCAAACAGTTACCATTACCTACCATTTTATTGGTAAGTTTTGCTTTAGGACATTGTTGTGGCGTTTGACCTGGGGTCAGCCATTGCATTTTTCTTTTACGGTTATCATAAAGAATCCACTTTTCATCACATGTCACAATTCGATCCAATATTCCTTCATTTCTGTACCGATTCAACAAGGCAACACAAATTTCAACATGCGTTTCTTTCTGCAGATCAGTCAAATCATGAAGCACCCATTTTTTGTATTTATTATTTTATTGATTTGACGCAAATGAGTCAATATTGTGGGTAAAGTAACGTTAAACCATGCCGCTAATTCCTGGGTAGTTTGACTAGGATCGGCTTCCACCATCTCTCTTAATTCATCGTTATTCACCTGTGTGGGCGATCTTCCTCGTGGCTCGTTCTTGAAGTTGAAGTTTCCATCACGAAAACGTTTTAACCAAAATGCCCTCTCCAAACTCAACATTGATATGGCGGGCTGTTTTTGCCGCGTTACTTGCGCGTCGGAACTCATATTAAAAAATTACTCGAATTTTCACAGTATCCATCTTTCTTGCTAAGTTAAATAACAAAAACAATTGAAAGTCGATATTCAAATGTGAAAAAAGTTTCATTCGAAAACTTCAAACCACGAAGATTCCGTGTCAATTCAAAGAACCTATTACAATAAAACGGCAATTTCATACTTTAACCCCTATTATTATTGATATAACTTTTTTATTTAAGAACCGATTTCAATACAACAAACAGTAAATGTTGAGTGAAGTCTACTACAATTTTTAAATAAAACCGCAACCAAATCCATTCAGCCGATTCCATGTTTAGCGTGCACAAACGCAGATGAACAGACAAACAAAGAATCAAAGAATCAATTTCATTTATTCAGTTTAGGCACATAAAGAGCACATATTTGAATGTCAAAATTGTACAATTAGTGTTGTCAAGAGTAATGATAATAAATCATCTGAAAATGATTCCTTCGCTAAACAGACAAAAATTCCACCAATCGTTGTTTAGGCTTCTAGTATGTTTTTAAAGTTCCCCAATAACAGTCTATTTGGTATCCCATTCCATGTACACACATCGGTCGTTTACAATTTCATTATATGTATAGATAGATATAGATTTTAACCTTTATACTAGCTGTTGCTCGCGTCTCCGAATTTAGATTCCGTTCATCGCTGATAGTAGCATGATTTAGGATTTTTTTTAATTTGAATTTTTTTTAGGATTTTTTTTTATGACTCCGTTTACCTGTATTTATTATTCATATACATTATTAAATTATTATTTTTTCTTTTAAATAATACTTGCAGACTGTTTTGCTATTGAAAGTGTGGCCAAAATGTTTTACACAGAAATGAGTCTAAAATCAGAATTAATCAGTATTAATTATGTCTTTCGCATCCAGCGTGTTTTATTTGGACCCAATTCGCCTGTTAATATGCGAAGGTGGAGGAACGGAAGCCTATAGAAAAATGATTGTACTATTTTGGACATAGAATGCCAACTGCGTACGTCAGAAAACTCATTTGTTCAGAAAGAGAAACAAAGAAAATACATGGCATGTTCTAAGAAATTAGCTACAGCATTGATAAAAATTTTGAAATGGGTTTTATGAAAATCTTTTGTTCTTCTAAACGTATTTATACATCTGAAAAAATGTATTCAACTAGAGCTAATGAATTATAACCCTATGAATATTAATTTACGGTTTTTGAGGAACATTGTATCGTGAATATTTATAATAATCAGTAATTTACTGTTCAGTAACTTTAAGGTTTAGTCTATTTTCGTCTGAAACGACGTTTTCGTGACAATTTCACAATAATAATTGCTCTCTGCGAAGTATTTTAAAATATTACACACAATAATATCACTTAAAACAGTTAAAAGCAGGTAATTGTTTAGCAAGCAAGTCTTGAAAGCAGTTATTTGTGTAGTTAACGTGATCCACACAAAACTGAAAATCTTAAAGATTTTCAGTTTTAATCTTAACTATCTAAAAATTTACAAAAAAATATGTAATTATTATTATCATCAGTGTTGTTTTTATTTTTTCTGGTAAGTTACTTTTCTAATCTTCTTACATTATGATTTTAATATTAGGTACTATAGTTTTTATTAGGTTAATCATTGCAACGAATATATATTATTACCATGTTCTAATAGTAGGATAGTGCGCGAACCATGTATTTAATTACCATAACATTCTGAATAGTCGTCCAAGAGGTGGGAGCCTGGGGATCTGTAACACAGGTTTTCCTACTACAGACTCCAGTCTCTCACAAAGGCTACCGAACTAATTTTAAAATTAGAGAAAACTATATTATGCAAATTTTGTACAGTACCTTTGTGAAAGAAAAATAAATTCTTCTTATTCTTAACATGCAATATAAGCACAATAAAGCAAGAGCAAACTGGGATTGGAGCGGCCAAGACTGTGAAAATGCTGGAAGAGGGTATAGGTATAGACCTCATGTGTGGGGACACCGTTGTCCCTCCTCCTGAGGAGGGCCAGACCGTAAGAGATGGCCCTGGGTCAGCCGGGGTGCGAGGGATATGTCTATGACAATCTCACCTCCGGCCTAGTACCTAGTAGTCGGCGTGCGGTTTTAGTCGGTTCGAGTCCAACATAACCTCCCCTTCCGGCTCCGGCAGGGGGGGTACCCGAGGGGACTTCCGCACGAAAAAAAAAAAAAAAAAAAGGTATAGACCTCATGTGAGGGTTCTGGTGTAGACAACAAAAACCTCAATGAAGCAAAAATGTACATTACCTAAACCAGAAAAAATTAAAAAAAAATGCTCAAAAAATTAGAATTTCATTAATAAAATAATGTGAAAATTCAATGGTATAGTTTTTAATGCCATTTAGGTGGAAGGCTTATCTTTCTGCCCCTGCACACTTGATAGGAAACGGTTACCGTGGCCTACGAACGTGTGTAACACCAGGGGGCAACACACTACCCGAGGAGGCCATTTTGAAACCGGAGATGGCCCTTGGCCAATGGCACTTTCCCCTGCAAACTGATTAACGTAAGATAGCGTGTGGTTTTACTTAGTTCAAGCTCCGTGCTGGCGACTTTGTGGGACACTTCTGGTGTCTTTCTAGTTTCTTACATTATTATTTTTATTTATTTCATTTATACTTTTTTGTACACTTACAAGGCATTTAAACACTGAAAAGAAATAGATGTACAACACTTGTACACTCTTTATTTCATTATTTATTTTTTACTTTGTAAATAAAATATATACTAGATAGCCGCCAGGACGCGAATTACGAAGGCTGGAGCCGGAGGTTGCAAAAAAAACCAAAATTGTTTTAACTAATTTTAATTTAAAAATTACAATGGTAACTTAAACTCTAAGGTAGTGATAATCGGACAATGTTAGTACCAAGAATGACTTCACAAACAACAATTATTATTCTAGTTACAAAATGTTGCAATAATGTGTATGACGTTATTACTCGGAATGCTTGTGCTGAGTCGGCGCCTCGTGCCGGGCCGCTGTTGCGATGCGCAGTAAACGAAGCTATGCATGTCAGCGATCCGCCTATTACACCGTTGTGTAACATCTCCCTCCCGAAGATCAGCAACTATTTCTCAACAGCTGTTGAAAATGTTGCTGAAAGGTTCTCTATCTTAACTTCAGCAGGGTGGATATTCTTGCTAGATTCTGTATCAGCATGCATTTCCTTACTTATGTCTGAGCCTCTCGAGCGGTACTTTCTATACAGTACAATCATGCTGATTGCACCTGTCCCGAATAGTATTAAGTACACTGGAACGGTTGTATGGTAGATGCTTGAATTACTGATGCTGTGATCTATTTGCAATGGGGGCTGTCTAGAGATTTTTCTAAGACTGTCATGGAGACTGCCGAGGTTAACTGTGTGAAGTTGTACTGTTGAATCTTCCGTCTTAAAGTTGTTCTGTTCCGGGGGTGTTAGTATCTTCAACGCGTGGCCCTTGATATGATTGTCAGTATTGATTAAAGTAAATTCTGAGGTTTTTATGAAGCAGTCCTTGGGTATGGTTGCTAAATAACTTCCTTGTACGGTCTTTAGTTGTTCTTGTCCACATGATGTCCAAAGTTTAGTAGGTGCCGGGAAGCTGAGAGAATAGTGCATTTCATCGAGCTGTTCAAAGGCTTCTCTATCTAGGATAATTGATGTGAATGTACATGAATCGAGCTGATGTTCTGTGATGAGCTGCTGCACGCAATCGGGTGAGTTCTGTATCCTATGGTTAGGGTTTTCTTCGCAGAAGTACCATGATGATAACTTCGGACATTCTGTCTGTATGTACATAGAATATGTTTCATGAATCGCTATATAGGATGAGGTTGGTATAAGGACTAAATTATTTTTATTAGGTATTATGGATAATTTATACAAGGTATAGGTTTTAGGCAAGGCTATCGGGAACTTTACGACTATTACTATTTTCCTATCATTATAATATGATCCTAACTTTAATATACTATAATAGTCTCTAATATCGATATTAATAATCTCGTCGTTCGAGTATAGTTGATTTAATTTGCTTAACATACTTTTTATACTAATGATATCTATAGCAGAATGAGCCACGCTTGACGCGCGGATAAGATCTATTGTGGTCTCTATTTTAGACAGCTCGTTAGATAAGTTATCTACGTTATCATTTAAAATTAGAATGTATTGAGCTAAATGGGCATAACTGAGAAAATCTGCATGATTGGTGGCTATAAAGGAGTTTAATTTATCGGTTATCATCTCCTGGTTTGCTATTATGTCATCTAAGATGCTAGAATGTTTGAGCATCCATTCTTTTGTTAAGCTTATGTGGCTATTGAATTCTGACTGTAATTTATCGTTATTTCCTTCTAAAATTTGAATGGCATTATCGTATTTGAGAGCGTCAGTGTAATCAAGGTTACCCGTAATGCTTTTGACGACCGATCCTAATCCGTCAATGAGACCGCGTTTGTTCCGACTAGGTTCAAAGTTCTGCAGTTGGGATGATATTCTTTCCAGTTTTTCTTGTAAGTAATCGATATGTGGTTGAAATAGTGCGGAAGTATTGTTATTAATTAATGGGCTTAACTTATTTAATTGTAGTCTAACTAATTCTAACTTAGACTCTATAATCTCTAAATCTATGCAGAGTAAAAATGAGTGATAGTGGGATACTATCTTTTTCGCACCCAATTTAAATGGAAGTAACCCGGGCCCATCTTGTAAGGGCTCAAGTAGTATCTCCTCCGCTCGTATCAGGTGGGGCAATAGTACCAGAAGTATCCTGTAACAATGGTTTAGTATTGAATGCTCGTTTAAGGCGTGATTTTGCTACGGCTCCATGTTTCTTTCTTGTGTAGATATGAATAGGTAGATCCGCGAGAACGGTATCATGGGTGTAACGGGCAGCAAGTTTTTGTCTTGATGCTAACGGGTTTTTAACAAAGACTTGTTGATTTGGTTCAAATTCCTGTTCGGGTTCCCTATCCTTGTTTCTATTTTCAATCAGTTCCGTACGGGTATGTAACGAGGATTCATTCATAGTTTCATATACTCTAGTCATCTTATCTCGATGGTCTTGCACGTACTGTTGTAGCAAGAGCACGGATAAGTCTATGTCTGATGGGTCACGTGGGTCTGTGTGTCCAGTAATTACGTCGAAGGGTCTACATTTAGTGAAACTGTGGATGCTGCTATTGTAGGCTAGCAAAGCGTAAGTCATTAAGTTTATAACGGGCTCGTTTCGGTGTTCTAATCTCAAGATTCGGAGATGTTCTAGAAGGGTAGAGTGTAAACGCTCTATCATACCATTGTCGTTGGGGGAATGCACTAGGGTTTTATGGTGTTGAATTTTATGGAGTCGCGTAAATTCACTAAACAACTGGTTGGTAAACTCAGGACCTTGGTCTGTAATTAAGGTTACAGGGACACCGTGGTGTGAACAGAATATTAGGAATGCTTGCACCACACTTAGCGCGGTAGCGTCTCTTAGATGGTACGCCTGTGCGTATTTGGAAAATGTGTCAATTACGGTTAGGTATTTTTCATTTTGGGCAGTGAATAAGTCTAGATGGACCACATCAAATGGTTTAGAAGGGGGAGGAACTATACAGAAACGTTGTTTGACTGGGTTGCGGTCATACTTAGCTTGACCGCATATGTTGCATTCGTTTATGTATTTTGGTTACGGATTCTCGCATCTTAGGCCAATAGTAACTACGGGAAAGGGACAGATAACATTCATTAATACCGCGATGGTTGGTTTTCCCTTCATGGTACTTACGAATGATTTCTTGTTGGCGTAAATATTCTTTAACGTTCTCAAGTTCTGATTTCGTACAAATGATGTTCATTGAGGAGCTTTTGAATTTCTCTTGTATGATCGGAATAATTTGGTACATGGCCAAGGGTGGATGTATTATAATGCCTGTCCTGACTTTGGGATTCACAAATTCTTTAATGGCGTTAACTACGTCAGTTTCTAGGTTACTCTGGGATAATTGAATGGATGTGCGAGTATGGGTTTCGAAGGGTTTAGATACAGTAGGGCGTTTCTTTATGTCGCCTACAACTGTAAAACATATCTGCCTATTGAATTTATTTAAGGGGTCATCGGATATGGGTACCTCTAGGAGGGGGTGTTCGGCACTAGTATGAGCTGTAAGCGTGGAGGATCCGCCTTCACTAGGAGGTCTTTCGGATGTGTTTACTGCAATGGAACTTATCTCTTCATTGTGTATTTCTACTCTGGACAAGGCATCAGCGTTTGTATTGCTTTTACCTTGCTTATAAACTACTGTGTAATTATATTCGCTCAACTTGAGCCTCCAACGCGTAAGTCTTGAGCTAGGATCTTTTAGTTGCATAACCCATTGCAAGGGCTTGTGATCGGTTATAATTTTGAATGGTCTACCAAAGAGGTATGGTCGGAAATACTTCGTAGCCCACACTATGGCTAGAAGCTCCTTCTCAATGGTGCTATAGTTTATTTCACTTGAGTTTAATGTACGTGACGCGTACGCTATTGGTTTGTCTGATCCTATGGCACCTTGGGATAGAATTGCGCCTATTGCTAAGTTCGATGCATCTGTAGTAAGTAGAAACTCTTTATTGAAGTCTGGGTATTGTAATATTGGGTCGTTTGTGAGTAATACCTTACACTTTTCAAAACAGTTAATATAATTTGTATCAGTTGTTGTAATTTTTGAACCTTTTTTTAAACATTGGGTCATTGGCTTAGTAATTTTTGCGAAATCGGGTATAAATTTGCGATAATAGCCTACTAGTCCTAGGAATCGTTTTATTTCGGTAGGGGTTTTAGGGAGTGGAAACTTTTGTATGGCTGCTATTTTGTCCGGGTTTGGTTTAATTCCCTCTTGGGTTATTACATGTCCAAGATAGGCAGTTTCTAGTTTTAAGAACTCAGATTTGTCCATCTGTATCTTAAAATTAGATTCTCTAAGTCTATCAAACACTTTACGTAGATTGACCATATGTTCTTGTAAGGATGTGCTGAAGACGATTATGTCATCTAAGTACACCAAACAAATTGTGTTTTGAAGGTCCTTGAGGACGCTGTCCATCACCCTCTGGAAAGTAGCCGGAGATCCTTTCAATCCCATTGGCATCCTCAGGAAATGGAAATGACCATGCTCTACATTGAAGGCCGTTTTAGGAATGTCATCAGGGTTCATCTCTACCTGGTGGAATCCGCTTGCTAAGTCAAGGGTTGTAAAATACTGACAGTTTCCAAGTTTATCTAATACATCTGCTATATTCGGGATGGGGTACTTATCATCCAAGGTTTTTTCGTTAAGCTTTCTGAAATCTATTACTATGCGCCATTTTGTTTTACCGGAGGGGTCTTGTTTCTTTGGAACTACCCATATTGGTGAGCTCCAAGCGGATGATGATGGCTGAATGATCCCTTGTTCCAACATTTTTGAGATTTGATTCCTAACTTCTTCGCGATGTACATATGGGTATCTATAAGTTTTTGTATATACTGGTACTTCGTCTGTAGTACGTATACTATGCTTAACCTTATTCGTGAATGTAAGAGGTTCTCCCTCTATATAAAATACGTCTGAGTATTGTGAAATTAATGATTCTAAATTAACTCGCTCCTCCTCATTTAAATGGTCAGTGCGTAACCGTGATAGAACTTCCTTTGCACGAGATGTAAGAGGTTGAGGAGTGCTTTCTATATTTAAGATTTCTGCTTTAACTGGCTGGTCCATTGAAAAAATTAAATCGTTGGGTGTGGGATTATAAACTTCTAAATATCCGCGGTTCTGTTCTATCTTTGTAACACACTCGTTAATACAGCAGTTTGAAATTTTTTGTTCCGGGACTAAGGCATCGCCGTCCTTACTGTGTACCGGGACTCTAATTAATTTATAGGAATTGGCAGGTATAATATCCTCGTACAAGTTATTGTTTCGAGAGTTATACATTATTATTGGATTATTTGCAAATTTGGTTACTAGTATATTATTTTTAAGATCTATATTGGATTGCCACTTATTCAAAAGGTCTAAACCTATCAAACCGTCGAAGTTTTCGTGAAATTTGTAAATATAAAACGTTAAATTACTACTATCGTTAAATTCCTGAAAACAAGGTATTTGGATAGAATAGTCATTACGGCTAGTTGCATGCACGTTAGTTACTTCGAATGGATCATAAGTACAAGGTAAGTGTGAGAAGTATCTTTCCACGGTCTCAGGGCTTATGAAGGACTGATTTGCGCCTGTGTCAATGAGCAGTTTTAAAGGTGGGTTCGAAACCTGAATATACGGTAAGGAACGTTGGGTATGTAAGTTAATTTCTATGTTAATTCGTTTGTACTCGGGCTTTTCTGAAAATCCTTAGCCTCTTGGTGGTTGTTGTCCTCGCTACGCCTGTCTTCGTGACCTGCATAGTACATGTTGTCGGTGTAGGGTGTTAATTCTTGCATCACTGGCATGTCATATTGTTGGTAGGGTTGTTCGTCATAACTGTACTGGTTACCGTCATAGTGGTATTCGGTATTGTCGTAATAGTATGGGTAAGGATCGTAACACTCGTTAACATTAACTTCCCTAGCCCTAAAATAATTTGAAGGAGGTGGGTTCCCCTGTGTCGACCAATCATGTCCACGGAACCCCATGGGTTTCGAGACAAAATGGGATACTCCACTCATTGGCTTAGGGTTATCATTCGGGTTAGGCCCTCTATTTTGGGATCTAGATGCGTTATTCTGCGGATTAAAATTCGGGGGTCGCGCGCTGAACATTTGTTGCGTCCGCGAGGGACCTTGCTGTTGGGGAAATTGGTTAAAATTAGGTCTCCACATGTGTGGTGGACCGTAGGGCGGCATAATCGCGTTCTGTCGAGAGGGACTGGGTATATTAAATTTAAAAGCGCTCGGCGCATTACTCGTTGATGCTAAAGGTTTGACGTGGCTATTTGGATTTTGCAGCTTCCTTTCTGGCAACCGTTCGTTGCGTTGCTGCAAGTAGAGGGTGTTCATCTCTTCCTGAACATACTCTAATGCTTTCTCAATAGTCGCGGGACGCATGCACCTAACGCGTGAGCCTAAGGGATCGCGAAGTCCACGTACATAAGACTGTAAGGTTAGCTTCTGGTATAGCAAACGTTTCGCTTCTATAGTGGTGGTTACCGCCTCATGCAAACTGACATAGGTCATTATAGTAGAAAATAAGTTTTGACATTTTTCATAATATTCTTGCGGAGTGGACGAACCTTGGGATAGCAACGCCAAGTCGTTGTACAATGAGGTCTCATCACGTTGGTCTGCGAAGTTATTAATAAGTGCGCTACGAATGCCATTCCAATTTTCGGGAATTCCGTTCGTGTTAATCAGTCTAGCAGCGGGTCCTGTTATTTTGTTGAGGATACCATTCAACAAGGCTAAATTACTAAACTCCTTACCTGGGTCTGCTGACACGTAAGCCTGCACCAACTGGTCACATAATCTAATAAATCGGGTTAACACATTGGTGTTCCCGTCAAACTCGGGCACCATGCGCAATGCTTTAAAAATAGCATCTATATCCGCCATTTTTGTATTACTGCTATCTAAAAAGCTAGAACCTATATTTATATGACGATCTAATAAATCTGATCTAGATTGTTTAACTAACCTAGGGTTCCTCGATTGCCTGGGATGGAAAATCTTGGAAGGTTTTACACGGGTATGGTAAAAATAAGAAGGAAGCAACTCAAGAACTATTCTAGAGTACTTACATTAACATGATTGGCTTTTCTGCGGTATCGATGTCTGGATACACCTCGTGACTGCAGCACTGGTAGGTTCTGGATAGCCGCTACGATCTTTGCTCGATGCACTGACTCTATATTTTACGACTATTCTACCGACTGCGCCAATTACGAAGGCTGAAGCCGGAGGTTGCAAAAAAAACCAAAATTGTTTTAACTAATTTTAATTTAAAAATTACAATGGTAACTTAAACTCTAAGGTAGTGATAATCGGACAATGTTCAGTATCATCCCATTAAGTACCGTGGTGTACCCTCCCCACATAGCACTTCAGCTGGCATCCCGCATTTGGATGTTACAGAGGTATAAATAGAGATTAAGTATTTTTCACCTAGTACATATTTAGTTAAATTAGACAATTAAGTAAGAATTTACTATATTATATAATCATATTATGTATAAATAAGGGACTATATTCATACATATAAATTTCTTTAAGGCGTTATCATTTCAAATAATGTATATATTTATATTATTTTAATTCAAATTGACCAATAGATTCTCCTATTTTATAATAATGGTATTTATTTAATGTGGTAATTTTTATCCAATTCCAATAGCGACAGTTTGAATACGCATCTCCCGACGGGTTAGCTAATAAGAGCAAAATACAGCTGTGGCAATAAGGAAGAAAACGACAGCTCAATTCGGAAACTATACTAACATTGTCAAAGAATGTCGTTCATTATTCAGTTTTATGTAGATTAAATTCTTTTGTTTTGTCTGTAAGTGCAGGTAGTAAAGGGTGTATTATTACTCATTCATTCACAAAAAAATTACCTCAGCATTAATTATGCCTAAAATTAAGTATTTATTTACTTTACAGAAACAATCGTTCACGACATCAAAACTAGCATGGAAGCCAAAAAGGAAATTTCCAACAGCAAATTCAAAGGTGGGTTTATAGAACGTGAGTATTATATTCCGGGCTTTGCAGTTTAATTTGACGGCTCATTATTTTAGAAGCACAGACAGGCACAGTAACACTCAAGCTGATTTTGAGTTTACATAATTTACAATAATATGTGTAAAAGTACAAATAAAGACTATTTGATCAATCTACAATGAGCGTCCTCTATAATTTCTTCAACAAAATTCTATTATTATTATTTTAGAGCTATCAGGATAGATAGATAACTTTTTTTTCTTAAAGAATGAAACAACTTACTATGACTTTATACCGTAGTTATGAAAGTTTTAAATCCGACAGTTTTAATAGTATGTGAGTTACTATGATACTTTAAATACAAAATCCTAGTGATATTTTGTGAATATGGCCCATATAAACTATTCTACTTTACTATTCAGAAGTAATGACATTTATACATTTATGTATTTACAGAAGCGGGATGGGGGTACAGACATCAGCAATGTTTATTATTATTTTGTGCGTATATAGTAACATTCATCCTGAAGACAAGTATAGGTATGGGTTTAGTCGCTATGACGAAGAAATACGGAAGCAACACGACTCAATTTCAAAATACGTCAACGGAATTTGAGCCAGAAGGGATATTGAATATACTGATGTTAGTTCCGCCGGTAAGTGATACTATATTTAAATTTATTGTTGAATAAAGAAATGTATTAAGTAAATGTTCAAGAAAAAGAAGTCTGAATGTGAAACCAGATCTCTGATATGATATACTTGTTAGGAATTCTAACATTTATAAATAAGGGTGTAAAGTTTAGGCAAATCAAGATTCTTAAGTTTCTGTAAGAAATACCTACCGTTAGGAAGTGTAACAAAATTACCTGCAAATAAAATGATCTGTCTTATAATGAATTTTGTTTGGATCGATACGAGCCTTTTTTCATAATCGTGTGTTTTTCATTTTGGATTGATTTGATGATTGGATTGAATGCAATGCAAAAATGTTCCTTATCCTTTGGTCAAAGGAATTCAACATGATTAAATTTTGCTAATATTTTTTCTGTAGTAGTATTTATCAGAATTCGGGGACGCCGCGTTGACCGTGGCTGCGTTGCTTTTATAATTTGCGCAATATTTTCCAGTGCTCTTCACACAACTTGGTTCTATTGAACAGTTTTGTACTTTGAACCGTATGGCCATTTGTTTAACACTGTTTGCGTTGCTGGATTAATTTAGATATTTTTAAAGGTTGTACATCTACCTTACAACCCAGTATGGCCTTAATGCCATGGATTATGATTTATGTCTTGGGTTCCTTGGTCCTCCAGTTTAGTTTATATACATTCTATAGCCTTTAGCATTCAAGTCTTCTACTATTTTGTCCGGTAGTCATGATGAGTGTCGGTTTTTGACCATAACTCTTATCGGTCTATCTCGTTTAATCTCATACGAGTGCCAGAGATTGTTATTTTGCAACAAACAACTTTCGGTTTATCGTTTTTTTAGGACGAAATATGTATTTAGTCGATTTGCATTCAAATATTAAATTATTTCAAATTTTGTTTCAGTATCCAGCATTTGATTGGGATAAAAGAATACAAGATATGATTATAGCTGCATTTTATTGGGGTTTCCTGTTACTTCAGCTCCCAGCTGGATACTTAGTCCACAAATTTGGAGCCAAAATGCTTCTAACTGCAACAATGGCTGTTAACTGTATTGTCTTAATTATTTTTCCTACGGTTTCATATTATGTAAGTCCCTTCCTATTATCGAAGTTTATTTCTAAACAGAAACTTGCCCTTTTTAATCTGAGGTCTGTTTATTGCTGTTTTAAACCACTTGGCTGGCAAACAAGCACACGGCCCACCTGATGAGAAGTGGTTACTGTGGCCTATGAACGTGTGCAACAGGGGTCTCACTCGTGCTGCCGACCCTGTAAGAACCGAAAGTTTCTGTGCCGTCAGTGCAAAAAACAAAGCAGTACCACCCTTTGGTTATCCCACTGACAGCACAAAATCTTTACAGTGAGCTCTGGCTACCCCACTTACCGCCGGGAACACAACACAAGGTTATTATGGCTGCGGTATTCGGTAGGATACTACTTCCCCAGTCGAACTGCTCAATTGGCACGGCAATACCGTCGTGTCCTACCTCCTTCCTTGTTTGTGATCGGTATTTATCAGCTTTTCACGGAGTCACTGCCGTCTGACCTCCTGATACTGAAAGGAAAGCCTGACCCGATACTAAGCCGGTGTAGGTTTCCTCAAAACATCTTTGAGGTTTGATATTTTAAGTAAACCTGCACCTACAGATGTTGGTAAGGTCAATATAAAGCACGAAGATTAGGCTTCTTGACACGGCCCACCTGATGGAAAGTGGTTACCGTCGCTTATGAACTTATGCAATAATACAACACGTGCTGCCTACCCTGAGGAATTTCTAGAAGAAGGTACTGCAGTTATACCTTCTTCCTTTAATTTCTCTCAGTAATAATTTAAAATTGATTACAGGGTAGTTGGTACTGCGCAGTTGCGTGCAGAGTAATACAAGGTGTCAGTCAGACATGTGTGGCTCCTTCAGTTCATACTTTTCTAGGAAAATGGACTCCTATAAATGAACGAGGACGATTGGGTACTTTCGTTTATGGAGGTAAGCTACATTTTAGAACCAGGGATGGTAGGAAAAAAATAACACAATATGAGTGTAAAACGTGTAAGACCTTATCATAGAATCAGAAACCCGTGGGTTCGCGATGCCATCCATTGCAAAACCCAAGTGATATTAGGGAAAGGAATCTAAAATACTATTTTTTATAATATTAGTTGAAACATCTTCTTCATACTAGCGTTAATCCCAATCGCATCCAAAGTTTTTCAACATGGAGTCTGGGGTCTGTTTCACCAGTCTAACGAGGGATTTGGTTAAACTTCGATATTTCTGCGAAGTAACGGCCATCTGACTTTCACAACCCAAAAGCAATATTAAAGCACTGCAGTTAGATCAGTTGTTGGATTTTTTTAGGGCTCCAGCTACCCGTAACAATGGCCGTAGATGTATTTATGGCAACCAGGACCGTCAGCTTAACGTGCTCTTCGAGGCACGACCAGACCACTGCAAATACCCATATTCATGCATACAAATATTTGCACTGATTGCGCACACACTGCGGTCGCCTTCACTACCGCTACGCCACAGACTAGGCTGTCCTATTAAAATTAGTTGAAACATCTAATCCAGTTCATATTTTCTTAATTTCAGGTCAAGCTTTTGGAATCGTTTTAGGGGCAACACTAACGGGCCTTATATCAGCTTCACCAATGGGATGGCCTGGTTCATTCAGATTCTATGGTATAGTATCAGGATTGATGACTGTAATGATATGGTTTCTGATTCATGATACACCAGCAAAACATCCTAAAATATCCTTTGTTGAGAAAAAATACATCGAAGATGACGTTGGAACACGTGAGAAGAAGGTGATTCTAATTCTACTACTTATTTCTACTAGATGAAATAATTTCTTTAGTGTAACTTGTAAATTATCAACATCATCATCATCATCCTCTCGAAAGTCCCTTTTGCATCTAAGGCCTTGCCTTGGAGTCTGGGGTCGACTTAAATCTTATATGGTCCAGTTCTTTCAGCTATATTAGGATTGACTGCCCAACCAGAATTGAGATTAGTCGCCAACCGCTGACAAAGATATTGAGGTTACTTATATATAGGCATGTTAACCTAATGGCTATTGCAATAATGGAACCAACTATTTCGAAGCCTTCGAAGCACGGAAACGCTCAGATGAATTACTGAGCGATCTAAGATCGATTGATCCAACAATGATGCCCATGACATAACCTGACCATGCGGTCTTCCGTGCGGACTTCCGTGGTGACTTGTAAATAAGTTACGTAATCAACTACCTTACTTGTTTTAGATTTTGCCAGTGCCTTGGCTGAAAATAATTCGTCATAAAGGTTTCCACGCCATGGTAATAGCCCAAATGGCTACTTTATGGGGCAATATGGTTTTATATTCGGAAGTACCAGCTTATATGGACAAAATTATGAAAGTTAACATCAAAGCGGTAACAAAATTATATTATTAAAGTAGATAAAGACCGCAAGGTTTATGCTTACATTACGTATTTTAATACATTTTCTATATTGTGAACCCGCAGAATGGATTTCTAAGCGCTTTACCGTTCTTGGTGATGTGGTTTACCGGCTTCTTATTTAGTTGGTTCACTGATTGGTTGATCATAAAGAAAATACTGAATGTCACGAATACGAGGAAGGTTGCTAACTCTTTAGGTAAGGCCATTTTTTACCATATTTCTTACAGTTATACAAGTTTAAATAAATGTAATAAAATATCTGAAGAGGATCTGAAATTAATTTGATGTGTTCATTTACAGCATACGTACCTGCTGGTATTGGTTTGGTAGCCTTAGCATATGCACCATTAAACATTTATGTTGTGGAGATATTGTTGATTACGATATGTGCTTTTAAAATATCTGCTCTTAGTGGTTTTCTGGTCTGTATTTAATTTGACTACCTGTTTAGCTTACACTATGTTTAATGTTCTTAATTGTTTTTCTGTCTTTGTACTTACTATACTTTTGTATACTTTCATTTTTGATAAGAATATTCACCAATTCTGATTTCCAGGTCAATCATATAGATTTATCTCCAAATTTTGCTGGAACAACTATCAGTATTGCCACTTTTTTTTCGAACATTAGTACATCGTTGTCACCTATAGTGATTGGCTTTATATTAACCGATGTTGTAAGTAATCTTAATTCATTTTGACTACATTGAATGGCAATGTATTCTTAGTTTTGATAATTATCTATTAATATGTAAATGTGCATAAGCTTGAAATTAAACTAAAATGTTATATTTTCATAGTTTATTTTTTGTACTATAAATAAACAGACACTGAACTTAGATTTGCACTTACAACTACATATATTATATTAATGATTTGCTTTTGCTTTGCTCTAAATTCTAATTCTACAAATTGAAAATTTTCGTTATTTATTTTTGAAAGTAAAAATTAATAATAAATTAAAACAAATGTACTAGCCTGTAAATATCCCGGTAATGTCATTAAAATTATTTACTACTTTATTCACAGGAAGACCAGTACCTTTGGAGACAGGTATTCTGTCTAACAGCTGGAATTTATCTTGTCTCCAATCTGATTTATGTGATACTCGCAACCAGTGAAAGAGCGGAATGGAATGAACCACTAGTAAAAGAAGACGGAAAAGATGTTGATGAAATTTTACCAATGATGAACAAAACTGACCAATAATTTTATTTTTATTAAAGACAGTTTATTTTGGAATTTCTTGTTACTTCTTTTTCCTTGCGTCCATTTCCATCTTGGAGTCTGGGATCTGTATTTTCCAGTCTAACTTCGTGTTTGGCTACGAATCGATATTTTTTGCTAAGCGACTGCTATTTGACTTCTACAACTCAATGATGATGATATACATATATCTACGAAGACTTCTTCGTATTGTAGTTAGATCAATTATTGGAATTCTTAGGGCTCCATCTACATGTACCTACATGGGCTACTACATGGGCCGTACAATCCAAGGTATATAATACCCAGACCAATGTTAATAAACATATTCAAGTACACAAATTTTTGCATTGAGTGGAAATCGAAACCGCGGCCCCTGCGTATTATTGCGTTCACTAGCTAAATGCGACAAAGGCTGTTGTTGTGTTTTATAATATTGAGAGTGTGATAGTAGTACGTTATAATAAATTTTCACACGCACATTTACATTTATAATATTAGTTGGATTAGATAGGGGCTATAATTCACATTCATGGAAACCTTTTGGCATTGTTAGCAACAAACCTTAACTCAGTCTTTGAAACGAGATTGACTGTTGACACGAGGCGCGCGCGCAACCCGTTCGTGAAGAGCATTTTATTGTTTTTTTGTATTATATTTAGTGTTTGTTAGTCTGATATTATAATTCCCTGCATTCTTTATTGTGTTTTTGTTTTTAGTTTTGTGTTTAATATTGTGTTTAAAATGACTACAGAGGATGCTGATCATGAAGTTAAATCTTTTGAACCAAGTTTGTATATATTTTTTATTGTAAATAATGTTTTCAGCCAAACGAATTCAAATGTACGAACATTCAACAACAAAAGTGGTTCAACTAATTATAGTTTATTAATTACCTAGCTCCTATTATAAAATAATAAATTAATTACATAAATCAATTTATCGATGTTACCAATGATTTCAATTGTTTAAATTATACACGCGATGTCAGTGATACCTTGAGACTTGGTTCACAACCAAATAAAGAACTATTTTAGAGACAATTAACCATAAATTTACTGGTGCATGATGTTCCTATGTAGGTATAAAACGCTTATAAAAATTCTAGTGATAAGACACTTTTGTTGTTGACTGTTATGACATTATAGATATACCTAATGATTATGGGTTTAATAATTCGTGGTTATACTAGTGTTCTCAGATGATGAGATTTTATTTTCAACTCCCGACGCAAAAACGACGGGTTGTTATAAGTTTGACGTGTCTGTGTGTGTGTGTGTGTCTGTCTGTGGCATCGTAGCTCCCAAACGGATGAACCGATTTGGATGTAGTTTTTTTTGTCTGAAAGGTATTTTAGTCGGGAGTGTTCTTAGCTATGTTTGAAAAATATCGACCCAAGATGGCCGCCGTCACAACATGTTGGAATACATATTTCTTCATAACTACCTTAATATGGGTATCAAATGAAAGAGCTTGAATACTTTAAAAAGTATAAAATAAAAATTATATTAAAAATTTTAAAAACCCCCGCCACAAAAAAACACTTCCAAAAAGTTGAAAATAAATAGAGTTTGCCTTTTAACTTTAACGGTTGCCATGTCGGGGGACCTTGCATTGTTCCGATAATATAACGGAGTGCTGAATTAGTTTGGGTCCCCCGACATGGCAACCGTTAAAGTTAAAAGGCAAACTCTATTTATTTTCAACTTTTTGGAGGTGTTTTTTTGTGGCGGGGGTTTTTAAAATTTTTAATTTAATTTTTTCGTGATTGTAGGTAGCCAAAACTTCAAGCAAACAAATAAGTTAATTTGTATACAAATAATACACACTAATTCAGCCTATATTAATTGGTAAAAGTTCCTCAATGGCACATTGTTATCCATTGTACAATAAAAGTCACATGGATAGCGCAATAAAGTGAGCGCGCCTTTTAAATAACTTGATATTTTGAAACGTGTTCGATTAGGTTTTACTTTCAAAACCACAGCAGACTCAATTGCACATAATTTGTTGAGATAATTGGTGCTAGCGTACTAGATTGCTAACCTATGCAATTCAATAAAATTAAAATACTGTGCTTAAAAAATAGTAACGGTAGTTGAGGTGTCTTGTCGTTTTCCTTGAGCATTGAATTTAATGACATCCATTCCATACTTCCATACTCCATACTAATATTATAAATGCGAAAGTAACTCTGTCTGTCTGTCTGTTTGTCTGTATTTCTGTCTTTCTGTCTGTCTGTCTGTCTGTCTGTCTGTCTGTCTGTCTGTCTGTCTGTCTGTATGTTACGCTTTCACGTCTAAACCACTGAACCGGTTTTGATGAAATTTGGTATAGGGGTAAATTAGACCTTGAGAAAGGACATAGGCTATGTTTTGTCGCGATAACCAACATCCACGCGGGCGGAGCCGCGGGCAAAAGCTAGTACTATTATAAATGCGAAATAACTCTGTCTGTATATTACGCTTTCATGTCTAAACTACTGAACCAATGTTGATGAAATTTGGTATAGGGGTAGATTAGACTATGAGAAAGAACATAATGCTATGTTTAGTCGCGATAACCGACATCCACGCGGGTGGAGCCGCGGGCACAAGCTAGTTTATAATATTAGCATGGATTTATTTTGATACAACAACCTATCACGAAGAAAAAATACTAATAAATTAGTTTTATTGATAAACGAAAAAAGCCCTCACTCTATAGTCCCAGGTCCTTTAAGCGGGACGTAAAAAAACATCTCATGTTGAGGCCGTCACGCTGAAGGCCACCAATGTAACCATCTCAGTGTCCGTGTTAAATAGTAATCCTCTTTCTTGAGACATTACCTTTGGCTTACTATCAATGAAGGTCACCGATAAAAAAAATCTAGCTCAGGAAACTGACAAGTTATAGTTAAATGCGTAAGTGACTGTATGTAACATAAATAAGGAAATCGTTGAAACTGTGGGAATAATTATGAGATAGCGTAGATATCTGACTTGCTATTATAAATGCAAAGTTTAGATGGATATTTGTTACTTAATAACACCGGAATGCTAAATGGATATAGATAAAATTTGTCACAGAGATAGATTATATATTATAGGTACTTTTTATTCTGGGAGTAGGTAGTTGTAGTATTTTGTTAATGAAAAAGAGTGCTTTAATTACCATTCCGTGGTGTTTCTGCGCTTCAAATAAAATCCCCTTTCAATAATCACCTGAAAATGCATTTAGTAAGATCATGATCTTACTAAATGCAGAAAGATTAGTTTTTACATTTACCCTAATCATGACTTTTCAGGTGATTATTGAAAGTAGATTTTATTTGTAGCGCAGAAACATCTCGGATTGAAAGTACAATGATCTGAGTCGTAAAACTGAGTCTGTGATCTATAAGTTCATCCAAAAGTTCGTATAAATATTGCTAATACAATATTCCTCTCGTTACAGAATTAGGCATGGGTATCCGCCATGTTCAAGTGGTTTTATTGTTCCTGGCGATGCTCTTGGGGTACAGTATGAGAGTCAACATGAGTATGGCCATCGTTGCTATGACAGACAAGCATAGTGAGACGGTAAGTCTGGTCTTACCACTTGTACAACTATAAATATTTGTATAAATATGAAATATGCTTCTGTTGTGAGCTAGAATAAATATAGTAGGGAAGTTTGAAGTAATTCAGGTGTGGCTCAATAGCTCAGTTGGAACAGCATTCCCCCTGTAGGGAAAGTTCTTGAGTTCAAGTCCCACTTGAGCGCTTCATTTTTCCCGGTGTATTTAGAATAATCTATCAAAATTAATTCTCGCATTTCACTCCAGTCTTTTGATCTGGCTTGATCCACGTAATGCCTGGAAATACTTGAAATATTGTCATTGAGCTTTTTAGACTAATGGACAACCCTGTTTAATAGAATCGATATGTCCTTTTTTATTTAGAGAGGCGAGTTTCAACGATAATAGGATCTAATATATTTGTTAACCACTCTTTTTCTACATACAGGCTTTCGATTGGACAATGCAGGTGCGGACCGTGATCCTTTCTTCGTTTTTCTGGGGTTACATCGTGATGCAAATCCCAGCGGGTGAAATGGCTGCTAAGTATGGAGGAACTATTCTCATCACTACAGTAGTAGCTAGCAACGCTGCAATCTCATTACTGATACCTACAGCAGCTTATTATGTGAGTTCTTATTCAATGTAGTCTAGAGCTGCAATTCACAATATTTTTTTAATATATTTATTAACGCGACCAACTTGAATGGTGGTGATTTGTTTATCAACTGCCATTGCATCAGGTATGGTAGGTTCATTACGTAGGCCGAATACGCTTTCTTCATTTCACTAATATGAATCTTACTAATATTCGGGGTGTTGTCTTTAAAAACGGGAAAATAGGTCTTGCTAGAAAATTCTGATATTCACACATATTTATCAAGATGTAATGTGAGGTCTGTAATGATGTTTCCCATTATAATGTAATTTTCTTCTTGTTTAGGGTGGTTGGAAGGTTCTATGCGTTTGCCGTGTACTTCAAGGTTTAACTCAAGGTTTTCTGTTTCCAACAATTCACAACCTAATAGGCAAATGGATACCGATGGAGGAAAAGAGCCGATTGGGGACCTTCATTTACGCTGGTAATCTTGATTTTTTCCATTCCTGATTTTGGCCATTTCTGGACTGTATTACGTACGTATATTGTTTCTATAATTTGACTGGTTTAAACATTAATAAGTCTGTCATTTCCCAAAGTTCCTTAAACCATGTATTGTTACTACATTGTTAGTTGCAAGTCATAACAATGTCGTGAATGTACAGTCGTTATCGAAAATGGATGATACTTGACGAGTATTTCAAACTAAAAAGAAAAAATATTATAAAATAATGATATATTTAAAACACTTAGGATGTCAGCTCGGCACTGCACTTCAACTGCTAGTATCAGGTTTCATAGCCCACGCCTGGGGCTGGCCTGCCATCTTCTACGCAAACGGAGTAGTAGGCGCAGCTTGGACTGCAGTCTATATGTTCCTTGGTGCTGACTCGCCTCACACTTCCAAAATGATCAGCGCCGAAGAAAAATATTATATCCAGAGTTCGTTAGGACAACTTGGCGAACAAAAGGCGAGTTTATTTTTTGTTGCCATGAGAGAAAAGTTTTTACAAGTAATCTTTACGTGCTGTTCATTGTTTTTCAGAAGCTAAAAACACCCTGGATAGCGATATGCAAATCGCTTCCATTTTACGCTTTAATAATTGCGCACTGTGGACAAAACTGGGGCTTTTGGACGCTCATGACAGAAATACCTTCATACATGAAGCAAATTCTTGGAGTAGATATGAAGGCGGTACGTAATTTGAATTTTTGATTTGCGAAAGACTAGTTTTTACAAACGTACGGATCTGGTGATTTCACTTTCCTAGCTTTGTATTAACTTTGATATTATTCATTTATGTTCTCTACTGCCTTAAGTCCTGAGAAGAATTGGACAAGTAACTCAGTGAAATTTGTTATGTAAACAGAATGGTGCCATGTCAGCGCTCCCGTACTTAGCAATGTACCTGTTAGGCTTCCCATTTGGGTACATATCAGATTATGCCATCAAAAAGCAATGGGTCAGTATTAGCGTCAGCAGGAAAATCAGTAACACCATCGGTGAGTATTAATACAGTACAAGAAATCTGTGAGAAAAAATTAAGTCATAAAAACGAATACAACTCTTTTCCCAGCACTAAATATTTATGTTATTTAAAGTCTACGATGTTTAGAAGTAAGAAGCTACAATCCAAAGATCAAGATTAATTAGCTTTTTAACTGCATTACATTGATCGTGATCCTGATCTCATACAATATGGTATACCCATAAACATAACATGGGTATAATAATACTCCACTGACACTATGACATTGTTATCGTCGATCGGTTGCATTCGTTTGACTTTAGATGGATTACCACAAAATTATTCTGCCTATACCTGGACCATTTGGTCCATCGACCAGCCTGCAATACAATTCGCATTCATCGTTTTCAGGTCTATGGGGTCCAGCGGTAGCGTTGATTGGGTTGTCATACGTGCCCGTAGGAGACGTCGTATTTGCTGTATCACTACTGACTGTCGTCGTTGGTCTCAATGCTGGACAATATACTGGGTTTTTGGTAAATACTTGATGTGATTTGGCATCAATCTCGAGTGATCATCTATTTTTATTGAAGTTAACAGTCACTTAGTTTGTAAGATGACTGTTTAATTTGTTGTCAGGCTCATATTTACAGATGAAATACTTCATTCGTCGCAATTCATGTACAATATTTTATTTGCTTTACAGTTAGTTCATATCGACATGGCTCCAAACTTCGCTGGCACAATGATGGGCATCACCAACTTCTTTGGTAACATTATATCTATTACATCTCCGCTTATAGCTGGACTCATACTACAAGATGAGGTAAGCTACTCAAAAAATTGTTATTTAAAACTAAAAATATACTACATACTATAAATGTACAGTGATCTCATCATAAAAGTATTTTTAAATAAGCATCTTTTTTTAACATTACATCTTTTATGTTTATTTTCAGACGGATTCCCACCAATGGCACTTAGTGTTTTATCTGTCATCTGCGATATACTTTGTTACAAACCTGTTCTTCTTGATATTTGGCACCTGTGAAAGGCAAACGTGGAACGAACCTAAGGACACAAATGATGGTAATATCAACTTTAAAATTTACTAAACTCACTACATTACTTAACTCGTCCTCTTCTGAGCCTTTTTCCTATTTCAGTTAGAGCAGGCTTTTAGTCTTACTGCGTAGCTGCTGTACTTTGATATTTTTGGTGAAGAAACTGTCATCTGTCCTCAACAACCAATTAGCGATATCAAAGTTCTGAAGTAAGTGTAGGCGAGTTGAACCTTTAAGGAGTTCAACTACCTACATCAACTGCCATAGATGTTTGATCCGATGGCTTATATTTTCAAGGTCACTCAAGAAATATTTCACTCAGGGCTTGAAGGAGTGCTTTAGAAAAGTGGGCCAAGTGCCGATGGCTACATGGTTTTTTATATAGCCAAAAGTCTCAGGTGCACTAATCACAAACTGTTTTGTGAGCTGCATATTTTTGCAAATAAAACACCCATTTGAGCCTCACCTTATTATAAAAAGTATAAAGTTTCCACTGTGTCACAGAATAGGTAATGGTACTGACGATTGTGTGTAAATAATATGATAACGTTATTGTACTTATATCTTAATTGGTATTCTTACAGAATCTGAGAAGACTGCAAAGGTAATATAAATGGAAAATAGATTAGGTTGGTATTTATATGTTTTGTAAATATGAATAAATGTTGCTAAGCCATGGTTTGTTTACTAATACTACGAGGATTGTACCTAAAATTGTATTAAACAGTACCAGTGAAATAAAACGCTACTTTAAAATTACATCTCCTTGATCAAAAGTAAATAATGTTCTGTTGCTTTTCAAAATCCAACCTATGGTACTAATTATAGAGCTACTACTATCTCCTAATCCTAATTAGTATTTTCTGTGCCCCCACCGTTTGTCATTCAATATGAAACAGAAAAATACAACAATCTAGCAGATTATATACAACTGGTTATAAAATGTATACAAAACTATGCTAACTATATAATATATAAAAAGATGAAATAAAAAAGTGGGAGATAATAAAAATTCCTCACGGACACGGTGTCCAGAAGACTGGCGGTATTACCACGCTGAATAGCGATACCAATTCTTTGAGCAAGGTAAAGCCTAGCCCTTTGGTCGTGGGAAAAGTCGACATCTTACCCTAACTGTGGTCGATTTTTTTCTCAAGCAATTCAGCCTCAAATAACCAATCATATAGCAGCACGATTGGCCTAAAGGCCTTTCACAGGAGTACATCAAAGAGGATGATACTATTGCGTTGATCTCAAATAATTAGAACAAAAACAGGCAGATAGCAACTTCAATAGAGAGAGAGTCTACACAGGTATAGATCACTACCATTGAAGATCAGTGCAACAGTCCTATAACTTTCGATTCTATTGTCAGAATAATTTCAATACCAATTAAAATTATTACCGTAATCACTAAATCCTCACAAACCTCACCTAATGCTCCTGATATTACACAAGTAATATTTCACTAGAAAATTGAAAATTGTTCGTTTATTGTTCGTCTACTATCTACTTAGTGAATACATTTCCACCTCTGGAGGAAATTATACCTTTTCATATGAGTGTGTATAGGACCCGCGTTTATCTCATTACTTAGTACACATTTTACCGTAATGAGTCGCCAGGGCGTCTCGTTGCCTGATGTGGTTTGTCCCACACTTTTGTCACAATAACACTCGACATTTTGTGAATTAAGCTTAAGTAGTGTTAGGTCTTCATCAACCTAAACTTATTCAATAAAAAGGGTATACTCGCCTGTTATGAGTTGTCGCACATTATTTGGACAAAAAGGAGCTCTTTCGCCTCTTTCATTTCGAAATGAAGAGATAAATAATGGATTAGTTATAAATGTGTACGGTATTCAACATTAAGTAGTTAGTTTTGAACTTGTTTGTTTCCTTTCAAATGTTAGACTTACACTAGTGATTTTAAAAATAAATTATCCTAGTTCTTCAATTGGTAGTAAATGAAATAAAATCACTTTTTACGGATTATATCGCGATATATTTGTTATTATTTACTTTTAAACCGACGTTTTGGATGCTTTTCAGCAGCCATGATTGCGGTGTGTCTCATGATGGTGTCTCATTTGAAGTATAAGTTATCTCCAAATATCCAAATCATGGTGAATTATTGGTGTTTACGCAGTTTAATAATGTTTTATTTGACTTTTTTTTTTTTTTTTTTTTTTATATAGGACACGTTAATTTGACTTCACCTCGCCTGATGTTAAGCTAAAGGCAAAGTCTCGGAAAGAGGGTCACCATCGTAAACATTTACCATGTTAACAGTGGTGGCACTCAGCTTGACGGCCTCATTAGATGCCTTTTCACGCCCCGCTTAAAGGACCCGGGACTGTAGGAAGAAGGAAACACGTGAGCAGGCAGGGAATTCCAGGTCTTAGTGGTGCGGCATAGGAATGAATCACTGAAACGCTTGGTTCTAGCAGGTATACTCTGCACCGTAAATGGATGACATCTTAGCCCTGCACGTGTCGTCCTGTGAAGGAAAGGGGAGGGTGGGACTAATTGGAAGAGCTCGTCAGAACATTCACCATGGTAGAGACGGTAGAAAACTGCCAAAGACGCAACATCTCTACGCATCTGCAAAGGCTCGAGGGTGTTCGTGACCTCAGGATCCCCAATAATGCGGACCGCACGTCGCTGCAACCTGTCGAGAGCATCTAATAAGTACTTTGACTTAACTTCTTCATAATATATGCGGTAGTTAACTTCCCGAAGTTTCGGTGTCTGGTAGTTTGGTTCCGCAATCGTTGTCACGGGACTGCTACGCCATACACATCAAATGGTGATCATCCACTATTATAATTAACTTCTTTTTGTATTCAAACAATACAATGCATATACTTTTCGAGACATTTCGGGATAGTCGGATCAGTTGCATATCCTAAAGGAATTTTTAAACAGTACCTGCATCAGATACAGTAACACGCCTGATTGTTTGATACAGCCTCCAGAAGGATCAAAACTAGTTAATCGGTTCCAAAGTGCACACGTGAGTTTAGCGTTACTTAATGCTAATTGATGTCCTCAGTTTCGCCAAATTAGATATCGGTTATCACGACTTTTGGTTATATTCAAATTCAATTTTAATGTTTTTTTATAGAATTTATTACGCTAACTTTGGAAGAGCATTCCCCTTGTAAGGGAAAGGTCGTGAGTTCAAGTCTCACTTGAGCATTTCATTTATTCCGATGTTTTTCGAGCTGATTTCAATTTTAATACGAGCTTTATAGTAAAGATAACCTCAACGAAATTATACAGTCTTTCCGAGACTTTGCCATTAGCTTACCATCAGGCGAGGTGAAGTCAAATTATTGTGCCCTTTATAAAAAAAGACAAGAATAAAAAACATATTCCTGGGTAACATAACCCAAGTTTTTTATATCTTTTCTATTAAAGAAGGCAGTTTATTAATGTTATTGGAGAAAAATTACAATTTCCCGATTATACTACTATACGCGGGGGTGGTTATATCGGACTCTAACATACTAAATCACTCGCCGTCTTAGGTCTCCTATACCAGGGTGTAAGATGAATGGATTTCCGTCGCACCTCACCTGACCATGAGCCATCTATGGCCTTGAGATGACCGTCTTGGCGATGAAGTAATCCATCGTCTCATCATCGCTCTCAATGGAGACGAAAGGTACACTCTTTTAGAGTAAGAAAAATACAAGAAGGCACAACGTTCTTGACTATTTTTTTTTACAAAATAAAATATTGTGTTTTTATGCTCACAGCTTTGCGTATCGGCTTTTGTAGCTCACATTAAAGTACTACGTGACTTCGTACATTGAAGCGTTACCGTTACGAGAAAAGTGGTAGCTCGTTTTTAAAATCGCATTATAGTTTTCATTTTATTTTTTCCACGTGAACATTATTCACCATTTTGCTCTATGCCTTAATGTTGAATACTCACAAGTAGGTACAGGAATGTACATTTAATCCTTACGAATATTATAAATGCGAAAGTAACTCTGTCTGCCTGTCTGTCTGTATGTTACGCTTTCAGATTTTAATGAAATTTGGTATAGGGGTATTAGACCTTGAGGAAGGACATAGGCTGTGTTTGGTCGCGGAAGGAGGGGGCTTAAGGGAGGAAATAGGGGTTGAAAGCTTGTAATTTTTGAAGATAGCGTGATGAAATTTGGAATAGAGGTGAATTGGAGCTTGAGTGCGGATAAAGGCTACCGTTTATCACGAAAAAAGGGAAGGGGGGGGGGGGTAGGGTATGGAAGTTTATATGAAAGTTCGTCATTTTTTAAATAAACCTAATACTTATGAAATTTGGTACATAGATGGATTACACATTGGGAACGGACGTAGGCAACCTTTCAATGAAGGAAAAGAGGTTAAAGGGGGGAAAATAGGTGTTTAAAAATGTATGAAAGTTCGTCATTATTGAAGTCTTCCTACAGTCCCGGGTCCTTTAAGCGGGGCGTGAAAAGGCATCTAATGAGGCCGTCAAGCTGAGTGCCACCACTGTTAACATTGTACATGTTTACGATGGTGACCCTCTTTCCGAGACTTTGCCTTTAGCTTAACATCAGGCGAGGTGAAGTCAAATTGACGTGTCCTGTATAAAAAAAAAAAGATAGACTGATAAAATTTGGTGCACTGGTAGATTAGAGTTTGGAAACTGTTATACGCTAACTTTTATTGCTAATAAAAAAAGAATTATCACTTGTTCCCCAAATTTGGCGGTAACAAACATAAAAAAAATACAGACGAATTGAGAACCTCCTACTTTTTCTGAAGTCAGTTATAAAACGGTCAAAATGGGTGGTGGGGATTCGACGTTTTTGAAGATATCCTGATGAAATATGGTACTTAGAAGGAGCTACGTTTTGTTTAAACGTTCTGTCGCGATAACCGACATCCACGCGGGCAAAGCCGCGGGCATAAGCTAGTTTTAAATAAACCTATTAAGATATTGTTTTAAACCACTAGCTATTAGCCGAAGGGCCAAAAAACGAAGTACCAATTTTATGTTTACAGTATGTAGTCAAATGGCGGGCTGTTGTTCCTACCTACCCCGGAGGGAAATAAACGTGAGCGTATGTATGTACTTGTACAGTTACGTTCTTTTGAAAGTAATTCAAAGAGTGATTTACCCTAGAGCTTCCAACTTCGATTGTATGTAGCCGTCTCTAAAGTACCTAGAAGTCGGGTTAAAGTCACACAATGGCTACTCAGCAAGATAAAGTGGACTTTTAATTTTATTCTGTTTGTCGAATTCGCGTAACCGCCCAGCTACGTGGGTAACAAATTCCTGGCAATGGCGCCCCCACCGGGTCCAGGTAGAAGGGGTAGGCCCAAGAAGTGCTGGCTTGGCGTCGCGTCGTGGAGGGTGACATGCGTGCAAACGGTCACACTACCTTGGACGCCCAAGATCGTGCGAAGTGGAGGAGGAAGAACTGGAAGGCGTACTCTGAGCTCCGAGGGCACTGTGGCCTTGAATGCAATCAGGACTAACGCCTTTATGTGGATGATGATGTCGACTGTTGTTTGTAAGGCACTATTACACAGATAGATTGAATTTTATTAAATACTAGCTTTTGCCCGCGGCTCCGCCCGCGTGGATGTCGGTTATCGTGACCAAACATAGCCTATGTCCTTTCTCATGGTCTAATCTACCGCTATACCAAATTTCATCAAAATCGGTTCAGTGGTTGAGGCGTGAAAGCGTAACATACAGACAGATAGACAGACAGACAGAGTTACTTTCGCATTTATAATATTAGTATGGAAGTATAGATTATAGTCGTGTTCGTTCCGGTGGAGTAGAATAGGACCACCCCAGCTCTTCCTGTGGGCATCGTAAAAGGCGGCTAAGGCCATCGAAATGCAACTAACTGACATAATGTTATCAACTATTAGCAACTTAGTATTTAATTGAAGTCCACAAATAAACCATATCCATACAAACTAAATAAAATAAGTAATAAAATTAAAAAAATTGAAAAAACCCACGACTATTCGATTATTCAAAAAATGTTTACTGCAGCGCCCCCAAGTGGGTTGTCACAACACAAGCTATCAATTAAAGCCGAACTCAAAACTGAAAACTGCATCAAAATTAGATTGGTAGTTTCGGATAAAATGGCAACATGGATTTGCACAAACAAACAAAGACACAAATACCGTCTCCGTTCCGTCACGAGTAAAAATAAATAAATCTATTAAAAACAAATGCATAAGTATCACGGTCTTTTTGTCCGCTTTCACGCCATAACCACTAAACAAATTTTGATGAAATTTAGAATAGGGGTAGATTAGACCTCGGTAAAGGATATAGTATATCTTGGTCGTGATAGCCGACTTTCTTGCGGGCGGAGCCGCGGGCGACAACTACTTGAAATGATTTAAAGAGCAGTATTGCAAGATATCAATGTAGAAGTTGTAACAAAGAACTGAAACTTTGCTGCCGCGAGTATATAGTGGAAATCCAGCTTGCAAATTGTGACTAAACTAATCATTAGATTCAATCAAAAATCAATTTATTAAAGTTACTTAATTTGAGTGTATGTCTTCCATTGTACTTCGAAAACCACGTAATATGTCGTACTGCTGTACATTTTGTACAATATTTAATAGGACAGTTATTTTTGTTATCAGGTTAATTTCAAAATTGGTTTTTATTAATTGGTATATTTCCGGCACACCTACAGTCACGCAACCTTAGAGAATTTATATACTAGTGTGTACGTTGATCTGGGTTACAATAAAATTGTCCACGGTCGCTCCAAAATAATAAGTAAAATAATTAAAAAGTAAAATACACGTATACATACACACATATATTTATTTATTTTATTTTTTCGAGTATCCGTTCATAGGTGATCAAAGTGCTTGTAACAGCGCCGAAATATCGGATACTCGATAAAATGAAAAAAAATACAATACAATACAATATACTTTATTGTACACCATGTGAAAAAAGTACAGAGAGTAACAATGTAAAAATGACAGTACAAATGGCAGTCTTATCGCTAGGTACGATTTCTTCGAGACAACCTCAATTCCAGACAGCAACAAAATAAAACATGGTATATATCCCAGATTTACTATGAATGTTAATTACCAGGTCATTCTCAAGAAGTGCTCATATATCTCAGTTGGTCAGAGTATTCCTCCTGAAAGGGACTAATGTACAGTCAACTACAAAAGTAGCTTAACAAATTCTAATTTATTGAACACTGTGGCCCCTAAACCTTACATAAAATTGTGTAAAAAAACATTGAATATGTAAATTAAGTTTGTCTTCTGGGAATCATAACACTACATTTACTATAGACAGATGCATTCCATTATAAGAAAGATTTGTAAAATATTTTAGTGTTAATCAACTTATGGCGTTCCATCAAAAAATATATTTATACAAACTTACAAAGTTAGGAACAATATGCACAAAAAATTACCGAAGCTACCGTCTTTTTGGAATGACTTTTTTATAACTCTAACTTGCATGAAGCAAAGTTTAGCCCATTAAATCGTTGCAGCACTCTTGGGAAATTTTGGCGTTGTTTAAATAAAATCCTTTACGAGCTACACTGTGCAAACAGTACACCTAAGCTGTACAATATAGGACCAAAGATATCCTTGTATCCTTTAAGAACATGAACCTTATTAATAATATCCTACTAAAATAGTTGTGTTTAGAACTAAAAGTGTGGGTCGTTCTGTGAACTATGATGCTTCCCCTAGGACAGTAACTATCATGGACCCTATAACACATATTATTGTACCTGCAGCATGCACCATATGAAGAGCTCTTCGTTACCTTTTAATATACCTCTTCTGAGAATCGAATGTAATTCAGAGATTTACCACATAAAAGCCAGCTGTATTTCGAAAGGAGGTCATAAACTATATCTCTAACATCAAACGTAAATGAAAAACTGAATTGATAGCTGCTGTTTTTATCATGATGAATATTTGTAAACTGCATTCAATAAGAACTTTAAACTATTTTATCCATGAACGTATTTCTTCTCCGTATAAAGTATCGTTATGCTTCTTATGCAGTTTGTTTAGTTAGATAAAAATATTCAAGCGGTCGCAGAAAATGGATATCTAAACTGGAATAAGCTCGGGAAAACACGAAACGATGTAAAAAGAGCTATTGTCTTGATGAGGTTGATGACGTAGCGATTCCATCTCAACCTTTTTATTTTTGTTTAAGCAATTTTATTCCTCCCTTAGAGTTTCTTCTTCTTTTCAGTATGATCGCTATGAATAACGAGTTACAATTCTACTTTTTCTGATATTCAGTACTACAGTTAACTGCATCCCGCTGGATTGTTAGAAGATAAGGTATAGTTCAGAAGACGACGTTTCAGTTGACAATTCAAAAAATAGTGGCGCATGCCTGGACGACCTTGACGGAGATGTTTTTTCTCGCTTAAAAATTTGCCCGGCATTGTAAAAAGTTATTATGTTTCATGATATTGTCGAAAGTTTACGGAAAATTCTTAGTCCTGGATACTGAAAAGTTGGGTCAGCCGGGGTGCGAGGGATATGACGAAAACAACCTCACCTCCGGCCTAGCACAACGACTCACAGTCGTATGCGGTACTAGTCGGTTCGACTTCCCTCCCCTTCCGGCTCCGGTGGGGGAGGTATCCGTGGGGATTTCCGCACGAAAAACAAAAATAAAGGATACTGAAAAGTAATCCTAATTTCAGGCTCAGTGTAGAAAGTGTAATCATACTAAAACTCAATATAGAATCCGTTAAAATAGTTCCATTTCAATATACATGTGTAAAATTTAACAACAATCTTTTATTTTTTGTTATCACGAACAGTGAACCGGAGACACCGTAAAAATTGGTGTTAAAATAACAAGAAACAAAAACACTCTATTCACTATTATAATAAAGGATACAACCACGGTTGACACTTATCTGAATGTATCATAATATTATAACGAATCGTTTACGAAGGATCAAGGTCATTACACTTAATTGTCCTTGGGTTATTGTAACGTCTTTACAATTTCAAACTAAGTGTCGGTAGCTTAGTGGTTAAGGATTTCGAGAGAGGAGAGGAGGATCGAGAGTGGTTTGAATCCTGGCCATTACACTACCGACGTGAACCAACTCTTAGCACAAGCAATTTAGCTTAGTTGGAGAAGTAAGAGGGAATATTAGTAACTTCGGTTTTAATATTCTTTTCCAACAAAGAAAAAGTATTGTGTGATAGCCTGGGTTACATGCCCTAATTGCTTAGTAACTGAAACGACTAATATTTATCCTAATGCCTCTAATCAAACTAAATTCCTTCTGCTAGGAGTGGTTTTTATACTAGAGAGTGATAACCAATATTCAAAACTGTCACTTCTTCGTTAAACCTACCATAATACGGGTATTGTCGATGTTTTCATCTAGAATGTTTTATTTGTTCTCATTATACACGTAGAGAGGAACATTTAGCAACTAGATCGAGAGAGCCTTTGCAGCGGAGCACTCTTTGTCTCAACTGAAACAGCTAATGGTCGCCTTTATGTTTTATAACAAAGCTACTCCCAGCAGACGCAAGGATAGATTCCTGTTGTGAGAAAAACTTTTGCCTTTACGATCATGGTTTGTTTGAACTTTTAAAAGGTTTCCCCTTGTTTCACCGAATTATTAAATCGTTCAAAAAGAAGGTGTCTATATTATAAGTATAAAAAGAAGGAGTTTGATTTGATATCTCAACTGATCGACATAAGAACTAAACAGCAAATGACAACTAACGTGTAGTATTACCACAACCAAAAAATACCCATAAAGAGTTTGACGTAAATAATGTCTCATTTGACTTGCAACCCTGATAACTTTAAACAAGCTACTAAATACAATGGTGCACCACGTTCAGCAGAAACTGTTAGAGTCATCGTTACTGTTAATGTTAAATCTGACTTAAACCTCTTACCTTAGCCGGTAGTATGATGCAACTAAGCCTAAGTGTGGACGTAGGGATCCCAGTCCCACAAAGGCGATTAGTTTGATGGACTTTTAGGCTACCTACTCGTACAAGTTATAATATTTGATAGCCTGCAAGTCAGCAGAACGTTCCAATATGTCAGGATTTGTGAACAACGTATTAATTTAGTTACCTAGTTTTTAAAATATACCTACACGAGTTTGGTAATTTAAAATTGAAGTGAAAAATTGCTTGCTAAAAAGGTTATTATAAATTAGACGAATACTTAATAATGATAAAGAGGTCATCATAATCTCGTGTCTTGCTCGCACTGTATAAATTTATTATAAATAAAACCATATTAAAAAAAAGGATAATCGAGTTCACTGAGTTTCTTGCTGGTCTCTTCTCAGTAGAACCACCTACCGAACCAGCGAAAGAATCATTTTCCAATGATATATTCTATTTATTTGTTCTGTGATTGACATTATTGTAAAATTCTGACGTTCATATGTGCTCTTTATGTGCCTAAACTGAATAAATGAAATTTATTCTTTGATCCTTTGATTGAATAATAAATCAAAAACTAGTGTCAGTCGTTTAATTCATAATGTCAGTCTATGCGCTTTGCATATTCTACACTCACATACCTGACCTACAGTTTAGTGAGTTACTAATTAGTTTTATACGTGTAAAGTTAGATGGTATTAGAAATTAGTTTACAAACACAACACATACTCGTAAGAGCACTTTTTCATTTTAATTCTGACAGTTTTATTATTGGCTTCAATAAAATTGAATATGCCAACTACTCATATTAGAGTGTTCTCAATAAATGTGATATTCTCATAGATTTGTCTTTTGTTGGTTTGTTTATCCTAAATTAATCAGTAACTGCTATTATGTAAATGTCATAACAGCAGTAAATGTCATAAAAAGTTTTCATGACTTTTACCGCTGTCAAAAAATCTTCTGAAAATTCCGTGAGACGAAGCTGGCCCGGTTTCAATAATAAATATTGTGGAACAGTAGCAAGTTTCACAATATTCCATAGTAAGATCACAATTGTATTATTTAATGAGCAGTGTTAATGTTCTCTCAGGGTAATAAAATTATTAAAATGAATTTGTTACTGTACAGGCTTGTAAATAGCTAAGCTGTACAGGTTAACAAATAGTCGTTTTACTATAATTTAATGACAACATTAGATATCCTTACCATCCCGCGGTCAACAATTAAGCCCGGTACTGGCCGTTATTAATTTTCCCCACTTAAATCAATTTGTTGTTGTTGTAGTCTCATTGTTGGAAATAGGCTTTTAATTACACCTACTAAAGTAACGATTATCCTTTAAATTTTAAGGCACGGTATTAGGACTGTTTTTGATTATTAAAGGAATTTTTACAGCATTAAGTATGCTAACTATACAAATCGAATACATAGGGAAAAAGAATCTTCTCGGGCGGGACTCGAAAGGTTTCCATTAAAGGAAGTTCAGAAATTTTACTAGTAAATGAAAGTAAAGAAGTGGTATGAGAAAAATATGAGACTAAAGGTTCAAAGGATGGTTATGAGCGTTACTAATATATGTACAATAATAATTAATGAGTGACTGATGAGATAAAAGGTCGTATTTTTTTCCTATATTTGACTACTTCATATCATCTTTCTGCAGTAAAATACTCCCGAGGAGGGCCAGACCGTAAAGGATGGCCCTGGATCAGTCAGGTGCGAGGGATATGTCGAAGACAACTTCACCTCTGGCCTAGCACTACAACCCTCAGTCCGCGTCCGTTCAAGGCCGACATAACTTCCCCTGCCGGCTCCGGCGGGGGAGGTAACCGAGGGGATTTCTGCATGAGAAAAGAAGCAGTAAAATACTTCTTCTATCTGTGTCTATAGTCCCCTTTTTTCTTATCCATCTCCTTTGTCATAATGTTTATCAGTTCACCTTATTACGTTCGAGAATGCTTTTAAGATTGTCACTTCTATTTTCAGGTAAATCGGTACTCACTAATAATCACTCACTCATGAGCCGTCACATGGTCCCTTTCCCAGACATTCGCATTAAATATACGAGAATGAAAATAACTTTTCCATAATTAGGTCCATCTAGTGTAGGTATAAGCTCTTTAAATATGTCAAGCCATTTCATCGTAATAATACATTTTTGTTATATTTCATTGATATTAAATACTAAAGCCACGAAGAAGAAAGTCGTAATTTCCCAAAGGACCTATTAAATGTCCCCACAAATTCACACTGACTTTTAACAATGGCTGGTATTTTTCCAAGCCCCTTTATATTTGTTCAGTGTTGTTTAAGAGCTTTTTAATACATTTAGGCAAATTGTTGTCGAAAAAAGCGATAAGTGAATACGTACAATAAACAAGGGTGTATTCCAGAGATGGTATCGGCCTGTTGTAAAGTACGGTTGAATAGGCACGTTCCCATTTCTCGTAATATTCAGGTTAAAAGAAAACTCTCCTTGATGTAACACGGGCAACACAAAAATGTCCTCATTAGCCGACTGTTCATTGTATACCTAGTACTTGTTGGTAATTTATAGTTAAATGAAATTACTTTGCCAAAGAAAATGTACCTTTATCTCTGCCACTGAATCAGATCTGTACATTATCTTACATTGAAAATAGGCAAAGAGACCATTCAAGGTATCTTTTCAGCTAAAAAGGCGATCTTATTATGTGAAATTCTGAATACATTTCAATTACAAATTATTGTGTTAACTATCTAACTATACACAATCACGTATTGATTAAACTATTGAAATAAAACTTAAACACGAACACCAATAATTCACCATGATTCGGGTATTTTGAGATAACTTATACTTCAAACTATGTGACAACTACCATCGTGAGTCACACCGCGAACATGGCTGCAGCAAAGTGGGTGTAATACCTGACTTCGAAAAGTGTAACACCGAATACCAAGACCCCGTAAGTTTGCTAATACGAATCACTTAACAACGAATGCACGCCACCACGAAAAACGTAGCACCGAATGCACGCCACCACGAAAAACTTAGCACCGAAGTCATGCGATCTCGAATAACAGAAACCCTAATTCACTAATACGAATCACTTAACAACGAATGCACGCCACCACGAAAAACGTAGCACGGAGGTCATGCGATCTCGAATAACAGAACCTCTAAGGAGAAAACGTCTAAAAAATTTAAAAAAAATTATTGTCATTCCTATAATGTCTTTAAATTATGTGTCATCGAATTTTTTTTAAAAGATAAGGAGCTATTATTTTATGTTTTTTTTGTCTTTTCGAAGGGTACATGAGAAAAAATATTACTAATTGTTGCTTGTCATTCGTCCTGAGAATGCTTATTGCGGAAATTTGTAGTCAGTGATGATGGCGCCTTTGCAATTTCTAATGTCTAAAAAGAATAAAAATATGATCGATTTCGGTTTGTCCCTACGTACTTTTGATACAGTTTTTTTATTGGATAGAGTGATTCACGGGGAAGGTTTATTTTTTTTTAATTTATTACTTTATGCACAGTAATTTGTACAAAGGTGGACTGGTGAAGTAACACAAGGCGTGAGGGAAGGAAGCCGACCCAAAAAAGGATTTATCATGAGAGGTAAATCCTTAAAGGGTGTTTCTAACTTGCCATTGATGTACTTCAATAGTTGATTTGTATTTACTTTTGTAAAACTGAGAGCGAATCTATAGGATATTCCTATAAAGGAGGTACTTCAGTGATCTGTGGATATATCTATCTAATATATTTTCCATTCTTCGAAATATTCATTTAGTTGTTTGTCAAATGAATAAATAAATTTTTAGCAAAAAAATGGTCTTTTATTTTGTTTTTATCGTATAACAAATACACGACATATTAGTAGTATGTATACACGACATAATAGTATTAGTGAATTAGGGTTTCTGTTATTCGAGATCGCATGACTTCGGTGCTAAGTTTTTCGTGGTGGCGTGCATTCGTTGTTAAGTGATTCGTATTAGTGAATTAGGGTTTCTGTTATTCGAGATCGCATGACTTCGGTGCTAAGTTTTTCGTGGTGGCGTGCATTCGTTGTTAAGTGATTCGTATTAGCAAACTTACGGGGTCGTGGTATTCGGTGTTACACTTTTCGAAGTCAGGTATTAGGTACACCCCTGCAAAGCAGCCGAAACGTCGGGTTAAAAAGTAATAATAACAAATATATCGCGATAGAATCCGTAAAAAGTGGTTTTATTTCAATGAGTGACATTCGCGTAAACTTCAGAAAATATCATTCATATTAATTTATTACATCTTAGTAATAGCAACTATAAGCAAGCATAGAAATTATTTCGTACAAAATGAAACCCTCTTAGTTTAATTCTCATAAATAAAAAAGAAACAAAAAGACAAATAATTTGTTTTATTCCCTAAAAATAATATTTGTTATTAGATACAAAAGAAATTACCACGTTCAATTCAATTAAAATAATTTACCTTAAAAACTTTACTACGGGGATAAAACTTACACAAATTTACCTAACAGCATTGCGATAACTACAAAATGGTGATACTTACCACGGCGACATACACTGACGTCTCCTGCTAGTCCTTTGCTGCTACGAAGTTGATTTGATCAATCACGACGATCGAAGAAAGGGTGTATACAAATATAACAAATATGCGTTCGTGTGTAAGTCAATATGACCTATATTAGGCTTCTAGGGTTAATGCCAGTACCGTGGAAAAGTACAAGTGGATGATTCAAAATTATGTGTAGCGAATCTTATCGCTGTTGTTTGAATGTTCTCATTAATAATTAATAAGGTAGTCTCATTACAAATAATGAATCCAAATGTATTTCGGAAATAGTTCGTAAACGGAGCTTTAGTTTAAAGTTCCTGAATCGTAAGTAAATTTTGAACAAACAATTCTCGTTAAGCTTTAACTAGAGGAATAAATACACTTGAAAATAATAGCCAGAATGTACAGCATTTGGTAGTCAGAATTATTTCTAGGAATTAACATAAATTTCACAGTTTAACTGTTACAATGTAAATGCAATTATGTCAACGGAGCATTGCTAGCTTTATCTTTGCATCTCGTTGAATAACCGGCTGAAGTCCATACCGTATATTTCACGGAATATTTCAATAAAATTTTGACTTTCATATTTGGCAGTGTGTAATGTATTTCTTTATTACTTGACATACAAAAGATAATTGCCGTCTTAATCCACAACTTTGTTTCAAACATAACAGATCTATAAAAGTAAGATATGAAGATAAAAATAATAAGATACGTAATAAGTTGAGTGATTATGGAAAAGAATAAAATAAGATAGAATTTCAATATCAGATTTTTTTTTTCATTATATTGAGTGATTATGAAAATAAATAAAGTGCTTAAACCAAGTAATACAACATTTCAGCAAATTCTTATTTTGCAGGTAAAATTTAGAACAGCAAGACTGCGATACTATTTGAACGTTCTATTTTTATATTCTTTTTTAAATTACGCACAACATCTATCTTCCCCTAAACCTACATCTCTTCTAAGTTTTGCCATATATAACAGTATTGTACAACATAAGAATGAGAAAATAAGCCAATGCGTACCTATAAAACATTTAAACTTTCATGATACATACGTTCCAACAAATTCTGGGATTTCCTTTGTAAACAAACTTGGCAGAGGTAAACACATTGGGACCGTTTAAGGTATATTACTAAGGTGAACATTTGCAACAACCTTCCTTAGCTTAGCTTAGTAGTTAAGGAACCGGCCTTGCTATCGAGAGGTCACAGTTCTTTTTTAAAATTAAATTTTATAGGACACGTCAATTTGAATTCTAGACAATAGCCATTAGCTCAGCCGTCGGGAGGTTTTAAAGGGAATACTTGAAATGCTTGAAAATGGATTGAACAATAAATAATTCTTAAAAAAATGCTACACATTGCATCAATCTGCGCATCCAGTCTGTCTCAGCCACCTTTTTCAGGTCCACCTGACTAGGGTACGTTTAAGTACTCGCTACGTATTTAAGTACTCGGAAAACCAGATCCTCAAATTCATCAATGGTGGTTGAAATATAATATAAACATATTATAAAGCAAGGATGTTTAACAGGAACTGTAGAACTTATATTATAATATTCTTAGATCGTTACAAAATTATTCAAGTCGGAGAATGAAAAGGTGGTTCGGTCCTACCAGCCTGAGAAGTCATGTAACTTCAATTAGCTCTAAAAATGGAAAATAGGCATTGATTCCTTCGTTGCACCTTCTCTGAGCACGTTGAGTTTTTTAGGAGATGGGAGAGTAGTTGTCCTCTGTACCCTATCTGGCGCCTCTTTTGCTTTCATTATCACCTCACAAATAGAAGTGGTGCACCATGTACCAAACCATAAGATCACCATTCCAGATATTGTCGCTCCAGAAATAGCTGTCCCAATTTTGACGACCTTACTTTTTCACAACCAAGCATGAAAGAACTCTAAATCGTAAAAAGAAGAAAACACATGTTCTTAACCGTGTGATAAAGAAATTAAGTTTGAGGCAGCATTTTATATTTCGCCCGTATACGAGTGGCACCGCATTCCATTACGCATTTTTCTGGATATGAAGGAAGGAGGGATTATTTGAAACACTCCTAAAAAGCTCTTTCACTCGCCGCCGTGCGGTGGAAATGGTAAAATACAGTCAGAGAGAGAGAACTCCTCTTTGCAACTACAGAGGTTACAATATGTTCGTAACCTGAGGACTACCAATGCACGCCGCTGCAATCTTATCGATTGCGTCTAATAAGTATCTAATAGTTAATAAGTTAATCTATTCTAGAGATGACAACAGTATGACAGGAGAAGCCAACCTGTTTATTATACAAAAGATACCGCTGCTCCTATGAAAGAAACCAAATGTGGGCAGAGAAACATCCGGTTCCGGTAGATTTCGTCAAATCGAAAGAAATCGGCCGCGTGGACATCAACTCCAGTGGTCAATTTGGAATTATCTAAATCACCTGCGGACACAAGCTGGCTACAAGGAATATATGGCAAAATGAGGATATACGGGCCCATCCCAGTCAATACCGTACTTGCTCTCTTGCCCACTGCGCCCCTCTACCAGTGTGTAAGGCAACGAACAACGATGTGGCTGTGGTCGATGAAATTCAACATAAAACTGGAACTGGCAAAGAAGAGGGCGTGAAAAAAAGTCACTACGCCGGGCTAACTATTTTCATGGTGCTCTCGATGTATTCTAATTTACTAGCTTTTGCCCGCGGCTCCGCCCGCGTGGATGTCGGTTATCGCGACCAAAAATAACTCGTGTCCTTTCTCATGGTCTAATCTACCCCTATACCAAATTTCATCAAAATCGGTTCAGTGGTTTAGGCGTGACATACAGACAGACAGACAGAAAGACAGACAGAAAGACAGACAGAGTTACTTTCGCATTTATAATATTAGTATGGATTCAGTTCGTAAGTGGTAGTAGAATGCTTTAAGAATTGGGTAGGAAGGAATGATATTTAAATCATTATACTCGTAACTGATGAACATTACTACATGATTAAATTTTTAATTTTTATTGTAATGTTTAATGTAAGTATTGAGTTAAATTTTTCAAAATTCTTTCGCAATACTATAATAAAATATTATAAAAATACTATAATAAAATAAACAGAATTATTCTATGGGCTTGGTAAAGCCTATAGAATAATTCTGTTAATTTGCGTAATTATTTGATATAATTGATAATTACGAGTATAACGATTAGTTCGAGCTATTCAGAAGCAAGGTCCATTCACTAAGTAACTGATTCCTTGTGATAGCACTATCAGTGCTATCACTGTAAGATATTTACAGCAACATCACAGTATAACGAGAGATCTTACAGTAGTTCATCGCGTTTGATGTTTGCGGAAATGCCGCCTTTTGCAGATTTGTCAGGGTTGTCACTTCAGTTTTTATATATAATTTTTCTGTAATATTCTATATATAATCCCTATTCGTTCTCTTTGTTCTGTCAAGGCACATCAACTCCCGCTAATTTATATTACTAGGTGATGCCCGCGGCTCCGCTCGCATGATGTCGGCTATTGCGACTTTTGGTTATATCTCCGGTTCTACTCAACCAATTATGATCAAGCAAACGTAATATTTTAAGTCTGAGTTTTTTGGATTTTGGTTTTGATTTCGGTTTCAAATTCGATTTCGTTTTCGATTTCGAATTTCTATTTCGATTCCGACTTGAATTTGGATATTGATTCGGGTTCGGGTTCGGGGTTGGATTCGGATTCGAATTTCGCTAATCGCCGGGATCGCTAAATTGATGATATATTCTTAAGGAGCCTATCCACGATCAGTTCGCCTGCAGGTTCTAATCGTATCGGGCGGCTTGCAGTCCTAAGTCGACAGCGCCTACACACGAAAGCGATTTTGGCCTGCCGGCCATGCCCTGCTGTCAGTTTTGCGGCTACACACGATCAGTTGGGTGGGATTGCCTGCCGGCAATTTTTTGTATGATATCGGGATTGACGACCATGTTACCGACGATCAAAGATGGCGGACTTGAGATTTAAAAAAAAAACAAATTTAGTCACCCCGGAAACCTCCGGGGTGACTAATTACGTATAATAAAATCCATTTAGCGATCCAAGATGGCGGACTTGAAATTTCCCACAAAGTCAACATGAGCATCGTTTTCGAGGTTTTCAGAGTTGCTAATTACGAATATATCATCCATTTAGTCATCTTGGATTGCTACATGAATAACATATTCGTAATCAGCAACCCCGAAAACCTTGAAAACGATACCCATATCGATTTTAGTCAAAATTTCGAGTCCACCATCTTGGATCGCGAAATGGATGTTATATTCGCAATCAGCGACCCCAAAAACCCTGAAAACGATACCCATATCGATTTTTGTGAAAATTTCGAGTCCGCCATCTTGGATCGCGAAATGGATGTTATATTCGCAATCAGCGACCCCAAAAACCCTGAAAACGATACCCATATCGATTTTTGTGAAAATTTCGAGTCCGCCATCTTGGATCGTGAAATGGATGTTATATTCGCAATCAGCGACCCCAAAAACCCTGAAAACGATACCCATATAGATTTTTGTGAAAATTTCGTGTCCGCCATCTTGGATAGCTAAATATAGAAAACAAAAAAAAAACAATTTAGCAAACAAAACGAGCTTTGAAAAAAAAATATGTGATTAGTGTGATTACAAAAATGAGACAGCCCTGAATCCTTAGTACCGAGTAAAATGTATGGGCGTACCGAGTAATACCCCGTCCCCCACCACCCCTCTGCCCCCGCACGATTGCTCTGTCTAGACGGCTTCGTTGACCGGCTGTATGTAGTATGAATCGTTAGACTTTGGCAACATCTTCAAGGCCCAATCCAACCCCACCTGCTAATCGGTACATCTACAGAATGACGGACAAGGCGCCTTGGTTTGAGGTGAACCAATAAGAAAGCCGAAAGGATTAAAATATCACAGTCGTATTGCGGTATTTCAATATGTTGTCGATGCGTCAACGTGTACATGAATGTATGAAATCGATGTTCTAATAAACCTGAAAGAATCGGCTTACAACCGCACACTGCATCCTGGCAGTTCATTCGATTGCTGTGTAAAAAGGATTTGTTGGAACAACCCGGCAGAACTACAATATTCTCACTGACAATGGTTTTGAACTGTTTTGATGTACTCATATGGATATGAATGTTTGTTCATTGTTCAGTAAGGATGTAAGTGGTCCTTGATTTGTAGTTTGATACTTAATATTGGTTTTATTGTTTTTGCAGCAGGCACTTGTAGGCTATCGGGTATTGCAGTTTGTAGAAAAAGGATTTCTATTAGCTGCCTACTATAGAAAATGTACTTGGGATTTCGTAAATGTTTTCAAAGCTCAATTACCTTCAACAATGTAATATAGAATATAGAAATTTTGATTTGTAACCAAAAAAATTACACTTTTAAAATGGTTTTACTAGTCAAGCTCTTTGATTTAACACCCATATTAAGTGACTTGTCAAACATTTTTCCCAGCTTTTTAGCAGCCCCACCGATTGCCATTGAACATAATTATTTTGTAATGGGCACGTAATGCGCTCATTTGAGACCCCTTACAAGTATATTTGTAGACATTCGGTTATTTTTCGCCACTTTCACTCCCCCTCCCCTGCCCCCACCCACTTTTAGACGGCTCGCGCTCAACCAGTTTTCATCGAACATGTCTAAGAATACTTGCACTTACGTCAACTTTAATACAAACAAAAACTAAATTGAAATCACTTCATCCTTTCGGGAGCTATGATGATCCACAGACAGCCAGACACGTCAAACTTATAACACCCCTCTCTTTTCACTCGGGGGTTAAAAACTGCGCTCGAGGCCGGTAATTCTTTTTCAACAAGAGGCATCGCACCGCGGATACATCCCCAAAAACCCTAATCTCGTGGGAGCATCTGGATTAAAAGCAGCCTTATTGAATTTTGGAAATCGAATCACCAGTTTTTTTTAATAGTTTAGTCGTGACTAATAAATGAATCTTTCCCCTATAAAATATTAATAGTATTAACACACTAAATATCCTATTAATTAGTGTAATAAACAATCGCAAATGTGCTCAAATCGTGGCAATACGCCAAACAAGCGCAGGCAGTCATTTAAATTGCACGGACATTGAGATATTGCACGGAGCGCCATGCAAACGTTCCGCACACAAATACGCAGCTAAATCATCTTTGAAGTCAAACTTGATTTAACTCCTGTATTTCTTGCTATAATCGTTCAGTACATATTTGCTTTCACAAGACACACAAGACTTAGGCCCGTATTTTAGAATGACAGCCTAAATCACGATTTATCTGATTGTATAGACAGATTGATAGTTTGCCATAATGGTATGAACAATCTGTACTCAGATAAATCGATATTCAGGCTGAGTGTCATTCTAGAATACGGGCATTATAATTCTTTACTAATTCATACGTGATTCAGTCTTTTATGGTACGTGAAAAATGTCGATACCGTCACACTCAGGATCACTAAGAGTCGGCGTTTAGAATCATGATCTGATGTCTTAGACAATCTGAGATGTCACTTAACGATTTTTACTGTCAGGGCCTCGATTGTGCAAAAACCAAACTAAAGTGGTGCCACCGCCAATGCAAAAAAAACGGCATTAAATAATAGACTTTAAAGCAATGCCATTAAAGTTAAAAATTAAATGATTTTTGCAGAGTAATTGAAAAAGCGAAATTAAGTCTAAATAATGTCATTTTTGCAGTGACTGCGGCACCATTGGTTTACTTTTAGTAGAATTTGTGGGCCAGATTTGATGAAAATGTATTGTCAATATTAGGTGAAAGAAAATGGCAGGTTCACTAACAACCAGCACCTCATATACGACAGACGAGGCTCTAGCGCAGGTTTTTTTTTGGAGTTTGCAGGTGCTCTTGGAAAAGCCAACACACCAATGAAAAACATTAAGCAAACCTCGGGCTCCAAAGTATGAAGGAGAAGAATGAAGGATGATGATGGTGACAAGGTACAATCAAACAACACACACTTCGATATTTAATTATATGTATAAAAGTACCTTGTGGCAGAAATCGAGACTACTCTCTCGGGAGTACCCGATTGGGGTCGACTAAACCTGGTACAGTTCAACCCCACAGAGACACAAGTATGTGTATTCACCGCTAAGAAAACCCCATTTATTGTAGCGCCGCAATTCCTGGGCACACGGCTTACCATTGCCCCGAGTATCAGGATCCTAGGCGTCGACATTTCAAGTGATGTCCAGTACCGCAGTCATTTAGAGGACAAGGTCAAGCTGGCATCAAAGAAACTTGGAGTTCTTAACAGGGCGAAGAAGTACTTCACTGCGGGGCAGCGACTTCTTCTTTATAACGCACAGGTTCGGCCCCACATGGAGTACTGCTGTCATCTTTTTGCCGCCCGCATGCCAGCTTGAACCTTTCGACTCGGTGCAAAGACGTGCGTTGAGGCTCGTCGACAGTCCCATACTCGCAGGCGATGTGAAACCTCTCAGCCTCAGGAGGGACTTTGCCTCACTGTGTGTTTTTTACCGCATATATTATATAATGGTTTGTGCTCAGATGAATTATTTGACATGATGCCCACAGCTACATTCTATTATCGCACCGCTCGCCACAGGCAGGGAATTCATCCCCACACATTGCATCCGAATACGGTGGGCACCGTGTAGTATGAAAGGAACTTCATCCCACATACGCTCAAGCTATGGAATAAACTCACTGCCATGGTTTTCCCAAGCGACTACAATATGGGGTTCTTCAAGAGGGGCATTAGAAGGTTCCTTCAGGGTAGGCAGTACGTAGTGGGTGCCACCACTGTGGCGGCGATGATGACACGGCGCAGCACACCCTAGAGGAGTGCCCCGCGTGGGCTGGGGAGCGCCGTGCTCTCATCGCCGAAGTGGGGCGGGACCTCTCGCTGCCGGCCGTAGTTCTGTCTATGGTCGACGGCGGCGATGAGGCGTGGGTAGCGTTTCAGACCTTCTGTGAGACGGTTATCTCGCAGAAGGAGGCGGCGGAGAGGGAGAGGGAATTTGACCCACTTTCCCTCCCACAGCGCCGCAAGAGAACCGGGGCTCGGAGGAGGCGGTACCACCAACTCCACCCCCTAACCGGGCCGGGCAGTAGACGCGGGGGCGTCTGCTGCCCTTACATAGGCCTCGAGGTTAAAGGCGCACGTCGTGTCGCGTGTGCCTTACCAAGAAGGACTTCTGCCGCACCAGAGACGGGCCTGCCGTCGATCAGTGGCGGACGATCCATACGACGATGGCGGAAGATGTTGTTTCCGCCATCGTCGATATGTGGTGACGACGGACACCGTGGTGGTTTAGTGGGTAGTCTGGTAGTTCCTTCGGAGGCTAGGAGTCCCACACGAAGCCCGCTCCCTGTCCCCGTGGGGGGTGAGCGAAGTGCTTAAACGCATTCCACCACGTAAAAAAAAGGGTAGGCAGTACGAGTGTAACGCCCCTGGTGTTGCATACGTCCATAGGCCGCGGTAACCACTTTCCATCACCTAAGTGGTATAAAAAAAGTAAAAAATTCAATTAAAAATTTAAAAAACCCCCGTCACAAAAAACACCTCCAAAAAGTTGAAAATAAATGAATAAATTTTAATTCAACGGCTGCCATGTCGGGGGACCTTAACTGGTTAAGTACTCCTTTATATCGTAAGGTCCCCCGACATGGCAACCGCTGAATTAAAATTTATTCATTTATTTTCAACTTTTTGGAGGTGTTTTTTGTGACGGGGGTTTTTTAAATTTTTAATTTAATTTTTATTTTATACTTTTTAAATTGATCTACTAGTCAAGCTCTTTCATTTGATACCCATATTGAGGGAATTATAAAGAAAGATGTATTCCAACATGTTGTGGCGGCGGCCATCTTGGACCGATTTTTTTCAAACATAGCTAAGAACACTCCCGACTCATATACCTTTCAAACAAAAAAAACTAAATCCAAATGGGTTCATCCGTTTGGGTGCTACGATGCCACAGACACACACACACACACACACACACACACACACACAGACACGTCAAACTTACCGTCGTTTTTGCGTCGGGGGTTAAAAAATAATATTCCGCAATAACATTTTGGCCTTCATAGTAGTGTAAATAATATTAAAATTTTTATTTAAGATTTGTCTGGCGGTTCGACAGCGGATTTATCCGCCGTACAAATCCGGTCGTGTAGAGGGCTCCAAATGGACCGATGATTCGACACCGTACCGTCAAAACTTTTGATGGTTCTGCGTAAACCATAAATTTTTCCCTTTTCTTTATATCCGTCTTTAATTATTCTAATTTATCCTTTATTGCACACATACAGTACTAGATAATTTATAACATAATATAACAAGAAAGATATACAAAGGAGAGCTTAACTTAATATGAGTTCTCTTCTCTCCCAGCAAAACTTTGAACTGCAGAGAAGTAGAAATGTTAGTGAAGGGATGCGAAGTGTACATGACTTTCCTCAATAGTGTTATTTTGAAATTGCTTTTTTCCTAATTTAAATTTTAATTCTGATTCTAATTTTCAATTTTAATCTAAACATTTGATTTTAATTGTGATTTTAGTATGTAGGTACTTATTGATTATGATTTTGAATTTCGATCTTGGTTTTTTTTTTTTAATACTTTATTTATTTATTTATTTACTGACAATCTAAACCCAACATATTCAATCTTTCGGAAAAGTAACATTTTTAATTTGGTTGAATCAAAATTGAGGGATGGTGACATAAGTGGAGCATCGAGATTGCTTTTTCGTAGCGATGTAGAGGTGCCGTGCTCTCCGAAAACCCTCGCTGGTCTGCGGAGCAAGCATCTGTCGCCTGCGGATGGCCTTTCTTTTCCTGAGGCGCCTGACTCGGACCCTGATTGCCTGTGCGTAACGGCCAAGGAAGTGTTGGCAGCCGTTGGCTCCTTTCGAAGTGGCTCTGCAGGCGGCCTCGACGCGTTGAGCCCACAACATTAAAAGATCTTTTGGGGCCAAGCGCCGGGGAGGCTGGTGAGTCACTTCTGAAGGAGCTAACGGCTCTCATGAATTTAATGCTCTCCGGCAGTGTGGACGACGCCATCATAGACATTTTGTACGGGGCTAATTTGTGTGCCCTACGAAAGAGAGCTGATGGCATTCGTCCTATTGCCGTGGGTTGCACATACTGGCGTATGGCAGCCAAACTCTGCTGTCAATTTTATAAAACCGATTTGGCCACGAAGTTCCAAGCCCTCCAACTCGGTTTTGGTTCAAAGGGGGGCTGTGAGGCTGCCATACATGCCTTGTCAACCTACCTTGGTACCAGGAAAAGTGAGGTCATTCTCAAGGTTGATGTGAAGAATGCTTTCAATTCTGTGAACAGGGATACCTTGCTGACCCAAGCAAAATTAGAAACACCCAAAATTTTCAATTTTCTTTGGCAATGCTATAGATATCCCTCTAAATTACTATACAAGGATAACCTTTTGGAATCCGCTGTTGGTTGTCAACAAGGAGACCCTCTTGGACCGGTAATTTTCAGTCTAGCAATCCAACCCATTATTCGGCGCTTAAATTCAAAATTTAATGTATGGTACCTAGACGACGGGACTCTAGGAGGAGATGCAGAGACAGTTTTACAAGATTTGGCTTTTATTAAAAAAGAATTTAAATTAATTAGTTTAGAACTAAATGACAATAAATGTGAAATTTTTTTAAATGACCTTTCGGACAAAATTTCTACTTTCTCTAAATTTAATTCATTGACTCCTAATATTAAAATTATAGAAAAAGATTCTCTACTCCTCCTAGGGTCTCCAATACTGGAAGATGCCTACACCTCATTTATAGAGGATAAAATTCAAAATTTTAGTGATATATCGGACCGTCTACTTAAAATTAATATACACTCGGCCTTCACTATTCTTCGGCATTGCCTTTTTGTCCCCAAATTTACCCATGCGCTCAGATCAACACCATTTTGGAAAAACATAACAGTTTTGGAAAAAATGGACAAAATTATAGAAATTACACTCAGTAAAATTTTAAATGTGGCTTTGAATGACCGAGCTTCACTACAAGCGTCTCTGCCGATTCGCTTAGGTGGGCTAGGTATTCGGAAAATTTCAGATGTCAGCTTACCAGCGTTCCTGTCTTCGGTCTACAGTACGGAAGAATTAACTAGGAAAATTCTTGCACCTACACTAGTTAATTCGGAAGTATTCTGCAAGACCGATGCAGTGAATGCTTGGAAAATTGCATGTCCAAACACGGATCTCCCAGGGAACCTTTTCTCACAGCGTCAGTGGGACGGGCAGCTTAGTTAGACAGAACCTATTAAATACTTGCTCTAATGCTGCTGAGCGTGCCCGTTTACTGGCGGTTGGAGTGTGGAAATCGGGTCTTTGGTTGCAAGCTCTTCCGTCATCTAACATAGGGACTATGTTAGACGACACTACTTTCCGCATCGCCACGTGCCTCCGATTAGGCGCGCCGTGTGTTTCTCGGCATCGATGCCGTTGTGGAGAAGCAGTTGACCGACTCGGACACCATGGCCTGTCGTGCTGCAGGAGCGCTGGGCGAATGCCACGGCACGCCAGCCTCAACGACATAATCCGCCGTGCTCTTGTCACCGCCGGTGTGCCAGCCGTGCTTGAACCTAACGGTTTGGCGCGCGACGATGGCAAGAAACCGGATTCTATGTCGTTAATGCCATGGAAAATGGGTAGGGCCCTGGTGTGGGACGCAACGTGCGTCGACACCATTGCCCCTACCCACATACCTGGCACGGCTGGCTGTGCCGGTGCCGCAGCTGCTTTCGCAGAGGCTCTCAAACGGCGCAAATACTCCAAACTCATTGGAGACTATGAATTTGTGCCGTTTGGAGTCGAAACGTTGGGGCCTTGGGGCCCGAGCGCTCGCAATCTCTTCGGAGAGATTGCGAAGCGTATGGTTGACGCTTCTCGTGACCAGAGGGCTGGCCTCTTTTTAGGTCAGAGAATAAGCATTTCCATACAACGTGGCAATGCTGCCAGTCTTCTGGGAACGTTGCCACAAAAGGCATGCGATGCGATGCGGAGCAATTCTACGACGCGTTTTAATTTTAGTCTTAGTTTTAGTTTTTAATTGGTTTCTTTTATTTTATTTGTAATTAGTAGTTTTTTAGTATATAATTATAATGTATTCTGTAAATTTTAATTTAATTTTACTTTTGATTTTTAATTCGGATTTTGATCTTTTTTTTTTTAATTAGATTTTGGTATTAATTTTATTTCGTCTAAGTTTAAGTCGTCGTAATTTAAGTCAATCACACCAGTGTAAATATAAAATATAAAAATGCAAACGACAAGACGACATAAGATGAATGAATCATTAAAAGCTATTTCAAAAGTTACAATTTATTTTAGACATTCACCAAAAAAAAATATTTCATTTTAATTTCAAAATTGAATTCTGAGTCTGATTTTATTTATTTTGTCATTTTATTGTATGTGTATCGAATAAGAACAAATATTAAATTAATGATATTATTTATGCCTAGGCTCCGCAATCACAAGGTACTTGTACTAACACTACAATAGCAAATTACTTCAAGAATCAATACTTGATTCTCTTTACTATCGTAATAGTCTTTCTACAATAAATTTCTTCTCCATACTATACCTATATATCTGTGCTCACGAGAATTTTTAATTTAAAACCGACCGCTACCCTGTGGGAGCGGAAAAAAGGAAAATTGTAATGAATGGTTGACCCGTAGGTACTCTTGATATTAAATGACTTTAAAAATACATATGTTTTAGCAGAGATATGGGCTTTGGCCTTTTGTGATGAGACTGGCCGTGTGTTGTCACTAAGATTTATGGTAAACCTTTTTTACACTGACACAGAAAAAACAATAACAGCATTTTAAAATTGTGAAAATTAAAATGGCAGTACTTTATACAATTTTGTTTATTTTTTTAGGTCCAATTATGTACGTGACATTTTTAGCTCCAATAGATATTAATTTTTAGCCTAGGTTAGTAGCAAATAAGCCTGATCTTGACCCTAGGTTATGAGTTATGAGTTTAAAGAGACCAATAAAATAAAGGAACGGCGGAAGGTACATAGTATGTCATCTCGTAACCGCATGAAGCATTATACTTTATCCCGATGCCTAATGTTACGGAAAGGGTGTTAAAAGTAACATACTTTTTTAATTATTATTTGAGTAAATAAATGAATAATCCACAACATTCTACACAACGCTATCTAGACCATTGGTAAACATACTTAGATACTTTTTTTTGTAAATACATACATTTTATACATAGAAATAGCCATATTCATGCATACAAATATTTGCACTGAGCGGGGATCGAACCCGCGCTTCCTGCATGGCAGTCGCCCTGACTGTGTGATGTAGTGGAAGTAACCCTAAATTATTTTTTCTGTAAGTAAAAATATGTCAACGCCATCGTTTACCTAACCAACCTTGCTCCTACCGACATGTAGAAACCATTTTCTACGTATAGAGAGCGATGCGAACCAGGTTTAGTTACTGCCTTGAAAAACTGGTTATAGTATTAGGTTAACTAGTTAGGTTACCTACACACGTATAATTGAGAGCCTTATCCTGGGATAAAAAAATCTGATACGTGCTTGATTTATTCTTCGATTAGAACAGAATTATGATGATCAATTCTACGTTCTAATGATGTAAAAGTGTATTGAATAACACACTTGTACTTTTCCACTGACTTTATTTCTAGACCTGACCGGTTTCGCCTTACGGCATTCTCAAAGGTTCACATTGATGTTTTAAAACATCAATGTGAACCTTTAAAGTATAAGTGTGTTATTCAATATGTGTAGCAGATTCCACCAAGCGCCATCAATCTACAGTATAAACAGATGTAAAAGTGATTATCTTGACGTTCATAACTGTTACTTAGTAACATATTATGTATACCTATGAATGAAGATTATTTTGACTTTATTTAATTGAGTGATTGCATTTTAGTAACTGAGCCATCTGAAAATATTCTTATTTTTACTTTTTTATATAGGACACGCCAATTTGACTTCACCTCGCATGATGGTAAGCGAAAGGTAAAATCTCGGAAAGAGGGTTACCATCGTAAACATGTTAACAGTTGTGGCACTAGGCTTGAAGGCCTGAGGACGGTGAGTTGGCTGCTCATCGTCCTTACAGAAGCAGGCCCATGATGGCAGCGTGACGTGACGGACTCACGCACGCCTCCCCCCTCCTATGAAGCGGGATGATACCCGAAAACCCCCCATAGACGCGGGATAGCACCCGAAGCACCCCCTAGACGAGGCCGCATTAAAGCCGTGGGTCTGTTGGGAGCCCTGGGACATCCTTCCGAGGGCTTACCCGGGGCTCCCAACTATAGGCTGCTGGGCGATACCGTGGGGGTTTTAGTCGGTAGGAGTCCGGCATAACATCCATGAAGGATTTCCACCACGGTCAAAAAAAAAAAAAGGGTGAAGGCCTCATCAGATGCCTTTTCACGCCTCGCTTAAAGGACCCGGGACTGTAGGAAGAAGGAAACACGTGAGCTGGCAGGGAGTTCCAGGTCTTAATGGTGCGGCATAGGAATGAGTTACTTTAATAAATTAGTTTCACTTAAACATGGCTTGTGACTCAGTATTCCACTGTTCCCCGTGATTATGTTCCACGAATCTCTCGTTTAATCAAGAGTAACTGTTTTAATTTTAAGTCGATGTGTCTCGGTACGTGTGACTGTAATTATTGAGGGCTCATAGGGATTATAAGATGAGTATTGTGGTTCTGCCTATGTTCTCTGTACTTGCGTTTCAACCTTTGCACCACTTTGTTTAAACTAAGAGTAGGTTTCAGGGATAAGAAACACTGCGCTTGGGTAAACAGATCGAGGATACATTGTTCTGGAGGATGAAGATATTTGACAATATAATGAAAAATTGTGGGACTTGTGAAGTGCCGGCAGAAGTGAAAACAGTCTATCTAAAAGTAAAACGTCATAAAAAAGTGTAGGTACATGTGAATGGTCACAATCTGTCACAATTTGAACGTATAGGGTTAAAAAAATAACTTGTGAATTGTATCGTCGGCTGGCGTGCGCGGCTGATGCTGTTGCTGACGTCAGTGCGACCAGACGTGACGACGCAAGTTCAAAATTTAGCTCATCCAAGAAAACTGCACAATGCACCTAAAGTAACCAGACTTCTTTAACCAGAGTAACTCAATTTAAGTACGAGTATCTGAGTCACTGGGTCACTGATGATCTAAATGACAGTTTAGACATAGAAAGAGGTTCTCTTCGTTCGCAGGGCGCTGGCTGTCCGAAGCAATATATAGATCCGTAGATTTGCTCGGTGTACCACTGACGAAAAAATTACCCTATTTAGGGCCTATTGCCAAACGTTTTATACGTGCAGTCTATGGTTTACATATAGCAGAGGACATACGAGGAGCAAGGGTTGATGGCTTTCATGCTATCATTCGCAAACGAAGTGCATCACTCTTGCGGAGAGTACGCGGGAGCTCACACAGCATCGTGAGCGTATTGTGCGATAGGTGGGACTGTCTTATGCTGGGGCACTGGGTGCGATTGCACGTGATGTAGCCAGTGTCCTAGTAGTTTGGTGGGCTCAACTTTACCTATGTTATTTTTATTGTTACTAACACTAATATAAAGGCTATTGTTACTAACACGGTATGGACCCTGGTCCGAAATAAATGATATTTATTTTATTTTATTTAATAATGTTAACGCTTTAATAACCACAATATTGACTGTTTGCTCACAACAGTAATCTAATCAGTCAATATTGAATGTACGGTAAACAATTTTAACTCAATGTGTATCAATATAAGTCCAAAACAGCAGAAACACAAAAACATTCATTTAATCTTAGATTACTAACCGTAAACGACATAGAGGAAAATGCTGTCACTTTCAATCTGATTAACGTAATCTGGTATTTCTCCTGATGCTCGAGTGCTGTGCGTGGCTGTACCCAGTGTGCTCAGCAGTAAGTAAACTTGTACTTTTTAATCTGACTGCTGATAAAGAATGTACAGTCAGAGTCAGAAATGTCTTGACTACAAAGTTTCAAATTGATCTTTAAACTTTCTAATTAAAAGCAAATCATAACGGTTGATTGATTTAAACTAGCTTTTGCCCGCGGCTCCACCCGCGTGTGTGTTGGTTATGGCGACCAAACATAGCCTATGTCCTTCTCATGGTCTAATCTATCCCTATACCAAATTTAGTCAAAATCAATCAAAAATATTGAACAGAATTTAAGGTGAATCTAATGGTATCAATCGGTGATTGAAATGTAAGTAAATATGTCCCAAAGAGAGAGGGATTGTAAATGCGAAAGTAAGTCTATCTATCTGTCTGTATGTTATGCTTTCACGCATAAAATCACTGAACCGATTTTTAATGAAATTTGGTATAGGGGTAGATTAGACCTTGAGATCCTTTCTCAAGGTCAAATTTACCCATATGCTTTGTTTGGTCGCGATAACCAACATCCACGCAGGCGGAGCCGCGGGTAAAAGCTAGTATCCTGATAGTTACCACTTCCTAAGTTAAGTTATTAAGTTCTGAAAATGTTATAGGTATTGCATGTCAACGATTTTCAGAGATTAAAAACTCCTTGGAAAGCGATGTGCAAATCACTGCCGTTCTACGCTTTGATAATCGCACAATGCGGTCACAGCTGGGGCTTCTGGACGCTGATGACCGAAATGCCTTCGTACATGAAACAAGTTCTCGAAGTTAATATTACAGCGGTACGTTGGATATACGAATATTTAAGTGGTGATAGATGAGAATAATGACAATATGTAGAACGGTAAGATCACCTCGCGGTTTTATCCGTGTAAGTCCAAATGCTAGTCTTTTATATATCTGGCAGTGTAACTTAGGCAAAATAGAGTACAAACATTGCTAACAATATTACGAGATAATGACAAAAAAAATTCAAGAATAACAATGCTACTACTTCATGCCATGTTGGTGTTAAATTAATACCGTTAACAACACTCAATACACCTCTTCCTACCCCTTCAGGGATCTAAAGGCTTCTACGAGTCTGAACAATAGACATTGACATTTGAAGCAATATCTAAATGCAAAAATAGTTTCGATATCTATATGCTATTTTGCCCCCACCCAATACAAAAATTGATTGTAATTTAAAGACGAGCAAATCAACACTATACCTACATAAGTATAGTCGATCGATAGTAAGCCCAGGATATCCAATACCAATGATACGACCGTAAATACAATATCATATACATAACTTTTATTTTCTCCTGTTAAGAATAATATAGGTTTTGTCGAAATACAATTTATTTGTATCGTTACCGGATCTAGAGGCTAAGACAAAATAAGACGAAACAAGAATAAAAGAATTGTATTCAACGTCACTGAGAGATGTTTTTCTACCAAGAACCACACACTTATTGATAATATTCGGTAATTAAAATATTCTAAGACACATGTAAAACACAATCGACCAATGTCTAGCTTATAAGGATCCGCTTGCTAGGTTTCAGTATGCGGTACCTGGTTCAAATAAAACATTAGAGTACTCATAATAATAATAATGATCTCAACTCTGTAACCGATTGCATGCGATACTTTCCCTTGGGGTCATAATATAGATAGATAGATAGATAGATAATTCTTTATTGTACATCAATATTGTAACAGATTTTTGCACAGATATAGGTACAATTACAGTTAAATGCACAATGGGCGGCCTTATCACTAAAAGTGATTTCTTCCAGGCAACCTTAGGATGGACAGGAATGAAAATTATATAATGTAAGTGAGTATTGATGTAGTTTCATAAGCATATGAAAGAGTGTGTTACGTGAAAAATATACCATAATACATAAATACATATATAGTTAAAGAAATACATAAAATGTGAAAGTGAGTAGTTTTCAATGGGTAGCCATTGAACTAATCAATTGTAGCTATAGAGAGGTAATGATTATTTACCATTGTTTTAAAAACATTTATGGATTGCGCCTCTCTAATCCTTACTGGCAATGCATTCCATAGGCCAATGGCCTTCACAGTGAAGGATTTGCTATAATAATCAGTTGAGTGCACTGGCAACCCCAGTGTCAAGTTTCTAGATGGCCTCATGGATCTTGCATGTGTGTCCTGGAGAAATGTAAAACGTTCTTTGAGATAAGTAGGAGTAGCTGGATTGAAGAGAACGTTATACAATAATGCCAAAATATGAGCATTCCTGCGAAGACGAATTGGGAGCCACTTGAGTCTGTTACGAAATTGAGTAATGTGATCATATTTACGTAAGCCGAATATAAATCTGATACAAAAATTTTGAAGACGCTCAAGCTTATCAAGTTGCTCCTCAGTGAGATCAGGACAGCTGACATCGGCGTAATCTAGTAAAGGAAGAAGGAGAGATTGAACAAGTGCAATTTTAGTCGAAGTTGGGAGGAAGTTTCGTAACCGCCGCAAAGCACCTGCTGACGCAAAAAGTTTCCGACTTGTTTCTTGGAGTTGAGGTCTCCAGGAAAGGGTATTGTCAATAAGGATACCCAGGTTTTTTACATTTGTGTTAATTGGTAAAACAGCCCCTGCAAATAGGACTTGCGGTAGTTGTGACCAGTCAATTTTAGAAATCAACTGCTGACCACCTATTACAATTATTTGTGTTTTGGTTGGATTCACCGTCAGTCCATAATTATTGCTCCATTCGGAAATGCGCTCCAGATCCGTGTTGATCGTACAAATTGCTCCAGTCAAGTCACTTAAGGGACCCTGTGTATAAATTTGTAGATCATCGGCGTAAAGGTGGTAGGATGAAACAAGCTTTTCAGAGATGGTATTAATAAAAATTGCGAAGAGTAAAGGAGATAAAACGCCACCCTGCGGTACGCCAGCTGTAGTATTGCACCAAGAAGAATAAGATTCCTCGATGCGAATACGTTGCCGGCGACCAAACAGGTAACTACGAAACCATTCAAGAGCCGTTGGAGATATGTTGATAGAGCTAAGTATACCCAGCAAGATTTGAAAGTCCACAGTATTGAAAGCATTACTGAAATCAAGTAAGGACAATAAAGTAAGTCTTCCACCATCCATGCCCCTTCTTATATCATCAGTTATCTTAACCAATGCCGTGCTGGTACTGTGCCCACGTCGGAAACCGGATTGAAAAGGATTAAGAAGTGCATTTTTATTAAGAAATGAATTAAGTTGACTATGGATAAGTCGCTCAAAGGCTTTGGAGAGGAATGGAAGGATGGATATCGGACGGTAATCAGAAAACGAAGATGGCTTGGATTTCTTCTGTAAGGGAATTAATTGAGCGTCTTTCCAAGCAGATGGAAAGATTCCGTAGGATAGCGAGTGGTTAAATACATGGCAGAGAATGTGTACGATTTCATCAAGAATAGGTAGAATCATATTCCTGCTGACGCAATCGTTGCCCACAGCATTGGATGAGATTGTTACTATGCTCTTTTTAACATCACAAGCAGTCACTTGATCGAAGACAAAGGGAGGATATTTAGGAGTTGGAATAGATGAAAGATGTTGTAAAGGTTTTGTTTTCGTAGCCCCATCAAAATTGGGCGAAGTAGAGAAGTGCACGTTGAGTGAATTTAAATCTAAGTCTTTAGGAATAGAATCTGAACTTGACTTTCCAACTCCCAATGTTTTTAGAAATTTCCAAACTTTAGCTGGATCTCCATTCTCAATCGAGGTATGAATGTGTTCATTCCTACACACCTTGTTGCAGTGATTTCTAATTGTCACACATTTATCCCAATTTACTTGCGTAGAACGAAACTTATACCTGGTCTTAGCTGCCGCTTTTTTAGCTAATAGATCTTTAATATCCTGAGTAAGCCAGGGTGCAGGGAGATGTTTTAACTTAATTGCTCGCATAGGAGCGTGTATGTCATAAAGCTTCGTTATTTCAGATGTTAGGATATTTACTTTAGTATCAACGCAATGAGACATGAAAAGAGGATCCCAGTCTATCTTCGCAACATCTTCGCGGAGTTTTATTGAGTCGATAGCGTTAAAATTGCGTTGTAGAATAATTTTAGGTTTTGGTTTGGGTGGTCGAATTCGGTAAGAAAGGTAGATCAAGTCATGATAGGAGAAGGCGTCAGCGTTGTATTGACCATATTTAGCTACATGATTGGGTGAAGAGACTAAGACCAGATCGAGGAGAGAAGGGACACAGTTAGGAAAGTGGTGAGTGGCATTCAGAGGTAGTATGGAGAGATTACAAGATTCTGTAATGCGCCGAAGTGAAGAAGAACGTGAGTCATTGAGCAAAAGGCAGGTATTGAAATCGCCCATTAAGATGACATGCTCGTAGGGAGGCACGAACGTTTCTAGCATATTTTCATAAGATTCAAAATAGTTCAGCCGTTTCGATGGTGAGTAGTATGCGCCAAGTAGAACTTTGGTGTGATTAAGTTCCAGCTCTAGAAGCAAATATTCACCGGAGTTTGATGGTGGTGGTTGTGGTGAGACATCAACAATAGTAACGGGAATTTGTGATCGCAGGTATATGGCCACACCACCGTAACCATCACCAGTGTTTTTCGTCCGATCGTTCCTAATAAGCTGAAAACCTGGCAGAGAGTAAGAAATAGTTGGGAGACAGGGTTTTAACCAAGACTCAGTGACCACAATAGCGTGAATATTTTCACAGTCAAAGGTCGTCAGCATATCCGGGAAATGAGCAGGAATGCTTTGAGCATTAATGTACACTACATTGAAATTCCTCGGGACGTCCAGAAATTGAGTTCGGAGAACGCCTGCAAGTGACGGTGACTGGTGAGTCGCAGGGCCATCGCTTATGCTTCCAGTGGATGAAAAGCTATCATCATTATTATCTAAGTCAATCATTAATATGCAGTATTAAGTGTATGAGTATATCGATCCAATACAGTACAATGAACAAAATAACTATATATAATACTTACCAATATAAATATAACTACTTATAATTGCATTCTGTCCACCCGCTAGTTACGTGTTACAAATTATGGAAAGCATATAAATAACAAAAACGGGAACAAAAAAAAAAATCAGTTCGAACAATATAGTTACATAAAGAACACTGATAGTTAAAACAGTAGAAATATGGAACAGAATCCATGTCGGGCAACAAATATAAATAAATCGTACTAATCCAAGTCCAAGTTAGTGGTATCATACATAATATCACCACAAAATAATTACTTAAAAGGCTAAGAAGAAGATCCATGACCAAGAAAAAAAACACAAAGGCTTCAATTATTAACATTTGACGACTTCGAACTTGGAACGCGGTAGTCCTCTGTGACAACTTTGACCTTCATCACAAATCTAGGACATAGGGACTTAATGTTGTTATTGTTGTGTGACAGATAAGTTATTGTCGTAAATTATCACTAAGTATCTACTATAGATACATCTCAGTTGCTATTGTAAATCGATTTATTACAACACCCGTTCAGTATCGAAGTTCAGAGAAACTTGTGAGCAATTACTGTGGGATACTACATTGTAAACAAACCATTCCCAACGGATTCCCCCGTGACTCCGGCCGCCGGCCAATGGAATGTAGTTAAAAACAGTGGGAACATGGAAAGTAAAAAATAAAAACTTAATAAAAATAAAATCTCAAGACATTTCGCGAGCATCGTGACGGAATCCGCTAAAAATGTGTTTTCACGACCATGTAATGTTACACCTGTGTTGCACAGATCTACATAAAAGACAAGTGACCCGACAATAGATATCAATACAGTCTTATATATCTAGAATAACGGTTATTTTTTGGATACTGCACGTCGTGTCTTTACTGTGGTGGTTTTGACAGCAGTCTTTCCATTATCCGAACACTTTATTTGGTCAAGATCACTAGGAGACAGGATTCGATGCCGGTTCCCATCCGGATCAAGTACATATACCGAGCCTTCTCTGGTCCAGCATTTGTTTACACCGAACTTGTCACGAGCGGCCATAAATGCACTATGACGTGACCTGGTCAAGAACTCGGAAAAAGTGATGCCTGTACCTTTTAATTTTGTTTTGGAGAACCATATACTATCCCTCAATGCAACGTTCTGGAGTTTAACCAGTATAGCCCTGGGCTTCTCGCTGGTAGTTTGCCGTCCCATCCTATGGCACCGTGTGACGTCACTAGAAGAAAAGGATTCGAGCTTTAGGTGTTGTTTAATGGTTTCAGTGACTACTACGGCTGTGTCTTCTCCTCTTCGCTCGGCGACGCCATGTAAGAGGAGCATTTTTCGGCGGCTACGTGTCTCCAAATTGTCCACCTCTCGTGCCAGAGTGTCATGCCCTTGTGAAAGCGACTTGAGTGTCTGTAATACAAGAGCTTTAAAGGCCGCAAACTCTTCCGCCAGGCCACCTGAAGTAGTCGAGGGCTTTTCTTGCAATTTAGCCTCGAATTTAGCCATCCTCTCTTCGAAATAGGACTGCATGCCAAGTATGGAAAACTCCATGATGCGTTTCTGTTGTTATGCGTGATTTAATAGGGGAGATAACACTTAACCAGCAGGTGTCCACGGTTATCTATCAAATTTACTCATCAGAGCACTCCAAACACTTTGTTTACTATTTTTTTCAAATTTATATGTATTGTATGTAAAAAATATAGTGTTATCGCAATACCCACTTTTTTTTTATAGTACACTTTGTCACTCTATGTCTACATAAGAAAAGCAAAAACAAGAAGTGTAATATTCACTTGCACCAAGTAAGCAATATAAGCAAAATGTTGACACAACATGTCCTGCAAAAATGTTGCATGCCTGTTCACACATGATTCATTGTCACCATCGAAAAAATAATCCAGGTGTCATATTGGGCGTAAGTTGGCAATGTTGCCAAACTTGTTGAGCAATAAGTGTCTTGCGTCAAAATGCCGAGAGCATATGAGGTAAAATAACAACTTCTTCGTTTTATAACTCTCATATTATTACTAGTGTCATCTAGCGAAATTAACTGGAATTACTACGCAACAAGCGATCCTACATCGCGATATGAAGTTAACTCGCTAATTAACATAATAACGCTCGCATGGGCCGCTAGCTTTACGACCGAGCAACGTCATAACCCTTTCCTCTGCGGTAATAAAAGCAGAATAATACAACGATATTTTAGAAGCTGAAATTAGTATATTTTTGTGTTATTATTTCATACTAGCTTGCAGCGTTGACGATATTGATGTCGTTTTGATTAGACATCTTGTTCTAGTTAGATTTAGAACTGACGCCCTTTAGATTTCAGACAGTCTCTGTGGCGTGGTGGTAGTAAACGCGAATGCTACGCAGGAGGCGCGTCTTCGATCCTCGCTCAGTGCAAATATTTGTATGCATGAATATGGCTATTTGCAGTGGTCTGGGTGTTTGTATGTATAATATGTATATACTAGGTATATATTAACAAAAAAAGTCTCTAGGTGTGTTTACTCGTATTGCAGATTCCATAACACAAGCTAATTAAGCTTACCATGGGTCTAGATAGCGTTCTGTAGATGTTGTTGAATATTTATTGTTATATTATTTATTAGTTGCAATACGGCAGGTTTAAATTCTAACCAAAACTTTTTTGGATTTGGTCCACATTGGCCCCGTTTGTTCGTCCTACATTCCACAGAATTCTTCTTTTGCCCCATATTAAATTTGATTCACGTTTCGTCCTACTTCATAGTACCAACCAAAGTATGGTTAGCAAAGCAAATTTAAAAGAGAATCCTTTTTTGGCGTCCATTGTATTATGTATGTATTTACAAAAAAAAAATGTATTTAAGTATGTTTATCCGCATTCTAGATTCCATAACACAAGCTAGTTAAGCTATGCTTACCATGGGTCTAGATAGCGTTGTGTAGAATGTTGGGAAATATTTATTATTATTATTTATTATTATTGTAAAAAAACAAATAAGAATGCCGATAAAAATATGGTTTTGTTTTAAATCGCTGAAGATACTGCGGCTATTTCAGGGATGAAAATGCCATGATAAACCCCTGTATCAAATTCTCCACCTGAGGCCTCGCATCCTCGTTAGTATTAGTAAAAGAATAATAACTTTGTGGCGATACCACATGTACACAGCGCCATCTAGCGACAGCAAGCCGAACTACTACGCCACTACAACGTCACTACGAATCCTGCATCGCGAAAGTGAAGTTCGCGCGCTGGTACAACATATATACAACATCCCAACGACAATCGTCGGGCCGCGGCCCGCCAGGCGTGATCACCTTGCCTGGTCGGAGGATCCTCCCTTTGTGTTGGAGGAACATCAAACCTCGTTCCTCCACAGTGGTGACCCCGACGTGATCTGATCACGTAACCTTCGCTGTGCATATCAGCAGCATTCTCATCGTCACATCCCATTCACTTCTTCCGCATGAGCGGTAATCAAGTCTTCACCCGCCAGGCGTGATCACCTTGCCTGGTCGGAGGATCCTCCCTTTGTGTTGGAGGAACATCACACCTCGTTCCTCCACAACTTCAATACTAGATCTTTACAGGTATAGCAATTCAATCCATACTTCCATAATTATAAATGCGAAAGTAACTCTGTCTGTCTGTCTGTCTGTATGTTACGCTTTCACGCCTAAACCACTGAACCGATTTTGAAGAAATTTGGTTTAGGGGTACACTAGACCATGAGAACGGACATAGGCTAAGTTTAGTCGCGATAACCGACATCCACGCGGGTGGAGCCGCGGGCAAAGGCTAGTAGGTTATATACTTGTCTAATAACAATAGGAAATATACGATTCATAACACCATCACTTGTACCAAACAACATTTCACACATTCCTGAACAAAGGGTTCAATTGGGATCACTAGAAAATCCCAAATAAATGGTGTAATCTTTGGCTTGGAAAGAAAAAGGTTGGCATGATCTAATAATGTGAGGATTTTTATTTGCGACTCGCGTCTTCTATTTCTGAGGAATGGGAAAAAAATATCAAAGAGTAATTTTATTAAGTTGTAATGATGAATTTCTATTTTAAAGTGTTTTGGGCCCAAAACAAATAGCAAATAAACGTCAAAATATGGTTTGTTATTCAATAATATATCTTTCAAACAAAAAAAACTACATCCAAATCGGTTCATCCGTTTGGGTGCTACGATGCCACAGACACACACACACACACGCACGCACGCACGCACGCACGCACGCACGCACGCACGCACGCACGCACGCACGCACGCACGCACGCACGCACGCACGCACACACACACACACACACACACACACACACTGACACGTCAAACTTATAACACCCCGTCGTTTTTGCGTCGGGGCTTAAAAAATACAACTAAATTATGAATTACATATAACTAGATATAAACATCATTTAGTTCCTTCGCTAAGTTATAAATCTGACACCGTTTTCCTCATCTGTTTGTCAACGGTTTTTCTGATTTTCAGATAGTTCATTGTTTTATGTGTATTTGTGTATTTTCCTCTTCAATAATGATTTTACACGATAAGTAAAGATTTACTGTAGTAGGTTATATAATCTTACGTGATCAATCGACGCAATAAATGATTACGACTAAAACAATCATTATACTTTAACACTGATCTAATAAAGTAAAAACAATATACTTCACAAATAATGCAATATCGTGTTATAACAACCTGCCATTTGTATCTGACATTGATAGCGCAGCCTTCATCTGTGAAGCAAAATAAAATTGTTCGAGTACTTGAGTTTATCGACAGTGAGCGCCCGCGCCGTACGCGCAGCCGAGCCGGCCAAACAACCTTTCGAACGCCTTTTAATCGAGTTTTATGATATAAATATAGTTATAGTTTAATTAATTAATTAATATAACAAGTATTGTGTGTGTATTATAATGGGTACTGAAGAAGAAGTTGATGTAAGCGAGGAGAATTCACTTAAACCAAGTAAGTTATAATAATATTTGATATTTTGGTAGAGATTTAAGACATAACGGAACCCGTGTTTTAAATTGTGATAATTTGATGATGGAATGCCAGTTATTTGTTTGATATTCAAGTTGAATACGTACAAAATATATGCAGCAGTCATTGTGGGTCTTATAATTAAGCATAAATTTATACCTAGACTTACGTTTCATGTGTGTAAACCTGATTCATTCCTGCATATATACTTAAGTGCAATTTAATTGTAATTTTGAAATGAGTACAATTTAATTTAAATTGCAATTTTTACATTGGTAAAGTATACTAGAGATAAACAAAAGTCGTGATACCGATCTCCATGCGGGGACCTGCAAGCATCGGTAGTTTGGTGGTTAAATGTTGATCATATGATCGTAAGGTTTCGGGTTCGAATTCTGTCGAAATCCAAAATTTATTTTTAAATCCATACTAATATTATAAATGCGAAAGTAAGTCTGTCTGTCTGTATGTTACGCTTTCACGCCTAAACCACTGAACCGATTGTGATGAAATTTGGTATAGGGGTAGATTAGACCACGAGGAAGGACATAGGCTATGTTTGGTCGCGATAACCGACATCCACGCGGGCGGAGCCGCGGGCAAAAGCTAGTTACTAAATATAACTTAACTAGAGAAGTTAGCGGGAATATCAGTATTCGTTACTAGTAGATACTGAAAAAAATAATGATAGCATCTCCACACTGCGGCCACAATTTGTTTTTAATATACTTTTGTAGAAGGCTAATTATGATGAATGACGACTATTTTATTGATGTAATTTTCCTTCACTTAAATAAATTATTTTTGTAATTAATTCATTACCTACCTGTTAGTCTAGAATAGAATAGATTATAAAATAAAATAGAACATACAATATTTGGCAAAGGTCGAACGTGAGTTAGAAAATGCTGATTCGCAAGGTTGAAATAATATTTAAAATTACCAATACAAAAATTATAAAATAAATTGATTCAATAAAGATATTACTAATTTATTGAACATGATTGATGATCAACATGTAACAGCAACCAATCAGCATTCAGTATTTTTTTTTGACTTTTGTTTGAATTTCTTTTTTCGTACGAAAGTCATTCATTCCTATGCCGCACCATTAAGACCTGGAACTCCCTGCCAGCTCACGTGTTTCCTTCTTCCTACAGTCCCGGGTCCTTTAAGCGGGGCGTGAAAGGCATGTAATGAGGCCATCAAGCTGAATGCCACCACTGTTAACACGGTACATGTTTCCGATGGTGACCCTTTCCGAGACTTTGCCTTTGCTTAACATCAGGCGAGGTGAAGTCAAATCGCCGTGTCCTATATATAAAAAAAAAGAAAATCTCCTGTGCAACCTTATGTGAGACTCGAACCGACTGAAACCGCACGCCGTCTTGGACCCTGACCAAGTGCCATCTCCAGTTTCAAGGTTGCTCCCCACCAAAGTGAGTTCAAAACCCCTTACTGTGTAGCTAGTGTACAGTCAGCGTCATAAAAATCTCAACTACAGTCTCAAATTGATCTCTTAAGGTATTAGAGGTAATTTAAACTCGTATTTTACATATCATATCATATTTTATTATTGTACGAACTAAAGGTGTTTACCTAATATCAGAACAATTAGTCAACTTGAAGGAGGGAAAATCAAGGGTTTAAGACCATTGTGAGTACTTTGTTCGTCAACATCGATCTGATACTGGCTGTACATTACTATCAAAAACCTCCTCTTTTTTTTAAGGGTCAAATTTTAAAGCATTTATTATGCTAACCTTACAATTCGATTACATGAATCACTTGGCTTGAACCCTTCAGGCATCTTTATCTTACAGGGCATTCCCCTCTTCCAACAGAGTTACTAAGCCACACTTGATTCAATTAAAATTTCCCTTCTATAAGGAGATCCCGTCTTTAAGGAGATGATGGATGAATATATAGAGAAGAGAAATTTGAATTGATTCAGTTGTGGCTTAGTATCTCATTTGGAAGAGCATTACCCCGGTAAGGGAAAGGTCGTGGGACCAAGTCCCATCTGAGTAATTCATTTTTTCTGATGTAATCAAACCTCCTCCTATTTTGAAGTTCATAAAAAAGTTTCTCGGTTACCGCTCGGGAAACCAGGTGCTATGGAATGTTAATTTGGTCCAAATATTGAATCAGTATTGTTATGAAAATATTAATCACTTGAGTTTGGCCAATATTTACATGATATTTTCTGAAGTTTACGCGAATGTCACTCATTGAAATAAAACCACTTTTTACGGATTCTATCGCGATATATTTGTTATTATTACTTTTAAACCCGACGTTTCGGCTGCTTTGCAGCAGCTATTTTCGCGGTGTGACTCACGATGGTAGTTGTCACATAGTTTGAAGTTTAAGTAATCTCAAAATACCCGAATCATGGTGAATTATTGGTGTTCATATTTACGCAGAATGAGCTCACTGTGTTGTTAAGTCTTGCTGGATTTTGCTGCTTACTGGGTTTGATTAAGTGGATGACTGGGTCCCAAGCTGGTGGTAAGGTCCATCCATCCTCTCTATTAAAATTTGGGTGTTTTTTAATTTCAATAGCCTCGCGGATCATTCTAGGAATATATCGGTGTTCTTTGGCGAGTATCTGTGGTTTATCAAACCTTAGGTAATGGTTGGTGCCTTTTTGCGCGTGTTCACATACAGCTGACTTTGTTGAGCGTTGGTGTTTTATGTCAGCTATGTGTTCTTTGACCCGAGTGCCAATGCTTCGCTTGGTTTGACCAATATATGAGAGCCCACAGTCACAGTCTATTTTGTAGACCCCTGCATCTTGTAGAGGTAGTTGGCACTTGACAGATGGTAAAAATTGACTTATCTTCGTTGGCGGCTTGTAGTATGTGTTGATTGAAGCTCGCTTCAAGATGTAGCCAATCTTGTCAGTGACCCCTCGTACATACGGTAGTACAGCAGGCTGGCGTTCGACCGTGGCTGGTTTTTTCTCGGGATCTGTGACTCAGGCGCGGTGGTTTGAGCTTGTTGTCTTGCAGTACTTGCTTGACATGTTGAAGCTCAGCGTTCAGGTGTTTCTTGTCACAGATCCCACGGGCTCTCTGAAACAAAGACATTCCTACGGTAGCTAACTGTTTAGGGTGGTGGTGAGATTCACCGTTTAAGTACCTATCAGTATGAGTCTTTTTCCTATACACAGTGTGGCTCAAGGTATTATTAGGATTTCTGATAACAAGAACATCTAGGAAAGCTAATGAATTATTTGCCTCTGATTCCATAGTGAATGTTGTTATTAATGGAATTAAGATGGTTCAGGAATGTATTTACACTATCTGTTGGTAGTATTGTGAAAGTGTCATCTACGTACCGTTTGTAAATCCGTGGTGTGAAGGCGGCCGTCTGCAAGGCTCGGGCCTCGAAGGCTTCCATATATAGCGAAGCATTGGCACTCGGGTCAAAGAACACATAGCTGACATAAAACACCAACGCTCAACAAAGTCAGCTGTATGTGAACACGCGCAAAAAGGCACCAACCATTACCTAAGGTTTGATAAACCACAGATACTCGCCAAAGAACACCGATATATTCCTAGAATGATCCGCGAGGCTATTGAAATTAAAAAACACCCAAATTTTAATAGAGAGGATGGATGGACCTTACCACCAGCTTGGGACCCAGTCATCCACTTAATCAAACCCAGTAAGCAGCAAAATCCAGCAAGACTTAACAACACAGTGAGCTCATTCTGCGTAAATATGAACACCAATAATTCACCATGATTCGGGTATTTTGAGATAACTTAAACTTCAAACTATGTGACAACTACCATCGTGAGTCACACCGCGAAAATGGCTGCTGCAAAGCAGCCGAAACGTCGGGTTTAAAAGTAATAATAACAAATATATCGCGATAGAATCCGTAAAAAGTGGTTTTATTTCAATATTTACATTCCACTGCTGCTGGGATGTTTGGTTAGTGGGAATGTTATATTAGGCATTCATTCACGGCGTATCCCCAACAGTGTTATTCAACTATTTTCCTCACTGTAGGGCGCCTAGACCATGCACAATTTCATATCTTTAAACAACATTGATTTACCTACTTGAATGTTGTTAAATATGTTTGTATTTTAGTTAGTTGTTCGTATTAACCTTTTTGACAGAGAAATAAATAATACAAGTATCACCACCCCATCTCATCCGACCGGTGCCGTTAAAAGGCGACTAACAGGAAAACACGCAGACGATATCACTGCGAGAGAAGGTAAACTTGAAATAAAACCCTGTACAAACTTGTTTGTTCGGCGTGATAACAGTAGGCCAATGTTTCCCAACATTGAAAGAGACCTATGTCCAGTAGTGGACTGTTGATTGATTGATTGATTAATACTACCTTTTGAGGACATTGGTTGATCAATCCTCTTGTTGGTGCTTTGATCGGTACATATACCTAGTGCACATGCGCAAACGGTCTGACTATTTTTAACGAAGTTTGCCGGTACCTATTTTATTTCAGCTGGAACCACACAGCGTTTTCCTCCATAAGAAACAAGTTAATATTTCATTTCCTCTAAAGTCAATTCACGGTCGAATTAGATGAGACATCGCTATATCATTGTCAGTTATGGTAGAGTTTCTAACCTATTTCGTGATTATTAATGTAACTTATAAATAAGTAATCTTCATCTAGCTAGTTAATCTAATATATAAAATTCTCGTGTCACAGTTTTCGTTGCCATACTCCTCCGAAACGGCTTGACCGATTTTGATGAAATTTTGTGAGCATATTGAGTAGGTCTGAGAATCGGCCAACATCTATTTTTCATCCCCCTAAATGGTGCAGCGGGAACGGGATCTGACGCCACGAGGGTAGGAAAAAATTGGCGGTACGAAGTTCGCCGGGACAGCTAGTAATCTATAATTATATAAAATTACTTGTCCCGACTGACTGACTGATTCATCAACGCAGAGCCTTTTTTTTTTTTTTTTTTTTTTTTTTTTTTGGTGGGAAAAATCCCCACGGATACCACCCCCACGGAGCCGGTGGAGGCGGTTATGTCGGACTCGAACCGACTAAAACGCACGCCGTCTTGGGTCCTTGGTTGCCGGAGGTGAGATTGCCAAAAGCATATCTCTCGCACCCCGGCAGACCCAGGACCATCTCTATCGAGATGGCCCCCTTCGGGTTGTGGGGACCACAGTGTCCCCATCTAGCCCCGGTTACGGGGAGGCGCATTTTGCGCCGCCGCCGCGGCCTGCTTCTGCTAGGGTGACAGGCGGCTCCACCGGTCACCCCCCGGCCAGCTCAACGCAGAGCCTTAACCGATAGAAATTGAAATTGTAACAGTAGATGCATTTTATGTTGTGAGCATCCATTAAGAAAGGATTTTTGGAAATTCTGCTGCTCAAGGGGTAAAAATAAGGGATGGAAGTTTGTATGAAAGTCCGTCATTTTCAGAGCTAGATGCACTAAAATTCATAAACCTTTCTCTCATAAGAAATAAATGAACACGTTGTATCAGCATTTTTCACAATTTAACTACTAAGAGGGTAAAATAGGTGATAAACGTTTGTATAGAAATTTCCTCATTTTCAAAGTTAGAAGCATGAAACTTCGTACACCTACGTCTTTTGAGAAATTTTTTGTCACGATAACCGACATCCACGCATTTATGAATAGAGCAGGCACCTCGAAAGGCGATCATCTACTACCTACTTACTTTGATGACTCTTATCTCAAGTACAATTTGACGAACAGCCACAGCACAATGACATTGTGATTATCTCAATACAATACAAATCTCTTGCTTGCTTTTACGGTTTTCTGCATTAAGCAGAAATGTGCATTTTATTAACTGGATTTATCGTCGCTATTGATTCTTTATATTGCGTATTAGCAACCTTCGTGCGTCTCAGCATCTATTGTGATAATGCATTAGTGCGTGAAGAGGCGTCATCTAAAAAAGCAAGAAACGTCACAACGTTAAGCTGGCGATAGATTTAATTCCTATTCTTTATCTCACGCACCAAGTTGATTATGACCTTTTTGCGGTACTTACAAGTACTAACGATATTAGTATGTTGTTTGAACTGGCATAAAAACACGGTGTTTCGTCACAGCGGCCTGTGTGGTCGAGGAATCTAGTATACCTTGGAAAGGATATCTATACTACACTGTAGCCGAGCTAAATCGGGTCTAGTTTGACATTAGTTACGTACTATAGTTGATCTTCACAGAAACAAATCAGTTTATCGCAATAAGTGTAAATCTTATAGGGTTATTCCCGTGCGCTCCAAATCTATTGTTCTCTAAAATTCATATTTTCATACATTGATTACCAGGAGCTCCACGGATGTTTTTATTAAAATAATAAACAAAGCCAAATTTACCAATTTCATTCCCTAGTGCTCCAAAATATTGTTTAGGTACTTTGAGATATTATTCCCAGCAGCTCCAATAATAAAGTCAATTCTTCAATATAAAAATCTTTCCCACCAGCTCCAAAAAATTTAAAGTAACGTCAGCAAAACCCGAACGTAGTAAAGAACGAAATCTGTCAGTGCGGCGGTGCACCCACACAGCGTTGTCGCGTCGCCCCCACCCGGCACCTTTCCTTGCAATCTAACATTGCCTAATGATGTGCAAACAGTGGTCTTGAACCTACCGATTTTTCGGTATTTCTACCGATATGGGCTCTGTTCTACCTAAATATCGAAATATAAAGTTTTTCTACGATTTCAGAGTATATATGGAAATTCTCAATTGATACAGAGTGGCGCATTTTAAGAAATTGTGAATAAATCAAAACATTTCCTACTACTTCTCTAGCAGGTATACTCTGCGCCGTATACGGATGGCCTCTTAGCCCTGTGCGACTCCTGTGAACGAAAGGAGAGGGTGGGACTATTGGAAGAGCTCATCCGAACATTCACCATGGTAGAGATGGTAGAATACTGCCAAAGACGCAACATCTCTACGGCTCTGCAAAGGCTCGAGGGTGTTCATGACCTCAGGATTGCCAATAAAGGGGACCGCACGTCGCTGCAACCTATCGAGAGTATCTAGTAAGTACTTTGCGGAGCCATCCCAGAGATGTGAGCAGTATTCCACGCAGTTAGGCGACTCAGAGGTGAATTAATTCTCACATTTCACCAATTATTGGCTTCGGTCCCACGTAATAGGGGGTAAGCCTATTGCCGCATTTCGGGCACTATTGTTGACTCAAGTCATGCATCTGAGGCTGAAAAAATTAAATCCTCATACATTTTACTATAGAGCGTATCATTGGTAGATCTTGTAATGTCAGTTGGGTATTATTTCAATCTGCTACTACCGATAATACATTATAGCTGCAATCTTATCGATTGCGTCTAATAAGTATCTAATAGTAAGATCCCAGAAATGATAACAGTATGCCAGGAGAAGCCAACCTATTTATTATTAGGTTTATTAAAGATACCGCTGCTCCTATCATATAAAAGAGACCAAATGTGGGCAGAGAAACACTCAGTTCCGGTAAATTTTATCAGACCAAATAAATGCGGCCGCGTGGATATCAACTCCAGTATCAATTTGGAAGTATCTACATCATCTGCTGCTACACAAGCTTGCCAATACAAGGAATACGAGTATATAGAAAAATGAGGCTATATGACCCCATCCCAGTCAATGCTGTATTTGCTCTCTTGCCCACTGCGCATCTCTCCTCTAGCTGTGTGTAAGGCAACGAACAACGATGTCACTGTGGTCGATGGAATTTATCATAAAACTGGAACTAACCACCATTGGCTCGGCAAAGCAGAGGACCACTGCGTGCAAGGCTCCGGGTTTTCTTGAAACTATTTTGTGTGATGCTTGATGTATTTTTAACCGACTTTAAAAATGGACGAGGTTCTCAATTCGTCTGTATTCATATTTTTTTTTTATGTATGTTCACCGATATTTCTGCCAATTATACGGATTTCAAGTTTTTTTTCTTTGTTGGATAGAGTTCACTTCGGAGGTGGTCCTATTTTCACCAGTTCAGGATCGGATGACGGGAGCAAGGAAGAATCGAGGGCAACCACCGAAAATTGTATGCTCGTGTGGTGCTTTTGTTACGTAATCATGTTTTACTCAGGTATATGCTTTAGGGTGTCAACATCTGATGCTGCTGTGCTGATGATGAAGCTACAGAACTCCTTAACGGTTGCGTATGGTGTTTTTGATACGTAATAATTTCTTACTCAGGTATATGCTTCAGGGTGACAACATCTGATGCTGCTGTTCTGATGATGAAGCTACTGAACTCCTTAACGGTTAGGAGTTGGGAGACAGTACTGTCATTGGTCGATGGAAACTATTTAGTAGTATGTAGGGCTAACGTGTTGCTTGTGAGGTATGCTTGAATCAATATCTGATACTGCTGTGCTGATAGTGATGCTACAGAACTTATTAACGATTAGGAGTTAGGGGACAGTACTGCAATTGGTCAAAGGAAAATAGGTAGTAGTGTGTAGGGCTAACGTGATACTTGTAAGGGTAGGTGCTACTTCTGAGAAAATCACGAAATTTCAGAGATATCGTAATAAAAATCTCAGTGAAACAGGGACAGTTCCTCAATTATTAAAAATAATAAGTATGCTTATAAATGGGGTTTATCTACTCCTGAGGTGGTCTTTTTTTATCGAGCGCCGGAGCCGGAAGGAGAGGTTATGTTGGACTCGAACCTACTAAAACCATATGCCGACTGAGGGTCGTAGTGCTAGGCCGGAGGTGAGGTTGTTTTCGACATATCCCTTGCACCCTGGTTGGCTCAGGGCCATCCCTTACGGTCTGGCCCTCCACAGGAGAGAGGACGAGTTTCGACTCGCCCCCGGAATGGCTCCCCATTCCGGGGGCGAGTCGTTGACACCGTTGTCCTACGCGCGTTGCCACCGTGGCCTGCTTCTGCTGAGGTGATAGGCGGCTCCACACGTTACCCCCAGGCCTGCACTCATGGAGACGGAGGTCAGTCTGTGCTCTCCGACGCCTAAGGCGCATGCGCACGCGGGCGGTGCGATCTGCGAGTCTCTCGCTCAAGCCGCTTAACAAAGTTGGCACCGACTTCTAACAGATTGAAAATCTTTGAATGGATTTTTTATAGCATTTATTATGCTAACTTTTAAGTTCGAAAAACATTGGAAAAAATGAGATGCTCAAGTGAGACTCGAACTCACGACCTTTCCCTTACAGGGGGACTGCTCTTCCAACTGAGCTATTGAGCCACACTTGAATCATTCCAAATTTTCCTTCTCTTTATATCCGTCTATAAGGGCGACGGTGCAGCCATCTACCAACATTCTTACGAACTGTCTATTAACTGTTTATTATTGAAAATCTCTAAATCCTGTTATTTTAAACATTTTTTCCTATTTGATTTTGGAGTCGGTTCATTTTTTTTTAATTATTTATAACTAGCTTTTGCCCGCGGCTCCGCCCGCGTGTAAGTCGGTTATCGCGACCAAACATAGCCTATGTCCTTTCTCAAGGTCCAATCTATCCCTATCCCAAATTTCATCAAAATCGGTTCAGTGGTTTAGGCGTGAAAGCGTAACATATAGACAGACAGACAGACAGAGTTACTTTCGCATTTATAATATTAGTATGGATTTGTTCAGTTCGTAAGTTGTAGAAGCATGTTTTAAGAATTTAGGAAGAAGGAAGAAGAATATTTAAATCATTATAACTGATGAACATTGCTAAGTCCACATTTAGCAATGTTCATCCACATACTTGATAATGATTTTGTCAGCAAAATATTGAATTTTTCAAAATCCTTCCGCAGTATTTGCCAAGCCTATAGAAGAAGTCTGTCTTTTTTCGTAGTTTTCAGTAGTTTAGCCCTGTATACATTATTCAGTCACTCAAAAAAAGCTGTCTTCATAATTTGTAATTGAAAAATACAGGGTGGAAGATGTCAAGAAACATAATTGAAAACAGTTTTTTTTCTTTTTTTAAATAAAGGAATGTTTTCTTTGTGTAAAATTCACTATTTCCAGTATTTCAACTACTTCCATTCCAGTTGGGATGAAAATCTTCCACCATAAATAATGATGAGTCTGAGCTATTCGAAACTTAACGCGCACGAAGTCGCGGGCAACAGCTAGTGACAAAATCTAATAATAGTAAAATAGAAATAAAAACATTAACACCCATATTTCATTAAACAATATAATACCTAGTCAGTCCCACGTAATAGGGGGTAAGCATATTGTCGTATTACATGCACACTCGAGTCATGAATCTGAGGCTGAGTTAGCTGTATATTATATATCTGTCTGATGTTAAACAGCCCAGTGATGTTATTATAACTTCAGTGCTAACATTACTTTCTCTGTAAAACCGCTTGAATACCGAATTCATACCTAACTCAAGACTTGGCTAATTTACACTATATCCTGTTAATCTATTGACTTCCTATTGTCGTATCATAGTATTAAATGTTTTAATTCTGCTAACCATACACTTTGTTTTGGAGCTGTTGGGAACACAGTATTATATGAGTCTTTTTTTAATTAAAGTAGTATAATTTGAAGCTACTGGGAATTGATGTATAGAGATAAGAAGTTTTGAAGTAAAAGGCATAAATAAGTTTTTGGAGCTCTTGAGAACGATTTTATAAAATAATAATAATATTTAATTTTAGTCTTGGAGCGCTTGGGAACAAAATCGTGGAGCGGACGGGAATAACCCATCTTATAATATGCCGTATTCATCAGGCCCGTCATTAGAACTATCATCTAGAATATGGTCTGTCTTCAGATCTAGTTAAAAATCGAGGTCCAAGACTGAGTACGTATCGCTCTGGAATACCTACGGGCCTTTGTCCTATAGTTAAAAACTAACTTAAAAAACTCTTACGCTTAATAATATTCAGTATGGATGTTCAAGCGTGTCAATAACCAAAGAATTGTATTATTGGAGCTTGAAAAAAAAAATACCACAAAATAACCATCCAATGATCACTAGTAATGAGTTGTCGTTCGCACCAGTAAGGCTTGCGGTAGATAACAGTGTCGTAAACTGTACGTTTAGCACGTCATTAACTAGTACTGCTTTATCAGTTATTGAATACAGCACGCTATGAGCTGGTATCGTTTCATTTATTTTTTATCTCGTTGCTATGAGATTATCCCCGCATTATGGGGTATAAGACCCAGCTGGAAGTATATCCATGATTTACCCATACGATCTACGGCCTGTATGATAAGTAGGTCTGGGAGTGAGATTTTGTCCCATTTGTTCCAACCAAAATCAATCCTAGAGATTTGCAAGTCGTGTTCCTATATGCGTATCTTTTTAGATAAAAGGAAAATTGATTAATCAACCCTGTCATGGGTAGATGTTAACTATGGTAGTAGAAGGCTGTAAGGGAGAGGAAGACTTAAAAGGAGGTGGATGCACCTTGTGAAGGATGACATGGTTAAGTAGGGGGTGAATGTTGAAATGACTGCAACTAGAGATGAATGGAAGAAACACAAGTTGCACCGACCCCAAATAAACTTGGAATAAGGGCTCCTGCCCTTTAATCCGACCCCCATTACTAGTAGTTCCGGTAAATTGAAAAAGCATCTCATGAGGTCTTTAACGTAACGACGATTCTTGCATTTATTTTGATCCATGAGTGATCCTCATTCCTGAGGCTTCCTCTTTAGATTGCCATCAGGCGAAGTGAAATTTTATTCATGTACCGTACGTAAAAGAGCCTCAAAGGTTACCGCACGCTAAAAATAAAACAGCCTTGTATACGTATAACTTTCCCAATGATCCAATAATGAAATAACCTACAAATATAACCTACATATTTTTTCTAAATTTCCCTCTACTAGAATGCCAGTGTTCATCAGTCAATACCATCACATAGGCCATGGGTTCATTGTCTTCATAGTATAACTAGCAAACCGTCTTGGCTTCGCCCGGGAATATTTCGTATTCCATATTTGATAGTGACCTAAATGATGAACTTTCCAAACAAACGTTTATCACCTACTTTACCCTCTTAGTAGTTAAATTTTGAAAATTGCTGACACACGAATTCATGTATATCTTGAAAGACTAAGGTTCATTATATTTAGTGCATCTAACTCTAAAAATGACGGACTTTCATAAAAACTTCCATCCCTTATTTTACCCCTTTAGTAGCAGGTTTACAAAAAATCCTTTCTTAGTGGATTACTACATGGATTACTTACATCATAAAATGCATCTACTGTCAAAATTTCAAATTTGTAGGTCCGGTGGTTTAGGATCTGCGTTGATGAATCAGTCAGCCAGTCAGTGCGTCAGTCGAGACAAGTCACTTCATATGTATAAAAGATATACCATATTTAACGTGCCGTCTCAGTCCAACTCATCTTCAAATTGCTCAAATAATTGCTCCATAATTAGATGATGCAGAATAGTGATCACCTTGACAAATTGTCGTTCCGTCGACTGTGAGGAATCACCATAATGATAGAGGAATTTAATTTCGTAGTAAATGCTATTCTATTTGTGTACCTAATTCACTAATTTAGCTGTCTGAGTCTTCGTTTATCAAAGTTACAGTAACCATCGACCTAGAATTTAAAATATACAAATAATCATAGATAAATACAGTCAAAACGATGACGTTCTCCTTCGTTTTCATCAATTATATACATGTTGGTTAAACATACACGGTTAATTTGCTTGGAGGCACCAAGTTTAATCGCCAGTACAGGAAAATATTCTGTGACAGGCAGTGAGACCATTGGAACCAAAAACCTTTCTACTGCTAAGGGGCACACTACCTGCCGGGCAAACTATGGCTATAGTCTAGGATGAATCAGGATGAATGCAACATAGGGGTGCGTCAGACATGTATTTTGCCGACTCTCGAACAATCCTTCTTACGTCATCGTAAAAAACCCACACAGTAGTCACTTAGGAAAACCATGGGAGGTCCGTACGAATTGTCCAATTACGCGACTATATTCTGGTTTTTCAACAGCTCCAAATTCTGCCAGGAGTGTACGGCTAAAGAAGAAGATTTTGGTTCTAAATAAGGATGAACCTTCAGTAAATGAAAAGTGAATATTGTGTTATTATCTTCAGTAAGTGAATAATGTGGTATTATTCACTGAAGACAGGGTCAAGACAATGCAATAGTAGAAAGTAACCGTGGATTATCTTCTCGAAACAGAACACGAACCGATATACCATCGTTATTACTGGCACAACGAGTTGGTTATCGCGGACGTGAATAAATTAGTAGATCAAAAATAGTTGTATACTTTCGCAGTAGCAGTAACGCTGTTGGTTTTAATTTTATTACATTCAGAGGTGAAAAAAGGAATGTAGGTATATTCATAAGACAAGTGAATAACAGTTTCGACAAAGTTTGTGATAATATACTCAGGCCGACAAAGCGAAATTTTTAGTCTGGTGGTAAGCGCTGGATGAAATGGACGGCAGAAGTACAGTCAACAAAGGAGATATGGTTGCACCTTGACATACAACTTTATATGAAAAAGTGGAACCTTATCTCCTTTGTCGACTGTACACCAATCAACTAATAATTCTACTTCTTACCGTGTGTGTTTGTTAAGATGTTTGTATATTTTTTAATTAGTCACGCTCTAACTCTCGTGGTACAAGGATAGATTATATTCTGAAATAACACATAGGCTTTTTATTCCTTCATCTTGGAGGCACCAAGTTTAATCGCCAGTACAAGAAAATATTGTGTGCACGCGACTGACACGCAGGAGGCGCGGGTTCGATTCCCGCTCAGTGCAAATATTTGTATGCATGAATATGGCTATTTCCATTGGTCTGGGTGTTTCTATGTATAATATGTATGTATTTACAGAAAAAAAAGTATATATGTATGTTTATCCGCATTCTAGATTCCATAACACAAGCTATAAAAGCTTACCATGGGTCTAGATAGCGTTGTGTAGAATGTTGTGGAATATTTATTTATTTATTCCAGGAATAGGTTCCGAAAGCAAAATTGTGAATTCGTAGGAATTAGGAGGCATCCGTCATTGGTTGATCGCTTTGATCAGTCTTTTTATTGGTTTCTCTTTGACCGGTTAGAGCACATACGCGAACTCTTATGTTTATTGAGGAACTTTACCAGTAACAACAGAATACAATTTGTTTAAAATACAGATTACAATCTGTTTATACTTGATATATTGATAGATTGATGGCACTTGGTGGAATCTGCTACACATATTGAGATAGAAACAGATAGTTAAGTTTACATCATACCTTTGAGGATACCGTGAGGCGAAACCGGTCAGGTGAAAAATAAAATTAAGTGGAAAAGTACAAAGTGTCTTACTCAATACAGATTACAATATGTTATCATGTTTCTAACGTTGTCAATATGAATAGTAGTTGAGTTTTTCATTGCCATTTGAAAAAAATATAATATCAGACATTGACAAGTATTAGATTTAATAAGATAAGGATAAGAACGAGTTTGACAGATTTAATAAAATAGTGAGACGAAATTCTTAGTTATCCCTGGATTCACCGTACAGTTGCTGGGTCCATCGATTAGTAGAGAGAAATTCGACTAGACTGGGAGACAAGTCCTGGGAGACTTGTGAGTCGGGTAAGAAGTATAAAGGAACCCTATCCGGAGTACTTCAACCCTTGCCTTCACTACTCGTGTTTCTTTCCCTGTCTGTCTGCTAATGCACCTTTAAATGCACTTCTAGACAAACCAAGATCTTTGAGCACTTTTCACTGTTAAACCTGTTTTTTTTTTACTTTAACTCCTCCAGCTAAGCTAAATTGCTTGTGTTAGGAGTGTGTTCCCATCGGTACTGTAATGGCCAGGATTCGAACCTGGGAACTTTCGATCAAAAGGCCGACTCCTTAACCATTAAGCTACCAACGATTGCGGTTCTTCTGTTCCAAGGCTTTCCTTTTGTCGTTGAATGATTCAAACTGATATAGTTCTATTCAAATGTGGTAGCGCGATATACCTAAATCCCTTCGATAGCAAAATTCACGATGTCACCAGTTACAAGGTATCGGATTAGATCTGGGATGCAGCCGTCGGATTCAGTTGTGATAACCGATTATTGTATTCATCAACGACCTCATTGAACTCCTTACGGAGTTCGTCGATATTGTAACTAGCGTCGAGAAATAGTTCTCGGGCGACCGAATTATTAGCAATATCAGCCTTTGACAAATCGACGGCCCTCTGAAGGCATTGGAAGATTGCGTATTCGGATTAGTATCAGTTGAGAGTCAGGGAAATTCTCTTTTTCATTCGACATTGTATATAATTACAACAACGTAATATGTACGTATATTAAATATCTGCGGTAGCCTAGTGGTATGGGTAATGGACTGCTGTGACGAGGCCTCGGGTTCGATCCCAGGTTTACCATGGCACACACCAATGACTTTTCGATGCACGTTAGTGCGAAAGTCTAGTAAATGCGAAGGCAGTCACATAGTCACACATCCTATTTTCTGCTAACTCGAAGGCTACAAATTATGAACTTCAGATAAATTTTTAGTTCATTTAGTGCGTATCTTAGAATGATTTCTAAAGAAATTAGGTACGTACACTTAGAATATAATAAAAAAATATTTATTGTACCCCAATTACATTTTGTTGCATTTAATTATAAATAACCTAACTATGTGGCATTCCTTTGCATTTACTGGACTTACGCACTAACGTGCATCGCGCTGGATCACATTCGACTATGTGTGAATCGATGTGGAATACTTTTGCACTACCGTGCTTCGCGGTGAAAAACATTCGAAATTATGATTATCGATGTGGCGCACTTTCGCTCTACCATGAGCCGCGTTTCGGTACCTTAGGGCTACAGCGATGAACGCTATTTTGAACTTCGAAATTCAGTATGACAGTCACTTCTAGAGATGCGTCCGCGCAGTACAATAACGGCGGCGCGGATTCTCAACTACTCTCACTCAACTTAAAAATTATTGTGGGGCAGTTAAGAATTTTTGCAAAGATATTTTATTATTCATATAATTAGTATTTATGATGAAAAGTATTGTTTCCTTTGCCTACTACACTATTTACACTATACTATTTTAGTGAGGTACCTAGGTAAAATTAGTAGGATTCAGCGGTTAAAGAAATAAATTTAGAATAGCGGGTAATTAAATATAAATACATTTTTAGTTTAAAATCCTAAATTTTTTAACACTTATTAGGGTATATAGGTGACCTAATAAGGGTGATAAATGCCAGTAGGAGGACCACAAAAGTGGTAGCGCGATATACCTAAATCCCTTGGATAGCAAAATTCACGATGTCACCAGTTACAAGGTATTGGATTAGATCTGGGATGGTTCGTGCACTCACCTGTGGCTGCTCGCTCGCGTGGACGGCGCTCACAGTCGGTCGGGTAAAGGCCCACCACGAGATTCCTTTCACGACAAGTCTGTGCAGTTCTGGTATCACTCGCGAATCGCGATATCACGTCACCACTTTGAACAGTGGGAATGCGAAAAAGCAAAAGAAGCCCATGTCTTGTAAAAATGCGGAATAGAATAATCTGACTCCTTTCAACACAGCGGTGGTTTGGGAAGTGTCCGTTTAGCACACACGTCACGGAAACGTCAATATGGCGCCACTTGTACAGTAAGCTTCAGAGAAAACGAACCCCCCTTGATAATGACATGAAAGCATTGAAGTTTTTTGATTCATTACGTATATGGCATGTTGGTCTAGTGGTTATGACCGACCGACGCTTTGAGTATACGGTAAGCGGGGGTTCAAATCCTCGGACGTGAAGTTCTTTTTGTATTCATATATGTAATTATTTTTTTAGTCTCTTAAGCACTTTTTGTTAATTATTATTTAAGGAATCAAATTTTATAGTAGGTATGAGGTTTGTAAGAAAAAATAGGCTTGTTGCATAAACAATATTAATTTATTTCTCGAATTACATTTATAAGACTACATGGAGGTCATTTCCTGGTTGAGTATACAGTTTTTCTATCTGAGTTAAATTAGGGTTACTTATTTTTAGATTTCACCTGACCTAAATTTATTGACAAAACACAATACCCTAAGTGAAGTATAAAATGTTTAATATTAGATAATTCTAGGAACATAACTACAATATTTATATTTAAAGTTGCCAACATAAATTTTTTACACTCTGAATAATCTTCGAATATAAAAGAATGGTTGAAAAATGAAATGTTATTTGTGCCTGTGAATCACAAAGAAAGAACCAACATGCTAAACTATAACGGGATAGCAATATACATCTTCCTCTTTGATCACATTTTCTGATAAGTAACCCTTTTAACACAGCATTAGAAAAATATGTGAGGTCAGATGGTGCATCGTTAACAAATTAGAAGATTACTAAACTTGTCAACAAGAGTAATGGAATATTAATAATATACTATTATTATTATGAATGTTAGGACACTTTATACACAGCTTCATCTAGCCCAAAATAGCACCTTAATGTGATAACTGATAAGGATACTACACAACTGATATAATACTTATTTTAGATACTTTTTAGATAAATTACACCCAGACACATAACAAATACCTAATCGTGTTCATCACACAAAGATTTGTCCTGGTTAAGAATCGATAAACTGCATTAATAACGGAGAGGATGGCCCTCACTGTATCACTTATCGAAGACGACTTTTCATCCCCGAAACCATATTAAAACATGCGGCACTATTTCGCATTAATTCCCAAGTTCTGTTTACCTCTTCATCCATTTTTTTTTACTTTATTTCACTTGAGTCCCAGTTTAAAATCATTTGACCTCACAAGTTTTCTATAGGATTAAGATCCGGGCTTTTAGCCGGCCACTCAAACACCGTTATATCTTCTTGTGCATTTAGCCAGTCTTGCACAATTCGGGACCAATGCACTGAAGAGTTATCCTGAACCAGGTAAATTTGTCCTTCTGGATATGCGACCCGCACTGAAGGCAGCATTACGTCTTTCAACACATCAAGGTATCGCTCACTGTTCATGCGGCCACCTATTTCCACTAGCTCGCCTGGGCCCATTGAAGACATCCATCCCCAGTAACCTAAAATAATAAACATTTTCAAATCTGTTGCAATATGTAAAACAATGTCAGCAGCAATAATAATTAAAATATATATATAATATACATATATATATATATACATACATACATATATACATCTTGAAGGACATGTTGCGTCCTACATGGCGTTATTTACCGATGATGCTGCGTCCGACTGACTTTGTGCGTCCGGAATACGGACGCAAGATTGACCGACCCTCATTTTTAGCCCAATGGTCCCTTATGATCCTTAGAATGCAATGGCGAAAAATTGGCATGGACGTAATTCCATCACTACAATGCCTTTTAGCGTATAATATAGTTCCGCCATCGTCCGACTGAAATTTGGAGGACATTAGTGTTCAGCGTATAATTTACCACGTATACTTTGAGTTCAGTTCACCGATCTTATCGTGTCCATTGAATATCGTATTTGTAAAGTTTTTATCATGTTTTCGTGACAACAATCTTGCGTCTCTTAAACATCCTTAAACGGGCACTAGGTACGGTGTCTGAGGGGCCTCCTCGGGGTTCACGAGGGACGCATGGCGCGGGGCGCGGAGCGGCAGGCTTCAGCGCGCTCGCGTACCGAAGTTTGTAAACCAACAGACATGTGCCGGCCGTGATGTAAGCTTATCTGTTCACACCAGCCTGTGCCTCTGAGCTTACCGGTTTATACATTTTTTTTATAGTGCGCTAAATCTCCACGGATACCACCCCCACGGAGACCCCCCCGACTAAAACGCACGCCGTCTTGGGTCCTTGGTTGCCGGAGGTGAGATTGCCGAAAGCATATCTCTCGCACCCCGGCAGACACTTCGGGCTGTGGGGACCTCGGTGTCCCCATCTAGACCCGTGTACGGGGAGGCTAACTTGGTGGCACCGCCGCGGCCTGCTTCTGCTAGGGTGACAGGAGACTCCGCCGTTCACCCCTAGGCCAGCGCTCATGGAGGACGGAGGTCGTTCCGCGACGACCGGTTCGCCTTCGCTCTTCGTGGGCTTCCCGGGCCCGTAGTCTAGTCCGGACCCGACCAGCCGCCTCCTTCTCGAGCATTAATTGCTCGCAGAAGGAGGCGGCCGCACCCCAAGCGTTTGCGCATCGTACCATCGCTGTGAGCAATGTGGCGAGTGTGAAGACTCCCACCCCCAGAGCCGCCACTAGGACCTGCCTGGGCCGCCGTGTCCCACGCCGGGCACTCGGTCAGCGTGTGCAGCTCTGCGTCCTCGCTCGCATCACAGTGATGGCACTCGCACGTTGGCTCCTTCCGCATCCGACACAGGTAGCTCCCGAAACACCCGTGTCCGGTAATCACCTGCGTCAGCCGGTACGAGAGGCTGCCGTGTGGCATCTCTAGCTATTCCTCCATGATGAGTTTAACCGCTGCTATTACGGCGTGCCCTGCGCTTGGTCACCCAAGTCGTAGCTCCCACTCAGGGTGGAGATGGGACCTCACGACCCGAATTTCTTCAGGCTCGGGTTCCCGGCTCGGCTCCCGCGCCTCCTTTCGGTACCGAAAGGGTTCTCGCATCCAAGTTCCACGGTAGAGATCCGGCAAGGAGATTCGCCGCCTCCAAGGATATCGTGCGGTACCCCATAATGTCCCTGCTGGCCATTGCACGCTGCGGCCCACGCAGCAGACGCGCATTGTGGATCGTCAGGGTCTCCGCCCATATCGGGCACCCATATAGGGCAATGGACCGCAGGACTCCTGCGTAGAGTCTCCTGCAAAAGTCATCCGGCCCCCTTTTTTTTTATACCACTTAGATGGCAGACAAGCACACGGCCCACCTGATGGAAAGTGGTTACCGTGGCCTATGGACGTATGCAACACCAGAGGCGTTACACTCGCGCTGCCTACCCTGAAGAAACCTTCTAATGCCCCTCTTGAAGAACCCCATATTGTAGTCGCTTGGGAAAACCGTGGCAGGGAGTTCCTTTCATACCGCACGGTGCGCACCGTATTCAGATGCAATATGTGGGCGTGTCTATGGCGAGCGGTGCGATGATAGAATGTAGCTGTGGGCATCATGTCAAATAATTCATCTGAGCACAAACCATTATATAGGCGGTAGAAAACACACAGTGAGGCAAAGTCCCTCCTGAAGCTGAGAGGTTCCACATCGCCTGCGAGTATGGGACTGTCGACGAGCCTCAACGCACGTCTTTGTACCGAGTCGAAAGGGTTAAGCTGGCGTGCGGGCGCTCCGGCAAAAAGATGACAGCAGTACTCCATGTGGGGTCGAACCTGTGCCTTATAAAGAAGGAGTCGCTGCCCCGCAGTGAAGTACTGCTTCGCCCTGTTAAGAACTCCAAGTTTCTTTGATGCCAGCTTAACCTTGTCCTCTAAATGACTGCGGTACTGGACGTCACTTGAAATGTCGACGCCTAGGATCCCGATACTCGGGGCAATGCTAAGCCGTGTGCCCAGGAATTGCGGCGCTACAATATATGGGGTTTTCTTAGCGGTGAATACACCCCTTATGTTGGGCAGCAGCAAGCGGCAGCTATGTCCTTCAATTTGGGGGCCAGTCTTCGGCGATGCTCCCCGAAGATCCACCGGCCGTCGAGCACGAGCCCCAGATAGTTCATCTGGGGCTTGATGCCGATGGAAATGTCTCTCACTATGAGGCTGGAATCTTCCGGTGGCACGCGCCGAGGCCCATGAAAGAACATGGCCTCGGTTTTATACGGAGCCACCTCCAGACCCAGCCACCGGATCCGCTCCACGACTTGGGCGACCGCGGTCGTGGCCTTCATGGTCGCTTCGCGGTATGTAGCCCCGCACGCCGTCACCAGCGTGTCATCCGCATAACACGTGACGGCGGCACCGTCCGCGAGCTCACCGCGAAGAACCCAGTAGTAACCGATGTTCCACAGTAGCGGTCCCAGGACCGATCCCCGCACGACATCTCTCGCCGACCGAGCCCGGTCGCATTTGGGTACAACAAGGGGGGGGGGGGGGGGGGCTGCTGGCAGCGGCGTTGTGCACCAGTGCCACCGATTCGTCCAGGTCGGTTTTCCAGGCAGGCCCGATAAACCGGTGAGTGTACGGCTTGGCGACAGCGGCGACATTAATGCCTCACTGTGCCATGCTCTGGAGCAAAAGTGCCTGAGCATCAACACAGTGGTTCGCATTCGTCTGCAGGACGCGGAGCTGAGGATCCATTATGGAACTGCCAACCGGCTTCGGCCTCCCCACGGTGCAGGCCTTGGCACCAGCCCTATGGTCGGCCGGCTTGCCCTCTGCTGCACACCTGAAGCAGTGCAACGGAGCTTCGCAACTACCGGCCTTATGATCGGGTTGGCTACAGCGGAAGCAACGGTCACCGACCGTTACCTTCGGAAACTGGCCTCCACCGTGCACTGCACCCCCACGTGGCTCACCGACAGGCACCGGAAGCACCGTGCTGGTCGGGCCTGCAGGAGCCGTACCTGCACCATCTGGAAGCCGCCATTAAGCAGGCCCCGCCCATCGGCAACCTTTGGGGCTGCCGCGATGGGGCTCTCCGACGCCTCCGCCGTCAACGTAATGACGACGGCCGTCAATCGTGGGGCGCGGAGCTTCCTCGGCGCTGTTGCCATCGCGGCAGCCTTGGCCCTTCTGGCCATTTTGGCTGCCTTTTTGGCGGCGTTCCGTCTCTGCTTGGCGGCTCCAGCTACCTCCCAGCCCCCTTACGGGGGCTCGGGGATTCACCCAGAGCCGGGCCGGGGTCCGGGGTTGTCCTTCCCCTTATCCTTGCCCTGAGCGCGACCCACGATTCTGGCTTTGCTGGTCGAATTGGCGGCTTCACCGGTTGCGCTGTTTGCGCTGGCCGCTCCGGCTGCACCAGCCGCCCCGCCAGAGCAGGGTGCGCCGACCGCTCCGGCTGCGCCTTCCGCATTGACCGAGTCGCCACTCCCGGCAACTCGGTCCCTTCTCTTGAGGGCCTCCAGCTCCGCCGTAACTTTTTGGAGTTGGCGTCGGGACTTGGCCTCCCGCCGCTGTGCCTCAGCCTCCCTCCTCGCCTGTTTTGCCATCTGGGTGGCCAGACCCTCACCGGCAGCTGCGATCTGCTCTACGCATAAGCAGAACCTACAAAACTTCGAGCTAGCGTTGAATGGTGTTGCAATAAGCAGGGACAGTCATATTCGCTTCCTGGGTCTCATATTAGATGAACACTGTAACTGGAATCTGCATGTAGATACAGTATGCAAGAGAGTAAATAGATTCGTGTTTGCTCTACGCCAGCTTAGAAATACAACTTGCGAAAAAACAGCTCTTATGGCGTACCACAGTCATGTTGGCTCAATCTTAAATTATGGCATATTACTGTGGGGTAACTCAACCGACGTAGACAGTGCCTTCATAAAACAAAAACTCGTCAAAAATGATTATATTGCTTTTTAAGATTTTGTTGACCACCAAAGTGAAAATACCTACGCTATACATTGTCACTTTTGTATGCTAACTATTAATTATATTTATTATCTATGCCTGGAGTCATTATAAACCCTTATATAGGTGGAAGCCTCTTGGCTGATAAGCTGGATACAATTATTCAAAAACAGTATTCGGAACCAATCTGTATTCAATAGTAGATGGATGTCATTTAGTTATTATAATCATTATGATATATTCAGAGCATTATACGGAATTGATTTAAACATACATTCGGATGGAGGCGGGAATGTGCATGCAGTGTTTAGTAGGTATACCCAGGTATTCAGTGTGCAAGAAAGATTTAAGAGTGAAGTAGTGAGTTATTGGGCATTCTACCCCACCTTAGTTCCTTCGGTTATCTTCGATAACCTCAGTCACGGTGGGATAGAATGCCCAACAACTCTTTGTAAAATCATTTACCTAAGCCAACGTTCCACATTTTAATGCCGTTCATTACACTACCGTTCCGTCGGCTCTCTGCGATCCCCTGCGTCGTAATTGCGCTGAAAGATGCTCTGTTAGTTAGCGATAGAGTTATTTCATAAACAGTACAGTCTTACGTTTGCCTATTGCGTTGTCTATAAGCAGTTTGGTTTAACTATTTACGGTTATAAATACATAATGTCATAATTACATCTGTTCATAACCAGTCCGTCAGCATTGCATCAAACATGAAATTCATTAAACAAGCAAAGTCGTTACAGATTAGTTTAATCTGTAATGATTTACCAAAAATCAAGTTACGCCATGGAGAATTATTGCCGAATACAGTACGTTGCATCATTTGCGGACCATCAAATTGTGGAAAAACCAATTTGTTAATTGGTCTCCTTTTGCACGAAAATGGATTGACATTTCAAAATGTTTATGTATATTCTAAAACTCTATATCAACCAAAGTATATTTTTTTAGAAAAGGTTTTACGAGGAGTACCAGGAATCAGTTTTCAGAAATATCAGGCAAATGATGACGTTATGAAAGTTTCAGATGCAAAACATAATTCAGTGATTATTTTTGACGATGTAGCATGTGAAAATCAAAGTAATATGCGTGATTATTTTGCCATGGGAAGACATAAATTGATTGACAGTTTTTATTTAAATCAAACATATAGCAAAATACCTAAACAACTAATAAGAGATAACGCTAACTTAATTGTGCTTTTTAAGCAAGACGAAATTAATTTGAAACATGTTTATGAAGAACATGTTAACACTGACATGACCTGGTTGGAATTTCGTAACATGTGTTCTCAAATATGGAAAGAGCCTTATGACTATGTTGTGATTAATAAAGACTCTCCTAAAAACAATGGGTGCTATAGAAAAAAGTTTGACACTTTTGTAGAATTAGATAAAATTTGAATATTTAAATAGACTGCTTTCAGTTTCTTGTTATTCTTTAATCAGCTCTTATTGGATTACCATCTATTTTACAAAATGGAAAAATCATTGAAAAAACAAATTGTAGATGCAACACAAGCTGTAAGGAAAAAAATACGTAACATGAAGGATTTTGAAGATAATAACAGACAAGTGCTTGATACAGTTTTTAAGCCTGTTACAGAATCTCTTAATTTAATAGCCAACACCAATAACCAACTAGCTCTAACAAAAAATGAAGAAAAAGGAGAATTTCATGATCAAATTTCCAACCACGACTTACAGAAAGATCAAGATATAGAAGAAACAATTGATACCAGTGATGAATCAGAAGCTGACTCTTCATTTCAGTCATTAGTCGATACTAATCCAGTTCATGATGTATCATCTTGGTCATTATCTTCAGAAATATTAGCGGATGTGCCATTTGGTGTAAGAAATGAACGTGGAAAGTTAATGTTAGGTTCCTCTAGTATAACGATTGGTGATGATGTTATTACTGTAGCCGGACACAAATACAAATGCACACCTGGCTTGCGACAGTTGCTCTTAAAAAAAGACGTTGATCTGAGCTTTGTTACAGACTATGACATGCAAAATTATAAGTCGATGTTACTTGTAACAAATGCACATCGTCGAGATTTTGATTCAAGAAAACCAATTAAAAGTAATAAAGGACAAAAATATATGCAAGTTATTAAACCTCTTTTCGATCAACAAAGTAAAAGTCCAAGCTTTGAACCGAAAGTAGGAAAAGGATTACCTTTAACAAAAATGTGGAAAAAAAACACAGATTTTGTATATTGGGATGATCCAAATGAATTGGTTGATAGATTAAAGTTATTAATTGCTTCTCGAGATGCTGGCAACACAGGACTAGATAATGAAATAATATCTATCGTTGAAGAACTACGTGAAAGCAAAATCATTAAATAGATTTACTAATAAGAAATGTGTATCATTTTATTGTACACCGTTCAACACAATACATCTTAAATATGAATGTGGACAAATTTGGTCATTATATTCATAAGCGATTACGTATATCAGAATTGCTTGAATTTTATGATAATGCATTGCTAAAATCTGAAAATGGTGATTACGATTTGAAGACATCGAAGCTAACAGGGGTCAAACCTCCTCAAGATGCGGATGATGCAGTAAACAAAGCATATGTAGATGAATTGAGAACCAAACTAATAACCGACTTACAAAAATTGCAAAATACTTTGGTGTACGATGTTCAGAACGATCTGGAGAAAGCTTTAAAAACAATAGTATCTGAGGCAGTGGTTCACTTGGAAAGCAAATTTTATAGTCGAAAAGCAGTTGATGAGATAGTTGAAAACGCAGTTAAATTTGTATTAGATCAAAAGTATAAGCTTGAAAGTTCCTCAAAATGACAAAACAACAAGTTGTTAATGAAATACATAAAGCTGCACGAAAAAATTATCCTCGTCGATCTGTAATTTTAAAAGGCATTGATGATTTGTGGCAAGCTGATTTAATCGACATGCAAAACTTGAAAAGATTTAATAAAGGTTATAACTATATTTTAATAGTTATTGATTGCTTCTCAAAGTACGTGTGGATAGAATCACTAAAAACTAAAAATAAGCATGATGTTTGTAACGCATTCGAGAAATTGATGTCGACTAACCATCGGATACCAGCTCATCTCCAAACTGATTTGGGTACCGAGTTCTATAATTCATCATTTCAAAAACTTATAAAGAACTATAACATTAATCACTACTCAACGTTTTCAACGAAAAAGGCTTCAATTGTAGAACGCGTTATCAAAACTATTAAAAATAAATTGTATAAGTACTTTAGTCTCAGCGGGCACTATAAATGGATAGATTTTGGTTTGGAGAGTGTTGTAAAGACATATAACAACACAAAACATAGCACTACTAAATTAGCACCCGTTGATGTCAATAAATTGAATGAAGTAGATGTTAAAAATAATATTAAGAATTCAATGAAAACGGTATCCTATAAACATAAGCCCAAGTTTATGATTGGTGATAGAGTTAGAATTAGTAAATACAAACAACTATTTGAGAAAGGTTATACACCTAATTGGTCAACGGAACTATTTACTATAAAAAATATCAATAACACTGTACCAGAAACATATCACATCGAAGATCAACACAAACAAGTTATATTAGGAACCTTTTACAAACACGAACTTCAAAAGTCATCTTGTCCAGGTGTTTATTTGATAGAAAAAGTTTTACGAAGGAAAGGAAATAAACTGTTCGTAAAATGGTTGGGCTTAAGTAATAAAGAGAATAGTTGGATTGATAAGACTGCAATAGTAGAATAAGTATACATAATAGTTATTAATTACAACATTTTGTTCATTATACTTTGAGCTATGCAAGGTGGTGGACTACTCAATAGTGTTATTAATCATTTGCCATTTGAACTGCACTTACCTGGCTATAATTATTGCGGACCTGGAACAAAACTTTCAAAACGTTTACTGCGTGGTGACAAAGGTGTAAATAAGCTAGACGAAGCTTGTATGTATCACGACATTGCATACGAAAACTATACAGACTTGTCTAATCGTCACAAAGCCGATTTACAACTTTTAAATATGGCCAAACAAAGAATGAAAGCAAAAGATGCTAGTAAAGGAGAAAAGCTTAGTTCGTGGGTAGTGAGTAAAGTTATGAAAACTAAACTCAAATCTGGTGCTGGTGTTAAGACATTTCATAATTTCGTTACAAAAATTAAAAGAAAAATCAAGAAACGCTTACCCAAAGATGGTAAATCTTTAATACATGCAGCTTATAGGGCTGCTAAAAAAATTGTTCCGTGCGCTCCAAAACTTCGAGTACCACGCGTCATACCTTTACCCAAAACAGGAGGCATTCTACCTTTGATCCCGATTTTTGCTGGTTTATCAGCTTTAGGAGCTTTGGCTGGTGGTGCAGCGGGTATTGCAAAAACAGTGAATGATTATAGAGAAGGTCAAAAAAAATTACAAGAATCTGAACGTCATAATAAGACTATGGAAGCTATAGCATTAGGTAACGGTTTATACATTAAACCACACAAAAAAGGCAAAGGATTGTTTATTAAATCGTCAAAAAACTAATTAATAAGCTACCTAATCGTGCCTTAACTAATATTGATATTCAAAATTACGCATATGGTATTCCTTATTTTCGAGGAGTTTACATGAAGGATCAGTTACCAAAAATCCCTAAAGGAATTGAATGTGGTATAGTTAACCTAGATAATTCAGAAAACGATGGAACGCATTGGGTAGCTTATGTTAAGGTAAATAATTATTGTGAATATTTTGATAGTTTTGGTGATTTAAGACCACCAATCGAATTGATGCGATATTTTAAGAACTGCAATATTAATTATAACTATACAAGATATCAAAAATTTGACACACTAATTTGTGGACATTTGTGTTTAGAATATCTACAATCTTTTTGGAATAAATACTATAAATTTTATTCTGTTCTTTAATTTTAGTCATTTGCAAGATGACACTCACCTTATCTATAACTGGAAACTCATCGGTATTAACTACCTTCTATCCAAATACGTTACAATTAATCGGAGAGTATGAATGTGCATTATTACATTTATCCACATATAATTCTATTCCAAATATTGATAAAACAAATAATAAGTTATACTATGGTTCAAATAATGTTATTGAAATACCTGAAGGTACTTATGAGTTGCAAGATATCAGTGATTATTTAAAATCTGAAGTAAAGGATGCATCCATAAAACTCCATTGCAATAACAACACCTTAAAAACTATGTTATTTTGTACATCAACTATAGATTTTACTAAAGGTTGTTCGTTCGGAGGTTTGTTGGGGTTTAAAAAACAAGTCTTGGAAGCCAATAAATATCATGTATCAGAGTTTCCAGTCAACATTTTGCCTACAACCGTGATAAGAGTTGAATGTGATATAGTTAGCGGTTCCTATATAAACGGACAATCCAGTCACATTCTACATGAATTCGCACTTAATGTCCCACCTGGATACAGAATTATAGAAATACCAAAAAACGCAATTTACTTTCCAATCAACCAAACCAACATCAGCTGCATACAAATCAGACTTTTGGATATAAATAATAACTTAATAAATTTGCGAGGTGAAGAAGTACAGTTGTATCTACACCTCAAAAGAAAAAATGATTGACTATAATAAATATAATATGTTTCTTCCAATTCAAAATAGCAGTTCTGCTCAAACTCTCAATCAAGTAAGAGCTCGACGTAAAAGGAGAATAAAGTTGAATAAAAACAATAAAGCATTTCTTAAGGCGATTGGTTTGTTAAAATGAATATCCTAGATGTTTTATCCGCTCCAGCCTACGACAACTCTGTGGAAGGAATTGAAATTCACTCTTACAAGCCTTACGTAACAAGTTTTAATAGAAGCGATGAAATCAGGATACCTATTAATCAGCAAGACTTGTATATATTACCATCAGAAAGCAGTTTATTTTTGGAAGGAACTGTTATTGTAAACAAGGCTGACAATTCGAAAGAGAGAGTCAGTAGCGTTCATTTCACAAACAATAGTTTACTTTACTTGTTTCAAGATATAAGGTATGAGATAAATGGAGTGGAGATAGACAAAATAAAAAATGCTGGTATAACTAGCACGATGAAATCATTTATATCAATGAATGAGAGCGAAGCTAAAACATCTAATGCTTGGGGTTGGAATATCGGCGGAATAAAAAGTACTAATGGAGGTAGCTTTTCTGCTTCTATACCACTTCGCAACATTCTTGGTTTCGCAGAAGATTTTAAGAAAGTAGTAATAAACAGTAAACATGAACTAATCTTATTACGAAGTAATACCAATCTGAACGCATTAAAACTCAACTCTGGTGAAATTGTAGAAGATATTATCATAAACAAAATAATATGGCGTGTACCGCATGTTAAAGTATCTGATAAAGAAAAAATAAACATTCTAAAATTGTTAGAAAAAGATCGACCACTTCAGATGATATTCAGGAATTGGGATTTGTATGAATATCCAATGTTGCCTAAAACCACCAAACATACTTGGTCAATAAAAACATCTTCACAAATAGAGAAACCAAGATTTGTCGTTATTGGTTTACAGACAAATAGAAAAAATAATGCTAGACTTGATATGTCTCAGTTTGATCATTGTGAGATTCGTGATGTTAAGGTATACCTTAACTCCACCTACTTCCCATATGAAAATATAAATACAAGTTTCTCGAATAATCGAATTGCTTTAATATATGAACAATATGCTAAATTTCAACAGTCTTATTATGGGCGTCGCGCTGAGCCTTTATTAAGTGAGGAACAATTTAAAAACGTTGCTCCGTTATTCGTCATAGACTGTTCTAGACAGCCAGATAATCTTAAGTCAGGTCCTGTTGTGGACGTAAGAGTGGAAATTGAAAGTGATATTGATATCCCAGATCAAACTTCGGCATATTGTCTTATATTGAACGACTGTATAATTGAGTATAAACCATTAAGCAGCACTGTGAGAAAATTATCATGAATCCGAATACAATTATAGTGGATGTCCAGGGGTTTAAAGACACTTGTAATAACTTTATAGTCAAGGAATTAGCTCTGGCCACCCGTGTTTATACCCAAACGTTCTTAATAAAGCCCCCATACTTATTTAAATACTTAACTACGAATGAAAAAAAACAAGTTACGTGGTTGGAGAGAAACAGGGGGATTTACTGGAATGAAGGTTATATCGACTATAGAGAATTTCGACGTATAATTGTTCCTTATTTAGAAAATAAAGAAATTATTGTGAAGGGCTTAGAAAAAGTTAAGTGGATTCAAGATCTATGTATGAATTGTATTTGTATAGATCTTGGTGAAGACAAATGTCCAAATTTATCACTGTTGCATAACAAATATTCAAATAATGAAACCAGTTTTAATTGTATTAATCATACTAAACAATGTGCACTTAAAAATGTTTTATGTATAAAGAATAATTTAATAGAGCAAGAAAGTCAACCTATACGCAGTTTTAATAAATAAAACATTTGTTTAAAGTAAATGGTTTTTTATTTTTTAACCCACATTTTTAATATTTATAATATTTTAACACATTTTCACAGTAAATAAAATCTAAATATGTCATCACTTTATCTACTAGTTACATTAATGAATTATTACCTAATTAAAAAACATGATCTGAGTAGCCCCACAATTATTACCTATGGTTTTTATTTTTTAATACACTTTTTTAATATATATAATTTTTAACACATATTTTCACAGTAAATAAAATTATAATAAAATCTAAATATGTCATCACTTTATCTACTAGTTACATTAATGAATTATTACCTAATTAAAAAACATGATATGAGTAGCCATACAATTATTACCTATGGTTTTTTATTTTTTAACACACATTTTTAATATTAATTTTTTTTAACACATATTTTCACAGTAAATAAAATCTAAATATGTCATCACTTTATCTACTAGTTATACTAATGAATTATTACCTAATTAAAAAATATGATATGAGTAGCCACACAATTTTTTGGAAATATTGTGAACTAATTTTTCAGCTTGATCCGATATCTCATCTACCGTATCTTGTACAATATACTGTGCAGTGATTATCTCCTTAACTTCATCTTCGTTGTCTCTTGACTCACTGAGTTCCTTGATCGTAATTTTTATTAAACGTCGTCCTTTTCTTCTTTCACTGTTAATAATATAGGAATTCAATGCACTGCGTTTGTTTGTAATTGGTCTTCTTCGATTAGTTTTCTTTTTGTTTGTTTTTACTTCTTCATTGGGTGTTATTATCCAAGGTCTATTCATTGCGTTGTCCAAGTCGAACTGATCTTGCAGGTTTGGAAGATATTCAGGAGAGCTCTCTTCTGTTCCGTTTGAAAATTTGTTTAAGTTGGTATTCTGAAAATTATTTAAAACATTAGTAATAAATTATACTAAGAATTTTGTAAATAGATTGAAATTTCCAATAGATTGAAAGTTATAAAATATCTACCATGTTGTTAGATATGCTCGTCTTGACTGTTTAATAAATAATGAACTAGGTAATAATATTTTTTCTAACGCAGTTGATATATCAAATAATGCTAACATAAAGTATTTATTGGTATGATGATCAAGTTAGAACTTGAAATTCAACCATTCAATATTTCGTATGGTGCATAATGTTATTGTTATGTACCTACTTAATACTTAGTTGTGAAATTCTTATGAATTTCAAACGTGTTGTAACGTGAATGATGACGTATTTCGTTATCAATATCAGGTAACGAATATAATATAAACACAATAATTAGTAATTGCTTATTTTAATTTATTCGACATACTAATACAGAATCGGGTAACCAGTAAATACCTATAGGCACCTTAACAGTTAGTATCATACGAAATGAACTACAATAAGTATTCCTAATATTTCATATTTTGTATTGTCTAAACTCTCCAGCTATTCTATAGAATACCTACATTATTCCTTACTGATGATATTATATTCTACAACTTCTTTGGGAGCTACTCTAATTGAGTCACCAAAGCCTATTCAAATTTGGTAAAATATTTTACGTTATGTACAATTACGTGCTACTTTAATTTTACACTAAGGAATGACTAAAATATATAGGTATCTACTTACAAATTGATTACGTGGGTCACCGCTCAGCCCATGAGGATTCCCCGTCAATTTCTTCCGTGATGATAAAATATCTGAAAATAAAATTAAATATAGGTTTAAGTCTAATTATTGAAAATTGGTAAATGTAGTTCGAATATGTTGAACCTACAACTTCTTCGGGAGCTACTCTAATTGAGACACCAGAGCCTATTCAAATTTGATAAAATATTCTACTTTATGTACAATTAAGTGCTAGCAAGAGATTAAATATTTTAGCGTTCATTATTTTGTTTACAACTTTTTGAATTTTGTACAGAACTTAAATTTTATAAGTACGAAAATTAAGGATAATCGTATAAAATTAAATTTAAAGGACTTCCATAGAAAACTACGTCGCCTAATAAATTAGATATTTAGTAGGTAAACTAACAAGGAATTATATATCAAATAATTAACATATAAGTAATTACTTACATGACATTGCTTTTATTTTGGGTCTTCCTTTTAATCCTCTGAAGGACGTAGTGCACTGCGTGGTTTGTAGCTCGATGCAAATGGTAGATTTGACTCATCCACTTATACTTGTGTTTCTTTTAAACACAGACGTTTTGATTTATCAACATAGTCTGTTCCTTTTACAGCATTTAAATAAAAGCAATCAGGAAAAAATATAGCATGCTGCATCCAAGGATCATCGTAATCCTCCCAATCTTCGATGCCACCTCCGCATGAAAAGCACATAACTTTATCGGTAAAACCACTTCCACAGTAAAAAAAACCTGCATCAGCCATTTTCATCACCAATCTTCGTTTTGAATCTGCTGTAGCCCAATAATCTCGAAATGAACATAATCGAATTTTATGGTCATTATATATTTCATATCGGGGGCTTAAATAATTTTGAATCATTCTTAAGCAGGTGTCGATATGTGATTGTGTAAAAGAATAATGACACTTTGTATCTGATGTTCTTAATTTAAAAGGATGAGGTGGTCCGAATAGTAATGGGACAGGAATGACCTAAAATTATAGCACATTTCGTTGCATTTATTAAGAGGCAACCCCAGTTTTCACTATTCATTCAATTCATTATATCATTCATTAATATACAGTTTTGCATTTACTCAGTAATACCTAATCATTTTCTTCGATGAGGTCAACAAGATTATTATGTATTCTAATTATTCGAGCCCATAACTTTAGATCTTTGAAATAGATTTTAGGCCATCTACCTTTCTCTCTCTGGAAAGGTATTAATATAGCATTATACTGTTCATAGTTTAATATTTTCGCAATATGTAGTCCACATAATCGGTTCTCTACTATCATTATCTGCACTCGGTCTCCAATATTCAACACCATGATAACTTAAATAGTGCTACAGCTTCAAGTTCTCTAGCAAATATAAAGAACGGCACTTTTCATACATTAGGGTTGGGAGGGGACAGTAAAATAAGTTTTTTTTTTAATTTTTATGTCAGAATAATTTTATTATCAAGACACCAATTATTTAAACATAATACATTTTTAAAGCACATACAGAGCTATGATAAATACAATGATAAAAATCTTGAGAATATTTATAATAATCACATAGACTTATCAAACTAGGACAACCTTTATCTTCTAAATTAAATATATTACTATTTTCTAAAATGTACTTCAACCATACAACTTTTTCTGAACCTTTAACGTAAATATATTTGTCTCTTAATATATCTGAAACCAAAGTTTGGTATTCGGAATATGGCACAAATCCTTCATCCCAATGTATCTTTCTGTTACGTTCAATCCAACTAACTTGCTTTTTCTCTGTTTTCGTTAGTTTTTTAAATGGAAATGGTATATGTGTATGTATGGTATTTTGCTATATGTTTGATTTAAATAAAAACTGTCAATCAATTTATGTCGAATTATTGCCGAATACAGTACGTTGCATCATTTGCAGACCATCAAATTGTGGAAAAACCAATTTGTTAATTGGTCTCCTTTTGCACGAAAATGGATTGACATTTCAAAATGTTTATGTATATTCTAAAACTCTATATCAACCAAAGTACATTTTTTTAGAAAAGGTTTAACGAGGAGTACCAGGAATCACTTTTCAGAAATATCAGGCAAATGATGACGTTATGAAAGTGTCAGATGCAAAACCTAATTCAGTGATTATTTTTGACGTTGTAGCATGCGAAAATCAATTCAACGCAATTACGACCCAGGGGATCGCAGAGAGCCGACGGAACGGTAGTGTAATGAACGGCATTAAAATGGGGAACGTTGGCTTAGGTAAATGATTTTACAAAGAGTTGTTGGGCATTCTATCCCACCGTGACTGAGGTTATCGAAGATAACCGAAGGAACTAAGGTGGGGTAGAATGCCCAATAACTCACTACTGAGTGAACGGACGCACAAATTCAGCTAGAAATATTTAATTTGAATATCACCATTTAATGTTTAAATGAAATTTGACGTCGACTACTGATATGATACTGATGAAAACATCTTACATACGCATTGAAAACATTAAAAATCTCACTACATTCAGTGGACGCCGCAGGGTGGTAGTTTGTAAAGACGCAAGAAGTCCTTCGCGATTTATATATATACATATATTAATATAATATATACATAATATATACATATAATAATACATATATTATAATATACATACATAAATGTATTATCGATAAATATAAAAAATATATATATTGTATATATATATATAAATCGCGAAGGACTTCTTGCGTCTTTACAAACTACCACCCTGCGGCGTCCACTGAATGTAGTGTGATTTTTAATGTTTTCAATGCGTATGTAAGATGTTTTCATCAGTATCATATCAGTAGTCGACGTCAAATTTCATTTAAACGTTAAATGGTGATATTCAAATTAAATATTTCTAGCTGAATTTGTGCGTCCGTTCACTCTTAAATCTTTCTTGCACACTGAATACCTGCGTATACCTACTAAACACTGCATGCACATTCCCACCTCCATCCGAATGTATGTTTAAATCAATTCCGTATAATCCTCTGCATATATCACAATGATTATAATAACTAAATGACATCCATCTACTATTGAATACAGATTGGTTCCGAATACTGTTTTTGAATAATTGTATCCAGCTTATCAGCCAAGAGGCTTCCACCTATATAAGGGTTTATAATGACTCCAGGCATAGATAATAAATATAATTAATAGTTAGCATACAAAAGTGACAATGTATAGCGTAGGTATTTTCACTTTGGTGGTCAACAAAATCTTAAAAAGCAATATAATCATTTTTGACGAGTTTTTGTTTTATGAAGGCACTGTGTACGTCGGTTGAGTTACCCCACAGTAATATGCCATAATTTAAGATTGAACCAACATGACTGTGGTACGCCATAAGAGCTGTTTTTTCGCAAGTTGTATTTCTAAGCTGGCGTAGAGCAAACACGTCTTGCATACTGTATCTACATGCAGATTCCAGTTACAGTGTTCATCTAATATGAGACCCAGGAAGCGAATATGACTGTCCCTGCTTATTGCAACACCATTCAACGCTAGCTCGAAGTTTTGTAGGTTCTGCTTATGCGTAGAGCAGATCGCAGCTGCCGGTGAGGGTCTGGCCACCCAGATGGCAAAACAGGCGAGGAGGGAAGCTGAGGCACAGCGGCGGGAGGCCGAGTCCCGACGCCAACTCCAAAAAGTTACGGCGGAGCTGGAGGCCCTCAAGAGAAGGGACCGAGTTGCTGGGAGTGGCGACTCGGTCAATGCGGAAGGCGCAGCCGGAGCGGTCGGCGCACCCTGCTCTGGCGGGGCGGCCGATGCAGCCGGAGCGGCCAGCGCAAACAGCGCAACCGGTGAAGCCGCCATTTCGACCAGCAGAGCCAGAATCGTGGGTCGCGCTCAGGGCAAGGATAAGGGGAAGGGCAACCCCGGACCCCGGCCCGGCTCTGGGTGAATCCCCGAGCCCCCGTAAGGGGGCTGGGAGGTAGCTGGAGCCGCCAAGCAGAGACGGAACGCCGCCAAAAAGGCAGCCAAAATGGCCAGAAGGGCCAAGGCTGCCGCGATGGCAACAGCGCCGAGGAAGCTCCGCGCCCCACGATTGACGGCCGTCGTCATTACGTTGACGGCGGAGGCGTCGGAGAGCCCCATCGCGGCAGCCCCAAAGGTTGCCGATCGGCGGGGCCTGCTTATTGGCGGCTTCCAGATGGTGCAGGTACGGCTCCTGCAGGCCCGACCAGCACGGTGCTTCCGGTGCCTGTCGGTGAGCCACGTGGGGGTGCAGTGCACGGTGGAGGCCAGTTTCCGAAGGTAACGGTCGGTGACCGTTGCTTCCGCTGTAGCCAACCCGATCATAAGGCCGGTAGTTGCGAAGCTCCGTTGCACTGCTTCAGGTGTCAAGCCGGCCGACCATAGGGCTGGTGCCAATGCCTGCACCGCGGGGAGGCCGAAGCCGGTTGGCAGTTCTATAATGGATCCTCAGCTCCGCGTCCTGCAGACGAATGCGAACCACTGTGTTGATGCTCAGGCACTTTTGCTCCAGAGCATGGCACAGTGAGGCATTAATGTCGCCGCCGTCGCCAAGCCGTACACTCACCGGTTTATCGGGCCTGCCTGGGAAACCGACCTGGACGAATCGGTAGCACTGGTGCACAACGCCGCTGCCAGCAGCCGCCCCCCCCCTTGTTGTACCCAAATGCGACCGGGCTCGGTCAGCGAGAGATGTCGTGCGGGGATCGGTCCTGGGACCGATGGTAAGCTACTGTGGAACATCGGTTACTACTGGGTGCTTCGAGGTGAGCTCGCGGTCGGTGCCGCCGTCACGTGTTATGCGGATGACACGCTGGTGACGGCGTGCGGGGCTACATACCGAGAAGCGACCATGAAGGCCACGACCGCAGTTGCCCAAGTCGTGGAGCGGATCCGGCGGCTGGGTCTGGAGGTGGCTCCGTATAAAACCGAGGCCATGTTCTTTCATGGGCCTCGGCGCGTGCCACCGGAGGATTCCAGCCTCATACTGAGAGACATTTCCATCGGCATCAAGCCCCAGATGAACAATCTGGGGCTCGTGCTCGACGAAATTGAAGGACATAGCTGCCGCTTGCTGCTGCCCAACATAAGGGGGCCGGATGACTTTTGCAGGAGACTCTACGCAGGAGTCCTGCCTGCGGTCCATTGCCCTATATGGGTGCCCGATATGGGCGGAGACCCTGACGATCCACAATACGCGTCTGCTGCGTGGGCCGCAGCGTGCAATGGCCAGCAGGGACATTAGGGGGTACCGCACGACATCCTTGGAGGCGGCGAATCTCCTTGCCGGATCTCTACCGTGGAATTTGGATGCGAGAGCCCTTTCGGTACCGAAAGGAGGCGCGGGAGCCGAGCCGGGAACCCGAGCCTGAAGAAATTCGGGTCGTGAGGTCCCAGCTCCACCCTGAGTGGGAGCTACGACTTGGGTGACCAAGCGCGGCACGCCGTAATAGCAGCGGTAAGACTCATCATGGACGAATAGCTAGAGATGCCACACGGCAGCCTCTCGGACCGGCTGACGCGACGCAGGTGATTACCGGACACGGGTGTTTCGGGAGCTACCTGTGTCGGATGCGGAAGGAGCCAACGTGCGAGTGCCATCACTGTGATGCGAGCGAGGACGCAGAGCTGCACACGCTGACCGAGTGCCCGGCGTGGGACACGGCGGCCCAGGCAGGTCCTAGTGGCGGCTCTGGGGGTGGGAGTCCTCACACTCGCCACATTGCTCACAGCGATGGTACGATGCGCTAACGCTTGGGGTGCGGCCGCCTCCTTCTGCGAGCAATTAATGCTCGAGAAGGAGGCGGCCGGTCGGGTCCGGACTAGACTACGGGCCCGGGAAGCCCACGAAGAGCGAAGGCGAACCGGTCGTCGCGGAACGACCTCCGTCCTCCATGAGCGCTGGCCTGGGGGTGAACGGCGGAGTCTCCTGTCACCCTAGCAGAAGCAGGCCGCGGCGGTGCCGCCAAGGGGCTAGATGGGGACACCGAGGTCCCCACAACCCGAAGGGTCTGCCGGGGTGCGAGAGATATGCTTTCGGCAATCTCACCTCCGGCAACCAAGGACCCAAGACGGCGTGCGTTTTAGTCGGTTCGAGTCCAACATAACCGCCTCCACCGGCTCCGTGGGGGTGGTATCCGTGGAGATTTAGCGCACTATAAAAAAAATGTATAAACCGGTAAGCTCAGAGGCACAGGCTGGTGTGAACAGATAAGCTTACATCACGGCCGGCACATGTCTGTTGGTTTACAAACTTCGGTACGCGAGCGCGCTGAAGCCCGCCGCTCCGCGCCCCGCGCCATGCGTCCCTCGTGAACCCCGAAGAGGCCCCTCAGACACCGTACCTAGTGCCCGTTTAAGGATGTTTAAGAGACGCAAGATTGTTGTCACGAAAACATGATAAAAACTTTACAAATACGATATTCAATGGACACGATAAGATCGGTGAACTGAACTCAAAGTATACGTGGTAAATTATACGCTGAACACTAGTGTCCTCCAAATTTCAGTCGGACGATGGCGGAACTACATTATACGCTAAAAGGCATTGTAGTGATGGAATTACGTCCATGCCAATTTTTCGCCATTGCATTCTAAGGATCATAAGGGACCATTGGGCTAAAAATGAGGGTCGGTCAATCTTGCGTCCGTATAACGGACGCACAAAGTCAGTCGGACGCAGGATCATCGGTAAATAACGCCATGTAGGACGCAACATGTCCTTCAAGATGTATATATATATATATATATATATATATATATATATATATATATACATCTTGTCAAGGACATGTATATATATATATATATATATATATATATATATATACATGTCCTTCAAGATGTATATATATGTATATATATATATATATAAATCGCGAAGGACTTCTTGCGTCTTTACAAACTACCACCCTGCGGCGTCCACTGAATGTAGTGAGATTTTTAATGTTTTCAATGCGTATGTAAGATGTTTTCATCAGTATCATATCAGTAGTCGACGTCAAATTTAATTTAAACATTAAATGGTGATATTCAAATTAAATATTTCTAGCTGAATTTGTGCGTCCGTTCACTCTTAAATTTTTCTTGCACACTGAATACCTGCGTATACCTATTAAACACTGCATGCACATTCCCGCCTCCATCCGAATGTATGTTTAAATCAATTCCGTATAATGCTCTGCATATATCATAATGATTATAATAACTAAATGACATCCATCTACTATTGAATACAGATTGGTTCCGAATACTGTTTTTGAATAATTGTATCAAGCTTATCAGCCAAGAGGCTTCCACCTATATAAGGGCATAGATAATAAATATAATTAATAGTTAGCATACAAAAGTGACAATGTATAGCGTAGGTATTTTCACTTTGGTGGTCAACAAATTCTTAAAAAGCAATATAATCATTTTTGACTAGTTTTTGTTTTATGAAGGCACTGTCTACGTCGGTTGAGTCACCCCACAGTAATATGCCATAATTTAAGATTGAGCCAACATGACTGTGGTACGCCATAAGAGCTGTTTTTTCGCAAGTTGTATTTCTAAGCTGGCGTAGAGCAAACACGAATCTATTTACTCTCTTGCATACTGTATCTACATGCAGATTCCAGTTACAGTGTTCATCTAATATGAGACCCAGGAAGCGAATATGACTGTCCCTGCTTATTGCAACACCATTCAACGCTAGCTCGAAGTTTTGTAGGTTCTGCTTATGCGTAGAGCAGATCGCAGCTGCCGGTGAGGGTCTGGCCACCCAGATGGCAAAACAGGCGAGGAGGGAGGCTGAGGCACAGCGGCGGGAGGCCGAGTCCCGACGCCAACTCCAAAAAGTTACGGCGGAGCTGGAGGCCCTCAAGAGAAGGGACCGAGTTGCTGGGAGTGGCGACTCGGTCAATGCGGAAGGCGCAGCCGGAGCGGTCGGCGCACCCTGCTCTGGCGGGGCGGCCGGTGCAGCCGGTGCGGCCAGCGCAAACAGCGCAACCGGTGAAGCCGCCAATTCGACCAGCAGAGCCAGAATCGTGGGTCGCGCTCAGGGCAAGGATAAGGGGAAGGGCAACCCCGGACCCCGGCCCGGCTCTGGATGAATCCCCGACCCGATCATAAGGCCGGTAGTTGCGAAGCTCCGTTGCACTGCTTCAGGTGTGCAGCAGAGGGCAAGCCGGCCGACCATAGGGCTGGTGCCAATGCCTGCACCGCGGGGAGGCCGAAGCCGGTTGGCAGTTCCATAATGGATCCTCAGCTCCGCGTCCTGCAGACGAATGCGAACCACTGTGTTGATGCTCAGGCACTTTTGCTCCAGAGCATGGCACAGTGAGGCATTAATGTCGCCGCTGTCGCCAAGCCGTACACTCACCGATTTATCGGGCCTGCCTGGGAAACCGACCTGGACGAATCGGTGGCACTGGTGCACAACGCCGCTGCCAGCAGCCCCCCCCCCCCCCCTTGTTTTACCCAAATGCGACCGGGCTCGGTCAGCGAGAGATGTCGTGCGGGGATCGGTCCTGGGACCGCTACTGTGGAACATCGGTTACTACTGGGTTCTTCGCGGTGAGCTCGCGGACGGTGCCGCCGTCACGTGTTATGACTGGCCCCCAAATTGAAGGACATAGCTGCCGCTTGCTGCTGCCCAACATAAGGGGTGTATTCACCGCTAAGAAAACCCCATATATTGTAGCGCCGCAATTCCTGGGCACACGGCTTACCATTGCCCCGAGTATCGGGATCCTAGGCGTCGACATTTCAAGTGACGTCCAGTACCGCAGTCATTTAGAGGACAAGGTTCAGCTGGCATCAAAGAAACTTGGAGTTCTTAACAGGGCGAAGCAGTACTTCACTGCGGGGCAGCGACTCCTTCTTTATAAGGCACAGGTTCGACCCCACATGGAGTACTGCTGTCATCTTTTTGCCGGAGCGCCCGCACGCCAGCTTAACCCTTTCGACTCGGTACAAAGACGTGCGTTGAGGCTCGTCGACAGTCCCATACTCGCAGGCGATGTGGAACCTCTCAGCCTCAGGAGGGACTTTGCCTCACTGTGTGTTTTCTACCGCCTATATAATGGTTTGTGCTCAGATGAATTATTTGACATGATGCCCACAGCTACATTCTATCATCGCACCGCTCGCCATAGACAGGGAATTCATCCCCACACATTGCATCCGAATACGGTGCGCACCGTGCGGTATGAAAGGAACTCCCTGCCACGGTTTTCCCAAGCGACTACAATATGGGGTTCTTCAAGAGGGGCATTAGAAGGTTTCTTCAGGGTAGGCAGCGCGAGTGTAACGCCTCTGGTGTTGCATACGTCCATAGTCCACGGTAACCACTTTCCATCAGGTGGGCCGTGTGCTTGTCTGCCATCTAAGTGGTATAAAAAAAAGGGGGCCGGATGACTTTTGCAGGAGACTCTACGCAGGAGTCCTGCGGTCCATTGCCCTATATGGGTGCCCGATATGGGCGGAGACCCTGACGATCCACAATGCGCGTCTGCTGCGTGGGCCGCAGCGTGCCATGGCCAGCAGGGACATTATGGGGTACCGCACGATATCCTTGGAGGCGGCGAATCTCCTTGCCGGATCTCTACCGTGGAACTTGGATGCGAGAACCCTTTCGGTACCGAAAGGAGGCGCGGGAGCCGAGCCGGGAACCCGAGCCTGAAGAAATTCGGGTCGTGAGGTCCCATTTCCACCCTGAGTGGGAGCTACGACTTGGGTGACCAAGCGCAGGGCACGCCGTAATAGCAGCGGTTAAACTCATCATGGAGGAATAGCTAGAGATGCCACACGGCAGCCTCTCGTACCGGCTGACGCAGGTGATTACCGGACACGGGTGTTTCGGGAGCTACCTGTGTCGGATGCGGAAGGAGCCAACGTGCGAGTGCCATCACTGTGATGCGAGCGAGGACGCAGAGCTGCACACGCTGACCGAGTGCCCGGCGTGGGACACGGCGGCCCAGGCAGGTCCTAGTGGCGGCTCTGGGGGTGGGAGTCCTCACACTCGCCACATTGCTCACAGCGATGGTACGATGCGCAAACGCTTGGGGTGCGGCCGCCTCCTTCTGCGAGCAATTAATGCTCGAGAAGGAGGCGGCCGGTCGGGTCCGGACTAGACTACGGGCCCGGGAAGCCCACGAAGAGCGAAGGCGAACCGGTCGTCGCGGAACGACCTCCGTCCTCCATGAGCGCTGGCCGGGTGAACGGCGGAGTCTCCTGTCACCCTAGCAGAAGCAGGCCGCGGCGGTGCCGCCAAGTGCGCCTCCCCGTACCCGGGGCTAGATGGGGACACCGAGGTCCCCACAGCCCGAAGTGTCTGCCGGGGTGCGAGAGATATGCTTTCGGCAATCTCACCTCCGGCAACCAAGGACCCAAGACGGCGTGCGTTTTAGTCGGGGGGGTCTCCGTGGGGGTGGTATCCGTGGAGATTTAGCGCACTATAAAAAAATGTATAAACCGGTAAGCTCAGAGGCACAGGCTGGTGTGAACAGATAAGCTTACATCACGGCCGGCACATTTCTGTTGGTTTACAAACTTCGGTACGCGAGCGCGCTAAAGCCTGCCGCTCCGCGCCCCGCGCCATGCGTCCCTCGTGAACCCCGAGGAGGCCCCTCAGACACCGTACCTAGTGCCCGTTTAAGGATGTTTAAGAGACGCAAGATTGTTGTCACGAAAACATGATAATAACTTTACAAATACGATATTCAATGGACACGATAAGATCGGTGAACTGAACTCAAAGTATACGTGGTAAATTATACGCTGAACACTAGTGTCCTCCAAATTTCAGTCGGACGATGGCGGAACTATATTATACGCTAAAAGGCATTGTAGTGATGGAATTACGTCCATGCCAATTTTTCGCCATTGCATTCTAAGGATCATAAGGGACCATTGGGCTAAAAATGAGGGTCGGTCAATCTTGCGTCCGTATTCCGGACGCACAAAGTCAGTCGGACGCAGCATCATCGGTAAATAACGCCATGTAGGACGCAACATGTCCTTCAAGATGTATATATATATATATATATATATATATATATATATATATATATATGTATATATATATATATGTATATATATGTGTATATATTTATATATTTTTTTTTTTCGGGGTAGAGAATAATAATTTAGAATAAACAAGTTTTAGGTTTATTTATACATATTTATTTGTTACAGAATATAATCATTAACTTACCTAATGTTAAGCGCAGCATTTTTCGTCGGTAAATATAACAATTTCGTTTTCCCAGTCGGAATTTAAATAACGAGTGGCAAAATTTACTCGGTTGGTGCGATGATCGTCAGTAAGTTGAATCTTTCTGGCTGGCTTATAATTATGGATGTTCGCAGCGTGTAGATGTCGTCGAACAGTGCTCAGCGATACTCCAAAAGTCTCAGCACTTAGTCTCAGCGCGTAGTTTTGAAGGGTGCCACTGAGTGAGCTTCCACAATATCACGGTGCCGCTCTGATTCATGAGTATAAGCAACTGGGCGAGGTCCTTGGCGTTCACATTTATATAACTCATCGCTTGATACCTTCGCATCCATCTACGCAGTGTATTTCTCTGTAATGAAAATGATAATAAATAAAAGAAACTCCAAAAAACTAACTTGTAAATGAAAATATAACATGATAGTATAATAATATATAAATAATATAATATAATATATACATGATATTATATACCTATTTATATGGCTTAATCAAGCAATATAAATAGGTATATAATATAGGTATTTTTATCGTAACTCTTACCGTTTTGCCCATATCTCGTGCTATTTTCTTTATGCTTTGTTCTTGCTCCCAGAGATCAACAATTTTATAAATGTTGTTAATCGAACCATACTTTCAATTTAGTCAAAAAACTGATCAAAAACTTAATAAATTGAATAATATTACGAGGAGGATTAATACAACAATGCAAATTACTACGAATTATAAAGTTACCTTCAATCACTGTTTAGGAAATAAGGCAAAGAAGTATTCTAATTGCAACTTTAGCGCGCTGTAACAGATATTATAATACTATAGCCACAGCTCATATAGCAGATAAATTTTTGAAGTAAAACATGACGGTAGTGCAATAAGCTGTATCAAGCGTAATCTATTGAACTAAAAAAGAAATCTATACAAATTTCAACCTTATCTCTTAGTCAATTGAGTAATTATTAATGTTACATATGGTGGAAGTTGAAATTTAAACCTTAAGGTCTAGAAAATTACACCGTAATCAACTTTGTTCGATAAAAGGAGTAATGTTATTCATATTTTCGTCATTATTATTAAGTGAACCGATAGCCTAGTGGTATAAGGCACGGTCTAAGTGATCGGCTGGCGCTGGGGATGCGGGTTCGTATCCTCAAGCGGCAGTGGCATCTTTTTGTGAGTTTATTGTATCATGGTTTAAAATTGAGCCGAATGACGAAAAATATCAGAAAATTACATATATTATGAACATGCAAATAAAAGGCAGATGAAGCTGCTCGCTCGTTCGCAGCTCTGCGACGATCGCATCATGTGACGTCATTCGTGAGTCATGTGACGCGGCCGGCGCAGGCGGCGATATTCTTTAAGTATTGAGGGGGTCTGTTTTCTCTGACGCTGGCTGTACCATCGTACCGTGCACGAACCAATTAAATTGCTGGATTGGTTTGGGTAGGTTATTGGTTGGCATCGTAAATATCAATTACTTCCGTTTTCATACAGAATTGCGTTACCAGTTAATATAATTATTTCTTATTTGATCCTTATTTTATTCCACGTATAAATATCCTGCTTTATAAACCATTAAAAACTAAATATGAGTTCTTTTTTCTTTCATCGTTATTTATTTAGATATTAATGTCAAAGCTGTATATTATGTTTACTTTACAAAGGCATGTATTCTGCAGGTAACCATTTTTTTAGACTATGTATGTATATTTCGTTTCGAAAAACATCAAGTGTGAAACGCTCAAGTGAGAATTGAACTCACGACCTTTCCCTTCCAGGGGGAATGCTCTTCCAAGTGAGCTATTGAGCCACACTTGATTTATTTAAAATTTTTCTTCTCTTTATATTCGTCTTTAAGGGCGACGGTGGTGCCATCTACCAACATTCTTACAAACTGTTTTTTCCGAAGTTTTTCGAACTTTAAAGTTAGCATTAATAATGCTATAAAAAAATTCAGTCATATATTTCGTTTCTTTAATTAGGTAAATGTGTAACGTGAACTAGGAAATGCTTTTGTAATTGCGACCATGGACGCGTATTTTATTGTAATAATCAAATGTAAAAGTTTGCTTTTTCTGTTGTACATTTTTCAGAATAAAGTAATTTTATACATAACATACATATACTCACGCTTGTAAATCCCCGAAGGGGTAGACAGAGGAATATTAGCACCCACATTTTGCCAACTATGATCTTCGCTCGGTCCCACGTAAGGGGGTGAGCCTATTGCCATCAAGCGGACTCTTAGTCATGGACTGTATGTTACTGTCGGATGGAAAACAGTCCTATCCCTTGGTCGCCTTCTACGACACCCACGAGAAGAGATGCGGTGGCACTCTTCTACTCCACCGAAAACCAACAGTACCATTATTAGTCGTGTAAGGGGGTGTAAGATGGCCCAATAGGCATTTCACTTACACTACGATTACGTTATGTGTAAGATCTAAGTCCACCTAGTTGGAGTGGACATCGCTAAACTGAGGGGGGTGTCAGCTGCACTCGCACGGCTGATGCCCAACATCAGGGGACCCAACGCTCCCTGCAGGAGACTGTACCTGGGGATCGTGCGAAGTATGGCCCTATACGGTGCCCCCGTATGGGCGGATACCCTGACGGCCAGTAATGTGGCTAGATTGCTGAGCCCACAGAGGGCGATGGCCGTCAGGGTGATAAGGGGATACCGCACGATCTCAGGTGAGGCGGCATGTCTCCTAGCCGGGGCCCCTCCAGGGGACCTGGACCGGACTCATGCACGCCTCCCCCCTCCTATGAAGCGGGATGATACCCGAAAACCCCCCATAGACGCGGGATAGCACCCGAACCACCCCGCAGACGAGGCCGCATTAAAGCCGTGGGTCTGTTGGGAGCCCTGGGTCATCCTTCCGAGGGCTTACCCGGGGCTCCCAACTATAGGCTGCTGGGCGATACCGTGGGGGTTTTAGTCGGTAGGAGTCCGGCATAACATCCATGAAGGATTTGACCACGGTCAAAAAAAAAAAAAAGTGGACATCGCTATTTAGTATAATATAGTAATTTAGTACAATTTGTGGTTATTTTAAGGGGGATGGTAAACGTTTATAATAAATTACCAGAATCGATCCTTGGTATGCCGAACAGTAAAGGAGACTGAAATGATTACATACAATCTTGGGCCTAGTTGTAAGAAGATGAAAGTGGTGTCAATTAAAAGCTTATATATTATCAACCTTTCACTGAAAATTCTGCGGATTTTGTCAATCTGGGAACAGAGATATAAGAGATTATGTAAAAGTGAGGTTATGTTACAATCTTTAACTAACAGCTGATTCCTGAAGTGTAAAATGTGTTCTTTTGCACTAATAGTTATGATATTTACTAGAAAATGTTTGAAAAATCATATGAATGAACGTCAAGGACTTCAAGCGATAGGTAGGTAACAGGTAAGGAGATAGGGAAAGGATGTCTAAAATGAAATAAAAAATCATTTAATATAGTGTTTTATTCGCCTTCTATTAAACACATTTTACATTTGAAACCTGCCAGGATGGTAGCTGGTTAGATGAGGTTATAGGTATTTACTTACAGACTGAGGTACAAGCCATTGCCGAATCACTGACAGAATTGTTTCATCGTGTAAGGGCCGTCGGCCCAGTGTATTGCAGTGACCAGTGGATATCCCACAATTCACACAGCGATCCATAGCTTCAATAATATCCAATCCACAAGCCGGTGGTAAAATCCAAAATAACAATTCCAAGTCAAACGTGGGAGCGAACTTCGGTGTCCAAGGTGAAAGCAAGGGTCGTACAAGGTAGGCAGGGGGCAAGGGTCAGAATCCGTAAAATACAAAGCAGTTGTCGTAAAAAATGACGAATAATCGGGAAAGCACTCAAAACGCATCGGAAAACACAAAACGAGTGAGCAAACAAAAACAGTCAGCAACTGTCTAGTATCAATGTTAGTCAGCTGTCATGTCAGTGCCATAGACTAAAAATATAAGAGAGATTTGAATCGGTATGAAATCGATAATCATTAATATTGGTTTTAAAGTAATTAATTGATATTTGATTTAATAATATGAGTGTAATTGTATGCACTATATTGCATGTAAGTATATATTGTGCATTTAATTACTTTGAGTTAATTATTTACTGCAAATGTTTTAGTGTAATCGATTACTCAATTGATAATCTCACGAAAACTATTTTCTCATATTTCTCCGCTTCCAGATTGAGAATTGAGGTGATTTTTCATATTCTAAGATACAAAAATATGACTAATTTTTTAGATCATATCTCAACTTATTACATTTGGGCCCACCGTTTTCCATCTCCTTTAAAACCTTTGTTAAGACTACCTTATCTAAAAAAGCATACTATAGGACAGATGATTACCGGAAAGATAAAAATGTCTGGTTTGAGCATCGTGCAGGCCCTCGTTAAATCCTATAATTATAAATATAGATACGTGGCTTCTTTTTGCCATATATGTAACTTTAGTTTAATTATTTATTATAAAGAGTTTTACATACGTATAGTATATATGCATGTTCAGACGCGAAATGTACATTCGTCCACAATTAGCTCTAAGAAAATAATTATTGTACATTGAAGTCTTAAAAAATGCCGCAGTGAAGTTTGTTGCGCCGTTTCTTCTCCACCAGCGCCTTGGTAGCGGTGGTATTCTAAGCTTAAGTAGAAATAATTTTGACGTCAATAAGAAACAATTTTATTGTTCAACATTGATAAATTACTTTCACTTTTCTTTTGTTATTTACGTGCGGATACAAAGCGGGAACGGAAAGTATTTCGCATCGACTAAAACACACACCGTGTGTGGGTCGTTCGTAGTGCAAAGCAAAAGGGGAGGTTGTCGGCTCAGCGGACCCAGGGTCATCCTTGGGGCATATTATTCTATTAACCTTTTCTGGAGCCAAGCCTTTACAATAGCCCTCGTTTCTTAAGTTGTTGCTCACTCGTCCATCTAAAACTCAAGCCATTTTAAAAATTTAAAAATTTTAAAGCACAAATTCGACAGGGCGTAAATAAACTCTAAAGTTTAAAGTATTATTTACAATACAGCGATAATTGACAACATTAAGATAACTTCCAAGAGGTGTCCTTACAACTGTAAATTAAATTTGACGTATCAATTTGCTTTTCATTTTAGAAAAGTCAATTTAATTTTATCAGGACAGCTTGAGAGGTCGGACAGAAGTGCGACGATGCGTAACAGTTGTGGCCGAGATTAGATATTAACTGAACTGAGATTCAAAATCAAGTGAAGTGGCAGGGCAAATCGATGGAAATTTTATAAAATATTGTTATTATAATTGATAGTAGAAGTAAATACAAGAGTGAATCTAAATGATGTGATTGAAAATTCCCGATAGTTGGAAATAGTTGATGCTCACACGGAACTTGAAATAGCGATTTTTCCTATCTAAATTCAATTGAAAGGCATGGCTTTTTAAATTTTCAAAAGGAAAGAAAGAAAGAAAAAAATATATTTATTTATTTATTTTAGGTCGCTTTTTAACATCTCAGGTCATTGTCCCGTTGTCACCGACCACGGTTGACAACGGGTTACATGTAACACTTACATAAGTGCAAGAAATTAAGTGCATAAATTCGTTAAAAACTGGGAAGTGGCACTATTTCTCGTATTTATTAGCCCAGCAGTACGCTACATTCAATATTTGACTTGTTTGAACAGTCTTCTTTTTCACTGCACTCTTTTGTAATCGTCTAAGTATCAACTCTAGTGTGGCATTCCAAGGCTATGATAACAACTCAGGTTAGCTGTGTAAAATGCAATGATGCCTGCCGTATTTCGGGTAAACCTTGTAGGTATGGTTTTTGTTTGGTTACATAAAAGTGAGCATGACAACAAAATGCTATTATAAGACAGCTGTATATAGACTATAATAATGTTCAGTAAATATCTACAATCATAAACTATGTAAGATGATATACCTATTTATAAAAGGTGTATAAGATGGTTCCTAAATAATCTGAATATTACATTCCTTACTCATTAATATAATTACCTTAATAATAATACGTCATGACAGCTTTAATTGCTGTAATAAATAGATATTGAGTAGCAGCTGAACAAACTGATAGTTCTGTAATATTTTTGGTGAAATTTGTCGGTTAATATTATAACAACTGAGTTTTAGTTTCGTTTTTACCTTAAATATAATGAATATGTCACTTGAACGTTCTTATAGAGTCTTCACCAGTAGTGTGCAGCCCAGGGGTTATACATGATCATAGGCATCGGTAACCACTTCCCATCTAACGGATTAATCATATTGATGTATGTTACCTAAACTGACTGAATAAATTTTCGTAAATCATAAAATCAAATCTTATTATTTATCACTTTCTGCGTTTGTACATCAAAACAAACATAATGTGACCTAAAATTTGATAATCTAAGATAATAATATGTTTGTATCACAGATTAAAGATAAATCTCCTGGTATCTAATCCAGAGTTTATGATTGACGGTTAGATCAATTGTAATGCGATGACCGTACGCAATCTTAACAATATAAACATAAAAACATTACCCTTGGTAGTGCAGTCAGGTAAAAAACTTAGGTAATATACAAGGTACTTATAACGTCGTTGAGGTGCACTGAGTTCCTGAGGTCACAGGGTGACTTCTCGTTGTCCTAGGATAGCTTTAGTTTATTATGCAATATTTTTTGTGCTAATCCTGACGAAAGACCATAAATCTATGCAATACTATGAAAATTTACACAAATAATATATCGTCGTTGTCAAACCAAAATCTGCTATGTGCATTTTTTATAATTTTAACATGTTGAAAATTGAGATTGGATTTTGACAGTTGCGACTGGTAAATTAACCAGTATGTAATATTCATATTCCCTCTATGGGCGTAGTGGTAATGAACGCGGTCGCAGGGTTCGATCTCCGCTCAGTGCAAATATTTATATGCATGAATATGTATATTTGCATTGGTCTGGTTGTGCCTCGGAGAGCACGTTAAGCCGTCAGTCTCCGTTGCCATACGAACTTCTAAAGCAGTCGTATCCGTAACGACTGTCATAGAGTCCTCAAAAGTCTAACAACTGGTTTAACTGCAATGCTTCGATATCGACTTTGGGTTGGGGAGGTCATATGACAGTCGCTTCACAGAAAATATCGAAGTTCAGCCAAATCCGCTGTTAGACCGGAAAAACTGACTCCAGACTCCAAGCTGAAAGGCTTCGGATACGACTGGGATTAACGCTAGGATGAAGAAGATTGATAATTCTCTATGTCATGGTGAAAGATAGAAAATATTCCATCGTCTACTCAAAAGTTTTCACCACAATTCACGTTTAGATTTAAAAAATCTGATTAATTTCATGTTATGAAGTTTCTTTGTTAATAAAAAAAGTTGAGAACAATCTTGCTTACAACACAAACAACAATAGTCACTACCACATAGGTATGATTAAATCTGATACTCTTGCGGAGGATCGGGTAAAATGGCGCACATTGGGAAAGGCTGCGGTGGGTGAATTGATTGACTGATTGATTGATACTGATATATTAGAAAATATTCAGGATACTAGACCCGAGTCTAACGCTTAAAATAAGAATTATTAACTACTCTTATATCTGGATTTTTAATTATATTACAGAAAGAATGCTGGGGGTCCGTCATGCCCAGGTCATTCTTCTATTCTTCGGGATGCTTCTGGCCTTCGCCATGAGAGTCAACATGAGTATGGCCATAGTTGCAATGACAGAAAAAGGCAATGAAAATGTAAGTGTACTTTATAAGAAATTGAATATCTTGTGTTCTAGCCAACTATACAGTCATAGATGTCTTGTTTGCAACAGAATGTAATGGTTTTTGTAAACAATTAGTTTTTTTGGAGTTTCAGAATAGCGGCGTAAAAGCAAATAGCATATTCATTGTTGCATTTTATACTATTATGTGTATAACGTATCTAAACTTCGAATTTGTGGACTTCGAATTCCAATTTGTACTGGCTACTTCTTTTCTAATTTGTGTGTACTATACGATGATCGCGGTAATTCCCGTTATCATTTTTGTATATCATGGAACGCGAGAGTTTAAAAGTTAGTGTATCCAAAAATTTCTGTTTATATACCTTCGATACACATATTATCATATCGATTAAAAGTCGATTTATTTTGTCTTACTACTACTCGTAAATTTGAGATGATTTGATACAATTTGTGCTAGCATAAATTAATTAATTTCAATTATGGAATAGTGATATCATTAATTTTGTTAACGTGGCAATTATTTTATTAATATTATCGTGTATTTAAAAAGTTTGCAATATTTCTTAATGGGACTATTTGTAAGTTTACATACATAGATAAAATCACGCCTGTTTCCCATAGGGGTAGGCAGAGATCACGGATTTCCATTTGCTACGATCCTGACATACTACTCTCGCTTCATTCACTCTCAATACATTCTTCATGCATGCTCGTCGGTTGCCCTCTTCCTGACCTGCCTGCCCCTTTTACAACACTTCCCCAATTTGGTCCAGGCATGTGCGCCTAGGTCTTCCCCTTCCGACGGTACCATCCACACTCGCCTCATTTGTTTACTATTACCAATTAGCATGTGCTTTGTTTACGAGATATTTTATCAATTGATGGACTTATCACGCAACAATTTGAAGTGATCATATCTTTTAGATTATATTCCATCAGAATCTGTTAATCTAATCACCTCACATCAGTATTTCTCATTTTTTGACTCAGCTTTTGGATAAGATAGATGAAAGAGAACAACCTATTGTTTGTTTATGAATTGAAATATATATGAATATATGAATGAAGTAAATTAATTTTAATCTATAAAAATTGGTGACCTTCTAACCACTAAGCCATTCAAAGTATTTACGAATAGGTTGTGATAGTTTATGAATGGCCAGTGGTAGTACTCTTTTCCAGACTGTACAGTAACTGAAAAAATTAATCAGTGGATTAGCCAGAATTACAATCTTGCTGTTTTGTAGTATGGGTATACTTTTTTGCAAGGAATATTAGAACCGAAATTTCTAATATAGCATACCCCAACATTACTTAAGAATAGAACAAAATCAGAATACTACGTGGCGTAACCAATATAATTTATTAATATTTTACAGTATTAAACCATATACTTGATTTTTTAAGTCTTAACAATTGTATACTCACAACATAATATATTCTTTTCTGGTAAGATAACAATGAGTTGTGCTTTGATATATCATGAATATATAAATATTGTACACGATATAATCGGCGTGACTCGACCACGCAAAATCTATGTGCATTTGAAACAGCTGTACACACACTGTATTTTATTTTGTATTTGTATGTAACACAAAAATAATACAGAAATATACCATATACTAACATTTTCAATATAACGAAGTGGAACGTTGTTACTATTTTGAATAACAATATAGATATACATAATTATTTATAGTTTGTAAATGATTAGTGTCACACAAATCTCCGATGTACGTAATAATTTTCAACTTTCATATAACTATTACTTTTGTATGAAAATGTGTCAGAATATAAACAAATAACAATATTATTCGTCTAGGAATTACTTGAATCTTTTTGGCACTAAGTAGGTAAACGTGTATACTGCCACCTAATGGTGATGGAAGTAAAGGCTAGACAACAAGATACTAATGCAAGCACACAGATTAACTAAATCTACTATATAGAAAAATCCTCCTATACTGCTTTACCGATCGTTATGAAAATTTTTGTACATATTTGGTACGTCCGAAAATCGGTTGTAAACGTTTTTTTATCATATTGGTCACAGGAACGGCATCACTTTGTCACGCGGGCGGAGCCGCGTGCAACATCTAGTTAGTACTATTATCGGAATTGTATTCAATTACTGGAGGTAATGAATATGTGTATTCGCGGTAACAAGCTGATCAACCCATCGATCAATTAACATTCATTAATGAAAGAACATATCACGTTATTATCGCGATTTTAAAACATACTTCTTCTTCATTTAGTTCTTCAAACTCTCCTCTAAAGGTACCACTAAAAGTCAGTCTGCTTAAAAAAGCTGAGGAGGCAAACCCCTCAGGTTTTTCAGGTTTCGTTTATTTCATGACTTATTTTCAGTTTATTCCTCAAAACAAATAAACTGAAAATAAACCATGAAATAAATGACTCCGTTCAAATCAATCATAACGTGGATGATCGAAAAGCAAATGAAATGTCAAACCAGTGAATGAAAGGTATCCATTTAATGAAAAACAAACGTGGAAAGAACAAAAAACGCAATTAAGAACGCCATTTAATTTTAATAAACGTTTACGTTGCGTCTTAATTGTTCTCGGGGGTCGTAAGGGGGATTGCTTTTGAGAATTGCGTTTTGAACTCGTGCTCTGCCTATGTACGAAATAAGTATAAGAAGATGTTATGATCGAATTTTGGTTAATAAATATCACTATCACATAAATATGAGAGGAAACTATACTATAACAAGTAGCGTAGATATTGTGTGACTACTAACATAATTGATACCCTGATCTAGCAAAGCGTGAAATATACTTAGAAATAATTTCGTAAAGCAAAGTAAATACCAGTGGCCAATTAAGTTTTCAAATACCTAAAATAGGATTGCTTACAATTAACTCCAATAAAATTGAAATAAACTTGTAGATGTGAAAATGTGTCTTAATGTCTAATCAGCATTAAATCGATCTTTGTAAACAAAATACTCAATGATGTTAATGCCTTGTACGCCCCTTCCTGTTGACTGATTGTTTTGATATTTAGTACACACACCTTCATTTATTATTATCTCCAGAGGGTTAGGCAGAGGTGACTTAACACCCACATTTCATCGGGGGTGAGCTGATATTCCGAGTACTATTGTTGACTCGAGCCATACATCTGAGGCTGAGTCTGGGCTGTATATATCTGTCTGATGTTAAGAGTTCCTTTAGTCACCTTATACGACACCACATGAAAAGAGATGGGGTGGGCCAAATTTTACTCTGCTGGGAACCACACTTTTATTTCGGACAATAATGCGATTTTGATTTGCTTGTAATATTTTAGTTTTAAGATCATTTTGAGACATCTTAGTCAAGATGGTTCTGACGCTGACTGTACTTTCACGCTGTAAATGTACAATAGATATAATAAAATGCGCAAATGTTTGCAGAGTATAGAGTGTTGTGTACTATGCAATATTAATTGATATGGTTAATTAAAATTGTTAGTTCTCTACGATAAACTGGGATGTACTTGTCTCAACATAGAAATCAAAATGTAAAATAGGCCTCAAAAATAAAAGTCAAGGAAAGCTAATTTTTAGAACACTTTCCGAATTAAGAGTCTCACTGATACTTCATTCAGAAAGTTTTCTAAAAACTATTATTCTTTAAAACAGAGTTTCGACTGGAACATGCAGACTCAGAGCGTGATCCTCTCCTCCTTCTTCTGGGGCTACATCATCCTTCAGATACCAGCTGGGGAGATGGCAGGCAAGTTCGGAGGCAGCATCCTTGTCACTGCCGTTGTCGCTGGCAATTCAGCAATTTCATTAATTATACCTTTGGCAGCGTATTATGTAAGTAGAAGTATTTTTTAATCGTCATCATCAACGTTATCTAAGTATTAATCACGGTTGCGGTCCCAAGCCGTGAAGGCTTCTTTCTTCATCATCTACCAGGCCTTATCTGAATTATTTGGGGCCAGCGCAACTTATCATTCTTTGCCTATAGTAAGATTTGTTTCTGTCGTCTCCAGAATTCATCTTAGTCCCTTCCTTTTCATTTTCTCTTTCTTATAAAACTATTCCAAAAAGGATTATTAATTAATATTTATATACGTGCGTGACCAAGTAGGTATGGTATTGGTATGGTATGGTATAACGGGCTATTATCCGCAACTCCACGACAAGGCGCGGTTTTTGCGTGAGGGTGGGCATTTTATTCGATCCACCCTAACTCTTTGAAGAACGCCAGCAGGCCATTCACACTGCTGGTGATCTCCCGGAGCGTACCTGTGTTTCCGAAGTACTTAGCCCTGTATGTGGCGGTTTCAGGACAGTGTAGAAGCACGTGTGCCGCAGTTTCGTCCTCGTTCATGCAGGCTCTGCAGAGAGGGCTGTCGGTGATACCTAAAATATAAAGGTGTTTATTGAAGGAGCCGTGCCCCGTGATGGCAGCCGTGGCCGTGCGTAGTTGCCGTTTGTCCAGTTGTCGAAGTCGCCTGGTCAGTCTGTTGTCAAGCACAGGGAGTGCCTCTCTGGCCTGTCTGCATACTTCCAGATTTATCCAGTCTCTGTTGTGTTGATCTCTTGTTCGTTTGTTCACTATGGTACGTAGGTATGCAAAGGGGATCGGTATTATGGGTTCAGGTCCCATTGCAACCATGTCTGATCCTCTCCTGGCAAGCTCGTCCGCGGCATCATTACCACGCGAGCCGCTGTGGCCCTTGATCCATTGCAGGGTTATGTCGTTGGTGTGACCTATTTGATTTAATTTGAGGTGGCACTCCAGTATTAGTCCTGAGTTAATAGTATGGCAGTTTAAAGCTTGTAGTACAGCCATGCTGTCTGACAGTATGCGTATTGAGTGACCTTTCAGTTTCCTGGCCATTACCGCTGAGGCTGCCAAGGTGATCCCCATACATTCCGCTTGGAAAACTGTGTTATGGGTCCCCAGCGGTGTCGAAATGTGTATATTGAGGTCCTCCGAGAAGATGCCGGCCCCGGTGCCAGTACCCGTTTTGGATCCATCTGTGAAGATACGCAATTCTGCTGGGCATAAGGCCTCACAGCGATGGTCCTCATGGAGCTGAATCCTGTATTTTTTGTCGAAAAACGTGCTGTTTAGGTACACGATCATTTACTGCTCCTATCATGGGTATCTCCTTCGTGAGCTCAGTGAGCAGTGAAGTGTGTCGTGTGTTTCTCTCGCTCCATAGGTTGAGTGCCCTTAGGCGTATAGCCGCAGCTGTTGCTTCCTGGCGGATGAACAGATCCAAGGGTGGTAGTCCAAGCATGGCTTCCATTGCCGCGGTAGGGGTGGATTTTATGCAACCAGTGGCTGCCATGCAGGCTAATCTTTGGGTCTTCTGTAGTGTAGCTGCTGTTGTGCTGTTTTTGGTCCTTGTCCACCAGACGATGGCGCCATAAGCTATCATGGGACGGATAACTGTTTCGTAAAGCCACAGAATGATTTTCGGTGCTAGCCCCCATTTTTTACCAATCATTCTTCTGCATTGCCAGAAGGTAATCCCAGCCTTTACTAATTTATTGTCTAGGTGGCTACTCCATGTTAACTTGCTGTCAAGAATAACGCCTAGGTATTTGACTTCTTTTGACAGTTGGAGTTCCGTTTCGAAGAGTTTTGGAAGTCGGTATTCGCCTAGTACCCTTTTATTTGTGAACATGACTAGTTCGGTTTTGTTCGGGTTCACCGATAGTTCAAATTCCCTGCACCATTTTTCTACGATGCGTAGGGCTTGTTGGGTTAGGTTGCAAATCGTACCTGCTACCTTCCCTGAGATAAGGATTGTTAGGTCATCAGCATAACCTATGGTATAATCTCGGTTTTTGTTCAGCCTTGTGATTAGGTCATCTATCACTAGGTTCCACAGGAGGGGAGAGATTACCCCACCTTGTGGACAGCCTTTAGCTATTAGAGCTGTCTGGTCATCTTTCCCAAGGCGAACCACTCTTTTACTGAGCATGTTTGTTATCCAGTCTGATAGTACCGGTTCCGCTCCATGTTTTGACAGGGCGGTCTTAATACTGGTGAAGCTGGTTTTGTCGAAAGCTCCTTCAATGTCAATGAACGTTCCCAGGCAGATGCCTTGTTGTTCGATCGCCTCCTCTATCCGGCTGACTACCAGATGGAGGGCTGATTCCGTGGACTTCCCGGAGCTGTATGCATGTTGGTTTGCGTGCAGGGGTAACTGTTTCAGTGCACCATCTCTCAGCTCCCTCTCGCATAAGCGCTCCATGGTTTTTAACATGAAGGAGGTCAGACTGATTGGTCGATGTGCTTTAGGATTTGTGTAATCACCCTTTCCTGGCTTCGGGATGAAGATGACTGCAACTTCCCGCCATCCTATCGGAACGTATCTGAGTGCCAAGCAGGCTTTAAAAATACGCTCCAATCTGCTCGCGACTGGTTGGTTACCCCACTGTAGTAGAGCAGGGATGATTCCGTCTGGGCCAGCTGCCTTGTAAGGGTGAAAACTATTGATGGCCCACTGGACTCTTTCCAGGGTGACCACTTTGTTTGCATACTGCCAGTCTTGAGCAGTAGGTGTTATGTTTTCATCATGCCAGTTAATTTGTGTGGTGAAGACGCACCCAGGGAAGTGGGTCTCTATAAGCAGGCGTCTGGTTTCTTCTGGCGACGATGTGAGCGTATTGTCCTGTTTTTTAAGGGTGGGCGGTGCGGTCAGCTTCGTCTGTGCTAGGACCTTCCTTACCCTGTTTGCTTGTTGGCATGATTCTATGTTCTCGCAGAATTTACGCCAACCCTGTTTACTCCGATATCTGATGCATTTTTTGTAGCTGTGTTTGGCTGAACGGTAGGCGTCCCAGTCTTCATCTGCACAAGTGTTCATAGCCCTGTTGAAAGCCCTCCTTACCTTCCTTCGCTTGCGCTCTAGCTCTGGGCCCCACCATGGCTGTTTGCCTGGTGTTTTAGGGGGTAAGGTCTCTGGGCATGCTATGTGGTAGCTGTCTATTATAGACTTCGTTAGGTGGTTTACCTGTTCCTCGATCTGTGTATGGTTATGGAGGGTCTGTGAGGAGCGCTCTTGAGCTAGCCTATTTATTAGATGCTGCTCAAATATGACCCTATCCGTTTTTCTCGGGTTACGTTTTGGCGGAAATCGTAATGTCTCCGACTGTAAGTCGAAGCGAATCCATTTATGGTCTGAACAGGATGCCTCCTTGGAGACGTGCCAGCCCGTGATGGCCTCCGCTACGTTTTCCGTGGCTAGTGTTAAGTCGATAATAGTGCGGCTCTTTTTGGTGACAAAGGTTGGTTCGGAGCCGGTGTTTAGTAGGGTAAGGTTAGTTGTGAAGAGATATTCAACAAGGGACTTACCTCTGTCATTGTGTGTGGTCATGCCCCATAGCGGGTGGTGGGCATTGGTGTCAGCCCCGATGATGACCTCCATCCTTTCCCTTTCGCAGTGGTCCACCATCCGGATGAGGTCTTGCGGGGGCAGCCCCTCCTTATCGGGCATGTAGGCTGAGGCGAGGATGACCACCTTGTCCTCGACGTCCAGCTGTGTGTGCAGTATTATTGTAGTAAGATCTCTGTAACAGAACTCTGTAAGGACCTGTATTTTTAGGTTTTTAGTGACGTATATACACGATCTGGGGTGATCGTGTCCATCTGTCACTATAAGCTTACCTCCTAGGTTGGAGAGCCCCTGGATGTGGCCTGCCCTAATCCATGGTTCCTGGATCAGGACAATGGCCGTTTGTTGAACCTCCAGCCATTTTCGTAGCTGAGCCGTCCCATCCCGGCTGTGCTGGAGGTTCACTTGGAGGAGACTAATCTTCGACGAAGGGGACGCCATCGCTGGTCGTGCCCTCCTCGTCTCCTCCAAGTTTTAGCCCCGCGAAAAGGTCACCGGGCTCGACGTCACCCTCCAGGAGGTTGGAGATTGAGGCCAGGACGTCCTCCGTCTCCTCTGTCTCCATGGGTGCGCCCACATGCTCGACCTTAGCGGGCGCAGCTGTTGGCGTCGGTGCCGTCGTCTCCCCGCTGGGTCCAGGAGCGTTTGGAAGAGGCTCTGTCTCCTCTGTCGCCGGTGGTCGCTTGAGCTCCTGTTTGATGGTTCCTGTTGCTGGGTCCCATCCCAGAGGGACATCGGTAAACCTACCGGACCGACCCTGGAACTTTACGTACACCGTCCCTACTCCAAAAGCGAGACGGCGTCCGGCCTTCATTAGGGTCGGTACTTGGTCCTCTGGGACTCCGACCACCAGGAACCATGCGGCGTTCTGTTTCGCCGCATTTAAGAGGGTCCATTTCGTGACCTCAACTTCAGGGTTCTGGAAGGACAGAACTCGCCCTATGCTGCGTGCATCCTCCAGAAGTCCCTGTGGGTCGGGGACCAGTATGCCACAGCGAGCCTGCTGAGGGATGTCGGCTTGGCTTTTCACGACCAACTTAACATTGGACGTGAGAGCCAGCTCGCTCACAGTACGCTGTAGCCAGGTGCGCGTGAATTCGTCCTCACACCACAGTTTAAGAACCCCCTCAGTGTAAAGTGGTTTGGCTTTAAACTTCGGGGGCTGCAGTTGTGTCCGAGCCAGGGCATCCCCGAAGATACGATTTTGTATTCCGGTGAGAACCTGTTCGGACACGTCCTTGTTGATACGCCCCGTGCGTGCACAAGTGACTGCCACATTGAGGGGCGTGCTGGCAGCTTGGGCGTAGGTTGGCCTGGCGACCTTTTTGGTTTTATCCAGCCTTTGCCTTTTGTACTCCCCGCGGGGCGAAGACGTCTCGTTGAGAGCACGTTTGGCGGAGGGCTGGTCATTCCTATTTGGCCGCTGTTTGACTCCTTTCGCTCCGTCACCGGTCCGCGGCACATTTTGTCCACCAGCGGCGAAGTTAAGTGGGCCTTTGGCCTCTGGCCTCGTTGCCGAGGTGCAGGGTTGTGGGGAAGAGGGAACAGATCTGGCTGCGATGTTAGCCATCCGCCTTTCCTTCTTTGTTTTACGGGGCTTCCTCTTCTTGGACTTGCCTAGTCCGGCAGTATCTTTGCCGTCAGCGACCAAGGGTTGGGTGCGTGTCCTATTCTTGTTTTGACCCTTTCTCTTGGGCAGTTGCCAGCCTTCAGAGAAAGCGTCCTCCGGCTGGCCACCAGTCCCTTCCTGCCCATGGGCTGGACTGGACGAGCGCGCAGCCAGCGGGCTGACGCTGCGGGAGCCTTCACTGGGGAGAAGGCTGTGGGACAAAGAGGTTTCCCCCTTGTGTGTGTAGTTACCTTCACGGGTACCCGTAGATGGAACCACTGAGCTTCCCGTGATGGTAGTTTGAGTGCCCGCTCTGGTACCCGTAGATGAAACCACTGAGCTTCCAGATTGGGCTGAGGATGTGGGTAATTGTACAGTGTGCTTGCTTCCGCCGGTACCTGTAGCCGAGGCCACTAAGCTTCCGGTTTTGGCCAAGTGAGCGCTGAAGGCGCGTGTGGTGTTGTTACCCTCCCTGGTACCCGTGGTTTGAACCACTGAGCTGCCAGTTTGGGCGGTGTGGTGTATACTGTTTTTGCCCTTCCCGGTGCCTGCAGCCGAGGCCGCTGGTCTGCCGGTTTGGGCCGAGTGTACGCTTAGGGCGCGTGTGCAGTCATTCCCTTGACTGGTACCCGTGGTCTGAGCCACTGAGCTGCCAGTTTTGGGATTTGTGGTATTAGTTGTGTTAATATTAGTTGGCCTATCCATGTTAGTTTGTTAGTATAAAATTCATCTCTTTGGCTTCCCACCCTCCACGGAGCCCGCAACTGGGAGTACCTTACTCGACATAATTCGAGGGGCACTAGGACTACCAAAGAGATATAGGAGTGCAGAGCTGGTTTACAGTGCGACATCGGAGGCTCGATCGGGTTGACGTTGGGGCATGAAAAAGGCCTACCCACAACGCCTGGTTAACCTTCACTTACCTCGTCAGCATGACCTTTACCTACCACTTGCGTGGACCCTCCACTCCTCGCCGGTGGCCCACAAGTGGGACACCCTGGCCTAATTTCCCCAACCATGGCTAGTGGTTGAGGCCACCGTTTAACCTGAAATCCAGGCCAAAGAGGGCGTGTTGCCTCGCGAACGCATTACCGCCAGCGTCGTTCGGCTCAACCCCCCAGGACCCCTTCATCCCTGCGTACGGCGCTCGACTGCGTAGGTCCATGACGCAGGTGACTTCCCAGTCACAGGGTTATTTTTCGTTTCAGGGTTTTCTTCCCCTCGCCAGATTGTCCGGTTATGGCGCCGAAGATTCGCCCTCGTGCTTTATATTTTGCTACTACAGTTCCGAGGTAGGTGTATTGAGCGAGGCTCGTTATGAACTGTAGCATTGCCCGGAGGGGACGACCCACCCTGATGGATTTGGGCAGGCCCGACCCCAGCCCGCGGCGGCGGTCTGGGGGCGGCGAGGACGTATATAAAGCACTTGTCGGTGCGCGCCGAACAGCCTAGCTTCGCTCACCTAGGCGTACGCTGTTGTCGTCTTAGCATTTGTGATTAAGGTAAGTTCCCTGGCCGAAGTTACCCCACTAAGGACTTAACACCGACCAAGTAGGTTGGCATGGTGGAATTTCAAAAAGGGGATCTAGAAGAAATAGAAGTGTTCAACTGCTACTTCGTTTTTTGCTTGTGGGAATAATAGTCAGAATTTCTATTTATATTACTGAGGTCAAATTAATCATTGGAGTTAATTGGTTGCTGCTATTGTTTTTGTTATTAATTAGCTAATTGGGTGTTATAAATGTATTTTAGTGGTTTTTTTATCTGTTCATTTTTTATCTGAGTATAGGTATACTCTTAAGGTTCCACTACACTAATAGCCTTTATGATATGATCGATAAAAATTCATATCCATATAGAAAATTCCACTCCCTAAACATATTCTATTTTGGAAGCCTTTCTTTACCTTTTTTCTTTTCCTTATTCAACTCCTTATGTAAATTTCAAAACATCTCTGGAGCTACAAACGTTTATACGTAACATTTTTACTGCTTTAATAATAAAGAAAAATCTGCAACTTAGTTTCCTTACATTTAAATTTATATAATTTTCTTTCTAAAACTGTCACTGAAAATGAATTTTATATTTCAGGGAGGTTGGCAGGCTCTTTGTGCCTGCCGCGTCTTACAAGGTCTTACTCAAGGCTTTTTATACCCGTCAATGCACGCCCTTATAGGGAAATGGGTGCCGTTGGAGGAAAAGAGCCGATTGGGGACCCTCGTGTACGGCGGTACGTTTATGGACAACGGAAATTAAATGCCTTCTAGCTCTTTTGAATTTGGACGAAATATTTTTTATATCAAAACTAGTTGACATGTCACGGCTTTGTATGGGCACATTTCGTAAATACAATCATCTGACCCGATTGCAGGGTCCGATAGTTTTGATGTACTATACTTATAAGGAGTTGGATATATAATGAATTATATGACTAGCATGTTCTAACCATTTCTTCTAGAAATTTTTTAACTTTTCAGGATAGCGAAAAAAACCGCAAAGTTTCAGATAGAAATGGTGTTATTTTTTAATTAACTTTACTGTTATATTACGGCTTTAATGTCTGTCTCTGATTAGCTGGAATGACACGTTTTCGATTTTTAAGTGATCATCGGATGAGCCCTTCATTCTGAGTACCATGATTGTAACGAAGTACGTGTCTGTCATGGTGACCCTTTTTCCTATGACTTTGCCTTCATTTTGCAGAGGCGAGATGAAGTCAAACTGATGTGTCCAACGTAAAAAAACTTAAAAGACGATATTTAAATTTCATTTGTATAATTTACTGGTATATTATTATGATTATTTATGTGCCATTTCAGGGGCCCAACTCGGTACCGCTCTCCAACTGTTGGCGTCAGGCTTCATAGCTGACTTCTGGGGCTGGCCTGCCATCTTCTATGTAAACGGTGCCTTAGGTGCAATATGGACAGCGATTTATGTCATTTTGGGTTCAGACGCTCCCCAAACGTCCAAGATGATTAGTGACGAGGAAAAGTTATACATTCAGACTTCATTAAAACAAGTTGGTGTACAAAAGGTAAATTTAGTATTTTATCATAATATCATTGTCATATCGAATAATATTGCAAGAAGTTAATTGCTCAGGCGGGACTTGAATCTTTACTTTACCAGTCCCTGACAGGGGGAATACTCTGACCACTGAGCTACCGAGTTACAGCTGTAGCATCCCACAATTTCTCCTATACAACCGTCTCGCGGTGAATAATCATTCAATCAATGTCAAAATTCCCCATCAAATTGAAACTACCAGTAATTTTTTTTTATCCTAATCTGTAAGATATAGAGTACTTTTCATAGTTTTGTATATCTACTTTTTCTTTTTAAAATCCATGTTGACTGTTGATAAAGTTCATGATAAACTGATTTAATGGAGCTCGTGGCTGGACAAATAGTTGCATTCTCATAGTATACAGCCTCCGTGGTGTGGCGGTAGTGAACGCGACTGCTACGCAGGAAGCGCGGGTTTGATTCCCGCTTAGTGCAAATATTAATATGCATGAATATGACTATTTGCATTTGTCTGGGTGTTTCTATGTATAGTATGTAAGTATTTACAAAAAAAAAGTATCTAAGTATGTTTATAGGCATTGTAGACTCCATAACACAAGCTAGTTAAGCTTACCATGGGTCTAGGTAGCGTTGTGTGGAGTGTTGTGGAATATTTATTTATTTATTTTATTTATACATGTAGTGTAGCTGTACTGCAAATAAACAATATCTGTATTGAAATTTCCTCAGAAACTGCATACTCCCTGGAAGGCTGTCTGTACGTCGCTTCCATTCATAGCGCTCATCGTTGCGCACTGCGGGCAGAACTGGGGCTTCTGGACACTGATGACTGAAATGCCGTCGTATATGAAGCAAATTCTTGGAGTTGATATTAAATCCGTAAGTTAAATGATGTAAACTATGAAGTAGGCTGATTCAAAGGACAAAGAAAGATGCAAATAATAATATAGTGAATTAATATAGATAGGTACCTAATTCATTGCAGGCAGTGAAGTGTGATGAGTGCCGGATTTAATTAAAGCAAATGAGTTGTGTGTTTTAGAACACTTAAATGAAATTTTAAAGCATTTAGCATGTTAACGATTCATATCTACCTATTAAGATAGGAAAAAATTGAATCGGTTCAGGTAGAGTTCGAAGCCGCGATCCTTCTCTTACAGGGAGAATGCTTTGCCCACTAAGCTACCGAACCTTGCCTGAATCCATCTAAATTCTTCCTTTATATATCCATCTTTGAGGCGGACACTTATTCGGAAATATTATGTTTCTAGGAAGTAGAATGGCGTTTGTTAATTAATCAAATTCTTAACTTTTCGCTGCATCCATTTTTTGTCATAGAATTTTGCTCTTTATGTACTATTTATTTGCACAAATTATTTTGTTCAAGACAGAATGGAGCCATGTCAGCCCTCCCGTACCTGTCCATGTACTTGCTGAGTTTTCCCTTCGGCTTCGTTTCGGATTACGTTCTCAAGAGAAAATGGCTTAGCACCAGCGCGTGCCGAAAAATCTCTAACTCAATAGGTAATACCAAAAACCTTTGTAATAATTTCAATTTATTTTATTTACTCAGATTGTTTATACTGTAGATTGATGGCACTTGGTGGAATCTACTACACAGATTGGAAAACCATCAATGTAAATCTTTGAGAATGCCGTAAGGCGAAACCGGTCAGGTTCAGAAATAAAATTAAACTCAGTGGAAAAGTACAAGTGTATTAATCAATATGTTTATTTATTCAGATAACTATTAATAGTTCACATACAAAAGTAATAATAACATGAAGTTTTGAATAAAATAACACCGAAAAAAAAACATAACTTCAGTTGTTTTTCTACAATCTTGTTGTTTTGTGAATCTACATTGTACACAGCACTAATGTAATGAGTGAACTACAGTAAATCAAAATGATCATAATGATTTCCAGGTCTATGGGGTCCTGCGGTGGCTTTAGTTGGTCTGTCGTATGTGCCAGCGGGTAACATCGCGCTGGCTGTCGGCCTGCTAACTCTAGTTGTGGGACTCAATGCTGGACATTACACTGGATTTTTGGTACGTGATCTTCTTCTTCTATTGATATAGCTGTATATTAAATCCAAGTTTTAATAATTGCACTTTTGCAACCACTGGGTCTTAGGCCGGGACTCCACTAAAGCGGAGATGAGACGAGCGGAGAGGAGATGTTTTTAAACAACCACTAAAAATGATTGTGTTATTAATACATCTCCTCTCCGCTTAGCTCCAGTGGAGATCACTATACGTAGATGTGGAATATTTGTATGGCGCGATGGAGACGAGAGATGTGAGCGACGTGCTGTAAGCGATGACACCCACCCCCCTCTCGACCGTCAGCAACCCACAGAGCCCCGCACGCGCCAGCCATCTTGCTACAGCCCGTCAGTCGCATAGCACACAGCACACCGCACACCTCTCCGCTTTGGTGGAGTCCCCTGAGCTGAAAAACATCTCTTCTCGCACAGCTTGCAGCACACTGCACACCACTCCGCTTTGGTGGAGTCTCGACCTGTATTCCTGAGCTCGATGCTCAATCCTAAATCTCTTTTTATAATTAAGTCTAATGTCATGATCAGGGTCGATTCTTAGCTGAGCGTTATTCTACAATACGAACCTTAGAAGTTATACTATCTATGCCTTTGCCTTGAATAAGGAAGGCAAGATCAATGTACTCATTAAATATTTATGAATTTTAGATCGTCCACATCGATATGGCACCGAATTTCGCCGGAACATTGATGGGTATTACCAATTTCTTCGCCAATATTATCTCTATTATTTCGCCGCTCATAGCTGGACTTATACTACAAGATGAGGTAAGCTATATGGGTACATACATCTTAATGTTACTGGTTAGCTCATTAGCATCCGAAAATACGATAATGTTGAAGGGAACGCGATCATAGTATATATACATAGCTTTGGTTTGCCTGATGTTGAGGTTAGCCTGTGACCAAGGCCGGTGTAACCTGGTCGAAACGTCAGGCAATCAAAGGTATACAACGTATATCTGAATATAGATTTTGAGACAATAGTAACTGTACCTTGAATTCACGTTATACCACAGAATAAAAAGGTATAGGTACTAGAATCCTTTTGAAACAATACTTCAGTTTGTTAACTTTCAAGATAATTGGTCAATTAACATGCAACTTTGTTTAACAAGGGTCATTCATCAATTCGTGGGCGTCAAACAACGGCAACTTTAAATTTTTACTGCCGATGCGATGCCGTCAACTCGCGCGGTTGTCATAATTGACGTATTTGTGTACAGTCAGTTTGGAAAACTTTGTAAATAAATTTAATAAAGTTTGGTATCTATTTTAAATGTAGGTACTTTTTGAAGATTTTTAAGCTATATTATAGAATAAACTAAATAGCAAAGAATACTTACTAACAATGCATTTAGTTAGGGCATGAATTTTATTTACAATTCTATGACAAACTGTTTGCAGTCTATCGTAGTTTCAATTACTTAGTTACTTAGTCGTACAATACAATCTCATCTTCAACAAAATATCTTTGTATTACTTTTAATCACATTATTCGTTTATTAGAATCGAAATGTTCTTTTAACTGAATTTGACCTTTATGCAAAACAAAGGAGCAATACATATAACGTAGTTTTACTAAAAAGGCATTACACAAAGAATAACAAATACAAATCTCTTTTGAAGAAGCCTTTAAAGGTAAAAGAACTGACGTTTTCAGTTTCAAAGGTGATAAAGTTACAAAACTTCTCCAATATCAATACTATAAACGATATTTCATAAAAGAATTTAATCCGTTTGCCCTTATCAGCAAAATCCTTGAACAAAACTGACTATTTTTGGGGTTCCGTAAACTGATCCTGCGACTGTTCTACGGTTACGACTTTCATTGCCGATGAACTGAAGTGTTTTGGGTTTCAAACGAATTACTATTCTGTAAACTGTCAGAGTTAGTTTTGTAACTTTGTTAAATTATTATTATTAAAAATAAATAAATTCTCAGACGTGAATGGAACCTGCAATTAGTCCCTTACAGGGGGAATGCTGTAACCAACTGAGCTTCATGAACACTTCTTAATCATTCGAAATACTCCTTTAAAACCACCTTGGAGTAATGGTGGACCTATTTACCGATATTTTAATCTATCAAGACGTATACTCAAGACAAATTTAGCTCAGTTGGTCAGAGCATTCGCCCTGTACTGTCTCGAAATGATCTTAAAACTCTCGTATTAAGAGCAAATAATACTATTTTATTTATTTTTATGGTGTAATTGTCCGAACAAGAGATGTGCACGAAATATCAGAACAATCGGTCAACTGGAAGGGGGTCAAAAAATTAAATTAAGATAATTTTGAGTACTCTGTTCGTCAACATCTTTTTGATGCTGATTGTATCTGTAAGGGACTGGATGCGGGTTCAAGTTCCATCTTGACCACTTATTCTCATAGCCAGAAAATAAATTGCTTTTAAATTAAAAAAATATTAGTGCACTTCAGTAGATATAATGGATTCGAAATACATCGGGAAAAAGAAGGACTCAAGTGGGACTTGAACCCACGACGTCCCACTTGAGGCCTTCTTTTTTCCAATGTATTTCGAACTTGTAAGTTAGCATAACTAAGGCTATAAAATATTCATTCAAATAATATTTGAGCGGAGTCCTCAAAAACCAATGTTTAAAAATGGTTGAAAAATTATTCATTGGTTCCAAGTACGTAAGAAAGTTGGTAGATGGCTCCACCGTCATCCTTAAAGACGGATATAAAGAGAAGGGAAATTTTGATTTTTGATTCAGGTGTGACTCAATAGCTCAGTTGGCAGAGCATTCCCTCTGTAAGGGAAAGGTCGTGGGTTCAAGTCCCACTTGAGTCCTTCATTTTCCCGATGTATTTCGAACTTAAAAATTAGCATAATAAATGCTATAAAATTTTCACTAAAAAAAAGATATAATGTAATTTTCAGACTGATCCTTCTCAATGGCGACAAGTCTTCTATTTATCGTCGGCGGTATACATCGGTGCTAATTTGTTCTTCGTGATCTTCGGCTCCTGTGAAGTTCAATCATGGAACACTCCCAATGAAAACACGGACTGTGGTATATCTCGCTCTATTTCTTATTATATTTTGGAAACTCAGTAGTAGTAAAAGGAGGAAGAATCAGTAAGTCGTGGCTAATAGTTGGGACCTTATTTGATTAGGTGTGTAAGAGTGGTCTTCTACACACCACCAGTCGAGTTACGTAATGAGAAAGTGGCTATATCGGAATAGAAAGAACTTTTCGTCGGGTGTTGCTAGATGCTTGAATGTAAAATTAGAAGGAAAATATAGATTTACATACCTACATACATACATACATATACTCTCGTGTGCAAGTATGATATGAATTATGATTTCACTTCAACGACGTAATAGAGGGTGAGCATATTACCATCTAACGCGCCTTTTGTTTTGGACTGTATGTTTACTGTCATATGGAGAAAATATAGATGTCTCTCCATGTATTTTGGCATAATATACTTAGTTCAAGGTACAAATTGAAATTCGGTGCCACATTTGAAGTAAAGTTACTTTTCCCATAGTCCGTTTACCAGACTATATTATAATTACGGTTTACTTACATAGCGTATTCACCAAATATAAATGCCTCATTACATAATATCATTCAAACAATTCCTCAGAGGAATTTGTACCTATATGATCCTGTTCTAACGTCATTTTATTTTTTACAGATGTGGAAAAGAAAGCTGAAAAAGAAGCCTGAAGAAGAAAATTTGACTATGACTATGTTTGTAAATTTTGTAAATATTACTATTATATTAATAAGACAATTAAAAAAAAATGCTTTTAGTGACGCCAGTTGTACTATTAATTTATAATGTTAAGGGCCCTATAAAATAGATTGAATAGCTAAAATGCGGGATAGTTTTAAGAAAGCTAACTGTAAGAAACTTCCTAATAAATTTATTGCTAAGCGAACACTTAAAAATCCACAAGGAGAAGCGGTTTAACGAGATCGATGTAAATGGAGCCTGCTTCGCGTAGCTCCTTTTACTATTTCTCCGTGCATTATCACAAATAAAATCTATCTGTGTCCCCACTCCTTTAGCACCCCTGCGGCGAAATTCACAAGTTTTTATTACGTTCGTCTGCCAAGTACTTTTCACTTTAAAAATTGTTAGTCATCTCGAAACTAATTAGCCTCATTTATTTAGGTGTTAATAGCCGAAGTAGTTTCATCACATTTGCTTTTTCAAAGTTCTTCAAACGTTTTTGATGGTCACAACATAAATAACATAGATTTAACGTCAAATGGTTTTCTCCATCTTTTGCTCTGTTTCTGCAACAAAATAAACGGATCAAATAACTTCAATCTTTTTAATGAATTTTTTATAGCGTTTATTATGTGAACTTTTAAGTTCGAAAAACATCGGAAAAAATGAAATGCTCAAATCAGACTTGAACTTATGATTGAGATGATGAGGGGATTGCTCTTCCAACTGAGCTATTGAGCCACACCTGAATCATTTAAAATTTTCCTTCTCTTTATATCCATCTTCAATTTTTTTATCTTCTTTTAATACTTTTGGGTCCAATGGTCAATATGCAATTGCAATAATAGGGCCGAAGCCTTAAGACCTCAATAACGTGGACTATATCCTCTTTCCTCTCCTCTTGTGACCATCCGCCTCCATAGTTCATGCCTTCCATACGGCATTATTTTCATTACATGTCCGAAAACATCCATAATGCTTGTCGATTAAGAACCAACCCTCGCAAAAAAAAATTGAGTTAGTTTTTGATATTTTGCTAATTAAGTAAATCATGCACTTGTGTATGTAAAAAGAAAGAAATTTGTTTCACCACACTGGGTTAACAAAATTAAAAGCCCGTATAGCTAATGAAGGCAGCATTTAATGGCAAAGTTCTTTAGCAAAGAAGCCTTTGAAAGAAAATTAATTAAACAGTGGACGTATTGTGCGAAATAACTCATTAGCTAACTTGAATGTAGTACTAGAAGTAGAACACAACAGATTGTAGTGAAAATACTATCCTGGATTAAATCTACCTATGGATGATAGTAAGTGCAGCTATAACGTAAAATACTCGTTATTATCTCTTTTCATCAGATATGTGTTAATAATGAAACTAATATTTTGATTTAAGCGTTCTCATGTTTGGGGACCCTAACTGGTAAAGCGATCCGTCATGTTAACCGAACGTTCTAAGGTTTAAATTATTTTAGTCGGTGCAGTGGGCCAATTGATGTATTGATTTTAGTCAACTACAATTTTGACTGTCCCATGAATCGGATACAAGGAAATTTAGAAAATTTGTGAATAAATTGCCAAAAACTACTTACTAGAATTCAAAGACTTCAGATCATTTGTAAGAATTCCTTGGACTTCTTTCATTTTGGTTTCTTTAACATTTGCTCATTTTTTTTACTGATTTATTATTTATTACATGAAAAACTTACAGCTACAAAAACATGAACTTATGTACAAGGAATTCAAACTTATAGCCGGGTTAGGGTTTTCAGGGGACTGTACCAAAGTGACGTCAGAACATTTATTATTCGAATCAAACAAGATTTACAATTAGGACACAACGGTGGTATTTTGGGAAAGAAAATAAGTCATTTAGTATTTTTATTCAGTATTTTTATTAATAAAATGTTAATATTCAGGTACAATTTTAATTATCAGCTTTTTTCCGTTTGTTTATTTGTTTCTGAAACAAAACGAGTCATATAAATGAAATTTTCTAAGCATTTAGTGTGCTAATTCTTCAAATCTATAGCTTGATAGCTCGTAAGGGTGTTGCTAAATGGATCCACCGTGGATCACCCTAGTATTGCAAGCGTCAATTGTTTACGGTAAACGCACACCATCATATCGTTAGGGTTAGGGTACGGGGGCCCTTCCGTTCGGCGCGTCGGCTCTCGTCGCGCCTCACATTCATAGATAAAACCAATCTCCCATGTTTTGTCACGCGGTGCTGCGGCGACAATCACCTCTTTTTCACGCCTTCCCTTACCCTTCACCTCATGGCAGCGCACACAACCAAAACTGTTGAAACAGCGGCTAGGGACTCTCCCACAAAAACTCTATTTGAGGTGGAGTCCACGAACATCTGTGGGCTCCATAAGAACCTCAACGCCGTCCACCAACACCTGGAGACGGCGAAACCAGCTATGCTGTTTCTAACGGAGACACAAATACGCCGCCCTGACGACACGACCTACCTGCTTTACCCCGGCTATGTTATCGAGGAAAATTTCCGAGCAAAAGCCGGTGTGCGTGTTTGTTAGGGCGGATATTTGTTGTCGCCGTTTGCGCTGTCTAGAGGACCCATCCTTTTCCATCCTTTGGGTACACGTAGACCATGGCTTCACGAGTCAGATCTATGTGTGCCTTTACCGTTCCCATACAGGAGATGCGGAGATAACTCGACTATTCGAATACCTGAGTCAGGCGGCAGATGATGCGCAGGAGCGGTTTCCGAACGCCGAATTGGTGTTTTTGGGGGACTTTAACGCCCACCACAAGATCTGGTTGGGCTCCGCCATAACAGACCATGCGGGAAGAGCCACTCACGCATTTGCCCTGGCGCATGACTTGACTCAATTGGTGCACAAGGTCACGAGGATACCAAGAGAGTCCGGCCTAGAGCCCTCTCTGCTAGACCTTCTGTTGACGAGTCACCTGGACCAGTACAGTGTCTCGGTGATTGCTGCTTTAGGTAACTCCGACCACTGTCTGGTCCGCTCCACCGTGCCCATTGTAGCACCCCCACGACCCGTGCAGGGGAAGAGGCGGCTATGACACTACTCGTCAGCGGACTGGGATGGATTGCGCGATTATTATGCGTCCATCCCGTGGGTTGAACGCTGCTTTGAGGGTAAGAACCCATCTGAGAGCGCTACTGCCGTCGCCGGTGAGATCGGTCTAGGTATGGAATACTATATCCCATACACCGATGTCACCGGAGTCCGCGGAGCGCGTCCGTGGTTCGGGCGCGAGTGCGCGGAGGCTGTTGAGCATAAACAGTTTGCGTACCGCGCCTGGGTGCGGGCGCGCGCCACGCGCGATCCCAACGTGGGTCACTTCAAGGCGGCGTACAACAGAGCCACAAAGGTCTACAAGAGGGCATGCGTCAGGGCGGATGCCCAGCGCATCGCACGGCTGGGCCAAGAGCTAGTGGCGCATCCCACGGGTAGCCGTGGCTACTGGCAACTGGCCAAAGCCGTGCAAGCCAACTTCTGCCTGCCCTCGCTGCCCCCGCTGAGCAATCCCGATGGATCTCTGGCCCATGAGCCGCAAGAGAAAGCAAATTTGCTGGTCAATCTCTTCGCGGCCAACTCCCGAGTCGATGATTGTGGTATGCAACCACGGACAATGCCCACTGGTGACCACGCAATGCCTGATATACGTATCAGGCAACGCGATGTCCGTGCAGTGCAGTACTGCACGGACATCGCGTTGCCTGGTCCGGAAAGCCAGTGGTCCTGATGATATTCCAGCGGTTGTACTTAAAAAATGTGCAGCGGAGTTATCTCCTATGCTAACGCGGCTGTACCGACTGTCCTACAGTTCGGGTACAGTGCCCTCGGCTTGGAAGGAGGCGAATGTCCAGCCGATCCCCAAGAAGGGGGATCGCTCGGACCCAGCCAACTATCGACCCATAGCCGTCACCTCAGTGCTGTGCAAGGTGTTCGAGCACATAATTAACACACAGCTCATGCGCCACCTAGAGGATCACTCCTTGCTTAGTGACCGGCAATACGGTTTCAGACCGAAACGGTCAACGGGTGATCTTCTGGCGTACATGACCCACCTTTGGGGTGAGGCTATGGAGAAGCACGGTGAGTCACTGGCAATTAGTCTTGACATCGCCAAAGCTTTCGATAGGGTATGGCACAAATCGCTTCTTTCCAAGCTACCAGCCTTCGGCCTGCCTCCTAGACTGTGAAACTGGGTTGCAAGCTTCCTGCAGGGGCGCCGTATTCGCGTCCTTTGTGATGGACGAGCTTCGGAGTTCTTGCAGGTAAATGCTGGCGTGCCGCAGGGTTCCGTTTTATCTCCCACTCTCTTTCTTCTGCATATCAATGACATGCTCTGTAACGGAAACATTCACTGCTATGCAGACGACAGCACCTTACACGGGAGTTATTACGCACATCGTGCGGCCAAGCAGTCTGATATCGCGGAAAAAAGGCAGCTTCTTGTCACTGAGCTGGACCGGATCCTGGACCACATTTCTCAATGGGGCGCTAGGAACCTGGTCGAGTTCAATGCCAAGAAGACCCAGGCATGTGCGTTTACAGCAAAGGTATCTCCTTTCCTTCCCCTTCCCACTCTTCAGAGCACACCACTGCCACTGCAGGATCACCTCACTATCCTCGGTATGGATGTTCGCTGCAAACTGAATAACAAAAACTATATCGAGAGTATCATCAAATCAGCATCGCGTAAACTCGGAGTCCTGAACAGAGTGAGACGTTTTTTCACGCCGGAGCAGCGGTGTCTTCTATACAAGACCCAAATTCGTTCCTGCGTGGAATACTGCTCACATCTTTGGGACGGCTCCGCAAAGTACTTATTAGATGCTCTCGACAGGTTGCAGCGACGTGCGGTCCGCATTATTGGGGATCCTGAGGTCACGAACACCCTCGAGCCTTTGCAGACGCGTAGAGATGTTGCGTCTTTAGCAGTTTTCTACCGTCTCTACCATGGTGAATGTTCTGACGAGCTCTTCCAATTAGTCCCACCCTCCCCTTTCCTTCACAGGACGACACGTGCAGGGCTAAGATGTCATCCATTTACGGTGCAGAGTATACCTGCTAGAACCAAGCGTTTCAGTGATTCATTCCTATGCCGCACCATTAAGACCTGGAATTCCTTGCCAGCTCACGTGTTTCCTTCTTCCTACAGTCCCGGGTCCTTTAAGCGGGGCGTGAAAAGGCATCTAATGAGGCCGTCAAGCTGAGTGCCACCACTGTTAACATGGTAAATGTTTACGATGGTGACCCTCTTTCCGAGACTTTGCCTTTAGCTTAACATCAGACGAGGTGAAGTCAAATTGACGTGTCCTGTGTAAAAAAAAAAATAATAATAATAATATTCAATACTTTTTAAAATTGGTTTTGACTTCGTTCCTGCCTCGTCAAACTGCATAGTTGTTTTTACGCATTATAATTTATTTTATTCATCTTTAATGATCGCAATGCATAGAATTTCTTAACCAGGTATTCACTGCAATAAAATATTTATCGTATTTCAATTACCATCATCAATTTCCTCGGGCTCATTCCAGGATTGCCTCTCACTTGTGCCAAATATTACAAAAAAGAGGTTAGCAGCAATATATACTGCTGATGCGATGTAAAATACTTCACGCCATTGGCTGGGATCCGTCTGTAAATAATAACTATCATTTAATCAAATCAAAACGTGTTTTTTCAATTTTCAACTAATGAAATAGGGGTTTACCACCACTTGCTAAATGGAGAAGAAACGGTGCAACAAACTCCACTGCGATATTTCCTAAACCAGTTCAGTCAGTCACTGATTGACTGATCAGTTGGACCACTCCTATCTCAAATTTATTAGTCATGTTTGGGAAAATAAGATCCATTCCAGCTAGTTTACTATTTTATTTTTTTGATGTTTATACTGATGTGTAAGTATTCTACTCACTTCATCTTGCAGAATGACTCCAGCGATAAGTGGTGCTATAATGGCGGCGACAGTGGCAAAGAAATTGGTGACCCCCATCATTGTACCAGCAAAATTTGGCGCCATATCGATATGAACGAGCTGTTAAAATAACAAGATCTAAAATGAAATGGCACAGAAGGCATCAATCAAATTGGGACTAATAAGTTAACTGCTTACCAAATGTCCAGTATAATAACCCGCATTTAGACCCACGACAACAGTCAGTAATACCACTGCTAGTGTGACGTCACCTGCTGGCACATATGATAAACCAATCAAAGCAAACCCAGGACCCCACTGACCTGAAAAACCCAGATGAAAATATAGAACAGGGTGAGATTTATTAGAAAAGCTCATTAGTACATACATTCCTAATGGTAAAGGTGAAGGAAATTATTTGAGCAAGTAAAAATATATGCTCAAAGACAGTCCTCTTAATAAAATATTAAAAAACGTACCAATGGTGTTAGATATTTTCCTTGAGGCACTGAGGCGTACCCATTTCTTCTTTAGAGCATAATCTGATATGAAGCCAAAGGGAAAACTCAGGAGATACATCGACAAGTACGGAAGAGCAGACATGGCGCCATTCTGTTTGTAGGAAGAAAGGAAGATAACTTAATATTTTAACCCATATAAACCAAGTTAAATTCTTGGTAAAGAAATACGATAATGATAAAAAAAAACAAGCCAATCGATAGTTGCCAAAATAATCTATTAATGATCTGTAATGTAGCAGGTTTCAATGAAACCTGTTAAGCTACTTTCATTGCTAACTGAGATAAAGGAAGAGGAAGTAACAATTGAAATCGATTAAGTATTTAGTGTAGTTATATGCAATAATAACAAGCTAAAGTAATTTATCAAAACAGTGTCAAAACAAAGTGGTAAAAAAGAACACCAAATATGATCTTACAATGACACATCGTAGTTAATAGTTGAAATGATAACTCAATGATCACATTGTGTTATCATTTTTGGAGTGATGATGATCAAAACGTTAAGTTTGATTTGAAATAATGAAAGTTTATTCTTATGTGCATGTCACATGTTTAGTTGTTATAACATTAATGTAATTAATTTTGGTCTTGTTTTATGGTGAGAAAGAAAAGAAAAAGATATTCAAATAATTGGTGTTATTAGTAAGGACTTGGCCCACGACATTGTCGACATGTGTAATATTGACTCAAGAATTATAGTTACGATACTGATACGAGTCAACAGAATAATAGCCAAGTGCTTCGAACAACACCTAAAGAGGCTCGGGTTGGATGGTTGGGTCAAGGGCCAGATGCAGAAGACTATGCTCCTCGATACGGCGGGTATCGTGAGGAAGTACCTTTTTCTGCAACCCTAACCAGTAGCTTGGACCTTGTGGCTGAACATGCCGGTGCCGAAAATTTTATTTAATTAAAAATGTTTCAACAAAAAATATATAATTTGAATAATAATAAATAAATCACGTTAGTGTCTATTAAAATATGCATAGGATTAAGGTAAATGCATGATAATGATAACGACCGTATTAAGGACTGTATGGTTAAAAATCACACTGAGCGATCTGATATACTTGGAGGATGGAGAGATCTGCTTACTCATTTTATATTAATGCAAATCGCGCATAAGTAGAAAAACACTGATACTTTTAACTATAAATATTTTTCCATACTTACCGCCTTAATATCAACTCCCAGGACTTGTTTCATGTACGAAGGCATCTCTGTCATTAAAGTCCAAAGTCCCCAGCTGTGTCCGCTCATTGTAATCATTAACGCGTAGAATGGCAGAGATGTGAGGATGGCCTTCCAAGGAGCTTTTAGTTTCTGAAAAATCACTTATAGACAGTTTTTTTTATACAGAACACGTCAATTTGACTTCACCTAGCCTGATGGTATGCTTAAGGCAAAGTATTGGAAAGAGGGTCACCATCGTAAACATGTACCATGTTAACAGTGGTGGCACTCAGCTTGACGACCTCATTAGATGCCTTTTCACGCCCCGCTTAAAGTACCCGGGACTGTACGAAGAAGGAATCTCACTGTGATGATGTGGATATTATGTAATTTATTGACATTGGTTAAAAATGTGCTAGATAGCACGAATTTCCTACCAATCCGTTCTAGCTGTTAGTGATCAACGCAGATGATCGAGTGTTACAGCGCATATTGGGCTCTCCCAATATGCGCTGTAACTGCGAGACTGCTAATTGATTGATTAATTAATTTATCTATAGTAACTAGTATTCGCATTAATTCCACTAGGTAAGCTTTTGGACAGAAATTGTTGAGAGATTCTAAGTTTAGATTAATAGATGAAATGTATTGGCATAAATATTGTCAATTGGGCCATAACATTATTATATTTTATGAACTGTGTATATTGAACCAATTTACATATTTTCTTGCGGCGAACGCCCAGTTACGTGGGTAACAAATGCCTGGCAATGGCGCCTCCACCGGGTCCAGGTAGAAGGGGTAGGCCCAAGAAGTTCTAGCTTGGCGTCGTGGAGGGTGACATGCGTGCAAACGGTCTCGCTACCTTGGACGCCCAAGATCGTGCGAAGTGGAGGAGGAAGAGCCGGAAGGTGGACTCTGAGCTCCGAGGGCACCGTGGCCTCGGATGCCATCAGGACTGACGTCTTTATGTAGATAATGATGAACCAATTTACACATATTGGTTTCGTCTTACGACATTCTCAAAGGAAGAATTATGGAAAAGTACAAGTGTTCTCAATATGTATAACAAAAAATTCCACCAACTGCCATCAATCAGCAATATAAATAGTGTGTATGATTTCCTTCACGAAACATCATGTGTGCATGCGTAAAAACCCCCGTCACAAAAAACACCTCCAAAAAGTTGAAAATAAATGAATAAATTTTGATTCAACGGTTGCCATGTCGGGGGACCCTAACTGGTTAAGAATTCCGTTATATTGTCGGAACAATTCAAGGTCCCCGACATGGCAACCGTTGAATCAAAATTGATTCATTTATTTTCAACTTTTTGGAGGTGTTTTTGTGACGGGGGATTTTAAATTTTTAATTGAATTTTTATTTTATACTTTTTAAATTGATCTACTAGTCAAGCTCTTTCATTTGATACCCATTTTGAGGGAGTTATAAAGAAATATGTATTCCGACATGTTGTGGCGGTGGCCATCTTGGACCGTTGTTTTTTCAAACATAGCTAAGAACACTCCCGACTAATATACCTTTCAACCAAAAAAAAAAAAACACACACACACACACACACACACACACACACACACGCGCGCACACGCACACGCACACGCACACGCACACGCACACGCGCACGCACACGCACACGCGCACGCACACGCACAAACACGCACACGCACACGCACACGCACACGCACACGCACAGGCACACGCACACGCACACGCACACGCACACGCACACGCACACGCACACGCACACGCACACGCACACGCACACGCACACGCACACGCACACGCATACGCACACGCACACGCACACACACACACACACAGACACGTCAAACTTATAACACCCCGTCGTTTTTGCGTCGGGGGTTAATAAATATAACAATAATATTTAGATACAATAATCAAAACAAAAATTTTACCCACCTTTTGTTCACCCACTTGGCCCAATGAATATTGAATGTACAGTTTTTCTTCATCGCTGATCATTTTGGAGTTTTGAGGGGAGTCAGCACCGAGTATGATGTAAGCTATGGTCCATATTGCTCCTAAGGTCCCGTTGACGTAGAAAATAGCGGGCCAGCCCCAGGACCCGGCTATGTACCCAGATATTAGAAGTTGCAGCGCGGTACCAAGTTGAGCTCCTAGAACATTGTTTTTAGGATATAAAATATTATAATGGTAATTCTTATCGTTGTTTAAGAAGCAGGAGGAGCAGTAGACAAACGAATTTGCAATCGAGAGCCAAACCGATGCAATCGTTGCAATACTCACAGCAATAGCACATATATAGCCACATCATGTCTGTTTTGGCGGGTACGATTGGTAGTCCAAGGGAAACATTCATGTATAAAATATTCATGTACGAAACTATGAACGACATAATCTTTATTATTTGGTCACTAACCCTTCGCGCGTACCTACTACTTACATATTATGTAATCCAATAATACAAAATTTCAAAAAAAATTTCAAATTATTTTTTATTTAAAATTGAAAATGAACTAGTCCACGCGACCAGTGCTGTCTCATATAGATGCGCGACGACTGTAGGGTAGTAAAGTGTGGCCACTATATTTCCACGCTGTGACATTGAAATATCAAACATGGGCAAAAACCTTTTATCTGGTTTTTTTCGTAATGATTTATAATTTATATAAACATAAATTAACTTTGACATGCTAGAATTCTTCCTTTTTTTAATTTTAATAAAATTAATAGAACACAAAATTTCACATTACCACTGTATATGAAAGTCCCTAGACGACTCTTTTCCTCCAAAGGTACCCATTTGCCTACAAGGTTATGCGTTGAAGAATACAAAAATCCTTGAGTGATCCCTTGGAAGACTCGGCAAGCGCAGACTGCTTGCCAGCCACCCTGGAATTTAGCGTGGAATTTGACAGAGAAGTCAAATGCTAGCGTAGTAGTGGATTTGATTAATAAAATTATACTTTATGCAATGTTTGTTTATTTATTTATTACAATCTGCATAGTAAACATATTTTGTAGTGTATAGAGTGATATAAAGGTAAATAAAGATAAGGTTATCACATCGTGGTATAGATAAAGTTAATTCATTTCTAGGTAAGTATATTCTTAAAGACACTTGCTAATAAATTAGCCTAACACGAACATTAAACTGATAACCGGTTCAAAATATCTATTGCGAAATTACTTACATAATGTGCTGCCAATGGAATCAATAATGAGATTGCAGCATTGCCAGCAACAACTATAGTCACAAGGATACTGCCTCCAAATCTGGCCGCCATCTCTCCACCTGGGATCTGGAGAAGAAGATAGCCCCAGAAAAATGAAGAGAGGATTACGCTTTGCTTCTGTATGCTCCAGTCGAAAGCCTAGAAGAGAATTTCATGATTTAAAGTATCAATATAATGAAAACTGCACATTAAACTGTAACTCTAGAAGGGCATCAAAAGGTTCCTTTTATTGTACACGTCTTTATGTCACTGTAGGCATTTTCCTTTAGGTGGGCCGTATGCTTATCTGCTACCTAAGTGGTATGAAAAGTTATCTAAGGTTGAAAGTTAATAAAAAAAATAATTTCTTTACTAACTAGATTTTGGCCACGGCTTCGCCAGCGTAGCTGCGTTATCGCGACCAAGCATAGCCAGTGTGTTAGTCCTGGGTGTCAGCTTACTCCATAGCAAATTTTATTAAAATCGCTCTAGCCGTTTAGACGTGAAAGAGTAACAAATATCCATTTATCCATACTTACAAACTTTCTCGTTTTAATATTAGTAGGATAGTAATGTAATTTATTAATTACAATCGATCTAATCCTGGAATTACATAAATACTTATGATATGAGTTATATAGAGTTGAGAGTGATCGTAAACAAATATATTATAATCATAGATTTGGTTTTTGGTGATAGTTCATTTAAACACAGATACACACAGAATAAAAAAATCCATTTGCATAATTTCATAAATTAAATTAATATCCTGATACATTCTTAAGCACTCAAGTGCTTGCATAAATAATTCAGATAACAGATTATTCTTATTTATCTTTAAATGTTTAGGTGAAAGATATTGCTCATCGAATGTCATGCAATAGATTACATCAACATGCGATGTCTTGTCATCTCTATATTATCTAATATACTTGACCTAGGTCGGACCGACCTTGACAAGTACGTAAAGCCGTCTTTCCCAGCTGACGTATGAACTATGACGACTTTGATAATCTACAGAGATCTAGACAATTTAAATAGGTATATCTATATTATATCGTAGGATATTATAAATACTAACTTTTTCAAATTTTAAAACATTCTTATTGGTCCAAGCAATCTCCTCGTAAAAGAACGATCGCGGCTTCAAATCCCGACTGGACCGATTAAAAAATATCCTTTTTAAATCATCAATATATTTTTTTTTTTCAATTATTTTGTTACTCATTTATAAAAATTAATCTGTTTAAGTTTTTTTTGTTGATTGGATCTAATGAATTACAGACGTGTTCCTTCTTCCTACAGTCCCGGGTCTTTTAAGCGGGGCGTGAAAAGGCATCTGATGAGGCCGTCAAGCTGAGTGCCACCACTGTCAACATGGTACATGTTTACGATGGTGACCAGCTTTCCGAGACTTTGCGTTTAGCTTAACATCAGGCAAGTTGAAGTCAAATTGACGTGTCCTATAAAAAAAAGACTTACATTTTCATCATTCGTATCAGTCATGGCGACGATGGCCAAACTCATATTGACCCTCATGCAAAATGCCAAGAGCATCGCGAAGAATAATAAAACTATTTGAACATGGCGGATGCCTAGAAGTGACTCTGGAACAGAAATATCAACACAATACCAATATGATTTTTTTCATGAAGGGCATTAGAAGGTTGCAAATGGGTCAGTAGCACCAGTACGACGTGCCGGGTTTTTCTCCATCCATAAGCAGCTTATGCTCCATCCGTAAGAGTCTCTTATTACGTGGGCTGGGTGCTTGTCTACCACTTAAACCTCTGTGGCGTGGCGGTAGTGAAGGCGATTGCCACGCTGGAGGAATATTTGTGTGCATGAATATCAATATTTGCATTGCATTGGTCTAGGTGTTTCTATGTATAATATGTATGTATTTACATAAAAAAAGTATCTCATCCGCATTCTAGATTCCATAACACAAGCTAAATAATTATTATCTTATAACTAGTAGATATAAGAATATAAGAAGCCCGGCAGAGTAGAATTGGGGCCCCCTCTTCTCTTCTAAGGCGTCTGAGGGATAGGGCTGTATAACATCAGACAGATATACAGGGCGTCCCACGGCAACGCCACATGGAGGAAAAGTAGGTACCTTAATTATTGTAGATGGGACATTTTACTGAAAGAAAACTTTATTTAAATTAAATAACTATTTGAACTGCATTTATACATTCATAACACTCTCACCGCCATCCTTATACAGAATTTTCCAGTGTAGCAGGCCGTGCGGTACGCCGGCGTCCCCAACATTGTCTAACTACGCACGCCGGGTTCGGTCGAGTACAACCTATTCCCAAAATGCCTGAGACGTCCGAGGTGAAAATGCTACATCGAGTCTAGCAAGCGGGCTCACCCTTAACTTTTACTAGCAGGCCATGCGGTCCGCTGTAACGTGTCCTATAAAAAAAAGACTTACAAAATTACAACACGTCTGTAATTCATTAGATCTAATCAACAAAAAAAATTTAAATAGATTAATTTTTATAAATGAGTAACAAAATAATTGAAAAAAAAAATATATAGAGATGATTTAAAAAGGATTTTTTTTTATCAGTCCAGTCGGGATTTGAAGCCGCGATCGTTTTACAAAATTATCGTCATATTAATTTTATAGTGCGTGGCCTGCTGTTACAGAAACAAAAAGTGGCCAGATGCAAAGTTTACTTTCAAACCTACAAGTTAAAATAAAACCAAAGCTGTATCTTCAAATCTAAGGGAGTTAATTAGGGAAATAAGAAATCAATTTTATAGGAATGGAACGTACTTTTACTAATATAATGACATCATTACGGTCTTTTATTGGCCCTATGGACGTTGGCAAAACACTCGGAACACACACTGGGATTTGAAGGGCAAAGTAAGCACACCGTATTAACTTTCTTTGTGATTTTACATGCTTCCACACTTGTCAAGCCTTCAGTTTTCTTTTTACTGTAACAGTGAAGCACTTTCTTCTAACTATTCCGTAGCGATGATCGACTAAATTTATTTTCACCATTTTTACTGGTGGTAGAAATTTGATGGCACAAATGTGACACTTATTTCGACCGGGTTGGTACCTCTTACACGGCTGTGAGGCGTGGCCGCTGTTGGAGCGACACAAGCAGATGCTGCGTGTCACGGAGATAAAAATGCTGCGGTGGATGTGTGGAGTCACGCGTAAAGATCGCGTGAGGAACTCGCGCATCCGCGGCAGCCTTCATGTCCGTGACATCGCAGATAAAATGCAAGAGAGCCGCCTCCGCTGGTGCGGCCACGTCTTGCGGAAACCGCCCAGCTACGTGGGTAACAAATGCCTGGCAATGGCGCCCCCACCCGGTCCAAGTAGAAGGGGTAGGCCCAAGAAGTGCTGGCTTGGCGTCGTGGAGGGTGACATGCGTGAAAACGGTCTCACTACCTTGGACGCCCAAGATCGTGCGAAGTGGAGGAAGAAGAGCCGGAAGGCGGACCCTGAGCTCCGAGGTCACCGTGGCCTCGGATGCAATCAGGACTAACGTCTCTATGTGGATGATGGGGGGTACCACCGTGCACAAGTGCGAAAAACCCTCCATAGTAATCCAATCTCGGTTGGATTGCGTTCAGGGATCAGCAAGTGCATAGCCGGGCCGAGGTGATGGTAGTCGCAGCACTAGTGGGACCGGTGGGTTTTGGCGTAGTCTAGTGGGGTGTGACGCGGGGCGCCGCGCCGGGCAGGGAGACCCGTAGAAACGGTGGTGCCGCTGGCCGCCCGCGGCATAGTATAGGGGCCCAACTGGGACTAACCACCCTGGGAGGCTGCCCCACCAGGTCGCGCATAATCCCGATATGGTTCGTCGTGCCGGTTGGCGACCGGACGGGAGCCCGGCGACCATATTCGGGAGGGTACGGGGGCCCTTCCGTTCGGCGCGTCGGCTCTCGTCACGCCTCACATTCATAGATAAAACCAATCTCCCATGTTTTGTCACGCGGTGCTGCGGCGACAATCACCTCTTTTTCACGCCTTCCCTTACCCTTCACCTCATTTTTCCTTCTTCCTACAGTCCCGGGTCCTTTAAGCGGGGCGTGAAAAGGCATCTAATGAGGCCGTCAAGCTGAGTGCCACCACTGTTAACATGGTAAATGTTTACGATGGTGACCCTCTTTCCGAGACTTTGCCTTTAGCTTAACATCAGGCGAGGTGAAGTCAAATTGACGTGTCCTGTGTAAAAAAAAAAAAAAAAAAAACTAAAGGCGACTTTCCGAATTGGTGTCCTACTGCACTATTGCGACCTTGAACCGGTGGTTTGTCTAGAACCATCAATGCACGGCAAATGTTTTCTTTGAATGTTGTAATTGTATACTTTTTAGATGTCTTCTTGTACAAAATAAAAGCATTGGTCAAAGACGTGCTAAATAAAAGCTCCATTGCCAATTTTTGAAACCAACGTAAGTTTCTCCTTGCTGGATTACTATAGCTACCCATCTGATCTGAGTAGTCAATAGCACATTTATGACGATTATAATCAGCTATCAACGTAGGTTTCATTGATACTTTATTACGGTTTCTACTGCTACGCACGGTGACAAAACCAGGGGTATGCTTAGTTGATAGGGCCAAGACGTCAAGCCTTCCATCTTAAGACTAACACTCCGTCGTCATTTTCCCTAACACTCTCGCCTTTATTCAATTTCTCCGTCAATAATTCTTTTGGTAATCCTTTCCTGTTCTTCCTGAGAGTTCCTAAGAAATGAGTGTTTTGCTGCAGTAATTTTTGAGCCAACGTAATACTCGTGTAATAGTTATCAGTAACGATACTTCTCCATTCAAGTATTTTTCACCGAGTTTCATTACAATTTCAGCAGGTAAGTTTTGTGTGGCTGACGTTGTATTTTTTCCTTCATTTACCATCAAGTCATAGGTATAACCGTCGTCATCACAAATTTTAAATAATTTGATCCCATATTTATGCTGTTTTCCAGGTATGTACTGCATGAAAGAAATTCGACCACGAAAAGCCACCATTGTTTCGTCAATGGTGGCTACTCGCCAGGTATTTTGTATTCATCTAATTTTTTGTCAGGATCTGTACGAAACGTTTTTTTTTTATTAGTCGATCTGCTCCGGATATGCCAGTATATAAGTATCCTCAAAATGCCAACACCGAAGTAGTAATTCAAAGCGATTTCTACTCATCACTGATTTTGCAACATTGCGTATAACACGGCAGTACTCCAATAATCACTCATTTTTGGCAGTTTGTTAAGCCCCATCCAAATCAACAAACCGAGAATTTTTTTCATTTCAACAGCATCGAAATCAATCCACTTAGCAATTCGACTGTTTCGAGTTACTTGTCTCAATAATTTTGTTTTTATTGCATACGAATTAGTCATAACCACCATCAAATCAATAATCTCTTCATCCAAAAATAAAGAAATAAAATCCAATTCGGTTTGACAATTAGAATCAATATTTTTCATACCTGGATCAACAGTGAACATGAACTGTTTTTTCTAGAACCATCTGATAATGGTATATTCCAGCCAGAAGTCTGAGATTGGACGGGTTCTGCTGACGCATGCTGGTGTTGACGTCTGTTAGTGGGTAGTTCGACGCTTTCTTCAAACGAACTTGCATCAGAATACATGCTGCTCATGCTATCCGATTTTTCGTCTGTAGACGGATGGTAGTTTATATCATCATCTGAGTCCAACATAATGATACCTTATAATACTTTGTCACAATAGGCGCACGAAAATGCAACCTTTGCAAGCCACGCGGGCGGCCGGCGGGCTAATGATTGATTATTACGTGTGGCGTGCTAGAATCGCTTAGTGTTTCAATAATAATGGGAGTTTTGATGCATGTAGTCGCGAAAGATGCGGTGCGTCGGCGGCCCGTACGGCGTGCTAGACTCGCTTAGCGGCCGGCGAACCCTATGACGGTTAGAGTGTTAATAATTGCATTATTGAACCGGGAATCGCACCCGGTTCACGAGAAAAAAAATCGGTCTGTAGTTTTATGATACCGATCGGAAGACATCATCGTAAAGGTTATTTTTTTCTATGTAAATTAGTATCAGAAATAAAGAGAAGACCATGAATTTCAACATTTGATGTGATTTACCTACCCACTTGAGAAGTACCCGTATCATTTCCCTATTTAAGTGCACGATAAAATGGTAAAGAGATACGTAATTAGTTGTAGGTACCAGGATTCTATGCAACAAATCGATAGCCGAAAGACGCGTAAAATATTTTATCCATCACAAAGCGCCTGGCTGATTATAAAGAAATAATTCAAAAATGTGTTCCATTTTCAAACTTTTGTTCTTTTGTTTCTGTGATTTTCATTGCATTTAGTGTAGTAAATGAATGCTCACGAGGGGGGTGTGGATGGGAAAGTCGAAAGCAGAAACTTTGACTTAGGAACTTGGTTTGGACTAGTTAGGCGATAAACATACTAAAGGTCCTGACCCCACAATTTCGTACATATATAATAAAAGTTATTTAAAATTGAATGAGGAATCTAAAAAGTTATATATTTGAATTGAATTTGATTGTTTATATTTTGACTTTTTTTGGGATATTCAACTAATGGAAAGTCATAGTTTCAGTATAAATATGCAATATTTTATTTTGCAAGGCCTATTTTTTCAGAACAAGCTATCATATTATGCAGTATTGGGAAGAATCGACGACTTAGTCAATTAGCCTATTTGGGACATTTTGATCATCGTATATCACAACCGCGGCACCAAATGATAAACACCGACAATGAACTCGGCATTTTGATATGGGGGGCCCTAACTGGTTAAGCACTCCGTTATATTATCGGGTCAATTCAAGGTCCCCCGACATGGCAACCGTTAAAGTTAAAAGACAAACTTCATTTATTTTTAACTTTTTGGAGGTGTTTTTTTGTGATGGGGGTTTTTTAAATTTTTTATTTATACTTTTTAAAGTGATCTACTAGTAAGCTCTTTCATTTGATACCCATATTGAGGGAGTTATGAAGGAATATGTATTCCGACATGTTGTGGCGGCGGCCATTTAGGACCGATTTTTTCAAACATAGCTAAGAACACTCCCGACTAATATACCTTTCAAACAAAAAAAACTACATCCAAATCGGTTCACCCGTTTGGGTGCTACGATGCCACAGACAGACACACACACACACACACACAAATTCAAAAGTTATGTTGAAGGGCGATTAGTACAAAAATTACTGCCGGGTGACAGACGAATTATTTTCTACCATGAAATAGAGAGGCTCTACAATTATTAAGGTACTGTTCCTCCATTAGCATTGCCGTGGGACGCCCTTTACCCAGACTCAACCTCAAGTATTGGATCGAGTCAACAATAGTGCCGATTGGTAAAAATGTGGATGATAACCTTTGCCTCACCCTCCGCGGATAAAAGCGTGATTATATCTATGTATGTAAATATTGATTTTGTGAACGTACTACTTCGGTAGGTTACCTCTTTTTTTTAATTCCGTGATTATTATTGTATAGTTACCTCTATTTTTGACACAATTGTTCTCTAATTACAAAGTAAAAAAAATCTCCAATAGCTGCGTTGTTGACGTTCAACACTAACGAGCCTTGTTTGTTTTTAGTTCAGTCAGTCATGTCACGTATTTTATTTACTTTCATTCTGACATACTTTTTTCCATATTTTGAATAAATGCCGCATGGTTCCCGACAGAGTTGAATTTAGATCACCCCATCTCTGCCCATGTGTCGTACAAGGTGACTAACGGGGCTACAGCCTAGACTAAGGCTAAGTTGCACCATACTACCAGCTAAAGTAAGAGGTCTTCGTCAAATTTAACATTAACAGTAACAATGAGTAACAGTTTCTGCTAAATGTGTTGCACCAATGTATTTAGTAGCTTGGTTAAAGTAATCAGGGTTGTAATAGACACCTTCTTTTTGACGTTAACAATGACAATAACCGGCCGTCCGTGGCCGGTTACGGTTACAGTCCGTCAAATCTAAGAAGTACCGTTTGACAGTTCTGACAATTGAATGATAGGGATGGGATGAAAAAATCGATTACTATAATATCCGAACTTTAAGAGATCGATTACTATAATATCCGAATTTTAAGAAATCAATTGTTATAATTAAATAAAAGAAACGTTTAGGATATTTTTTTATTCACTACTAGTACTAGTATCGTCGTCTTCGTCATCATCGTCATTTAAATTAATGACCAGTTGATTGTCCATTACATTATCAAAGTGTACGTCTCTTTCGAAGTCGTCCATTATTATTTTCTTTGTTTTTTGTACTACTTTACTCCAATCTTCCTGTGTAACTTGGGCACATGCTTCCTTTAATAAACCTTCCATTTTCTTGACACTGAAGGGTGGTTTTGTGTTGTGTCTTGCTGCATAACCTGTAAAACAATAATGTAACTATTTGATAGCAGACGAAAACCATTGTTTAAATTATAAATGTTAGAAGTACTCGTGTTATTATTATAATATTATAAAATATTACCTTTAACTTGGGCCCAAATCAGTTCAATGGCATTATATTGGCAATGGTACGGAGGAAGTCGTATGACTTTGTGCCCGTGCTCTTCGGCCAATTGGTCAATTACATATGTCGGTTTTGGTGGTTTATGCAATTTCACTAACTGTAATAATTCAGCTTTTAATAGTGACATGTCGGCATCCACTCCTTTTCTTTGCAGCCATGCCACCAAATCTGCTTTCTTATTGGCTGACGTAGGTGCTTTATCAATTTGCACAGAGTGGTATGGGGCATTATCCATTATAATTGTGCTGTTAGGAGGGATATTCTGTAATAAATTTAAGAACCACTCTCGGAACCTTACTGCGTCCATTTCTTCATGATACTCTTTAGTGCTTTTGGATTGGAAAGCTAATAAATAGTTTTCCACGAAGCCTGTAGACGCTGACCCAGCATGGCATATTATGAGGCGTCCACCTTTTCCTATCGGCACCTTCGAGCACGAAGCTTCAGAATCATCAGTCCATGTTTTCGGCACAGAATGGTTGGAATTTAGCCAAGTTTCGTCCAAAAATATTACATTATCCCAGTTTATAATTTGTTTAACTTCGCGCAGGAATGTTAGTCGCTGCATAATTATGTCATGTCGCTCCATAACAATTTTTCGTTTGTCAACTTTTTTGTATCTGAAGCCAATTCCTGTTATTACCGTTCTCAACGACTCTATGCTTCCCTTATACAGCCCGGCATCTTTTAAAGTTGCACATAACTTTGCCAATGTTGGAAATTCGCCTCTTGTAAAATACCCGTATATATGGTTTCTAATAGCATGACTATCGAATTCATCGATGCCTGTCACAGGTTTATTTCTTTTTCGTTTTTTCGGTGTGTGAAGTACGTTACTGTCACTCCCCGAAGGCCCATATTTTTCACTTAATATTTTGCCAACGGTGCGGCTACCAATACCGAGAGCTTCACCGACGCGATCCCGAACTTGTGTAACTGGCAGTAGAAGTCCACCATTTTGAGATTCACGCTCAAAATACTCGTGTAATTTCACCACCAATTCACGAGCCTGGCTGTTCAAAGTACGTCCTCTTTTCGACATTATTAATAAACACTTGCTTAGTTCGGAGTCCAGTATAAATATTGCCAAGGTAAACGGATAAAGAATGATCAGTCCAGAAAAGTAATAGCCAAGTCACAAATTGTAAAACACAAACGAGAAAGCAAGTACGCGCACAGTCAGCTTCCAAGATGGCGAGAGACTGCTGACGCCGAACCGACCGAGCGGACCGCGTGCGCTTGTAGTTGGCAGTGTTGCCAGAAAAAAAAAATTGTAGAGACTTGGACACCTGCGATTTTGCCTATTGACCTAAAATTAATTAAATTAATTTATTTTAGGGTATCTGTGTATTCAGTGCATTATGCGGTCGCGCAGTAACGTCGTAATGCAAATGTAGTAAATATATATATATAGGTGGAAAAAAATATATATATATATATAAGGAATCTTGTCTTCTTGTCTGTGCGTACTCTTTCTTTCTTATGATTATTTACTTTGTATGTGTATTATATTGTAATGAATATTTATAGTTTGTAATATGTTATGGAACTCTTAAGTCTTTAAGTATCTATTGATCTACTGTGTAAAAAAAAAATTGTATGTGACTGTTTGTTTCCTAAATAAATGAAAATAAAAAAAAATAAAAAAATAAAAATAATTTATAACATCAGGCAACAACATTTTTGTGAATGGGTTCTACATACCTTATTTTTATTAGTTTTAGACGTAGAAATAAGACTTAGAAGAAAAAATTGTAATTGTAAAATCAATGGATGTGCTTGTTAAAAATTTGTTTATTTCTCTGTAATATGCAAACCCATACTATCATACACAAAAATAAATGTAAAAAACACTATCCCTGACTCCATTTACTATTTCGACAGCGTTAGCGCGAGAAACCCCGACTTATTTGGGCGCGAAAATCAAAAATCGACAAATCGCTTTCGACAACTTTTTAAAGAAGCAAATATATTTGATTTATAAATACGTATTTTTGGTGAATGGGTTTTATCTCATATTTTACGATTACATAACTATTTAGTTATGTAATCGTAATATGTGAGATAAATCCCATTCACATGAAAAAATATTTGTTTGGTTGTCAAGTGTAATATGTAAATAATACATTCGATTTTTCGTATATGTAAACGATTTTTTTGCATACAAGTGTATCCGAAGAGTCGCAACACTACGTGCAGTGACCTAACTACGTAACTTTGTAATGAGGTCAAGAATATAACTATTAGAAATTATTTACTGTGTAAATATGTGTTATTTTGCTTTGTTTGAAAGTTTTCAATTACATTTAGATATTAAGAATTGTACATTTTTAGATACAATAATGAAATCTTTCTAAATTCATGGTTTTATGAAAAAGGTTATCGAAACTGAATAATGTACGTATGAACAAAGTTGTTTCGGTTTGAAAAATATGAAACGTCAAACGGTACCTCTTAGATTTGATGGACTGTAGCGTCAAGTATTGACGTCATATTGTCTGTTCTCAAATAGTGCAACCTATTTTGAACCTGACTGGTACTTTAACAGCACTGTTAATGTTAAAGTATGATGGTGCAACCCAGCCTAGCCTCAGATGCATGGCTCTAGTTAACAATAGTGTCCGGAATACGGCAATAGGCTCACCCAGCTCACACAGGCTTACGTGAAATGTTGGTGTTAATTCAGGGCACAAATCTTCTCAATTTATTAAACGCGAGTTTACGCGAATGTCACTCATTGAAAGAAAACCACTTTTTACGGATTCTATCGCGATATATTTGTTATTTTTACTTTTAGTTTAATATTTTGGAACTGAAACCTATGCTTTAGCGTAAATTTAAATAAGAAAAGAGAATTTCGAGTAATAATAATATTTATGCCAAAAAAGTAATTAAAAGATGAAGACTCTTTTTTTTATCCGTAAACGTATGAAGTTCATGTATTTTTTCTATTACTGTAGTACTCACTTGGTTTAAAGGACTTGGCTCCTTCTAGAACATCTTTATCTATATTCATCATATTGAAATTAAACACTTTATATCACCCAAATTTCTAAATCACTATCACGAGCACTACGCAAAAATATTTTTAAGAGCTCTTATCGCGTTCACGTTACACACGCCCTTTCAACAAACTCCTACATATTTTAATGAATAAAACTATCCGTGATGTTTGATATCATCTGTAGTTTCACAAGCATCCAGTAGATGTCTATATCTATGTAATTAATTACATCTACATTATTTATATTTTAGTCTCGGTAACATTTGAGGCCCCTCACATCTGGGGTCCGTTTTCTTTAGAATAGAACAGAGGGATAGCGATAGGGCTGTTCTCCATCTGGCAGTAAACATACAGCTCAAGACATAGGCCCACTAGACGGCAATAGGCTCGCCATCGATTACGCTGCGGGACCAAAAATCCTAATTAGCGAAACTCTCTCTGCCTACCCCTTCGGGGATTTACAGACGTGAGTAAATAGATAAATAGAATAATATTGTATTTGTGAATATACATGTTTGTTATATAACATGGTAAACATGTGAAGGTTCACCATATGCTGTCATTCGTGGCGTATGAATTATATAGTTAACTAGCTTTTTCCCGCGACTCCGCTCGCGTGGATGTCGGTTCCCGGCAATTATTCAAATTTTTCTCAACGTACAAACCTTCCCTGGACTTCCACAAATAATTCAAGACCAAAATTAGCCAAATCGGTTCATGCGTTCTGGAGTTATAGCGTCAGGAAGGAAAACCCGACTTATTTTTATTATATAGTAGATTTCAAATCCAAATTAGACTATTTTCATATACACGCATGTTACTTCTCCACTTTACATGGTCTTGGGCATCCATATTATAGTAATAATGACCATTGACAACTATTATATACAGGGTGTATTTTTGAAACGGGGCAGTAAGGGCAAGTACCTTAACCGTTGCAGTTACAGCAAAACGTTCTTAAAAGACCTTCCCTAACTTTTTGGGACATTTTGAAGTGCATTCACAGATTTTGTAAAAAACTTACAGTTAGCAAAAAAAATGCAAACAGTTCAATTTTTTTTTTATGCCAATCGATTCTCTTTCATGTGGGGATCAAAAAACTCTATGGGACCATTTTAGCTTTCAGTACTAGAAAAGACAGAAATCGCCAAAAACGTTTCCCATACATTTCGTACGGAAATATGATAAATCAACTCGAAACTCATAGGTCAGGTAAAATTTTGAACTTTTTTAAATAAAAAAAATCATTTAAACATTTAAGAAATTGGTTTATGAAATAAATTGCTCAAAATGATTTCCATTTTCACGAAAAAATAAGTCTATCCTTTTTTACACAGGATCTTATTACGCCCACTTTTATACACATTCCCTTCGAAATTTTACCATGACATTAAACGTTGTTCAATGGTGGGCCCAATGTTGTCAACTATTTTCAATAAACCTTAAAAATAACTATCAACATTGGGCCATGCAGAACAGTTCAGGAAAACCGCCAGTTTTGTCTCTATACTTAATTTCAAAATAAATTAAACATCTTAGAATTACATTTATTAGTAATCATAAAATATTTACATATTACAGTTATATATTCATATAAGTTTCGATATTACTTTTATCACTTTTCCTTTTATTCCTGTAACTAATTATATAAACTGCTATAGTACCTTTTTTATCTGGGACACGTCAATTTGACTTCACCTCGCCTGATGTTAAGCTAAAGGCAAAGTCTCGGAGAGAGGGTCACCATCGCAAACATGTACCATGTTAACAGTGGTGGCACTCAGCTTGACGGCCTCATTAGATGCCTTTTCACGCCCCGCTTAAAGGACCCGAGACTGTAGGCAGAAGGAAATACGTGAGCTGGCAGGGAGGGAGGTTACCTATCTATTAAATAGCAGAATACAGTTGATTTTTTTGCGCGTGCCGTGTAAGTTTTACAATTTTAACAAACACACGACATTGATACGTAAGAGGATTTGTAATGTGTACAGTGAAACAATGTTTCATAATCCATGTGTAATTATATACTTATACAGATAACCAAAGACGTATTATTGTTAGACACGTGTGAAGATATATTATATCACTATACGGGCTCCCTGCTGTTAGAGGGAGATGAATATATTCTTAAGTTTTTTTTTGCGAAGCTAACTGTCGTTCCTCTGATTTGTGCGTGAAATAAAAAACAAATGTGAACAATGAATCGATATCATTATAATAAATCATTGCAGATAGTTGTTTTTGTCATCAACTGCCTCGTCCATTATTTGTTGCACGTTGCACGGCCAACGTCCCAATAACTTCACTCCACCCAACATCAAGGTCTCTCTTCGTTGCTTTTATTCACTTCCTATAATTTGGTGGTATTTTCAATACCAACTTTTTCTTCGGGATCGTTCCATGGCTGTCTCTCACTTGTACCAAACAAAATGAAAATGAGATTTGCAGCGATGTATACCGCTGATGATAAGTAGAATACTTGACGCCATTGGCTAGGGTCCGACTGAAAATAATAATGGAATATAATAATTAAAAAAAAAGAAAAATAACACCAAATTAACGCTGAAATAAGTCAAACAACGATTAGATTTTAATGTCAATAGATAAATGAAATATGGTAATTAATTTAATCACTCGATACCAAAATATGGGATTTACAGAGAGATTTCAAATCTATTGAATGGCATATTTAAATACTTTGATTTTATAATTATAACTCTAGTATAACCCGCGCTGGTGCTGCTTCGGCAGACACCCTCAAACGGCGCAAATATAGTAGTTAGTTTAAGTGATAGTTACATATTCGAGCCGTTTGGAGTCGAGACGCTGGGATCATGGGGTCCAAGTGCACGTCTATTATTCAAAGACATATCAAAACGTTTAATATACACTACCCGTGACCAGAGGGCTGGTATAATCCTTGCGCAAAGATTGGCATTGAAATTCAGCGTGGCAATGCCGCCAGCCTTCTGGCCACCCTCCCGATTGACATGGATGGGGAGGAATTCTTTGACGCCTGAACCTGCAGTTTTGCACATATCTTATTTTATATTTTTATTTATAATAATCATTAAGTACATTATGTACATAATTGAAGTTAAATTAAACGATTACTACACTATTTGCGCTGTAGCATGGTGCGGGTGACAGTTATGGCCAGTTTCGTTTCACTCTTGAAAGTTGCCGCGATTTATAATTATGATCTATTATTTCAGCAGTACCACATCGGTAATATATTAAATCACTAATAACTGTACGTGGGACACTCAGAAATTTTTGCGAAAATAAAAAAAAGTTTTCTATAGGTAAATATTTTTTTATTAAATCTTTTCAAAGTACTATCCACCAGCCTCTATACAAAGTTTCATGCGTTTCAACCAGTTTTCAAAACACTTTTTCCAATCCGCCGCAGATACCTCGTTTACAGCCTGCTCAAACGTTGACAGCGCATCTTCCGGCGACGAAAATTGTATCCCTTTGAGCTGATTTTTTATTTTCGGGCATAAAAAGAAGTCGCACGGTGCAAGGTCAGGGCTGTAAGGAGGGTGACGAAGGAAGTCCCTCGTTTTAAGCGCGGTGTGTGCGGGCGCGTTGTCATGGTGGAGTAGTATTCTGCGGAGCCCTGTGTTTGGTCGCTTGTAGCTCACTACAGAGAAAACTTCTGCCAAGCATTTGGTAGTGTACCATTCAGCGTTGATGCTTCTTTGATTTCGTAAAGGGATTGATAACAAGTAGCCAGACAAATTGAAAAAACTCGCGATCAAAATCTTCCCTCCGCTTCTAGATCGCTTCACTTTGGTAGGTGTTGATTCGTTTTGAAACACCCAAGCCGTCGACTGGCGTTTTGTTTCTGGATCATACTGATAAATCCACGACTCATCACCTGTAATGATGTCATAAACACGCCGAGACGCGCCTGCTTCAAACTTGTTTATCATATCACGACACCATTCCACCCGGGCCTGCTTCTGAGCATCGGTGAGATTGTGCGGCACCCAGCGTGAAACTATCCTTCTCACACGAAGATGCAAGTATAGAATCTCGTGAAGGCTTCCCGATCCAATCGGAAGAATGTGCTAAATCTCTTGATATGTGACTCGTCTATTATCTTGGATTAAATTTTTCACTGCTAGCACGTTTTCTTCCGTAACAGCCGGCAAAGGGCGACCACTTCTTTCTTCATCCTCCAAAGTCAGTCGACCGCGCTTAAATTCGTTATACCAACGATACACGGTCGCCTTGGAAGGGCTTTCATCCATGAATGCCATTTGAAGTCTATCGTACGATTCGTCTGGTTTCAGGCGACACTTGAAATCGTAGAAAATCATAGCGCGAAAATGTTCCCGACGCAGATCCATTTTTCAATGAGACACAATAATTGAAATTATCTTGCAAAAAATGCAGAGAAATTTTGAAATTGCAACGTACTTATTTTTACTCATAAAATTAAATAATCATATTTTAGAAATAGATTATAACTGACCAGTCTCTCATATATAAAAACTTTTTTTCGCAACACTCTGAGTGGCCTGGTAGTAATGAAGGTATACCTTCCAAATTAAACCCAACTAGAATGTTCTAGCCTACAAATCAAATGAAATTGAAAGAAAAAATGATCAAAGTGGTATGCGTATAACGTCACACCAAAGACGTATTTAGTGATGGGATGTACTACTACGAAGAATTGACGATTAAAAAATGAATAAAAAACAATTTGTGCGCTCAATTTTTTATTGTTAAAAAGTATACAATTATTACATAATAGCTTTTGCCCGCGGCTCCGCCCGCGTGGATGTCGGTTATCGTGACCAAACATAGCCTATGTCCTTTCTCAAGGTCTAGCCTATACCAAATTTCATCAAAATCGGTTCAGTGGTTTAGGCGTGAAAGCGTGACATGCAGACAGACAAACAGACAGACAGAGTTACTTTCGCATTTATAATATTAGTATGGATTTACTTCAATTTTAATCCTCTTCTAAGCTCATATCAGAGTCAGGAACATCTGAATTGTCACTTTCATCATCCGTATCTGTGACGGATATTATTAAAGAAGTCTCAATTATGTTATGTCCATATGTTACATAATGTCCCTTTTCGTTTTATTCACCACCTTCGACCAGTCCTCAGGTTGAACGTTACTGATTGCCTCTTGTAACAGGGTCAACATCTTATTTGCCGTAAATGGCGGTGTAGTATTATTTCTTGCGGCGTGACCTAAACATAAATGGACTTATGAAAAAAAAAAATTAGTTTTTAATCAATAAATTAATTTCAAATATCTAATGCAAAATTTACTCTTGAATGTGTCTAATCTGATTCCTGGTAATGTTTTAAATTACATGCTTCGTTCAGAAAGCTGTTACTTTTCAAAGTATCAAAACGAGAATTGAAATTAAAATCATACCTTTTATTTGGGCCCAAATTAGCTCAATAGCGTTATATTGACAATGGTAGGGTGGTAGTCGCAGGACCTGGTGACCTTTTTCTTTTGCCATCTCGTCCAGAGCGTAGGTAGGAGTTGGTGGCTTATGACGCCGTACTAGAGTAATAAGCTCCGTCTTTAGCATACTCATGTCTGCTGTAACTCCGTTTTCACTCAGCCACTTCACCAACTCGCTTTTGCGGTTTGATTGTGTTGGAGGTTTATTAAATTGTACCAAATGGTAGGGTGCGTTATCCGTTATTATGGTCATAGGCTCTTTTAAGTTTTCTAAGAGGCCTATGAACCAAACTTAAAATTTTTCGTAGTTCATCTCATCATGATACTCCATAGTTTTTTTTCGATTTAAAAGCCAGTAAACAATTAGGGACAAATCCACTTGCTGTACCTGCATGGCAAATAATGAGGCGTTCACCTTTGCCCTCCGGGACTTTGGTACATGACTGTGCCGTATCGTCGGTCCAACTTTTACCCACTGTGTTTGGTTAGCGTTTAGCCACGTTTCATCCAAAAACACAACTTTACTCCAATCATCTATGTTTTTAGCCTTCCTTAAAAAAGTACACCTTGCAAGGGCAATATCAGTCCTTTCCATAATAATTTTTCTTTTGTTAACTTTTTTGTAAACAAAGCCAATATCCTTTATAACATTCCGCAACGAAGTAATACCTCCTTTGAACAGCTCAGCTTCTTTCAATGATTTTAGAAGCTTAAGCAACGTGGGTAGCTCCATTCTTCTATAATAATCATAAATGTGATTTCTAATAGCGTCCTTAGCAAAATCATCCAAATCTGTGATTGGCTTCACCTTGGTCCGCTTTTTGTTCGGTGTAGATAATTTATTTTCAGACGTCCCTTCTTGACCAATTTTCTCGCGTATTATACGCGAAACAGTATTGCGGCCAATATCAAGAGCTTCGGCTGCTCGTTCTACAATTCGATTCAGTGGTAACAACGGTCCATTATTTTGTTGTTCTCTTTCAAAGTAGTTTCGGAGGCGAACAACAAAATCTCTAGCTTGACTATCCAAAACAGTTTTTTACGTATCCTTAGGCATGGTTATAACCAACAAATATAACAACCAAGTTTAACAAATAAAACAACAAACTATAACAAATAACAATTTAACGAAAACAAACTGATGAAAAATGGATAATACGTGTCACATACAAGGCGGTAGCACTCGTACTGACAGCATCGCACGTGTAAACAAAATGGCCGCCTCGGCGATGCGCCACAGAATAAAAATATGCCACGAAAAAATATGAAATAACTTTTTTTTTTTCGTGCGGAGATCCCCTCGGATACCCCCCTACCGGAGCCGGAAGGGAAGGTTATGTCGGACTCGAACCGACTAAAACCGCACGCCGACTGTGGGTCGTGGTGCTAGGCCGGAGGTGAGGTTGTCATCGACATATCCCTCGCACCCCGGCTGACCCAGATATGAAATATCAGTTGCTTTGAATGCGTTTACGAAACTTTTTAAAAATTTTGAACTATTAAATTAATTGAATGATTTGTATGAATATATTTTTTCCTATAAATAATTTTCGTGACAATAATAAACAGAACAACATTTATTTATGCTACGAGTATAATTAGTGATAAAAATTTAATTGCGAATCGTCACATCCCTAGTCACCTGGTATTGACATGTGTCACCTACACCATGCTACAGCGCAAATAGTGTACACGTCAGTTTTATGAATAAATTAACCGTAAAGTACAAAAACTAGGTCTAAGGTCTCTAATCTATAATTTACCTCATCTTGCAGAATCAATCCAGCAATAATAGGTGGTACTATTGCGATAACATTGGCGAGACAATTACTGATTCCCATCAACGTGCCAGCGAAGTTTGGAGCCATGTCGATGTGCACCATCTAGTAAGAAATCAAAATCAGATTGCAAACGGATTTTATAACTTTATCTATAGCTCTATCAAAGTGGCGTTCTGTCGGACCAACGTGAATCAGGTTTCCGAACTTTGGGACTACCTTTTATCACGATTTTGAACTACGAGTGGATTTTCATCCTTTTCTGTCCCATTGTGTTCTACCCTAGTGGTAGTCTTCAAATATTTCAGTAGAAAAGATCTGTATTATACGCATTATGCTGTTCGACTAGACTGACAAAGAAACGAGACTGGAAAAGGTGGCTGGAACACACTGAATGCAGAAGGCAGAGGATCGGCCGAAATGGCGCACATTAGGAGAGGTTTATATCCAGAAGTGGACTGCTCTGGGCTAATTGATTTATTAATGGATATGCATTATGGCGATCTCACGACTATGGGGAAGAATATGTAAGTTCTTACCAAAAATCCAGTGTAATGGCCAGCATTTAGACCCACTACGACAGTCAGCAGAGCCACGGCTAGTGTGATGTTCCCCGCAGGCACGTATGACAAACCTATTAATGCAAACGCAGGACCCCATTCACCTGAGGCACATAATAGAAAGTAGGCAATTTATTAATTTTAGTTGCGTTATTTGTATGAGTGTCTTCTTCTACATCTTAGCGTTAATCCCAGTCACATCCGAAGCATTTCCGATTGGATTGTAGGCTGCGCTTTACCACACTAATTGCGGATTTAACAAAACTACGATATTTTCTGTGAAGCGATTGCCATCTTACCTCGACAACCCAAAGGCGATATTGAAACATTGCAGCTAGACCAGTTTTGGACTTTTGAAGGATCTAACTACCCGTAACGACTGCCATATTATGTGATCATAATGAAAGTTTTTAGTAGGTAAATATGTCTCGCAGACCCACGAAAAAATAAAAGAGGTTATTTGTCTTTCTAGCGCAGTTTTCTTTGATTCAAGGCAGAAATAACGTTCCACACCTAAATAGTACTATCTTATATTTTGAAATACGTACATCAATAAAACAAATAATTAAAAAATTAAAAAACCCGACTGCCACCGAAAAGACCGAAATAAGTTTGATAGCAGGCGGTACCCATTAATTTTCTTTCGGTTTATGATTGGCAAATGGGTACCGCCTGCTATCAAACTTATTTCGGTCTTTTCGGTGGCAGTCGGGTTTTTTTATTTTTTAATTATTTGTTTTATTTTATACTTTTTAGTTATATTATGACATGTGTCTTTATCTTTTTGTAATCTCCTTCTAATTTCCTTCATATCGATACTTGAAATAAAAACTTAAATCAATTAGCGAGAATGATTGTTTTTCTAAACAACTTTAAATCGTTATATTTCCTAAACTATTATTTAAAGTCACGGTAGCATTTATTTAAAGCACAGTCGGGTAAAAATAACAATCGCCTTATACGTACCGATAGTATTAGATATTTTTCTAGAGGCGCTGATGGTTACCCATTTCTTCTTTAGAACGTAGTCTGATATGAAACCGAAGAGGAAGCCCAGTAGACACATCGACAAGTACGGGAGAGCTGACATGACGCCGTTCTATAATATGTAAACGGAGACTTGATTTCATAAAATCGAATTCCACAAACGAAACATATTCAAATATAATATGAGGACCTGTGTTAATATCTCTAGAACCTGTAGACATATTATAAAAGTAACATAGTACTAAGCGAAGTTTAAAGTCACTGCTATTATTGACTTCTATTATATAAAATATTGCTACTTTGTCTTAGAAGTGAATCAACGCATACATTGCACTGATAAAAATTTAAAGGAAGTCTGTTTATAACTGTGGTAATATTTCGAAGAAAAAAGATATGTTCGTTGTAATCGATACACTTAATAACTACGGCCGATTGAAAAAAACTATCTCTATTAGAAAGCTATATTATCCTATATTCCCATGGGATCAGGACTTACACGGATAAAACCGCGAGGTGATCTTACCGTTCTACATATTGTCATTATTCTCATCTATCACCACTTATTTATATATTCGTATAATCCAACGTACCGCTGTAATATTAACTTCGAGAACTTGTTTCATGTACGAAGGCATTTCGGTCATCAGCGTCCAGAAGCCCCAGCTGTGACCGCATTGTGCGATTATCAAAGCGTAGAACGGCAGTGATTTGCACATCGCTTTCCAAGGAGTTTTTAATCTCTGAAAATCGCAATATAATATTTCCTGAACTTAATAACTTAAGTTCGAAAAACATTGGAAAAAATGAAATGCTCAAGTTGTAACCTTTTTGGGTGGAAAGGTCACCTCACCGGCTCACCCAGCGGGGAGACTCCCGAAACTCTTATCCCAGGGCGCCTTTCCTAAACAGAGGTGTGTGCAGTTGTGGGAACGCCTTCAATGAAACACCAACACCTAAGTCCATACATATATTTGGCCAAGATATATACACAATAAATTATACAGAGATATCACAGTTAGTTCATATAATCACACAAGCAAAAAAAAGAAGTCAACAAAAGTTCCAACTAGAAGTACACAGCATGTACAGCTCTTCTGAGCTCACTCTCAACGATCACTAGCTTTGGCAAATACGAGTCTTAAATATTAAAGAATATTGCACATGACCTGGTCTCCCGCCTGAGGCAGTGCAGGGTCGGGCTGCGTGGTGAACCGCAGGCTGCTCACACCGGGTGCACCAAAGCCAATGTCGCCACGCCAAGGTTACGCCAAAGGTGGAAATCTCCACACAGGGTTCGCAACAGCTCTCAGCGACTCAAGGTAGGTCTTGGCGGTACAATTGGACCCTGTATTACAATACGAAACACTAAATTCACTACCAGACCTAACAGCACAGATTTTACCTATAGGAATTGAATGATATTTCTTACCAGAATTACTGGGCGAACTTCACAACGATTTGCTCAGAGTTTCGTAAAGTAAATTATTAACACAGAGCGACAGTCTTCACAAGCACGAGCGTCAAGAGTTTCTTCAAAGGTTTTCGGTGACAGCCGAAGCACCCGTATTTATATTAACTATTATCGAATATTCCAGCAAACACACAAACGGAAATCCTCTTTACAATCTAGCAATTTGCATTAGACGACACTGGAATGGAAGGTGCTAGAAAATTCTATTAGATCACACTCGCGTATGATTTTTGTTCCCATAGAATGAATCCTTGACAGGAAGTCATAACAGATGTCCTAGAAAGGTCTATGCACAGATTATATATTAGATTATTACTCGATAAATATATTAAACCGCCATCTAGTGTCGGAAGGACAAGAAAATCAATTTCACTTCCCTACAAAATCGGATAGGTGTCGCTACTTGTTCCGAAACGGAATTAATAACGTTACACCACCCTCCCCTTAGAGTATTTCTTGCGGGCCTAATACGCAAGAAAGGTCCCAACAAAGAGAACGAGCAAAGACTCAGTGAGAAAATAAAATGCAAGGTGATACAACCTCATGGGACAGCACTCAGTTGCAAACAATCGGACTTTTCACCACGCTATCTTGAAAGACAATGAATCTATCACAGCATGTTTAAGTACCTTTATATAAGGTGAAAAAGTCGTGAGACAATAACCAAGCTAACTACATCTATTCGCCTGCTCTAGATATCGCAATGCCTCAACACTTGATGGCAGATCCAGAGTGTTGAGGCGCTGGTGAGAAAGGAGAACTCGATACGGCATCAGAGGGACGATGTCCATTTTTCAGGACACAGTCGTCTATAAACAAAAAAAATCTAAAACTACAGTTTATATCTCAGTGTAGCAAAAGTTTAAACAAAAGACATACTAGAGTACTAAGGGATCGAAACGGGACTGATGGCTGACCGAACAGACACCTTAGGTTGCTCCTCTCCACTATACTTCAGGATGTCCTTAATATGGTAGACTCCCAGGTCCTTACCGTTCAAGTCCGACAAACAATAAACCAAAGGGGAGCGTTTAGCGGTCACTATACACTTCATAAACTTAGGGGCTAATTTAGAAGTAAAATTCTTTTCCTTGTTAGACAAATAGAATGTACGCTTATAAACAATCTGTCCTACCTTGAGCTCTACATGCCTTTTCCTGAAATTATAATACTTCTCATTACGTCGGTGAGCAACATTCAAATGTTTCTTCACCTGATCGTAAATGCGTTGTATTCCTTTCAGTTTGTCTCCAAAGGCCGAGGGATCATCAATAGAGACCGCATTAGGATGGCAAGCGATGTCTGATTGTCTATACAAAACCCCATCTCCAATGAATTCCCTACCATGCACCAAAAAGTAGGGGGTGAAACGAGTGGCTTCACTAACAGCAGTGTTCAGTGCACACTGTAATTCCACCAGGTGTTCGTCCCATCTCTTATGTTGTGACTTCACATAACAGGAGATAGCTTGAACCACATTGCGAATAGCTCGTTCAGCCTGGTTAGTTTGGGCATGATACCTAGGGTTATAATAAACGTTCGGTACATTATATTTGATCAACAGATCTTTAAATTGCTTGCTAACAAACTGAGGACCATTATCCATATAAATGGTTTTACATACTCCATGGACTAGAAACACGTTCTTTTCTATGAATCTCGCAACTGCAGCGCCTGTGGCGACCCTAATAGGGCACAACATGATATATTTGCTGAAATAGTCCGAGACCACAATCAAATGAACGTTTCTATTACCAGAGGTAGGAAAGGGACCAAGTAAATCACACGAGATGGCTTCGAATGGCTTCGACACACGCTTTGGGTTGCCCATTAAGCCGGGACGAGAAGTGTTCACGGGTTTGTACTGCTTACATGTCTCGCAATTCCCGACATAACTTTTGACACTCTCGTACATTCTGGGCCAGTAATAGTTTAGCGCCAACCGTTTATGTGTCTTCCAAACACCACCATGGGCACTAAGCGTGTCGTCATGGTACTTGGCGAGGAGAGTTAGTCTATCCTCCTGAGGTACCACTAGTTTCCAATCGAAATCTGAGGTCAAAGAATACTTATTTTTCGAAAATCTATACAGTAAGTTGTCCCGAATGTCAAAATTAGGGTAATGCCTAGGGTTTTTTCGCACACAGTTCATGGTGTGGATATACCAGGGATCCTTAGTGGAGCTTGTATCGAGGGAATCAATTTTTATTCGAGACAGAGCGTCCGGCACGACATGATCCTTGCCTTTACGATGCTCTATATCGAAATCAAATTGACTCAGCCTCAGGCTCCAACGCGCTAAGCGGCCAGTAGGGTTCTTTAACTTATGGAACCACAGTAGTGAGGCATGGTCTGTAACTATAGTGCATTTCTGTCCCTCAACGTACTGTCTAAATTGCTCCAAAGCAAAGATCACGGCCAGAAGCTCTCTCTCGGTAGTGCTGTAGTTCACCTCGTTCTTGTTTAGAGACCGACTGCAATACGCGATCGGATGTTCTCATCCATCATGCGTTTGGGTCAGCACAGCAGCAACTGAGAAAGCAGACGCGTCACTGAGAATTCGGAAAGGTAAAGTAAAGTCAGGCATTTTTAAAATAGGAGCAGAGACCAAAGCTGATTTAAGAAGGTTGAAGGCCTCCTCAGCTTCAGGGCTCCACGCAAAGGTTACATTCTTAGAGGTTAGTTTGCACAAAGGTTTACTAATTTTCGAGAAGTTATTAACAAAGCGACGATACCAACCGGCCATCCCTAGGAACCTTTTCACCTCCTTAGAATTGGAAGGTGTGGGATAGTTGAGTATGACCTCAACTTTACCCGGGTCTGTTCGCAGGCCATGTTTGTCCACATAGTAACCAAGGTACTTCAATTCACTTCGACAAAAGTGTGATTTCTTCATGTTTATCGTTAGGCCCGCTTCCTTGAGTCGCTGATGGATTCTATGTAAGAGATCCACATGCTCCTCAAAGGTGCTGGCCACACAGATTATGTCGTCTTGGAAAGAAAACACCCTGTTGTCGAATTCGGGGCCAAATAGGCGGTCCATGAGCCTCTGCATCGTAGCTGAAGCCCCAACCAAACCGAAGCACATGACATTGTACTGGAATAGCCCCCTCCTAGGAACTGTAAAGGCAGTTTTTTCGGCAGATAGGGGAGAATCGAAAGGAATCTGCCAATATGCTGCACTCAAATCTATAGAGGATAAATATTTAGCATTATTCAAATGGTCAAGAATTTGATTAATGTAAGGTAACGGATAAGCATCACTTTTTGACACAGAGTTGAGCTTTCTAGAGTCCAAGCACAGTCTGAGGTCACCGTTCGCTTTCTCCACCATAACCACTGGTGAATTCCACGCGGATTGAGATGGAGATACCACTCCCATCTCCAACATCCGGTCCAACTCTTCTTCCAGGGCCTTCTGTTTAAGGGGAGAAAGCGGGTAATAACGTTGTTTGATTGGCTTGCTATCACCAGTGTCTATGACATGATGCACAAGCGTTGTCCTACCTAAGCCCACCTTATCCGTGTTCAAAGAATCAAATTTATCAATGATCTTGTTTATTACACACCTCTGATTATCAGTTAAGTTGTTGTAATCTTCAAGACCATTATTAAGAGACAAAGACTCTATTGGGTTGGTATCGCTAAATTTATCTAAACTAATATTTTGTGAAATCAATTTATCACCTAACTGAAACTGTTGCCAAAAATCTACACCAAAAATCATGGATGTAGTTATTTCTGGAACCACATAAAACTTAATTACTCGGATAACCGAATTGTACTCAAGAGGCAAAGAGATACAACCCAAACACTTCAAGTACGAACTGTCTGCAGTTGTGATATGAAAATTTGGGTTGATGCTTTCCAGCTCAAACCCTAGTTCTAAAAAGTGGTGGTGCGCACCCTTTCCTAGCACTGAGCAGGAGGCACCAGAATCAAGAAGACCTAAAACATTCAGCTTCAAAATCTTAACAACTAAGTACGGTCTAACATCATTAAACCGTTTAGAAAACAGGACCTTATCAGAAGAGGACTCAGATACGGAGTTAATTTCAAATTTCCTAATAAGGCCCTGGCCTACGCGTTTTTTGACTTGGAAGAACATTGGGGGCATTCAGGTGACTTGACTCCTTTGAGACCACACCGGAAACACACCAACTCCTTAGATTGCGGACAGCCATATGCAGTGTGACCGCTCTCACCGCACCGGAAGCATTTCCGTTCGCTCGCGGCCAGCGAGCTGTCCACAGCAGAGACCTGCTTTGCAGGCTTCTGCACGGTCTTGCCTTTCTGCTGATGTAAGTCCGATGAGATCTCAAATTTGTCGAGTAATGGTTCATGGAACGCATCTGCCCTAGCACGTGCAAGCTCCAAACGCTTTCCCAACCGTTTCAGATCATCGATTGAGTTGACTTCATGAAGGTTTAATTCCTTCATGTAGTCAGGCCTTATGTTATGCATAAGAATGTCCAGTTGTTCTTCACTGGGCATTTTACAAGACAATCTAGAGAACATGGCCAACATAGTGGAAATATAACTCACTAGAGACTCGGAGCGGGCTTGTGTACGCTGTCTAATTTCATTGCGGAGACGGTAGTCGTAGTCGGGTATGTCAAAAGTTTCCCGAAGCTCCTTGATTAAATCCTCATATGAGGTAAAGTTGGCTTTGTTAGTGCGGAACCAAAACAAAGCGGGTCCGTCTAACAGATCAGAAAACGCCAGAAGAACCTTAGACTTACTGACCTCCCGGGCAGTTCTAAGTTCCTCCAATCTCTCAATGAAGACGCGCACACAAGAAGAGCCATCATATCTTAAATTAAAAGAGTTCAAATTGATAGGGCGTTCCCTATAAACTATATTGTCACTAGCAGGATTAAGGTCATGTGAACTATTGCGTATCGAGCAATCCTTTCTCAATGCAGGTGAAGTATAACCTATCTGGTCACGGTTCACGGGGTCATCATTGTTATCTGACCCTTCAGATTCCGAGTCACTGTCGGGTTCAGATACAGACACTATCTTAACAAGCCTATTGCGAATTCCTATGAGTTCCGGACAGTCTAAGCCACAACGAGCCAACCTAGTTAGGAGATAATTTGCTCTTACAGCAGCCCTAGTGCGAACATTCTTATTAGAAACAAAATCACCTGAAGAGATTAATTCCTCCAACTCGAGGACTTTGGGCTCACAGATCGAAAGCTCAGCGGAAGCGACAGTGGGCGCTGCGATATTGGCCTTGATGCTACCCCTCCGGACGAGCCGGTGCGCCGTTCGCAGCTCACCACGCAGACCGACGAACGCAGCCTCTGGATCCGCTGTAATGCCCATATAAGAAAGCTCGTTACAAAGTTCATCTTTCCTCAAGTAATTAATATACTTCTGCATTCGTGCCATATTATAATTAAGTTAGAAGTTACTTTAGTACAAAGAGACAGTTTCATAAACTAAGTTCAACAAAAAACAGTAAACATATATTTGTACTGAATAGAAAATATTCACAATATACTCCTTTCTAGTTATACTTAAACTGAGAATGAGTACAAAGTTCAACTAAGAAAGGTTAAAGATTCACAAGATTCACTATCAGATAACTTAACAAATTGTATGAAGTTATAACACAAAAGTGCTTGTTTGCCACCTAAGTGGTAGTAAAGATACTATGACCTACTATGGAATAGTACAAAATCACAATATATGAACATAGATATTTTACCAACTAGTTTTACGTTGTATGGTTTTACAAAACACAGTTATAGAATTAAAATTGTAAGGTAGGTATTATAACCGCCTTCTAAAAAATTACAATAACATAGGAATATCGAATTTCCTTATGTAATTACTTACACTTGCTCAATTGTCGCCAAATATATGTATGTATAGATTCTAACTCCGGAAGGGCTAACTAAAGTTACAAGGAACACAAATTAAGGAGAAGGATCGGAAAAAAAAAGAAAAAAAAAAAAAGTGGGTATGCCGAAAATAACTTACCAAAAGTATGCAGCTAATTAATTTAGAATTTTGAATGTGTATTTTCTTGCCGAGAAGGTGTTGATGGCTGAAAAAACACAAAAGGGAGTAAATTACGTGCCAGCTGCCTAACACAACCAATTTAACGTCCTGGGAAGTCTCAGACGAGGTGGACTTTTGTGCTCATTGAAGGTTCCCACGAATGCACACAAAGTAGCACAAGAGCTTAGGTCTACAAAGGTTTTAGAAAGCCTCTTACGTTGGTCGCCAATTTGTAACCTTTTTGGGTGGAAAGGTCACCTCACCGGCTCACCCAGCGGGAAGACTCCCGAAACTCTTATCCCAGGGCGCCTTTCCTAAACAGAGGTGTGTGCAGTTGTGGGAACGCCTTCAATGAAACACCAACACCTAAGTCCATACATATATTTGGCCAAGATATATACACAATAAATTATACAGAGATATCACAGTTAGTTCATATAATCACACAAGCAAAAAAAAGAAGTCAACAAAAGTTCCAACTAGAAGTACACAGCATGTACAGCTCTTCTGAGCTCACTCTCAACGATCACTAGCTTTGGCAAATACGAGTCTTAAATATTAAAGAATATTGCACATGACCTGGTCTCCCGCCTGAGGCAGTGCAGGGTCGGGCTGCGTGGTGAACCGCAGGCTGCTCACACCGGGTGCACCAAAGCCAATGTCGCCACGCCAAGGTTACGCCAAAGGTGGAAATCTCCACACAGGGTTCGCAACAGCTCTCAGCGACTCAAGGTAGGTATTGGCGGTACAATTGGACCCTGTATTACAATACGAAACACTAAATTCACTACCAGACCTAACAGCACAGATTTTACCTATAGGAATTGAATGATATTTCTTACCAGAATTACTGGGCGAACTTCACAACGATTTGCTCAGAGTTTCGTAAAGTAAATTATTAACACAGAGCGACAGTCTTCACAAGCACGAGCGTCAAGAGTTTCTTCAAAGGTTTTCGGTGACAGCCGAAGCACCCGTATTTATATTAACTATTATCGAATATTCCAGCAAACACACAAACGGAAATCCTCTTTACAATCTAGCAATTTGCATTAGACGACACTGGAATGGAAGGTGCTAGAAAATTCTATTAGATCACACTCGCGTATGATTTTTGTTCCCATAGAATGAATCCTTGACAGGAAGTCATAACAGATGTCCTAGAAAGGTCTATGCACAGATTATATATTAGATTATTACTCGATAAATATATTAAACCGCCATCTAGTGTCGGAAGGACAAGAAAATCAATTTCACTTCCCTACAAAATCGGATAGGTGTCGCTACTTGTTCCGAAACGGAATTAATAACGTTACAAAGTGAGACTCGAACTCACGACCTTTCGCTTACAGGGCGACTGCTCTGCCAACTGAGCTATTGAGCACCACTTGAATGATTCCAAATTTTCCTTCTCTTTATATCCGTCTATAAGGGCGACGGTGCAGCCATCTACCAACATTCTTACGAACTGTTGGAAACAATGAATGATTTTTCAACCATTTTTAAACATTGAATTTTGATGACTGCGCCCAAATATTTGAATGAATTTTTTATAGTATTTGTTATGCTAACTGTTAAGTTCGAAAAACATTGGAAAAAATGAAATGCTCAAGTGAGACTCGAACTCACGACCTTTCGCTTACAGGGCGACTGCTCTGCCAACTGAGCTATTGAGCACCACTTGAATCATTCCAAATTTTCCTTCGAACTTAACAGTAAGCATAATAAATGCTATAAAAAATTCATTCAAATATTTGGGCGCAGTCATCAAAATTCAATGTTTAAAAATGGTTGAAAAATCATTCATTGTTTCCAACAGTTCGTAAGAATGTTGGTAGATGCCTGCACCGTCGCCCTTATAGACGGATATAAAGAGAAGGAAAATTTGGAATCATTCAAGTGGTGCTCAATAGCTCAGTTGGCAGAGCAGTCGCCCTGTAAGCGAAAGGTCGTGAGTTCGAGTCTCACTTGAGCATTTCATTTTTTCCAATGTTTTTCGAACTTAACAGTTAGCATAATAAATGCTATAAAAAATTCATTCAAATATTTGGGCGCAGTCATCAAAATTCAATGTTTAAAAATGGTTGAAAAATCATTCATTGTTTCCAACAGTTCGTAAGAATGTTGGTAGATGGCTGCACCGTCGCCCTTATAGACGGATATAAAGAGAAGGAAAATTTGGAATGATTCCAGTGGTGCTCAATAGCTCAGTTGGCAGAGCAGTCGCCCTGTAAGCGAAAGGTCGTGAGTTCAAGTCTCACTTGAGCATTTCATTTTTTCCAATGTTTTTCGAACTTAACAGTTAGCATAATAAATGCTATAAAAAATTCATTCAAATATTTGGGCGCAGTCATCAAAATTCAATGTTTAAAAATGGTTGAAAAATCATTCATTGTTTCCAACAGTTCGTAAGAATGTTGGTAGATGGCTGCACCGTCGCCCTTATAGACGGATATAAAGAGAAGGAAAATTTGGAATGATTCAAGTGGTGCTCAATAGCTCAGTTGGCAGAGCAGTCGCCCTGTAAGCGAAAGGTCGTGAGTTCAAGTCTCACTTGAGCATTTCATTTTTTCCAATGTTTTTCGAACTTAACAGTTAGCATAATAAATGCTATAAAAAATTCATTCAAATTAATTAATTAAATTTCAGACGTCAGCCTGCCAGCGTTCCTGTCCTCAGTCCACAGTACGGAAGAATTAACTAGGAAAATTCTTGCACCTACACTAGTTAATTCTGAAGTATTGTGTAAGGCTGATGCAGTGAATGCTTGGAAAATTGCATGTCCAAACACCGATCTCCCAAGGAACCTTTTCTCACAGCGTCAGTGGGACGGGCAGCTCTGCAGCTTAGTAAGACAAAATTTACTAAATACATGTTCTAATGCTGTTGAGCGTGCCCGTTTGCTGGCGGTTGGAGTGTGGGAATCGGGTCTTTGGTTACAAGCTCTTCCGTCGTCTAACGTAGGAACTATGTTAGACGACACTACCTTCCGCATTGCAACATGCTTACGGTTGGGTGCGCCATGTGTTTCTCCGCATCGATGCCGTTGTGGAGAGGCTGTTGATCGACTCGGACACCATGGCCTGTCGTGCTGCAGGAGTGCGGGGCGATTTCCACGGCATGCCAGCCTTAATGACATAATCCGCCGTGCTCTTGTCACCGCCGGTGTGCCAGCTGTGCTAGAACCTAACGGTTTGGCGCGCGACGATGGCAAGAGACCGGACGGCATGTCATTAATGCCTTGGAAGATGGGTAGGGCTCTGGTGTGGGACGCAACATGCGTTGACACCATTGCCCCTACCCATATACCTGGCACGGCTGGCTGTGCTGGTGCTGCCGCAGCTTCTGCGGAGGCTCTCAAGCGGCGCAAATACTCTAATCTTATCGGAGATTACGAATTTGTGCCGTTTGGAGTCGAAACGTTGGGGTCTTGGGGTCCGAGCGCCCGCAATCTCTTCAGGGAGATTGCGAAGCGTATGGTCGATGCTTCTCGTGACCAGAAGGCTGGCCTCTTTTTAGGTCAGAGATTAAGCATTGCCATACAACGTGGCAATGCTGCCAGCCTTCTGGGAACGCTACCGCAAGAGGCATGCGATGCGGAGGAATTTCATGACGCATTTTAATAATATTTTAGAATTACTTGTAAATATGTATTTTAGGTTTACTTTATTTAGTTTTAGTTTTATTTTAAAAATATGAAATAGAATAGATTATATAATGATAAATATGGCAAATAAAACAATATATTAATTTAAATAATTCAAATTAATAACTTAATTTAGGAAGTGGTACTATATCAGGATACTAGCTTTCGCTCGCGGCTCTGCCCGCGTGGATGTCAGTTATCGCGACCAAACATAGCCTATGCCCTTTCTCAAGGTACCAAATTTCTTTAAAATCGGTTCAGTGGTTTAGGCGTGAAAGCGTAATATACAGACAGACAGACAGAGTTTCTTTCGCATTTATAATATTTGTATGGATGAAGAAGAAAGACAAAGAAGAATAATAGAATTTAGAAGGGCATTAGAAGGGTCAGCAGCATGCTACATGAGTAGCATTGCACACGTCCATAGGCTACGGTAACCGCTAACCATCAGGTGGGCTTGTCGTGAGCTTTTTTGTTACCTGTACCTGTGTAATGTAACGAAAAATAGAGTTGGAGGTCAAATTACAGTGGCTTACGTACGAGTATACGTAATAGAAAATAGTGGAAATAAAATAGTTCTGAATAACCTACCTTTTGTTCACCGACTTGTCCAAGTGAATTTTGGATATATAGTTTTTCTGCCTCGTTAATGATTTTAGAGTTCTGAGGAGAATCAGCACCGAGAATGATATATGCCACTGTCCATATCGCACCCAAAGTTCCGTTGACGTAGAAAATGCCAGGCCATCCCCAATAATCAGCTATGAAGCCTGACCCAAGCAGTTGGAGAGCAGTCCCGAGCTCGGCTCCTGAACCATTAACGAAAATAGGGATCTCTGTACATTGCACATCTTAACTGACAGATATTATAAACCTGACTGATGCTGAAAAGATCGAAACATTCTTGATACCAGGGTACCTCATTTGCAAATCATAACCCGGTTAAAAATAATGGGTACCGCCTGCTACCGATCTTTTCAGTATCACTCGGGTTTTTGATTTTTTAAATTATTATTTTTATTTTTTATTATTTTTAGTTATAGTACCTAGCTATGGGTATACCCACTCCTAACACAAGCAGTCAGTAGTGTAATGGCCAGGATTCGATCCCGGGACCTCTTGATCGTAAGGCCAACTCCTTAACCACTAAACTACCGACGAAGTTGAAATAGGGATTTCACATTACCAGCATAAATAAAAGTCCCCAGACGACTCTTTTCTTCGAAGGGAACCCACTTGCCAATAAGGTTATGCATAGTAGGATATAATGAACCTTGAGTTAGCCCTTGTAAGGCACGGCAGGCACAGACGGCTTGCCAGCCACCCTGAAAGAATAACGTTACTAAATTATGAAATATTTAGTTTTAAATAAAATACTGCAAAATAATAACAGTTGTTTGAGCAACACGATTTCAAACTTACATAATACGCAGCCAATGGAATCAGTAATGAGATTGCAGCATTGCCAGTAACGACTGTAATGACAAGGATACTGCCTCCAAACCTGGCAGCTAACTCTCCAGCTGGAATCTGGAGTACAAAGTAGCCCCAGAAGAATGCAGAAAGGATCACGCTCTGTCTCTGCATACTCCAGTCGAAGGTCTATAGATATTTATATAAAAATTATATCTAACGAACACATAAGTTGTAAAGAAATTGAAGGTTTTGGATACAAATATAATATTATTGCATTTTTGTAATGTAGTGCGCGCGCGCTTTTCATAGAGATAACGAAGCGTCTAATTGACTCTTCCCGTGACCATAGGGCTGGCCTTTACATCGCTCAAAGAATTGCTATCGCTGTTCAGCGGGGTAATGCCACCAGCCTCTTGGGCATGGTACCGGTAGAGGTCGATGGGGAGGAATTCTACGATGCCTAAAGTTACAGTCTCTTCCACCCCTGTTTTTTTTTTCATTTTTGTATATATTGTACATTTAGTTATAGTTAGTTATAAATTATAATACCTACAGTAATTAATTTTCCTTTACCAAATGTTTACCAATAAATTTGTTCTGTAGAAAATCGAATAATTTAATATGCTTTCAATAATAGGTAGTAATAATAAGGCGTTGTTTAATTCCCTAATACAATATATACATATATATGCATTTATGTAGGTTTTTATTTTCATTAAGTTATTTCTATAAAAGTCTTGTGTGCAACTGAAGTCGATATTTCGCTATCACCATCGATAATTACAAAGTACATAGGTAGAGAAAGTGCAGCATATTTGAAATACTGCATATAATTTAGAATACCTTTTTTTTTTTTTTTTCGTGCGGAAATCCCCTCGGATACCCCCCCTGCCGGAGCCGGAAGGGGAGGTTATGTCGGACTCGAACCGACTAAAACCGCACGCCGACTGTGGGTCTTGGTGCTAGGCCGGAGGTGAGGTTGTCAAAGACATCCCTCGCACCCCGGCTGACCCAGGGCCATCCCTTACGGTCTGGCCCTCCTCAGGAGGGGGGACAACGGTGTCCCCAACTCGCCCCCGGAATGGGGAGGCGCACTATTCAGCGCGCCGCCGCCGTGGCCTGCTTCTGCTGGGGTGACAGGCGGCTCCACCCGTCACCCCCAGGCCCGCGCTCATGGGGGACGGAGGTCAGTCAGTGCCCTCCGACGCCCGAGTTGCCTGCGCGCGCGGGCGGCGCGATCCGCGAGTCTTTCTCGCTCGCGCCGCCTCTCCCGCTCGGCCGTCTCCTTCACGACCATTACCTGCTCGCTGAAGGAGACGCCGGCCGCCCACGCGTCCGCGCAGCGGACCATTGCTGTGAGCAGGGTGAGAACTCTCACACCCAGGGCCGACACTAGCTCCCGCCTCGGTCCGGCCCATGCCGGTCACTCGGTGAGCGTGTGCAGCCCCGTGTCCTCGCTCGCGTCGCAGTGATGGCACTCGGACGTTGGCTCCTTTTCGATCCGACACAGATATCTCCCGAAGCACCCGTGCCCGGTGATAATCTGCGTCAGTCGATACGAGAGGCTGCCATGTGGCCTCTCGAGCCATTCCCCCATGATGGGCCTTACCGCCTCTATGACGGCATGCCCTGCGCGTCGTTGCTCAAGTCGTCGCTCCCACTCCGCCACCATGATCCCGTGGAGCCGGGACCTCTCGGCCCGAATGTCTTCGGGCTCGGGATCGTATCCCCGCTCCCGCGCCTCCTTACGGAACCGAAACAGTGCCGCAAGGGATCTCGCTTCCAGGATCCACGGTGGCGATCCGGCTAGGAGACTCGCCGCTTCAAAGGATATCGTGCGGTACCCCCTAATGGCCCTGCAGGCCATCGTCTGCTGCGGTGCATGCAGCAGTTGCACGAACCTGGCCTGCAGGGCGTCCGCCCACACGGGGCACCCGTACAGGGCCATGGACCGCACGACACCCGCGTAGAGAATTTAGAATACCTATATATCTCAATCTGTGTTTTATTCCCACATCATTAGGTCACATAGCAGACCTAAACAACGAGTACTAAGATTCCGCCATTTTGACATTTCGGTTGACAGCCGTAAGAGAAGACACCGCGCATTTTGAAAACTTTTTTGGTTATAAAGTAATCCTATATCATCTTTTGCTATGTTATGCAAAATTATCATAGTTTATAATTTTGTGGATGATAGATGAAATAAAAGAATGGCATGAATCTTTAAGTTAGGATGTCTTGTTGCGAATTTGGAATACCGATGCTGAAGGTAATTGAAAATATAGTGAGGATCAAAAATGGGAAGAAATGCTTAATGTGTGAATTGTGGGTTCAAACTGCTTGTGGTGGTTATGAATCTGGTGTGTATATTTACGACATAACATAAACATAAACTCACGCCTGTATTCCCTGAAGGGGTAGGCAGAGGTGCTAACACCCACATTTCGCCAGTTTATGTTTAGGTCCCAATGTAATATGTGGCGAGCCTATTGTCATTAACCGGGCACTTATAAACCTGCGATAAATACATACATAACTTCGAAAAGCTTCGAAAAGACATTGGTGTGTGCCATGGTAAACCTGGGATCGAACCCGAGACCTCGTCTCAGCAGTCCATTACCCATACCACTAGGCTACATTCTGCAGTATCAGTAGCTATTAGTATATAGTAATAGTATATTTACGATTATTGCAAAATTTAAATAATATATAGAAATTATTAGTTTTAACCACATATTAAATCTGTGATTACTGGGGCCGATTATTATTATTTATTGATTAAGTATTCATCAAGAAGTTTTTGATTTGTGTGAATTTTTAGGAAGTTCCTGTTTTTTTTTTGTTTTCTTTGATAGTGTATAATAGTGAAGGTCATTAGATTTTTAATAATTCAGCTGGGTGCTCTAAGTGGACTACACCGTATTTTTCATTTGAATAACTTGGTTCCATTCCAACTTATTCCGAAAAAACAAAGTGGTATTCCAAATTCACTGCACTTCTCTTACGGACTTTATAATAAAACATACTGCAATGATCATATTTTGGCTATTTATATTTTTGAATAATGGCACTAAGTGGAACTTTTTACAAATATTAATAACCCATTTTACTTTTCTAAATTATTATATTATTCAACCTTACCGGGTTCGCCTCATAGCACTTATAGCATTATCACTTGCTTTCTGTTAGAACTTAAAAATGTTCAAGAAAAAGTAATGTTAAATCTAGTTTAGCTATTGGAAATAGTAATAAAATTATTAGTATTTCTTAATTTCAATTGTAGATAACATACAGGCTTACGTTATCACTATTGGTATCGGTCATAGCAACGATGGCAATGCTCATGTTGACTCTCATACTAAACGCGAAGAGCATCGCAAAGAACAGTAACACCACTTGAACATGGCGGAAGCCTAAGAGTGACTCTGAAAAGGAAAACATAAGACATCTATGGCTCTATCTCGTAATATATTAAACTAAAATTAACTAAGAAGATAAAAAGCCTAAAAGCAAGAGCCAAATTTAACTTTCAACGAATTGTGACAGATATAAATGGCAAATCGAACTCTCATCTATTCTAATCTATTAAACTTGATCAGGCATTAAGGATTGACTTAAGAAGAATGAGTCTGAGATCAATACAGTAAGATAAGATAAGGACGAGAAACACATGCAATCAATATCTTACCAACAATATATTCAAATAAATATAATACAATTTAAGTAAATTATTTTAAATAAGCTGCTATGAAGGTAAATCATTAAGACGACAAAATTCATGTAAAATATTTAGGGGCCTGTTCATACTCACTAGGTTTTAATGATTTGAAATCATCCACAGCTTCATCAACGTCTTCAGTCATTTTTAACTATTATTTTAGCAAATCGATTGGAATTTAAGACAATTTTATTCACTAATCTGAAAACGATGTACACTCGTGCTACGATAGTCTATAATATTAAGTTTACACTCTTATTACAAACATTTGAATAAATAAACCTGTGTAGTAGTGTAGTGACACGCGTGTTGCACGTATCTATTGTGGCCTTTCTACGTTATCTTAAAAATGAAGTTTGAGAAATCAATATTTTTGATGGAAACTTGATTATTTCAAGAAGTTTTATAGATAGAGTTAGCTTTGAGAATATTTCAAGGTTTCTTTTATTGATGTTTCTATCAATCAATCAATTGGCTGATTGAACAGTGTATTGCAATACACTTAAGCCTCTTTTAATGTGCGCCATTGCTCCCAAACCTTTGCCTACCGCATCCAGTCCGTCCCAACCCCTTTTTTCAGGTCGTCCGTCCTACCTCCATCAGTCTGCCGTCTCGCGGTCTCTACTCTAGGTCTCACCTGCTTCATTGGCCCTTGTGGGTTTTAAAGAATATTGAAAATTCCATGTACAACAATAAAATAATTAAAAGAAAAGGGATAATAATACACGCATCTTAATTCAGTTAATTTTAATCAATGTTCTCCATTTTCAAAAGAATAGAAATATTGTCCGAGTATTTGTTGTACCAATACACCGCAATGTCTCACCCAAGCGGGATAATAAATAAGGCAAATAATGTGGGTGGAACTACACACCGTACGGCAACGACACGGATATAAGAACTACTATTCATATATATTGTGTGTGAGAATTCTTGGCTTATTATGTACTATTGGCTTGGCACCGACTTCATCAAAAGTCTTACGCGCATTTTTATCTTATGAATTTATAATTAATATCTTTTTTAACTTTTCAGTGAAATTTTGTTCTAGAAGTTGGTTCAGATTTTTGATAATAATTATTATGCCAATGGATATTATCTCCTGCAGGTAAATGTAGTCTTGCACAGAAGAACGTAACCTGTGCACTACAATAGGTACTACGACACATTTTCAGCATATATTATCTAGGTGTATTTACCATAGGTTACATCTGCCACATTTATTTAAAAAATCAATCAATTGTCTTAAAATTAAATTTATTTACACTTAAAATACTTATTTATTATCGTATTTCTTTTATGCAGTCTTCTCTTCCTTTGGCTCCGTTACTGTAACAAATATAATCAGTATTATTATTAAATAGAAAAGCTTTCAAAATGGGTATGCGCAATTGAAAAATTTTGCACATTTTTAGGTTTAGCTATTCGAAAACTTTTTGAAATTTTTATCTACAGTCTACAGTATTCAGTTCAACCACAATACAATGTTTTATTTACTGTCAGTTTCTTTGGGTTCGTTCCAGGGCTGCCTCTCGCTGGTGCCAAATATTATAAAGAAAAGATTCGCCGCGAAATATATTGCCGATGACAGATAGAACACTTGACGCCACTGGGTAGGGTCCGTCTGAAAGTAATAACGTAAGTGAAATATATGAGCAAACAGAAAACCACTACTGAAGCTACAGTAAAAACTAAACCAATCTCTTAAAATAAATAATGACATAATATTATTATTCTTAGTAACTATTTAAAAAGCCTAAGCATTGTTTGAATATAAAATTATTTTCATATTTAGACACATCCATGATCCATATCCATTGAGGTAAGTATCCCACTTTTGTACAAAAAAACTACAAAGTACAAACTTGAAATCAATAATTGTTTTATTATTTATTATTTTTCTTATTAAACAGATCCTAATTATTACACATACTTATTGAAAACACGGCATTCACGAAGGTTTACATTAACCAAAGGTTTTAGATGTTGGTAAATGTAAACCTTTGAGAATTCCGTAAGGCGAAACCGGTTAACTGTAATTTATTAAATACTGTTGAAAAAGTACAAGTGTTCTCAATATGTGTAACAATGAATCATTAATTGATTCTCCAATTGTATGCTAAAATGTAAAAGGCAACAGTAGAAATATAAACTTACCTCATCTTGTAATATAAGTCCAGCAATAAGCGGTGATATGGTAGAGAAAATATTGGCGACGAAGTTGGAGATTCCCATCATCGTACCGGCATAGTTTGGTGCCATGTCAATATGTACCATCTGTCGATATATCAAGGTCTGAATTCAAATGTGATGTTAAGACAATAACTTTTGGCACTATAAAACTACTGAGTGCTGAATGCAAGATTTAAAAGTTCTTGGGTAACTCAGTGGTCACATTAAGATAATATACTTGGGTATTTTTGGAGTCTTGAAAAGTCAGCAAGTCAACGTCACCTGCCAGCTGGTAAGCCAGCGTCATAAATATCTTGACAACAAAGTCTCAAAATGATCTTGAAACTCTTATATTAAGGACAAATCAAACTGTTTTATTGATTTATATGGTATTATTGTCCAAACTAGAGGTACCAAATAACAGAACAATCGATCTACTGGAAAAGGGTCCAAAAACTAAATTAAGATCATTTTGAGTACTCTGTTCGTCAACATTTTTTTGATGCTGACTGTACACCTTTGATTGACGGACGAAAGTCTGGTGCAGGCTTCATCTCGGGGTCTGAAGGCAGTCGCTATCATAAAAGCCGTATAAACCAAACCAAGAAGGCTAGAAAGAGTAAGCAGACATGCGTCGAACTCAATTGCAATGTCGGGAACAACGTTAAGATGTTGAGGAATATAAATATGAATACTCTAGTCTGTCCATCAGTAAGTATGGTATAATTCTGTAATAACATCTAATTATAAGAAACTAGCTTTTGCCCGCGACTTCGTCCCCGTTAAGTTCGGAATAGAAATGCTAAGAACACACTGCCCCTGTTCCCTCGACCCAGATAAAGTTCCTTAAAATTTCTGTGAGCCTGGTACTTCATGCAAATGTACCAGGGACACAGAAATACGGATCCCGTGACCGCAACCCCCCAGCAAACTATAAGATTTACGGTTCTACTCAACCGATTGCAATCAAACAAACTTAAGATTTTAAGTCTGATCTAGACCTTTCTAATAAAAGACACCGTATCAAAATCCGTTCAATAGTTTTTGCGTCCATCCCGAACAATCATTTCCAATTTACGATTATATAATAGTACTAGCTTTTGCCCGCGGCTCCGCCCGCGTGGATGTGGGTTACCGGCAATTATTCGATTTTTTCTCGCCCTAAAAACCATCCTTGAACTTCAACGAACGTTAAAAAAACAAAATTGGCCAAATTGGTCCAGGCGTTGTTGAGTTATGCGCTTATCAACACATTTAGCGATTCATTTTTATATGTATAGATTATCTAACCCCTTACCAAGTGCCCGGTGTAATGACCAGCAGTTAAACCCACGGTGACAGTGAGAAGCGTTACGGCTAGCGCGAGGTTTCCCACGGGCACGTACGAGAAACCTATTAGCGTCAACGCTGGAATCCATTCACCTGATAGACATAAATTAAACATGAATGATGAAGTAAGCCCTGTAAGCGAAAGGTCGTGAGTTCGAGTCTCACTTGAGCATTTCATTTTTTCCAATGTTTTTCGAACTTAACAGTTAGCATAATAAATGCTATAAAAAATTCATTCAAATGAATGACTAATTTATTATTTAAACGAATTATACAGTAAACTTTTGAGGTCCTAATGGAAATCTTAGGTTAAATAGAATTGATTTCAATTATTTTGTTAAGAAAGTATAAAATAATTATATTGAGAAATAAAGCACATTGAACTTAGTAATAAAAAATATTTTTAGGGATACCTTTTCTTAGTTAATATTGTAATAATGTGAAAGTTAGTGAAGATGTCTGTTACTCAATCAGGCTTATACGTCTGAAAAGACCTGACTTATTATTATTTTAACAAGCATAGTCGGGGAGAGCCTGCGTGGCCGTAGCGGTAGGGCTCAATCCCCGATCATTGAAAATATTTGTATGCATGAATATGGGTATTTGCATTGGTCTGGTCGTGACTCGGAGAGCACGATAAGCTGTCGGTCCCGGTTCCCGGTTGCCATACGAACATCTATGACAGTCGTTACGGGTAGTTGGAGCCCTTAAAAGTCCAACAACTGGTCTAACTGCAATGCTTCGATATCGCCTTTGGGATAAGGAGGTCAGATGGTAATCGCTTCACAGAAAAATATCGAAGTTTAGCCAAATCTGCAGTTAGACTAGTAAAAGCGGACCCCAGACTCCAAGCTGAAAGCTTCAGATCGGATTAACGCTAAGAAGAAGAGCATAGTCTTAATTAGCACATAGAAGTATGTTATTTTTTATCCCTGGAATATAGTATGAATGTGCAGAACTTTAGAAACAAAGGAGGTCTAAGAAAAGATTCGATTGCGTGAACGAGGACCACAAAAAAACTGACTGAGCTGAGGAGATGACGTATTACAGGAAAGTATTATTACAATTAAGCAAGTAAGGATACAATGATGTGTTGATTTTTACAAGATAAATAAGTGAGTCTAATATATTTACGATTGCATAATTAGGTTATTAATTATGTTAGAAAATATTTGAACAAAATAAATAAAATATTCCACAACATTCTACACAACGCTATCTAGACCCTATAAGATAAGCTTAACTAACTTGTGATACTAGATAAGCTTAACTAACTTGTGATACCGAATCTAGAATGCGGATAAACATACTTAGTTTTTTTTGTGAATACATACATATTACCTACACATAGAAACACCCAGACTAATGTAAATAGCCATATTCATGCATACAAATATTTGCACTGTGCGGAGATCGAACCCGCGCTTCCTGCGTAGCAGTCGCGTTCACTACCACCACGCCACAGAGGCTATATTTACGATTGCATATTTGGGTTATTAATTTTGTTAGAAAACATAAAAAAAACCATCACAATCACTTTAGAATAATTATTAATTGTAACAATTTGTACCTATAGTGTTAGAGATTTTCCTTGAAGTAGTGAGGCTCATCCATTTCTTCTTCACGACGTAATCTGATATGAAACCGAAGGGGAAGCCCAGCATCCACATAACCAAGTAGGGAAGAGCAGATATGGCACCGTTCTATATGCAGGTGAAAAGAAAATTGTTTCTGTACTTTAATCGGAATTTGTTAAAGATCTGATCTGAGTAATGATAGTCTGTGTTAATCTAGTTTCTAAGTTAGATCTTTTTTTAAAGTTTTTTTATGGAAGAGGGAGGCAAACGAGCAAACGAATCGCCTGATGGTAAGCGATCACCACCACCCATGGACACCCGCTACACCAGAGGAGTCACAAGTGCGTTGCCTTACTTTTAAAAGAGAGTACGCTCTTTTCTTGAAGAGAAGAATTTCTGTATTGGAGTTGCTCATTCATAGAGAGAAAAAAACGTTAAAATTTACTATAATGTTACACAACTATAAATCTTATTTATGACAATAACAAGTTATTAAATATATTTATAATCAGCTTTGTTTATTGGGTTCCACTATGTTATACTTAGACCACTTTTTCATATCGGAGAAATGCCGGAATAAACACACACCTTACCGCCTTAATTTCAACTTCTAGGATTTGTTTCATGTATGTAGGCATCAAAGTCCAAAATCCCCAGCTGTGTCCACTCTGCGCAATGATCAAAGCGTAGAACGGCAGAGATGTGAAAATAGCCTTCCAAGGAGTTTTCAGTTTCTGTAACAGCATTTTATACTTATTTATGTACGTACATAGATAGTAATCACTTGCCAATATCACGGTGCCAAGAAATAATTGTGGTCTGACCTAGTTATAAAACAGTCATGCCACGTAGACGTCATATTGAATTAAAAAACAAAGTTTTGCTCGGTTTGTGGTTTGTAACGAGTTTTGAAATTACCTAGGACTTGTGATTCTGTATATTTTCATCCTAGTAAAAAAAGCATGACGTCAAAAAGTCTGTGTTTTGAATTCGTATTGGATTGGTATTACAACAATCAAGCGACAGAAGAATAATAGCAAAAATAACTAACCTTTTGTTCCCCCACTTGGCCGAGCGAATTTTGGATATATAATTTTTCTTCGTCGCTGATCTTCTTGGAGGTCTGCGGAGAGTCAGCTCCGAGTATGACGTAGGCTATCGTCCATATTGCGCCTAAAGTTCCATTCACGTAGAACATAGCGGGCCAGCCCCATGAGTCGGCTATGAAGCCAGCCACTAGAAATTGGAGCGCAGCACCAAAGTCCGATCCTAAAAATTTAATGCATTTGCCAATTCACGAAATTCGCAAGGTTCGTTACCGGTGTTTTTCTTAACTAGCAAAAATGAAAAAGAGTGTGGCACAACGAGCTTACAGTACCAGCATAGATGAATGTCCCGAATCGACTCTTTTCTTCTGAAGGAACCCATTTGCCTATAAGGTTGTGCATTGTAGGATACAAAAGTCCTTGAGTGAGGCCTTGGAGAGCCCGACAGGCACAAACCCCTTGCCAGCCACCCTGAAAATGCAAAAATCATATTTTAAAAATATATTCGCACTACATAGCCGTAAAATTAATTGAAATATTATCGAAATATGACCACTTTTTACTTTTACTTTTTCTATTTATTTTATTTAAATAGGTACTTGACATCCGCGTAAACTTTAGAAAACATCAAGAAATATTATCGTTAATTATAAAAAAACCCGACTACCGAAAAATCACGCTCTAAAAGTAACAAACAAGAAAATAGCCGTAGTCGTATGCCACTTCTCCCTAGAATATATTGTTTTGTCAGAGTAAGTGGCATAGGACCACGGCTATTTTCTTGTTTGTTACTTTTAGAGCGTGATTTTTCGGTAGTCGGGTTTTAGTTTTAAACTTTATTTTTTATTTATATTATTTTGGGGCAAGGTAAAGCTAATAATTTATACATATTTGAAATGTGCTTATTAAACCCTAGTAGTGAGTTATTGGGCATTCTACCCCACCTTAGTTCCTTCGGTTATCTTCGATAACCTCAGTCACGGTGGGATAGAATGCCCAACAACTCTTTGTAAAATCATTTACCTAAGCCAACGTTCCACATTTTAATGCTGTTCATTACACTACCGTACCGTCGGCTCTCTGCGATCCCCTGCGTCGTAATTGCGTTGAAAGATGCTCTGTTAGTTAGCGATAGAGTTATTTCATAAACAGTACAGTCTTACGTTTGCCTATTGCGTTGTCTGTAAGCAGTTTGGTTTAACTATTTACGGTTATAAATACATAATGTCATAATTACATCTGTTCATAACCAGTCCGTCAGCATTGCATCAAACATGAAATTCATTAAACAAGCAAAGTCGTTACAGATTAGTTTAATCTGTAATGATTTACCAAAAATCAAGTTACGCCATGGAGAATTATTGCCGAATACAGTACGTTGCATCATTTGCGGACCATCAAATTGTGGAAAAACCAATTTGTTAATTGGTCTCCTTTTGCACGAAAATGGATTGACATTTCAAAATGTTTATGTATATTCTAAAACTCTATATCAACCAAAGTACATTTTTTTAGAAAAGGTTTTACGAGGAGTACCAGGAATCACTTTTCAGAAATATCAGGCAAATGATGACGTTATGAAAGTGTCAGATGCAAAACCTAATTCAGTGATTATTTTTGACGATGTAGCATGTGAAAATCAAAGTAATATGCGTGATTATTTTGCCATGGGGAGACATAAATTGATTGACAGTTTTTATTTAAATCAAACATATAGCAAAATACCTAAACAACTAATAAGAGATAATGCTAACTTAATTGTGCTTTTTAAGCAAGACGAAATTAATTTGAAACATGTTTATGAAGAACATGTTAACACTGACATGACGTGGTTGGAATTTCGTACCATGTGTTCTCAAATATGGAAAGAGCCTTATGACTATGTTGTGATTAATAAAGACTGTCCTAAAAACAACGGCTGCTATAGAAAAAAGTTTGACACTTTTGTAGAATTAGATAAAATTTGAATATTTAAATAGACTGCTTTCACTTTCTTGTTATTCTTTAATCGACTCTTATCCGATTACCATCTATTTTACATGATGGAAAAATCATTGAAAAAACAAATTGTAGATGCGACACAAGCTGTAAAAAAAAAAATACGTAACATGAAGGATTTTGAAGATAATAACAGACAAGTGCTTGATACAGTTTTTAGGCCTGTTACAGAATCTCTTAATTTAATAGCCAACACCAATAACCAACTAGCTCTAACAAAAAAGGAAGAAAAAGGAGAATTTCACGATCAGCTTTTCAACCACGACTTACAGAAAGATAAAGATATAAAAGAAACAAATGATACCAATGACGCATCGGAAACCGATATTGACTCTTCATTTCAGTCATTAGTCGATACAAATCCAGATCATGATGTATCATCTTGGTCATTATCTTCAGAAATATTAGCGGATGTGCCATTTGGTGTAAGAAATGAACGTGGAAAGTTAATGTTAGGTTCCTCTAGTATAACGATTGGTGACGACGTTATTACTGTAGCCGGACACAAATACAAATGTACACCTGGCTTGCGACAGTTGCTCTTAAAAAAAAACTTTGATTTGAGCCTTGTTACAGACTATGACATGCAAAATTATAAGTCGATGTTACTTGTAACAAATGCACATCGTCGCGATTTTGATTCAGGAAAACCAATTAAAAGTAATAAAGGCCAAAAATATATGCAAGTTATTAAACCTCTTTTCGATCAACAAAGTAAAAGTCCAAGCTGTGAACCAAAAGTAGGAAAAGGATTACCTTTAACAAAAATGTGGAAAAAAAACACAGATTTTGTATATTGGGATGATCCAAATGAATTGGTTGATAGATTAAAGTTATTAATTGCTTCTCGAGATGCTGGTAACACAGGATTAGATAATGAAATAATATCTATCGTTGAAGAACTACGTGAAAGCAAAATCATTAAATAGATTTACTTATAAGAAATATGTATCATTTTATTGTACACCGTTCAACACAATACATCTTAAATATGAATGTAGACAAATTTGGTCATTATATTCATAAGCGATTACGTATATCAGAATTGCTTGGATTTTATGATAATGCATTGCTAAAATCTGAAAATGGTGATTACGATTTGAAGACATCGAAGCTAACAGGGGTCAAACCTCCTCAAGATGCAGATGATGCAGTAAACAAAGCATATGTAGATGAATTAAGAACTAAACTAATAACCGACTTACAAAAATTGCAAAATACTATGTTAAATGATGTTCAGAACCATCTGGAGAAAGCTTTAAAATCAATAGTATCTGAGGCAGTGGTTCACTTGGAAAGCAAATTTTATAGTCGAAAAGCAGTTGATGAGATAGTTGAAAACGTAGTTAAATCTGTATTAGATCAAAAGGATAAGCTTGAAAGTTCCTCAAAATGACAAAACAACAAATTGTTAACGAAATACATAAAGCTGCACGAAAAAATTTTCCTCGTCGATCTGTAATTTTAAAAGGCATTGATGATTTGTGGCAAGCTGATTTAATCGACATGCAAAACTTGAAAAGATTTAATAAAGGTTATAACTATATTTTAATAGTTATTGATTGCTTCTCAAAGTACGTTTGGATAGAACCACTAAAAACTAAAAATAAACATGATGTTTCTAACGCATTCGAGAAATTGATATCAACTAACCATCGGATACCAGCTCATCTCCAAACTGATTTGGGTACCGAGTTCTATAATTCATCATTTCAAAAGCTTATAAAGAACTACATTAATCACTACTCAACGTTTTCAACGAAAAAGGCTTCAATTGTAGAACGTGTTATCAAAACTATAAAAAATAAATTGTATAAGTACTTTAGTCTCAGCGGACACTATAAATGGATAGATTTTGGTTTGGAGAGTGTTGTAAAGACATATAACAACACAAAACATAGCACTATTAAATTAGCACCCGTTGATGTCAATAAATTGAATGAAGCAGATGTTAAAAATAATATTAAGAACTCAATGAAAACGGTATCCTATAGACATAAGCCCAAGTTTATGATTGGTGATAAAGTTAGAATTAGTAAATACAAACAACTATTTGAGAAAGGTTATACACCTAATTGGTCAACGGAACTATTTACTATAAAAAATATCAATAACACTGTACCAGAAACATATCACATCGAAGATCAACACAAACAAGTTATATTAGGAACCTTTTACAAACACGAACTCCAAAAATCATCTTGTCCAGGTGTCTATTTGATAGAAAAAGTTTTACGAAGGAAAGGAAATAAACTGTTCGTAAAATGGTTGGGCTTAAGCAATAAAGAGAATAGTTGGATTGATAAGACTGCAATAGTGGAATAAATATACATAACAGTTTTTAATTATAATATTTTGTTCATTATACTTTGAGCTATGCAAGGTGGTGGACTACTCAATAGTGTTATTAATCATTTGCCATTTGAACTGCACTTACCCGGCTATAATTATTGCGGACCTGGAACAAAACTTTCAAAACGTTTACTGCGTGGTGACAAAGGTGTAAATAAGCTAGACGAAGCTTGTATGTATCACGACATTGCATACGAAAACTATACAGACTTGTCTAATCGTCACAAAGCCGATTTACAACTTTTAAATATGGCCAAACAAAGAATGAAAGCAAAAGATGCTAGCAAAGGAGAAAAGCTTAGTTCGTGGCTAGTGAGTAAAGTTATGAAAGCTAAACTCAAATCTGGTGCTGGTGTTAAGACATTTCATAATTTCGTTACTAAAATTAAAAGAAAAATCAAGAAACGCTCACCCAAAGATAGTAAATCTTTAATACATGCAGCTTATATGGCTGCTAAAAAAATTGTTCCATGCGTTCCAAAACTTCGAGTACCACGAGTCATACCTTTACCAAAAACCGGAGGCATTCTGCCTTTAATCCCGATTTTTGCTGGTTTATCAGCTTTAGGAGCTTTGGCTGGTGGTGCAGCGGGTATTGCAAAAACAGTGAATGATTATAGAGAAGGTCAAAAAAAATTACTAGAATCTGAACGCCATAATAAGACTATGGAAGCTATAGCATTAGGTAAGGGTTTATACATTAAACCACACAAAAAAGGCAAAGGATTGTTTATAAAATCGTCAAAAAACTAAATAATAAGCTACCTAATCGTGCCTTAACTAATATCGATATTCAAAATTATGCATGTGGTATTCCTTATTTTCGAGGAGTTTACATGAAGGATCAGTTACCAAAAATCCCTAAACGAATTGAATGTGGTATAGTTAACCTAGACAATTCAGAAAATGATGGAACGCATTGGGTAGCTTATGTTAAGGTAAATAATTATTGTGAATATTTTGATAGTTTTGGTGATTTAAGACCACCAATGGAATTGATACGATATTTTAAGAACTGTAATATTAATTATAACTATACTAGATATCAAAAATTTGACACAATAATTTGTGGACATTTGTGTTTAGAATATCTACAATCTTTTTGGAATAAATACTATAAATTTTATACTGTTCTTTCATTTCAATCATTTGCAAGATGACGCTCACCTTGTCTATAACTGGAAACTCATCGGTATTAACTACCTTCTACCCAAATACGTTACAACTAATCGGGGAGTATGAATGTGCATTATTACATTTATCCACATATAATTCTATTCCAAATATTGATAAAACAAATAATAAGTTATACTATGGTTCAAATAATGTTATTGAAATACCTGAAGGTACTTATGAGTTGCAAGATATCAGTGATTATTTAAAATCTGAAGTAAAGGATGCATCCATAAAACTCCATTGCAATAACAACACCTTAAAAACTATGTTATTTTGTACATCAACTATAGATTTTACTAAAGATTGTACGTTCGGAGGTTTGTTGGGGTTTAAAAGACAAGTCTTGGAAGCCAATAAATATCATGTATCAGAGTTTCCAGTCAACATTTTGCCTACAACCGTGATAAGAGTTGAATGTGATATAGTTAGCGGTTCCTATATAAACGGACAATCCAGTCACATTCTACATGAATTCGCACTTAATGTCCCACCTGGATACAGAATTATAGAAATACCAAAAAACGCAATTTACTTTCCAATCAACCAAACCAACATCAGCTGCATACAAATCAGACTTTTGGATATAAATAATAACTTAATAAATTTGCGAGGTGAAGAAGTACAGTTGTATCTACACCTCAAAAGAAAAAAATGATTGACTATAATAAATATAATATGTTTCTTCCAATTCAAAATAACAGTTCTACTCAAACTCTTAATCAAGTAAGAGCTCGACCTAAAAGGAGAATAAAGTTAAATAAAAACAATAAAGCATTTCTTAAGGCGATTGGTTTGTTAAAATGAATATCCTAGATGTTTTATCTGCTCCAGCCTACGACAACTCTGTGGAAGGAATTGAAATTCACTCTTACAAGCCTTACGTAACAAGTTTTAATAGAAGCGATGAAATCAGGATACCTATTAATCAGCAAGACTTGTATATATTACCATCAGAAAGCACTTTATTTTTGGAAGGAACTGTTATTGTAAACAAGGCTGACAATTCGAAAGAGAGAGTCAGTAGCGTTCATTTCACAAACAATAGTTTACTTTACTTGTTTCAAGATATAAGGTATGAGATAAATGGAGTGGAGATAGATAAAATAAAAAATGCTGGTATAACTAGCACGATGAAATCATTTATATCAATGAATGAGAGCGAAGCTAAAACATCTAATGCTTGGGGTTGGAATATCGGCGGAATAAAAAGTACTAATGGAGGTAGCTTTTCTGCTTCTATACCACTTCGCAACATTCTTGGTTTCGCAGAAGATTTTAAGAAAGTAGTAATAAACAGTAAACATGAACTAATCTTATTACGAAGTAATACCAATCTGAACGCATTAAAACTCAACTCTGGTGAAATTGTAGAAGATATTATCATAAACAAAATAATATGGCGTGTACCGCATGTTAAAGTATCTGATAAAGAAAAAATAAACATTCTAAAATTGTTAGAAAAAGATCGACCACTTCAGATGATATTCAGGAATTGGGATTTGTATGAATATCCATTGTTGCCTAAAACCACCAAACATACTTGGTCAATAAAAACATCTTCACAAATAGAGAAACCAAGATTTGTCGTTATTGGTTTACAGACAAATAGAAAAAATAATGCTAGACTTGATATGTCTCAGTTTGATCATTGCGAGATTCGTGATGTTAAGGTATACCTTAACTCCACCTACTTCCCATATGAAAATATAAATACAAGTTTCTCGAATAATCGAATTGCTTTAATATATGAACAATATGCTAAATTTCAACAGTCTTATTATGGGCGTCGCGCTGAGCCTTTATTAAGTGAGGAACAATTTAAAAACGTTGCTCCGTTATTCGTCATAGACTGTTCTAGACAGCCAGATAATCTTAAGTCAGGTCCTGTTGTGGACGTAAGAGTGGAAATAGAAAGTGATATTGATATCCCAGATCAAACTTCGGCATATTGTCTTATATTGAACGACTGTATAATTGAGTATAAACCATTAAGCAGCACTGTGAGAAAATTATCATGAACCCGAATACAATTATAGTGGATGTCCAGGGGTTTAAAGACACTTGTAATAACTTTATAGTCAAGGAATTAGCTCTGGCCACCCGTGTTTATACCCAAACGTTCTTAATAAAGCCCCCATACTTATTTAAATACTTAACTACGAATGAAAAAAAACAAGTTACGTGGTTGGAGAGAAACAGGGGGATTTACTGGAATGAAGGTTATATCGACTATAGAGAATTTCGACGTATAATTGTTCCTTATCTAGAAAATAAAGAAATTATTGTGAAGGGCTTAGAAAAAGTTAAGTGGATTCAAGATCTATGTATGAATTGTATTTGTATAGATCTTGGTGAAGACAAGTGTCCAAATTTATCACTGTTGCATAACAAATATTCAAATAATGAAACCAGTTTTAATTGTATTAATCATATTAAACAATGTGCACTTAAAAATGTTTTATGTATAAAGAACTATTTAATAGAGCAAGAAAGGTAATAAGTATGTCTTCCTATACGCAGTTTTAATAAATAAAACAATTTTTAAAGTAAATGGTTTTTTATTTTATAATACACATTTTTAATATTTATAATTTTTAACACATATTTTCATAGTAAATAAAATTTTAATAAAATCTAAACATGTCATCACTTTATCTACTAGTAACATTAATGAATTATTACCTAATTAAAAAATATGATATGAGTAGCCACACAAGGTTTTTATTGTTTAACACACATTTTTAATATTTATAATTTTTTAACACATATTTTCACAGTAAATAAAATTTTAATAAAATCTAAATATGTCATCACTTTATCTACTAGTTACATTACCTAATTAAAAAATATGATATGAGTAGCCACACAATTTTTTGGAAATATTGTGAACTAATTTTTCAGCTTGATCCGATATCTCATCTACCGTATCTTGTACAATATACTGTGCAGTGATTATCTCCTTAACTTCATCTTCGTCGTCTCTTGACTCACTGAGTTCCTTGATCGTAATTTTTATTAAACGTCGTCCTTTTCTTCTTTCACTGTTAATAATATAGGAATTCAATGTACTGCGTTTGTTTGTAATTGGTCTTCTTCGATTAGTTTTCTTTTTGTTTGTTTTTACTTCTTCATTGGGTGTTATTATCCAAGGTCTATTCATTGCGTTGTCCAAGTCGAATTGATCTTGTAGGTCTGGAAGATATTCAGGAGAGCACTCTTCTGTTCCGTTTGAAAATTTGTTTAAGTTGGTATTCTGAAAATTATTTAAAACATTAGTAATAAATCATATTAAGTATTTCGCAAATAGATTGAAATTTTCTATAGATTGGAAGTTATAAATACCTACCATGTTGTTAGATATGCTCGTCTTGACTGTTTAATGAAGAATGAACTAGGTACTTAATAATATTTTTTCTAACGCAGTTGATATATCAAATTATGCTGACATAAAGTATTTACTTATTGGTATGATGATCAAGTTAGAACTTGAAATTCAACCATTCAATAATTCGTATGGTGCATAATGTTATTGTTATGTACCTAAGTTGTGAAATTCTTATGAATTTCAAACATGTTGTAACGTGAATGATGACGTATTTCGTTATCAATATCAGGTAAGGAATATAATAAAAACACAATAAGGGTATTAGAAGGTTTCTACAGGGTCGGCAGCACGATTGTAATGCCCCTCGTGTTGCATACGTCCATAGGCCACAGTAACCACTTCCCATCAGGTGGGCCGTGTGCTTGTCTACCACCTAAGTGGTATAAAAAAAATTGCTTATTTTAATTAGTTCGACATACCTACTAATACAGAATCGGGTAACCAGTTAAATACCTATAGGCACCTTATCAGTTAGTATCATACGAAATGAACTACAATAGGTATTCCTAATATTTCATATTTTGTATTGTCTAAACTCTTCAGCTATTATATAGAATACCTACATTATTCCTTACTGATGATATTATATTCTACAACTTCTTTGGGAGCTACTCTAATTGAGTCACCAAAGCCTATTCAAATTTGATAAAATATTTTACGTTGTGTACAATTACGTGCTACTTTAATTTTACACTTTATGGAATGACCAAAATATATAGGTATCTACTTACAAATTGATTACGTGGTTCACCGCTCAGCCCATGAGGATTCCCCATCAATTTCTTCCATGATGATAAAATATCTGAAAATAAAATTAAATATAGGTTTAAGTCTAATTATTGAAAATTGGTAAGTAAATGTAGTTCGAATATGTTGAACCTACAACTTCTTCGGGAGCTACTCTAATTAAGTCACCAGAGCCTATTCAAATTTGATAAAATATTCTACATTATGTATAATTACGTGCTACTTTAATTTTACACTTTTTGGAATGACCAAAATATATAGATACTTACAAATTGATTATGTGGTTCACCGCGCTGTCCATGAGGGTTCCTTGTCAATTTCTTCCGTGATGACAGAATATCTGAAAATAAAATTAAATATAGGTTTAAGTGTAATTATTGAAAATCGACAAATGTAGTCCGAATATGTCAAACCTACAACTTCGGAAGCTACTCTAATTGAGACACCAGAGCCTATTCAAATTTGATAAAATATTCTACTTTATGTACAACTAGCGGACCCGGCGAACTTCGTACCGCCAATTTTGTGTTTCACCCACGTGGCGTCAGATCCCGTTCCCGCTGCAACCTCTATACATATAAACCTTCCTCTTGAATTACTCTGTTAAAAAAACCGTATCATAATCCGTTGCGTAGTTTTAAAGATTTAAGCGGTCAAAGGGACAAACAGAGAAAGCGACTTTATTTTATACTATGTTGTGATAATTAAGTGCTAGCAAGAGATTGCGATTGAGAGAGAGCGTTCATTATTTTGTTTACAACTTTTTAAATTTTACACAGAACTTAAATTTTATACGAAAATTAAGGATAATCGTATAAAATTAAATTTTATTGACTTCCATAGAAAACTACGTCGCATTATAAATTAGATATTTAATAGGTAAACTAACAAAGAATTATATATCAAATAATTAACATTATAAGTAATTACTTACATGACATTGCTTTTATTTTGGGTCTTCCTTTTAATCCTCTGAAGGACGTGGTGCACTGCGTGGTTGGTAGCTCGATGCAAATGGTAGATATTGTGGGAACAGAATATGAGACATTCCTCGCGTATAGGAACGATGTAACACACATAGGTAAACAAGTAGAACACACATGAACAAACTGCTGACTTAACATTGGTCGTAGCTTTGTATAAAGGTAGGTACGTTGTTAGCCGACTTGGATAAAAAGAGGTGTATTACCGTATAGTTTAAGCACATACCAAAACTATTTGCTAATATTTAAAAGTTATATTTTAAATGATTATTTGTAATGTTTGTTAACATATTTGTGGGATAAGTCTGTAGTAATATTTTTGTAAAACAATTTTTTTTATCTAAACGATTCCAAAGGATTTTAATAGAATACCTTTAACCATACCTTGTATCAAATTTGAGAACCATAAACCAACATACCTACAGATAAATAAAGTAACCACCTTTTTAGAAGTCGGTTAACATGATGTCGTTTTAATATTGTATCGCTGAGTAAGTAAACTAACAGATACTTTGCTTCCACACACTAACACACACGCACACACACCCATGCAAACCGTGCATAGCAATTTGAAACTTCTATAATTGTGACGCAAACTAGGTAACTTCCAGGGTACGTCTACCTTTTAAAACTTAATTAAATACCTACCGTGTACTAACGGTCGACTTATATTGGTGATTTAGGTATGGACCACGGTCCTTACCTACATAAATTGCGTAATTTTACTTCTGCACAATGTATGAGTATATATTTCATTAATACTTTTCATGTACCCATACATAATTATATAGTTACCATATCATATACTTATCGACGACGATCAACGAACATACCTACATAAATTATAATTACATTTTATTATGTACTAGCTGAACCACCCCGGCTTCGCCCGTTGCACACTTCGAAAGCCTATGGGAGGTTGCTGGATTTGTTGACATTTAAGCTCCGCTCCCTTGAGAAGTAGCGTGATGATATTTAGCCTATAACTTTCCTCGATAAACGGGCTATTCAACACAAAAAAAAATTCAATTCGAATCAGTAGTTCCTGAGATTAGCGCGATAAAATAAACAAACAAACAAACTCTTCCGCTTTATAATATTAGTATAGATCATACACAAATCATAACATTCGTCGGAATTAATCGGAATTAGCTTTGGCGGTGTTGGTAAAGACATGGTTTTGTATTTCAATTGTAATAACAAAAGTGCAATTAGACGAAATGAGTTTTCAATCATTTTGATTTAAATAGTCGTAAGTAACATAAATTAATTAATACACCTATATAAATAATAAGTTAAGTTTTAATTTTGTTGGGAGGTGATAATTGCTGAATTGATACTTTTTATGTATAAAAACCCATCAATTTTTCAAATAAATTACATTCGCTCCAGTATCTTCCAGTGATCTTCTCCAACAATAAAATGTGAGTAAGTGCTTTTAAATTAATTATTATTTGGTTAATTATTATTCAGCTGAGTTGCTTGGTTAATTCCTGCCGGCTGATAATTATTAATCATTATTTAGATAATTATTATCCAGCTGAGTTGCTTGGTTAATTCCTGCCGGCTGATAATTATTAATTATTATCCAGCTGAGTTGCTTGGTTAATTCCTGCCGGCTGATAATTATTAATTATTATTTAGTTAACTATTATCCAGCTGAGTTAATAAATAATAATAATAAATATTTCCTAACATTCTACACAACGCTATCTAGACCCATGGTAAGCATAGCTTAACTAGCTTGTGTTATGGAATCTAGAATGCGGATAAACATACTTATATACATTTTTTTTTTTTTGTAAATACATACATATTATACATAGAAACACCCAGACCAATGCAAATAGCCATATTCATGCATACAAATATTTGCACTGAGCGGGAATCGAACCCGCGCCTCCTGCGTGGCAGTCGCGTTCACTACCACCACGCCACGGAGGCTGTTAATTCCTGCCGGCTGATAATTATTAACGCATATTATTATAAAATGTGATTACTGATTATGTTGTCCCACTGAGTAGTGAGTTGCTTGGTTAATTCCCGCCGGCTGCATTATCTATAATCAGCCGTGATGCTAGCAATATATCTATTCGGAAAATCTAGGGAATATATTTGTTTATAATTTGATTGTATTTTAACAGGTCTGATTCGGAATTTGAAACTTCTTCTATAGTAGAGGCTGAGTGTGTAGCACCAAAGAAACGCAAACAGGCGGTAGAGAAAAAGCAAAAACAACCGAAGCCCAGCTGCACCAAAAGTGTACAACGAAAAAACACTTCACCCGAGTTTAACACCACAAAGAGGTAGGTTTCATTATGTTCAACTAGTTTAACATCGTCACATTTAAATTAAAATTGAATAACGTGTAGTTTACACCATTAACTTAATTGTACACAAATGTGAGACACTCATACACTTAATTTATATGCATAGATAGATCTTTTGACAATACTTGTACAGTAAGCTTCAGAGAAAAGGAACCCCCCTTGATAATGGTTTTATTCTCAAGGGGGGTTCCTTTTCTCTGAAGCTTACTGTACGTTTCAATACCTACACGTTTAAATATTATAACTTTTTTATGTTTTGATTCCAAGTTCTTAGTCACTTTGAATAAGTACTTTTATAATTAACACTTTTTTCTATTTACAGAACGAAAACAAATATTTTGAATATTTTGCGGGCTGAAGAAGTCAGTTGCAGTGAACCACGGCGGGACTTCGCTTCCAGTTTCTCAAGTCGTGTTTCAACTGGGACGTCTCGTCGCTCCAAGAAAACGGAAGGAGGGTATGTGGTTGATTTTAAACTCTATAAAACCAACGATTACCTATCACACGCCCCTGATGTGCGCTACAGGACAGCGTTGGTGACTGTAAAATTACAGTGCGATGAGTCCACACTATCTTGGGAGTCACTTCAAGACTTTCTAGGACATGCGTATAAAGAATTTCAAGACACTGAACCAGTGCATTATTCGGATAAGATTTTTATAAAGTAGATTTATTTTTTATAGATAGGTATACCTTATGCATATTATAATATACACACATTAAAATAGTTTGAGATCACTTACAAAGCTGATATATTTTCAAAATTTAACCCAATGAAGAGAAAATGTTTACCTACGTTTATTCTGACTGTTGTTTCACGTTCTAATTCTAATTTTTAATATTTTTAGAATCTTATCAGCTTTGTAAGTGATCGCAAACTTTTTTAGGTGTATAGATCTATAATACATAAATTTCTTTAATTTTTATGTTTTAAACTTAGTGTTGTAGAAGCAAATATTTTATTTAATAATAATGCCTTTTTGTACTGCGTGTAACACATCAGTACCCAGTAAATCATGGGTAGGACATTTGCGAAGTAATTCACATAGGAAAAGTAGTCAAACAATAAAACATAGTGATGGTGTAGAAATCATAAACTCTGCGTTTCGCAGTCGCATATTAACCTATAAAATATTAGCTCGTGATGAACATCAAGGAGCGTCAATTGAATCCTTTTTTTCAAGTATTTTTGACCAATTAAAATCTCTTTTAAATGAATTCCTTGCTAAGCATACTTGTGTTAAGGTAAACTTTGAGTATTTTGGTACATTTTTAAAATTCAAAGATAATTCACAAGAAGTGAAATCTTTTGGAACCAAAAATAAAATATTATATTCTAACTTCGATTTCGAAAAATTGTATATTGAAACAGTTAATTATTTAAAAACATCTATTGAAGAGTTTGAAGGTCGTGATAGTGGATGGACATTTATAAACAATTTGTATGTTGAGATGAATCTCAATAAATACCAACCACTTGGTGGTTCTAGTTATATCAGTTTACCCAAATCAATTCAGGCTAAAAAAGCATGTTTGAATATTTTGAATAATGATCACTATTGTTTTTTATGGTGTGTAACAGCGGCTTTATATCCAGCTAAGAAACACCCTGAAAGAACGTCTTCTTATCCTAATTTTCGAGAAATATTTAACTTAAGAGGAATGTTTTTTCCTGTAACCTTTAATGATATTAGAACATTTGAAAAAAATAATCCACATATAAAGTTTATAATTTATGGCTTAAAAAATCATAAAAACTTTGTAGGTCCTTTGTATAAATCTGAATTCAACCTTAAATACAACGGAAAAATTATACACCTTCTGTTTTTAGAAAATAATAATTCTTCTCATTATTGCTTGATCAAAGACTGTTCCAGACTTTTTAGAAGTCAAGTCACATCTCATCATAGCAGATTACATCTTTGCGATTTATGTTTGATATTTTTCAATACCGCTGACGAACTTAACAACCATTTATGTGGAGGTGTAGTAACTATCCTTCCAAACAGAGGTTCAGTAATTAAGTTTAAAAACTATGAACGGAAACAAACTATGCCTTTTTGTATTTATGCAGATTTTGAATCGATGCTACAAACAAGTACAAGTACAAACAGTAATTGTTCTAGTAAAAATATGAATATGTTTCACCAACACGTACCGGTTGCTTTTGGTTATTATATTGTGTGCTCTGATGAACCTAGCTATAATCGTTACGTGTCATATCGAGGTCCAGACTGTGATAAGCGGTTTGTTGACTATATAATTAAAGACGTGCAAAAAATTTATGAAATAATTAAGTCACCAGCTGCAATGATATTTTCCACGGAGGACAAGTATGATTTTGAAAATGCAACACATTGTCATATCTGTCAAAACTTTCTTTTTTGGGACAAAGTCCGTGATCATTGTCATGTTACCGGTCGCTATCGTGGAGCTGCGCATTCGTTCTGTAATTTGCAATATAAATGCCCTGCATTTGTCCCCATTTTTTTTCATAACTTAGCTGGTTATGATTGTCACTTATTTATTAAAGCATTGGGTGACGTCCCTGGTGAAATAAAGATAATACCTAAAAATAAAGAAAACTATATCTCATTTACGAAATTTGTATCAGTTTCAAATAATAAGTTTTTTCAAATGCGTTTTCTTGATTCGTTTAAATTTTTGGGAACAAGCTTAAACAAATTATGTAAAACTTTAAAACCAGAAATGTTTAAAAATTTACAAAATCACTTCCCTGTCCGAGATGAATTCCAATTACTTACTCGCAAAGGCATTTATCCATATGAATACATGGATTCGTGGAAACGGTATGATGAAAAATGTTTGCCTCCAAAGAAATACTTTTATAGTTCCCTCAATGATGAAAATGTTTCTGAAGATGATTACCGGCATGCACATTTAGTTTGGTCAACATTTAGAATTACTAGTTTAGGTGGTTATACGGATCTATACCTACAAACTGATGTGCTTTTATTAGCAGATATTTTTGAAAACTTTAGACAGACTTGTAAACAACATTATCACTTAGATCCAGCTTTTTATTTAACTGCACCCAGTCTATCTTTTGACGCTATGTTATTAAAAACAGGTGTTCAATTGGAACTAATTAATGACTTGTCTATGATACGCATGTTACAAAGTGGTATAAGAGGAGGAGTGTGCCTCTGCTCTCACAGGCATGCGAAAGCAAATAACATATACTTACCGGATTATAATTCTTCGGAACCTGATTCCTATGTCTCTTATATAGATTGTAATAATTTGTATGGGTATAGTATGTGTCAATACTTACCATTATCCAACTTCAAATTTCTCACTCAACAAGAAATTAACAATTTAGATATAACGAAAATTGCAATTGATGCAGATTGTGGTTATATTTTGGAAGTGGATATAGTATACCCTAAGCATTTGCATAACTTACACAACGATTTACCATTTTGTTCTGAAAAATTTATACCCCCCGGGGGAAAGAGTTCTAAGCTAATCCCTAATTTATATGATAAATTTAAATATGTTATTCATTACGTGCATTTACAAACTTGTATGAAACATGGGTTAATATTGAAGAAGATTCATAGAATAATCAGTTTTCGACAAAGCCCATATTTAAAACAATATATTGATTTAAATACCAAACTGAGACAAAAAAGTTCTTCAACTTTCGAACAAGATTTTTTTAAGCTCTTAAATAATAGTGTATTTGGAAAAACTTTAGAAAATACTGAAAACAGGGTTAATGTCCATTTAGTTTCTCAGTGGCGAGATATCAAAAACATAACTAAAAGAAGAAAATGCGCTCAAAACCTTATTGCTCGTCCAAATTTCCATAGTGCAACGGTTTTCACTAAAAATCTAGTAGCGGTGCAGTTAAATCCTGAACAAATAACTTTGAACAAACCAATATATATTGGCTTTGCCGTTCTAGAATTATCAAAAAGTCATATGTATGATTTTCACTATTCAGTAATGCAACCTTTTTACAAGGATAGGATACGGATGTGTTACACGGATACAGATAGTTTTGTGTATCATATACAAACTCATGATTTCTATGAAGACATAAAAAATAACTTTTTATCTTACTTTGACACCAGCAATTTTTGTAAAAATAATGTGTATACTTTACCCATACAGAACAAAAAAATACCAGGCTTATTTAAAGATGAAATGGCTGGTAAAATAATAAGCGAATTTGTTGGATTGAGATCGAAGATATATTTGGTTCAACACCATTCACAGCACAATTAAAAAAGCCAAGGGTATTAAAAAGAATGTTGTACGTGACCTTAACGTTACTGATTATGAAAACACACTTTATGATGGTGAAATTGTTCATAAAACAAATGTTTTATTTAAGTCAATAAAACATGAGCTATTTACATGTGCTGTAACAAAAATTGCGTTGTCTGGTGATGATGATAAAAGAGTAATTGCAAAAGATAAGATTTCAACTCGAGCATGGGGTCATACCAATATTTTTAATTTTTAACTAGTAAATAAAAATGTTTATTTACTGTTTCTTTTAAGTACATGTTACAATGTTTGGAGAGATCTCCTTTTGCACAAATATATGCTTGTATCAGGAAAATCCGCTCTTCTTACAGACCTTTTATAAGCTACCTACCTTTTATAAGTTAACATAAAATGAGCAAATAATATTCACATGTTATGTGCACTAAACACGAAGTTTTGTGATGTATATCGTTTGAGATCCTACATGTAGTGTGAAAGTGACGTAACTAGCCCTGTGACATGATGTCTTGGGATCAGACCCGTTATATCGGACTAAGGTCTAATAATAACGGGACTGCTTGCTTGTTGGATTTAACTAGAATTAAGTGTGCTGTCCTGTCTTATATAAGTACCTAGACTTAACAAATTATAATTATTTTAATAAACTAAACTAAGTAAAACTGTAAAAAATAAGGAAATAAAAATGTATTCTTATATAGTTTTCAGTTTTTTAATTTAATATCCTATAGCATTTACAAAACTATCATCATGACCAACAAGTTTAAGTTCTTCGCTATGAGAATTCTAGAATGTACAAATTCAAAGACATTATTGTCTACCGTACTCAGTCAGTACTTAGCTACAACACTATAAGTTTTATAGTGCGTATCACTATAGGATACCCTAGATGGTTCCACTAGTAAAACCTAAAACCAAAAAAAGTTAAACCAAACTTCTTACAGACAACGCAATAGGCAAACGTAAGACTGTACTGTTTATGAAATAACTCTATCGCTAACTAACAGAGCATCTTTCAACGCAATTACGACGCAGGGGATCGCAGAGAGCCGACGGAACGGTAGTGTATTGAACTGTATTAAAATGTGGAACGTTGGCTTAGGTAAGTAAATGATTTTACAAAGCGTTATTGAGCATTCTATCCCACCGTGACTGAGGTTATCGAAGATAACCGATGGAACTAAGGATACCCTAGATGGTTCCACTAGTATGATAGATCTTAAAAGAATAGTTAAACCAAACTGCTTACAGACAACGCAATAGGCAAACGTAAGACTGTACTGTTTATGAAATAACTCTATCGCTAACTAACAGAGCATCTTTCAACGCAATTACGACGCAGGGGATCGCAGAGAGCCGACGGTACGGTAGTGTAATGAACGGCATTAAAATGTGGAACGTTGGCTTAGGTAAGTAAATGATTTTACAAAGAGTTATTGAGCATTCTATTCCACCGTGACGGAGGTTATCGAAGATAACCGATGGAACTAAGGATACCCTAGATGGTTCCACTAGTATGATAGATCTTAAAAGAATAGTTAAACCAAACTGCTTACAGACAACGCAATAGGCAAACGTAAGACTGTACTGTTTATGAAATAACTCTATCGCTAACTAACAGAGCATCTTTCAACGCAATTACGACGCAGGGGATCGCAGAGAGCCGACGGAACGGTAGTGTAATGAACGGCATTAAAATGTGGAACGTTGGCTTAGGTAAATGATTTTACAAAGAGTTGTTGGGCATTCTATCCCACCGTGACTGAGGTTATCGAAGATAACCGAAGGAACTAAGGTGGGGTAGAATGCCCAATAACTCACTACTAACCCTTTCATTTGATACCAAACACGGCATATTTATCTCTAATTTATTTTTTAACATAGTACCTTATGACCGCTAGAGGGCGCCACACAAGATTGAGTGACACGTCATATAGCCTATAACCATCGGACGATCAAGCCGCTTGCAACGATACCTCATATGTCCAGTTCTAATTAGTAGTTGAGGTGTTATGAGGGAACAAATGAACATACATACATACATACATACATACATACATACATACATACATACATAGCCTGTCAAAATCATAACCCTCCTTTTGGCTTCGCCGTAGTCGGGTAATAAGCTTTTGTCAACCTATGTCAAAATAACGTATTTTAACAAAGTATCAAGTAATACCCTCAGGTAATACCGTAGATTAATAAAATCTCGTCCAGTGAAATAACACTGTTGAATAAAGATTACTAGTCAGATACGACATTCTACTTACATAATAAGCCGCCAATGGCATTAATAATGTAACTGCAGCATTGCCACCGACGACTATAGCGAGAAGGACACTGCCTCCAAACTTGGCTGCTAGCTCCCCAGCTGGGAGCTGGAGAACGAGGTAGCCCCAGAAGAATGAAGAGAGGATTACGCTCTGCCTCTGGATGGTCCAGTCAAAACTCTAAACGAGGAAAATAATGTAACAGGGTGTATAGGCATTTAAATAAGAGTTTAATAATAAGAAATAATTATATTATTCTAAATTGAAATTAAAATATATGACTATGACTGTGTCTACTTACTTGACCTCAACCGCAATAAGATTACAATAATTATTAGTATTGAATACAAAATAGCTAACTCTATCAGTACAATATATGAAACAATAGTAAACGTGGCGGTTAAAAACATTGCTATACAACATTGCCATTCGCATACGATGTAGTGTTCTTGCTCAAAGATTAAAATTTAAATATAAGTAAAAAATAATCAACATATATGTTTTTTTGTGGATAAAAGTATTAATACAAATAATGATCATACAATTTTCATTGACATGCTATGTTTATGTGTATTTCAACTACGCAAGTAATGTATATCTTTTATTGATTTTTAATCTGAAAGTATTGCCGATTTATATTTTAATATTTTATCTCCGAAAATAGGTGTGAATTATTTATTAAAGACTTATAAAGTGCAGTGTACATTGTGCAGTTTACCTTGATCTTTATGCCAGGTGTAGCGCAAAATACATAATGAATAAGATTAATATGTATTTATGCGTACCTACAAACATAATAACATGTCCATAAACAAATAAATGTTAACACGATGAGATAAAGATATACTTCAAAGGGTGACTGAGTGAGAGGTAAAAGAGACTTGTATGCTATAAGCGTAATGCCTTGTTGAGACATCTTATTCTTAACTTAATGATAAATAAGAGACGATAGAAATATAGTAATCTATTTATATCATTTGTGCAGATACCAATGATAGTGATCGTTGTATAGTAACAGAGCATATCACAGATGCCGCTAACCTCTTGAAATGTAAAGAATTTATTGAAGAAATTCATCGTAAAGTAAGCCCGAAGATTGTTGATTTTAAAATCCTACAAAATTAAAAATTATGAATGTATCAAAGACAAATTTTTCATGAAGAACGACTGTGACTTAACAGCATAAAAGTTGTTTTAATTGTAAAAGCTAGAAAGATATGTGTTTGACTCAAATCAAACTGTAATACAAATGGATCTGGTTAAATTTGGCCTGATATGATTTGACATAATCCCAAGCTTAACATATTTAAAGAAATGCAGCCAGACTTACGTTGTCATTATTCGCATCTGTCATGACAACGATGGCCATGTTAATGCTGACTCTCGTGAACATTGAGAAAAGCATCGCAAAGAACAGCAAAAGTACTTGAACGTGACGGATGCCCAGGTGGATGGATGACTCTGTAAAGCAAAATTGTCATTCTTAATGGCTCTGCTGAACAAAATATTTCTCATGTGAAGAAACTTAATAAATTCGTTACAATCAAAGAAATGGGTATACTATAGGATAAAACCATTTTAAATGCATAAAGCCAGATATTTTTGATGGTAATATAATTTATTAGTTATAGACGATTACGATTGTTTCGATCCCACTCTGTTTATTTTAGGTGCATTAAATATTTTTGGACTTGAAAGAGTACTGCTGAATATTGAAATGGATCGCATTTATTTCATGTATCAACCTTTTTTTGTGCGGAAATCCCCTCGGATAACTCCCCAGCCGGAGCCGGAAGGGGAGGCTATGTCGGACTCGAACCGACAAAAACCGCACGCCGACTGTGGGTCGTGGTGCTAGGCCGGATGTGACGAGGTTGTCTTCGACATATCCCTCGCACTCCGGCTGACCCATCATTTATCAACCAGTAATCTTTCTTAAATCTACAATTAATCGTATAGCCACAACCAATACCCAATCAAGGGATTCACTTAACAATCTAATAAGCCTAAAGGAAATAATTGCACACAGGAAAAGCAAACAAACCTTATAGTTTAATTTAGGTCAGTTGCTTCCAGATTTAACGTAGCAAGTGCATATTGTGAATTCAGATAAATTATAGGACTTATAGTAATGACAACATATATTGTTATGAAGAAATCCTATAAATATTTGATTCGTAATAAATATTTTTAATACAAATAAAAGTGATGAGGCCGTCAAGCTAAGTGCCACCACTGTTAACATGGTAAATGTTTACGATGGTGACCCTATTTCTGAGACTTTGCCTATAACTTAACATCAGGCGATGTGAAGATCAATTAACGTGTCCTTTACAAAAAATTAAATTTTATATAACGAAATTTTGAATGTATACACAAAAAAAAGTGATGCAGGAGATAAAATACTATCTTCTGTATCACTTATCTAGTTCTTGTAAGATATGCCGTAAGAACCTGCAAATACTCACTTGGTTTTAATAACTTATCATTATTTACAACAAGTCCCTCGTCCCCAATCATATTGTATTCTTTAAAACACAACACACATGTAGGGTTACTATTTGGGGCTGTTAGGCTTATATCACTTCAAATTACTTTTCAATTAAAACACAAATCGAAATAAGTTGACAATTTACTGCACTGTTGACGCAAGTATTCACGTTACTTGTCAATAAACTACTACACGTTTTGGCGCTAAATAAAACGCACCATTATCAGTGGTGGGAACGTTTTATAAGTAGTTAAAAAATATATTGTGTTGTTTGCTGTCGTTTAAAGATTTTTTCAACGGCATTGTCATCGTTTAATTTAAATTTGTGTTTATAGGTAATGTGCTATGTGTCATCTTTCATTTTATAAAAATCTGATTCGAGGTCTAATCCGATTGAATTTAAATCAGCAAATAATAATTTCATGCTAATTTCATCCTCTTAGGGATCTATAAAAAAAATATGTTCTCTTTTCAATAGCAAAAGATAACTAAAAATAACTTAAGCTAATGCAGAAAATGAATCCGGGACCTGCTGAAATTACATTTGTCAAACTTTGAAAAAGACCATTCCCGATCTTTCCAATTTTTATCATACATACACATTCTCCTACGGATAGAGAGTTTGTTCAAAAAATTAAATTAAAAAAAAAATACAGGACATTTCAATAACTTGTTTCTAAATGTTTTTTCATAAAGGATTGTTTATTTTTTTTTGGATGATCAACATGCCAGATTGCATTAAATGTGCAAGGGAACAACTGAAAAGCAAATTTACTGTCGTTACTTGTTGGCAAGTAGTTCTTGGAAGACAAATAAATTAATAAATGACATACGCATTTGACAGGCATATATAATGATTATGATGGCATAATCTCTGTGCTATTACATCCACTAGCATGTGAAAATATGTCATTATGTGTTTGATGAAGTTTAAATAATGGATACGTATGTACGAATATGTTACTTTGAGCGAAGTTTTTGGAGAGCAATGTTCTCAGACTAATTGATTAAATTTTATTACTTTTACTGTTATTTTGCCTTCATTTATTTTATGTTACTTCTTGCCAAATTTCATTATTGTTGTTCCACAGAAAATACCTTCTAATTCTTAATTACTTTTAAAATGTCAAGATATTAAATAATAATAATAATAATTGTTTTTACTTAGAAGTATTAATATATTATATATATATATATATAAGTATAATTATATTGTTGCTAATTTCTTAGAAGTTTATTACTACCATAATTTAAAAAAATTCTAGACCCAATATATCTACAGATTCCCAAGGGAAAGAATAACAAGACATTACGTCTTATTATTTAGAGTTCTATGGTCTTGACAGATAAATAGAAACAGTGATCTTTCCTCCTTAATTCAGATCTTTTTCTTTTAAGTGACGCATCTCTTAAGCGGGTACAAAATGTTCTCTTCACGTGACATAATAATATATAACTTATATTCAGGCAAGGCATAAATTAAATACGTGAAGTCGTAAAGTAGAATTTATTACTAGTTTTACAAAATAATTAAATATTACAGTTATCACTTCATATAACTTTTTCAGCCTTTTTCTCGATATCTGTAACAATGGAAAATCATTAAAGCTAAATTGTTAAGAGCTGTGATTTAGAAATTTTTGATGATTAGGTACAATTACCCTCATTAGTTTCTTCGGTTTCGTTCCAAGACTGCCGCTCACTCGTGGCAAATATAATAAAAAAGAGGTTGGTAGCAACATACACTGCAGAGGACACATAGAAAACTTGACGCCATTGCTTGGGGTCCCCCTGAAAAAATTGGTTTGGCATATTATTTTCAATAATTCACAACTGTTGAAGAAAATGTATTAGTAGGTAAACTAAACGTGCAATATATTAAATTGCCGCTATAAATCAAGCGTACAATGCACATGAATTGAGTGCCTAGGTCAGTCGAAGGCTCATTCGTACACGTCCATTTGGCAAAATATACTAGGTCGCAAAATGCCCCTTTCTCATAATGTTTCATAATGTCTCTTTGGCAAAATGTTCCTTTTCAATTATTTTTCATTACAGCTAGTGAAATATATATATTTACTGGCTTTTTAATAATTAGATTTTCTATTTTTGCTAACTATATATTATCATTATATTTTTTGTAGGGGCAAACAGAAATCTAAGATAAATTGCTTGTATTAGGAGTGGGTTCACGTCAGTAGTGTAATAGCCAGGATTCGAACCCGGGACCTCTCGATCGTAAGTTTGACTTCTTATCCACTAAGCTACCGACGCTTTATTGTTCAATATATATATATTGAACAATTCTACACATACCTAAGTGCAAAATATGTGCGTGAATGTTTAGCTTACGCTTACCTCATCTTGCAGAATAAGTCCAGCAATAAGAGGTGCTACGATGGACATGATGTTAGAGAAGAAGTTGGTGATGCCCATCATCGTGCCGGCGAAGTTCGGGGCCATGTCGATATGTACGAGCTGGTAAAATAAATGATCAGAATTATAATTATGTTAAAAGAAAAGAATATTAGAACCGAAGTTACCAATATTCCCTCTAACCTCTCCAACTAAGCTAAATTGCTTGTGCTAGGAGTGGGTTCACGTCGGTAGTGTAATGGCCAGAATCGAATCTGGGACCTCTCGATCGTAAGACCGCCTCCCTACCGACGCTACAAAATTATTAATAATTTTTACATGCTGATTACGTAATATTTATTTATTTTGTTGTAAATATTGGCACTTGCAGTATAAAAAGCAGCTGTACATCTATTAAACACAATCTGCTTTTAAACTAATCTCTTCAGATATCTGAGCCGATATTTAATGACTTCAAAAATATACAACCCCTTACCAAATATCCAGTGTAATGGCCAGCATTCAGTCCCACGACAACAGTCAGCAGAGTTACGGCTAGTGTGATGTTCCCCGCAGGCACGTATGCTAGACCTATTAATGCAAACGCTGGACCCCATAAACCTAGAGCGAACGAAAAAATATATTAGTTGATGTAAGTTAGACCCTTTCTACGTTTACTAGTGCCGACTAATCTTACTACCATGAAAAAAGTAGAGAAGGAAAATTTGGAAAGCGGACATAATGATGATTATCACTTTGCCTAAATATGTCCCAAGAATTCAAAATTTCCGAACATTTTCACCAATTGAAATTTAAAATTAATGGTATCATTCATATGGCTTATTGTGCAGAGCTCGAAGCTGCCAGAAAGTACTTTAAAGTAAGTTTAACCGTAGGAGGTATTCCCGTCCCAACTGAGCAGTCCGACTGGGGAAGTACCTCCTCCCTACAGAATACCGCGGTTATAATAACCTCGTGTTGTGTTGCCGGCGGTGAGTGGGGCAGCCAGGGCTCACTGAAGAGTTTTTGTGCTATCAGTGGGAAGACCAAAGGCTTGTCCTGCTCTGTCTTCTGCACTGATGGCACAGAAACTCTCTGTTCTTACAGGGTCGGCAACACGAGTGTGACTCCCCTGGTGTTACACACGTTCATAGGCAACGGTAACCACTTTCCATCTGGTGTGCTCTGTGCTTGTCTGCCACCTAAGAGGTATAAAAAAAAACATACCGATAGTGTTAGATATTTTCCTCGAAGCACTGAGGCTGGTCCAGTTCTTCTTGAGAGCGTAATCTGATATGTACCCGAAAGGGAAACTTAGCAGATACATTGACAAGTACGGGAGAGCAGACATCGCTCCGTTCTGTTTGTAGGTCAAAAAAAGGTATTTTCAATCAAAGTAGATCAACTTACTCGAAATAATCAGTCGGAATTTCTCTAAAAGTACGAGTATATCATAAGATTTAGGTACTGAAACTTTAAATTTTCTTTGTAACTTGGTGGCTTGAAAGCTTTTAAAGTAATGAAATACAAGCTCCTTGCAGCTTGTCCCTTATGAGCCACCTCAATATTGGTACAGTAATCATTACGAATATAAAAACTTGAGTAAAAAAAAATTGTGACGTACCGCCTTAATATCAACTTCTAGGATTTGTTTCATGTATGACGGCATTTCGGTCATCAACGTCCAAAGGCCCCAATTTTGTCCACAGTGGGCAATGATCAAAGCGTAGAACGGCAATGATGTCCACAGCGCTCTCCAAGGAGTTCTCAGTTTCTGAAAAGTCATTGATATTCTAATCTAATTCTAATTATCAACAAGTAAAACAATTCCTGAAAATCACTTCAATCTTGAGTTAACAAAAATTCGCTATTGTAACAACTTTAAATTGTCCAAAATAAAACTAGTTACCTTCTGCACACCAACTTGGCCTAACGAATTCTGGATATACAATTTTTCTTCTTCACTAATCATCTTGGAGATCTGAGGAGAATCAGCGCCAAGTATGACGTAAGCAACTGTCCATATGACTCCTAAGGCTCCGTTCACGTAGAAAATAGATGGCCACCCCCAGTAGTCGGCCAGGAACCCCGATATGACGAGTTGAAGAGCAGTACCCAGCTGAGCTCCTAAAATTTGGTTGAAGTTTAGAAAAGTGCGATTTTTGATGATCCTCTATGAACGTGGTATGAAAAAATAAAACATAGGTCAGACATAAAAATCTATTTCTATTGGTAGAAAGCTGACAGCATAAAGTGTAAATAATGTACCTACCTGAATAAATGAATGTGCCTAAACGACTCTTTTCCTCCTTGGGAATCCATTTGCCTATAAGGTTGTGAATGGAAGGAAACAAAAAGCCTTGAGTTAGCCCTTGAAGGACCCGGCAGGCGCAGACGGCTTGCCAGCCTACCTGTAAACAAAATCCAGGTTAATAACATCTTGACTAAATTCACACCAAAGTACCACTCGCACCAATTGGGTGCCATTACCACTTGCAGCGATTTCTACTGGGTAACCTCGGAATGGAATGATTTTGGAACTTTGTATTTTGTATTAACTCTGGTTGTACTGACAAAAAGGCAGCTCGGATGAACCTGACAGTAGAGAAACTCGAGAAGATGACAGACTGATTTTCAGCCTACCCCGGTGAGGAAAATTGCATTTCATATCAAAAAGAAATGTATTCAACCAAAAGTTACAGTGCAAATGTATAAGGTAAATGTACTGCAGCTTATAATTTAATTAAAGAATGTAAACTAAGTTCAACTGCAATAAAAAAAAACTTACTTATCGAGGATATTCGTCGATAGTAAGATATAACATTATTACATGATAGCAGATGAATCTTACGTCATAGATTTCTGTTACTAGCCTTAAAAGATTTTACACTTACATAATGTGCAGCTAATGGAATCAACAATGAAATAGCAGCATTAGCAGCGACGACTATGGTGACGAGGATACTGCCTCCAAACCTGGCAGCCATCTCTCCAGCGGGGATCTGAAGGACAACGTATCCCCAGAAGAATGAAGAGAGGATCACGCTCTGCCTCTGCATGTTCCAGTCGAAAGACTACACGAAAAAAACATGATGTGTGAAAAATGTATATTACTTACAGAATGTGTAAAAGTTACTATTGTGATGTGTTATATACATACAAATAATGACGTGGGGGTAGAGTGCAAAGTTGATCTATCTCTAATCTAATCTAATTAATAGATCAGGGTAGAAACCTAGGATAGATCAGGAACCTTTTGGGAGATAACGAGAATACAATTCGTCTATTAGAAGTTACAGTCAATGCAATATAATAACGCCTTTGGTTGTGCTTTGGTCTTTAGACATGAGCACAAAAAAATGTAATCCACAGGTTCTAGAACTTTATCTGCTTTTATGTTTTCTTATTTCTGTGACTTTGCCTTTAGTCCATCGACAGGCGAGGTGAAATTATATTGACATGAATATTTAATAAAATAGCATGGAATTAGTGTTTAACGAGAAAATTTAACTTCTTCCTACAAAAAAAGGAAATTCAGAAGAAATAGGCAATAAAACAGAAATCAATAAGACTAACGTTCTGCACAAGTAAATTAAAGACAGGCGATAGAAACAAGACTACTGTAAGTTGAAAATTAGTCTATTTTGAACTTTGCTTACGAATCAGTAGTATACTAAATCTAATACACTATCTATGCAATCTAAACTGTATCAAACCGGTTACTTATCCCATGCATTTTTTTATCTGATATTGAGAAAAATCATCATGAAATTACTCTGGACAGTTTGTCAATAGATAATTGATAAGATATTATCATAAAGACTTCTGAATGTAAGGTGAGATTACCAATGATAGATCGTAGATAACCAATGACCATTCTCACATTACTTTTATTATTCACGTTTCAAACAGTAATAAACGGTCACCATCAATATTCGACAATAAACACTATTATTAATAGGGTGCGCAGCACGAGAAAAAAACTATTTAGAAATAGTTTTTTATTTGACCTTGCTTTACACAACATATTGCCGCTCCCAATAACATACCTAAAGTTTAAATGTAGATCGCATCTCCCAATAAATAGCCAAGTTTGAAGTATGTTATCTAAATAATAATTGTGATCACCGTATGTTCAACCATCTTGAATTGTTGTTGTTTCTTAATGTATGATTTCATTGTGTTAATAAATAAATTTTATTATTTATTATTCTCTTTATTCAATTATAAAACTTATCAATTACATTTTTAAATATATCGTAAAAAAAAATACAAAATATATTTAAAAATATAAAAAATAGTATCCCACCGGCATCGAGTACAGGGACCAAGCTACCGGTGGTTAGGGCTCCAGAGAAAGGAACTTCCTCACGATGCGCGCCGTATCAAGGAGTACTGCCTTCTGCATCTGGCCCTTGACCCAACCATCCAACCCGAGCCTCTTCAGATGTTGGTCGAGGCTCTTTGCTATCAGTCCGTTGACTGATACGACTATCGGTACAATGATTGCTGAGTCAACATTCCACATGTCGACAACCTCGTGGGCCAAGTCCAAGTATTTAACTTGTTTATCTTTCTCAGCCTTCACGAGATTCTCGTCATGAGGAATGGTGATATCAACAATCAATGCTCGGCGTTCGGATCGGTCTATCACCACAATGTCAGGCTTGTTAGCTACAACAGTCCTATCAGTGATGATAGATCGATCCCAGTACAATGTGATATGGGTATTTTCTAGAACTGGCTCAGGAACATACCTATAGTACGGCACCTCAAATTCCACAAGGTTGTATTTCAGAGCAAGTCGCTGATGGATTATCCTGGCTACTTGATTATGTCTGTGCAAGTACTCGCCGTTAGCAAGACGAGAACAACCGGAAGTAATATGCCTGAGGGATTCACCAGGTTGGTGACACGCTCGACAAATGTCAATTGTGCCATCCCTCATTATATACTTCCGGTAGTTATTCGTCTTAATAACTTCGTCTGCAATTGCACAGACAATTATTAATTATTATTAATTATTTATTATTATTATTATTATCTGTGACTGCTGTCCTAATACAAATCACCATCTGTTTCGTGGGACACGCCTCACAATCGATAGCCAGTGGGATTACAGATCAATGGTAGACATATTGGGACTCTAAAATCAGATATTGATGACGTTTTCGATTTTTAGTATCCCAAAAATGATAGTAGATACGATAATGAGAACGGCCGAGATCCGGTTCTTAGCATTCCATGGATTCACCGTGCGGTCGCCGGATCCATGGCGTGGCACAGAGAGGAACACTGTGACGGCGCCTGGGACTTGCGACCCGTGTAGGTTTAGGGTGGCCACCTTGTGATGCATCAGCGCTCACCTCCACCGTCAGTCGTGTTCTCCCCTCTACCTATCCAAATTTGATAAGATCCTATCAATGCCGTTTTAGATATTCGTTTGAGTAAAGAGCTTACTGAAGCTCTAGGCAATCTGAGCTTGCTCCTACTTCTACGGCGTAGAGTTTAACCATATAGCCATTTTTGGCTAACTCGTTGGTCAAGTCAAAGTATTTGTTTTTTTTTATAGCGTGGTCTTTAGGTATGTTAGTTTCCCACGGTACTGTGAGTTCTACTAGTACTGCACGCTTTTGCTGTTTCGAAAATAGAAATATATCGGGTCAGGATAACGAGGCACAAACATCCTCCGGTATTTTGTAGTGTTCCTCATACGAATCTGCGAGTAATGTCCAATCAGCGGCTGCTACTATATATACAAACGTTTTGAACGAATGGGTCTCGATTAAGTAGACGATATAAGCATTGTCTCTCACTGTAATAGCAATTCAAGACGACATTTTTTTTACCGTGAGGGAAAATCCTTCATGGATGTTATGCCGGACTCCTAACGACTAAAAACGCTCACGGTAACGCCCAACAGCCTAGGGTTGGGAGCCCCGAGTAAGCCCTCAGAAAGATGTCCCGGGACTCCCATCAGACCTACGGCTGCAATTGCGGCCTCGCCCTGGGGGGTGGTTCGGGTGCTATCCCACGTCTATTGGGTTTCGGGTGTCATCCCGCTTCTTAGGGGGAGCGTGCGTGAATTCCTCACGCCAAGCTACCGTCATGGGCCCGCTTCTGTAAAGACGGTGAGTTCAGGCCCCCGGTCATGTAGGCCGATGGTCTTCGGCAAAGACACGTCGGCGGCGCCCAAGCCGCTGACTGCAGACTCGGGTGAGAGAGTTCTCTCTCACTCCCGCCCCGCCGCCTCTTTCACGAGCATGACCTACTCACAGAAAGAGGCGGTGTAGTCCCACTTACTCCCGCTGGAGACTACGGCTCGCACCATGGTCTCGAGCGAGAGAGTGTCTACGCCTAAACCCGAAACAAGAATCTGGCGCTGTTGCGCCTAGGCCGTGCATTCCACCAGCGGCGTGTGGAACGCAGTGTCATAGCTGCGGTCCCCGCAGTGCTGACACTCGGCCGTGGTTTCTCGGTGTCGTCGCCACAGATACTTACCGAAGCTACCGTGCCCGGTAAGTATCTGTGACAAAAGACGACATAATGCTGTTTTTTTGTCCAAAAGTAACCAGGAATGCCGTGAAAAAATATTCATGGAATACATTGAATTATATAATATTGATAATATTGTCCTCCGTTACGTGACATCTGAAAACAACTAAATATTGGTGTCAATATACCCCTAATCTACCAAAGCTATTTAAACAGGTGCGTGTGTATATAATTTTTATTTCTATTTTTTAACTTCATCGTAAAATATCACAAACAAACTAGCAAATGAGGTTTATTATACATATGCAAATCAACCATAGCGTGTTACAAATTAAAATAGATACCGGCTATTGTATCCAAAATTTAAACATGATAATTTAGAAAATGAAACAAAGCATTGTATGAAAGGTATAACTATTTTAGTACACTAAAATACAAATAACAATCATTTGTTTGGTCAAGCACGTGCGACAGTAAAGTATAATATGTTGTGAGTAAAAAAGGATGGAGCTATTTAGGATGTATAGTTTCATCTCACTTTCACGTTTGGAGCACGTGATGAAGCTATAGGTACGACTATTTTGGCACGTTATAAAGTCGACCAACTGATATAAGCATAGTCATTAAAAATCCATTACAAATCTCCATTACACATTTCAGTCTGCCTCAGATTACTATTGAATAGCAAGCTTTGCACCTTTGCATTAATCTGCTGATTGTACAAGCACGATGGTGTTGATGTGAAAGAAAATAGCGAGTACCTGCTTTTATTTACAAACATAATAGCAGCAAAGTTTTTAGTTATTCAAATATTTAACCAGAGAACCAGCCTTACTGATCAGAATTTAGGTTTCAAGGACTGTACAGATACTCACGTTATCATCATTGATATCGGTCATAGCAACGATGGCCATGCTCATGTTGACTCTCATGCTGTACGCGAAGAGCATCGCTAAGAACAGTAACGCCACTTGAACATGGCGGATGCCTAAAAGTGACTCTGGAATAGAAAGGATATCATTAGTCTATTTGGTCTTAGAAGCAATTTTGCACCAATTACGGGTCCTTTAAGCGGGGCGTGAAAAACTATCTGATGAGACCGTCGAGTTGTATGCCACCATAGTTGGTGGTTTATTGTGGTGACTCTCTTCTTTCTTAAGACATTACATTCATCTTGCCACCATCATGTTGTGTCACTACTGATCATCTATATCAGCTATATTCTCGGCCTATTTTACTATTGGAGTTTTCCCATATTTTGGTGCTGTTGCAGGAATCATGGACTCTGAGAAAATGAAATACGAAGGGGTAGTTAACGGTGACAAAGTCTTTGGAGTAAAAATATTGAAAACTCCAAGCAACATGATAAATATCCTGATATCTCTAATAGTAATTTTATATGGGTAAGAATTTAAATTTGATTAATGTGAGTGAATATTGATTTAATATCTCTTTCATTTGCTTAATTAGAAATGATTGCCTAAACCACTATAAACGACATCAATTATTTCGTAAATTGAACAAATATTCGTAATAAATATAGCTACAATGATCATGATAAATTAAGATAAAATAATCATTATAATAAACGTGAAAAATATAAAAAAATAGTTTAACACCATAATTTATATCATAAATTACAAAAATATAATAATTAAAAAAGTTTGCGGTAGCCTAGTGGTATGGGTAATGGACTGCTGACACGAGGTCTCGGGTTCCATCCCAGGTTTACCATGGCACACACCAATGACTTTTCGATGCTTTTCGAAGTTATGTGTGTATTTATCGCAGGTTTATAAGTGCCCGGTTAATGGCAATAGGCTCGCCACCTATTACATTGGGACCCAAACATAAACTGGCGAAATGTCGGTGCTAGCACCTCTGCCTACCCCTTCGGGGAATACAGGCGTGAGTTTATGTTATGTAATTACAATGTGTATTTGAAAAAGCCATAACTGTGAGTATTATCGTAAGTAAGTCGTTAAAATCACATTTCAGTTCTGCAACTAATAATATTGTTTACTAGTACAATGTCATAATCTTTACATTTTACTGACTGGCTCTTTACATAACTTGCCGCTTATTAGAGTTAATATTTTAATGGCATTATTGTTTCAACCACCTTTCTAAAGGAGAATGGACAAAATACCTCCACGACAGCTTTATTTACAGAGATGTTACTACTACTACTATAATGTATTATTTTCTTACATTATTTACTATTATTATGTAAATTAATAGTATTCTTCTTTTGATATTTATGATATGAAACTAGTATATAATATTTTTTTGTAAATTGTCTTATCCAACTATTAGTGACGGAGTCATGACTCCCACAATGAATACCCTTGGGGGAAAAAGTTGTTGCTAGCAGCTGTCCTAGATAGGAGATACAATCCGACAAAATTCACATTAGGTGGTATTACATATTATTATGTTCAAAAAATGACACGGTTAGATTCACTTGGAATTGGCAGGCTTGCAAGTAAGGCTTGAGAAAAACAAATGAAAGGCTTCTTTGCCTACCCTGACAAAAATTGAATAATTTATTTATACAGTTTAGTTTCTGATGAGCTCTTCCAATTAGTCCCACCCTCTTCCTTCCTTCACAGGACGACACGTGCAGGGTTAAGATGCCATCCGTATACGGTGCAGAGTATACCTGCTAGAACCAAGCGTTTCAGTGACTCATTCCTATGTCGCACCCCTAAGACCTGGATCTCCCTGCCAGCTCAAATGTTTCCTTCTTCCTACAGTCCCTGGTACTTTAAGCGGGGCGTGAATCTGGTGAGGCCGTTAAGCTGAGTCTCTTTCCGAGACTTTGCCTGTAGCTTACCATCAGGCGAGGTGAAAAAAAAACTAACTTCCAGGTATTTAAACTCGATAAGTCACTGCAGAATATAACATAACAAGAATGAGGCTGAGATCAATACAATGTCATAACAATTGAATACTTACTAGATTTTAACGATTTTGGATCGTCTATACCATCTTCAGACATTTTGTACAAGTTATCCCCCAACACACATATGTACACAAAATATTATGATTACAATCCCTTTTTTGAAAACAAATTACACTTGTAATACACGTCTTAAATCTTAAAAATAAATCAATAATGTCTCACTGTGGACGCGTGTGTTGTACGCCAGTTGTCCATAAACTCTTACATTATTCTGATACCTCACGACATACTATCAGTAATAGAATGGATAAGTGTCTAACAAAAAATATTATGTTGTTTGTTAGGTGTGAAATTATTCTTTGGAAACCTATTAATAGTGGTAACATTGATGTTGCCGGTCAATTTGATTTTCAAACGGCTTTATTTAGTTTAGCCTGCAATTTAGTCATTAAAATTTTCCCCCTTTTCTGCTGACAGATTCATCTGTTATTTCGTTGTAATTTCAATCAATAAACCATTTTGTTTTCAACTTTTTGATTTATTTTTTGATCGAATATATAATACTAACTTTTGCCCGCGGCTCCGCCCGCGTGGACGTCGGTTATCGCGACCAAACATAGCCTATGTCTTTTCTCATGGTCTAATCTACCCCTATACCAAATTCCATCAAAATCGGTTCAGTAGTTGAGGCGTGAAAGCGTAACATACAGACAGACAGACAGGCAGACAGACAGACAGACAGACAGAGTTACTTTCGCATTTATAATATTAGTAAGGACTAGTAAGGATAATGTCCCTTCTATTTTTATCCGTCTTTAAAATAGATTAAATAGATGAGAAATTTGAATCACATCGGGCGTGTCTCGGTAGCCGAGTTTGTCAAGACATTCTCACTGTAAGAAAGATCGCGGGTTCGCGTCCCGCCCGAGAAGTTACATTTTTCTCTATGTATTCCATTTGTATAGTTAGCATACTTAATGCTGAAAAATCCACTCAAAGTATTTTTTGATGACAGTAATTCGATTCAATTCGTGGTTACCATCATGTGAATAATAAGCTTTACCTCTTCAACACCTTCCCAGGAAAAATGCCTTTTGACCTTCAACCCAACTAAAGCGTGTAGGATTGGTTCATATTCACATTGATTGAACAATAATCGATATTAGGGTCACTTTCATGTAACTGACTTTGGGAGTAATTATCATGAAGTGCTTACCCCTTAGGCATGAGGGTCTTATGTGATCCTACAAACAGCAGTGTAGAATCACTCAGGATGCTGGGTGCAATCTGAACTCCCTGTAGTCACGTAGTCATGGGTAAAGCCAGTGGGTGTAGGGGTCGTGCGCCATCTATGTCGCCATCGACAGCCTCTGTGGCGTGGCGGTAGTGAATGCGGTCGCTACGCAGGAGGCGCGGGTTCGGTCCCTGCTCAGTGCAAATATTTGCATTGCTCTGGGTGTTTTTCTGTGTATAACATGTATGTATTACAAAAAAAGTATCTAAGTATGTTTATCCGCATTATAGATTCCATAACACGAGCTAGTTAAGCTAGTCTAGCCATGGGCGTAGAGAGCGTTTTGTGGAATGTTGTGTAATATTTATTTATTTATATCAAGACGCTCATTTTATTCCAATATTTTGTTGATATAATATTAATGTCTTCCATTCAAACTATTTTGAACCTTAGTGATCCATGCTTCTGCATCCAACCGTTATCAATAATCGAATTTAATCTGATATCATGATAGTGTCAACAAAAATAAATAGGTACTCATGGCTAGGTAATTGATAAGAAAAGTTGCCCTCGAGAGAGAAATTTACATTGAAATTATGTCGTAAAAGGCTAGATTGTTTTTAAATCGTTAATAAAATTCACTGCAGGCAAATTTGTAGAATCAAATTATTTTTCGTTGTATCTATGATGTAGTCATGAAAGGAGAAAATAAATAAAAATATTTTTTTGTTTAAAATTTAGATGAACAATTATAAAATGATACCGATTTGATTGCTTCAAATTCTTTATACTGAATAAAAAAAATCCTAGTAGATTAATTAAATTTCTTGGTACTAAAGTAAAACAGTTTCCTCAGATGTTAGCTTATAATATTTATGAAATGTGTAAGTTGATGAAAGCAGTCCTTGGAAGTCAATTCAAAATGTTCCCACAATGTTGACTGGTAAATAAAATAACTTCTTTTGTGTAAATTACAAAAAATAATATATATTATATTTTTGTATATTTATTATATTTAAAAATAGTTTAACATTAAAATATATTCTATACTAGTTTTTCTGCATGCTTTTTAGGCGCAGTATCTGAAAAAATAAATTTAAAAAAGTAAATATCACTAATAATATTCAGCTTTCTTGAAGAACCCATGTTAAAGAATACTTTAATCACAGTCTATATGCACAGAGTCTAAAAATAATATTTATTAAATCTTTGGGTACAGCTCTGTATCAAATGAATCAAATAATTTTATTGAAATCGTATATAATAGCCCCCATATATTTAGTATCGTATTTTTTCAGCTGGACCACAAAAAAACATAGCTAGACACAAGGAGGTACATCGATATAATATTGTTACTAAAAGAGGGGCCAATGCATTTTGACTCTATAGCTCGTGCGCATTAACATGGCACCTGCATCGAAAACACCCTCCTCCCGCTTCCCCGCGCGCGACCCCGCTCTCGCCGTGCGAGGCTAGTAGCGTCAACATACACCCCTCCCGCTCACCCGCGCAAAGCCCCGAGCCAGGTGCCATGTTAATACGCACGAGTTGTACATATCTATGGTCGTCGTGACGCAACACGCATAAAATTTCAAATTGTGCATGCTCAAATTTTTTATCATTCTAAGCTTTGCATGAGATTAGATAAAGAAGTGCATTAAACTGTACATCATTTGGTCTAAGAACACTCGTGTGATACCATAAAAAAACTCACATGCGGGTAGTTTTTTTAACTCACACTCGTATTTTAAGAACCCTACAGTTTCATAAACTACTATTTTAACACACCTGTTACACTGTCGTCTGGAGGTTCATTCCATGCCTGTTTAACACTGGTCCCAAATATAAGGAACTGCGTGTTTCCAATAAAGTATATTGCTGATGCTATGTAGAAGACCTTGCGCCATTCACTAGCATTCGTCTAGAAGAAGAAATATCTTTTCAATATACTTTACTAAAAGTAGTTTAGTAGTTGAAATTAATAAAAAATTTAGTGTGACATTAAATTAATCGTTTACAAATATACTAACCTCATCTCTAAGAATGACTCCTGCTGCTAACGGTGCGATGATCGATATGATATTGGCAAACATGTTGGTGATGCCCATCAGCGTACCAGCGAAGTTTGGAGATAAATCCAAGTGCACGAGCTGTGTGAGGCAAAAACAAAGATAAAATATAATTTTATTTATATAAATTTTTCCTAAAATGATTACTATAATTCTTTCTTGCCCTTAACGGTTTTATTTCTTAGGAATATAATTTGGTATTCAATATTCCTATGAATGGAAAATTTTTACAATACAGTGAGCATCAGAAAGATGTTGTCGAACAGACTGCTCAAAATTATTTTAATTACGTTTTTTGACCCCCTTCCAGTTGACCGATTGTTCTGATATTAGGTACACACCTTTAACTTGGACAATAATACCCTGCAAATCAATAAAACAGTTTGATTTGCTCTCAGTACGAGAGTTTTAAGATTATTTTGGGACTTCATCGTCAAGATATTTATGACGCTGACTGTACAAAGAAACTAAACTTTAACCCACAGAAGGCAGTCAGTAATTTACAAATCTTGTCCCTGAGAGTGGAGCTACTGAACGAACATACTCCTTAGGGGTTACAAAGAGAGATACGAAGGTGACCCAGGCGTCGGAGATCGCAGAATGAGCTTTCATCCTCCATGAGGCCCAAAGAGGTTTCCATTAATCGAAAAAAGCTGATGTCGAATTTGTAAAATATATACCATCAATCCGGTAGACCGTCCCACGTTGAGGCCCACCACGACAGTGATGAGTAACACTCCCATCGTGACGTTGCCCGGAGGCGCAAAGCACAGCGCTATCAGGGCAATGGCTGGACCGTACAGACCTGTGAAACGTAATTACTTTATTTGCAACTTTGTATTTTAGAATTTACTAGCGTATGCCCGCAGCTCTGTCTACGTGGATGTCGGTTATCGCGACCAAAATATAATCTATGTCCTTTCTCAAAGTCTAGTTTACCACTATACCAAATTTCATCTAAATCGGTTCAGTGGTATAAGCGTGAAAGCGTAACATATAGACAGAGCTTTTTTCGCATTTATATAAAAACAGAATATGACAAGGTGTTTTGCAACAACTAGCAGCTGTAAAAAAAACAGTAATTTATCTGACTAGAGGGCGTTACATTACCCATATAAACTGTATTGTAGTTTCCACTTTCAGACTTGTTTGTGCATATCGGAGCTGGATAGCCCAATATCACTTCTGTTTGCTGCGAATATCATTGGTAACTTCGTTATTCCAAAAAAAAAACGTTGAGCTCGTTCTCCAGTTGCCCTCCAGTAGTGTAAGGAATAATTAGTGCGTAGTTAGACTCACACTGATCGATTGTTTTGAAGATGACCGAAGCATTAACACTTTACAATCTAATTAGCTAAACATAAAACAGTACAGTAATGCTTACCAATGGAGTTCGATAGTTTTCTAGTCACTGTCACGCTAAGAATCTTCTTATTGATAATGTAGTCAGAGAAATAGCCAAACGGAAAGCTCAAGATGTACACCGTAAGATATGGCAAGGCTGACATAACGCCATTCTGTACAAAAGATTTTTTTTTAAAATTTGTTACAGAGAATGGATAAATCTCTAGTTAGTTGCGGGTCGAAGTTTCGGTATTATACCGAAATCGGATCCGAGGACGCTACGGCCACGGGACACTAAACTTCATTTAGAAATACATCAGGAAAACTGAAGCGCTCAAGTGGGATTTGAACCTTTCCCTTACAGGGGGAATGCTCTTCCAACTGAGCTTTTAAGACAAACTTGAATCACTTCAAATTTCCCTTCTCTTTATATCCGTCGTTAAGGGCGACGGCGACGATGGAGCCATCTTCCAACTTTCTTACGAACTATTGGAACCAATAATGATTTTTCAACCATTCTTAAACATTGATTTTTGATTTCTCCCGAGGTATTTCGAATTTAAAAATGAGCATATTGTTGGTAAGTCAATGCTATAAAAATTTCACGGGACATTTCAGTTTATTTTAACATTTCTACATTACATCTAAAAGGGAAATTTCCAGTAGGAAATGACTTATTGGTACCTACATAGCTTGGCATGGCTGTATTTCGTGTGGACCCAAAGATACGACTCATAGCAAACCTCCTATTCCTTTTAAAATATCTCACAAAAACACATCTCCCGACACTATCACGGTTATCATTTAATTTTGTGTTTGAATTTTCTCGTTAGCATCAGCATATTAGAGTCAGAGTATTTAATAATACTGTGGCAACTAATAGTGAAGTGTACCTAAATAAAATTCGCATTTATTTGAATTTATCTGGTGTAAACTTACCGCCTTAATATTGACGTTAAGCATTTGGTTCATATAAGAAGGTGTTTCGGTCATAAGCGTCCAGTAGCCCCAGTTCTGAGCGCAGTGCACGACAATTAGCGATATAAAAGGTACCGATGTCCATATCGCTTTCCAAGGAGTTCGCAATTTCTGTAACAGAAAAGTATATGACAACGACAGCACTTTTAATGAAAAAGGAAATTCAAGTTGGGTTATGATGTGGAAAACAATGATGACGGTAATTGACTTACGATTTTATTTCATAATGCTAATTTTATCCATACTAATATTATAAATGCGCAAGTAACTCTGTGTCTGTATGTTATGCTTTCATGCCTAGACCACTGAACCGAGTTTGATGAAATTTGGTATAGGGGTAGATTAAACCATGAGAAAGGACATAGGCTATGTTTGGTCGCGATAACCGACATCCACGTGTGTGGAGCCGCGGGCAAAAGCTAGTTTATGTATAGGTAATTGATCCATTTCAAGGATAACACGTTTGGTAGTCGACTATAGCCTCTCATTTTATTACTGGCATATCCCTCAAACAACAGCTAACTTAAGGGCATCGAGATGGGTCCCTCAAGTGTGGGATACCGATGACCCCATCTTGCCCTGGATAGGGGGAAGCGCATATTGCGCTACCGCCCTGGCCTGCTTCTGCTAGGGTAACTGGTGGCTTCAACTGCCATCACCAGGCTCGCGCTTATGCAGGACGGAGGTCAACGAGTGACCTCCACCGCCCAAATCACTTCCGCGCTCTCTTCATGTTTTTTTTTAAATTGTGGCTATGTGGTTAAACTCTACGCCGTAAAAGTAGGAGCAAGGGGAATTCCAGCTAAATCCCTGTAAAACTTATTTAAAGACCTCGGATTGCCAAAAGCTTCAGTAAGCTCTTTACTTAAACGAATATCTAAAACGGCGTTGATAGGATCTTACCAAATTTGGATAGGTAGAGGTGGGAACACGACTGACGGTGGAGGTGAGTGCTGATGCATCACAAGGTGGCCATCCTAAACCTACACCTGGGTCGCAAGTCCCAGGCGCCGTCACAGTGTTCCTCTCTGTACCACGCCATGGACCCGGCGACCGCACGGTGAATCCATGGAATGCTAAGAACCGGATCTCTAGTTTACTAATCTATACTCAAATATACTATGTACCAGCCATACCTTCGGTTTACCAATCTGCCCCAAAGAATGTTCTATATACAATCGTTCTTGGTCACTGATGAACCTCGACGTCTGTGGGCTATCTGCTCCAACCACTATGTATACTATGACAAATATAATGCTAGTTATTCCATTCACGTAAAATATAGCTGGCCAGCCCCAAGCGTCTGCTATAAAACCTGACATCAACATTTGAAGAGCAGTTCCGAGTGGAGATCCTGAAAAGAAAACCACAATAATAGTGCTTAACAACCGTACAATTTATTCTCAGTGAGATCAAAAAATGGTCCAATATGTTCGATATAGATTCTAAGACAAAAATTTTTTATACGGCTAGTTACGCTTTAAGAATTAAATGTAGCAGCTCACAATGCAGAATGTTACTAGGTGTGCAAAATTACAGTTTAGATTTAATATATATCACATTGAAGGATACAACTGCTGAGGAAGTCGTCAATAGAATACTTTGTACGGCGGGCGGCTGTACACGTCGTATTTTTAGGCATAATTATTTTATTTTGAACCTTATTCTAATACAAATACGAGTACCACGTTTAAAAAAATATTAAGTATCACATTGTTATCGTTTTTTTTTCGTCAAAATACGTCCACGGACGTCGCATTTGTTCGCGTCAGTCGGGTGTTGTCACCACACGGGAACCACGCGTTTTCACCGGCTGATACCTACAAGAGTACGAATCTGAACGGTTAAGGACGTCCTCTTTATCAAAAGCAAGCATCTTGATCATTTACAAGGTAACAGGACGTCCAGTGCCGTATAATTTTTTTGTATGGAAGTTGACTGCGTCATATCACTATCTATCGATGGGAGCCAAGTGTCCTTCAAGTGTATTCAAAAATACCAAGTAGCTATGATTTTATAGGCAATCTAAGTTCTGAAAAATATTGAGTCTCGGGCCGGCTCAAGCTAGATGCGTGTGACGTAATTTTATGTAGCCCAGTCACTTTAGTTGGCGATGCCTCCTGGACGACGGCGGCTGGAGCGGGCGGCGCGGGCGACGACACCCGCGTCTTTATCAAAGTCGTACATTTGTGTGAAGCTGTTCTCGATGACAGCGGTGCGGGCGGCGCGGCGTGGCGAAGGACACCGCGCATACCGCCCGCACCGGCCGCTCCGCCCGCTCCGCCCGCCGTCGTCCAGGACGCGGCCTTACGGTTCACCAGAAATCTCAGGAGATTTCAAAAATTCTTTTTGTTTTTTCGAGAAAGGTTATGGGCAAAAAACGTGAAAATGAGGAATATATCCTTTCATTTTTTATTTTCAACACAAAATATAAGAAACGGGCTAGGATATCAAAATTAGTGCACATTCTCCATTATTATAAGTTAAGAAGTTACCTGTTACAACTAATGGTTAAACAATTATTATGATGTTTGATGAGGAACATCGAATTTAATATTGGTCAATACAGTAGGTATATAATAGATAGATAGATACAATAGATAATATTGTTAAAATGCAAATTTTTTCTTGAAAAAATCAAATAATATCTACAAAAAAGGATATGCTTGTAGGCATAAGCGTTACTTTAATTTCTGAATTTCCTTTTACAAACCATTGTTCTCTATGTTATATTGATATTTTTAAGTAAATATAATAATGGTAATCAACTCAATAATTATGCGTATCATTCATATAATTCATACAGTTAATTAAGTCTAAAACATAACAAAGTTACCAGAGTTAATGACGGCTCCTATGCGGCTTTTTTCTTCAATCGGTGCCCATTTTCCCGTTAAAGTGTATATCGATGGCATTAGAAATCCCTGTGATAATCCCGATATGACGCGACAAGCACATACTAATTGCCAACCACCCTGTCAAAAAAGAACAGTGTGAGGATATACTTTAAATGTTTTATTTCATTTATACATTAATGTATTTATCGTTGCATTCAAAGTTTTCATCTTGGAGTTTATTTATTTATTTAGTTATTTATTTGGGACAAAAAACAATTACATGATAAAGTCTTATGCAAAAAAATTTACGAACATATACAAATTGTCCATCATGTAACCAACACAATTGTCCACGAATTGACCATAGAGATTTACACAGACTATTTTTTGTTTACACTGTTTAGCATTGGTTGCTATAAAAAATACGAGAAACATTTTTACATACCTACTACTGAACTGAAAGGCTGAAGGGAAACTTAAAGTATAGATCAAAAGTAGTTGAACAAATCATACAAGTCAAAAAAAAAAAAAATATTCAGAGTTCAGAGTTCACTTATTCTTTCAAGTGTATGTTATTTGACTTTCTTGGGAGCGACTCTGCCGTTTGCACTCTCAACTTTGAGAGGAAAATCTGCGCCAGTACTGCCTTATAGTTGAGGTTAGTTCGTCCCCGTAGGTCTTAGTAGAACCCCGAACATCCCTTTTGTAATTTTAGGTAAACGCATATGAAGCCTTTATACTCTTCAGAATATTATTTTAAATGTGATCCATAAAAAAGCACATAGAAGTAATTGTAAATCAATATAGATCAATCCACTAGGTTTTATACAACTTACGTAATAAGCTCCAAATGGTGTCAAAACAGACATGGCAGCATTTATAGACATCGCGAGAATTATCAGTATTTTGCCACCGAATCTCACAGATAGCTCCCCCGCTGGAATCTGAAGTACGATGTACCCCCAAAAGAACGAAGACAATATCACGCTTTGAGTCTGCATGTTCCAATCGAACGACTGTAATTTTAAAAGTCGAAATAAGCCTTTGTTAATGTAGTAAGATGAAATCGGTCAGGCTGAAAAATAAAATACTTTGGCAAAGTACAAGAGTGTTATTCAATTTGTGTAGCAAGTTCCATTAAGTGCCATCGATCAAAAGTATTAACAGTTTGAAATAAGCAGCTTTCAAAGCAATTCCACTTATAGAATACTAGCTGTTGTCCATGGTTTGGCCATCGTGGATGTCGGTTATCGAGACCAAACTTAGTGTATGCCCATTTCCAAGTACTAATCTACCCCTATTTCAAATATAATGAAAATCAAGTTCAGTAGTTTAGGCGGGTCATTCATCAACTCGCGGGCAATAAACTTGCGGGAAACCGCGGGTTGGCATTATTGAATTTTATTTTATTTTGCTGTCGTCAACTCGCGTGAATATTAAAGTACAGTCAGAAAAATGGATCGACACCAAAAATTTAATATAAAACCAACTTTTTGCGCATTTATACACCCGCATTGCTTAAAGTTAAAGTAACTGTTTACTTTTTTATATTAATTTATCTTAGATTTTGATATAGACGTGCAAAATGAGGTGAGGGGGAGACGGCCAATGGTGCATAAAACATGCTATTTGTTATGGTTATGACAACGATGTCATATGAATGAAACGTCGTAGGAATATCGTCTTTTTCTTGTGGTGATTAAATTTTATTGTCGGATAAGACAAAGTAAATTTTAAGCTAATGAAAAATAAGCTTAAATATTGATAAGACCAAAATAGGATAAAACTAGGGGTAAAAAGTAATAGTGCAGTTAATTTTTTATACATTTAAGATTTCATCTAGTAAAAATGTGGAGGTTTTTTGTGTTTTTATGTATTGTGGAGATAAGTTTATATTTTTTATATCACAGTGGCAGACAAGCGCAAGGCCTTTTTTTATTGTGCGAAAAATCCCCACGGAGCCGGTGGAGGCGATTATGTCGGACCAAAACGCACGCCGTCTTGGGTCCTTGTTTGCTGGAGGTAAGATTGCCGAAAGCATATCTCTCGCACCCCGGCAGACCCAGGACCATCTCTTTCGAGATGGCCCCCTTCGGGTTGTGGGGACCTAAGTGTCCCCATCTAGCCCCGGGTACGGGGAGGCGCACTTTGCGCCGCTACTGCGGCCTGCTTCTGCTAGGGTGACAGGCGGCTCCACCGGTCACCCCCAGGCCAGCGCTCATGGAGGACGGAAATCGTTATGTGACCTCTGACGTCCGGTTCGCCTTCGCTCTTCGTGGGCTTCCCGGGCCCGGAGTCTAGTCCATTGCATTATAGACTGTCAGGGTCTCCGCCCATATCGGGCACCCATAGGGCCATGGACCGCACGACTCTCGCATAGAGTCTCCTGAAGGAGTCATCCGGCCCCCTCATGTTGGGCAGCAAATGTCTCCCACTATGAGGCTGGAATCCTCCGGTGGCATGCTCCGAAGCCCATGAAAGAAGAAGAAGAAGGCCTCGGGTTTTATGCAGAGCCACCTCGAGACCCAGCCGCCGATTCCGCTCCACGACTTGGGCAACCGCGGTCGTGGCCTTCAGGGCTACTTCGCGGTATGTAGTCCCGCACGCCGTCACCAGCGTGTCGTCCGCATAACACGTGACGGCCGCACCGTCCGCGAGCTCACCGCGAAGCACCCAGGCGTAACCGATGTTCCACAGTAGTGGTCCCAGGACCGATCCTTGCGGAACACCGCACGACATCTCTCGCCGACCGAGCCCGGCCGAAGCGCAGGGCCTACCTGATAGAACATGTTTATAATTATTTTACATTTTGCTTAGTTATAATACCTATACAAATAAATAAAATTGGAGTGTCTGTTTATAACGTTAAAATAATAACTTTTTAACTGGAAGTGTAAAGCCGACAGACGGATAGACAGAGTTACTTTCGGATTTATAATACCTATAAATCACTACGGATACAAGATACTATAAAAAATAGCTTTTTGGAAATTTTGTCAATCATTCGGTCTGATATTCTATTTGTTTGCTAAGTGACTTAGTCGATTTTGAGAGGATTTTTATTGTTATTAGTTGAAAGGTAATTCTCGTAACAAAAATCTGTTCAAAATCGAATCACGATCTAATCTCCCAAATGTCTACAATGGTATTCTCGTTACACACTTTTCAAGATCGAACGTTGACTGTAATGTTATTATATTGAACTAACATTTGAAAATGTGTAAATCGATCAAAATATTGTACCTACTCTGCTAAACTTTGTAACTGATCTATTAATTATTCTAATCGATTACATAATAATTAAAGATGGATTTTTCTGATTCGAACGTGCGGGGTGAGGAAATGAAATCTGCGCGGGCGTGTGAGCTTCCATTCTGTACGCTAGTACTATTACCTATTCTGTGATATTACTTTGATCCTTTTTCGTAGTTTGTCCATACCACGACAGTCACTCGCTTTTCTTTTTTAGATAAAAAAAGAAGAAAGAAAGAAACCTTCCTTGCTACCACTTACAAACTTCTTCTACTATACTATATTCTATAACATAGCCTAAAATATCTTATAAAGATACCTACATTTTAAATAGGTACCAATCTATATTAAATTTTATACAAAGTTTTCGTAACTGACTGTACACAAATACGTCAATTTTGACAACCGCGCGAGTTGACGACAGGAAAATAATCAAAAATTGAAAGTTGCCAACTCGTGGTTTCCCGCAAGTTTATTGCCCGCGAGTTGATGAATGACTCGTTTAGGCGAATGTAATACAGTGCACATTCAATTTATGTCTACTTTTACGCCGTTTTTGTGTATGACCTAAATAATAACTAGGTGAGTGTTTATTACACAAACATATCTGTTTTGTTTGCGGTTAGCGGTTAATCTAGAGGCACGTTAGCGTGAACCTAAGTACCATTAACATAGTCATTATGGCTACAAATCGCTAGTATCTAACTAATATTATTCGCGACCAGATCAATACTTAACGATTATTATCAAAATAATACCACAGCACTACAATAATATTATGTTAATAACTAATTCATGCGATTGATATTACGTGTGCTGTGACCAAATAAATGATTTTATCAATTTAATGAATAAAATATTCAGTTACATTCCAGGGGTTTCAGTATCATACATCTTTATTGAATCAATTTTCTCCTTTATTTCCAACATATTTTCATTAAAAACGCAATGGTTCAGAGATACAACTATTTAGCGAAAGTGCAATTTGCGCAAACGTATCTATTTATTCACTTGGGACTCATAAATTTAAACCACTCGCTAGAGTTTCTCTCGAATGCAATGGTTATACTAGCTCTGTGTGGATAATGTTATATGAAATAGCTTTATAGAATATCACTTTCGGCTTTATTTGATCAAGTAATTGGGTCTTTGTATTTTTCTTTATTAATGTTAAAAATAACATACTTATAACTAGATTTCTCTTACTTGTCTTGATATTCAAACTAACACTAACAACACAGAGGCGTTACTAACATTATCAAGAGTGGTATCAGTCATGGCGACTATGGCCATGCTCATATTGTTTCTTATCCCATATCCAAGTACCATGGCAAGGAACCACATTAATGTCTGCAAGTGTCTGTTGCCGAGTCCACCTGAAAAGTCATTTGTTTACAAACAACTTAATTAAGTCTAAATTTTATGCATATCTAAACAAAACCAAAGCTATAAGTAAAACTCTAGTTACAGAAAATAATACAAGTGAAATATATACAAAACTATGCTAACTATATATACAAAAATAAAATATAAAGAGAAGAGATTGCAACTTAAGTCATTGAAAAGTTCCTCCCTATCGATCTCAACTGGTACCGTGACCAGAAGCACAGAATAGATAATAGTCCAGAAGGTTGACGACATTAGCACACTAAATGATGATGCCAATTCTTTCAGTGGCGTATAAACAATTTAACTTACTCGGTTTCTTAACGTCGTACACATCTTGGACGCTCATTATAGCCAACGTACACCACTGTTTTAGATAATATTTTTGTGTATAGTTATCGATATTTGAACTTGATCGCGAGTCATGATAGCGTCAACTGAGATCAATGACAACACTGATAAAATGTATCAGTACATCCAAGGTGTCACTGTGCGCTGTTACCTGCAGACGCAGGAGAGAGAATGAACAGAAGATAAGAAAAAGCTCTGTGATAATGCCACTTTACAAGGCAAGGTTACTTGTATGAAATTGTCAAAGTATTTATTATAATGAATTATAACCTTTAAACTGGCAATACATCGGGAATAACGAAGAGATATACATCATTCTAATATTTGGGCGGAATCATCAAAAATCAATGTAAGAAAATGGTTGAAAAATCATTCATTGGTTCCAACAATTTTATTGGTCTCGAGAAACTTTCTGCCTCGCACAACTAAACTGTGGAATAAACTGTCACCAGCGGTATTTCCGAACCAATACGACCTTCAAACCTTCAAGAACAGAGCGTACTCTCTTTTAAAAGGAAGGCAACGCACTTGTGACTCCTCTGGTGTTGCGGGTGTACATGGCGATCAGGCGATCCGTCTGCTCGTTTGCCTCCCTATTCCATAAAAAAAAACAATTCGTAAGAAAGTTGGCAGATGGCTCCACCGTCGCCCTTAAAAAGGGATATAAAGAGAAGATTTGATGTGATTCAGGTGTGGCTCAATAACTCAGTTGGAAGAGCATTCCCCCTGTAAGGGAAAGGTAGTGGGTTCATGTCCCTCTTGAGTGCTTCATTTTTCCCGATGTATTTCGAAGGTTACTTGTGTACGCTATTGGGCGTTTATTGTATTTGGCAATATATTTAACGTAAATACAAACATGCTTCTTCTTTCATCTTCATGCTAGTCGCACCCGAAGCGGTTTTTGCCAGTCTAACTGCGGACAAGATTGAACTTCGATAATTTCCGTGATGCGACTGCCATCGGACCTCTACAACCTAAGATATCGAAGCATTGCAGCCAGACCAATTGATGGACTTTTGAGGGTCCCAACTAGCCGTAATGATGTTACCCATAGATGTTCATATGGCCATCGAGACCGACAGCATCGTGCTTTCCGAGACACGACCAGACCAATAAAAATACTTGATACTCAATACCATGAATATAATTATTTGTACTGAATGGGGATTTAAACGCACGCCTCCTGCGTGGCGGCAGCGTTCACTATCGCCACGCCACATAGGCTGTAAATGTAAAAATGTAAATACAGGCAAATACGACCATCCACCACACATGGCACACAGAAGCCATAGAAGGCTTCTTTCAGCCATTCTGGTATATCGAAGAGAACCTCACCCCCGGCCTAGTACCAAGAACCACAGTCGGTGTGCGGTTTTAGTCGGTTCGAGTCCGACATAACCTCCCCTTCCGGCTCGGGCAGGAGAGGTATCCGAGGGGATTTCACGAAAAAGTGCCTCCACAAATGACACTATTACAAATTGTATGAAAGTATACTTGTATGAAAATTAACACTTACATCACAGAATAACTATGGTTGCTTACATTCTTTGCTGGAATTCAATTTGAATTTGGGAAATTTAAAGTAACACTTACATTCTTTGCACGTATTGTGATCACTACCCAGCCAAATTGGATAGGAACCTGCTAATGTAGCATACAGTTAACTAGAATAGACTAGCCAAGGTCTTTCAATAGGTTGAAGAGAGATTTTGTTGATAGCCAAATCAGGAAAAATCTATCCATAGCCCCTTTTACACACTTGCTGCCACTTCTGCCATCTATAAAATTAACTATGGAACTACTGCTACTAGTACTTCAACACCGTATGTAATTATTGTTTTTCACGGTACTTTTAACGCTTTCGACTTTTTTGGGATTAAAATATTGCTTTTGATAATTTAGTTCAATCAAGTTCATAGAATTTTTGCTTTTTGATTTTAATCAAAGTCATTGTTAAAAGTGTTAAAAGAAAATACAGCTAGGAAATTTGCTGGAAGATCCAATTAAAAACAAATTTAAATTGTATAAAATGTATATTAAAAATAATATTACATTAGAGTATCCTATACAACTTTCTCCGTTGGTGTTTCAGGTTTTTCTTCAGTTGGTTTTTCTGTGTCATCTGAAACAACATCAGTACATTACTAGATAGTATAAAGCAAACTCGCTTGCCGCGTCTAGGTATATAATATGCTTAGGCCCAGCGCACACCGGTGGAAGCGCGGCGGCGCGCAGTTTAAAACAGCAATTTAATATAAACCTTAAGAACCTTGAAATACGATCGAAAACTGTATATCAAGGATATGTACGCGCGCGGCGCAAGGAGCGACCGCGAGAGAATGCGCGCGACTGTAATTTCGACCGTATATTAAGGCCATTTAGGTTTATATTAAATTGCTGTCTTAAAGTACGCGCCGCCGCCGCGCTTCCACCGGTGTGCGCTGGGCCTAATATCTTCAAAACTACGGTACAGATTTTGATGCAGTTTCTTTTAATAGATATTTCAAAAGGAAGGTTTATATGTAGAATACAATATAGTAGAGGGTGCAGCGAGAACGGGACCTGACGCCACGCGGGCGGAAAATATTGGTGCTACGAAGTTCACCGGGGCAGCTAGTAATTTAAATAGATTTTAAAAGTACTTATCATACAACGAAAATTTTACTATCTGTAGAAAGGTTAACTAAAATTTCCGAATTGTTTGATATTTTGAACAGCATAACTTAATTAAGTTTGGACTTTGGAGCGCAAGCGCTAATTGTTTTTAATTGGTATATTGACTTGCCCGGAAGCGACTGCCGTCTTACCTCCCCACTCAGAATTTAAAGTCTGCACCCAGCGTGTCCCTAAATGCTTTACTTTTGCTTTGGATTTATTTCTCTGCACGGTAATGGCAACTAAGACTAAATAAATGATCTTAGACTTACAGAATATTTCAACGGTATCAAGGAAGGGTTTTTGGGTGTTTCTTCGAAATTTCATTCTTCAACTGATTCATCTGGCCGAAATTAAATTTCACTATCAGCTTTGTAACACATGTTCATATGAAAATATGGATTCTAAAGAACATATATTTGAATGAGGGACTCATTTTTATACAGCAGTTTTCAAGATATCGACATTCAAATATTTTGTGCCCAGATGAATCAGAATTGGTGACTTATAAATCAGAAACAAAAATTTAAATTAAACAACTTTAATACTTAATCAAATAGACAAACCTCATACAATTAAAAAATCACAGTAGGTACTATACTACGTATGTCAAACATTCCATATAATTAACTACTTTAATTACAAGGAATGTTTGACACCAATCGTATTTCCAACTATCAAAACAAACGTACACAAGTAAGTATAAGTTAATAAAATTACTAAAGGAAATATTTTCTTGACTTTTTGCAAGGGAGCGATCTGCTTTCAATTTCCTCAAAGAGTTTTTCCTGAATTTTTGGATTTTTCTTATGTTTTCCATCTGTAGGTATGCGCTCAGCCAGTGTCTTTTTCTTCTTCTTTTTATCTTCAGGTTGTGGCATTGTTGTAAACTACAATATTTAAAAAAAAATAGAGATATTTAAAGATATATAACTTTTCATGAATAAATGAAATGAAAATGAAAAATATATATTAGTGAAAATTAATCTTAAAATTGCCATTTTATCAATTTGCGTGATAGTATACATTACAGTACAATGTAAAAAAAATGCAATTAAATATTTAAACTAAATACATATTATGATAGTATGTATAGCAGCTATATACTTGTAGCAGCTATACTTTAATATGTATGTTACAAATAAAAGCAAATTTGCGCTATATAACCGCTCTTTTCTAATCCATATGGTGTTTTGACCATATGAAGCAGGCACAGATGAATCAGGATTTTGCCTATAATTATGCATAACTCCATATTCATACAGGCTTCAGTATTCAAAGTTTTCCACATTAAAATATTACCTAAAAGCATCACAGCAAACGCAAATTGAGGTTTTAAAGCAATAAAATAAATATTATAAAGTAGGCTTTGTAATCAGAATGCTACCTGAACCAAGCACAGATGAATCATATATTTACCTTCGTAACACCAGGTTCTCTGGCTACCAGCCGCATGTCCATCTCCTAGCTTGTTCGTTGCACGACTGATTCCCTCCGCGCGAAAAATCAGTATCCTAACTGTATTACCCGGTCAACTATGGTCAAGCGCAGCTTACACCATATTAATCAGTATTATACGCCGGACACATAAGTTTTACTTATTTATAAAAAAAGTATTAGTAGTTATAACTACCACGCATTATTTTGTAAAAGGATAAGTCATTACCTTTCAATAAAATTATTATTTATATACATTTATCAAAAGAAAAACGCCCCATCAAACATTTTCTTTCGGAAAATGGCAAACGGACGCGTTATATGAATCAGAAGAACATACTTCCAATATTTTTATTTTGTACCTAGACAGCAACTATTTCAAAAATATCATTTGACCAAGTTAGGGACAAAGCTAAAGTATCCAAAACAAAAAATTACAGGCAATTATGTTAGTTGGTTACAGAAATATACCCTTAGAAATAGAAAATGTTGTCTTCGAAGAACTACCCTTTTATTATCAGCATGATATCAAGAGCTCGAAAAACAGTATTTATGGTGTACCAAGAATAGTCCCCTAGGGAAATCCTACCTGAATATTTTAGAGACATTTATGACTCAAAAAAATATAAGTACTTGCATAATTTTAATCATAAAAAGATGACGAATTTTACCCGCATTGTAAGTGGAAAAATTAAAAACTAAAAAAAGAAAATTATATTTAAACGTAAACCACTCGAAACCTTGCACGAAAGGTTGAAGTTTGCAATGGGACAACTAAGTGCCGGGCTGGTGTTTCCGCCTACCCTGGAGGGCAATATTATTGTGAACATAATAATGATATGTATTTTATTTTTACTTTTAATTTGCCAAAGGAAGTTTCTACGTGCCTGTCATATCCTCTTGCGGCTCGTTCCATGGCTGTTTGACACTGGTCCCAAAGAGCAAGAACTGTGTGTTTCCCACGAAATATATAGCTGAAGCTATAAAAAATAGCTTACGCCAATCGCTGGCTGCTGTCTGAAAATAAAAGTTGAAGTTCGTATAATCTACTTATCTTCAGTAGGTATGTGTGTTGTTTCTGATCTGACATTAATTTATTGTAGTTTGATTTTTCTCATAATACTAAGAGTAAAATGAAAACGCGTCGTATGTTGGTATTCATGCCTCATGGTACGTATGTAGGTACCTATAGTGTCACTCTCTCACTTTAATAATGCACCTACTGAGTCTTTCTCTGCACCACCTTTGGTTGACTGGTAGAGAATGCCTATATTGCCTATGGCATTAAGTCCGCCTATGTACTTGTGCATGAAGTTTTATAAATAAATAAATAAATACCTCCGCAACGCGTCGTAGAATTCCTCCTTAATTAGATTTTTTAATTTATTATATTGAAGTGCCAGATTTCAGACAGACATGTAAACGGACTTTTGGTCACTAAATGTTTCATGTTTGCTTTTATTTGTTTAGATCTATAAGTTCAAACACAATGTAAAAAATGTATAAGTATAAATAAATAAATAATAAATGTATGTATACTAATAATACAAACCTGATCTTGCAAAATGACTCCTGCAGCTAACGGCGTGATGATAGATATGATGTTGGCAGACGTATTAGTGATGCCTATCATAATACCAGCAAAGTTGGGTGACAGGTCCAAATGCACGATCTGTATTAAAACATAATGTTCAATAAAAAACAGACATAATCATATTTTTCTTATAAAGGACACGTCGATTTCACTTTGCCTCGCCTGATGGTAAGCTAAAGCAAAGTTTCGGAAAGAGGGTCACCATCGTAAACATGTACCAAAAGGAGAGGGTAGGACTAATTGGAAGAGCTCATCAGAACATTCATCAGGGTAGAGACGAGTTATGTTTGTTCATGTAAATACTATTTATTTTCGTAACGTGTGTGTATAAATCAAGAATACACAAAATATTCACTAGACTTGTCTTGATCTGTCTTCACGGTCAAGTTTCAGATCTAAGAAAGAAGTTAGAAATATAGTTGTTGCAGATTTTGAATGCATCCATTTAGTTGTATTCATGTCGTGTTAGTACACGAGTGGATGTGTGCGTGTGCACACACACTAATTACGTGTGTACATGAATACGCTCGTTTGTGATTTGCTCATAAATTGCAAGTAGGTACTATACCAGAAATCCAGCCATGCGTCCAACATGGAGAGCTCCTGCAGCCGTGATGAGTATCACCCCCACGGTGACGTTGCCGGGAGGTGCGTAGCACAGCGCGATCAGAACAATAGCTGGGCCGTAAAGACCTGACGAAGACTGTCAATTACGACCAAAAACTAAGCGTCACGTCTAGTTCACTTTGGCAGCAAACAAATAGATATAAACGAAACATAAGTTGGTTAGTAAGAGTTAGAGCATGTATGTGAATGTACAGTCCAGGTAAGAAAAGCTTCACCACCTTAGAGTCTAAGGTAGATTTAGACACTGAGGTACCAATACACCATGATAATTACCTGTTTTCTTACTTAAATATCTTAGTTTCCAAAGTTTTTAGCAAAAACTGACGAAGGTTTTTGTGCCGTGGAGCTAAACAATAAGTAATTGAAGTAAGTTTGATAGTTCATCATCTCAATTTAAATCAATTCTAGTATTGCATAAAACTTTATTGGTTTATTCTACAAATCGTAAAACTTTATGGAAATTTCGTCAAAATTCTAATGAATCATATCTCCAAGTTGTTGGTTTGATAAGAGTATTAATGGATTAAAATATTTTAATTGTTGCTATATTATTCAAGGTGAGCAGCTATGCACTTATAGAACCATGTGTACCAACACTAAAATTGAAACAACTTACCTATGGAGTTCGATAATTTTCTAGTCACAGTGACGCTAAGAATTTTCCTGTTGATAAGGAAATCGGAGAAAATGCCGAACGGGAAGCTCAGGATGAACATTAGGATACTTGGCAGCGCTGATATAACACCATTCTGAAGGAAATACATTATCTTATTAAATTGTTTACCCCTGCTCTATATCAGACAAGACTCTGGTGAAGGTTTTCTTATTGGTGTTAGGGGGTTAGATGGATTTTTATTCTTCAAAATACTCCATTTTGATGAATTAACTTACAAACAATGTACAGTATTGTTTGTAAGTTTGTTCGTTGTTGTTTGTTGTGTGTTTGTAAGTAAATTCATCAAAATGGAGGCCTGCCACGAAACAACCGGAGTTGAATTTTATTCCGAAGTCGGTACAAGACACTTTGGTACTCAATGCTCCGGAAGTGTCCGTTATTTTATGGTAGCCTCCCTTTTTATGTGCGAAAAATTCCAGCGGTTACTGTGGGGGAGCTTATATCGGACTCGAACCGCCTAAAATGCACGCCATCTGCAGGTCAAAGTGCAAAGCCGACGGTGAGGTTGTGAGACATATCCCTCGCACCTCGGTGGACCCAAAAAGGGGACCACGGAGTCCCCAACTCGTCCCCGGAGACGGGGAGGGGCGCCAAGCGCGCTGCTGCCGCGGCCTGCTTCTGCTAGGATGGCAGGCGGCTCCACCGTGTCACTCTCAGGCTCAGTAACTTCCGACGCCCAAAAAGCTCGCGGGCAGTGACTTCTACGAGTCTCGTTCCCTTATGGTATGGTAGCCCCTGATCCTTACCGCTTTAACATTGATGTTAAGCATTATGCTCATATAAGTAGGTGACATGTTCGTGAGCGTCCAGTAGCCCCAGTTGAAAGCGCAGTGCACTAAAATGAGTGAAATGACAGGAACTGACGTCCACATTGCTTTCCAAGGGGTTTTTAATTTCTGAAACCAAAACGTCAGTACAAAAATAGAAATTGAAACAGAATAGAGCTCAAGAATATTTTGTGGAGAACTGAGGTTCACTGAGACCTTCGGGGCCAAGGTAACCTCACCCGCATTCATGCATGAACGTACGAGGTTTGGGGCGGGTTTGCTTCTCGGGGTTGGGAAGTAAGACGACAGTCTCTCAGTTCTCCCGGAAAAACTTTGTACAGATATCTACGTATCCGGTAGCAAACCAAGAACTTGTACCTATTACGTGGTACCTACAAAATACTGCAGGACCCGCAAAATATAACACATGTCATAAATATGGAGCTGCGTCATTTAAATTTGCGCTAAAGATATTTGTATGTAGAATCGTTAATTAGTATTGATTATTGATTATAAATTATTCATCGTTTAGAATACAAACCTGACTGCCATATTGTAATAATGTGTATTAGCTTAGATGTTGCCCAAGGCATCGCCGGCGTGCAATTTTATTTCCGTCCTCACATCATAAGAAACCTAATTCAGGCATAAAAAATAATCTATTTTACGAGTAGACTAGTTCTAATAGTTCGTTTAAATATACTTGAGGAGAAAATATCCATATATATGTATTTAGTGAAACGGTTATCCCGGGAATTAATTCTTGGGAGTCATAATAATATAAACGAAGCTACATACCAGTGAAGCCAAATGCATTAGCTAGTTATATAATAATCCATACCTTAGGTTCACCAATCTGTCCTAAAGAGTGTTCTATATATAATCGTTCTTGGTCACTGATGAACCTCGACGTCTTAGGACTGTCTGCACCAATCACTACGTATATTATAACAAAGATAGTGGCGGCCACTCCATTGGTGTAAAAGATCGCTGGCCAGCCCCAAGCAGCTGCTATAAAGCCCACCATCAGTATTTGGAGTGATGCTCCAAATTGGGCCCCTGGATAGCAATACAAAATTTTTTGTTAGGAATTTTGTAGGTGCTCATTGCGTATATTATTTATATACGCAATATGCTTGTAAAATAAAGAAAGGAAAGGAAAGGAAGGTCTCATTTACACAAAAGAATAACAATTAAGTTTTAGTTACAAATATTCCAGTAGAAGACAGTTCAAAATCTAACCCTGACTGCCAATACAGAGAGTTCATCATTTAGCTAAAAAAGAAATATAATTAAAATAAATATTATAAATATAGAAGCGGACAAGTTAACTAACCGGAGGCTATAATGGATCCTATGCGAGTTTTTTCTTCCATTGGAGCCCATTTTCCTATTAAAGTATATACGGCTGGAACAACCAATCCCTGCGTTAGCCCCAATATAACGCGACAAGCACATACCAATTTCCAGCCACCCTATTAACAGAAAACATTTTAATTAAAGTTTTCAAAATATTTCACACAAAAAATCGAATTTTGGCTACTTCGGAGTTAGACTGATAAGGAGACTCCAGGACCCCAACTGAGTTAGGTATAGGATCAAAAGAATATCTGATCAAATAACTAGTAGGTAAGTCATAATATAATTTTTATATTAACCTCCTGCCTACCAGTGATACTTTTTGTTTAGTATGCTGCTTAAAGTTTAGTATTGTATTCCTCGAGGTTATATTATTCTTTTATCGGACTTTTACACACTAACCAGTCTTTAGATTAATGATTATTACTCTGAATAGACCAATGTATGTAGCTAGGTATTTTCATTGGTCAAATATGAGTTTGTAAATATGCAAAGAAGGAAAGAACTACGAGGGAGCTCAATAAATCAATTAATCAGCCCACAGCAGTCCACTGCTGAACATAGGGCTCTCCCAATGTGCGTCATTTTCCCAAGTAAATATGATGTGGTAAAGATGTAAGTCTCGCATCAGTTTAATAAGAACTCGCAGATAAAATCCCAAAGAGACGCCTTCGCTTGTGCGGTCACATTTGCAAGCGAAGGCGACTCGAGCTACGTGAGTAAAAAATGGGTGGCAATGGTGCCCCCGTTGGGTTTCGGTAAGGAGAATACACCAGAAACGTTTTGTCTTGACGTCGTGGAGGGTGAAATACCGATAGTCTTTCCGCCATGGACGCCCAATATCGTGTGAAATGGAGGAGAAAAAACCGGAAGGCAGACCATGAGCTCAGAATTCATCTTTGCTTCAACAAAGAGGAAACTATGTTTCCATCATTATGATGATGATGAATTATGAGATGTAACTATAACAGGTAAAGGCAGTAGGGTTTTGTCACTTACATAATAAGCTCCAAATGGTGTCAGCACAGACATCATCGCATTCATAGCTATCGCAAAGACGAGAAGGACCTTGCCACCGAACCTTACAGAGAGCATACCCGCTGCGACGGGGAGTATCAGATAACCCCAGAAGTAGGAAGACAAGATCACGCTCTGGGTCTGCAAGCTCCAGTCAAAGGTCTGGAAGTTTAAAAGAAGCTGAGATGAAAGGACACATTTGTCAGCTATTGACTGCAGCCTACACCATCTCTCTCAATTTTTAAACGGTAACTTCCTATGACTATACTGAACAAAGCTATGATCACAAAATTTTACTTTAAACCCAATAGAGTACGGTCAGTATCAAACGTTTGTAATCAGAAACAGACTTTTCAGACTCCTGCTTTAACTATAGTATCTCTGTCAATAGTCTATTTTGTGATACATTTCCAAAAGTGTTTGATTGTTCATCGAAGTTAATAAAGTTAATGTTCGTTCAAGTCAAACAATGTTGACAAAATTCTCAATATCTTGGTTATTATAAACTAATATGCATAATCAGGCAATACTAACATTTTCAAGAGATGTGTCGGTCATAGCCACTATGGCCATACTCATGTTGTTCCGCACCCCGAGGCTGAAAGCCAGAGCCAGGAACATCATCAGGGACTGTACATGTCGCATACCGATTCCACCTGAAATATGTTTAAACCGTGGTACATGTACTTGACATAATGTGTATCTAAAAGACCGGGCACGTGCGTACCAAACTCGCGCACTGAATCTAGAGATAATGTTACTGTAGCAAAATTTGTTGTTCTCATACTTACGTATGAGTACAGCAAACTTGGTCGGGATCAGTGTTGTTGTAAATGAGTTACCATCAGTGATTCCTGTCCATTATGATTTTCGACACCAAAACGTGGACACTAATGGTGGGGCTAATCTAGTAGCGTAGTTAAGCTGTGGAGCGAGGATGGAAAGTTAAAGTACAATCCAACAATAAAATTTCTTCAGCTGAAGAATAACATTCTAAAATAGGCACTCAAGTCTCTCGACAGATACTTTTTCACTTCCACTTTAAGTACGTAATGCATTCTAGCTTTAAATTGTGCCACAAAGAGGAATTACCGAACCGTTTAGCTTGTTTAGACGGAATTTGTTGCCCCTCATGAACGGACTCTCGAGTCCTGCACGTGTTTATTCTGAATAGGAAGATAGAGCGTGTGATTGATTAGAAGATCTCATCTAAACACGCACCCTGCTATTGGTAGTGAAATCTTTAAGGTTCGGACTCTAAAAAAGTAATAATAATGTATCTTAGCGAACCATAGGTACCAAATTTACCATATTCTGAAGTTTTTATAATGTTTGTTTTCTACAATAGGTATAGACATGTTTAACATCTTTTTCTTTACACATAATTGAATTAATTCATTTCTCAATACCCCAATAGCTTAAATATTTACACCCAAGCTTTACCTTTGTTTCAGTAAAAAAAATTAAACAAGAACTTACGTGGTTTTTTGATATCACCTTCATCTTGCTCGTTGATCGTAGTCATTATGCCAAAGTAACAGAGTAAGGTGTTGTATAGGATTATTTAAAACTCAGATATTCGTGTAACTCAAGAAACAAGACAGCATCAACTGAGATCAGTCTTTGGAAATGATAAGAAAAGTGCAGATACTATTTTATTACATTTGAAAATTTCCTTTAATTTCTATAGTGATTATCTATTTGTGTAGCTTCTTATCAAATATGTTATATCCATAGAGATACTAGGTTACAAAGTATGCTATCTAGATTTTTAAATGCTGTTGCATTAAATTATGTATTTGTACTGCATCATCAAAACAAAAATGTGTCAACTTTGGACTAAGCGTTTTTCGCATCTGTGGTATTATTTTCACCTTTTATCTGTAAATGAAGAATAGTTATAGAATTCGTCGATACCTACTACATTATGTTTAGTATGTGAGATACGTTTAAATAGTGTTTTTACATGCATTATACGTATCTATTATGTGTATTTCAATTCAATCAAAACTGGACTTTATAACTTCGATGATATAAACAATGTTATCAAAAACTAACCAGTTATTAGATATTTGGCGTTTTATGACAACGATCAGTGCTTGAATGCTTGAATGAACAGCATTAAGTATGATAACTATACAAATCGAATACATAAAAAAATAAATCTTCTCAGGCGAGTCCCACCTGACAAGATTTATTTTTCCCTATGTATTTGGAACAATCAGTGCTTCTATGCATGTTAATTTAATAGACAAATAGTTAAAAATAACGATTTTCGTTGATATTATTGAAGGTTGGGGATTCTTTACGTGCGATTAACTCGCACTGTCTAAATGACTTTACCTAAGTTGATAATCACTAAAAGAACCAAAACCCACAAGTCTGCTGTAAGTAATGTCTAAAGTGATCCTTTAAATTATCTGACTTGCATTTTTATCTCTATTATACAATAGATTATCTAATCATCTTTCAGATGTCACAACACAACATTCTACACGACGCTATATACATCTGCCGTACCTTTCTAGCATCTTTTCTTCTCGAGTTAAATTATTCGTATCCACGGCGAAGTAATGAGTAATGATGTGCGTTAGTATATTGTCAACTGCACCGCTAATTTCTTAAAAACTTAGCAACTTAGTTACAGTTATATAATTGCTGTTATTTAAACGTTCTTGTCATTATTTTGCATAGAATAAACGAGTTTGTTTATGCTAAAAGTTATTCCAACTAAATTTTTTATAGATCTTCCAGTTGTTTCTAGTCGCTGAGCCATCACATGTATGTTCGGCAGGATTAAGATCCGGTGATTGTGTTATATATTTACTGTCTTTTTTTTGGAGCGGTGGCCATTTTCCAGTATCGAATTTTCCTCTTCATTCTTCTCTTCTTCTTTACCATTTTTTGTGGATTTTTGTAATTGTATACCATTCAAATACATAGGGAAAAAGAATATTCTCGGGCGGGACTCGAACCCGCACTCTTTCCCTTACAGGGGGAATACCTGACCAATTCGGCTACCGAGACACGCCCGATATGTTTCAAATTTCCCACCTTCTACGTCTTTAAGGCGACGTGGCGTCATCTACCGATTTTCTTACGAACTATCGGAAGCAATGAATGTGTTTGATTTTTGATAACTCCGCCGAAACAATTGAATGAATTTTTACAGCATTAAGTATGCTAACTATACAAATCAAATACAATTCCCTTACAGGGGGAATGCCTGACCAATTCGGCTACCGACACACGCCCGATATTCTGCGGGTTCGAGTCCCGCCCGAGAAGATTCTTTTTCCATTTGTATTTGATTTGTATAGTTAGCATACTTAATGCTGTAAAAATTCATTCAATGGTATACCATTGTTTGTAACTACATTATTTCCAATTTTATTTGTTTCCAAATACGCGATTTCTGTGTTTTGAAGGCATGCGATTGTGTATCGTGCGCGTAACAATACCCTTTTGAGATAAATTATACGCACTGCATTCAACGCGTCAGTGTAACAGTAGAGATTTAACAGCTTACTCCATGTTTATCTGATAGCGGCCGCACTCAAGAGCATATTGTGCTAACTTGCAAGGCGATCTACTATTTTATTATATATTGAACGCTGTATGGTAAAAATGATTGCGGAACTGAATCGGGAGAATATTATAAAATAGTGATCATGCGACTGATGAAGACTTAATGTTAAATACCTACTAAGGTGTAAAAGAGCAGAGAAGCTTCAAATGTAGAATAATACCTGATAGACACGGCTTAGCGATGCAGATATTGACTTCGACTTTTTTTTTGTTTAATTGAATTGATTACCATTGAACTCCTTGCTCTACGTATGTGTTCTAATTATGTGTGAATACAACAAACGTTTTTTATCATAGTTTTCATTATTACTTACCACAAAATAAAATAATAACAAAAAGGTAAACATTGACTGACAGGCGAACGAGAAGGACCAGTGTGGACGCGACGACGAGTCGCCGAGCAAGTGGGATTTTTCAAACTTAATAATAATGATCGATTCTTTTTTATATGTAATATCATTGTGATCGATGAATATTTTAACTAAGTAATTGATGAAATGAATTTGTATTTACTGGTGGTAGAAATTTTATGGCCCTTATGGCGTTGGTCCGTTGTGTTTTGGGCGCGTATCTTCCGGCTCCCAAAGACGGTGTTTATGGAAAATGAATCACTTGATGCGCATGGGTACAAAACAGAAATCATTTTTCAATTTGCACTGACGAGACCATCCACAGGAGGATCTTAGCACCGGGTACAGGCCTAAGCGCTTCGTAGGACAAACCCGATAAGGACATTTTCATTGTATTTTATTGTAATTCATTGACGAAAATTTTTATACTGATTAATGTATATTCATTTAAAAACAAATTTGATTTGTATAACAATGTATATTAAAATAACATCACATCATAGTATCCTATACAACTTTCTCCGTTGGCTTTTCAGTTTTTTGCTCCGTTAGTTTCACTGTGTCATCTGAAACGAAAAAAGTCGTCTTGGGAAATCCGTTCTCAATGGTGTCTCAATAAGAGTGCACTTTTTAATTTTAAAATAAAAACAAGTATTTTATGACAGAGTTGTGATATTTTTATTGTATTTTAAAGAAGACGTATTCCGATTAAGTATGGAATAAAATATCCGGCAATTTCATGAAATTTCGTGAAATGTGTTCTGGAAATCGTTGCTGCAATAAATCGATTGTTTTGTAATGAATTTTTACAATTGTAGCGCGTTGTTCTTTCAAAAAGCGCTCCATTTTTAATAATCGGAATAAACTGAGGTGACAACTGTAAAATTTCAGAGTTGCCACTGGCATGAAAAAAAGATTATTCCAATTTTAAAAAGTGCACTCTTACTGAGACACCTTTTACATATTAGTTACACTATTTGTAACTCAAGAACGGTTGTACCGATTTGGCTGAAAATTGGTGGGCATGTAGCTTAGAACCAGGAAATGGACATAGGATACTTTTCCTCCCGTTCGACCTTTATTTTATCCTGGCTATAGGTTCCTGTGGGTCACGGTCACGGGTTTAGTATTTCTGTGTCGCATAACTATATCTGGGTCGTGGGAACATGAGCAGTGTGTCACGGGCAAAAGCTACTTAAGTATAAAAAATATCATTAAATTTACGCAAATAATCTTATAACAGTTTTGGTATTGAAAGTGAAAAATTAAAATTTACGAAAATAAACTAGCTACATCTAACGTGAAACCGGCGGGCTATAAATTCATGGTTTAATGATAGCAAAGGAAACTCGTGAAATATGTAAGGATAAAAGCAAATGGCGGGCTGTCTTGTAAATTGACGTCCAAAAAATGCCGCAGTGGAGTTTGTTGCGCCGTTTCTTCTCCACCAGCGCCTTGGAAGCGGTGGTAAACTTAGATTAAGTAGAATTAAAATTGACGTCAATAAGAAACCATTTTATTGTTCTATATTGAAAAATAAATGACTATGACTATGACTTTGCATACACCGGAGGGCAATATTCGTGATCATAATTTATTGTTGCATATTATTATATTGTGGACTTATGTATTTTAACGTTTTTTTTTTATAATGGATACGTCAATTTGACATCACCTCGCCTGATGGTAAATTAAGGCAAAGTCTCGGAAAGATGGTCACCATTGTAAACATGTTCCATGTTAACAGTGGTGGCACTCAGCTTGACGGCCTCATTAGATGCCTTTTCACGCCCCGCTTAAAGGACCCGGGACTGTAGGAAGAAGGAAACACGTGAGCTGAAAGGGCGTTCCGGGCGTGGTTCCAGGTCTTAATGGTGCGGCATAGGAGTGTATTAAAAGGTAGTTTATACATACCTATCACACAATCCTCTTCCTGAGGCTCATTCCATGGCTGTTTAACACTGGTCCCGAAGAACAGGTACTGTGTGTTCCCAATGACATATATAGCTGATGCTATAAAAAATAGCGTACGCCAATCGCTTGCTGCCGTCTGAAAATTAAGAGTTTATTTTTTACCCGAAATACGGGAGGACAGTGTGTACACGCTCAGTAGGTATGTGTGTAATGTATGTCGTTTTCTTTGCATTCCTCTACAGGCCTAACGGCTGGACAGATTTCATGAGATGGAGTCTCAGAGGCAAGATATCTTCTCAAGAGTGTTATATATTTTTTTTTTTACATTCATTGAATTGGGTATCAAAATGAAGGTAACAGGTAGCACAAACATAAAAAAGTTTATGAAAAAAAATTAAAACTCGAATCCTGTCTATAGGAAGGAAACAAGTTTGACAGCAGGCGTTACCCACGGTATAGGTATGGTTGACAAATGGGTACCGCCTGTTATCAAACTTTTTTCCATCTTTTAGACAGAAGTCGGATTTTTATTTTTTAATAATCGTCTTCTTCTTCTTCAACCTGTAGTCACCCAATGCTGAGTGTAGGTCTCTTCCAATTCCCTCCACTGTTGGCGGGACCGTGTTTATAATCTACGTACTTAAATCAAGAGTCACGTGTATTTGAACTTTTATCATATTATTTTAATAATAATTATATCACGTAATACAAACCTCATCTTTCAGGATGAACCCTGCAGCTAACGGCGAGATGATAGATATGATGTTGGCAGACGTATTGGTGATGCCTACCATAATACCCGCAAAGTTGGGTGACAGGTCCAGATGCACGATCTGAATGAAGAAATATAGTAATTGAATAAATGTGATAATGATCTGATATTTTGTTGATAATGATCGTGATGAAAATACAATCCCGCAACTTTTAGTCTAGTCAGGTTCTATTATATATAAAGAAAGAAAACTGGTTCATTGCGGACCACAACGCACATTTAGACATGTTAAATAAGATGCAATAACATTAGTCAAAGATAGTAATAATATAGGGAACATTGTATTGCAAACGAGAGAACAAGAAAAGGACTAAGTCAGAGTACCTAAGTGAGTAATTAAAGCAGGTTGTAAATAAAAAGTACTATACCAGAAATCCGGCAAGGCTTCCGACATGGAGACCACCCGCAACCGTGATGAGTAACACCCCAACGGTGACGTTACCGGGAGGCGCGTAGCACAGCGCGATCAGAACAATGGCTGGACCGTACATACCTGCCGAAAAAAAACTGACAGTTATAAAAACTAAGTAGTTAACTTTGACAATGAGGTTAATAAAACTTAGCCCGTGTATATTGAATATACAGTTAGGGGTCAGAATAGACTCGACACCAAGGCACCAATGCAATTATCGCTCCTGCTATGTAAGTTTAACTTTATTATTAGGTGCCTGCTAAGAGTCTACTTTGTAAAGTAATAAATTTAAAAACTGTAGGAAGATTTTCGTTACCCCACTGTACATAATTGATGAAAGTTGATAGTTGACTCATCTGAACTTAAGGTAATAGTACAATCGCATAAAAGTTTGAATATCCTACAAATTGTCAAAGGGCAACGTTTCAATCAAAATATTACTAAGTATATCAAAGTAAGCGACTAGCCAACGCAATTTTATTTTCAACTTTCTGGAGTTTTTTTTTGTGTTGGTCAATTTTTTATCAATTACATATATGAGTATAGATATACATAATTGCTTGTTGTTAAGTATAGCCTTTAATTTGAGCTATGAACTATTAGACAAGAAAGTAGACGCAATCCTAAAGTAAGAAAGATAGCTTACCTATGCAGTTTGACAATTTTCTAGTTTTAGTCACACTAAGAATATTCTTGTTGATAAGGAAATCAGAGCAAAAGCCGAACACGAAGCTGAAAATGAACATCAGGACACTTGGCAGCGCTGATATAACACCATTCTGGAGAAAATACATTTTATGATGATACAGTGATGTTTTACTGAGTGTTAAATTAAAGAACATGCATAAACTTTGGGCTAATTTTGACTCGGAATACAAACATCTTGATGATCCTAATGTTCGGGTCCCGAGTCCAAAGTGCGAACCAGTTTATTATGTTTCATTCAATATTAAACTTCTATGTAGCCCATTTCTGAAGATGCCGCAGCTGCTTTGGTTGATAAAGTTGTTGAAGTTTTGGACAAACGGTATAAATGCCTGGGTATTTTCCTAGATTTAACTAAAGCTTTTGACACTGTCTCTGTTTCTGTCTTAATATCTAAATTGGAAAAGATAGGCATTAGGGGTACTGCACTGGCTATTTTCAAGAGTTACCTCTCGGAGAGGACCCAGTGTGTTAAAATAGGCTCAACTGTCAGCGATGAACTTGGATTGGAATATGGTGTTCCCCAAGGGTCAATATTAGGTCCAACGCTGTTTCTAATTTATGTTAACAGTCTTTGTACTCTTTCCATCCCAAACTGCAGCAATTTCACTTATGCTGATGATACAGCCTTGCTCCTGCATGGCCGAGACTGGAAGGAGGTGTGCGAAAGAGCAGAATCTGCTCTGGAAATTGTAATGTCCTGGCTATCGGCAAATGTCTTGACCTTAAATGTGGAAAAAACCAGCTATATTCCTTTTACTATAACATCAGCTACAGACCCGGACTGCTCTTTTACCATCAGAGCACATAACTGCAATAAACAAACCGACCCGTGCACCTGTCTCTCCCTAACAAGAACAAATGCAGTCAGATACCTTGGCATCATTATAGACAACCACTTATCATGGCAGTTACATACAAGTGCTCTGTCTGCTAGAGTCAGGAAGCTCATATTCATCTTTAAAAATCTGCGATACAGTGCTAATAGAAATGTTCTACTGATGGCATACCGCGCCTTGTGTCAGTCTATTGTGTCTTTTGGTATCACGGTTTGGGGAGGAGCTTTCGAAACGAACATCCTACAGGTGGAGAGAGCGCAACGAGCTGTCCTGAAGGTCATGACTTTCCAACACTTTCGCTATAGGACTGGACAATTATACAGAGACTGTGGAGTCTTGACTGTGAGGCAGCTTTTTGTGCTCAAGACTGTACTACGTAGACACAGTTCTTTAAGGTATGACAAAGGACATCTGGTCAAACGCAGGTCTACAAGTGTCTGTCCTGTGGAAATCCATCGCACCGGCCTTGCAGGGAGACACTTTAGGATCTTAGGAAACCGCCTATACACGACCATTAATAAACAGTGCAGTGTTTACGGTTTGAATAGGTTTAAGTGCAAAGAGGCAGTCACTAAATACATTATGACACTAAATTATCAGGAGGTTGAAAAGTTACTCAAACCAATGCTGTAACGCACACGCACACACACACACTCTCTCTCTCACACACACACATACACATACACACACACACACACACACACACACACACACACACACACACACACACACACACACACACACACACACACACACACACACACACACACACACACACACAGACTGTGGGTATCGCAATAATGGTAACATTTTCTTTATTATTAGCCTAGCATAAACATTAACGTGTGTACTATGTAACTATTTATCCTGTGCTATTAGGAGGAGCGTCCTGTCATCCATAACACAAGTTAAATCTTAGCTTGGATGGCAGAGATTCAAGTAATGAGTCAACTAATACATTTTTACATTTGTATACTGTCAGCTACTTATTATACCTACCTATGTGTAAGCTGTAACTGTTATGCTAAATTTGTAAACATGGTAATAAAGAATTATTATTATATTATTATTATTATTATTATTTTACTGATACAAGATGTAGTATCAATCAATCAATCAATTTGTCTACCGCAGTCCACTACTGGACATGACAGACAGACAGCCTCTGTGGCGTAGCGGTAGTGAACGCGGCCGCTGTGCAGGAAGCGCGGGTCCTATCTCCGGAGTCCGAAACCGTCGGTCCCGGTTGCCATAAAAATATCTATGGCAGTCGTTACGGCTAGTTGCAGACCTCAAAAGTCTAACATAAACTGGACTGGTCTACCTGCAATGCTTCGACATCGCCTTCGGGTTGTGGAGGTCAGATGGCAATCGGTCCACAGAAAATATCGAAGTTTAGCCTCATCCGCAGTTAGACTTGTAAAGCGGACCCAAACTCCAAGCTGAAAGCTTCGAATGCGACTGGGCAGTGGACTTCTTCTTCATTTTAGCGTTAATGCTAAAATGAAGAAGAAGTCCACTGCCTCTCCTAAAATGCCGGATCACAGTTACAGACAATCTGTTTAATGAACACTTCAATTCCAAAATCTGTCACTTCGGTTCGGCTTACACTAAGAAAACCGATATGACTCAATGCTACGTCTTTCGTTCATAATCTTGCGATCCCGAAATATCGGAGGTTGTATGGCAACTCCCTGGTCCTTACCGCTTTAATATTGATGTTGAGCATTATGCTCATATAGGAGGGTGTCATGTTCGTGAGCGTCCAGTAGCCCCAGTTGAAAGCGCAGTGCACTAAAATAAGCGATATGAAAGGTACTGACGTCCACATTTCTTTCCAAGGCGTTTTGAATTTCTGTAACAATAAAACTAGTTGGTAAGTGATAAAGTTTAAATGTTATAGAGCTGTTAAACCACAATGCATATTGTTATTGTGTGGTGAACTGAGGATTTTGTTACACTAAAACCTTCAGAATCATGCCATGGTATACATTTTGATTGACGAACAAGACTCTGTCTAGAATACAAACATCACTTGCATTTTAATTTTAGAATTCTGACTTCGTTGCAAGTCATGAAAGTCTAAAAAGGATAAAATTAGTTTATGTGTTAGTCGAGCATACATATAATCTGCCCCTTTTCCAAAATTTCATTCCAATCAGTAGAGTTTTGGTCTTTGAGCTTATTCTTAGGAGTCGCAGGAACAAAAATGAAAGTACACACTATTGAAGCTTTAGCTAATTCACCATATATAACCCATACCTTAGGTTCACCAATCTGTCCTAAAGAGTGTTCTATATATAATCGTTCTTGGTCACTGATGAACCTCGACGTCTTAGGACTGTCTGCACCAATTACTACGTATATTATAACAAAGATTGTGGCAGCTACTCCATTGGTGTAGAAGATCGCTGGCCAGCCCCAAGCCTCTGCTATGAAGCCCACCATTAGTATTTGGATTGATGTTCCAAATTGAGTTCCTGGAAAGAGCACCACACAAACATTAATATACAAATAAATAATATAAGTTTTTCTATCCGTAGTTTACTAATATACTTTGGTCTTTGAAACTATAAATATTAAAATATAAATGAAATTGTTTCATATATTTTGTTTCTAAATGTTTTGAAAGAATAATAATTAAAATATTGGCAGAAAACAGTTCAAACCTCGCGCTGTCTCACACAAAACCAAACGTAAAATATGAGTAGGTACTATAGTCTAATATTAATAAAATTATTAAAAAAAATGAACTGACCCGAAGAAACAATGGATCCAATGCGACTTTTTTCTTCCCTTGAAGCCCATTTTCCTATTAAAGTATATACGGCTGGAACAACTAATGCCTGCGTTAGTCCCAATATAACGCGACAAGCACATACTAGTTTCCAGCCACCCTATCAACATAAAGCAATAGGGTTAGTTTATGAAATATTTTACACAAAAATTGAAGTTTGTCCGTTTTATCTAGGAGGATTAATAGTACTAACTAACAAACTATCGTAATCGCATCGAGAGAACGGTGCATTGCAATTGGCCAGCTTCACACATCCACATGTTTACAGCGAGCAGGCGGCCAATCGCAAGGCTCCGCTCTCTCGATACGATTACGATAGTTTTTCGAGCTAGAGGTTGTGGTACTGTCTAGACAAGAGGCAATTTGCTGGGCGGCGTATTGTACAATAGAATGACGAATGTATGTATACATGTGTTTGAATGTACATATATTTGTCTTTTTTTCCACGATACGCCGGCCAGCGGAATGGCTCTTATGTCGAGTGGCAGATCAGGTTACCCCTAAGCACTATACTGGGTGATTTTATAGTCGTTTCGGATATAAAGTTTTGACAATTTTTTACTCACTAACCAGTCCTTAGGATGATATAGAATAAGGATGACCTTCATCCGAGTGGTTGTATCTTAATTGAAGTAAATTAGTTAACCAAGTTTATGAAATAAAAGCAGTATACAACTTACATAATAAGCTCCAAATGGTGTCAAAAAAGACATAATCGCATTCACAGTTATCGCAAAGACGACAAGGACTTTGCCGCCGAACCTCACAGAGAGCATACCCGCTGGCACGGGAAGTATTAAGTAACCCCAGAAGTAGGAGGACAAGATGACGCTCTGTGTCTGCAAGCTCCAGTCGAAGGTCTGAAAATTTAAAATAGTTTTAGATGAATCTTTATCAGTTTTTAAATGGTTACAACACTGAACCTATAACCTACACTTTTACTCACACTCAAATATTTATACGCATGCATAGCCAGCAAATTCTCCCAAAGCGTTATTACCTGGCCCTCGATTCTACTAAAGCCAAACTATATTGCAAAAAATACGTTAAATTTTAGACTTCATTTTTAAAAGTTCAAAATCAAAAAGAGTACGCAAGCTTTAGCATCCAAAATTTATAATCAGAAACATATCTTAAAAGTAAAAACAAAAGGAGTTGATCGTCTGGCGTTTTAAATAATATTGTAAAATAATACAAGTACAATACAAAGTCATTACTAACATTTTCATGAGATGTGTCGGTCATAGCCACTATGGCCATACTCATGTTGTTTCGCGCCCCAAGGGCGAGAGCCATAGCCAGGAACATCATGAGGGCCTGTACGTGCCGCATTCCGATTCCACCTGAAATATATTGGAAATATTCACTGTCAAGGACAGGTCAAGTACGGATCAAACTCGCACACTGGCGTACCTGGTTGCCTGTAAGAGATCGCTTGTAGCGATAAGGCCGCCATTTGTACATTTGTCATTATGTTGTCCGTACATGTACTAAAATTTATAAGTGTACAATAAAGATTTTTCTTATCTTATCTTATCTTACAAAACTGGATTGAGAGTTAATGTTGCAGTAGCAATATCTGTTGTACGTAGACATAGGTCGCGATCAGTGTCTAGCAACTGTACATAGGTTCTACCATCATTAAAGCCACGGTAAATGTTGAAAGACATTTTACAATACACGAATATTATTTAAATACCAGAGAAACTTCAGGGGCTGATATGGAACGTATATACTAATTAACCTATATGATACAAATACCCAACCGTACAAAAAACTGAAGTTATTAACTTTTGTAAAGTCTCAAAATACGTTTCAAAATGATGCATGTTTACGCACGATGTTCAGTAGTAGTGGAGAGAACGAGAGAAAGACTGAGGGAGAGAGAGAGAGACGAGATAGGCCAATGTCAATCATTTTTTCTTTAAAAAAGCCGACCTATCATGCACGACAGACGGCGAGTGCGAACGAATAATACCGCGACGGGTCCATATTGGCATACATAAAAATTTTAATCTTATTCTTTTCCTTACTACCGATTTGTGTTCATAATCATCACTCTTCATAATCATCTCATCATCACTCTTCTTCATCCGTGCGCCGTTTTTTAACACGTTTGAATATTTTTTATGAGTAACGATCATTAAAATTGTAAATGGTATGAGATATATTTTCGGACCTCGAAAAGTTATGTAAGACAATGCGCACCCTACCGCGACGCTGCTATTTAATGGTCACGCACAACTACGGTCGTATGGTTGAGTACCTACCTAGTTGTTGAAATGCATATCATACGAGTTTGATCTAATACTATCCGAAAAGTCAGCCTATTGTGCGTATGTTACATTCATTACTCACATCTTCTTAGTTTTAGCCACAGAACCACGTTTCGGTAGGTATCTACAAAAGATCTTGGAATAGTACCTAAATTGTGAAATTGAATGATTAATTAATCATGAATTTAATACGTACAAAACTTATCACAACAACTACTCACGTACAAGTACAACTCCACCCAAGAACCCAACACGGTTCTCTGTCATAGGTACACTTGGTCACTCACTTTGCACTGGGTCAGCTGATGCCTAGCTGGAGGGGAGTTTCCCACAAATTTTATTTCACTTCACTCTATAGTAAAAGTCTATTGGCGTCAGATCAGGGAACGGAGCGGGCCCCTTGACCAAATATAAATTATTTCGATATCTCGATTGTACTGACGTGTGCGCATTGAGACATCACAACCAGAAATACACGCATTTTTTTATGATATTAATTATAGGTGCTTGTTGAGTAGGTACATTTCAAAGGATGCGGCCGCTGGCCCGTGTAAGCGGTACGCGTGCGGAACCCACGGGCGGCCATCAAGGACATTTTTTTGGACACGTAAAATCGAATAGGTACCGAGAGTGAGTGTCTATGAAAGACTTAATTGAATGATAGTATTTAACCCCCGACGCAAAAACGACGGGGTGTTATAAGTTTGACGTGTCTGTGTGTGTGTGTGTGTGTGTGTGTGTGTGTGTGTGTGTGTGTGTGTGTGTGTGTGTGTGTGTGTGTGTGTCTGTCTGTTGCATCGTAGCACCCAAACGGATGAACCGATTTGGATTTAGTTTTTTTTGTTTGAAAGGTATATGAGTCGGGAGTGTTCTTAGCTATGTTTGAAAAAAATCGGTCCAAGATGGCCGCCGCCACAACATGTTGGAATACAAATTTCGTTATAATTCCCTCAATATGGGTATCAAATGAAAGAGCTTGACTAGTAGATCAATTTAAAAAGTATAAAATAAAAATTAAATAAAATTTTAAAAAAACCCCGTCACAAAAAACACTAAAAAGTTGAAAATAAATGAATAAATTTTAATTCAACGGTTGCCATGTCGGGGGACCTTACGATATAAAGGAGTACTTAACCAGTTACGGTCCCCCGACATGGCAACCCTTGAATTAAAATTTATTCATTTATTTTCAACTTTTTAGTGTTTTTTGTGACGGGGGTTTTTTAAATTTTTATTTAATTTTTTTTGTTAATTCATTGAGAACAAATATTCGTGTGTTGTGAAGAAATATTAGGTGGTTTATAAGAAGTATATAGGAAGAAATTGATAAACAAACTTTTATCTTTTTTAAATATATGTAGGCCTTTATTATCGAGTACTGACCACTTCGCCAAATTTTCTCTGTTAATTAAAAAATATTCCTGTAGGTATATGTGGTATGGACACTGCCCACTCCGACTCGGATAGGTTAGGTTCTAGCCTAAGCTATCCGAGTCGGGTGGGCACTGTCCTTTTTTTTGAGAATTATTCTTTGTTTTATTTCCAACACCAACTTTTCCTAGCTGTCAGTGGTAAAACCTAGTATGTACTAATCTCTGTATGGTCATGTTTATGAACAAAATAATAATGAACATGTTGTATAAATATTTTGTACCTACCCATCGGTGTGGCAATCAACAGCGACGTAAACGTGGGGCGTAAGTCCTTTACGCTGCTCGTTCCTATATTGTCGGGCAAATTTTAAGGGACAATCCAGCTTGGTGATAAACGTTGGCTGATATTTGCTACACGGGTGATGTGGTTGCAGGAGGTTCTGTTTTTTAAAGCGCACTCAAATTGATCGGTTCCGACGCGTACCTACTTCACTTATTCGTACTTAGATATAGAATCAAATACGTACTGTAGCTATAAAACTTTGCGTTGTGTCAGCGCTACCTAGTGGCCCCATCTGTAAACCAGCGCTGTGAATACTCGACGAAGGGTGTGCGCAACATTTAATGCTGAGATGGGGCCCTATTTGGGTTCGTGCAGTGTGTACCGTAGATTAATTTAATATATTTATATACCTATACTAATTATAAAATTGTAATAATATTTTAGTGAGATGCGTTATTGTGAGAGGAGCTTGAATAAAATATTTTTTCTTTCTTTCTTTTTTTTTCTATTTTAGTTAGCATATCATTAAATGCCAACCCGCGGTTTCCCGAGAGTTTATTGCCCGCGAGTTGATGAATGACCCAAATATATTTGTGTAATGAAATCTAAAAAGTTTACATTAATTAAAAACTTACTTGGTTTTTTGATATCACTGTCATCTTGTTCGCTCATTGTAGTAATTTTGCTAAACTGACGGGTTAACGTACTGTAAGTATAGTTTTATTTAAAACTCAGATATTTCCGTAACTCACCGGGAAGCGTGCCAGCTTCAACTGAGATTAGTATTTGAAAATGATAAAATAAAATACTATGACTTCTATAGTGATTATCTAATGGTCTAGCTTTTTATCAAACATGTTATATCCGTAGTGAGATACGACTTCTAACAGATCACCAAATCAGAAAATACCGTTATTTTTCTCTTATCTTGAAGTCGGCTTTTAGCCTTGTTCATAGAAACAAATAATAGATAGAGAAACAGAGGATTTAAACTACATTATGTACTCGTTGTAGGTATATAAATATGATGCATATAAATTAATTGCGTTATACATATATTATTTCTATTCTATTCTATTTCTATTAAAACTCGACCTTATATTACTCGTAGTTGGATGGTTAAACAATGTTATCAACAAGTGATCATTTATTTATTTTCATGTTTAGTTATGTACTCTATTCTATCTCAGTATAACTTTGTTTTTTTTATGATCAACCGTTCGGGAGTGTTGTTAATTATTTTTTTGATAATGTAAATCGGTTTAGGTACCCATAAGACACTGACAGGCTTGCCTAATGTTAGTACATTTAATACATTTTTACAAAAAAATTGTTCGTGTCCAGTGGGGACACGAACAATTTTTTTGTAAAAATGTATTATGGAAATGAACGAATTTTATTTTATTTATTTAATATACTAGCTTTTGCCCGCGGCTCCGCCCGCGTGGATGTCGGTTATCGCGACCAAACATAGCCTATGTCCTTTCTCATAGTCTAATCTACCCCTATACCAAATTTCATCAAAATCGGTTCAGTGGTTGAGGCGTGCAAGCGTAACATACAGACAGACAGACAGACAGAGTTACTTTCGCATTTATAATATTAGTATGGATTTGGTTTTATGCCAACGATCAATGTTTTTATATACATGCTAATTCACTAGACACATGAAATCGATGAAACATTTGTGAGTTTGTGAAATTGACTGCATTAAATGCCTACAGTGATTATCACTAAAAGAACCAAAACCTAAAAGTATAGCTACAAGATATATATCTAAAGTGACTTGCATGTTTTTATCTCTCTATTATATCAAAGATTATTTTAAAACCATCTTCCTGATAAAAGACATGTTGGGCGTCTCGAAGACGTCTCTACTGTATCGAACATTAGAAATTTAAGTACAAAATATATTTGCAAAAAGTTATAGTAAAGTTCGAATTTTCATCATAATTCGATAAAAGTCCGGGAACGAGAGACCAATAATTCACCATGATTCGGGTATTTTGAGACAACTTATTCTTCAAACTATGTGACAACTACCATCCTGAGTCACACCGCGAACATGGCTGCTGCAAAGCAGCCGAAACGTCGGGATAAAAAGTAATAATATTCAAATATTAGTAGCAGTGCGAGCAGCAGGGTCGGCAGCACGAGTGTGACGCCCCTGGTGTTGCACATGCCTATAGGTCAATGTTACCGCTTCCTATCAGGTGAGCCGTGCGCTTGACTGCCCCCTAAGTGGTATAAAAACTGCTATTCTCTAACTTTTACTAGTCGACGAGCCCGCAGCAATCGACCAATCACCTCATAGAACAAGGTTGTGCTCGCCGACGATTCTATGATGGGATTTTTTGTCGATTGCTCTACGACGAGCCAGCAACGCTGTGTTAATTTTCGCAACCGGTGCTTTATTGTATAAAAAAACAACATAAGCGTAAAGATACTTAGAAAATTATAGCTTCACAACTGATGCTCTCACATAAAAAAATGGTAATTTGAAATAGCTACAACATTGTAACTAAAAATCTTTCCATTTGCATATAGATACCGGAAAGGTTAAAAAATTAACAAATCACTTAATTAAAGTTAATGTTTTGAATGGCATCTTATCGGGTATGGAAATGCGAAAGTAACACAGTCTGTCTGTCTGTCTGTAATTTACGCTTTCACGCGTAAACCACTGAACGGATTTTGATGAAATTTGGTATAGGGGTTAGATTAGACTATGAGAAAGGACCTAGGTTATGTTTGGTCGCGATACGCGAGACAACCGTGATCGCGAACGGGCAAAAGCTAGTTATCTATAATACACGGAAGACGTTCCCGCATGGACATGACCATGTTACTACATATACATTCCGTAAACATGACAATTCTTGACAAGCCATAAATCAAAAGGCAGAGCACAATATTTAAATCAAAATATTCTGAAAAGGTTTAGGTTCGACGTAAGTTTTATTATTATTTCTGGTACTTTTGAAAGTTTCTGATACTGCTTTACTTTAGATAGATAGTTTTTTTTGCATTATGAAAATATTAATGCGACAAACACTTTTGCGAAGCGATGTTGTCAGAATATTGTGACATATCTTGCAATGTATTTCTTTTGTACAATTCAGATACTGCGTTACTATTGACGACTGCAAGCTGTGAAATATCTAATTTCTACGTCATTGCAATGAAATGGTACAGACGATTATGTAGCAGAGGCGGGTATTTTTGGGCCAAATTGTAATGAGTTGAGATATGATTTAAAGAAGTGGTATATTTTTCTATTTCAAAATACATCAATCCAGCACAATTGAACATCTGGAAGTCTAGATCCTTAAAACTAAGTTTATTCCACTAATAAATTAAAATATTGATTACAGTGAATGATTTTTAAACAACTTTTTCCATAAAAAACTCTTGCATTGCAGTATTATTTCTGTCAAAGTGAAACCTATTCATCATAATAGTTAAGTATAATAATAACCAACTAAAATAGAATAAAAAAATAATAAAAATAAATTCTGAATTGACTTTCGTTAACGATTAACTATTTCTCGTTTTTATCAACTATATTTTTAATATTGTGCTGTGACTTTCAGTCATCAGTGGTTTAAATGAAGATTGTTTACCATGTAACATGAAATTAAACCAACTATATTTTGCAGTAATCGTGAGTTATTTTGCAACTAATGTCTGTGCTCATGTATTTATTTAATATAATAAAATACTTTTAGAATAAAATCAACAACTACTTTCTATTAATACAACATAGAAATCGCAATTTAAAAGTGTTAATTTCTTGCTCTCAGATTGCCAAAATCTGCCGAATTTTCAGGGTTGGTTTAATAATATATAAGCTATTAATTGACCCTACTCGCATCTTTTTACATTTAGGCCTCAGAATGCATGAAAGCTTATTTATCTCCTTCATGCATCACGATAACCACGGCTCCATTTTCCATCTTTGGCCATTCCATATTTAATAATGAATAAAAACTAATTCATTTACGACAATACTTACTGTTTTGGTAGCAATAGCGAAGAACTCGTTTTTTTTTTGTTTTAAATCAAATCTAATTATGCTAACTTCAGCAAAAGCTTTACATTGCTAAAAAGTTTTCCGATTTCCAGACAAATTAATTAATTTCTATGACTTTCTCTATTAAAATTAAGCATTTGACATTGTTTGTTGGATTTCTTAAGTATTTAAACGTTTGAGGTGAGGTTTCGAGTGAAATTGAAATTAAACAAATATAAAAGAGAAATGACAACAATGCAAAATATTAACATCTTTAAAAACGGTCGAAATTTTACAGAGCCTTTGAACGATGAATCCTTCGGAGCTCGTAATGAAATTCTTCCGTCGAAGGAAATTAATCGCTACTCTTGTACTTTTTGCTGGCCTTGCCTTTGTCGGGTGAAAACATTATTTTTTGGCTATTATAAATCCAAACCGAAATGTTTTTGATTGACGAAATTTTCCTCATTTATTTTTTCGATTGTCTTCTGTTAATGGTTTGAGATATACAGGGTGATTTTATAGTCGTTTCGGGTAAAAATAATTTAATACTCCCAGATGATTTTGCTATCGAAATTGTGCCCAAATTCTTTTTATCCGAAACTACTTTATAATCACCCGGTGGTATAGACCATAAAGGCTGATTGTGTTATTTTATATGTACTTTCAGGAAACTTTATTTCAAAAACACTCACAGTTCTGAAAACACAGTCAAAAACATACAACTGCAATTATTTTGACATAACATGCTACTCTATTCTCACAAATAATGTTATTCAATAATAAAGTTATAATACCCATCTAAAGTATATATAATTATCTCTATAAAAATATCTATGTATATTTTAATTTATTTCAAAGGAACAAAGTGTGAGAAGCATAAAATATATTTTATGCTTCTCACACTTTTTTTACACTATTTTTTCACACTATTTTCTATGACATAGTATTATTGATTTCTATAATTTATTTCTTTCTTGTTTCCTATTTTTATAGCGTATCTTTCTATATTATTTTAATTAACATTACAAAATAAATGTCTGCTATTCTCTAATTTATATCAAATTAAAATCAAATCAAAATAAATTTATTTCAAGTAACAGAGACTCATTACATAAGTTTATAAATCCAAATCAATAATTCAAATAGGCACACATCAATTAAGGAAAACAAACGTCATGAAGTCAAATTTAAGTTCATTTTCACTAAGTAATTAAATTATTCATAATAAATATAAAATTATTAAATTAAATTGATTGATTAAATTGATCAGATATGTCAAAACAAATTAAATATATTGATAGATTTGAAATTTATTGCGAAATTGAAATTAAAATTGGAAATTAAATTATTGAATTATTGAAATTGAAATTAAAATTTGAAATTAATCTTGCACTATATATAAAATATATATAGTACAAGACTACTATACTGTACTATATATAAAATATATACCTATAGTACAAGATTTATGAAAATAAACTAATCCAAACCTAATAAGACATAAACAACAAAACAGTTTATTACATTTTTCAACTGCTACTGTTTTGTTCATCGTTGTTACATTTTACTCTTTATTTTTGTTCATCGTTGTTACATTTTACTCTTTATTTTTGTTCATCATTGGTACATTTTCTTCAACATCTTCTTCCTCTATTGGTTCATTCCAATCTGCTTTCGTACCAGTTCCTAATATCACATAGATGAGATTTGTGACGAGGTATAATCCCCCTGCTATGAAGAACACTTGTCTCCAAAGGTACTGGTCAGTCTGTGAAGAATTGAAAGGCCCTAATGTATTTTTTAAAAATGCAAGTGATGTAAATGACAAAAGCAAATTGTATTCCAATTTAGTAAAATTAATTATTCAGGGTTAAATTTATTATTTACAGACGAGTGTTATAATAATTGTTAAGTTTTGTCCGTGTATAGTAAATATTTGCTGCTATAGTAAAGAGAAATCCATACTAATATTATAAATGCGAAAGTAACTCTGTCTGTCTGTCTGTCTGTATGTTACGCTTTCACGCCTAAACCACTGAACCGATTTTGATGAAATTTGGTATAAGGGTAGATAAGACCGAAGAGAGAGAAGGGACATAGGCTATGTTCGGTCGCGATAACCGACATCCACGCGGGTGGAGCCGCGGGCAAAAGCTAGTGGTATTATAATTCTACCTAAATGCAACTTAATCAGCCAAACCCGCAGTAAGACTGGAAAAGTGGGATTAACGCTAGCATCCTAAGATGAAGAGGACTGTAGCAACTTCAAAGTACCTATAGATCAATTCTTCTATTAAACCATCAAAGGCGAATCAAAGGCGAATGTCCAGCCGATCCCCAAGAAGGGGGATCGCTCGGACCCAGCCAACTATCGACCCATAGCCGTCACCTCAGTGCTGTGCAAGGTGTTCGAGCACATAATTAACACACAGCTCATGCGCCACCTAGAGGATCACTCCTTGCTTAGTGACCGGCAATACGGTTTCAGACCGAAACGGTCAACGGGTGATCTTCTGGCGTACATGACCCACCTTTGGGGTGAGGCTATGGAGAAGCACGGTGAGTCACTGGCAATTAGTCTTGACATCGCCAAAGCTTTCGATAGGGTATGGCACAAATCGCTTCTTTCCAAGCTACCAGCCTTCGGCCTGCCTCCTAGACTGTGTGACTGGGTTGCAAGCTTCCTGCAGGGGCGCCGTATTCGCGTTCTTTGTGATGGACGAGCTTCGGAGTTCTTGCAGGTAAATGCTGGCGTGCCGCAGGGTTCCGTTTTATCTCCCACTCTCTTTCTTCTGCATATCAATGACATGCTCTGTAACGGAAAAATTCACTGCTATGCAGACGACAGCACCTTACTCGGGAGTTATTACGCACATCCTGCGGCCAAGCAGTCTGATATCGCGGAAAAAAGGCAGCTTCTTGTCACTGAGCTGGACCGGATCCTGGACCACATTTCTCAATGGGGCGCTAGGAACCTGGTCGAGTTCAATGCCAAGAAGACCCAGGCATGTGCGTTTACAGCAAAGGTATCTCCTTTCCTTCCCCTTCCCACTCTTCAGAGCACACCACTGCCACTGCAGGATCACCTCACTATCCTCGGTATGGATGTTCGCTGCAAACTGAATAACAAAAACTATATCGAGAGTATCATCAAATCAGCCTCGCGTAAACTCGGAGTCCTGAACAGAATGAGACGTTTTTTCACGCCGGAGCAGCGGTGTCTTCTATACAAGACCCAAATTCGTTCCTGCGTGGAATACTGCTCACATCTCTGGGACGGCTCCGCAAAGTACTTATTAGATGCTCTCGACAGGTTGCAACGACGTGCGGTCCGCATAATTGGGGATCCTGAGGTCACGAACACCCTCGAGCCTTTGCAGATGCGTAGAGATGTTGCGTCTTTGGCAGTTTTCTACCGTCTCTACCATGGTGAATGTTCTGACGAGCTCTTCCAATTAGTCCCACCCTCCCCTTTCCTTCACAGGACGACACGTGCAGGGCTAAGATGTCATCCATTTACGGTGCAGAGTATACCTGCTAGAACCAAGCGTTTCAGTGATTCATTCCTATGCCGCACCACTAAGACCTGGAATTCCCTGCCAGCTCACGTGTTTCCTTCTTCCTACAGTCCCGGGTCCTTTAAGCGGGGCGTGAAAAGGCATCTAATGAGGCCGTCAAGCTGAGTGCCACCACTGTTAACATGGTAAATGTTTACGATGGTGACCCTCTTTCCGAGACTTTGCCTTTAGCTTAACATCAGGCGAGGTGAAGTCAAGTGTCCAGTATAAAAAAAAAAAAAAAAAAACTTACAACGTCCGTCAAGATGAAGCCAATCACTATGGGCGCCAAAGAAGCACCAATATTTGATATAAAGTTACTGATACTCATCATAGTACCAGCAAAATTTGGTGATATGTCTATGTGGTTTACCTGGAAAATAAATTAATAAGCATGTAATGATCATGTAATTCTTTTACACGTTAATATGACTTCACGTCATCTGACGGTCAGCTTAAGGCAAAATCTAAGGAAAGTGTCACTATTACAGACAAGCACAATGGTAGAAAGGTAGCCCTTAGCTTAAGATAAGATAGGATACGATAAGAAAAATCTTTATTGTACACTCATAAATTTTTGTACATATACGGACAACATAGTGAAAAATGTACAAATAGTGGCCTTATCGGCTCCTAAAAAAAATCGTATCTCAAAAAGGGGGGGTTTCCGTAACTTTTCCTTCATAGGGGGGGTTCTACACCCCCTCCCCCCTCCCCTCCACCCACTCGCAGCGCTTAACTCGAGTGCGGAGATACTAAAGTCCTACCGCCTTATCGCTACAAGCGATCTCTTACAGGCACCCAGGCTTAACGACCTCATCAGATGCCTTTCATGCTTCACTTAGTAACTGGAACAGTAGGGTAATATCACTTTTATAGTATTTGATTTCACCTACAACGCAAATACAAGCCAAAGTTTAAAACGAAAAAAAAAAGAAAAACTGAGAAATATGCCTTTCTTTGATTTTGGGCTTTGGTACTGCAACAATTGCGTAAAGTTATTTTGAGATTATGTTTTTATCTGACGATGCAATGATGCAGAAACGTCTAACCATATAAGATTGACAGTATACGTTATATTGAAATAATAATATAGAAATATTAATAATAAAGAAAATATGTAGGTACCTGAAATCCACAATGAGAAGATATTTTGAATGTACAAATAATAACCAATATCGTCTCTACTATGTAAATATTATTAGGGGCATACCCTAATGCTATCAGTCCCATGCCAGTAGGAATAGTACCTGTACAATAATGACGTTTTAATAAGTAAGTCCAAGATCCACACGATTAACTTAACGACATAGTATTGAACATACCTAATGAATTGGCAATTTTTCTGGCATTACTAACACTTGTTATATTCTTTATAATCAACCAGTCAGTGAACCAACTGAAGAAGAAGTTGGCAAACCACATCACTAAAAACGGCAACGCTGTTAGCAGTCCATTCTGTAAACCAATAATGAATTATTTGAAATCTAAAAACTATTAAAAAAAAAAAACAATATTAAAATCAATGAATAAAAATGGTTGAAAAATAATTCATTGGTTCCAACAGTTCGTAAGAAAAGTTGGTAGATAGCTCCACCGGCACAGTCGCCCTTATAGACGGATATAAAGAGAAGGGAAATTTGAAGTGATTCATGTGTGTGTCAATAACTCAGTTGGAAGAGCATTCCCCCTGTAAGGGAAAGGTCGTGGCTTCAAGTCCCACTTGAGCGCTTCTTTTTCCCGATGTTATTCGAATATTAAAAGAAACTTAGTTACCGCTTTTATGTTCACTCCCATGACTTTATCCATATACGCTGGTACTTCTGAATACAATATTAGTTGTCCCCATGTTTGGCCAATGTGCGCAATAATTATAGCATAAACACCTTTGTGGCTAAGTATTTTCAACCAAGGAACTTTCATTTTCTAAAAAAAGAAATAATTTTATAACATATTAATTGTGATAATTTTCTTGCTAATAGGAAATGTAATGTTAGATTCAAAACAATCACTATCACCTTTTTACCCTCAGTAGTTCCTAGTTCATCCTCAATATATTTTTTCTCAACTGCAGATATTCTAGTATGTTTAGCTGGTGTATCGTACACAAGAAACCACACTAAAACTGCCATTATCCCTGATAGGGTGCCGTAGAATCTGAAGATACCAGGCCAACCCATAAATGACGCTGATATGAACCCCGTTAGCGGTAGACCAAAAACTGTCCCTAAAGCTTGCCCTGAAATTTGATAAATACAGTAAAAATTAGAAGAAAGTCAATGAGGTCACTTGTCACAACGCTTCTAACCAAACTCCTCCAAAACGGCTTGAATTTTTTTTATAATGTTTTGTGTATATTTGAGAATTGGTCGTAAACTATTTTAGGCCACCTTTCCCTCCCAGATATTCTTATATTTGTTAGGCTTTTTTTATATTCAGTTTCTTGTAATCGAATACATTAGGAAAAACTAAATCGCACGGACGCTTGGACCGCGAGGCTTAGTGGTTAAGGCATTCCCCATGTAAGGGAAAGATCGTGGGATCGAGTCCCGCCAGAGCGATTTAATTTTTCCCAATGTACTCGATTGTATAGATAACATATTTCATACTTTTAAAAAATTATTCAAACATTTACTTTGCATTACAATATAAAACTCTTTATTTGCAGCCTTCTACCACCCACTTTTTGTAGCAACACAATAATGTTTGCCGTTCAGTTAATGTATCAGAATGGATTAGATATGACTTACCCCCATACACAAAAGCAGACAATCTGGCCCGTTCGTGAAGCGGTGCCCATTTTCCAAGGGTAGTATGTAGTCCTGGCAGAAGGCATGCTTGACTGAGGCCTTGTACTAATCTACATAAAACCGAGCAATACCAACCACCCTGAAATCAACTAAGCACCTTAGAAATATTGTTCTTTGAAAACCAAAATAATTTAAAATAATACTGTCATAAATTAGAACTTGATTTGTTGTCGACTACGATAACTGTTAATATTGTAACTAGATAAATGTATAGTAAAGTAGTGCTTGAAATTCATATGGTTCCGTTATTAAGTAAGTAGAGACTTACGTAATACGTAGCTGTGGGCATTAAAATCGAGACGACCGAGTTTATCGTCATAGCAGCAGTTAACAGGTACCTGGCTCCGAACCTATGTGCCAACTGTCCTGCTGGCACTTGCAGTAGCATGTAGCCCCAAAAGAATGAGGCTATAACTACGTCTTGTACCTTCTTGTTCCAGTTGAATTTTGGGTACTAGAACCAAAATAATTACATGCTCGACCAACAATGTGATTTTCAAATATGATAGACTAGCTTTTGCCCGCAGCTCCGCCCGCGTGGATGTCGGTTATCGCGACCAAACATAGCCTATGTCCTTTCTCATGGTCTAATCTACCCCTATACCAAATTTCATCAAAATCGGTTCAGTGGTTTAGGCGTGAAAGCGTAACATACAGACATACAAACAGACAGGCAGAGTTACTTTCGCATTTATAATATTAGTATGGATTTTTATTTAGGATTCAAAAAACTACTCACTGGTGGGACTAACATTAGGGCATTAAGGATCCCTTCAGGCTTAAACTCCTTGTCATCGTCATGGTAATCAGTCATGGCTACCAGGGACACCCCCATGCATGATCTCATGCTGTAAGCTATAGATAATACCCAAAATAATATAAAGCATTGCTGGTGTCGGTAGCCCCATCCAACATCTATAAAGTAATTTTATTAGATGATATATCATTTGAACAGTTATTCAATTCAAGTGTGTATGTGTTATGAAATATGATGCAATTTAGGAGAAAGTCGATACTATCAATCGACGATGATTATTATTACGGGCTGCGAAATGTTTAGAATACTAGTATTCTACATTTTATCAGGAGTGAATACACTAATCACTATTATCATGGAGAAGTATTTTCATGATCTCTGAATATGTAGTAAATATATATGTAGAAACTCATGTGATTGATATCACAAACACTCACTTTTGTAATCCTTGTCTGGAACATCGTTAGGAACTTTTTCCTTATCTAGCATGATGGTAAAATTTATTGAAGATTTTTGCAGGACTTTATAAAATATGATAATGACGTACTATTTGACCGTATCCTAATATTGCATGCTTTTCATTATCAACCGCTTAAATCGTTTGATATATTTAAATAGCTTATTTATGTCTCTTCACATTTAAAATTATTAAAATTAAAGGTATAATTTTGTTTGCTGATTTAAGTAACTTTAATTTAAGTCTATTGTGCTACATTTACGGAAAGTTCTAAACTGATGAATGTATCTCTGAGTAAAATATTTTTTTATTTGAAAAAGAATTTGATAAGGGTATAGTTGTTTGCATTGTCATGATTTCTATCATTACACAAATAGTAAACGTCTTCAACAAATAAATTGAAAACCAGTAAAAACCAATAAAAGTAATGTAATGTATTATACGATCTTGTATACATTAGACTGATAACCTTTCAGTACATTGTTCATTCTTCTGCTTGCACCTACCTCAATGTATCTCTGCATCACCCTAAGGTAGACTGGCAGATAATGCCTTTGGCATTAAGTCCGCCTTTGTACAACTGTGCATAAAGTTTAAAAATCAAAATAAAAATAAATAATGCTCTCTTGTTATTATGTGTAATTTTTCTCAATAGAGTGATAACTAGAAAATATATGCAGCTCCAGGCTCCACGGTGGAGGAGGACGGCCACCACGCACTGAGCTGTCGCCGCTGCACAGGCAGGTTCCCGCGTCACCATGCCCTCAACGACTTAGTCCGAAGGACTCTCATATCCGCGAACGTACTATGCGTGATGGAGCCCCCGGGTCTCAGCAGATCAGACGGGAAGCGGCCTGATGGTGTGAAAAGGGCGAAATACGCTGCAATGGAGTCACAATATTACTTTGTGCCCATTGCGGTGGAGACTATGGGCAGCTGGGCCGCCGTATCCACGAGCAGGGCGGGGACCCCCGCTTCGGCTCGTTTCTGGGGCAAAGGATGGCCATCGCAATTCAGCGTGGCAATGCTGCCAGTGTCATGGGCACCTTTGCGCCGGAAACAAAACGGGGTAGGTTATTTGACGTGACATAAATATGAATAATATTTTTTTGTCATACTGTAATTGTATGAGTATTATTTATTTAGCATTAAGGTGATATGACTTAAATTTGTATGATTGTATTTTGACGAAAATAAAACTAGTTAATTGTATTGTTGCTTTTTTTTACTATTTTTATTTATCGTTCGCCAATTCGTTCTTGGTTCATAATCCTTTTAAACTTTATAATACTTTGTTAAGACTAAATTTCTGATGAATCTCATGTGTTGAATTTACCTCCATTGTATATTAACGGCAGGTACTAGATAATCCTCAATTATTTCAGTAATCTTTTACATTCGTTGCATAATCTTGTTATTTAGAGCATTTCCTCTTATCTATAAGTGTATAGCTTTTTTTTTTTTTTTTTTTGACCGTGGGGGAAATCCTTCATGGATGTTATGCCGGACTCCTACCGACTAAAACCCCCACGGTATCGCCCAGCAGCCTATAGTTGGGAGCCCCGGGTAAGCCCTCGGAAGGATGTCCCAGGGCTCCCAACAGACCTACGGCTTTAATGCGGCCTCGTCTAGGGGGTGGTTCGGGTGCTATCCCGCGTCTATGGGGGGTTTTCGGGTATCATCCCGCTTCATAGGAGGGGGAGGCGTGTGTGAGTCCGTCACGTCATGCTGCCGTCATGGGCCTGCTTCTGTAAGGACGATGAGCAGCCAACTCACCATCCTCAGGCCCCCGGTCATGGAGGCCGATGGTCTTCGGCGAAGACACGTCGGCGGCGCCCAAGCCGCCGACTGCGGAACTCGGGTGGGAGAGTTCTCTCCCGCTCCCGCCCCGCCGCCTCCTTCACGAGCATGACCTGCTCGCAGAAAGAGGCGGCGCAGTCCCACTTACTCCCGTTGGAGACCATGGCTCCCACCATGATCTCGAGCGAGAGAGTGTCCACGCCCAAACCCACCACGAGGACCTGGCGCTGTTGCGCCCACGCCGTGCACTCCACCAGCGTGTGGAGCGCTGTGTCATCGCTGCGGTCCCCGCAGTGCTGACAACTGGCCGTGGTTTCCCGGTGTCTTCGCCACAGATACCTACCGAAGCTACCGTGCCCGGTAAGCATCTGTGACAACCGGTAGGAGAGAGCACCATGTCTCCTCTCCAGCCACTCGTCCATGACCGGTCTGACAGCCGCGATTGTGGCGAATCCCCCCTTTGGTTGCTCAAGTCGCACCTTCCATGTCTCCACGGTTTCCTGGTGGAGCTGGGACCGCTGCGCCTCGATTTCTCGAGACGCAGGCCATTGGCCCCGCTCCAGCGCCTCCTTGCGCCATTTAAATAGAGACGCAAGGGCTCTCGCTTCCAGGTCCCATGGAGGGGTCCCGGCTAAGAGACATGCCGCCTCACCTGAGATCGTGCGGTATCCCCTTATCACCCTGACGGCCATCGCCCTCTGTGGGCTCAGCAATCTAGCCACATTACTGGCCGTCAGGGTCTCCGCCCATACGGGGGCCCCGTATAGGGCCATACTTCGCACGATCCCCAGGTACAGTCTCCTGCAGGGAGCGTTGGGTCCCCTGATGTTGGGCATCAGCCGTGCGAGTGCAGCTGACACCCCCCTCAGTTTTGGGACCAAACTTCGGAAGTGATGTCCGAAGTTCCACCGGCCATCGAGTACGAGCCCCAGATACTTCATCGAGGGCTCGATGCCGATGCTGACGCCCCCTACCTGTAGGCTGGATCCCGCAGGTGGCCCCATCCGAGGTCCGTGGAAGCACAGAGCCTCGGACTTGTGAAGGGCGACCTCGAGACCCAGCCGCCGTATCCGACCCACGACTTGAGCAACCCCTGCCGTGGCCTTTAGTGCTGCGACTTGGTGCGTTGCTCCCCGCGCCGTAACGAGGGTGTCGTTGGCGTAACACGTTACGTTCACCCCCCTGAGCAACGGACCACGCAGCACCCAATCGTAACCGATGTTCCACAGGAGTGGCCCTAATACCGATCCCTGCGGAACACCGCACGACACATCCTGCCGACCCGGCCCTAGCCAACTCGGGTAAGTAATGGCCCTCTCGGAGAGATAGGCCCCGACAATTCGACGGAGGTAGGGAGGCACTCCATGGTAGATAAGCGCCTCCCTAACGCAGCTCCAGGGCAAGGTGTTGAAGGCGTTGGCGATGTCAAGAGACACCGCCACTATCACCTCACCCTGTGAGACTGCTTCCTCCGTCAGGCCTCTAATGCGCATGATCGCATCCACCGTGGAGCGCCCCTGACGGAAGCCAAACTGGCTATCCGCCAGATCAGGCCCCACGCGTGTGAGATGCCTGACGAGGCGTTGTGCAATAATGCGCTCGAAGAGCTTGCACACCTCGTCAAGCAACACGATCGGCCGGTACCCTGATGGAGAATTTGCCGGCCGCCCCGCCTTTCGGATCAAGACCAGTTTTCCTGTCTTCCAGACCTTGGGAAACTGGCCTTTTTCTTTAGCGCTAAAGAGCCCTATAAGTCGAGGCCCAAGCTCCTCAAGAGCCAGGACCCACGCTCGGCCTGGAATGCCGTCGGGTCCAGGGGCGGTGTTTCTGCGGGATTTAAGCCGCAGTACAGCCGCCCCTAGCTCACCCTCCGTGACTACGGGCACGTTGTTCTCACTGCCTTCCGCGCTGGGCGCCTGAGACGGAGCCATGCGCGGAGGAATGTGTTCCTCCGCTCTTGATGGAAACAAGGAGTCCAGGACCACCTCCAGCTGCTCCGGCTGGAGACTCTGGGTCAGTGGGGGCGCCTTAGCGCGTAATTTGCCCCTTACCATAAGGTACGGGCGCCCCCACGGGTTGCGCTCCAGAGTCTCTATCAGCTCCTCGCGGCCCAACTTTTTGGACCGCTTGATGGCCGTATGGAGGGCCCTCTTGGCCTCCTTGTACCCACCATAGAGCTCCGTCTCTCGGGCTACCGCATCGTCTGGGCGGCGACGCCTCCGGCGGAACCTGGTGTACCGGCGGCGCGTAGTGACGCACTCCGCGCGCAACTGCGCGATTTCCGGCGTCCACCAGTACACCTGCCTCCTCGCCGGTCTGGCACTAGCCCTGGGCATCGCCGCATCACAGATATGCGTCATGGCTCTCCCGAACCACTCCACCTCAGCATCAATATCGGTGGGCCTGTCCGCTACCGGGATCCAGGTCTGCACGATGGCCGCCTCCAGGAGAGCCTCCGGATCCAGGCGATGGAGTGCCCAACGCGGTTCCGGGGGATTCGCAATAGCTGGCGGCAGATTAGGTGGAGGGGAGACGTTGAACCGAATATATCGGTGATCTGACGACGTCTCCTCCTCCTCCACCACTCGCCATTCCTGGACACGGCGGGCGAGCTCAGGGGTCGCAAACGAAACGTCTATGACCGAGCTGAGCCCCCGCCGCGTCCAGGTTGCGACATTCCCCCGATTCAGGATGACTAGGCCACGTGTAGTGACCCAGTCCTGAAGTATCCTCCCCCTGTCTCTGGTTTCCCGGGAGCCCCAAGCCTGCGACCAGGCATTGAAATCTCCCAGGATCAGGACAGGGCGAGGCCGGCATGCAGCGAGAACTACGTCCAGCTCAGGGAGCCATAGCTCAAACTGATGTTGGTCGAGGCTCGGCGAGATGTAAACGGCCACGACAGCCATACCCTCATATTCCACCGCGACGCAGCCCGGGCCTCTAGCGATAAGCGCTAGGCGCGAGTCATCCGCGGCGGTCCCCCCAAAGACAGTCGCCAGGCCGTTCAGATCAACTGGGCTTCCCGGGTGAACCCAGTACGGCTCGGCGACAACCACCACGTTAATGGACCACTGCCTAATGCTCTGGTACAGAAGGTCCTGAGCACCAGCGCAGTGGTTCAGATTCACCTGCAGGATGCGGACATGGGTATCCATTAATGGACGTCCATTTCCGCACCCTGCCGCGAGAGTGCACCCTCACCTCCCCGTGCGGACGGACGGGGCTTTGGTCTTGAGGCAGTGCAGGCCTTACTGCCCACCCGTCGCCCACGTTACCGGGGTGCACCACGCGGAGGTTGTCCTACCCAGCACCCCTAAGTGTATAGCTTATCTATTATCATAATGCTGTATCTTGTACCGTAGTCAAAGGACTTAGTTAAATCCTTATTATATAGTGCAGATGCTGATGTACTACTGCTCAAAGTGCTCAATGTTCATTGTGTGATGGACAAGTAAATTCGCTGATTGAAATATACATAATATATTTATATGGTTAGCAAAATAATTATTTCAATTAGATATATCTCATCATTAAAGTTTGAAGGCAGATCATTAAATACATTTTATTTAACGTTTTGTCCACTTGGTTTTAATCATATTCGAATTTCATCATCAACCCGAAATCTGTTAGTCAACTCTTAACAAGATCTTCCAAGTTCAAACTGGAGCGGTCTTATTACAAAACACGGACCAACTTTAAGCCCAGGTTATAATCGTCTTTTAGACCATGGTTTATAGAAAATGTTATTACAAAAAGCGATTTAGTACTAAACTTAGGACTAAGTCTGGTATAAAGATAAACCTGCGCGAGTTTAAGATATTCTAGAACGATACTCAGTTTTGAATTTTGATTTATCCTGAGAACATATTGTGTAGAAGGATTGACAGATTTGACAGATTGTCTACATCTGTCTCAATCTCAATCTCTCCATAATCAAGACTCAGAACTGAGTAATATTCTAGAATACGCATCTCAGTGTCTAGGGTTCCTAACATCACTGTTAGACTTTTTATATAATCTTGGTAACCTATCGTCTACCTGCAATTATTTATCGAGACTAATCTAACGAATCAACAGAAAGGTACTTAGATGGTATACAAATAATATACGATAAGACAAAATTATAGTTTTATTTTAATTTTCATTGATAATTTTTTGAAGTTTGTTCATCATGGGCATATTTTCTTCAATGTTGTCTTCTTCAGGCGGGTCGTTCCACTCTGCTTTCTCACTGGTTCCAAATATAACGTAGATTAGATTTGGGACGAAGTAAAGTCCAGCCGTTAAGAAAAATACAAGTCTCCATTGGTACTGGTCTTCCTGCAAATCATAAACGGGTAGTTTGTGAATAAACTGGGAATTCTTGAATTCTGTTTCCGTTATATTTTACCCTTAGGTGAAGTTTTTGGAACACAAGAATTTCGATGTTCTCGAGTTATGGGTTTAAGAAAATCCAGTTTAATGAACTAGATTTAGGCTACAAGTTTCATGTTCTATATCATAGTCAAAAAATTCACAACACCATCCTTGTGATAATCCCGGTCGCAACCGGGACACGACTGAACTGCAATATATCCCGTGATCAAGAAATTCTATTCATTCTATTCTTTTAATAAAAATAGAACCTAGGTTCATAACTTCAAGGACTATTTACAAATGTACAGATAAAGTTACCACAATAACAGGATCGCTCAGTTTATACTTACAACGTCAGTCAATAGAAAACCCATTACTATTGGTGCCAATGATGTACCAATGTTAGAGCCGAAGTTGCTAATACTCATTAGTGTTCCGGCATAGTTTGGTGATATGTCTATGTGGTTCACCTGTAATTCAATCAGTTAATTGTAAACATACTCAATATGTAGGTAGCGCATAGGTAATTATATTATTTATATATCCTGGCGGGCTTTATATGTCTAAATAGTTTTTTTAAGGCGATCATTTTAAAGGTTTAAACTTGGCTGGTAAATCAGTAAATTGGTTAGTGTTTATGTTTTAGTTGTTTTATATGTCATTTTATACCATAATATAAATGACAATAGCAAATAAATGGAATTATTTTTACTTTGTTATTTCGTTAACCAACGAGTTGTCAACTTATTCACCGAGATGTCCACTTAATCACCGATCCACTTGTTCATCTCAACTTATTCACTATAGGAATCGGAATTTTAAGTTAGGTACTTAAGTGTGTCACAATATCATCAACAAGACCTTAACTGACATGATATATTGTCAAAAAATCACGTTGAATCGACAGATGTCAACCTATCAGTACCAAAGTCAATTACTTCAAACAATTATTGCAACAATAGTCGTCAATTTTTTCCTATAAGACTTTATAAATGGGAAGCATTAGGCTTATAAAAAATACGTACAAGTTGAGATGTCAACATTATATTTAGTGTATTATTATGTAGTGTCAACAGTACGCACCTGAAATCCACAATGAGCAGATATTTTAAATGCGCAAATAAGGACCAAAATTGTTTCTACAATATAAATGTTGTGAGGAGCATATGCTAACACTATCAATCCAATAGCAGCAGGTATCATACCTGGAAAAAATACAATAGGCAGATCAGGTTTTCATACTATTTGGATTTAAGACTTTACAATATTAAATAAGTTGAATATACATACCTAAAGAATTTGCAATTTTCCGGGTATTAGTTACGCTTGTTACATTATTTACAATCAACCAGTCAGTGAACCAACTAAAGAAAAAGTTGGAAAACCACATCACTAAAAACGGCAAAGCTGTTAGCAGTCCATTCTGTAGACAATTCAAGTATGATTTATACAAATAATAATAGCAAACACACGCGTATGCGATAAACATGTACAAGATAAATGATTATTACCGCTTTGATGTTAACTTTCATGATTTTGTCCATATATGCTGGTACTTCTAAATTTAAAGTAAGCTGTCCCCAGGAGTGACCAATCTGTGCCACAATGATAGCGTAAATTCCTTTGTGGCGGAGTAATTTCAGCCAAGGTACTGGCATTTTCTGAGGACAAAATATTTCATTACTTAGGAATAGGTAATTCGTAAGAAATAATTAGTTTTAAGAACCTCGATTATTATCACCTTATTACCCTCGCTTGATCCCAAGTCATCTTCAATATACTTTTTCTCGGCTACGGATATTTTAGCATGTCGAGCTGGAGAATCACATGTAAAGAACCATACAAGCACTGCCATAATTCCAGATATGATACCGTAGAACCTGAATATACCAGGCCAACCCATAAATGATGCTGATATGAAACCCGTAAGTGGTAGACCGAGTACAGTTCCTAAAGCACACCCTGAAATAATTGAAATTTTCACTTATGCCTATAGTTATTCACACCTGGCCTTTAATGATTTTTGATGATTTTTCCAATCTAGAAATTTCATTTAAGTAATTTTTTTTATTGGTTGGAAGTATTGGAACTACAATTGCTCAAGTTAGTGCAGTTGACGTATTTCCCTCACCTCCATATATAAAACCAGACAATCTTCCTCTCTCATGTAGCGGTGCCCATTTTCCAAGAGAAGTATGTATTCCAGGAACAATACATGCTTGAGTTAGACCTTGTGCTACTCTACATATTACTGTAAAATACCAACCACCCTGAAAGCAATTAAAGTACGTAAAATACTTTCACTGTTAAATAGATTAGATATTACATAAAAAGAATATATTGGCAGAAAGAGACTTACATAGAATGTAGCTGTAGGAAATAAAATTGAAATCACACAGTTCACTACCATAGCGCCCGTTAGCAGATACCTGGAGCCAAACCTGTGGGCTAACTGCCCAGCCGGCAGCTGCAGAAGCATGTAGCCCCAGTAGAAGGAGGCTATAATACTGTCTTGTATCTTTTTGTTCCAGTTGAATTGTGGATACTGGAATGAAATGCAATTAACTGCAACAGCAAATTCTTAAAGCTATTATCATGTATTTGTATTTTTATTTTATTTCTCGGCTCCTCGTTCGCCGATTCAGCTTAACCACCGCAGTATCCCTCCAATGAGTGTAGGCTCCTCTTGCATTCCCTCTCCTGTCCTGAGCAGTTGCCGCCTAATAGCAAAGAGCAAGAAGCAGCATTGATGTATGTTAGTGCATGAGGACCTACATTACATGGACCACATGGCTGAAGGATCTCAATAAATTTAGTGCATGTAATTTGTCTTAATAAAAAGATGAAAGATTTGATGTAAGAAGGTACGTTTGGTTAAAATTTTGATCCTATACCAACGTGGGATTATGTTTCAGAAGCTCTAATAAATTAAAAAGGCATGGTAGTAATGAGGCTAGTTCAAGTTTCATAGTTTACCATCCAACTACTTACCAACAATTTGGTAGTATCTGCCACATTATTTACATCATCATCAGCCTGGTACGATTCAAGATTAAGTTTAAAAATAAAGGTATCACTACTATAGTTACAAGGGGTACTTACTGGTGGGACTAACATTAAAGTATTGAGTATTCCTTCAGTCCTAAAATCTTTTGTAACATTTTCTGCACCATCGTAATCAGTCATGGCTACCAAGGACACCCCCATGCATGACCTCATGCTGTAACCTACGGTGAGCACCCAAAATAATACGAAGCACTGCTGGTGTCTGTAGCCCCATCCAGCATCTGGAGAGTATTTTATTATGTTGTTAGATGGCAGTATTAAAATTTTCACTATATGATGCTTAATTACGTATTTAAAGGTTAAGTTCAAAAGTAATTGATATTGCCCTGTTGGTTCTTGATGGAGTAGAATAGAATCACTCCAGCTCTTCCTGTGGATGTGGTAAAGGCAACTAAGGCGTAGGGGTGTTCTCCATCCGACAGAAAACATACAGCCCAAGACAAAGGGCCCGCTACGGCAATAGGCTTGCCCCTTATTACGTCGTGGAACCGAAAGTCATGTAAAAGCAAAACGTGGTTGCTAGTACACCTCTGCTCTGATGGATGGATAATTGGTATAATTATTAAAAATAATGTACTCGTACTTACCTTTGAACTTCCTGCTTTGACAATCGTTGGAGATTTGATTCTTAGCTACCATATTGACTTAAAATTGGGGCTTAACTTCTTCAGAGTTGAACGTAATGCACTGTTTCTATCGTTTTAGAAAATATTGCCATTTACGAACAATTTTACTGGAACCTATTTATGCTTAAATTATGTTTTTTAGTTCTATAAATAACATTGATTATAATCATTTGACCTAGTCGCGTTTGTATATCATAAATGACTTAACTACTTTGTTGTAGACAATAGTACAGAAATAGCGAAGTGACGAATATCACTAAACGATATTGTATTAGATCCAAAAAATGTGAATTCCTTTGATAAAGATATAATATTTGTACTGTCGTGACTTTTATCATAACGCAAATATAAAGGATCTTTATCAAATAAGCTCAATACAAGTTAAAACTAAAACAATTTGCTACTCCCTCGTTATTTACAATCTACAGTCTTCTTCATTCTTATATTAATCGCGGTTGCATCCAAAGCTTTCACAACGGAATCCAGGATCCTCTTTTCCAGTTCAACGTTTTCCGTGAAGCGATCCCCAACCCATTAGCGATATCGAAGTATTTGAGTTAAGTATGGTAACCGTACTCATCACCACTTACCCATGAGTTTCCCCGAGCCCATGTGTAAATGACACATAATATCTACAGCAAATAATCAATTTTGAAGGTGAAGTTAATTGCGTCTTTCGTGTGTGAAACTTAAACACAATAAATACGCAATATTGATTTAACTTCACACATACTGAATCTGATAAGGATTGTTTCCGTTCATAAATAAAATGCCTTGTTTAATTTTGATAATGTCAGTTTGTATACTTTAAAGTTAAATTAATATGCGTAATGCGTAGGCTTATTGCATATGCGACGGTACTTATGATATAATAATACAACGCACTGAATCTACACGATGATTTTACTGACGAAATAGTACAGAAATAATGCGAAATTCAGATTTCTGCCTCCATGTTTGCGGTCAACCACAAACTGTCAATTAAAAGGTATTATTTGAAATAGGAGAGAAAGATTTTGTGCCCTTAATTTCGATACAGAGTTACGTTACGTCACAATCTTTAGTTTAGTTTATTTTTGTGGAAGACATTAAGTAGATATATATATTTATTTATGCCTACAATTACCAAAAGTAATAGAGCATTCAATTGAGATTCAAATATTGCGGTCTATTATTGTTTGACGTAATTTTAAGAATTTCTTTTATTTTGTTGTACGCAAAGAAACCAATTTAAAATAAATGGATGTGTTTAGCTACATTTTTTTTTATACATGACACGTCAATTTGACTTCACCTCGCCTGATGGTAAGCTAAAGGCAAAGTCTCGGAAAAAGGGTCACCATCGGAAACATGTACCATGTTAACAGTGGAGGCACTCAGCTTGACGGCCTCATTAGATGCCTGTTCACGCCCCGCTTAAAGGACCCGGGACTGTAGGAAGAAGGAAACACGTGAGCTGGCAGGGAGTTCCAGGTCTATTAATGGTGCGGCATAGGAATGAGTCACTGAAACGCAGAGCCAGGTATACTCTGCACCGTATATGGATGGCATCTTAGCCCTGCACGTGTCGTCCTGTGAGGGGAAGGAGAGGGTGGGACTAATTGGAAGAGCTCGTTAGAACACTCACCATGGTAGAGACGGTAGAACACTACGTAAAAAATAAAACAACAAATTATAAAAATTTTACTTATTTACACAATTGTTTAGTTTTGTTTACCATCGGTACACTCTCTTCAACATTTTCATCTTTCGGCAAGTCGTTCCATTCGGCTTTCTCACCAGTGCCTAGCAGAACATAGATCAGATTCGTGACCAGGAGAAATCCAGCTGATAAGAAAAAGACTTTCCTCCATAGATACTTATCTCCCTGTGAAGTTTATAATAACAATTATAAGGATTTAGCAATTAATTAATTTGCCGATAATCGACTTTCAAAGCATATTACCTTAAGAGGATTTATGATGAATTAAGATATTGACAAATATTACTATAAGGGCAGGATCAAGGGTATATTAAGGTTGGTTTGGGCACGTAGAACGAATGCATAGTACCTACATAGGTAAGTGGATAGTTCAGCCAGGATTGACCTCGTAGAACATACAAACTGACCAAATAAAGATGTATTGATACTTACAACATCAGTCAATATGAATCCTGTGACTATAGGGGAAGAGGAAGATCCAATATTGGATACAAAGTTGCTGATACTCATCATGGTTCCAGCATAATTCGGTGAAATATCGATGTGATTTACCTGTAATCAGATTTACTTACTAAGACACTAGAATTGGTTGTGTATCTTTTATGATAAAATTTTCATACGGTGCGATAATATAATCCATTTGGTATGATAATTACAAATTTAAAAAAATATCAGTAGGTATGTCTTGAAAACGATGGTGTCAATTTGTGTGGGACTAACATATAATAATAATAATATATATTACCTGAAATCCACAATGAGCAGATATTTTAAATGCGCAAATAAGAACCAAAATTGTTTCTACAATATAAATGTTGTGAGGAGCATACGCTAACACTATCAATCCAATACCAGCAGGTATCATACCTGGAAAAAAAAATGTAAGGTCAGAGCAATGTGGTTTAAATATTTTTATTCAAAATATTTTATATTTTATAACACAAAGATTAGAAAGACAGTATAATTCTTCTTTTTCTGTCAAAATGACAAGATTCTTAACACTAAATGAAATATGTATATATTTGTAGGCGGTTAAACATACCTATGGAATTGGCAATTTTCCTTGTATTGGTAACGCTCGCTATATTTCTTATAATCAACCAGTCAGTGAACCAACTAAAGAAAAAGTTGGAAAACCACATCACTAAAAACGGCAAAGCTGTCAGCAGTCCATTCTGTAGACCAATAATTTTCCGTGTACGAAGAAGTTTTATTAAATAAAACATATGAACATATAGATTACAAGCTGTTGGCCGCGGCTCCGCCCACGTGGATGTCGGTTATCGCAACCAAACATTGACTATGTCCTTCCTCAAGGCCTAATCTATAATAATAATAATAATAATAATAAAGCCTTTTATTCGGACAAAATATACAATTATGTTTTTTTAAAAAAACCACTGCACCGTTTCCTTCTCTAAAAATTAAATATATTCGACTATTTGATGCTTCTTTATTTTTTGTAAGTCCGTTTGCCAATTGGCAAAGGCCTCCTCCAACCTACTCCATTCTGATCTCTCTATGGCTACTCTACTCCATGTTGTACCTGCAACTTGCCTTATATCGTCGTCCCATCTTTTTTGTTGTTTGCCTCTTTTCCTTTTGCCTTCCCTTGGGTACCAACGTGTAATTATTTTGCTCCATTTATCCTTTCCTCTGGCCATGTGTCCCGCCCACTTCCATTTCAGCCTTTTTATTTTTAGGGTGACGTCCTGTACCTTGGTCTTTCTTCTAATATTAATGTTTCCTATTCTATCCCTCCTCTTTACTCCCATCATGCTTCTCTCCATTGCTCGTTGGCAGATAGCAAGTCTATCGGTGGTGTTTTTTGATAAGGCCCATGTTTGGCTTCCATATATTAGGGTTGGCAGAATGCAGACATTGAATAATTTACTTTTTGTTGCTATATGAAGGTTTTTGTTTTTCATTATTTCGCTTAGGCTCCAATACCTTTTCCAACTGTTTGATATTCTTCTTTGGATTTCTTTGTTTATGTTATCTTTGGGGGATATCAGCTGTCCAAGATATATATACTCTTCAACGTAGCCTATTTGTGTCTCACCTATGTTTATGTTGCTTTTATTTCCGTTCGTCATTACTTTCGTTTTTTCGGGGTTTAATTTTAGTCCTACCTTTTCACTCTCCGATGCTAGCTCATTTAACATTCTATTTAGATCTTCTGGCGTTTTTGCGAATAACACAATGTCATCGGCAAATCTTAAGTGCGTTAGTGTGCGGCCATCTATATTCAAACCTAGGTTTTCCCATTCAAGATTTCTAAAAATCATTTCCAAAACAGCGGAAAAAAGTTTTGGAGAGAGAGGATCTCCTTGTCTTACTCCTTTTTGTATCTTAAACGAATTTCCTTTCTTTTCTAATTGAATGCACGCCGAGCTGTTTTTGTATACATTTCTAATTAATCTTATATATTTTTGTGCTATCCCTTGTTCTTTTAACGCCTCCCAAATGTTTGTGTGTAATAATGAGTCAAATGCTTTGCTATAATCGACAAATGCTAGGTAATATTCGAGTTGGTATTCCGTGTATTTTTCGATGACTTGCCTAACAGCATGAATATGATCAAGTACTGAATAGTCTTTCCTAAAACCTGCTTGTTCTATAGGCTGTTGCTCATCGAGTTGTCTTTCCATTCGCTTGAGTAGGATCTTTGCAAATATTTTGTACAGGTTGGACATCAAGCTTATGGGCCTGTAGTTTCCGATATCATATTGATCACCCTTTTTGTACAGAAGGATTATATTAGATTCAGTCCATTGTTGGGGTATCGTTTCTGTATTTACAATATCATTGAATATGTCTTTTAGAACAGGTGTTATTGCATGTTTCGTTTCCTTTAGTACTTCGTTACTTATTCCGTCGGGTCCTGGAGCTTTATTGTCTCTTTGCGTTGCTATAGCGAATTCTATTTCCTCCTGTATGATGCTGGGTACGGATGAGATTTCCAACAACTTTATTTCTTTTTCCACAATAGTGCTTTCATATAGTTTCTTATAGTAGGATGTAGCAATTTCTAATATTCCTTGCCTTCTATTTTCCTTCAAGTTATTACTATCTTTCATCTGTATGATCCAGTCCTTTTTGCTATTTAACTCTTTATATGCCTTTTTTATTCCTCCTGTCTGTAAAATGTGTCTCTCTATTGTTTCCATTCTTTTCTGTTTTCTATCTTTTCTAATACTTTCTTTTATTTCTTTGCTGAGTTTTGCTATTTGCTTTCTATTATAGTTAGTATTCTTTCCATTGATTAGGTCAGATCTTTGATTAAGTAGGTTAATGGTTTTGGTAGTCATCCATTCGTTGGGTAGGTCCTTTTTATTACTTCCCTGTTGTATAGCTGTTTTGATTGTTTTTTCTAACCAGTTGTATTTTTCTTGCACCTTCATGTTTGTTGTCTCTTTGTTGTATTCTGTAAGTTTTTTCGTTATAGGATTTGCCATTTGTGCTGTTTGGTATTTGGTAGGTTTTGTGTTTATCATATTGTTTCTTGGTCTTGGGATTTTTGGCGGGTTCGTCATCAGTTCTGCTCGAATAATTCGATGGTTGGTGTTGAAGTTGAATTTGTTAAGGACTGTCAAGTTTGAGAAACATCTGCTTTTATTCGTCATTATAAAGTCTATTTCATTTTTAATTAGCCCGTCTGGTGATAACCAGGTCCACATCTTACTTTTTTTTCTTCTTGAAGACTGTGTTTAAGATTTTCAAACCATTCTCCTGAGCAAAGTGTACAAGCCTTTCTCCGTTTTTACTTCTGGCCTTTTTTTTATATATAAATGGCCCAAGGACTGTATCTTCATCTGGTTGTCGTTCTCCAATTTGACCATTGAAGTCTCCTATTACAACAAGGTTTTTGTGAGCATGGTCTTGGATTGTTTTATTTAGTTCTCGGTAGAATGAGTCCGTTAATCTTGTATCTGATTGTTCCGTGGGTGAGTATACTTGTATGATGGACCATGGGTCTTTGTACCCCGGCAGCTTAAGATTCATCACTGCTATGCGCTCTGATATTCCTATGAAGCTTTCCACATAGGTCGCGAGGTATTTTTGGATAATAAAACCCACTCCATACTGACCTGGGGTTGTGCCTATATGGTATAGAAGGAAGTCAGGGTACGAAATTATTCTTTCTCCCATTCGCCTTACTTCGCTCAGTCCGACGATGTCCCATTTAATCTGTTTTAACGCATGTGTTAATTCTGTAAGGTTTTCATTGTTTTTAAGCGTAAGTACATTGAGAGCTGCAACATAGATTTTTGATCTACTGTGACTGTTTTCACAATTGTTTTCACAATTGTTTTCCTGTGTTGTTGGAGGGTTGTGGTCATTTTCCCCCACGAGGACCAGTCGGCTTGGGAGAGATTGTGTAGTTTCTTTTGTTTGGTTTTTATATTTTGGTTGGATTGTCCGTTTGCCGGTTGCTGATTGCTATTGTTTTTTATGTGTGGGTATATCAGTGAGAGAGTTCGATCGAATTCTCAGCAAATCGAAGGCGTTTGTCCTGTTAGTTTTAATAGAACTTATCGTTTGTTGCTTTTTAGGTTTAGTGGTGGAAGTCGACATTGGTGAAGTAGATAGTTCTCTTTTTCTTTTGTCAGAGTTGGGTCCTTTTACTACTAGCTTATCATAGTTGAGAAAAGCAATATTTCCCTTTTTCTTCTCCTCTAGCAGCTGTGGTATCAAAGCCTTTCTCTTTTCTATGACTTCCTTAGAATAGTCTTCCGAAAGATAGATTTCCTTCAACATTTTTTTGTTTTTTATAATTTGGTCTTTTTTCCATCCATTTATAAATGATAGCAGCACAGGTCTATGTTTGCTCCCAACTTTATTTTTCCCTATACGGTATAGTCTGTTTATTTCATTTTCTTCCACGGATAAATTTAAGTCTCGTTTAAAGATCTCCTTAACGGTTTGAAATAGCTCCAATATCGATTTTTCTCTCTCTTCTAAACCATAAATAACTATATTGTTACTTTTCTTCTCTTTTTTCAAATACTCAATTTCGTTCTCCAGGTTACAAAAATTTTTTGTTTTAATTTTTTATTTTCTTCCATCATAGGAGTTAATTTTTCCTCCATTCGCTCCATTATATTCTGTGTCAGAGATTCTTTTAGATCATTTGTCTGTTTCTCCATTTCTATCTTCATTCTATCAAACAATAATTGAAATTGCTCTTCCATATTGTCAGATGAAGTGATGTGAAATGGAACGTAAATGCAACTTGGTAGAAAATATTGTTTTAGTATATTTTGTGATGGCAACTGTCGGGTTAGTTGTCAGCTGACTGTCAGTTCGGGTTTTGACTAATATTGCGGGTATTTGTTTATTTCTTTATTTTCCCGGCTGTCAAATTGACTTAGGTTATAAAAATATTTTATTCTAACCTCAATTGTGGATATTTGAGCTTCACTTTTAACTAGTTGTTTTTGAGAATATCCAAGGATCGTTCTTTACTATGTCTTCTGATGTTGTTTAGCTGATGTTTGAAGCACTACAGTCCTTAAAGTGTAACTGTAACTATTTTTAATAAGTGTTTTATTGCCGACAAATATCCGCGACTTGTTGACACTTCAACGACCGGAAACGAAAAAAAAAAAAAAAGGCCTAATCTACCCCTATACCAAATTTCATCAAAATCAATTTAGTGGCTTAGGCAGACAGACAGACAGAGTTACTTTCGCATTTATATTAGTTGGATTAGAAAGAAGGAAGAAAATAAGAAAATAATTTTGTTACCGCTTTGATATTAACTCCCATGATCTTGTCCATGTACGCTGGTACTTCAGAATATAAAACTATTTGTCCCCATGTCTGGCCAATATGTGCAACAATGATAGCGTAGACGCCCCTGTGACTTAATATCTTAAGCCAAGGTACAGGTGCTTTCTAAAACGAAGATTTTTCAAAGGCAACATAATATGAATATAGGATATGATATTGCAACTAGATAAATAGTTAACAATGTTACCTTTTTCCCCTCACTTGTTCCTAAATCGTTTTCAATATATTCTTTCTCAACAATAGATATTTTTGTGTGTTTAGCTGGAGCATCAAACACAAAGAACCATATTAGAACTGCCATCATTCCTGACAAGACGCCATAGAATCTGAATATACCAGGCCAACCCATAGATGAAGCAGATATAAATCCTGTCAGAGGCAAACCGAATACAGTTCCCAAAGCTTGACCTGAAATTATATTTTGTGGTCATTTCAGTACTATTTCAATTAATGAAATAGTTTTTAGGGATTTTATAAACGTAACTGTAATATTCACAGTATTTCTATACAACAACAGTAAATCTATTCTAAGCAAAAGTGTTTAAGTAATAAGTAAAATTGGAAAAAAAGTAAAACCGACTTCAAGAGACAAAAGAGAGGCATTGAATAGGGAATAATAATAGAATAATAACGGAACTTACAGGTGTACTGATCTATTAGAATTCGGTGCCTAGCTATAAAAGCCATATTTCCATTGATTGCATTGTTGTAGTTCAGCACAGCAAATAAAGTAGGCACCGACTTGTAAAAAATCAGTAAATCTGTAAGTTCCGTTATTATTTATTCACTTTTCAGTGCCTCACTTTTAGTTCTTGAAGACGGATTTACTTTATTTATAATTTTATTTATTTATCTCTTTTTAGTGAGTTATAACTTTATAACCGATCCATCGTTCATAAAAGCAACAGAAACAGTATTTTTGCCAACATTTTGAGGATATACATAGGATCCCGTCATTCGATTATGACTCCCTGAATCCCGTTATCCGATTTAGTCTCGCTGGACCATTCCCTTCCCAACCAAACAAAGATCTTAAAAATCCGTTTGCCACTGTAAATACAACAGCCAGTCGCCTATTTTGCCCTCTTAGTAGTGAAATTTAAAAAAAAATGCTGATACAATGTATTCATTCATGGCTATACTTACATGGCTGCTGGGGAATATAATATACTCCCTATCAGAGCCACTTAAAACACGTAGTTGAATGAGACTAATAAAAGTCACTGTGCAAAGCCGTTGAAAACAACAAACATAATATTAATGTTGATTAATACGTTTGTGCTGTAAAATATCATTATTATGTTCTATTGTATATAAATTTTCACTATTCTGAAATTTTGATTTTGAAATCGAGATGGCATTATACAAATGATTGCTAGCACAAGCTAGCCGAAGTCGGTTAAAAAATAGTTTAACGTGCCTCCATAAACAAAAGCTGCTAATCGTCCTCGCTCGTGCAGTGGTGCCCATTTTCCAAGAGAGGTGTGGAGTCCAGGCATAATACATGCTTGACTGAGTCCTTGTGCAACTCTGCATACCACTGCACAATACCAACCACCCTGAAATCAACCATATAGAATCCTCATTGTGATGCATAACATTTCATTTCCATTTCTGTTAATAATTACGTAAAAGCATACATTTTTAAAGTGTATTTTATATGCCAGTCTAGTGTTAATAATAGTGTTAAAAATGGAAAGATTACACATATCAAACAGGCTATTATAAATTTCAAGACTCAATCTAATAAATATTTAGAGGCTTAACAAGCTTGGAAATGAGCTGTTCGCTCAGCTATGCTACTCAAGCAAATAACTCTATCTGGACTATAAGTATTAGACTAAGTGAATGGCTGTAAATAGACCAAAAAAGAATGCCCTCTGAGTTTCTTGCCGGAGTGCCGGAGGTCTGGGCCGCGTTTCGAACCGGTGGTCCAATTGTTAAACTAGTTATTTATTTTTATATTGACGTTTTGTAAGGGCCGATTTAATGGTCTATGCAGTATAAAGATTTTTTTTTCTATTCATCGTCGTGAATCTGGTTAGCAAATTTTGAAGAATTTGCGAGCCCCGCATTATAAATCAACTAGCTTTCCGCGGCTCCGCCCGCGTGGATGTCGGTTATCACACAGCCTATGTCCTTTCTCATAGTCTAATCTACCCCTATACCAAATTTCATCAAAATCGGTGCAGTGGTTTAGGCGTGAAAGCGTAACATACATACAGACAGACAGACAGAGTTACTTTCGCATTAAATTTATAATATTAGTATGGATAATGCCTTAGAAGCAAACTTAAATAAATAAGCTGGCGATGAATTTCACTAAATATTATTTATGAATAAGCCCATGAACTACATTAAACATTATTTATAAATATTTACAGTATAAATCTTACATAGAATGTGGCTGTAGGGAACAATATGGAGACCACACAATTGATAGTCATAGCGCCAGTGAGCAGATACCTGGCTCCAAACCTGTGTGCCAACTGACCCGCCGGCACCTGAAGTAGCATGTAGCCCCAGAAGAACGAGGCTATAACCGTATCCTGTATCTTTTTATTCCAATTGAACTTTGGATACTAGAATAAAAAATAAACTACATCAAAAATTGTGGCTAAAGAATGATACACTTACAAAAACAGGAAAAAACGAGTGAATGTATGTAACTTTGTGCACTGATAATGATTATTAGTATAGAATAAGAACTGCTGTGCCAGTGTTGCTACTGCTTGAACTTCTTTTGCAGGGTTTGAGACTCTTAAATGGCGCAAAAAATACCCTAATTTCATAAAAAATTATGAATTTGTACCGTTTGGAGTCAAAACGTTGGAGGTTGGAGTTCATGGGGTCCAAGCGTCCGTAATCTCTTCAGGTATTTTATTTTTAGTATAGTACCTACTAATATTACCAATATTTTTTAAGGACTTAGCAATAAATGCTTTAAACTTATTTATGATTAATCAAAATCCTTTCTTAGCGGATGCCTACGTCATAACATCTACTTGCATGCCAAATTTCAGCCCGATCCGTCCAATGGTTTGGGCTGTGCGTTGATAGATCACTATGTCAGTCAGTCAGTCACCTTTGAGTTATATTTATTTAGATAATTTGACCTCTTTAGGTACTTACCGGTGGAACTAACAGAACAGCGTTGAAGATTCCGTCAGGCTTGAATTCCTCAGTTGCATTTCCTTCTAAGGGTTTAGTATCATTTTCATTATCATTGTAATCGGTCATAGCCACTAAAGATACTCCCATACATGATCTCATGCTGTAGGCTATGGTTAATACCCAGAATAATATGAAACATTGCTGATGTCTGTAGCCCCATCCAGCATCTGTAGAAGGTAGTTGTTATGTGGTGGTTCACGAACGTAAATAGTTTACAAACAGTAAACTGGTTGACTATTGTATTAATAATTAAAGTAAAAATATAATATCGTCGACAGTATCACTGTTATAAAATTTGTATTTAACGCAGATGTGCAATATCGACAACAGGGGCTCGATTCACTAACTTACGTACTTAGTTGCGTAAATTTACTTATGATTTTACTGACGTAAATATACGCAACGTGCAATTTTGGTGAGTAACCTATGTGAATTTCCGGTAAAGAATACCAAGTAAATATACGTGACATATTATGTCATATGACATATGACATATTTATGAAAATAATGCCAGACTTTGAAATGTTTTTTTTTGTTCGCTTCGCTATTCAGCCTTGTCTTCGTGTGAGTATAATAGTCATCAATTTTAAATATCTAATGGCGAAGCTCAAATTTTGTTCTTGAAAAAAAAATTGAAAAGTTCTTTACTTGATACTTTTAATGAAAAAAAAACGGGAATAGAAAACTTTTACTTTAAATATTGTTCGTTTTTGGCTTTTTTTTAAACATCTCTAACTATTAATATACCCAAAAAACACCTGTCCTTAAATCCAATATAAACATTCACGCGCAGACTTATCATGCGAGCACTCCATGTGAAAAGATTATGTTTGACGTACTGATGACACCGGTGATCTCCGCAAAACGACGTTTGGGGGATCACCTGGTTCTGGTACAGAAGGAGCCAACTTAGTGCTATCACTGTGATGCGACCGAGGACTCAGGCGGCGCACGGCGTAACATAGGAGGTAGCTCAATGACCTCTGTCCTGCAGGACCGTAGACTTGGTGTGTGACAATGGTAGCCGCCTGTCACCATAGCAGAAAAGTGGCCCAGGAATGCCAGTGCGATGCGCACAGATCGACATTGAGTAGCGAAGTACTCAAAATGATCTCATTATTGCTTGAGACATATATCCGGGACCTAAAATGTGCTCTATACACGCAGTACACGTTTCTTGGATGAATTTTGACGATAGCACGGGGTGCTGCTGCGTTAGATGAGCTTTAGTTCACTAAGACAAGTATATATTATTACAAAACAATCCGCACGCCCCAGGGCCTTTTATATCTCACGATTTGAGTCACTGGCAATTAGTATTGACATCGCCACAGCTTAGGGTTCGATAGGGTATGGCACACATCGCTGCTTTCCAAGCTACCAACCTTTGGCCTGCCTCCCAGATCGTGCAACTGGGTTGCAAGCGTCCTGCAGGAGCACCGTATTCGCGTCTTTTGTGATGGACGAGCTTCGGAGTTCTTGCAGGTGAATGCTGGCGCGCCGCAGGGTTCCGTCTTATTGCCCACTCTCTTTCTTCTGCATATCAATGATGCTTTCTAACGGTAGCATTAATTGCTATGCAAACGACAGCACCTTACACGGGAGTTATCACGCACATCCTGCGGCCAAGCAGTGTGAAATCGCGGAAAAAAGGCATCAAAACAGCCTAGCGTAACCTCAGAGCTCGCAGCAGCGGCGTCTTCATACAAGACTCAAATTCGTTCCTACGTGGAATACTGCTCGCATCTCTGGGATGGCTACGCAAAGTACTTACTAGATGCTCTCGACAGGTCGCTGCAACGTGCGGTCCGCATCATTGGGAATCCTGAGGTCACGAACTTCCTCGAGCTTTTGCAGATGCGTAGAGATGTTGCGTCTTTGGCAGTATTCTACCGTTTCCACCACGGTGAATATTCTGATGAGCTCTTCTAATCAGTCCCGGGGCCTTTAAGCGGGGCGTGAAAAGGCATCTGACAAGGCCGTGAAGCTGAGTGCCACCACTGTTAACATGGTACATGTTTACGATGGTGACCCCCTTTCCGAGACTTTGCTTTTAGCTTACCATCAGGCGAGGTGAAGTGAAATTGACGTGTCCTTTATATAAAAAAATAGGTCCAAGATATATGGCCCGAACTATACCTTGATATTATGACCATTTTGTGCACCTTGCATGCTCACTGTACACATGGTGGTATTGATTTATGGCGGCGGCGCGCTAGAAGGCGCGCCTCCCCATTCCGGGGGCGAGTCGGGGACCTGGGTCAGCCGTGGTGCGAGGGATATGTCGATGACCACCTCACCTCCGGCCTAGCACCACGACCCTCAGTCGGCGTGCGGTTTTAGTCGGTTCGAGTCCCACATAACCCCTTCCGGCTCCGCCGGGGGAGGTATCCGAGGTTTTCGCAGGCCAAAAAAAAAGGTGGGATTGATTTATGAGAAAAAGTTAAATACTATGTTTATCCGCATTCTAAATCACGAAACACAAGTTAGTTAATCCCTGTTTTCTTTAGGTCTGGATAGCGCAATGAAGATTATCGTATAATATTTATCGTGAACTAGCTTTTGCTCGCGGCTCCTCCCGCGTGGATGTCGGTTATCGCGACCAAACATAGCCTATGTCCTTTCTCATGGTCTAATGTACCCCTATACCAAATTTCATCAAATCGGTTCAGTGGTTGAGGCGTGAAAGCGTAACATACAGACAGACAGACAGACAGACATAGTTACTTTCGCATTTATAATATTAGTATGGATTTTATAGCAGAAATATATCAAAGATATACAAACATATAGTTTAGTTGTAAATTCCTTCGGAATTGCTATTACACTTTGTATTACAGGTTTCACTCTTCAACGGTCACTTACCTTCGAACTTACTGTAGCAGTTTTTCTTCTTATCTACCATGATAGTTTAAACGTTTAGTTTTTACTGTAACGCTGCAAGAGATATATCTCACCAATTCAATTAAAACTTTTCAAGAAAACCCTCTTCTTATGTTTATATTTTGAGAGATTAAGTTTATAATCTTAGTAGTTTATTTTTAACTGAGAGACTCAATGTTCGTCAAGTGCAGTAAATAAACTCCATCAAAATATAATTAAACAAAGTCCTTAGCATTCTGAAAATTTCATAACAAAATTATATCTTGATTTTATATTCACCATTTTATTCCAAAATATTATATACTTAAATTCAAAATTCCGCCAAACTGTAGTTACATTAGCGCAGGTGGAAATATCGAGTAGTGTTGACAGTAATATAAATGTGAAATGGTTTCCATTGTAATGACTTCATCATTACGCAAATATTAAACATTTTCAACAAACAGACTCAATAATATAAATAATTATGTATCTAAAGATAGTCACCTACCTATCATAATATCGTTATCGTAACTATCTGCCCTTGGAGTATTCTTTCTTCACCTCACAAGATCATAGACATCATAACATAGATGCCTTATGACGTCAAACCAGTACTTCCCCCTCCTACCAGACCCAGAGGAAGTACATTTTTTTACCCATGAAGTTATTAAGTTATATTTTTTTTAACCATTAAATGGTTAAAAAAATATGGCCGTGTCAGCGAAGGCAATACTCCTGTACTTTATTTGTCAGATGTATCCAAAGGTATCTCGCATCAAAAATGGATGGAAACTAAACAATGGTTACTTTAAGATGATATTTTCTAAAGTTTACGCGAATGTCACTCATTGAAATAAAACCACTTTTTGCAGATTCTATCGCTATATATTTGTTTTTATTTACTTTTTAAACCGACGTTTCGGCTGCTTTGCAGCAGCCATGATCGCGGTGTGACTCATGATGGTAGTTGTCACATAGTTTGAAGTATAAGTTATCTCAAAATACCCGAATCATGGTGAATTATTGGTGTTCCTATTTACGCAGAATGAGCTCACTGTGTTGTTAAGTCTTGGTGGATTTTGCTACTTACTGGGTTTGATTAAGTGGATGACTGGGTCCCAAGCTGGTGGTACGTTCCATCCATCCTCTCTATTAAAATTTGGGTGTTTTTTAATTTCAATAGCCTCGCGGATCATTCTAGGAATATATCGATGTTCTTTGGCGAGTATCTGTGGTTTATCTAACCTTAGGTACTGGTTGGTGCCTTTTTGCGCGTGTTTACATACAGCTGACTTTGTTGAGCGTTGGTGTTTTATGTCAGCTATGTGTTCTTTGACCCGAGTGCCAATGCTTCGCTTGGTTTGACCAATGGTTACTTTAAGTTTAATTCAGTGTCTGTGTCTAATAAGCGTGTTAACTGTATTTACGCATATGAAATATAAAAATCATAAAGCATGTTTTTTGTATATACTCGTATAAATATCTAATGTATAAAAAATACGGTTAAGAGTTCTAATGTCTAGTCTACATGTTTACATGTAAACTTGTTAGGACTGGGCTTTAATATCTTTTAAAATACAGATACTTTCTTTAGTATAGTAATCATATTTTACAAGCTCTTTCAAACTTCAACATACAAGAACCGCAGCACTACTATAATAATAATTGAATCGACAGCTTTATTATTTATGTGATGTAGGTACATATTTCAAGTTCTAAAGCGTTTTCATACTATCCCATGTCAATGATTCATTTTTATTCAACAGTAAACTATTCGGGAATAAAATTCTGCCATCCAAATTGCGCTGTCAGTGGCTTTATATAGATCGTCTTTAGTGCAGGAAGTAGGACAAAAGGGACTCGAGCCCGAGTGTGCCATGGACAACACGGGACACCGCAGTCACATGCGGTTAAGCCCGGGCTCGCCTTCCCCACCTGCATAAATTTTATCTAGACCGACCGACTAGAGTACGTAGACGATTAAAAGACTCCATACCGGCCATTGGAGGTTCTGTCCGGGAAGCAGTATTGGGAAGGTAATACGACAATCGACAGCCGTCATCGGGCCGGACAATTTGAAAGACATATACGGGTGAATTTCTCAAACGTAAAATTTTCGCGGTGTGACTGAAAATCATACCTTAAAGTTAACATATAGTAATGATTATTTTTTGTAAGAAAGATATCGTTTTTCTCTATATGCACGTATAAATTATATTATTGAAACTATTTTTGTGAGTGTGTAAAAAATGTCTTTTCACCTAAATTCTAAGCTTGGTGGCGCGTCCACAACCTGTTTTCTTGGGAATGATCACAGTTTAATCAAAACTTCATTAGTTTACTGAGTATACTTAATAATAATTCGATTCGGCATTATTTTAGCTATCTTCGATACTGTCATTCGTAGTATTTGGTGGAGCGCTTATGTACTTTCTTAATTATTTCCACATAATTTAATTGTATTTCAATTTTGTAATTTAAGAAACCGCTTTTATGAACGAATAATGTTTGAATATTGGCGCTCATTTGTTGACCACTTAGTGTTGAAGAAGGCCAATGGATGGCGCTGTGAACGGATCTTTTAGAACTATATTTTGAGAACGAAGTTCTATGAGCGGGACTCTCAAGCTTCACGGCTGACGTTCAACCCGTTCATTTTTAATCAGTCAGTAACTCGCTGCAGCACCGAAAGGTGTCTATGACTCCGCTAACGCACCAAACGGAAGTTTGAGTAATTCAACTCCTCGTTTCTTTTTCTGTGTAATTCTATAAGTTCCTTTGGCCACATTCTCAAGTCAGTATAAGTGAAGTGTATCGGAAGAAAACGACAAATTCAAGAAAATAACCGGCCCGTCGAAACATACCTACCTACCAGCACGTGCCAGGAACCACGCCTGTCTACAGCTGAATCCTCACGAGGTGGAACTCAGGTCAGTGCCAGTTCTCTTACGTTTTCATTCATAGAAGCGGTCACATGTGTATTTTCTTTTCATTACAACCTAACTGCTGGTCATAGGAGTTTATACGCTCTGTGTGCAAACACACCATTGGCAGGACTATTTACACGTCCCACCATAATTTTATGGTCCTTACGAGTCGGATAGGCCAGTAAATAACATATTCACGTAATTATTGGTGAAAAATATTTCTTTCCTATTCATTTAATTAAAAGATTCACGTAATTTGGTGAATTCTTTCCGCCATCTTAGTTTCATTACTTTCATTCGCTAACAGATTTACGTAAATTATTTGGTAAATTCTGCATTTAAAACGCTAAATCTACGTAATAATTGGTAGATATTTATAATAGTTGGTGATTTACGTATTAATTGGTAAATAATCATCATTCTATTCGCATACGCGTAACTTTGTAGGTACCTATCTAGGTACGTAGTTAGTTACATTCCCGCTCCGCTGTGCTACTTGCGCTATTATATAATAAGCCGTAGTACAATTTTCAATAAAAAAGTAGGTATATCTAAACTGTTTGTGTTGAATTACTATTATATTATAGTAGGTACCTTACAGATAATCTTCTTGTTATATTTCAATAGGTAGGTCCTACCTATCGTTAATTTGCAAACATGTCGTCAGGTCAGATTATTATGTTGAATCAAAAAAAGGAATTATTGTTTGCACGCATTAATCGTTGGTATAAATCGTCGAAATCAGTTGTGTGTTTTGATATAACGACGCGAGCCAATGAAGATTTTCTGGCTGAGACCGAGAACATCGATGTCGTTCGCGATAAGTTCGAGTCGATTGTAGATCAAATAAATAGCTTAAATTTATCATTGGAACCCTGTGGAATCCGACTATTCTTGCCTTGACTCATTTGATGAATTGTATTCGAGAATAAAACGCATTAGAAATAAATTATCTACGCCCAAGGTCAAGGAGGTCGCCTCACACGGGTCGAGTAATTCGAACGCGTCTGTAGTGAAATTGGAAATGCTTGTTATTCCGAGTTTTGACGGACGCCCTGAAAACTGGAATACATTTTATCAGTCCTTTAAGGCCAATATTCATTCGAACAAACAATTGTCTGATTCGCAACGTGTGCAATACCTATTCTCAAAACTAAACAATGACGCATTAAAGTTCACTGCCGGTATTGTTCCGTCAAGTGAGACCTACAGTATAGTTTGGGACGCCTTGGTCAAGAAATACCAAGATAAACGCTCATTAGGTTCATATTATCTTAATAATATATTAGACTTAAAGAATTGTTCACCTAGTGTGAACTCACTTGATTCATTTATAGGTATATATACCTCCTCTATCGCCGCGCTTAAAGAGTTAGGTATAAATGATTTAACGGACTTCATGTTTCTACAATGTGCCTTGAGGAAAATGGACACGCTAACCATCCAAGCCTTCGAACTTTCTGTTCGAGGTGTCGATATACCTACGACGCAAAAGCTGATCGACTTTGTACAAGATTATGCTAAGATGATTGAACGGTCAAACCCGCGGTCTTCGTCATATGCGAAGTCGTCCACTGCTGGGACGCCACAGTCTAATGATAGGCGTGTACAGCGTAATTCTAAGTCGTTTGTTGTCAGTGTGCCGATTAATAATAAGTCGAATGCGCCCGCCGCAGTTGACGCGTCATGTTGTTTATGTGGCGGCCGCGACCACCGACACCTGTATAACTGCGCTCAGTTTAAAAATATGCAAAATGCAAAGGCTAGATATGAGTTTATTAAATCTAAGCGTGGTTGCGTGAATTGTCTAAGCACATTACATAATCTCCCGCAATGTAAAAGTACGTCAGTTTGTTTCTGTCAGAAAAAACATCATAAATTATTGCATTTTTATAATAATGTTAATAATTCGCACTCGCATGCGACGACTGTTGCCGCATCCCCGCCGCCCCAGTGCGACCTTGTTAGTCCCACTCCTGAGTCACCGCTCGCTTCAAGCACTGTGCATTCGTATGCCTCTAGCCATAAGGGTGATATTCTCTTGGCAACCGCTCAGGTGTATGCTCGCCCTAAAGGTAGCACTGGAAATAAATCTGTAGTCAGATGTCTAATTGATAATGGCTCACAGAATAACTTAATAACATTGTCCTGTTGTCGTTTATTAAATTTACCAATAATACCAATGAGTAATTCTGTTGTCGAAGGTGTTGGCTCCACTTCGCACACGATAATAGGCTATGTGTATTTGGACATTGAATCTCGTATTTATGCAGATCATAAGTATACTATACATGCGTTAGTTATGAATAGCCTTACGGATCAATTGCCCTCGCAATTAATTAAGTGTGATCGCGAGTTAAATCTTCGCGATTTACCGCTTGCTGACTTAAGCTGGAACTTTCCAGGAAACATTGATATAGTATTAGGTGCACAGCTTTTCCCGTATATTTACTTAGGAAATAGAGTCGAGTGTGGTCCCAGTGCCCCTTGTGTACTATCAACCGCGTTTGGGTATGTACTTATGGGTGATTACCCACGTAAAGTTGTTGTGCCTACAACCGCATCCTTTTCTGCGCTAGCACTAAATGATTTAGTGCAAAATTTTTGGGAACTTGAGGAAGTTCCTGTGAAACGCCTATTGTCTCCAGAAGAAACCGAGTGCGAGAATATTTTCACATCTACTGTGACTCGCGATGACGTAGGTCGTTATTCTGTTGCGCTGCCGTTCTGCAAGGATCCCTCTGAACTAGGGAACTCGCGCGGCGTCGCTCACCGCCGGTTTTTGTCGCTCGAGCGTAAACTTCGTCAATCACCAACCGTACGCGAAAATTACAATAAGGTTCTTCGGGATTGTTTGGATAACGGTTGTCTTGGTTTCGTTGATGACTCTAATTTGTCTATGGATGGTTATTACATACCACATCACGCAGTAGTTCGACATGACAAACCGATGCCGCGTATTGTGTTAGACGCGAGCGCTAAAACCCACACTTGTCTTTCGCTCAATAATATTTTACATATTGGTCCCAATTTACAGGCAGACCTGTTTTTATTATTATTAAATCTTAGGCTATTTCCTATCGCAATGAACGCTGACATAAATACTCACCGCAAATCGCTTGAGTTTGATGTTGGCAGTCATGTCGCAAAGGTTTTAGGTCTCTCGTGGGAGCCGTGTGGAGATAATTTTTATTTCACATCCACCTTGGTAGATGAGAAGTGCACTAAGAGAAATATACTCTCTATAGTTGCGCGACTATTTGACGTGCTCAGGTTGGTGGCACCTGTGATACTCTACGCCAAGTGTTAATTAAGGAACTTTGGCTTAGTAAGAGTGATTGGGATGTCCCTGCTCCAGAGCATATACGCTCACGCTTTTCCGCTCTCGTTCAAGAATCAAAATTGCTTGACACTTTAAAAATTCCGCGACATATAGGTGTCGAAGTTGATTGCGAATTACGTCTTGTCGCATTTTGTGATGCCAGCCTGAATGGCATGGGATGTGTTATTTATGCACATTGTACCCACCCATCTGGCATTCAAACTCGCATTTTGTGTGCGAAATCAAAGGTCACTCCGACAAAGATTACTACGCTTGCTCGATTAGAGTTATGTGCTATTTTGCTTATGTCAAAGTTAATAAGAACTGTACGTGATTCGTATGCATTACGCATTCCCGTTACTGACATTTACGCCTTTTCTGATTCCACGATTGCCTTATCATGGGTTCACTCGTCACCACATCGGTGGTCGATTTTTGTTAGCAACCGGGTCGCTCAGTGTCAAGAAAACTTGAACGCTAAACATTTTTATCACGTCGCCGGAGACATTAACCCGAGTGATTGTCTATCACGCGGCATGCTCCCCTCGCAACTTTTGACTTATGATTTGTGGTGGAACGGTCCAGCATGGATCCGTGGCCCCCCTGATGAATGGCCTATTAAGTCATTCTCTCCCGCCAACTGTTCTGACTTACCTGAGCATGAGGCAAATGTGTTGAGTGTGACAACAAAACACACAGAGTCGCCATTGTTATGTACATTAGCACAACGTGTTTCTTCTTGGCAGAAACTACTACGCATCATTACATACGTTTTAAAATTCGCACGATTTAAATTTAAGATCGAACCTCATTCTGTATCAGGATTACATCCTGTCCTTCTCCCTAAACGCGATCACGTTGTTGATCTAATAATTCAGCATTTTCACGTTGTCAATTGTCATACTAGACCTGGACTCCTCATGTCTATCATAATATATAAAACGCGTACAGGTACTTACAAACGCGCTGTAGCCAAATTGTATTCTATCCCGACGCAATAACTTACAACGCTAAATAGAATCTTAAACTTTAATTTTTAACTCAAGCTTTAAACATACTTTAGATAGAATAGTGTTAGTCTAAGTTGTTATTTTAGCTATGTGTATTATTATGTTATACAAATTCACTATGGGCTCTAATCAGCCAGTGTTCGCTTGTTTCTTTCGTAACGTCTTGCGACGTTCCAAAGCCGGGTGCATGGTGGAGCGCTTATGTACTTTCTTAATTATTTCCACATAATTTAATTGTATTTCAATTTTGTAATTTAAGAAACCGCTTTTATGAACGAATAATGTTTGAATATTGGCGCTCATTTGTTGACCACTTAGTGTTGAAGAAGGCCAATGGATGGCGCTGTGAACGGATCTTTTCGAACTATATTTTGAGAACGAAGTTCTATGAGCGGGACTCTCAAGCTTCACGGCTGACGTTCAACCCGTTCATTTTTAATCAGTCAGGAACTCGCTGCAGCACCGAAAGGTGTCTATGACTCCGCTAACGCACCAAACGGAAGTTTGAGTAATTCATTTCCTCGTTTCTTTTTCTGTGTAATTCTATAAGTTCCTTTGGCCACATTCTCAAGTCAGTATAAGTGAAGTGTATCGGAAGAAAACGACAAATTCAAGAAAATAACCGGCCCGTCGAAACATACCTACCTACCAGCACGTGCCAGGAACCACGCCTGTCTACAGCTGAATCCTCACGAGGTGGAACTCAGGTCAGTGCCAGTTCTCTTACGTTTTCATTCATAGAAGCGGTCACATGTGTATTTTCTTTTCATTACAACCTAACTGCTGGTCATAGGAGCTTATACGCTCTGTGTACAAACACACCATTGGCAGGACTATTTACACGTCCCACCAGTATTTAGTACCATACTTTATCTTAAAAATAATTTATAAGATGCGTCCGCGGCAAATGTAAAATTTTGGTGGGATTTATAAAATCATCGAAGGAGTTGTATTGAAAGTACCTATTAGGACGACACTATCATCATTGGAAACGTTCAGTTGGGTGTTAATGATCACCAGTGCCAGTTGTCCCCAGTCCCGTTTCGTTTTTCTGCCAAACACGTAAGTTGGTCGTTTCATAAGCATCGGACAAAAATATTGTAATTTTTGTGTTGATTATTTAAAACGGTTTATTCTCATTGTATGTTTTAATATTTAAGTATAGTGTACAGGTTCAGTATGTGTATTAAATTTTGGTAATGTAACCACTATATTCTAAATAGTATTTTTATAAATAATTTTTTTAGACGTGAAACTAATTTTGGTGGAGCAATTTTGGTGAATTTGGTGGGGTTTTACTAATCATCAAAATTGTATATTTACACCAAAATTTGTTTTCATAGTTATTTGATTAAGCTCCTACGTAGTCCGACGGGCTACTAGGTCAGGTGACCTCTACGTAGTATACCCTGGGCAATGGAGAAAGCACCGCCTCTCTCCCTAGGTGGGAAAGAGGTTGTTGGCTGTTGAGGGTTGTTCGGAAGCTTTCCTAATTTTCTCTCAGATTAACCATTAGCATATGAACTACCCATACAAAAGACGGGCGAGTAGTTGGGTGAAGTCAGCTGATGCCGCAGTAGGGACAGGCCGGTGTGGTGGAGCATCGTGCGCTCTTTCCGTCACCTGCTTCTACTGGCGTGAAAGGCGGCCTCACTCTTTACTACTAAGCCTACGCCGTTAAAACCTGCCTACCCTTCTTTTCTCCTCTCCACTGTCAACATCATTTGGCTTTTCTTCCTCTGCTTTCTCACTTACATGAAAGCTACCGTGGATGCAAGAGTGCCTCATGCAATCTTTTGCACGTGACTCCACGCAACAAAGCGATGAAGTCGAAGATGTAGGTGACACGCAACTCCTGCTTATGTTGCTCCAGCAGCTAGCACTTTGCTATCGTGTAAAAGGTACTCAATCTTCTCCACAGAAGGCTTCTGACCTCTACCGTCCTCAAGCTCCTACATCCACATCCTCACAAGTTGCACCAATCTATCGGCGTCCACCACCGATATTAACAGCATATATGGGCAGTTATGGAGTGATTGTCTGATGCTATCCGACCAAAATACCACGCTGATTGGGAATGGACTAAGGACAGATCACAGATCACAGAGACTGTGATAAGGAAGATTCTCATATTGCCAACAGCGGTTCGAACAACGGAATCAGAATCGTGGTACATGTCTCGGATGGTGTTAATCTCTGGAACCCTTTTGAACTGCAATGCCCATCAGCTCACCGCGTGAGAAACTTAGTTGAAGGACTCCTGTAAGTTCAGAAATAGACATCACACTACCAACTTGTCTTGCCACTACCAAGTGTCCATGGCATATCTTCCGTCCACCCTTAGGCATACCGAGTACCATATTATGTTGCTCCAGCAGCTAGCACTTTGCTATCGTGTAAAAGGTACTCAATCTTCTCCACAGAAGGCTTCTGACCTCTACCGTCCTCAAGCTCCTACATCCACATCCTCACATGTTGCACCAATCTATCGGCGTCCACCACCGATATTAACAGCATACATGGGCAGTTATGGAGTGATTGTCCTCAAGCTCCTACATCCACATCCTCACAAGTTGCACCAATCTATCGGCGTCCACCACCGATATTAACAGCATATATGGGCAGTTATGGAGTGATTGTCTGATGCTATCCGACCAAAATACCACGCTGATTGGGAATGGACTAAGGACAGATCACAGATCACAGAGACTGTGATAAGGAAGATTCTCATATTGCCAACAGCGGTTCGAACAACGGAATCAGAATCGTGGTACATGTCTCGGATGGTGTTAATCTCTGGAACCCTTTTGAACTGCAATGCCCATCAGCTCACCGCGTGAGAAACTTAGTTGAAGGACTCCTGTAAGTTCAGAAATAGACATCACACTACCAACTTGTCTTGCCACTACCAAGTGTCCATGGCATATCTTCCGTCCACCCTTAGGCATACCGAGTACCATATTATGTTGCTCCAGCAGCTAGCACTTTGCTATCGTGTAAAAGGTACTCAATCTTCTCCCCAGAAGGCTTCTGACCTCTACCGTCCTCAAGCTCCTACATCCACATCCTCACATGTTGCACCAATCTATCGGCGTCCACCACCGATATTAACAGCATACATGGGCAGTTATGGAGTGATTGTCTGATGCAATCCGACCAAAATACCACGCTGATTGGGAATGGACTAAGGACAGATCACAGATCACAGAGACAGTGATAAGGAAGATTGTCATATTGCCAACAGCGGTTCGAACAACGGAATCAGAATCGTGGTACATGTCTCGGATGGTGTAAACCTCTGGAACCCTTTTGAACCGCAATGCCCATCAGCTCACCGCGTGAGAAACTTAGTTGAAGGACTCCTGTAAGTTCAGAAATAGACATCACACTACCAACTTGTCTTGCCACTACCAAGTGTCCATGGCATATCTTCCGTCCACCCTTAGGCATACCGAGTACCACCTCTCCCACTTTGAGAATAACTGCCTAAATCTTTTCCCGCAATCTTGAATAAGTTCGTCGATAATATTGGTGCCATTAGAGTAAAATATAATCCTTGCTAGAAGCAAGGATAGATAGAACAATCAAATGTTTTGCTTTTATACTGATACTACTAACAACTAAAGTGGTTTTGCCATATAAAAATGAAGTTGGTGATAAAAGGGTAAAAATTAAGGGTTATATGTAACTATTAAGTGCCAAATTCTAGAAAAAAAACAAAAAAATAGTATAAGTAATAATAAATAAAAAATAAAAATAAGTTGATATGCAATTTTGGTGTTAGACACCAATTTCGGTGTATTGAAAATTCAGGTGTATAAAATAAACAAGTAATTCCTAGGGCTAATTAGACTATTCAAACATAATAGGCATAAAATATGTATTTCTAGCTAAATATTGAAAGAGATTACCTAAATACCTAGAAATAAAAAAAATCACCAAAATTAGCTAAAAATTCATAGATGTTGAAATTCACCCATACAAATTTCATACATACCTGAGATCAGATCGAATATTTGATTGAACGGTGGAGACATCTACCAACTTTCTTACGAACTGTTGGAACCAATGAATGATTTTTCAACCATTTTGAAACATTGATTTTTGATGACTCCGCCTCCGTATTTCGAACTTAAAAAGTTAGCATAATAAATGCTATAAAAAATTCATTCAAATCTAAACTACGCCAGCAGATAGAAACGAGCCAGAGCCAGTAGTTAACAAATTAATTTATTAGTTACTCGGTGTCAGTGTACAAGCGGCTTTACTTTCCGGAAATAAAAATGCATGTATATGCAGTTGTCTTATAATGTACATTACCTATCTTATGTTCCTCTGTTGCTCTCGTTCACGGCATACCAAAGATACCTAAAATATGTACCCGACTGCCGAAGGAAGCAGTGTAATGTTTTTTTATTATAGTGCAATTTTTGGCAGCATGTTCGACGTTGTCATCACCATCCTTTGGTTGCGTCCAAAGTTTGCACTAAAGAGCCCCTCGGGCTTACCTTTATTGTTTTGGTTGGTATAGCGTCTGGTCCGGGAGCAATTATTGCTGTTTGTACTCCCAACCCCGAGAGTAAAGTTCCGCCAAATCATTGTTACCAGGTACGCCGACTTGCAGGTGAGGTGACTCGGGCCCTAGGTCACATCTTGGCTACTCAGAGGGTGGCCGCTGCTGGGTCCGCAGCTTTAGGTAAACCAGAACATACCTACTTCACCGCCGCTCCAGAAGACACAGGGTGTAATTTCGGCCCATTCGCAATGGAGACAGTGGGTCCATAGCGCTCCGAGGCCTCAAAATTCATGGCCGATTTGGGGCACTGACTACCAAAATAGATTTTTAATAATTTATTTGGAATAGTATGGTAGGAATAAAGGTAGAAAAGAAAAATATATATTTTAGTACATAAATAATACACATTTCTTTTGTCATATTTTAAAAATTTTAACACAATTTGTTTTAATTGAAAAATTGAAATAGCCTTGCTTTATTTTAATGAAATTTTATACTTAGCATTTATATTATATTTTTAGTTAGTAACTTCTGTAGTATCGAAAATATTTCCACAAATTAATATAATTATAACACAAATCAAAGATACTCGTTTAAAAATAATAATTGTATATTCATGCTTTTCCATTTAGAGAACTTCAGAACGAACTGATATTGTATAGCTCAAATCGAATTTGAGCAATTGATGTAAGCTTCAAGAGCTAAGCTACCGCCTACCCGTAATATCGCAACAAAATCTAAAATTTGATGATTTAATGAATTACATCATTTTCTCTGAATCATCTCAACATTTCTGCTCCTTTGCTAGTTGCTTGGTGAGTTATTTTTCCTTCACAACATTTTTTTCCTCTCCTTTGATTTCTTTTTTCACTTGTATTGCACCCTGTGATGTTTCTACTGACTCTGAAAGAAAAATAACAAAGTCGATAGTGTTGTATATGTATTGTATTTACGATAACTCTAATGAAACGAACTCTCTTTGAAAATAATCGTTGAACATTTATTTTTGTTATGTAGGGCACCTCAATTTGACTTCACCACGCCTGATGGTAAGCTGAAGGCAAAGTCTCAGGACAGAGGGTCTCCAACACAAAAGTGTTCTTACTACTCATAATATATGTTAACAATGGTGGCACTCAGCTTGACGGCCTCACCCGGGCAATTAAGCGTCATATTATTAGGGCAAATTTTTATTATAAAATTTTGAGACAATCATTTCAAATTCAAATTCAAATTCATTTATTCTTCAAGTAACAAAGACTCAATTAATTAAATTATTACTTAGTTTGCTGATTTATTGCTATTTATAGGAGCTTGATGTGTAGTGACCACTATTTTTAACCCCCGACGCAAAAACGACGAGGTGTTATAAGTTTGACGTGTCTGTGTGTGTGTGTGTGTGTGTGTGTGTGTGTGTGTGTGTGTGTGTGTGTGTGTGTGTGTGTGTGTGTGTGTGTGTGTGTGTGTGTGTGTGTGTGTGTGTGTGTGTGTGTCTGTCTGTGGCATCGTAGCACCCAAACGGCTGAACCTATTTCGATGCAGTTTTTTTTGTTTGAAAGGTATATTAGTCGAGAGTGTTCTTAGCTATGTTTGAAAAAAATCGATCCAAGATGGCCGCCGCTACAACAATTTGGAATACATATTTCTTCATAACTCCCTCAATATGGGTATCAAATGAAAGAGCTTGACTAGTAGATCAATTTAAAAAGTATAAAATAAAAATTAAATTAAAAATTCAGAAAACCCTCGTCACAAAAACACATCCAAAAAGGTTGAAAATAAATTGTGTTTGCCTTTTAACTTTTGATATACCTAGTAATATTTTGATTCATAGGTTGCCATGTCGGGGGGACCTTGAATCGTTCTGATAATAGAACGGAGTGGCAACCGTTGAATCAAAATATTACTAGGTATATCAAAAGTTAAAAGGCAAACACAATTTATTTTCAACTTTTTGGAGGTGTTTTTTGTGACGGGGGTTTTTTAATTACACCAAATATTTACCATATTCTTCTCCGGTATCAAAGTTCCACGGCTGAGCTTCTGCCTTCGCGAAGACAACGAAGATTACGTTACAGATGCACAGGAACCCGGAGAAAATGAGGAACACCACCTGCCACTGACCACGGTTTTTCTGAGGAAGGATATATTGAACTATGTTTATGAACGGAATCGGGTGGTAAGACGTTGTGTATGTATTGCTTAGTGGGAAAGAGACATGGCTATAAGTTGTATGTCTGTTCGTACAGTCGACAAAGGAGATACGGTTGTACCTTTACATACAATCTTTTATGAAAAAGTGCGACCGTATTCCTTTTGTCGACTGTTCTTACTGTTTTAAAAATTGACAGGAACGAACGGATTGTAAATATAATTATAATTATTCAGTTTCCAGTTACAGTGTGTTTTCTATACGTTTCAAATAAAAGGGATAATATGCCCACTACCTACATCTAATATAATCACCAGTTTTTAGGATAACCAAAGTTTGTGAAGTTTTGCAACTAGTCGCGGTTAGGAAGTGGTCAAACCCTAAACCATATCACCTACCTTGCACAGAGTTTACAAATTTGCCTGTAACTTGTAACGCGACCAACTAATACTACCTAAGCTTAGTTTAAGTAACATTACCTATAACTTAAACGAGTTAAGTTTAGCTACAGATTAAACTATCACTATTAAAAGTGACCACGCACAAGCAATTAATTTGTATATTATCATAATCTGAGAAAGTGCACATGTCCATAGGCCGTGGCGTATGGACATGTGATGTTATTAATCTTAATCCATTGGCATGGATTGAAGTAATTTTTGTTCGGATGACATTATGATATGTCCCCGCTATGATATTAATATAGAATTGTTCCATATTTCTGGTGAGTTAACATTTTCGTATAATTTGAATGAATTTTTTATAGCATTTATTATGCTAACTGTTAAGTTCGAAAAACATTGGAAAAAATGAAATGCTCAAGTGAGACTCGAACTCACGACCTTTCGCTTACAGGGCGACTGCTCTGCCAACTGAGCTATTGAGCACCACTTGAATCATTCCAAATTTTCCTTCTCTTTATATCCGTCTATAAGGGCGACGGTGCAGCCATCTACCAACATTCTTACGAACTGTTGGAAACAATGAATAATTTTTCAACCATTTTTAAACATTGAATTTTGATGACTGCGCCCAAATATTTGAATGAATTTTTTATAGCATTTATTATGCTAACTGTTTTGTTGTTGTAATTATAAAGAGAAGGAAAATTTGGAATGATTCAAGTGGTGCTCAATAGCTCAGTTGGCAGAGCAGTCGCCCTGTAAGCGAAAGGTCGTGAGTTCGAGTCTCACTTGAGCATTTCATTTTTTCCAATGTTTTTCAAATTTTCGTATAACATTCATTTCGACGCATTGTTTTCTTATTGGAAAAATAATATTTTAAATTTTGTTGTTTCAGTATTTGTTTCAAAAATACAATGATATATCTTGTGGTTGGTATTTAACCAACTAAATAAGGCGGTAAGTCGCACCTTTTTCTTAAAAATTAGGACCTCGTGTATTCTGATAGGAATTGTTCTAATAACCTAAAATTTTATTTCAGGTCTCCATTGGAGCCGCCTTTTCTTTAACTTTTGGACTTTTACTTTTACTTTTGGCCTTTCTTGGGACTTTTGTTTTGGCTTTACCTTCATTGGGCCTTGTCTCTGATGGTTTGATGGATTTCTCAACCATATGAACGAGCATGTGCAATATCTTGCTGGGCTTGCTGGGCTTGCTGAGCGGAATGTTATGCTTCGCTGGTTGAGGTGAACCTTCACACACTCGCCGAGGGATGCCGTGAGCTTTCGTTTACTTTTAATTAAAATTTAACTTTAAAACCTTTTAAAAAATTGCATTGGTGACATGAGTAATATGACATGTAGTTCTTAAATTTAATCTACCTAGTTAATTTTAAACTAGCATAAAGTTCTTACTATAATAAGTACAATTGGCGATATCGTGATAACCACTTGCCATCAGGGAGGCTGTGGTTAATTAACCACCTAAGTACTATAAAAAAATATCAATAACGGACGTACAGTACCCTCTCCAGACTAGACGGATATTATATAGACTATAAGTTAACTTAAAACCAGATTGCAGTGTCTCCTTCCTAATTGTCAAGATTGGTTTATCTACATTAACCCTATTCATACACATAGTATTCATATAATAATCCAAAAAATAAGCCACAAACTCGGTCGTCATACACTAGAGGTCTACTACATCCAAAATAACGAAATTTGGTATTTTTATGGGTTCACGAATGCAGATAAATAAAGGTAATTAAGAATTTTTGGCTTAGAATAAAGTATACATAGAAAATTTCAGACATAAGTATACATAGAAAAAATTGAGTGAAATATTATTTAATATTAAATATAAAACTAATATCTCTCATGAAAAGCAATCCAATAAAATTACTATTGTACTGAAAATTCGTGACGGCACCCATAACTGCATTGGAAAACCATCAATTCGCAATATCGCATTTTATTACTCACAATAACCCTAAAAATGTTTATCTAGGAAAGTTGGCAGCGGCTCACCATGTCTGTGACGATATTGGACACGGCCACAGGTACAAGTAAGCTCGTTAAATATCCACCCATGTTCCCTAAGGCTGTTACTGAGCCCGCAAAGTTAGGAGCCAAATCGATCTGGTTTACCTGAAACGAATATGTAGAATTTATGATATAGCATGTATAACTATTACTTGGGGCCCTATAGATCCCGCCAGCGCGATGGTTAACTGCTGGCCCCTGTTTTCAGTGTTGGATAGGGATCTCGTGCTTCCTGCACCCGAGGGGGCTATCGAAACTGGATGTTGGTTCGAGAGATTTGTCTTTTTCTCCCCTTTTTTTTTTAAATTAAGGACCCAAGACTGAATGAAAAAAAATGAGACGCCGGACTCGAACTTCCGACATCTAATTTTTTTTTTCATGCAAATACAACATCTATTAGCCCTTTAGGTTTCAGATTTCAATTCCTGGCCTATTATTTTAAGTTATTTGTAAATATCTAAGAAAAATATATTTAATTACTTACAACAAATCCAACTTGCGTTCCCGATAGTATTCCCACTGTTAAAATCAGCAAACAGACTGCCAAGAAGGTATCATTCACGAAACTGAATGATATTATAAATATGCCTGATGCTACTGATCCTGCAAAAGCACGTAATAAGTTTACTTCAAAACTGATGCAATAGTCTTCATTCAATGAACTAAAAATTGCTATTTTCATGACAGAACCACGCTTAGAAGTCTCCCTCTGAGCCTGCTATGACAACTTCACGACCATCATAATCAAAGCGAAGCGAGAATGCAAAGCGTCGGTAACTCAGTGGTTAAATAAGTTTACCAATAGTATTGCCGATTCGTCTGATATTGACAACTTTCATATTCAACCTATTTCTTGCAAAATCTGCCAGATTGCCCAGTAATATAGACATAAAGTACATAGCTAGGAATGGTAGAGATGAATACAAGCCGTTCTGAAAAACAAAATTTATATTTATTAAATTTGGAAACAATCAATCAGCTAGAACTAATTTATTATACACAGGTGCTCAGAAAAAAAGGAAAAATATCGTTTAATTTGTGATACGAGTAGGTAGTGCACTTTTTTAAATTAATCACCATAAAAATTAAGACCCGTGTTCCAAAACGATACTCAGCCCTGAATCTTGATTTAGATTTTTAATGTTAATCTGTCCTTTGATCGAGATTCAAATGAAAAATAATAATATATCAATATTAATATATCACATCCATTTACAGCCTTATTAAGAATGCGACATAAAATTAAAACGTGTATTCTAATCAGTCGTTCATTCATTAACATTCCACTAATTTTAAATCAAATACCCCTCAATATAAAGTTCCAAAACAATTCCACTTTGGACGATTTTCCAACTTTCCCTGGAACCAGTCATCTCATCACTCTTCATACTTAAACACGAACGGATCAAAGTGCAAATTATAATTAATCACCTCTCTAATTTAGAGGAATTTCACTAAAACTTAGGTATTTATTTGGAATCTTCAACCCTCGGAATCGATTTCTCTAGAACATTCAAATGTCTGTAGGCTGACAAAAGTTCAAAATTGAGAATAAGCTTTTTATTTGAATCATTTGTAACTGACACTTCTAAAACACTACTTCTGAGAAAGCCAAAAATAGATTTTTAGATCAGGACCATTTGCTCACAGGAATTAATGTAATAGAGAGAGAATTGAGCTTAAATAAATAAATAAATATTCCACAAAATTCTACACAACGCTATTTAGACCCATGGTAAGCTTTTATAGCTTGTGTTATGGAATCTAGAATGCGGATAAACATACTTATATTTTTTTTTGTAAATACTTATAAACAAAAAAATAATAAAAAATACAAATAGCCATATTCATACATACAAATATTTGCACTGAGCGGGGATCGAACCCGCGCCTCCTGCGTGGCAGTCGCGTGCACTACCGCCACGACACAGAGGCTGTCAAATCAAATCAAATCAATTAAAGTCAAATCATCGAAACTTTTATACTAAATTGTAATATTAATGTTAATATAATATACGAGTGTTTAGATGTGACAAAGCAATGTAATATGAGATAATATTCAATAAAAGTTCCTACTTACCGTTTTAGTATCTACACCAAGAATATTAGTCATGTATAGAGGTATCTCAGTCATGATGAGCAGAGCGAATGCCCCGCCCCCAGCTTGTGCGGTTATATTGCCCCAGACAGACGGACTCTTAAGTATCGCTTTCCAAGGCGTTTTCTGTTGATTTAAGAAATGATAATATGTATTATTGAAAATATTTCGAAATATAAATTGATATGATATGAGCCACTGCTAATATTGAAGATAGAGAAATACATGCAAATAAGTCTGGAATAGTGTTTTTATTTGAAACACGTGAATTGATAAATAAATTATAGAGTACCTATTATAAGGTATGAATATATATGAAATTTTGATTTTTACCTTTGAAGCTACTTTAGTATTACTATCCTCCAATATATAAACAAGCTCTTCGGTAGTTATAGTTGAATGCTCATGAGGAGAAGCAGCTCCAAGCCAGGCAAATAGAACACAAACTAGCAAGCTCAAGATTCCAAACAGCCAGAATGATACCGGCCACCCGAGTGCTGGGCTACCAGCAAATAGTCCTGACAATTGGAAGGCGATGATTGTACCTACTGGCAAACCTGATGAGAAACAATCTGATCATTCTAAGGGAAATTGTGCTCGCAAGAACTGTGTCGCTGAAGAAGAATTGTGTCAAAAAGTTGCAATTCTGCAAAATCAATCATTAAATTGGAATCGAGTAAGGAATGAGCATTCAGTAACTGTAATTGTTGCAGTCTTTAGTTAGGTTCAGCAATTTGAAATTTTCCTGACATTTTGTAAAGGCAGAACAGTGACAGATATTTTGATACACATTTTCCAGAAATAAGTCGAGTACTTAATGAAACTAATGCAATAAACATACCAGAGAAAGCATAAGTTGTCATCCTGCTTCTTTCACTGGTTGGTATCCACTTCGCTAATATTGTTAGCACGCTGGGATCTAGGGCAGCTAGTGTCATACCTTGTAGTATACGACTAACTGAAGCACAAATCCATCCTCCCTGAAAAAATAATTCTGAACTAGGAAGATTTTTTTGTATACTCTTTCCACCCTGCCTGATAAAATATGCAGAAATATTTAGAACGGTTACGCTGGTCGATCAATAAAAGGTATAGAAATCTTAAACATTATACAAGCTTTAACAAATTTTCACATACGTAAAAGAATAAAAAAATCTTTTTCTGTGTATCTCTATGAAAGAAATATATATTGCTAGTACAAGTATGCCATTATACTAAAAAGATCTATTCACATATTCTTGTACTCACGAATAGAAGGATCCAAGGTGTACAAAGCGCTAATATTCCGTTGACAGCTAGAGCGATAATAATAGGTAATTTTCCCCCCAACCTCTGCACCAGCAATCCCATTGGCAGTTGCATGCTGGTGAACCCCACAAAAAAAGAAAATGTGACCATTTCCTGGGTGGCTTTGCTCCAGTTGTAAGTCTGAAATATATAAATTGTGAAACATAATAAAAAAATTTCGAGCTTGAAAATTAGAACATTGTTTCACAAGTACACAAGTATCTAGGTATATTAAAGCCTAAGTCGTTGAGTGGTGTGTTTTTTTATCGTGACGAAAAGGACGTTTTTCAATTATTGATCTTCGAACATTCGAAACGGTTCAGTTTGACAATTCTGTACAATTTTGAAGGCTTCCTTTATTATTGCAATCATTGACAAATTTAGCACCAACAATGGACGTACCTATTAAGTATTGTCCTCTTTTATTTGATTTATTTCTTATTTCAAACATTTATCGCGCGGAGCTGACTGCTGATAGTGATATAGTACAAAAATCTGATTAAAAGATTATTTTGAACTTATTGTACTTATTTGAACCATCCAATTAAATATAACTCATAATAAACTTACGCGATAGACACTCCAATCACTGATGTTCTGAACGTTTCTGCACTCTTTGTTGCTTGTAATGAAGCTATCATTAAGTAGCATTCCCTGTCTGGTGACATTGCCGTCATCAAAGTTATCATCATCACAAGTGTTAATCATGGCCACCATGAGAATACTAAGCTGGGATCTCAATGAATATGCCATAACGACGGAGAGGAAAAGAAGAAAGGTTTGCAAATGTCTGAAGCCCCATCCCTTTGGAGGAGTGTGAACTAAACATTCTTGAAAATAAAATTAAAATCATAGTTAATATATGATGGCAGTCTCACGTAGGTAACTTTATATAAAAAAACCTTGCTACACGTATGAATAACATATATACACATACACATACATAACACATAACAGGTTATATTCAAATGACCAGAAGCAGTTTTCAACTTCTGTAATTAATTGTTCTTCAATCCCATAAGCACTTTATAAACTATCTTTTTTTATCGTATGAAAAGCAAATAGCACTCCGAATATCAAAATTACTGGATACTATAGAGCATCTCTGGTAAAACTATTAGTAGAATTTCAGATTTAATCTCTGTTAAAGAATCCAGAAAAGGCAATTCCGCCCTTATATTAGTAGTAGTAGGAGTAAGAAGTGTAGTAGCTTACTTTAAAATAAAAAAAAAATATTGCTGGCTGTGTGCGGTTGGTTTTTTTTTCAAGTACACCGTGTTATTTATTTCACCATGAAATCCAAATAGGGTAACTTTTAAACAATGTTTACCTATAGTACTGGCAAAACCTTACTGTACAATACTTACGCCTTGGAATTTCGAAATATATTACTTACCGGATTTTTTTTCATTGCTGGGAACCATGTTATATACAACTTTACTGACAGCCATTATTTTATTCAATGATAAAAATATGCGCGCATCGTCGCGATTTAACTTACTCAGTGTTTGTTGACAATTATTTGCATCCGTATCAAAATATTTGCGAATGAAAAGTTGTATCGGTAAATTTTTACTTTTGCAAATTTTCACCTGGGGGCACGGTAGTGCTCCTGCCAAGATAAATCATACTCAGGGTAATATTCACCTTTTTGCGAAGCGTTTTGGCATGTTCTTGTATACCTCATAGATTTAGTCTGGACTGTTCCAGAAAGGCCAAATTTTTAGTAAACTGATGTTAATAAAGTATTGAACATGGCAAGCTACAAATGTATAACGGTTAGTTATATTTAAAAAAATATCAATATGTACCAGTAACTAATGATCACTAAAACTTCTGATGTGACTACACAAACATTGGCGAATATCTATATGCTTACGTCCATCCTTTTAAATAGGGTGATGCAAATGTTCAGGCTAGGAATATAAATTGGTAGGTGTTTAGAATTAGGTGAATGCTGAAAATAGCTTAGGCTAAAATATACGCAGAGTGCTGCACGCTATGTTAAGAGTTACTCGTAGATAGTTTTAAAAGTGTATTGGAAATGTAGTTAGCAGCTTAGCTATAATTAGGGTAATTTTTTACAGTGCAAGTAATTTAAACTCGTCTTGGCGGTATTTTGCATAAAAATAATATTTGTGGGATTCCACAGTTTGCTCAGTGTAAACAATGAGTTGAAAAAACGTGCCTACATGTAAACAATGAGTTGAGAAATTACAGATAATAGTCTAAAATAGGTACCTAATCTCAAGTTTACGTATTATTATTTTTGTTATGTGGAATATTCCAACAGATAAGCCAGTTAGACCAACTAAAATTACCATCAAGTATTTTAAAGTGGAAGTACGCAGTCTACGGAAATGCCTCCGAGCTCAGAGCGCATTGGTTAACTTTCCCAGTATCGTCATCGGCTTTTACTCTGGAGCCCTGGGTCCATATTTTAAATTTTTATACTTCACTCTGCCTAAACATTTAGAACTGAATATTTTAATGCGATATGGTGATTTATGCAAACTATAAATATGATCTATATACTGTTTATACTGAAGATTGATGGCGCTTAGTGAAATCTGCTACACATATCGAATAACACACTTGTACTTTTCCACTGAGTTTACTTTATTCTGAACCTGACCGGTTTCGCCTTACGTACGGCATTCTCAAAGGTTTACAATGTAAACCTTTCTGTATCTATCTATCTGTATATCTGTACCAATTTATTAAAATTGGTTAAGCGGTTTAATAGGCTTCAACCCATCACAGACAGACAGATAATTTTTTAAATAATAGCAAGCTGAGCAATCCCGATGGATCTCTGGCCCATGAGCCGCAAGAGAAAGCAAATTTGCTGGTCAATCTCTTCGCGGCCAACTCCCGAGTCGATGATTGTGGTATGCAACCACGGACAATGCCCACTGGTAACCACGTAATGCCTGATATACGTATCAGGCAACGCGATGTCCGTGCAGTACTGCAATCACTCGATGTCCGGAAAGCCAGTGGTCCTTATGGTATTCCAGCGGTTGTACTTAAAAAATGTGCAGCAGAGTTATCTCCTATGCTAACACGGCTGTACCGACTGTCCTACAGTTCGGGTACAGTGCCTTCGGCTTGGAAGGAGGCGAATGTCCAGCCGATCCCCAAGAAGGGGGATCGCTCGGACCCAGCCAACTATCGACCCATAGCCGTCACCTCAGTGCTGTGCAAGGAGTTCGAGCATATCATTAACCCACAGCTCATACGCCACCTAGAGGATCACTCCTTGCTTAGTGACCGGCAATACGGTTTCAGACCGGTCGGAACGATCAACGGGTGATCTTCTGGCGTACGTGACCCACCTTTGGGGTGAGGCTACGGAAAAGCACGGCGAGTCACTGTCAATTAGTCTTGACATCGCCAAAGCTTTCGATAGCGTATGGCACAAATCGCTTCTTTCCAAGCTACCAGCCTTTGGCCTGCCTCCTAGACTGTGTAACTGGGTTGCAAGCTTCCTGCAGGGGCGCCGTATTCGTGTCTTTTGTGATGGACGAGCTTCGGAGTTCTTGCAGGTAAATGCTGGCGTGCCGCAGGGTTCCGTCTTATCTCCCACTCTCTTTCCTAAGACCTGGAACTCCCTGCCAGCTCACGTGTTTCCTTCTTCCTACAGTCCCGGGTCCTTTAAGCGGGGCGTGAAAAGGCATCTAATGAGGCCGTCAAGCTGAGTGCCACCACTGTTAACATGGTAAATGTTTGCGATGGTGGTCTTTCCGAGACTCTGCCTTTAGCTTAACATCAGGCGAGGTGAAGTCAAATTTACATGTCCTGTATAAAAAAAAAAGTTTGTAAAATCGTATATAAAATGGTGGTGTCAAAATGTTTCTAAACAAACTCTTCCATAACGGATGTGTATGCTATGCCCTTTCACAATGTCAAATATATAGCTGTACCAAATTTCATTAATATCGGCTCCGTGGTTTAGGCGTACAAGAGTAACAGATTGACGGACAGTGTTCTTTCGCAGCATAATATTAGTATGAATCCTGTTCCAATCCTGGCCATTACACTACCGACGTGAACCCACTCCTAGCACAAGCAATTTAACTTAGTTGGAGGGGTTAGAGGGAAAAATTAGTAACTTCGATTATAATATTCTTTAAAAAAAAATAGAATTTACGAAGTTTTTAGTATCCGCATTACCATCACTATTTTACTATCTCATTTTCGTGGTTTCTTCCGTTATTTTGTGGACGTAAATTTTACTGAATTAAATTGTACAGTTTCTTCATTTCCCATTCAATTGTACAGTTAATATAGCGCTGTAAATTTAAATAACGTAGTTTTAAGAAGAATATGAAAATAAATGCTACTAATATGACTCAAAGAAACTTTCTCATAGACCGACTAGAAACTGCCTGGTGCCTAAATTCTACCTTCCTTCGTTCATATACCGTGTGAACTTGAAGATTTGGATGTACCTACAGATCCCTCTAAGTATTATTTTTACTACAATGCCTAAATCTAAAGATTTTGTATATTTTCTAACACTAAGTGTTTCAGTCTAGGGTTAAGTTAAAACAAAATACTGGTTTCTTTTTTATTTAATCATTATTATTTTTTTGTTTTATCTTCTGTTTTGAGTCTTCGTCTCCATTGGCAGCTACGTTCAATTCTTTCTCTTTAGTGTCTTTTTTGTCTTCTATTAAATTCATTTCTTTTTCTTCTGTTTCTAAAACAATAAAAAATATCTTAGCAACAAACTAGTAGTTTTGACTATAAAGTAAATACGTGTATTTTAGGTCACTGGGCCACCCTTAAATTAATTCTTGATGTATGGCTTTATACAAAGCCTTGATTTATGACTATAATTATGACTGTTTACGCAAACGTTGCGTTTTTGCTAAGTTTGTCTACAAACATTATATACTTATAAAATGTTTAAAATTTGCTTTTCATTTTTAATCACGCTATTGTTTTTAATACTGTTTAGTACTAATTGAATATTGGTAGCAATAATTTCAGTCCAGCAGCAAGTAGAATTAAGTTATTGGTGCCAATATTCAGTTATTTTAACAACCAACATGGCCAATATTTCAGCTGTGTTTCAGTTAGATTTAATTTTCTAAATTTACGAGTAGCATTTAATTAATGATCAGGTTAAAATACACTTGAACTATGAAATCGACATTTTACTATAATATGGTTGGACTTAAAAATGACTTTGACTTAACTTATCGCAGGTTTATAAGTGCCCGGTTAATGGCAATAGGCTCGCCACCTATTACATTGGGACCTAAACATAAACTGGCGAAATGTGGGTGCTAGCACCTCTGCCTACCCCTTCGGGCAATACAAGTGTGAGTTTATGTTATGTTATGTTTAAAAATGTGAGCAGTTCTTTGGGAAAATGAGTCAGTTTGACCTTTTTTGATGACACTCGATTTAGTTTCACGTAAGGATCATTATTATTATAACAAGTCTGTAGTTACAAAAAAAAAGTATTTTTATCTGCATTGTTGCTAATTATATATATAAAAGCTATACTTTGTTTGGATTTAGATATTTTTGTGTAGTTTGTCCCAGACATTTTACTTATAATGACATCTTTTGAAATAAAATTTCACAAAAGAGCTTATTTTTTTAAAATAAGCGTTTACCATCGTCCACATCACCGTAGAAATTCCAGGGCTGAACGTCTCCCTTGGCGAAAATAACAAACACGGCGTTAGTAACGAATTGCAACCCGACGAAAATGATGAATACTATCTGCCACTGACGCTGGTTTTTCTGAAAAAAAAAAAAACATTGATTTGTAAGTAATAAATAAATCCATTATTAAATAAAATAAATTCAATAGATTAATAGTCTGAAAAATGGATTAAGATTTTTTGGTATTTAGGTAGTTCTTGTCAAGTATGTATCTTATCCTATACCTTTAAATGATCTTGTATATATATAATTTGAATCTCGGAATCTGCTCCAATGATTTTCATGAAATTTAGTATACAGGGGGTTTCGGGGGCGATAAATCGGTCTAGCTAGGATTCATTTTTAGAAAATTATTATAAAAAAAAATATTGCTCGGTCAAACCAGATATTAATATTAGGAATGGTAAATCAAGCATGAAATTAAATTTAATTAAGCTAGGAATGGTTTTAGTGGGCAGACTAATGTTCTATTTTTCAATTATATTCGCTTAAAATATTTTTTTATTATACCCAATTATACCTTGTCACGTACTATATTTCCTTTCAGAAAAAAAAAATCAAAAATTCAAAAATATTTTATTTTGCAAAGACCATTAAATCGGCACTTACAAAACGTCAAGACCCACTGGGAATTAATAGGTCTAGAAGTACTTATATATTTTATTTCTTTGTATTTTTTTTAAAGGACACGTGAACGTAATATTTTTCGCTTTTCTATTTTATGTCGTTTTTATCGCTATCCTATTAATATAATCCTAGCCTGCTACTATTGTTAACGATAAAAAATTATGTAGATGTTTGGCGGTTTAGATAATTGATAGTCAATCACACTTTAGTGGCTGAATTGACTAACTGAAATTTCGTAAAGGAACAGATTATACTATGGAACCACGTAAATGTATGCCAGGCATATCATCCAATGGGTAGCTAAAACGGGATCAAAATTCACGCAATAATCAGATAACAATAATTTAACCAAAGGCTTACCACATCCTTAACAATGTTGGACACGATTACGGGTACGAGCAAGCTTGCTAAGTTCCCGACCATATTGGATATGGCCATTATTGAGCCGGCAAAATTTGGAGCTAAATCGATTTGGTTTACCTAAAACAGATTGATTTAGATAAATATGAATACGCTCAGAGCAGATAAATTTATTCACACCTTCAGCAGTTAGTACGTTATCATAACTCAATACGACAAACAATCTTCTCGTCTTGAGAACTGAAGTGGTTATTAGCATTTTCCTCATATTCATAGTAATAGTTCAGTTGCGTTTTTGGAGCCTGGGGTTTCCTTTTAGTGTTTGTCTGAATTGTCAACTTTTTTGAAAGTGATTGCCGTATGAACTCTAACCCAGAGAAAAATATGCGTTAGAGGCTTCAAAGGCCTTGGCTTGGACTTCAGGCGTGTTGGTAGGAATTAGACTTCTACTATTTTTATTTCGTAATAAAATTAATTTCAAGTGAATTGTGTAAAGTGCGCTACGATAAATTAAAACATTTAATGTTATGCCTCCAATAGGTAATTCAAACGCATAATAACTTACAATAAATCCAACATGTATCCCCGAGTGCATTCCCATTGATAATATCAGCAAGCACACTGCCAGTAGCGTATTGTTCATAAAACTGAAGGCCAATAAAAATAACCCTGATAACACCATTCCTGCAATAATAACTTATATTAGTGAACAATCTTTATTTCTTAAATAGACACATAACTACAATCCGCCCACTTTTGTTCGGACTGCCACCTGGCGTCTATGTCACGTCATCTCATCATTTATTTATAAAATAGAAACAAACTCGAAAACATAAGAAAGTATGTCACCAGCTTCGGATACAGGGACAATGCTACCGACGCTGGCAGAAAGAGTATTCTCCACACAATATGTGCCCTGTCGAGGAGTGATGTCTTCTACATCAATCCTTTGACCAGATTATTTAGCGAGAGCCTCTTTAAAATGTTAATCGAGGTTCTTGGAAGCATTCCATGTATGTACCAACACGAGTACCAGAAAAAATAACCGAATCCGCATTGTCCAACCTCGTGAGTCAAGCTTAAATATTTTATTAGTTCGAAAAACATTAGAAAAAATGAAATGCTCAAGTGAGTTCATTTTTTCCAATGTTTTTCGAACTTAAAAGTTAGCATAATAAATGCTATAAAAAATCATTCAAATATTTTATTAGTTTTTAAACTACTCTTACTTTTTCTTTGCCCTGTCTGCTTTTTGTCTAGATTTTTTAACCTCAAAGATGGCATTACAAAATAAATCATACAAAAAATTCGTCATTTCGTAGTAAACTCATTCTTTAAAATCCTTTTACTGTATTATACTTTTTTATTTTGTGATCTATATTATAAGTCGCTTTGCTCCGTTGGTCAGTTTGCATAACCAGAGTAATAGCAAGAAAGTAATTAAATTTCGATTTTAAGCATCTGCCTCCTAAGTATTCTGATCGAATATCCATCAACACAAATTTCTACTAACTTAGGAATATATTAATATTTATATTTCCCTGGTTTTGCTATGGCTACTGCATAAAAACTAATATCTCTTAGCTGCACCATCTATAGTATAATGTGGTCGAGTCAGTTAACTACATATTACTTTTTTTATTAGTTTTTTATAGCATTTATTAAGCTAACTTTAAAATAAAAATGAACTTCCCAAGTGGGATTGTAACCCACGACCTTTCCCTTACAGGGGGAATGCTCTTCCAACTGAGGTATTGAGCCACACATTCAAATATTTGGGCGGAGTTATCAAAAATAAATGTTTACAAATGGTTGAAAAACCATTCATTGGTTCCAACAGTTCGTAAGACAGTTGGTAGATGGCTCCAACGTCGCCCTTATAGACGGTAGTTGGAAGAGCATTCCCCCTGTAAGGGAAAGATCGTGTGTTCAAGTCCCACTTGGGCAGATTGTTTTTCCCGATGTATTTCGTACATATTACTTACTTATTTCTTTAATAATAATAATAATAATTGTCTTTATTGTACACCAAGGATATAACATTACAATAGGTACATAATATCAAATTCGGTAGGTACATACAATTGACGGCCTTATCGCTCTGCGGCAATCTCTTCCAGGCAACCACCCAATTTAAAAATAAACCCTGGTATAATAACTTATTTTTGTCTAGTATTGGGAAATAATCATAACATAATGATATTAGGTTTTTAAATAAATAAGTGAGTTATTACCGATGGTATTTGCAGTTCGCCTAATATTGACAATTTTCATGATATTCCTGTTTCTTGCAAAATCTGATAGATTGCCAAATAATATGGACATTACATACATAGCAATGTATGGTAGCGATGAATATAAGCCATTCTGAAACAAAAAAGATTAAGTCTTTTTTATTTCAATTATCATAAATATTATTTGTACAGTTCATTATTGAATACTGGAAAAAATCTCTATCATCCCGATTCCCCGCTTTGCGCATCTAGTCTATCCGAGCTTATGTGCATTGGAATCTTATTCTGTCTTTTTCTCATCAAAGCGCCAATTCCAATCAAATTTAAAACAAAAACTGCACACGCAATACTTTTGCTTTGCCAACTCGTAGGTATCTTAGCTGCTCAAAGAAACTCGGTATACTTTGAGCAGCTAACATACCTACGAGTTGGCAAAGCAAAAGTATTGCGCCACTTGGTGCTACTGGAATATTCCACTGCTGGTGGTACAAAACGGAAAAAAATCTTCCTTTTAATGCCACTGGACGTGACAGTGGCACAAAAAGAAAGTGTCAAAATTAATGAAATCACCAAAGCAGGTAGTCTTATAGTAATGCTTCAAATGAAGGTACAACTTTTAGTTTTAACTGAAAGGCACTATGTAGACTACAATTCTATATTTTTTCAGATGGCAGCCACCTGATGGTTAAGGAAACCATGGTCTATGGACATGTATCATACCAAGGGCGTCACACACGAGTTGCCGACCCTATATGTAAGAACCTTATAGTGAATCGCCATACAGGTGGCAGCACACTGGAGAAGATAATTTGAGGGCCGAGGCGCCATCGCGATAGAAGAAGTGAAGATTATATAATTTAATACTTCTTACCCTTTTGATATCAACTCCAAGAATGTTACTCATGTACAGCGGCATCTCAGTCAGGACGAGCAGGTAGCCGGCGGAGCTGCCAGCGTGCGTTATGATGATGCCCCAAACGGAGGGACACATCAGGATCTCCCGCCAGGGAGTCTTACGTTGCTGTTTAAATAAATAAATAAATAAATATTACACAACATTCTACACAACGCTATCTAGATCCATGGTAAGCTTTTATAGCTTGTGTTATGGAATCTAGAATGCGGATAAACATACTTAGATACTTTTTTTTGTAAATACATACATATTATGCATAGAAACACGCAGCCCAATGCAAATAGCCATATTCATGCATACAAATATTTGCACTGAGCGGGAATCGAACCCGCGCCTCCTGCGTAGCAGTCGCGTTCACTACCGCCACGCCACAGAGGCTGTTGGTCATAAATATTAATTCAAGAGGGATAAACGCATATGACTGCTCTAATTATAATTTTGACATAGGATACCTTTTATATGGTAGGTATGCTTACCATATCTCGACCGTTAGTTTTGTTGATTTCACAAGAGTTTCTAATGTTATAAAACTGTAAAGTTAGTACCTAATTGCAAATTGATATTATTTATGTGAATGTTCTGACGAGCTCTTCCAATTAGTCCCACCCTCCCCTTTCCTTCACAGGACGACACGTGCAGGGCTAAGATGTCATCCATTTACGGTGCAGAGTATACCTGCTAGAACAAAGCGTTTCAGTGATTCATTCCTATGCCGCACCACTAAGACCTGGAATTCCCTGCCAGCTCACGTGTTTCCTTCTTCCTACAGTCCCGGGTCCTTTAAGCGGGGCGTGAAAAGGCATCTAATGAGGCCGTCAAGCTGAGTGCCACCATTGTTAACATGGTAAATGTTTACGATGGTGACCCTCTTTCCGAGACTTTGCCTTTAGCTTAACATCAGGCGAGGTGAAGTCAAATTGACGTGTCCTGTATAAAAAAAAAAATATATATTATTAGAAAATTAATTAATGGCTAATTGTTTTTCTATATCATTACATAGTTTAAAACAAAGTCGCTTTCTTTGTCCCTATATCTCTATGTATGCTTAAATCTTTAAAACTACGCAACGGATTTGGACGCGGTTTTTTTCATAGATTGAGTAATTTAAGCGGAAGCACAGAATAGATAATAGTACTAGCGTAGCGGAAGGTTTAAATGTATAATACAAGCTTAATATAGAAGACGGCGCAGCGGAAACGGGATCTGACACCACGCAGGTGGGAAAAGAACGAAGTTCGCCGGGTCTGCTAGTCTATATAATTATATAAAAATGAACCCCTATTTCCCTTGGTCACGACATCACGCCTGAACGGCTGAACCGATTTCGCTAATTCTTTTTTTTTGTGTTCGTCATTGTTAGGAGAAGGTTCTTATGACAGAAAAAATGAAGAAAATTGCGCGGAAAATTAGAAAATTTAAGAATACATAACCACCATATATAATAGCTGATCCGACATACGCAATGTTTAAATTTTGAATTTGGAATACGAATTGGAAAAAAATGTGTTTATTATTCTAATACTGCTGTATGATATTCTTCTATGTTATCTGACGTTTGATATAGCATTGACATAATGCGTGCAAATATCGTCAGAGGGTGCTTATACTCCGTCCATTATATTATTGTATTTTAGACAGCTCACTGACAGTGGTCGGTATAACTTTGCTCTAGCGTCAACACCTGAAAATCCTAACAAAAATTTGGCGCCAATACGTCATTTTTCATTGACAACGTCACGTCAGCCAGAAAGCAATTTTAGGGATGTAGTCAGTCTATCGATTGTATTTTTATTATAACAACTTGAAAATGTTACTATCGATATCTACTACAGAAAATAATTCTTTTAAAAAATATTACATAACTGGCGGTTTTTAACTGATTTCTAAACAACAATTCAGATGTTTATAATTTTTATATTTGTATGATTTTTACGGAAAATTATTTTTGTAACTTCGTCATATGTAGACGGATTGCCAGAATTCTTTTTTTTTTGAAAGAAGTTCATTCCAAAATGGTCCCATTTAAATTGCATAAAGATCTGATGATGGGTTTCAGAGACAGACCACGGAATTCTTCAATAAATACCAGGAAATCAGCATGTTGGAATATTATTCTAGAAGTCAGTTGTTTTGTTTTGGAGATTAGCGTGTGCGTTATGGCCCACAATCGTTTTCTATTACATTTGTAAATTGTTGGTATAGACACGAAATATCTACCGCTTTATTATTATATACAGAAAGATAATAGATAATAATTCCACATGAAATCATATATTTTTTTTTTTTTTTTTTTTTTTTATTCTTTATGCACAAATATAAAAATAAGAGTACAAAGGCGGACTTAATGCCGTGGGCATTTTCTACCAGTCAACCTTAGGGTGATGCAGAGATTTGTCCAGGTAGGTGCTCGAAATATTGAACTAGTACGGAGTAAATAGGAGAAAGAGTAAACATAATATACTTACGTATATATATATAAATATACATACACAAATACTTCATTCCGCATACAAATACCTATAATAAACATACCCAAACATATATATATATATATATATATATATATATATATATATATATATATATATATATATTTGTATTTCGTATTTATATATATATATATATATATATATATATATATATATGAATATACTTATATATATAAACATACAATAAAATATATCAAATATATACATACGGAAAAATCTTATACTTAAATTTTATTCTGCCTGTGGTTCGCTATAAATGAGTCGGTGCGGTCCATGGCCCTGTACGGGTGCCCCGTATGGGCGGACGCCCTGCAGGCCAGGTTCGTGCAACTGCTGCATGCACCGCAGCAGACGATGGCCTGCAGGGCCATTAGGGGGTACCGCACGATATCCTTTGAAGCGGCGAGTCTCCTAGCCGGATCGCCACCGTGGATCCTGGAAGCGAGATCCCTTGCGGCACTGTATCGGTTCCGTAAGGAGGCGCGGGAGCGGGGATACGATCCCGAGCCCGAAGACATTCGGGCCGAGAGGTCCCGGCTCCACGGGATCATGGTGGCGGAGTGGGAGCGACGACTTGAGCAACGACGCGCAGGGCATGCCGTCATAGAGGCGGTAAGGCCCATCATGGGGGAATGGCTCGAGAGGCCACATGGCAGCCTCTCGTATCGACTGACGCAGATTATCACCGGGCACGGGTGCTTCGGGAGATATCTGTGTCGGATCGAAAAGGAGCCAACGTCCGAGTGCCATCACTGCGACGCGAGCGAGGACACGGGGCTGCACACGCTCACCGAGTGTCCGGCATGGGCCGGACCGAGGCGGGAGCTAGTGTCGGCCCTGGGTGTGAGAGTTCTCACCCTCGCCACCCTGCTCACAGCAATGGTCCGCTGCGCGGACGCGTGGGCGGCCGGCGTCTCCTTCAGCGAGCAGGTTATGGTCGTGAAGGATACGGCGGAGCGAGAGAGGCGGCGCGAGCGAGAAAGACTCGCGGATCGCGCCGCCCGCGCGCGCAGGCAACTCGGGCGTCGGAGGGCACTGACTGACCTCCGTCCCCCATGAGCGCGGGCCTGGGGGTGACAGGTGGAGCCGCCTGTCACCCCAGCAGAAGCAGGCCACGGCGGCGGCGCGCTGAATAGTGCGCCTCCCCATTCCGGGGGCGAGTTGGGGACACCGTTGTCCCCCCTCCTGAGGAGGGCCAGACCGTAAGGGATGGCCCTGGGTCAGCCGGGGTGCGAGGGATATGTCTTTGACAACCTCACCTCCGGCCTAGCACCAAGACCCACAGTCGGCGTGCGGTTTTAGTCGGTTCGAGTCCGACATAACCTCCCCTTCCGGCTCCGGCAGGGGGGGTATCCGAGGGGATTTCCGCACGGAAAAAAAAAAAAAAAAAAAAAAAAAAAAAAAAAAAAAAAAAAAAAAAAAGCTATAAATGAGTCGTACTCTGTTTCTGAATGTGGAGCGATTTGGGGACATTCTGACCTCTAAAGGAAGCGCATTCCAAAGTAGAATGGATTGCACAGAGAAAGAAGAGTGGACAAGGCTTGAGGTGTGAGTGGGACAGTGCAGAAGAAGGTTATTAGAGGAGCGCAAATTCTTATTATGGTTGGAACCGAGCAGGTGCAGATTTGATTTTAAGTAGGCTGGGGCGTTGGGCGAATTTAATAATGTGTAGACCAGAGTTACGGCACGTAGACTGCGTCGCCGTCGTATCGGAAGCCAACCCAACTCTGCGCGATGAGCCGAAACGTGGTCATACTTCCTAAGATTGTAGACGAATCGAATGCAATTGTTGAGAAGTCGGTCAAGTTTATTGAGCAGATCTGCATTCAGGTCGAAATAGCATACATCACCATAGTCGAAGAGAGGAAAGATTAAAGTCTGCATAAGCATTGTCTTGGTTTTAGGTGGAAGAAAGTTTTTGAGTCGGTAGAGAGCTCTTAGTGTCCCAGTCACCCTCTGGCAAACATTGGTGACTTGAACCCACCAACTCAGGGTTGAATCAAGGTGCAAACCCAGGTTTTTAACACTAAGTGTGACAGGAATGGTTTTTCCATTGAATGTAATCACTGGCATGCTCACGTCCTTCAGCCTTCCTATCATATGACTGCTGCCTATTATAATACTCTGGCATTTGTCAGGGTTGACGGCCAGTCCAAACCTGTCACACCAGCCACGTATGAAACCCAAGTCTGCGTTTACTCTGTGGATTGCGGCCGAGATATCGTTAACAGGGGCCTGGCTATATAACTGCAGGTCATCGGCATACAGGTGATACGAACATTGAAGATCAGAGGTTATGAAATTAATAAATATTGAGAAAAGAAGAGGAGAAAGTATACCGCCTTGAGGGACCCCAGAGTCGAGATTGCACCAGCTCGATGACATCTCGTCGGCATAAACCGCCTGCTGGCGCCCCTGAAGATATGAAGAGAACCAATCCAGATCATCGGATGAGATTTTGATATGAGCAAGAATTGACAAAAGTATATCGTGGTTGACACAGTTAAAAGTCTACTAAGACCATCACAGTAGCCATAGTTTTCTCAATACCATCCCTGATGTCACCGGTTACCTTAAGAAGTGCAGAGGTAGTGCTGTGTCCTGGCCTGAATCCCGATTGCAGAGGGCTTAGTATCCCATTGCGATGTACAAAATTAGACAGTTGTTTATGCACGCATACCTCCAACACTTTGGATAGGAAGGGTAGGATAGAGATCGGACGAAAGTGGTTAGGAAGAGAGGGATTTGAAATTTTAGGAAGTGGGCGGACGTATGCTTTCCGCCACGACGTAGGAAATTGTCCAGAATCTAAGGAAAAGTTTATGATATGGGAGATAGCCGGAAGCAGATGGTCCAGGATAGACGTGATCATTCGACGACTAATATTGTCATAGCCCACTGCCTTAGATTTAATGGACAGGATAATTTTCTTGATCTCATCCGAAGTAACTGGAGAAAACTGAAAGGGTGTATAACTGGGACTGGTCAGTCCGGCTATGAAGTCTACCGTTTGACGCTTGGCTAGACCATCAATTGCAGGAGAGGTGGAGAAATGACGATTAATGGCGTCTAGCTCAATTGTCTTGGGTAGCTCCAGCTGCCTTGATTTACCGATTCCCAATGTCCCTAGAAATTTCCAAACATCAGCTGGTGATGACTGCGTTATGTTATCGAGGATATGTCGGCGTTTAGCGTTCCGTATCACCTGGTTACACCGATTCCTGGCAGTTTTGTAAGAGTCCCAATTAGTGTCCAATCGATTTTTTTTAAATTTAAGAAATGCCCTATCTCTGCGTTTCATAGCTATTCGGACCTCATTTGTAAGCCATGAAACCGGGGGACACTTCAACTTCACTCTCTTAACAGGGGCATGTATGTCAAATAGGGTGTTTAACGATTTGGTGAAGAACAATACTTTATCGTCAACCGTGGTAGCCTCTGTTAAAGAAGCCCAGTTGATCTCAGCGGCATCTGCACTCAATTTGTTGACATCCATGCGCCCAAAACAACGCCTATGCAGCACTTTAGGTTTAAGTTTAGGAGGTTTAAGATTAATAGATACATATAATAGATCATGATGAGAAAAAGCTGGCGCCAAATACTGTCCGTGAAAATGAACAAGACTAGGAGAAGAAGTAAGAATCAAGTCGAGCCAGGTGTCTTCCACATCCTTATTGTGGTGTGTAGCCTTAAGCGGTAAGACATGAACACTGGCTGACTCGACTATGTGAAGGAGTTTGTGAGTCCTTGAAGAGTCCACTGCAAGAAGATTAGTGTTAAAGTCACCCATGATGATGTAATGCTCATAATCAGACCCCAAAGATTCTAATACCAATTCGAAATCGGTGAAATAATCGACTGTGGGGGGGCTGTAGACAACGCCTAGGAGCGTTTTGACACCCCTGACCCAGACCTCCAGGAAAAGGTACTCTGCGCTGGCTGAGTATTGTGATGGAGATGAGGCAACCACTTTAAAAGGTAGATCACTACGGAGATATAAGGCTACACCACCTCCATCCTTACCCAACCTATCGTTCCTTACTAGAACAAAGCCTGGAAGTGGGTAGTAAGCAGAGGGAAGATTGGGTTTCAAGAAGCTCTCGGAGATTAGCAAAGCATGAATGTGAGAATCAGCAAAGGTAGCTACGAGTTCACTATAATGTCCGGGCACGCTTTGTGCATTTATGTGACAGACATTAAACGATCGTCCCAAATTCTGAGCAAAACGCTCACGAAGAATATCACCAAGTGTTAAGGCGTCATCGGTGATAGAACAGTAGCTATCCACAGACTGTGTATCCGCATCACAGGCAGAATGGAAGGAGTCATTAAATGAGTCATTATCACTCATAATGATTAGAATATATAGTAAAGTAAATAAGATATAAAGTACTTAAATATGTAATAAAATAATAAAAAAATATTAATCATAAATATAAAAAAAATATGTACCAGTATACTAAATACTGTATACTTCAGTCTCTGCACCACCCGCCAGCAAACATTCACAATTACTGGAAATTAAACGATAATTTAGAAAAAAACATAATCAAGGTTAGTGCAAAAACACCCTGTGCCAGAAACAGCAGTTAAGTGAAAGGAAACGTCAAAGACGTCAAAGTGACATTGTCATTTGAATTGTTTGAGTTTCAAATAATTTGAAAGTTTATCATAATATTCATATAATTTATCATAATATTTTCATTTATCGATTAATAATTATTTTAATCGAGGTTTTTAACTTTGTCGATATTTTAAATTTTCATGCAATCACTACTTCCATCTGTCTAAAATACAATAATATGATGGACGGGGTATAGTAGACATTCTTCTGAATTAACAAAATGCCCGTTGCTTGAGCCGCGAAAATATTTATGGTGGCATTTTTTTTTTAGCTCTAAAAATTGGTGGTTTATGGTAGTATGACCGCCCTTGAGCGTAGAGGTATATGGTTGTATGGGTCCTATAGGTATATAGGCTCCGTAGGTGTAAGTATGGGCCCCGGTGACCTATTAGTGTCGGGAGCTCCGTGGGCGTATGGGGCCCGAATCGAAATGCTCTCCGTTCTTAAAATAGTTACGAGAATTTGATACAGCTAATTGATTCTAATTTCTAAGGCGAAACGAAGTTTGCCGGGACAGCTAGTCATAAATAAAATAAGAAGGAATAAGGTTTAATAAAAATAAAATTACTCGTGATTGACTTCATTCGTGTGTTTTACTGGTAATATTTAGTTAAAACTAAAATATGCGTGAGGTGCAAAATAGTGGCTTATTCCCGTCCGCTCCACGATTTTGTTCCCAAGCGCTCCAAGACTAAAATTAGCTCTTACTTGTGCTTGGTTCACATAGTATAATATAGCATACTACCTTCTGGTACTGATTAAAACATAACATAAACTCACGCCTGTATTCCCCGAAGGGGTAGGCAGAGGTGCTAGCACCCACATTTCGCCAGTTTATGTTTAGGTCCCAATGTAATAGGCGGCGAGCCTATTGCCATTAACCGGGCACTTATAAACCTACGATAAATACACACATAACGTCGAAAAGCATCGATGTGTGCCAAGGTAAACCTGGGATCGAATCTGAGACCTCGTCTCAGCAGTCCATTACCCATACCACAAGGCTACCGCAGATATGGAACTGATTAAAACGTCTTATGAATATAATTCAAATTGTAAACAAGAATGTTTAAAACACATTACTTAATTCAATTTATTATTTAATTCAAGTAACGACACTTTGGTAACTTGTAAATTGATAAGAAAAGTCTTGTTCTGACAGTTCATTATAATTTACAGAAATGCCAAGTTCTGTATTTGAGAATTAAATTATGCCATTAATTTTATTTACATCAACACCAATTTGTAATGACATCAGAGGAAATGTTTCTTTTTATAACATCGATACAAGTATTTTTCATTTGAGTTTATGAATTCCAAAGCAAAGAGAGCGCAGATCTGTTTATATTCTGTAAATGTTTTTCTGATTTAAGTAAGGTGTTCGTAATATTGTTTTAATGAAAATATAAATAAATATTACCCACATCAGATCTACTGTCAGGAGAGGTCGCCACACTTTTTTTTTTTTTTCGTGCGGAAATCCCCTCGGATACCCCCTTGCCGCAGCCGGAAGGGGAGGTTATGTCGGACTCGAACCGACTAAAACCGCACGCCGACTGTGGGTCTTGGTGCTAGGCCGGAGGTGAGGTTGTCATAGACATATCCCTCGCACCCCGGCTGACCCAGGGCCATCCCTTACGGTCTGGCCCTCCTCAGGAGGGGGGACAACGGTGTCCCCAACTCGCCCCCGGAAGGAGAGGTCGCCACACTAAAGGGTGAATTTTTAATGACCTGAGTTTATTCTTCGCGTTAAAATTTGTTGTCTATAAACTTCAGTATATTGTAGACAAGTAGACCGTAATATGAGTTTGTAGTTTTTCAGTTTCAGTAAGTTGTTTATTAAGTGGTTATTTATTTTTAACATCATTCATCCTTTCTGATAGCTCGTAAGTCTATCGCTAGATGGCCCCACTGTCGTCGCCCCAAAGACGATTGACTTTTGATTATCCAAGACGTGGTCTATGTAGCTCAGTCGGTCAGAGCATCCCCCCTGTAAGGGTCTGGTAGTGGGTTCAAATACCGCTGGATGATGACTTTTCCAAAAAATAAATACATAGAATATAGGTACCTTTGGCACAACGTCGGCATTACAATCTTCTAATATATACACGAGCTCCTCAGTACTCAATTTCGGATGTTCATGAGGAGTAGCGGCTCCGAGCCAGCCGAACAGACAGCATACTATCAAGCTCAGGAGTCCAAATAGCCAGAACGATGCTGGCCACCCAAGTGCTGGGCTGCCGGCCAGCAGTCCTGAGATCTGAAAGGCGACGATTGTACCTATTTGAGAACCTGGTGAAGAAAACGTACCAATTATATACTTAGTGGATTTTGTGGAAAGATTGCGGGAAGGCTTAGGTTAGCATTCAATACTAGCCAGGCCAGTCTTAACACGATGAGACCCCTTCGCGTAATACAAGCACTTGTGGTATTCATTGCGGGTAGTTATAGCCCTAAAAATTCCAACAACTGGTCCAACTGCACAGCTACGATATCGCCTTTGGGTTGTGGAGGTCATATTTTAGTCGCTTCACAAAAAATATCAAAGTTCAGCCAAACCGCAGTTAGACTGATAAAGCGGACCCCAAACTCCAAGTTGAAAAAGCTTCGATTGTGATTGGGATTAACGCTAGGATGAAGAAGAAGAAGGAGAGCCCTATAAAGTCCAGTCGCGTCAAACTACAGAACTTTGATATGAGCAACGTGGTTTGTGGAGACTGGATGGCAGTTGTTTCCCTCATAATGGAACAAGTTTAGTTACACATACGAGTATTGAGAACACGTGTACTTTTCCCACAGTATTTATTGAACCTGACTGGTTTCGCCTTACGGCATTCTCAAAGGCTTACATTTAGCTGATGTTTTGGACATCTTGGATCTGGTAAATGTAAACTTTTAAGAATGCCGTAAGGCAAAAGTTTAGTGTTGATTTTTTTTATTATTATAACATAGAAACATACCAGTGTAAGCATAAGTGGTGATCCTTGCTCTTTCTCTCAGTGGCGTCCATCTGGCTAGTATGGTGTGCATGCTTGGGTAGTAAGCAGCTTGTGTCATTCCCTGTATTAAACGACTAGCTGATGCGGCGATCCATCCTCCCTGGAAAAACAGTTTGATATTGGTCTTACTTTTGTGTCGAAGACTTAGGTCTTTTTTATGTTAACTTCGTCAGCGTTGATCATATTTTGTTAATGATTTTTACAGTTCATGAACCTAATCTTAATTCCTTTGTCAAATAAAAAAGTAGTCGAAGTTACATCTTATCATATCAGCTATCTGTCATTGAAAACTTCTTTGTTTCTTCTTTCCATTCAATCCATCCATTCCAGCCAATTTGGATATCAGTGATTTTATATCCTAAATAAAACAGTATTAGACGATATGGGCTCGGTGGCCTAGTTACCAAATTACAATGACATCACACATGATACTATGGTAGATGACCGCCTGAGAAGACTTATCTCCGAAATGCTGAGTTACCACTAATAATATACAAATTCTGAAGAGACTGATGGACAGTACAGGTTATTTTCGTGTTTAAATCACTACCACAGCAATATTTTTATTAAGGCCTTATAAAATTGTACGAGCATGTAAGCTCATGTAAGCTTCTGGCACAGACATCCAATTTACTTCGCTACTGCAATATGATCCCATACATTTTAATTTGTTCTGTGGACGCTAGTCAAAAGATACGGTCCTGGCATCATTTATCCCAGGGTAGTTCTCGTTGTGTATAAAACATGATACAACTATGCTTGATGGTTTGATCTAATATAGATCGAGTACTAGCAGTTTCCTAACATTTATTTTTATCAAGCTTGCATTATCTAGGTAAGACAATTTATTGTGAAATAGCGATAATTATCATAGTTGTTTACGAGTTTAGTAATTTATTTTCTAGGCCTCCAGAAAATTACTCATGGATACGATTCATTTCGTATCCATGAGTAATTTTTGTGTTAATGTTTTGATGAGCTCATCCGATTAGTACCATCCTCTCCTTTCTTTTACAGGACAACACGTGCAGAGCTTAGATGTCACCCGCATACAACTCGTGCAGAAATATACCTTCTAGAACCAAGTAGTTCGGTGAATCATTCCTATGCCGCACCATTAAGACCTGGTACTCTCTGCCAGCTCACGTGTTTCTTTCTTCCTACAGTCCCGGTTCCTTTAAGCGGGGCGTGAAAAGGCATCTGATGAGGCCGTTAAGCTGAGTGCCACCATTGTTACCATGGTACATGTTTACGATGGTGACCCTCTTTCCGAGACTTTGCATTTAGCTTACCATTAAGCGAGGTGAAGTCAAATTGACGTGTAGTTTTATAAAAAAAAATCGATGCATGTGATGTCACGGGTAATGGCACTTACAAATATAGGTATCCAAGGCGTGCAAAAAGACAAAATTCCATTGACAGCCAGCGCGACCATAATAGGTATCTTGCCCCCAAATTTTTGCGCGATCAACCCCATGGGCAGTTGCATACTGGTGTACCCCACGAAGAATGAAAACATTATCACTTCTTGCGTCGATTTGTTCCAGTCGTAAGTCTGAATTAAGAAAATTATGTTTAAAGTTGTCACGAAAATGCAGGAGCAGTTCATACATACTTCATTCAGTTAACATATCATATTACAGGTGTTAATAACAATAATTATATCTGGGAGGTAAGACTAGTCCATTCCAAAAAAAATGTCATGGCTCTAGACCTGGGACTTAATTCTGCTAGATTATAAGGCGATTAAATTTCAGTTTCAATTTCACCTCATACTCCCAAATGACAGAAAAGGGTATTTTCGTAATACAATTTTCAAGAAAGAATTTCATGATCGCTTTTGACATTAGATCGAGGCAAAATTAATTATATTCGAGGCATAAAGGCAAAGAAACTTACGCGATAAACACTCCAATCATCCATGTGCTGGAATTTCTTACATTCACCATTTGTATTGTTAATACCATCAGTGGTCATATTATTGTTGATGATACTGCAGTTCTCGTGGTTGGAATTGATCATGGCGACCATAAGGACGCTGAGTTGGGACCTTGTGGAAAATCCCATAACGAGGCAGATGAAGAGAAGTAAAGTCTGCAAATGTCTGACTCCCCATCCTTTAGGTGGCGTGTGAACAGGAAGTTCTAAAAGATATTTATTAATTTGTTAATTCAGGCAATGATATAAATTCGAATCAGACAATATGAAATTATGAAAAACACAACTAAAATTTGATACAGGATTAAAAATATTTGCCACATATTCCAAAAAAAAACATTTATGAAATCTATGGAATGCAAAACTTGCTATACCTCTGCTCTATATCTTTATTAACTTTATATAAAAGCTAGAATTTTAAGTATTTTTATAATGGACACAGTGGATTATAGCCAATTATGAATAAATGCCCTAATCACCAAAAATTTTATTAAAACTTGATAGTATGGAGATAATCACACATGTGAATTTTTAACTCTTTAATCATAAAAATTCTATATCACTCATTTCCACTACATAATAGAATCACTTAATCAATCACCAAAATCAATATTTTATTAGTACTCACTGCGATTTTTTTCATTGCTGGGCACAGTTTCGTATGCGACGTTGCCGACGGCCATGGTTTGTTTCAGTGATATGATGCACGTTTGATAATTATGTCATTCTTCAACGTCTCGTGTTTGCTCCATAATTATTTGCATTCATGATAAATCATTCTGGAGAACTTGACCTTGTTATGGTTTCAGTTTTTGTCCATCTGATTGCTCACTAGCACATAGGACGCATTCACACACATACGGCATTTTCTACTTCCTATCATGTTTGCATATAATTTCAGTAAGCATATAATTTATATTATGAAACTTTGAGCAGTGTTATTTCATAATACCACTGCAAAAATAACTTGCATGTAAGTTTTTGCCTCCAAAACAAAATATCCAAGTATTGTTTTGTCAATATCATTATGTCATCCTTCACGGAGTCGAAGATCACTCAAACCCGAAGTTAGACTGGGAAAAGCGGACCCCAGACTCCGAGGTGATAGCTACGTATGCATCTAAGATTAACGCTAGGATGAAGAAAAAGACTTTATATATCCGTAGGGTAGGCGTAAATGTAAGTTATAAAACGTATTTTTGGTCCCATGTAAAAGACTCATCAATGAGCTCCATTACTGGGCCTCGGTTAGTTTTTTTTTTATTTTTTTTTGTAAAAAAGTTACTAATATCTAACAAATAGTTCTACTTCTACTTCCTACTAGTTCTTTATAAATAGCGCAAAGATATTACTTACACTATACACCTCTAGTCTCATCAAATATTAGTTAACCAATATTATCTAATTAAACATTACAATAAGCAATATTACTGTCTGCATTTTCATGGTCATCACACTCATTGCCAATGTCAATCCCACGTGTTATATTAATAGTATAATTAATATGTGTTTTGTTGTATATTATTCTGTAGTATTATACATCGATGTCTTTTTAGTACTTAAAATGAAAAACTAAACTACCTATATAAAATTGCTGTTTGATAAAATATGTTTTACAGACAACTTTTGCCCATCACTTACCTAGAAATCAACCGTTCTAAAATGTCTTATGGTTTAGCGTAGGTATATAACTACATAACATAGCTAACATAGCTTCGTATTATGTTCATCATGTTTTGTTTCTAGCTAATTAGAAAGCCTACCTCATGTTAATACAAAATACTTAAAAAAACATCGGCCCATATGTTTGGTCAGTTTTCAGTTGATTAGTTTAGTTGGTCGGATTGGAATAACCCATTCAATGAATGCATCCAACACAAAATGTTATTAGGTATACATTTTTGGAGCAGTCAAGTAGCTATCCAGCTGCTACATTTAAACCGCACACAGTTTATAATGCTCTTTCGCCGATGGTTGTGGTTAAAGTTTTCAATATACCTACTGTTAATTGGTTTCTGGCTCGTACTTAATGAATAACTGCCGTCAGTATTTAAAACAATGGACACAACACTAAATTTGAAACTAATAAAATTTTAGCAGTATTTTTTTCTCCAGTTGTGTACAGAAACACTGAACTTATTGTCCCGTTACATTTGTATGAAGAAGATCACACTCTATAATTGTATGGTTTGCACTGAGAATTAAGTGAGCAGTGGCTCATATAACTGAAATATACTTAAGATCTGTGCTATTGAATAGCTTTCACGATGACTGTTCAATCGGTGATCTGATCCATGAGATTACGAAAGAATAGGTCTAAGTTATATAAAATAATCGAAGCAAGCAATAATATAATGCATGTTGATAATTATATCCAGTTAAATAGATGTTATGAGTGTTGTGTAACCTATCGATATGCTGTATTCGTTGTCAAGCTATATTCATGATGCTGTTTGATGAATAAGACAATGATAATGAGTATAGTGATTGCACGTGATAACACATCATATATAGGATACTAAGCAGAAAAATAACGATCTACTGTACCTATTTTCTGCCTATTAAATAGGTGCATTTTAGAGTTACTAATTTTAGAACATAGAATGGTAGTAGCTATTGTTATAACTACTAATATTATTAGCGATGCGTTGAAACTCCCATGCCACCAGTTTTTTTATCTTTCACCTGAATATGGCCCCCAAATTAACTATATTGTGAAATGCGCCTTAGAGTAAAATCTCCAAACCAGGTGTTTGATTGACATTATCTTTTACGTGAGTTAATATTTATTTTTTATATTTATAAATGAAGCAAATGTGTAACTCTTAAATCATATTGCACAACTCTTGAGCGCATTGCTTTTTTATAATATTAAATGCATTTATATATTTCCATTTTAAATATACCTGAAATAGTTGATGTTGGAACATGCTTGTCTAGAAGCAACCCATTCAGTTTAAACTTGAAAACTCTTAACCTATAAAGAACTATTCTACAACTTTAAGAGACAGCTGCTTGGATGACTAGCTACCACAAAATATTATAATATTATCAAGAATAAGTACCCCGCACATATAGTTTTCGTGCGTACCTTTGCAGTTGTTCAGTATAGATCACAATCAAGAATGCCTATCAGCAGATATTACCTCTTGAAAAAGTTCTCTGTTGAACATTATCCGCCTAGATTATCTTCACTTTAGTATACTTTTTTTGGTTCCTAACATTTATTTCATTAGCGTCTGTGTTGCTTATTCGAGTAGTAATGTTTGAACTTTAACATAGTATTATTTCATTTCTTTCTCGAAGAACTTTTCTAGTAAATCATATTTCACTAGATTAAAAACCTCTTAAAAGACGCTAACGACCTTAGCCTTTGTTCCCAAGTCTCATAAATTTTAGTAATCACAACATAAATGCTATTTAGTGAGAAAAAGGCGGCCAATTTAAATTTACATTACCTATAACTATGTTGATTGTTATAGGTATGTCTGTGGCGTGGCTGTAGTGAACTCACTACCGCTACGTAAGAGGCGTGGGATCGATTCCCACTTATGGCAAATATTTGTATGCAAGAATATGGCTATTTGCATTTGTCTGGGATTTATATGTATAATATATGTATTTACAAAAAGAAGTATCTAAGTATGTTTATCCGTAATCAAGATTCCATAACATAAGCTACTTAAGCTATGCTTACCATGGGTCTAGATAGCGTTGTGTAGAATGTTGTGGAATATTTAGTTATTTATTATGATTCTGGTTTTTGTGCTCATTTTTAACACAAGAAAAAGCGTACTATTAATACATATATGATAGTACCATAAAGTATATTATAGAACGTTACCCATATAGTTAACCCTAGATTGGTGCTCGCGCAATGAGCATTTTGCCGCCCTGGCCGAAAAATTTATCACAAAATTTTACAAAACAATCTATCTATTAAATGTCGTCACAGTAGCTGGGCGTGCACTCGTGTCCGTGGTAGCAAGTACAAACATATAAGCGCACAGGAGAGTGCAGGAAGAATAGATTATTGTGCAGGGGTCCTCCGAGGCAGCGAATTGCTAAGTGCGCGACCACTTACGTATGTGAAATTAATAAGTTAATTAATAATCTGTGACGGCCGGGCCTCAGAGTTCATGCAGGTTAATGCTGGCGTGCCCCAGGGGTCCGTCTTATCGCCCACTCTCTTTCTTCTGCATATAAATGATATGCTAGCAGTAGGCAGTATCCATTGCTATGCAGATGATAGCACTTTACATGGGCGATACTTCGGGTACCCCGCGGCCAAGCGGGCTGACACTGACGCAAATAGACAGCGGCTTGTCGTTGAGCTCGACCGTGTCCTGACGTGCATCTCCCAATGGGGATCAGAGAATCTGGTCGAGTTCAATGCCAAAAAAACACAAGCGTGCGCGTTCACAGCCAAGACCTCCCCCTTCCTTCCTCTCCCTACTCTCCAGAATACACCGCTGGCTCTACAGGATCACATTGACATGCTCGGAATGGATGTTCGCTGCAACCTGAACAACAAGAATTACATCGAGAGCGTCATCAAAACAGCATCGCGCAAACTCGGGATCTTGAACAGGGCGAAGCGGTTTTTCACGCCGGAGCAGCGGTGTCTTCTGTACAAGACACAGATTCGCTCTTGTGTAGAATACTGTTCTCATCTCTGGGATGGTTCCGCGCAATACCTGTTAGACGCTCTTGACAGAATGCAGCGACGTGCAGTTCGTATCATAGGTGATCCTGAGGTTACCAACACCTTGGAACCTCTGCAGTTGCGTAGAGACGTTGCCTCTCTGGCCGTTTTCTACCGCCTCTACCACGGCGAGTGTTCTGAGGAGTTATTTCAACTGATCCCACCCTCTCCCTTCCTATCCAGAACAACACGTGCTGGTCTGCGGTGCCATCCACACACGGTGGAATCCATACCATCTCGCACTAAACGGTTTGGGGGCTCTTTCCTCTGCCACACGATAAAGAGCTGGAATACTCTGCCCGCATACGTGTTTCCCTCTTCTTACAGTCCCGGGTTCTTCAAGCGGGGCGTGAAAAGGCATCTATCAAGGCCGTCAAGTTAGGGACCACCATTTTACGTCCAATGAGACCGGGAATGGTGGTCTGTATCTTCTGGACTGCACTTCAGCTTTGTTGCCATCCTCCTAGCGGGGTGCAGTCAATTGACGGACCAAATATAAAAATAAAAAAAAAGGTCAAATTTTAGTTTTTAGTTAAATTTCACATTATATTCCGATATTTTTTAGTCCTGTAAAAACTTATTTCGTGTAACTATATTTATATTTGCAGGCGTTTTGTATTTCAGTTCTAATTTATAAAATTTTGTCGTTAATAGAGTAGTAAAATTGAGGAAATACTGCTTTGCATAACTTAGAAGAAATTGTATCAGAAAGTGATATGAGTGAATATATAAATCAGAGCACTGATACCAGGAACATAGGAGACGAGTTGTTGTAAACACCTATAGATCACAGATTGACTGTCTCAGATATTTCCAGCTGCAATTGTTGCGTTTTTCTTTATTTTATAAGGGAACTAGCTTTTTCCTGCGGCTCCACCCACGTGGATATCGGTTATCGTGACCAAACATGCCTATGTCCTTTCTCATGTTCTAATCTACCCCTATACCAAATTTCATCAAAATCTGTTCAGTGGTTTAGACGTGAAAGTGTAACATACTGACAGACGAACAGTTACTTTCGTACTTATAATATAAGTATGGATATGTGAAGGGTTCCAAATTTCGTCAGATTTTTATCGAGTTATCTTAATTCAATTTTTATAGATAGATTATGAGACTGAATATTAAACGAATAGTATTTTCTTTCCAAAGCCAATGCTTCATTAAAGACTACAATATTGATGATTTTAACAAACTTATGTAAATCAGGAAAATATTCCCCTATTTGCAAGGGCGGCAAAATGCTACACACGTTAAACGAGGAGGCGCGACTACTCTGGGGTAAACTTACTTCGAAGTATTCAAATATGCTGCCATCCAAGGTTCGGTATGCGATCAGAGAACAGCATCTGGTCATTCGCTTTATTCATATTGCTGTCTTTGTAGCAAAAATATTTCAATTATAGCTTGAGTTGCAGTCAATTGGAAGTGATACCGTAACTGAACTATTATCGGCTAGAATATTGTTCATCGCTAGCCACCGTTAGTTGCTTTAGGAGGGTCGGCAACACAAGTATGACACCCAGTGGTGGTGGTAGGTTAGCTCTGCAAAGGGAAGCCAGGGTAGAGATATTTACATTTATATCCACTCCAAAATTTCCACCGGCTTGTTTACTGAAAATTTTCATCCTTCGCCACTAATAACATCCCTGTATTATCTAAACAATTATTTCCCATTGCGTACTCAATTATAAAGCATACTAATATTATTCTCCAGCATTACCGGTTTATAAATAAATATAAGTTTCTCATCCAGCCAGTGAGGCGACCTAAGTAAGCGTGTAATTAATATTAGACGTAGCTTCATAAATGTTATCAATTTCCTCGAGCTCACTAATACAGATGGTGCTCAGATTAAAAGGCGAGATTAAGCTGGCAACTCCGAATGTGGCGGGAATATTGCCGTTATATTATGATGTTGGTAGCGTTGTAATGTGGCTAGGTTTTCGTACTTACGCTGTGGTTTTTATGGTTAATATTCAAGAGAAATTCTAAAGGTTTATGTACTCTTTTAGTCTAAGAACCATTACCGTTTTTTTTTTTAGTTAAGCGTGTCTTTTTGTTTGTTTGAATTTATTACTTGGTACATAAGAGGCACTTCAATTATTCAGGTTCCTGGTACAGTATTCACTCTAGAAAGGGTCACAGGTTCAACTCCTATATTAGATAATAATTTTGATATTTCAATTATTTATATGCATGACTTGGTGGAGCGCACGTGTTACGTGAACACTGGTTCCGGTAATAAAAAATGAAAACATTTGAACATAGCAGTAATAAACGGTAAATACCGGTAGCTCGCGATTGCGGCGCGTACCCCCATCACTGGGTGGTGAACGCGGTCATTACCTTTTAAGGTAATGCATCGTGCTAACGCGCATATAAAATGACTCACACGCATTGATAACCAATCAGCGCATTCCGTCAAACGGAGAATCGGCTGATGGGCCCAACACTAACCGACAACAAAGAAAAAAAACACGCCCCGCGCTCGCGCCGAGGTAGACGGCAGACCTCATTCGATCGCGAGACTTCGCGGCGGTACGTGATAATCTGAACGTGAACGTCATAATCTTAAAACCTAGATAACATATAGTCTAGATTCTGCTAGTTCTATTATAAGTGTTATACTAGTTACTATAGTTGTTAAATATAATAGCAGTTCCCAACATAAGGGGTAAGTCTAGTGTCCTTAATAAACAGTGCGCGAGTATTAAACGATAGTCACGTAAATAATAAAGTAAAATAACATCTTCATTCGCGTGTAACATTCCTGCTTAGCCCCTAGGAGCTAAGCGTGATGATAGCTCATTTTTAGTACCTGCCTACCTGCGGTCGGGAGTTCGGTAGTTACCTAGCTGTAGTCTATCCTTTGTGTAAATGTAATTAAATTAAATTTAAAGTAAACTGTGATTAACATCGTAATCGTTAAAATGTTGTAAGAAAGTTATTGTATGAAGTGTGTCCATAATATATGTCGCGAGTATACATGTCGACAGACAGCCGAATATAGTAATTGCTTAAGAACTATTCAATTAGTTGTAATGTTTGATTGTTCGTATTCTAAGAGAAAAATCAACACTGTGTATATCTCGCCATAATTTTCTACGGATACCCACATTTTGAAAATATGTAAATTGTCGAATTTTAATCTCGTTTTAAATCCACGGTTCAGCATATATATGTATCATAGTTTAATTATTACTGAACCATTTGTTTATGGTTGATTGAACCGTGGTTAACGGGGTTACAGACGTACTTACGATTATTAATTCCGGAACAATCCAGTTTTATTTCTGTGTTTTATTGTTTAGTTTATGTGTTATGTGTACCTACCATTGTACAGCGCCGCCGACCTTAGGGCCCATGTAGAAAATTATACGTTGGGGCCCGGCGCTGTGCATTGGATTCACGCACCAGTGCCTAATCGTGTGGTTGTCTCCCCAGAACTTGGTACCGGCTGGAATACCGGTGTCCAACTGCATACCGGCTGGAATAGCTTCACCGCACCGTACTGGCCCGCCTCCGAACCAGCTGAGGTTGCCTGCCCGCTCCGTACCGTCTTGAAGACGGCCTTGGCGACGACCCCGCGGACCGAACTAGCAGCTGCGAAGCCTGGTGACCTTGAGGGGAAGACAACGTCACACTCGCACGGGGCCAGCCCGGAACCCCAAGTTGAGTACATTACTCAGCCAACCGTTTATAGTGACGTGTACGCGTACCCGAACCGACACTCGACCTTGAATTAGAGTATTTTTATTATTGTATAGCAGGACCTACGGATTAAAGTTGTAGATCTCGTACCAATCGTTTTCTTCATCCTTGACCCCGTAGGGCCCCGTAGCACACGGATCAGGTTAAGTACCTGGGATATGTACCTCCCCGAGGAGGGCCAGACCGTAAGGGATGGCCCTGGGTCAGCCGGGGTGCGAGGGATATGTCGATGACAACCTCACCTCCGGCCTAGCACCATTTAGCTTCAGACTGCCGTTCCCGAGCGCCTCCTTCCACACTTTGACACGTGTGAAGCGTGCAGTTTTAGTCGGCTCGAGTCAGACATAACCTCCCCTTCCGGCTCCGGCAGGGGAGGTATCCGAGGGGATTTCCGCACGAAAAAAAAAAGATCTGTACCACGACACTGAGCTCCGAGGGCACCGTGGCCTCAGATGCAATCAGGACTGACGTCTAAATGTGGACGATGAGGGCTCGTACATCAAATTCTTGCAAGCATTCAAATTATATTAAAATAACTAAGTACTAAGTGAGTCTTGACTATTAATACTTCAGCTATCAAGAAAAAGCACAATGTTGCTGTAAGTTGTACCTTTATTAATCTATCAATCAATATTATCGTCCTGCAGTCAACTATTGGACATAGGACTCTCTCAGTCTAAAGCACTCTATCCTACGTTTTGCGCATCTGTTCTATCAGAGCCACCTTTTTCATTTTTTGTCTCCTTTCTTATACTACCAGAAAAGTACAAATCTATAAGGTATTATACCAAGACACAATATCTTTTACAGTAACAACAGGATACGGGCCTGTTGTATAATTCATTGAACCTAGGTACATATTTATGACAAACAATCATTGATTGATAATAAATTTAATAACAATAGTTTACTTATCTAACTAGCTAAACGAAAAGTAGAAAATACAACGTATAGGACCGGAATCGTATAGTTTAGGAAACTGGCAACCGCTGCGATATAAATAAATATTATTGAGTGGTGGCTACGAATGTCCTCTTACTAAAAGGAGCAAGAACAGTCGAGAAGCTGAGCGGGGCCACTGCATGACAGTCGTTTAGGACCATTTGTCACACAATTCCTTATAAGAGAAGATACGCTTAGCGAAGAAAATAAGATAACTGGAGTTTATTTAAAATTATATTATATTCAGTCCTCATAGCGTCGTATCCATTTCATTTTTATTTGATACATAAGTCATATACCCATTCCCGTCCATTTGGGCTTGATTAATATCTGAAAACAAGTAAAGGAATAACTAAGAGACATTCTTTTGGAAAAAATGTTAAAGAAAAACCACTTATTAACTGATTCTATCGTGATTTATTTGGTAGGTATTATTTGTATTTAGCCCGTCGTTACGGCCACTTTTCGGTAGCCATGATCGTCAAAAAGAGGTTTTATCTCTCTAAGTGAGATTACCGTAAATTACAGATGGTATAAAATAATTAAAACTTTAATTGCCATCATTTTTTTCCAATAATAGTCTGATTGATCGCTGAATATCTGTGACATCGTAAATTGAAAGTTCTATCATCTGCATAGTTAGTCATTAATATTGTCAGAATTATTTGTTAATGCAGATGAGACTGAGTGGGCCACAAGTGGAAAACTTCGAGTTAGATAAGTACTGAAACTTACCCAAAATTATATTCAGATGTCCAATTCTATTCCTGTCATTGATATGGTCCCAATATTGCCTGTCATTACATCCAAGAACGGTGTACACAATATTGCAGATAATGTACACGCCTGCCAGCGTGAAAAATATAAGTCGCCACCGCCAAGGATCCATCTGTAAATTAAGTATGGGGTAATTATTATTATTATTTCTCTTTATTTAATTAATATGCTTATTGATTACATTTTTTTAAATATATATAAAATTATACATATTTACATATAAAATACATATAATTTATCACTTATTTTGTTAAAAAACCAAGTGTACAATAAAGAATAAATAAATTAAAAAAAAATATATTATATGATACACTAGCAGCTCTACTGCACTTGTGTTCTTAATTGTCTTTATTTTCTTCTTTTTTACTTATTGCCAAAACCAAGCAAATCTGTATATTATAAACTAAAAGTGAGGCTAATAACAGGTTTTCCTTTACTATCACAAAGTTTAACTCGGCATAGGAACGGACCCTTCTTTCTTTAAACTCTTAAATGATTTTACAAAAATAAAAATTGTCATCGAACAGTTGATTGCCGCGACACAAGGAGTTGATAGCGATTTCGTATTTTCGGTTCAGTTGTGTTACATACAACTATCATAATAATGTAACTTATCAAAACGTCAAAATAGTCCAAAGGCACGTACACTCAGCATTAGAAAGATGTTGACGAAACGAGAAAGAAGTCAAAATGGTTATAATTTATTTTTTTACCCCCCTCCAATGGACTGATTGTTCAGATATTTGGCACACACATTTAATTCGGACAATAATACCATTTAAATTAATGAAACAGTTTGATTTGCTCTTAATACGAGAGTTTTCAGATGATTTTGAGACTTCGTCATCAAGATATTTGTGACGCTAACTGTACAATATGTACATACCATGATCATGTTTATTCCCATTTATATCATGAAAATTCTCAGTTTAAAGGAAATTTTAGAAAGAACTTAGAACTTACCATATTATCTCCAAGTATAAGTCCAAAGAGAAACACCATACAACCACTGAATATACTGCTAAAGGTAGATGACAACGTCATTATAGACCCGGCGTAATTTTCTGACATGTCCCTGAACGAACTCTGAAAATAAATGTCGTACTTACTTAGTTCATATAAACCGTATTACGAGTGCAAATGCGTATTTTACTTATGTTAGAAATAAAGCAACTATAAATATATGACTATTACGTTAGTTAATGAAATATTTTGTTAAGCTCAGCACTAATCTTACTTACATTTTAAAAACTAGCTTTTTCCCGCAGCTCCCTCCGCGTGGATGTTGGTTATCGCAACCAAACGTAGCCTATGTCCTTTCTCAAGGTCTTATCTACCCTTATACCAAATTTCATCAAAATTGGTACAGTGGTTTAGGCGTGAAAGCGTAACATACAGATAGTCAGATAGAGTTACTTTCGCATTTACAATAATGGATGAACCAGATGATGAAAAAGATGAAACTATTTATATGATAACCTAAATAAAAAGCGTGTGCGATTTCTAATTTAGAGGCTCAACAAAAATATAAATTAATGAAAGCAATTAAAACCCTCAGAGTGTGGTAACTTACCAAAAACCCACAGAATTGAAAGCCTAGTAAACCCAATATTGCAGTTAATACGATGATTACTGGGCAGACCCACTCATGTGGAAAATTCTGTAATGTTGTTAATCCAATTACGATCCCGAAAGCACCTGTGGGTTGAGGTTGCGCAAATTAATATATTATGAACGAGGAGTTTAATTTTTCACATCTTTTATTTACGGATAAATTTAAAAAATTAAAATAAAATTAAGCAAAACAAAGAGTGGTTCTGCCATGAATTATTTTAAGAAGTTACGAATTAAGAGTACCTTACCAACAAAATTGATAGCTTTTCTAAACCAACTAAGGCTAAAGATGTAACTAAAGTACTTCAAGTTATAAATACTGTCGGTAATTGGTTGTATGGTCAAATAAACTGTTGTCATTGCTATGAAAGGCAGCATACAATACCAAGAGCTCTGTAACAAAAAGTAAATGTTAATGTAACATTTTCATGTTCATGAAATTTAGTTTGATCTAGGATGGACAGTCAAAATCTGTATTAAAATGTTTGCATCTTGAACTAGATTTATCTGTATCTCAAGAAGTAAACCAATAATGACGGTCTGTGGTTATTAAATAAGATAACTTTGCATAATAAATTATTTATTGAATTGCCATACAAACAGTCTGCAGCCCCCGATCGGGCTATATTTCTGCTCATCATTAACTTTATTTACATAATATGTATACATAATAATTATCTAAATAAAAATATAAAACAAAACATAATTTATGCAGGCGAGCTTCATCATTGTATATTGAAATAATTATCACTTCATCGAGATTTTCTCATTTTAGTTTGCATATGAATTCTATTCGTACTGTAAATGACATAAATTATCTCCTGTTTATAGTACTGAAAATTGCTTTCCAGCTTTCGAGTAGAAATTATGCTGAATACGCAGCCTGATTGTCGCTGTTCCTGCAACTTTGTCATTTAATACATGCATACTGAATTACAGCTAAGCTACAAATTCATATTTAACAATATTTCTTCCTCATATTATAATAGTAATCTCAACATGACTACCACAAATCATGGTAAGCCAAAGGTGAAGTTTCAGGAGTAAAGGTCATTATAAGATAGGTACTACAACACATTTAAAGTATCAACCACATAACTATACTGGATTAAAATTCTCTTTTACTTGTATCCCAACATTCACAATATCCACCGAGTAACGTAGAAGAATATTCATAAAATTGAAATAAAGTATTTAGTTTACAATTGAAGTAAACTTGAACTAGAAGTACTGAATATAAAGTTTCAACACTTCTATTAACCTGTTTAATTTTTTTTTATTAACCTGTTTAAATTTTTAGAACTTTTGAAATAAATTCTGACTTCAAGTCCAATCTCATTATCCTTATAATGTTTGAAATTTATTACAAACCGCGGAAGACAAAATCCGACTGACGAATTTTTATTTGTGGGATGTAAAATGAGGACGAATTAAACTTTTCCAACGTTAATATCGAAATTAACAATTCTAATGTCGAACCCATAAAAAAGACCAAAGGGACAAGAGTTCATAACAAATAAATGGGGATAACTACGGACAAATTAACAATTTTTCCCCTGAATATTAACTTTAAAGGAGGTCTTATCTCAGAGGTATTTGAGTTAATTTATAGCTCATAAAAGTATTGACCGTAATAATTTAGCAGTATTTTATAACCGACATTAATGTATACTACTAAAGCGGTAAACAAGCACGTGATTAATCTGATTCTGAGTGACAGAGTTTGCACAGCATAAAGCGGGCATGCGTAATAAAGCATGTCTTCTTTGGTTTGAGGCCTTCTTTTTCTACCGCAATATAAAGAGATTGAATGCTCTGCCTGCGCACGTGTTTCCTACTTCCTACAGACCTGGCTTTTTCAAGCGGGGCGTTAAAAAGCATTTAACAAGGCTATCAAGTTACGGACCATGGTTAATATCTTCTGGACTGAATCTTAACTTATTACCATCCAGCGTGGTGCAGTCAATTGATGGACCACATACAAAGAAAAGCAAATGGACCACAAAAATGGAAAATAATTAAGTTTATACCGTGTCAACGAAACGAAGTATACTTACGTCTTTCAAAGTTTCTCCAAAGTTCATCAAGTATGCCGGTGCATAGGCTACGTAGAAAATAAACAGTGTGCTGCTGGCTGCGTGCGCGCATACCACTGCCCAAATACTTGATGATTTTAGAATTTCTCGCCACGGTGTTTGTAGCTGTTTCTGAAATAAAAAAAAACAGCTGTGTTAATAACTAAGATTGTTATCCTATGAAACCTTCAGCGAACACGACTGCGGATGCGAGTTTGGTTCATACTCAGTGGTTTGGTTCATTTGGCAAATATTTGTACGCGTTGTCTAATTGCATTGGTCTGGGTGTTTCCGTACTTCGGAGAGCACATTAAGACATCAATCCGGGTTGTCATATGAACATCTATGGCAGTCGTTAGGGGTAGTTGGAGCCCTCAAATGTCCGACTAGTAAATACAGAACTTCGATATCCCCAGTTGGCTGTGGAGGTAGCTTCACGGAAAATATTGAAGTTCAGCAACATCACAGTTAGAAGCCGACAGAATCTGAACTGGAGTAAGGCTTAGATAACTATACAAATAAATAAAATTGGAGTGTCTGTTTGTAATATTAAAATAACCGCTTTCTACTACATGCATATGAATGTATATACGGTACACATACCAAAATATATATTTTTAAATTTTTTGTCTGTCTGTCTGTCTGTCTGTCTGTTTGTTTTGCCTAATCTCTGGAACGGCTGGACCGATTTGGACGGGACTTTCACTGGCAGATAGCTTATGTAAGGAGTAACTTAGGCTAAAAAAAAAATAAAAAATGCCAAAAACAAAAAAAAATAAACTGATTTTTTTATTAAGTACATTCCACGCGGACGAAGTCGCGGGCACAGCTAGTTAGGTATATAGTTGATGTATTCAGATTGTAATAATGTTCACATACATGTTATGTAGTATCTTGAATGACATTGTACACATCTATTGAAATATCATCAATATTGATTTAGGCAACTACAGATAACATCTTGACTAATTTTGTCTCAATCATGTATAGGTGTATATTATAACCTAACTAAAATAATATTGTTTACTAATACTTGTCGTAATACCTTTGTGCGGAAATCCCCTCGGATACCCCCCTGCCGGAGCCGGAAGGGACGGTTATGTCGGACTCGAACCGACTAAAACCGCACGCCGACTGTGGGTCGTGGTGCTAGGCCGGATCTGAGGTTGTCATCGACATATCCCTCGCACGCCGGCTGACCCAGGACGCCATCCTTTAAGTAGATGTGGGTGAGAGGCTAGTGATACTACTGCTCCCCTGACAACATTTCGTTGGCACTGTATGGGATTTGACATATATGACAAACGTCGACGACTGTCATATATACCTACATCGCACATTCATCATTCTATTCTACGATACACCAGCCAACAAATTGCCACTTCTTTTTCAATTTTCTTCCTGCGCGTGTGACACGTTAGAATTGCAGATGTATGTGACTCATGGTAACCACTTACCAATACTTAAGCTCAATATTTGCTATCTCAGAAGTATTAAAATTCTTCTAACTTACTGTACCTTGCGGTAGTACTCCAAGTTCCTCCGAATAAATTCCTTCTCACTATCTCCGATTGCTTGATGATCTCCGGGTGTACTGGCAGTCAATGTCCCCGATATAACTGCTGTAGATAGTCCCACAATTCCCAGAGAATAATATATAAGTTCCCAACCCAAATTGGCTGTCGATATCAGACCTGCCATTGGAAGTGCTATGATTATGCCCATTTGGACACCTGCAATCATAATTTTGTTTGGTTACTTTAATATATAACTCTATCTTATAATTAAAACAGATGTTGCTAAGCGCATAACCAAAAAACGGTTCGACTGTTACCCTTATTTTTTCACGGAAGGTCTTACAAGGCAAAAAAAAATCGGTGACGGGAACAGAATTCCAGGCGGGTGAAGCCACGGGCATTGGATAGTTAGTATATAATATATTTCCCTTTAAGAAAAATACCTATGAGAAAACTTTTAATAATGTTACGTATAATGTTAAAATACATTTACCTAAATTATGTTTCCATTTAAATAATTCAATTGTAAATGAATCATAGTCACAAGTCTAAATCAAAGTACAGTCGGGGAGAGAAAATGTTCACCACCCTAAGGATCACAATAGGATATTTGACTATATTTTAGTTATTGGAAATCACATGGGAACGGCGTTAAGTTTTTCGAGGTGGAGAAGTGAATTACAGATTTAGTTATTCGAGACTGCATTGCTACGGCGGCGGCGGCGGCGCGGCGGCGCGGCGTTAAGTTTTTCGTGGTAGCGTGAATTCGTTGTTAAGTGTTTCGTATTCATAGGGAAACTTACGGGAACGTGATATTCGGTGTTACACTTTTCTAAGTCACGTATCTATTTCGAAAAATGACCACTTTGTAATAATATAATGAACTGTGAACTTAAAGTGAAGTCTTCGTACTGCAAATCGTTTTCCAGATATTCGATCTTGAAAATTCAATTACTCGCGCCCGCGCCGCCCGAAAACGCTCCATAAAAATCTGTGTTTCTTCATGTTATTTCAAATGATACAGAATATCACATTTAAATATCATTTTCTAACAATTACGTAGAACATAATGTGTGTGATAGGGTCTCTTTACAAAGCAGTAGTTCATTTTAGATTGGAATTAGACATTAAAAGGTTTTATGTTGACTTGAAACGAGATATCGCTCAAAGCACTCAAAGGTATATTCTATTCTGACCCTTATTGTCATTTAAAATTATGTTTAATTTTATTATACACGTAGGTATCTGCACAGTACCTATTTTGGTTTGGTTAGGGTACTAGTCTATAAATAAGGTCTATAAATAGGATACTAGTAGTCTTTTCACCAATGTCATTAAATTACTAAGAAAACATGTAAAATAACTGTACAACGATTATTAATTTTGTTTAATTCGATTCCATTCCATTCGACTCGATGCAATTCGATTCGACTCGACTCGATTCTACTCGATTCGATTTGATTCGATTCGATTCGATTCGATTCGATTCGATTCGATTCGACTCGAATCGATTCTATTCGACTCGATTCGATTCGATTCTATTCGACTCGATTCGATTCGATTTGATTTGATTGACTCATTGCCTATTGAGGCATAGTGCTTGAACGATCCCTGTTCAAGCTATTCACCCTATTCACCTTATAAACCTGTGCTTATTTTAAAAACTTTTGTTTTACTTTTTAACGTTATAAATGGCGTATAGTTAGCGCCACTATCAGCTATTGTAATTGCTTGGTTAGATTCCCACTATATTGCATGCACGTATGGCTGGATATTTCTATGCACTATATTAAATTTGTATTCTGCAGGTACATACTTACAAAATAATCTACACTGACGGACTCATAAACTGCATCAAAGTTCAGGTTTACTCTAAAAGGATTTTTTATAATAAGTATGCAAACTTTTTAGATTAAATTATATAAATATGGAAAGACTGGCTCTTAATCTTTAAAAAAAAATTAAATTTAAAAATAGAACTGCAGTAAAACAAATGAATATAGCCGGGAAAAGAAAATTTACTTGTAGTATCAGATTTGCGTGTTATTTATAGCAAAGTTTTAAATTGATTCTCATTGATTTTTTTTGTTTTGTCAATTGAATTATTGTTACCAGCATAATTGTTGGGTTAGTTTTTTAACACATCGAGAGTTTTTGAACCATAATATGGATACTTCGTCCGAACAAGCGGCACAAATTGTAGCATTGGTGCGGGAGGGCTTGGATCAACGAACGATTGGTAGAAATTTAAATTTAAACCAGTCTACGGTTTCTAGAATATACAGAAGGTTTGTAGAGACAGGTTCTTACAGGAGGAGACGTGGTACAGGCAGAACTCGAGCAACCACAGGTCGTGATGACCGATTTATTGTTATAACTTCCCTGCGAAATCGTTTCCTCACGTCAGTTAACATCAAAACTGAGCTTAATGAAGTGCGTGGAGTAAACGTGTGTGCACGAACAATAAGAAGAAGGTTAAAGGAAGCGGATATCACCCCTTTTAGACCAGCAAATGGTCCAAAGTTGTCTACAGCTCACAGACAAGCTCGCTTAAGATTTGCGCGTCATCACCTGAATTGGACAGAAGAGCAGTGGGCCTCTGTATTGTTCACGGACGAGTGTAGGACATGTTTATATGGTGCAGATGGTCGCAGAAGAGTCTATCGTCGACGTGGGGAGCGATATGCTCAAAGTTGCATTGAGGAGCGTGTTCCTTTTGGAGGCGGTTCATGTATGGTCTGGGGTGGCATATCGATGAACGGGCGAACAGAACTTGTGTTCATAGACATGGTCCGTCAAAACGGTAATAGAGGGGGTTTGACAGCACATCGCTACATAACAGAGATATTAGAAGATCACGTGGTGCCTTACATGGGATTCATAGGCGAAAATTTTACTTTAATGCAGGATAATGCCCGGCCGCATGCAGCTGCACAAGTTCAACATTATTGCGAAGAGGTTGGGATACGTACAATGAATTGGCCAGCACGCAGCCCGGATCTTAATCCCATCGAGCATGTTTGGGACAATTTAAAAAGAGCTGTATATGCGAGAAACCCTTCGCCCACGACAGTGGCAGCACTAAGAACAGCACTTTCAGAAGAATGGGACAATATTCCGCAAGATCTTTTAAAAACCCTTATAAAATCTATGCGGAACCGATTAGAATCCGTAATAAGGGCACGTGGGGGTAATACACCTTATTAAAACACAAATAAACCCTTGCATAAAGTTTGTGTCTATTGTTAAAACCAATTTTTTAATTAAACCAATTTTTCTTAAATTTCTGTTTTTTATTCAAAAAAGTCTTAAGGTCCTTTCCAGTACATAAACTTAAACTTAAAGGTATGACCCTACGCTGTTTTAAAGTTCACGAACCAATCTAGAGGTTTCAATTTAAATCTGTATAGAAAGTATGCATACTTGGTTAAAATATTTATTTCAAAGTCGTCTATTACTTTGATGCAGTTTATGAGTCCGTCAGTTTATATTATTCATGTTCGTGTTCTAAAACCCATAATACGGTCAGTTAAACTTGTTAACTTTCGGTTTAGATAGCGTTGTATAGAATAAAATCGGAATAAAAATCATTTTATAATACTTATCTAACACTTATTATAATAAATATAACATTTTTTTTACTTTTGTTTAATATATAATTGTTGTAATGATAAGTGTGTATATGGTGGATATTAATGATAATGATTTAATACCTGAATAAATTAAGTAGTCAAAAAACTTCTTCTCACTGGGTGGGAGCCAGATCGCCAACTGGGAGTGGTTGATGGTATAGAAACATGCGTGGGTCATACCCAAGAGGAATTTAGCATTGCATACTGCTATCCACCCACCCTGCGAATATGTGAACTTTAAGTTAATAGTATAACAATTATATTAATTATGTTTGAAATCTATACTTACCTACTATCATAAAATCCTAAATTAGCTAAATTTCTTCAATGTACTAAAATTGAAGAAATTTAAAAAACAAAATTGGGTTGAGACATTACTTTTCCATAGTACTTTTTCACTGTACTTTTGCATAGTGAAAATGTACGAAGTGTCTTACTTAATATGTTTAGCAGATTCCACCAAGTGCCACCCATGGCTTGTATAAACAGTTTAAAAAAAGAAGTTAAGTTATGGTAAATTAAATAATACGGTCTAATCTAATCCAATCGGTTCTGATCGCCAAAATATATTTTTTGGAGTTAAGAACCGATAATGATATACAGCGACTAAAGTCTTTAGTCTTTATCTGTATGTCGGCGATTGACACAAAAGTAATGAACGGATTTTGATGCGTTTTTTCATTCAAAGTCAAAAGTCAAAATCATTTGTTCTCAATCTTAAACAATAAAATTGATTCTTAATGACGTCTATTTTAATTCTACTTAATGCAAGTTTACCATCAGTTGAAAGATTATTGATCAGACCCAAAGTCTGTCGAATGTTTACTACAACTGGAGATAATTATGATTGAAATTCGCGATGATTGGCACCCACGCGGATGGACCCACAAGCATGAGCAACTAATTAATATACTTGTGATAAATACCTTATTTACAATAGTTGGCATAGCAACACAAATCAGTCCGTTGATCAATAACACTGCTGTAGTCAGAATCTTCCCGCTAACGTTTTTCAGTAGTCTTTCTGAAGGTACTAATGTTAGCGCATATCCAATAAAAAATGAAGACAGTATCGCTCCCTGGATTTTACCATCCCAATTATATACCTGAAATGTTGAAAAAAAAAAACAGTATAATCAGTGAAGATGTATCAATGTATGTGTATACAATAATGGGTTCCCGAAGCCAAGCCAATTTTTCGATTTTTTTATTTTGCATTATTTACTCTCTATCGTGTTAGTAAAGTTTCATAAAAAGAACATCATAACAAAAAAAACAACTAGCGCTTTTTTTTTATCGTGCGATAAATCCCCACGGATACCACCCCCACAGAGCCGGTGGAGGTAGTTATGTCGGACTCGAACCGACTAAAACGCACGCCGTCTTGGGTCCTTGGTTGCCGGAGGTGAGATTGCCAAAAGCATATCTCTCGCACCCCGACAGACCCAGGACCATCTCTTTCGAGATGGCCCCCTTCGGGTTGTGGGGACCAAAATGTCCCCATCTAGCCCCGGTTACGGGCAGGCGCACTTTGCGCCACCGCCGCGGCCTGCTTCTGCTAGGGTGACAGGCGGCTCCACCGGTCACCCCCAGGCCAGCGCTCATGGAGGACGGAGGTCGTTCTGCGACCTCCGACGTCCGGTTCGCCTTCGCTCTGCACGGGCTTCCCGGGCCCGGTGTCTGTTTCGGACCCGACCGGCCGCCTCCTTCTCGAGCATTACTTGCTCGCAGAAGGAGGCGGCCGCACCCCAAGCGTTTGCGCATCGTACCATCGCTGTGAGCAATGTGACGAGTGTGAGGACTCCCACCCCTAGAGCCGCCACTAGGACCCGCCTCGGCGTGTCCCACGCCGGGCACTCGGTCAGCGTGTGCAGTTCTGGGTCCTCGCTCGCATCACAGTGATGGCACTCGGACGTTGGCTCCTTCCGGATCCGACACAGGTAACTCCCGAAACACCCGTGTCCGGTAATCACCTGCGTCAGCCGGTACGAGAGGCTGCCGGGTGGCCTCTCTAGCCATTCCTCCATGATGGGTCTTACCGCCGCTATTACGGCGTGCCCTAGCGCGAAGAGCGTGCTTTTTTGTAATGGTGTGTTTTTTTTTTGTCCTAATCGATTTTATTTTTAACCCCCGACGCAAAAACGACGGGGTGTTATAAGTTTGACGTGTCTGTGTGTGTGTGTGTGTGTGTGTGTGTGTGTGTGTGTGTGTGTGTGTGTGTGTGTGTGTGTGTGTGTGTGTGTGTGTGTGTGTGTGTGTGAGTGTGTGAGTGTGTGAGTGTGTGTGTGTGTTTCTGTGTGTGTGTCTGTTTCTGTGTGTGTGTCTGTCTGTGGCATCATAGCACCCAAACGGATGAACCGATCTGGATTTAGTTTTTTTTGTTTGAAAGGTATATTAGTCAGGAGTGTTCTTAGCTATGTTTGTAAAAAAATCGGTCCAAGATGGCCGCCGCCACAACATGTTGGAATACAAATTTCTTTATAATTATCTCTTGCATTTGATACCCATCAATATGGGTATCAAATGCAAGACTCCCAAGAACCCGAAACTCCCTAGTAGTACTCCAGGTGCATAACACATTGACATAAAAATTAAAAATTTAAAAAACCCCCGTCACAAAAAACACCAAAAAGTTTAAAATAAATGAATAAATTTTAATTCAACGGTTGCCATGTCGGGGGACCTTGCGATATAAAGGAGTACATAACCAGTTACGGTCCCCCGACATGGCAACCGTTGAATTAAAATTTATTAATTTATTTTCAACTTTTTGGTGTTTTTTGTGACGGGGGTTGTTTAAATTTAATTTTTGTTGTTTAATTTTTAATTTGTTGTTTAATTTTTAATTTTTATGTCAATGTGTTATGCACCTGGAGTACTACTAGGGAGTTTCGGGTTCGGGAGCGTACCCCTTACACCCGATATTTTTGTATCTATATAGGTGTATGTATATTTATATAATATGTTTGCTATATATGCAAGTTTGCGTGTATTTGGTACCTGTTTAGGTACCCTTCTAATAATCTGTTTGTTTTACACTTCACATCCCTTCATTATTATACTTCGGTAATAAAGTTCGGTTCACCTAAGTGTTACTTTTGTGACAATGTAGAAGATGTACACCACATTTTGATGTAGTGTGTCCGGAATGAGGTCGAAAGAAAGCAATTATACGGTCACTGTAATTACAATATCGGCCGATGTAACAGTATCCTCGCTCGTACCTCTTCGAAGAAGGCGAAAAAAATTACACTTTGGCTAAGATCTGTTGAATTAATCGATAACATATTGTAATAACTTCAATGAGGGTGACTTCACTCAGTGACCAAGCCCTCAATAATAAAAAATAATAAAAAAACTGGATGAGAACTCATTTTGAAATAAGCTCGCCTTTCTACATGATGTAATAGGTGGCGAGCCTATTGCCATTAACCGGGCACTTATAAACCTGCGATAAATACACACATAACTTCGAAAAGTATCGATAAGTCATTGGTGTGTGCCATGGTAAACCTGGGATCGAACCCGAGACCTCGTCTCAGCAGTCCGTTACCCATACCACTAGGCTACCGCAGATTTTTTTGTAATTATTGTGTTGTAATGTAAATGTAAACATCTCTATCACGGCTTCCCTATGCAGAGCAAGCCGGCAGGAATCATGTTATAGGGACCCCTTGCATACTTAACTATAACTGGAAATTATTAACAGGGGGTAATAGAGTACCCACCTGGAGTGTTCAAGGTCCTACCAACACCTTTGAAGACCAAGCCATCGTCCAGTACCAGTAATCTGGTAGGCGGTACACCTGTCGAACATAGACGACGCTCTGGCTCAGTTTTTACCCTCGGGATTGGAAGGTCAGCCGGTGGGTGCTCGCGAAAAATCACCAATCAAGAGCAAAAGTGAACCACAGTATCCTGACACAATTTGGGACATAACGAGTAAATCGTTATGAAGAACTGGAAAGTATTCTGTGTCCCTAGGGCCAAAATGTAACTCCAAAAAAGGCTAATGGAACCTAAATAAATACATTAATACATCCGATCAATCAATTAGCCTATTCCAGTCCCCTGCTGGACACAGGCTTCTCTCAATGTGCACCATTGCACCGATAAATAAGCATTGGTGCCGTATACATAATGACGGCCCTGATGCTTCAGGAAGATACATGAATTGATTTATTTTTAATTTTTTGGTTACTTAGTGGATAAGATGTATTAACATAGTTTATTAAGTTTGTGTTACTAACAATTATTGTATGGATTTTTAGTCCGAAATAAATGATAATAATAATAATAATAAAGGGGGAGGGGCAGGGGCAGCTTGTGGCGAGCTGTTGGTGAGTGGCGACACCACGTACCCTGATTCTCCCGAGGGTTGGAATTTATTCCGCCCCGCCTCTTGTGCTTGCCTTTATTGGCCGGCCAAGAGTGGAGTCGCAAGAGCGGAACCTATGCTCCAGGTTGGAAGTCTAAAATGTCATAACGCCGGGGGCCTGCTGACCGACTTCTGTATCGCGATCTTGCGCCCCGCAGACTCACCTCTCGACAACCTTAGCCGCTCAACGGGTGTTGCTCCATGGCCGCACTATGCGTGGCTATTTTAATGGGGCCCATGCAATGAGTTGGCGAGTCACCACCTGCCTTTTTAACAATTTTGAGACTTATTGTCATGGCAGGCATCCGTTAGTCTCCCCTCATAGCCCATTCACCAGTCCATCCAATACTCAACCCCATAGCCCATAATCTAGTTTCCATTATTCCAATAGTCTCTGCACCTAGCGGGGACCATCCCCGGGTGTATCATATTGTGCGCTCGGGGGTGGTATCCGCCATGTGTGTCTATAACTAGCATATTAAACTCTCTTATAAGGGCCTCTACGTCTTGGCTTCGGCCCGACGTACGCCTTCCAAAGGCCCGGGACGCCATAGTCCCGAGAGTCACGGAACAGAGAAACATAATAATAATAATAATCTTCCGCATTCAGTCTGTCTAGGCCTTTTTCATTATTGTAAATGTTGTTGAATTACAAAGCACTTTTCACCTGAATATATTGTGGAATTTCATTTCTCCGCGTCTGATCATTCATGGCCAGTACAGCAACGCCCATGCTGCCGCGCACGATGCCCATAGCGATTGAGTTGACGAACATATACACCATCTGAATGTGACGGACGCCCAGTCTGAATCCTAGAAATTTTATTGTCAAATTGCAAGCGTCGGTAGCTTAGTGGTTAAGGAGTCGGCCTTACGATCGAGAGGTCCCGGGTTTGATCATGGCCATTACACTACCAACGTGAACCCACTCCTAGTACAAACAATTTAGATTAGTTGGAGGGGTTAGAGGGAATATTAGTAATTTCGGTTCTAATATTCTTTAAAAAAAAATGAATTTCTCAAGAAGGTCAAAGGTCTGGAACTTCGATGTGAAGTCAACTCGTTAACCACTATTTGCTCTAAATGACTTACAATAATAATGAAGGAGATCTATGGATACTGCAAAGCTTTGGTAGTTAATTTGTCATACAAACTGACATAAACCTAACAGCCGTGCTGCAGTAAAAGCGAAGATAAGTCAAATCAAGAGAAATAATAATAGTCTAAATTGTAACTGTATGCAACCATGAATAATGTGGAGAATCTTCACACACACAACTTTAGCCATTTTGATAAATAACTACTTATTTCTTGTTTACCTAAAATAGTAACAAAATTAGTAATCTCAAACGCTCAAGGTGGTTTTGTGAGAGAGTTACTGTTATCAGAATTTGAAACGTGCTGATATTACGCACGTTAGTGTGACCAAAATAAGGAAGTTTTTTTCTAAGCCTCGTTGAGTCTAAGACTCATAAATTACTGGCTTACGCACTGAAAGTAAATCTTGCTTTTCAGTATTCACCTGAAATTTCTAAAATACCTACCATGAATTCATAGGATTAAGCGTAGATCAATAAATTAATGGTAATTCCACTTAACACCATGCACATGGCCCGGTCCGTAGTCCAGGGTCCCCGGGTTAAATCCTCAGAGGCTACCGACCGGGACTAACACAAAGATAATAATGACCAGTTAACATTGCCGAAAGGGTTGGAAGGAGCATATAAATACGCCCGTTTTACCAATTATATTTTAATTCAATGTAATTGGATGGGGGATGGGAACGTTAGTTACTTACATAAAAAAAATATTTTAAGGTCCTGTCTGTTTCTTCGCTGACATTTTAGTGTCATTTTTTTTTACAGAAGGTTTGGTACACCCGCTGAACAACGGACGAGGTTCTGACGCAGGTTTCATTTTACGGTTAGGAGGTAAGGTGGCAGTCGTTCCGCTGGGCTTCAAACTGGACTATACGGCTGATGACTAAGCAGAATGAAATTTTTCTGTCTTTTTCGTAACGTCCGGTTACGTACACTCCAATCAAATTGAGTTATATCAATAAAAAGTCCAAGGTAAAACAATAAAATTAAATTTAACCTGTCAAGCCACGCAAAAAAATAGAACAATAGACAAACAATAGACTCGCGGTGCCCGGGCACCGGTTGGTGTATGATAGGCTAAAGTTTTTCAACGTTTTCAAAGGTATACCTATGCATTTTATTTGATGGAAAATCCTTTATGGATGCTATGCCGGACTCCTACCGACCAAAAACCCTCAAATACCGCCCTACAGCCTACGGGTGGGAGCCCCAGGTGAGCCCTCGGAAAGATGCCTTAGGGCTGCCATCAGACCTACGGCTACCACTGCGGCCTCGCCTAGGGGGTGGTTCGCTATCCTGCGTCTATGGGAGGTTTGTGGGTGTCATGACGGTGAGGGGGCTGCGTGAATCCCTCACATCACGCTGCTGTCATGGGCCTGCTTCTGTAGGACGGTGAGCAGCCCACTCACCGTCCTCAGGCTCCCGGTATATGCATATCTACACCATGACCGTAGTGCATTACTTGTCAACACTATTGGACAATAAGGTTCTAATAACAAAAACATAAGTCAACTTACTATTCTTAGTAATCACACCGTAGTGTCCATCTTCAAACTGAAACCTTATGAAATCCACGTCCATTGTTTTGTTAACAAAAACAACCGCGACGCCAACACAAGCAGACTGCTAGGAGAAAAAATATCTACATCACAAGCACACAGTCTTTCTTATCAGTCGTATTCTAACAATTAATTGCTATCCATGTGTAAATATCACTATGTTTTCTAAGTCAATATTGCTATCTTAGCGAGTTATTTTGGAGACAAATAGTACTACTACTACGTAGCTATGATAAGGTAAAAAAAAAAGAAATGTGGGTAGTTTTGCAAAACATTATCGTTTACGATTTGTCATTACTCGATGAAATACTTTGGTATTAGTAGCGATTCCAACTATTTAGGTAATCTGTGCTGATAGTTAAAAACACACACTAATACATACTCTGTACTAATATAGTAAATGCGCAAGTAACTCTGTCTGTCTGTATGTTACGCTTTCACGCCTAAACCAGTGAACAGATTTTGATGAAATTTGGAATAGGGGTAGATTAGAACATGAAAAAGGTCATAGGCTATGTTTGATCGCGATAACCGACATCCACGCGGGCGGAACCGCGGGCAAAAGCTAGTCCATCCATACTAATCCATACTAATATTGTAAATGCGAAAGTAACTCTGTCTGTCTGCCTGTATGTTACGCTTTCACGCCTAAACCACTAAACCAATTTTAATGAAATTTGGTACAGGGGTAGATTAGACCATGAGAAAGTATATAGGCTATGTTTGGTCGCGATAACCGACATCCACACGGGCGGAGCCGTGGGCAAAAGCTAGTATATAATAAATGCGAAAGTAACTCTGTCTTTCTGTGTGTTATGCTTTCACGCCTAAACCACTGGACCGATTTTAATGAAATTAAAATGAGAATGGACATAGGCTATGGTTTGTCACGAATTCGCGATAACGACATCCACTCGGGTGGAGCCGCATTTAAAAGCCAGCAATGTGATATCTCCTAGAAAAATTTGATAATAAATGAATCCATGATGGAGACACGAACAAAGGAACCGTATTATCAGATTTGAGTCTTACCTTGTTAGTAAAACACAAAGTCTTTGATATAGGTATAATATTCTAGGATATTATTTTATCTCTAGGATATTATTCATCTGCGGTAGCCTAGTGGTATGGGTAATGGACTGCTGAGACGAGGTCTCGGGTTCGATCCCAGGTTTACCATGGCACACACCAATGACTTTTCGATGCTTTTCGAAGTTATGTGTGTATTTATCGCAGGTTTATAAGTGCCCGGTTAATGGCAATAGGCTCGCCACCTATTACATTGGGACCTAAACATAAACTGGCGAAATGTGGGTGCTAGCACCTCTGCCTACCCCTTCGGGGAATACAGGCGTGAGTTTATGTTATATGTTATGTTATGTTATTATTTTCACACAACAAAATCTACACTTTAAGCAAAGTGTCACAAGCTAGATTTTAGCTTGTTTTATGAGTTCCAGAAGGCAGGTTATGTATTTGTACCTATATATTTTTTGTAAATCCTTACAATACCATACAAATGAAATAACCTGACCAATGCAAATGCTGCATTCTAGTATTTGCACTGAGCAGGAATCAAACGCCCTCGAACCATTCGGGAGCCATCCTCACGATATTGGCTCAGTAAGACTCCACGCACCAAATACAGCTTTAATTTCTGTCAGATATCTACAAAATGTAATTTAAATATTGTCACTATAAGTAGGTAGGTATATCTATTATACGATGTATTATATTAATTTACATAACTTCTTATTTGCGTTTAAATAGCTTCACAGGTTTGTAAGGGCAATAGATTATTAGGTAGCATGTGAAAGAGTGGTTTCCGAGTCCTCTGCAAAATTGTCTAGATACAATGTTGTTTACATCAGAGATCTGCTTTTGATACGACCACGTTGCTGACGTTACCGGTATTATGCTTGTTGAGCACAGTAATTGGAATGTTCGAACGCATTCGAAAATACACGAGAAATGACTATCTACCATGCAAGCATAACCAACTACATATGTAATTCATAAAAAGACTGTCTTCTCTAATTATAATATTATGAACAACTACTTAGCTTTGAATGATTTTTATAGTATTTATTGTGCTAGCTTTAAGTTCGAAAAACATCGGAAAAAATGAAATGCTCAAGTGAGACTTGAACTCACGACTTTTCCCTTACAGGGGGAATGCTCTGCCAACTGAGCTAATGTGTCACACCTGAATCACTTAAAATTTTCCTTCTCTTTATATCCGTCTTTAAGGGCGACGGTGGAGCCATCTACTAACATTCTTACGAACTGTTGGAAACAATGAATGATTTTTGAACCATTATTTATTTTATTTATTTATTACATGGAAAACTTACAGCTACAAAAATATGAATAGCGTTGGATTAGGCAATAGAAAGCCAGTAACAAGTTTTCGCTTATAGTTGCTGCGTAGGTAACATTGTGAACATAAACACGCATTGCACAAACCTTATTTATCTGCCAATACTAGCAATATAATATGACAACAATTTATGGGTTTGAAAAAAGCTAGGCTCAAGCACCTTCTTGCCGCGGGAACACTAGTCGAGAAAGGGTCAATATCGTGCTGCTTACATAGTCTGTTAAAATTGAACATTGAATTCTGATGACTCCGCCCAAATATTTGAATGATTTTTTTGTAGCATTTATTTTGCTAAATGTAAAGTGCTTTTTCGAAAAGCACTTAGCTGTTATCCGTGTCTGTGGCCGTGGGAAACTTTTTTATTTAATACAAACCTTATTCTGATAATAAACGCAACATCTTATTATTCATTGGTGCAGTCGTTCGAAAAACATCGGAAAAAATGAAATGCTCAAGTGAGACTTGACCTCACGACCTTTCCCTCTTGAATGAATCTCCCAATTGTATGTTAGGACTTATGTCCTAACATACAATTGGGAGATTCATTTTAGAAACAGATTAGCTGTTGTTCGCGGTTGCACCTGCATGAAACTCTGAACCCGTGTTATTTTAATTTCTTTTTTCCTACACAAACCTCAACAATAATAAAAAAAGAATTAAAATAATAATTTCGTGCAGTTGCTCGCTAGGTACATTTATTAAGATACATTTCAGGTATAAAAGAAAAGCTCCTTGGCCAAAAGGTCTTAAATAAATAAAGATTTTAAAAATATTACATTTTGGTAGAAGGTTTGATTGTGCATGTTCAAAATATATTTGTAATTCATAAATAACATTAGTTCAAATTCTTGCCAGATAACTTGTCAATCCAATGCATAATAATTATAACTTGTAAGCCGTGTAGGCGTTACACTCCCCAAGTTGTAAGCCGTATTAATCCATCTAAGGGACTCCTCAGAACTTCGCTCACTTCTGTAGAAAGTGGCACCATTTAAATATTGTTTACCTTTGTTGTTCAACACAGCATTCCCCTTTATTATTTTTAATAAAATAGATTAAGACTTTGCAAAATCTATTTTATTATTTATAATTGGCTATATATATAGCTATAATTGGCGTAACTCACGTCACGTCAGCACTATAAACCTCCAGAATTCCGCAATGAATGCAGAATTAATTCGTTCCAAATTCTGTACATCTGCATCAGCGTGTGTACTGTGTATTGCAAATTCTGCAAATCAATAGCACTGATTGGATACTGATAGGGTTGTGAGCAAAATTTACTGAATTAATAAATAGTTGTTAAGCCAAACGGTATTTCACATTTATTCCACTTGTTGCTCTCTTAGGAGATACATTAATTACTTAACCAATAAAAACTAGCTCATCTATCGGACTTTGGGAGATCAAATACTCCCATAAAAGTTCAAGCAAACCTGTAAAATGGAAGCGAATCAAAACTCTAAAGTTACTTTCACCTTTCTGTGTTCACGAATCAAGTTGTTGTAAAATAACTGTGAAATTTGTCAAAATAACTAAACAATATAAACAAAAGACATTAAGAAACCTCTAATAATATAAACTTGACTGATTAGAAGGGTGTAATCGAGAGCGTGTGCACATAATGCAAAAGGACTAATAAACAAGTCCCAGAAAAAAACTAATGAACAAGTCCCAGAACTCTAAAACCACTAGACCGATTACAAAATTTAGACTGAAAAAGCGACCGCCAGTTTCTGAGGTAAAGGTCTTAGATGCAACCGGGACTAACGCATGGATAATGATGATGAATGCTACACTACCCCTAAGTAACAGGGGCTACTTTTGAATCCTGTTATTGCCACGGTGATGGTAGTAGATAACCTTTTAACGAACACTAATATAGAAGCCAGCTTCAGATTCCAGATGCATACAATAGCAGCGTTTTAATTTTGTAATTTATAATTCTTCATTTATGTCAATAAATATAAATAAATTAATTCTTTCTTCTTCATTCGAACCAACTACGAGTAGAAATATATTAGGTTGTAAGTATAATCTTGTATAAACAAGATCCTTTGCTCAAGGTAGGAGTTAATAAGATTAGTGGGAAGAGATATTAGTTGCGGGGAGTTGCTCATAAGTTGGTTTACTATAAAATGTCGGGGTTCAATAAATTCTCTCAATTTATTGAACCCCGACATTTTATAGTAAACCAACTTAAAGATAAGTTGGTATACATGTCTCATGGCACTTATTTAGGTACCTATAGTGTCACTCTCTCACTTTAATAATGCACCTACTGAGTCTTTCTCTGCACCACCTTTGGTTGACTGGTAGAGAATGCCTATGGCATTAAGTCCGCCTATGAACTTGTGGATAAAGTTTTATAAATAAATAAATAAGATCATGGACCTAAAGAATAGGATCAGATAAGAATTAAGATTATATCCAGCTTAAAAATTTAATAATTCCGTCAATCTGTTTTGTATAATATGCGTTCTGTACTTACCAAAGAAGTTGGTTAACTAACTTGGTAATTAAGGTCCTTACTAGAGACAATGCCTTAGAGCGAATGGGTGGAGTCTACGAACGTAATAATCGCAGCCCCGCACCACCCCGCACACATGTCACTAAAGTGATTATAATTTTAAAATATGGGAAAAGATGTCGGTAAAAGGGTACAGAGTGGACACATCATATTCTGCCTAACTTCACGTACCTAACTGATTTGGTATTTTTTTGACATCTGATTCTTTATTATAGCTAAGGACGGCGGCTCCGCCCGTATGGATGTCTATTATCACGACTTTGGTTTTATCTCTGGTACCATTCTACCAAAACCTTTTAAATAAAAATACCGTATCAAAATCCGTGTACTAAATAGCGTTTGCGTCCATTGTGAACAAACAGACAAATTCAATTTCAAAAGGTTCAAATTCTATGGCATAGCGGTGGATACTTGAATCTTAGGTTATTAATAATCTAAGACATGAATATTATATTTCCATTGGTTAGGGTGTTTATTGCATAGATACATTGAGGTAGGTGAATATGAAAGCTATGAGTATGCTATAGGCACATTACACACATTACACATTCTTACAGTGCGTTTGCAGCGTAAGCCCAAAAAATGTGTTTATCTAAATGACATCACATTCAAACCTATATTATGCACTAACTGACCCGGCGAACTTCGTTTCGCCTTAAAAATTAGAATCTACCTCAATTGGCTGTATTAAGTTGTCCTAATTATTTTGAGAACAGAAAGCACTCCACGAGAAAGGGACTCCATATGCCCACAGAGATCCTGACACCAATAGGACATAACAACCTCTTTCGGGTTAGATATTTTATATAATGGTTAAGTATTCTTAAATGTTTCTATTTTCGCGCATATTTTCTACTTTTTCTTTCATAAAAACCTTCTCCAGACAATAACAAACACAACTAAAAAAAGAAAAAATCGAAATTGGTCCAGCCTCAGCCAGTCCAGCCAAAAATTAATCCTCATCTATCATCTATTGGGAAATAGGGATTCAATATCATATTATATAGATTGTATTGTACATATAAACCTACTTCTTGAATGATACTATCTATTAAAGAAAACCGCTTCAAATCCGTCGCGTAATTTTAAAGATCTAAGCATACATAGAGACAGACAGACAGCGGGAAGTGAATTATTTTATACTAGTGATGATATGTAGTGATCATGTTTTTATAATACTATATATTTATATATGTAGCTATAGGTATGTATAGTATTCTAATATACATATTATTATTATACAGACGTATTTTGTGACGTTATATAGGTTAATCTCTGGATCTACAGAACCAATTCTAAGAATTATTTCACTAATAGAAACCCTGACTATTTAACAGTGTCATAGGTTTTATATCATTACACTATGAGTGAGGATCACCATCCGGAACGGCATTCAAAATCTACGTGGCTGGAGCCGTGGGCAATAGCTGGTAACAAATAAAGTGTGTGAATAAAATAATCAACACAACATTTTCATGTATTTCTTGAGAGTTTCAAGCTTTAGCTTTTTACCGAATTTACTTTCGGCGTCTCATAGAAGTGTCTTATCTGTCCACTTGTGCATTAGTCTCGAATTGTGTTGCTGTCAAAGCTGCGAAAACGTGAAGCACAACCTCCCCGTCCAACAGCCATCACGGCACTGCCGCCCGGCCCCCGCATAGGCACCCGCTAAGCCAAACTCTCGAGAACGTAACAAAAACGTGGCCTGTGACTTCAAAAGTCAATGTATTGAACGGAAAAATGTACCACTTATACTCCAGATCTTTGTCCTTCTTTTAGTTAAAAAATTACGTAAAAATTATTTTCTGTTTAGAAGTAGTTGCCAGTTTTCTTTTGAGTGACCTTTTTGCTTTGGGAATGATTTTCATATAGTAATTATAAAGTGAGAATAACTAAAAATGTACCAAATGTAGACAAGAAACCAACAAATAAAACAGTGTAAACAGTTTTTAAATTCGTCCACAAATAAAAAAGGAGTTGTTCTCTAAACATACGCCTAAAAACCAGATTTATCATTTTTATTCCTCTTAAGTTTTGTGTTCTAAAAGGTCTCAATGTTACTAAATAAATACACAGGTTCTAATACTAAGAATTTTTTTTAACTAGCTACTAATTATATCACTAAGTTTTTACAATATTTATACAAAGTAGTTTTTTTTTACATTTATACGAAGTATTCTTACGATTAAGTCTGGGTACTGTGTCAGCCGGTCACGGAGGTATAGCTAATGAGACGACATGGAGACCTCTAGTACGGACTCTGGAAGTTTCGCGGACCACATTCTCCGTAGGTACCAGAAACATGTTTATACGATTTTGACTATTAATTTTGTTATTTAACAACTTCTACAATAAATAAATTTTCTATTTTATATTCTGAGATATTTTTTTAGTTATTTAATTGCTGTGCTGCTCTTCAGTGCTCCGAATTCCTTCATTTTGTTATTATCGAGTGGTCTCAGCTCTTCTGTAATGAAAAATACTGTTTCATAAGAGGTAAGATGGGATGTAAAAATATTGTGGCAACTATGTGTCTGTCGACCATTATTAGCTTTGTAGTATCACTTCCGAAGTCTATGACCCAATTTCAAGATACTGCATAACCTTCTTCAGAACCAGACTCATCTTCTGACCATAATATTACCATGAAACCTTGCGTTGAAGTTCCAGTTATGAAGGGTACCTACCACTGGCAAAGAATTTTGAACTCCTTTTAGAAGAAAATTAATTTGTAATAAATAAATTACCTGGATCGGTTATCCTCCTATCTTTAAAGTTAGGGTTGTCCCATGGCAGACGCTCCGAGCTGCCGAACATAAGGTAGATGACATTTGTACCGATAGCTATGGCAGCTATCATCAAAAATACTATCCGCCACCGGCTCACATCCGACTGAAAGACATACAATACTTGGAAGTGAACAGGGTGAGAATGATTTAATGGCCAAAATATAATCTAAAATAATAAATTAAAGTGTTATGGCGTCATACACGGTACAAGAAATCATTAAGATTGCACGTCATAAGATCGTAAGATCGTTCATACAATACAATAAATCATATATTATGTGTATGATGTGATATACACTGCACACTTCCTAATTCACAAATATTCTTTTTTTTTTTCAATTACACATGCTTATTAATTGTAGTTTAAACAATGAGGTCATAACGATTTATACTTACTGAATCATTTTTCAATATATAGCTAGTAATAACTGGCGTAACGACACATCCCAGGGTTGCGACGAAGTTAGTGATAGAGAGCATCACCCCTGCGAACTGCGGCGACAAATCCAAGTGATTCACCTGCACGAAAATAATAATTCACTTTTAAGTACACTTCTTGCTCAGAAAACAGCAATATTCTGGTCTAGACTAGAGTAGAGATTTGATTAATCTTATGGGTTTCATAAAGTTTATTTTTCTTACCATATATCCCGCCGAAATACATCCATAAACAGTAAGGACTAAAACTAACATCGTGATTGCTATAACTTTGTGTTCAGGACCCAAGAATGCCAGTACTATCGTACCGAGTGCCCCACCAAACATAGCTGAAAGAATTGTAGTTTTTGAAGTTATTTCAAGTTACTTAAATTTGAGAAAAACACAGGGTTTCACAACGAAAACCTTGTTTTTTTCTTGACTCCGTGGACAGAATTTCAAGCGTTTCGGTTTACAGGATATTGACCTGTGCACCAAAATGCAATATGTATTTGTTTTGGGCAGCACCTGGTCAAGGCAAACTTCCATTTAAAGTTTGTCAATGTCCTTTAGCACAGAATTACCTACATAAATAATTTAAATATTCACTGTTAATTGTCCAATAGTTCGTAAGAATATCGGTAGATAATATAATAATAAATAATAAATATTCCACAACCTTCTACACAACGCTATCTAGACCTATGGTAAGCTTTCATAGCTTGTGTTATAGAATCTAGAATGCGGAACATATTTGTACACTTTGGTTTTGTAAATACAAACATATTATACCTACATTTAGAACTAAACATAAACTAAAAATAAAGACATTTAGAAATAGAATTCCTATATTTGACACAAACATTAACATTAATTATGAAGGTGAAACGATTCACGAAGTAGGCACAACTAAATTTTTAGGTTGACTATAGATACAAATTTAGACTGGAAGGTGCATGTAGAGAATCTGTGCTCAAAATTAAATTCGCAATCATACGCGCTTTACATGCTGTCCAAAAAATTGAACCAACCGGCTGTACTGGCGGCTTATCACGGTTACGTAGGTTCCATACTGAGGTATGGTATAATTTTCTGGGGTAACTGTACTGAGAAAGAACAAGTGTTTACATCACAGAAAAGATGTGTAAGGGCAATGTGCAACCTTCAACAAATAGACAGCTGTAGGTCTCACTTTAAGAGTTTGAAAATATTGACAATGCCGTGTTTGTACATTTACGAAACTGCTGTATTTGTTAGATCCAATTTAGGTTTGTTCGAACACTATACAAGTGAGCGCCACAAACACAAAATATGTTGCCCTCAGCATAAGAGCGCGTTAATGGATAGTAGCGTTTTCTGTATGGCGCCTAGGATCTACAATAACTTACCTAAGGTTATTTTAAATGTAAGAGATATTGATAAATTTAAACATGAAATTAAATCATTTCTACACGAAAAAACTTACTATAGTGTAAATGAATTCCTAGAAGACAAGATGAAGTAATTTACTGTAATTTAATTTATTGGAACTAGACAGAATGAGATTTAATGTGATTTGAATTGTTGTAATTTGTTTTGTTATGATTTGATTAAATAATATTTTTTTAGTGTAATTTGAAATATTCAATTGATAATGGCATGTATGACTCCTTATGATTTTATTATATAGATGACTTTTATTTTTTTGACATTTACTCATACTGACATCATTTTTTTAACTCAATCAACATAATTGTTTAATTATTATATTGCATATTTTGTAACAGATTCTATTGTAGGCCTTGAGGCGGAGAATGGAGAAACCTCATTTTATCACAGCACCACTATGTACCCATTTTCACAATAAAATGATTTGAATTTGAATTTGAATTTGAATAGAAACACCCAGACCTATACAAATAGCCATTTCATGCATACAAATATTTGCACTGAGAAAGAAAAGAAAGAAAGAAAGAAAATACATTTTATTATTAATGCAACACAAACATAACTTAAGACTAAACAGTGTTATATAATAATTATATTATTTATTAAAACTATTGGGCACATTTGTGAGCGAGGATCGAACCCGCGCCTCCTGCGTGGCAGTCGCGTGCACTACTGCCACTGGGTCTACCATCGTTTATAGGAGAATTTCAAATGCTCAAGATGTATTAAAGTTCATATAGCTCAGTTGGTCCGAGCATTCCCTTTGTAAGGGTCTAGTCATGGGTTCTATTTTGTGTATTCACTTGTTCACGAGTAAAATGAAATAGTTTTTGAATTGGCGGTAATATTATCTAATAATGAAGCTGACTTACCTATTGAGTTAAACAACTTTCTAGCGGCGCCCAGAGATAGTAAACCTCTATTGAACAACCATTCGCAAGAAATTGCTGACGCAATTTGTCCCACAACCATACCTACGTAAGGCAAGGCTGATAGTGTGGCACTCTTAAACAAACATGAACACATAGAAACAACCTACAATAAATAAAACTAAGTTTTTAAGTTAGATGAATGAAATAATATATTACAAATTGAAAGTTATCCACGTGAAAACCATTATAGTAATTTGAAGGCAAAGAAGTGACAGTGCAAATGTGGTGACGTGAGATATCGAATAGTTGCATAAAACTTCTCGCAACTATTTCTAGTAATAATTTTCGGCAGTGTGAATTGATCCTAACTGTAGAACTTGCCTTTGAGAAAACCAAAAGTGTGTTCTTCAATCAGAGAAAAGCAATGTCACTGCACCAAATATTGGGCTGTCGTATTCAGAACTAGCTTTTGCCCGCGACTCCGCCCACGTGGATGTCGGTTATCGCGACCAAACATAGCTTATGCGTTAATCCAGACATTTAGATGTGAATGAGTAACAAACATCCATCCATACTTACTTACTTTCGCGTTTCAAATATTAGCAGGATGTACTCACCTCTCTTAGAGATATATGCATAGCCTTCTCAAGGTAAGTAGGAAGGTCCACAAAGAAAAGGATGAAAATTATAGAACCGCCTACATGGGCTGATACTATGGCCCATAAAGGCCTTGCGCATAGTATTTTTTTCCAAGGTGTAGGGTAGTTAATCTGTTGACAGAATAATATGCCTGAACCCATTTCCATTTTGCTTAATAAAGACAGAATATATTCGAATTCCTGTTGTTGTTTTTTTTTCATAAATGTATACTTATCTACTTACCCTCGGTGCTGCATTGTTAAGACCAATTTCAATATAATTAATTTCCTCCTCACTAATCATAGAGTGTTCGTGAGGAGAACTAGCGGAGAACCAGTACCAGATTCCAGCAGTGATGAACATTACCACTGATATCACATAGAAGATCATCTTCCAGCCTAAAGCTGTTTCTGCTAAGTATCCAGACAATGGCATTGCTATTATCGCACCCATTTGGGATCCTGTAATCAATATTTAAATCTCATGTACCGAAGATTGGGGAATTCCAGCGTTAAATATTTTTCTTCCTCGTGCATCCCCGGCCGCTGTCCGTCTCTGTATTGGAAGGTACACTGTTTCTTGCTAATTATTCTTTTATCAAAGTTAAGGAAGGGGCGAATTGGTATCATAATGGTACCTCTATTTCCTGAGTACTTGCCTTAAGCTTACAATCAGGTGACGTGAAGTAGAACTGACATGTATTTTGTAAAAATAAAACATTAATATTACCTGAATAAACCAATCCGGTGAATGTGGTTCTCTCGTTAATTGGTAGCCATCTGCCGAGGAGTGTGTGGCTAGCAGGGTACAAACACGCTTGGGATAGCCCCATGGCGACGCGTACGGCGCATACTAATGGCCAACCACCCTAAAATACCACAAAATATATCAAAAACCTAATCACTTAAGTACAGGCCCTCTCGATCGTAAAACCGACCTCTAAACCACATATCTCCCAACGCTTATAAAATTAGCAGCATAACTTTAAAGAAATCCAAATTAAAAACAGCATAACTCACCAGACTAGCTAATGTTGGGAACAACGCTGTGAGACACCCATTAAGTAATAACGCCACCAATAAAATGGGTTTCCCTCCAAACTTCTTCGCTAGTAGACCAGCAGGAATCTGCATCGACATGTAGCCCCAGAAGAACGACGACAAAATTAAGCCTTGGGTCTTCTTGTCCCAGTCGTATATCTATAAGATAAAACAATCACCAAATAAGGAATAATTTAAAATCCATACTGATATGATAAGTGCGACAGTAACTCAATTTATATGTTTTGCTTTCACGCCTAAACCGCTGAACCTAGGCACAAGCTAGTCTTATAAAATTACCGAAGCAATAGATAATTTATTGTACTCGCGCGTGTACTTTGCATAAACTCGACTAGTCTATCATTTGGTTTTGAAAGTCATGATTTCGTGACATAGTAATATAATTAATTTTTCAGTAAAAATATTTTTTGATATTAAAAAATTAATTAAATCAGAATTAGATCAGAATCAGATACTTTTTACCCGACTACGGCGAAGCCAAAAGGAGGGTTATGATTTTGACAGGCTATGTATGTATGTATGTTCATTTATTCCTCATAGCTCTTCAACTACTTATTAGAACTAGACAAATGAGGTATCGTTACAAGCGGCTTGATCGTCCGATGGTTATAGGCTATATGACGTGTCACTCAATCTTGTGTGGCGCCCTCTAGCCCTCATAAGGTACTTTATTCAAAAAAATAAATTTGAGATAAATATGCCGTGTTTGGTATCAAATGAAAGTGCTTAATGAGCCCATTTCAAATACGTATAAATTATTAGCTTTACCTTGCCCCAAAATAATTTAAATAAAAAATAAAGTTAAAAACTTAAACCCGACTACCGAATATTACGCTTTAAAAAGTGACAAACGAGAAAATATCAAGGATAGCCGTGGTCGTATGCCACTTTTCCCTAGAATATATTGTTTTGTTAGAGTAAGTGGCATACGACCACGGCTATCCATGATATTTTCTTGTTTGTAATTTTTAGAGCGTAATTTTTCGGTATTCGGGTTTTAGTTTTTAACTTTATTTTTTATTGTCAATTAGTTACTAAATTAAAAAAATGACTTTCAAATCCAAAATGACATCCATACTTATAACGTGGGAAAATATAAAATTAGAGTATTGATCATACAGTATAATGTGCACACATAATAGGATTTTTAACACATTCGCTGCGTTAGGAGGTCCAAAGACCCCTTGCGTGTACTTTCGTTCGGTGCTGAGAAAAATACAGTGATCTCCGTCTATTGCGAAGGTCGCAGCTAGTAGGTTTTTAAATATAAAAAGAGATAAATATATGATTGTGTTGTTCTATTCATTTGTAACTAGAATTACTCAAAAAATAAGTGAGAGGTCTAAAGACCCCTTACCGCACTACAAGGGAAATATCGTCTCAGGGTGCGGATAAGAGGCCTATAGACCTCTTAAAACGTAGTAGGTTATTCCACCCCTTACCGCACCTGTTATTATCTAAGATTGGTGACCTACGAACTAGTGTTGCACTTATTTCCCGTATCAATTGACGTTGCAGAGTGTATTAGGATTATTGTGGAAACGATGTCGGAAAATGCTTGATTTAGCAATAACTCAAGATTCAAGTGAGGATTCCTAAATATCGCCGAGTGAGAAAGGGATCTAGTAAAATAGAAATTTTAAATAACGTGCAAATTCTTCCTCCTACTAATATTAAAGACTCGACTAGTGAAACCAAAAAGTTAAAAAAAATAAGTCTTTTGGTGTTGATTGCAAATAATCGATGTGTCTACAATGTTTTGATAATAGACATGTTTCATTAAGTATTTAATGAATTTCTTAAAAGTAATGATATTTTTTATTTCATCCATGTGCACATCACTAGTTATAACATGTTTTAAACATTTATTTCAGTGCGATGGGTCGCTGATGTGCCTCCTAAACATTTTCTCATTTTCAGGGCATCCCCGACCACGCACCTTCAGACGAACGTAAAAATAAGCGGAATAGCTCTTTACCTACAAGAAAGTCAATTATTTTTAGGGTTTTTATGATTTATCACAAGGAAAATTACATTTAAATTATCAAATTCGGTAAGAGGTTTAAAGACCTTAATCGCACCAGTAAAAGGTTACATTTAAGGCATATAGGCCTCCTATCGCACTGTTGAAAAAATCGTTTAATTTGGCTTCGCAGCGAACGTGTTAATAAGAGTAACTAAGGAGATATTAACAATAGTTTTCAATATTCTCCTACCGCCAGCTCGGGAACTCGGGAACTTTAAGTATGTTCATCTGGGTAATTCAAGGAATAACTGTACTAAATTTACAAAACTACATGAATCATTTGGTCTGATCGTTTTGGGTTCACTTTAATTTAAACAGGCTATTTTTATATTGTGGACACATTATAAAACAATAGAACATGTTGTAATCCTTAACGAAAATATACACAATGCAAATGACAAAGATGTAGAAATCAAATAGAAATCTGTGTAACTTCAAATACATGGAAATTTTCCCCGCTTCGTTTGACTTAGATAAAGGGCAACGTTGACAAGTCTTACATCAACATTGCGTTTTCTAGAAAATATTATTTCTGTTAATTATGTGAAGATTATATTTATTTGCAATTAGCAAGGGTATATTTCATACGTCGAGTCTTCTCTTCTCCCCTATCGCAAAAACAAAGGTCTTTGACCTGTGCGTCCTACCGGTTAAGTGCCAAAAAGTGGAAACTGACGGTAGGGCTAATCCATAGCCTAAAATCTCGCAGGGGGCTATGGAGGATAGAATTCAAAATGAGGATCTGTAGGATAGAATTCTAAATAAGTTCATCCGACACAGATACAAAGTTACCGACATGGCTCGCAGAATAAAGCTCAAGTAGCAATAGGCTAGTCACGTCTGTCGAAGGACCGATTGTCATTGGAGTCTTAGAGTGGAGACCACGAGAAGGCAAACGGATGGTAGGACACCCCCTAGCCAGATAGACTGACGATCTGAAAAAGTGGCTGATGCGGAAGGCTAAGAAGACCGGGTGAAATGGTGCACATTGGGAGAGGTCTATGTCCAGCAGTGGACTACGGTGGGCTGATTGTTGGATCGATTGAAGTATATTTCATAAACAAGTGACAATAGATTGAATGTCAAATTCATATTTATTGAAATATAACGGAGCAAACTGGCGGCATTGCTTCGCACATGCACATAATTATGTACGAGGCAATGCCGTCAGTGTGACGTTTTGAATGGGTACTCCCGGACCGGCTCAAGCTAGATGCGTGTGGCGTCATATTTTTTTTTTTTAATCAGATCAATAGCTCCTCATATTTCTGGTGAAACGTAAGGCAGCTAGCAAGCGTAAGGCCAACTTAAGTATCTGGGCTACATAACATGACGTCACACGCATCTAGCGCGATTTAGTCCGGGACTCGATATTTTATCTTTTAATTTTTTATCTTGGAAACTAGTGTTGATTTTTTCATATTGTAGTTTTTTTCAACACAGAATATATTGAGCTAGAATGCCAAAATAGCAAACATTCTCCATGTCTGTTACTACGAGTATTGAAGTAGAATCCGTTAAAATAGTTTTTCAATAATAAAACAAATGATTAAAAAATAAAAAAAAACCCGACTGCCACTGAAAAGACTGAAATAAGTTTGATAGCAAGCGGTAGGTACCCATTAATTTTCTTTCGGTTTATGATTGGCATATGGGTACCGCCTGCTATCAAACTTATTTCAGTCTTTTCAGTGGCAGTCGGGTTTTTTTTTTTTAATCATTTGTTTTATTTTATACTTTTGAGTTATGAATATCTTTTGTAATTTCCTTCCTATCGTTTATACTTGAAATAAAAACTTAATTCAATAAGTAAGAAAATTAGCGAGCATGATTGTTTTGTTAAACAACTTTAAATCGTTATATATCCTAAACTATTATTTAAAATGAAAAATGATAAAAGGAACCTAAAGATGATTTTAAAATACCTATTCAACGACACCCCACTTGACATAGTTCATCGACTTTTTTTTTTTTTCATTTTGACAATATGGCGTCTGGTTGTCGCTCTGGTGAATTTTGATTACTGTCATGTCTTTAGTGACACTCGCAAGGTTAAGACGAATTGATTGACGTAAGAATTATCTAAATTGGCCTACGCGTTTGGTCTCTAGAACGCTACATAGAAACAAACATACATACATACATACATAGACTGATAAACACATAACCCTCCTTTGCGTCGCGCAGTCGGGTAAAAAACATTATTTGTCAATTCAGTTAATTGTGCTTCCACAGGTGGGATAGTGTCCGTTACATCATAAACATTTGTAATTATCATTAAAAGATTCAAAGTCAAAACAGTCACAAAGTTTGGCATTCTGAGTCAGTAATTAGTACAATTCACTATTAGTACATACAAACTTCCGAAAGCTCATATTCATAATTTTAAGAAGTCGAAACCCACCTCGACACCGACGTTGGTAGTGTTGCCAGCATCAGTCATGGCCAGAATAGCAACCCCTAAGCTGCTGCGCGCCATTAGCAGTGCTACCATACAAAAGAACATGCAAACCATTTGTATGTGACGGATGCCAACGGCACGGCCTGGAAATAAATGGTCTATTTGTTAAATGTACAACATTAGCTTAATGTTTTATTAATGAATAAAGGATTCTTTGTTATTTTACTATGGAAGATAACTCATGATGAAAAAAACAGAACTCATAATGAGTTAATATGTTATAACTCTGTATTATTTTGTGTGCAATAAATAATTAAGAATTAAGAAAAAGATTGGTATATGAAGTTGACGAGTTTAAATTTTTTTCGGTTTCTCAAGCATTTCGGTGACTCATTCTTATACCGCACCACTAATACCTGAAACTCCCTGCCAACTTACGTGTTTCCCAGTCAGTCAGTCCCGGGTCCTTTGAGCGGGGCGTAAAAAGTAACTGATGAGGCCGTCAAGCTGAGTGCCACCACTGTTAACATGGAACATGTTTACGATGGTGACCCTCTTTCCGAGACTTTGCCTTTAGCTTAACATCAGGTGAAATGAAGTCAAATAAACGTGTCCTTTATAATATAAACTAGATTTATGTATAACATATAATAATTTGTAATATTTGTAAAGCGATCGTGTCTGTGAAATATTGCAAAAAAATCGCGATAACCGACATCCACGCGGGCAGTACAGTAATAATTTGATTTCAATGTGCTCTAAAGAAATTCTGAAACCATTACAATCCTTTTATGAGAAGTCTAAAAAGAGATCCAACTTTTCCACATAGTCTGAATACTGCACTACCTACTTTTGTTGAATTATTTGACACGATGAGTACCATTATTTGCTTAGGATAAAACATGTAAGCGTTTTCTCCTATTTATTCGGGACTTTGTAATCGATTCATTGTTCTCTGAACGGATCATGAATATGGTAATGGAGCATTATATTGTAAGTGGGGTCATTTGATGAAAGGGTTGTTATTGTAACTATAACAGGGACCTAATTCTGAAGGAGACTTTTTTTTAGTTACACTGAATAATAATACTACGTTAGTCTAGCCAGTACCTAATATTATATATAGAAAATAGTTCAACAAATGCAAATAATATTAGCTGATATTATTGACTACAAAGTCTTACTTTTCTTTTACTACTAACCGCTTGCTAACCGACATCTTACAGGTGAACTCAAGGATATCAGCTAGTATTATTTGAGTTCCTTAAACTATATATTCTAAGTCTAACCAAAACATTTCAAACGAAATCACTTCAGTAGTTTTGCGTCTATCGTCAAGAAAGAGACAAACCTACAAGATCAAATACACAGGGAAAAAGAAACTTCTCGGGCGGGACTCGAACCCGCAGTCTTTCCCTTACAGGGGGAATGCCTGACCAATTCGGCTACCGAGACACGCCCGATATGATTCAAATTTCCCTTATACGTCTTTTTGTATTTCTTATACGTCTTTAAGGCGACGACGTGGCGTCATCTACCGATTTTCTTACGAACTATCGGAATCAATGAATGATGTTACAATCATTTTTAAACATTGATTTTTGATAACTCCGCCCAAACCGCCCGAGAAAATTCTTTTTCCCTGTGTATTTGATTTGTATAGTTAGCATACTTAATGCTGTAATAATTCATTCAAACCTACAAGAATTAAAAAAAAGTGTTTTGAATCGTTAATGTAATTTAAAACAAATATTTCTCATAGACAAAAGTAGCTGAAAAATTATTTAATTCATTTATCACCTTAGGTTTGTAAATATTTAACTGTTGACCAATTCAACTAACTATTAAACTATCGCGTTCCATGATAATAGTCAATAAAAGGTATTTAGGTACTGTACCTATAATATAATTGCGTTTTTATACCACTTAGGTAGCAGGCAAGCACACGGCCCACCTGATGGAAAGTGATTACCGTGGCCTATGTACGTGTGCAACACCAGGGGAATCACACATGCGCTGCCGACCCTGTACGTTTAGAGGGTTTCTGTGCCATCAGTGTGAAAGAAGCAGGAAAAGCCTTTGGTCTTCCCACTGACAGCATACAAGCTCTGGCTACCCTACTCACCGCCGGGAACACAACACGCTGTTATTATGGCCGCGGTATTCTGTAGGGCGGAGGTACTTCCCCAGTCGGACTGCTCAATTGGGCGGACATACCGCCGTGTCCAACCCATTATCACTATTTTATGTTATTTAACTTTTGTCGCTGACTGTACAGCTGTACAGTGTACAGATACGATCACTTTACAATTTTATAACAGTCAAGTGGTTTTAAGATACTTTCACTTGATTTCCTGTCCCTTAGCGGCATTATTTAAGGTAATAGAATATGAAATATGATACTATCAAGCAAAAATAAGAACTACGTATAATATATAATATTCACATTTTGGTAACGATTCCTCGCAGGACTTCATTTTCACATTACTCCAGCACTTTATATCTAGTGTATATAACTTCCGTCACTCCCCGGAACGCAATGATGCTTGGAAACAGTAGGTACTTTTATTACTAATAAATAAATTATTATAAAATATGCATGAGCGTATGTAATACACACAAAGTGAATGCAACCTTATGCTATAAACAAAAGAACTTACTTTCAAATGCATTTACTGTTTTGATTGTGTATGACAAATGTAATGTTTCTATCAAAAAGTAAACAACGCAGCTATCAGGTTAAAATTAGTTTAGTTGTACGGTTTATTTGTATTTATTTAGTACTTGAAGATCGCCTTCAAGGTCACCCTCAAGTGCCACTAAGGCTGAAAAGCCGCAGGAGTTTCTGAGCGTGCGTTGGCCCAATTGTTGGTGACCCCTCCGAAGCCAGAATTGAACACTGGGGAGCACAGGATCCGCTACCAGCCCCTTTCGTCCCGCTTTCGGAGGAACTCCCGCCTAGACATGATCTGCCCTGGACCAGATGGAAGTCATTAAACAGACTCCGGACTCGGGTCGGCCGAAGCAAGGAATGCCGGGCTAGATGAGGGTTCTCGGAGGGGGCGGACCTGCGATGTGAGTGTGGAGTTACTCCACAGACAATGGCCCATCTGTTAACGTGTGCTAAATGTTCATAAGCATGTACACCGAAGAACCGTATATGCGCTTCCGAGAACGCCATACAGGTGGCAGCACACTGGGAGAAGATAATTTGAGGGCCGAAGCGCCATCGCCGCGATAGAAGAAGAAGTACTTGAAGGTACCTGCAGCTCCAACCTATTCTGGGGATAAAAAGTAGTTATACTCCGTCCATTATATTATTGTATTTTAGACAGCTCACTGACAGTGGTCGGTATAACTTTGGTCTAGCGTCAACACCTGAAAATCCTAACAAAAATTAGGCGCCAACACGTCATTTTTCATTGACAACGTCACGTCAGCTGGAAAGCAATTTTAGGGATGTAGTTAGTCAATCGACTGTGTTTTTATTATAATAACTTGAAAATGTCACAATCGATATTGGCTACAGAAAATGTTTTTTTTTTATATTATATAACTGGCGGTTTTTAACCGATTTTTAAACAACAATTCGGATATTAATATTTTTTTTATATTTGTATGATTTTTACGAAAAAGTTATTTTTGTAACTCCGTTATATGTAGATGGATTGCCAAAATTCTTTTTTTGTTTGAAAGAGGGCTATTTCTAAATGGTCCCATTTGAATTGCAAAAAGATCTGATGATGGGTTTCAGAGCCAGACCACGGAACTCTTTAATAAATACCAGGAAATCAGTATGTTGGAATATTCTTCTAGAAGTCAGTTGTTTTGTTTTGGAGATAAGTGTATCCGGTATGGCCCACAATCGTTTTTTAATACATTTGTAAATTGTACAGACACGAAATATCTACTGCTTTATTATTATGCATAGAAAGATAATAGATTATAATTCCACATGAAATCATATATTTATTTATCATAATATTTTCATTTATCGATTAATAATTTTTTTATCGATGTTTTACTTAGTCGATATTTAAAATTTTCATGCAATCACTACTTTCATCTGTCTAAAATACAATAATATAATGGACGGGGTATAATGTGTTGTTCTCGACTATATTTGATAGAATATATCAATAGGATAGAATGTATCAAATTTCAGGCTGATACGTGCAGCCGTTTGTGCGTGATTGAGTACATACATTCAAAATATCTTCACAAACTTTATTAGTAGTTGGAATCGATATATTTACCTTGTTGTATTGTTTAGAGTTTCTGATAAGTTTGCAAGTACCATGATCTCGAACGAAACTTGTAACGTTCAGCGCCGAAATCTCGGAAACTCGAAACCAAACAACACGGTAAATATCTCGATACCTCTAATAATGATAGTTTAATACATCTTGACTTAACTTTAATTTTTATAATGTTAGTAGCATTGTGGTTCCCGGCAGAATAGAATTTGAGCCACGCCATCTCTTCCCATGCAGTGTCGTACAAGGCGACTAAGGGATAGGGCTGTTTAACATCAGACAGAAATATACAGCCCAGACTCAGCCTCTGATGCAAAAACAACAATAGAATACGACAATAGGCTCACCCCCTATTACGTGGGACCAAATACAATCATCCCCCAGTCCGAGGTGGAGGGGAGTCGCGAACAACTTGTGTCAGAAATCGAGACTACTCTCTCGGGAGTATCCGATTGGGGTCGACTAAACCTGGTCCAGTTCAACCCCACCAAGATACAAGTATGTGTATTCACCGCTAAGAAAACCCCATTTATTGTAGCGCCGCAATTCCTGGGCACACGGCTTACCATTGCCCCGAGTATCGGGATCCTAGGCGTCGACATTTCAAGTGACGTCCAATACCGCAGTCATTTAGAGGACAAGGTCAAGCTGGCAACAAAGAAACTTGGAGTTCTTAACAGGGCGAAGCAGTACTTCACTGCGGGGCAGCGACTCCTTCTTTATAAGGCACAGGTTCTCTCGTTATCTTTTTGCCGGGAGCGCCCGCACGCCAGCTTAACCCTTTCAACTCGGTGAAACGACGTGCGTTGAGGCTCGTCGACAGTCCCATACTCGAAGGCGATGTGGAACCTCTCAGCCTCAGAAGGGATTTTGCCTCACTGTGTGTTTTCTACCGCCTATATAATGGTTTGTGCTCAGATGAATTATTTGACATGATGCCCACAGCTACATTCAGACGGGGACAGACAGGGAATTCATCCCCACACATTGCATCCTAATACGGTGTGTACCGTGCGGTATGAAAGGAACTTCATCCCACGTACGCTCAAGCTGTGGAATGAACTCCCTGCCATGGTTTTCCCAAGCGACTACAATATGGGGTTCTTCAAGAGGGGCATTAGAAGGTTTCTTCAGGGTAGGCAGCGCGAGTGTAACGCCCCTGGCGTTGCATACGTCCATAGGCCGCGGTAACCACTTTCCGTCAGGTGGGCCGTGTGCTTGTCTGCCACCTAAGTGGTATAAAAAAAAAACAATGATTGGTGAAATGTGGGTGTTAAATCACCTCTGCCTAACCCTTCAGGGATAAAAACGTGATTGTATGCATGTGTGTAGTAGCATTGTATACAGTTTTATACTCTGTGACGATGCCTGTATACTATGAGCTGTGATAAAACTGAATTAAGGTTTTTTATCAAAACAGGTACTGATAGCCGTTCTTATCATTAACATTATCATCGAGATTTTTTTAATGTTACTACGTTTAATTGGTGATAATACGATTTTGGTACGCTACCTATACTTTTCGTTTTTCCAAAGAAGCATTACACGCATCGGTCAACATGGGTTTTCTGACAAAATGAACCAATCAGATCAGATCAGAATCAGGTGATTATTCAAATCAAACTCTATTAAATCATTCGGTATTACTGATTTAATTATATTGGAGATTAATTGCTAACGGAAGCTTTGTAGCAAAACCAACGATTCTGTGAAGTACAAAATCAAAACCACGATTTTCACTGTGAAATGACAATTTAGTACAATTTCACAATATTGAGAAAGTGTACTATATTGGCACGAGTGGTGATTGCTTCCTTCAGTTCACGGAATTGTTAGTTTAACTATTCATTCGTCGATGTAACACAAAAGTTGTGTACTGGAGTAATTGAAAAATAAAAGAGTAGTGATGCCTTTGAACATTTTATTGTCATATTGTTTTGATATTCGATACGCCATCTTTAACTTAAAAACTAACAATAATCCGAGCCCAGAGATGAATAAATCTGTACCCAAGCTGACTTTTAATACTACGTTTATATTTTAATAAATTATAAAGATCTTAATTATCAAGCACAAACATTATTGCTTCTATTTTTTACAAAAGCGTAATCTTTAGAATCAGAGTAAAAAGATATGCTTATTAAAAATAGAGACGTTTCATTCTAAATCACAGAAAACACACCAAGCCGGAAACAAAGACCAGAAGATCACACGACTCTTTCCAGAATCGAACCCGTGCCATTTAGCGACTCTTCCTCAAGTAGCCATCCCATAACATGACTGGAGCCTGTATTTACATCTATGCTGAACATCTTGAATATTGAGAACACCAATTAATTTAATTGCTACTCAATTATGATCCTCAACTATAGAATTAAATATTGAATCAACTATAACGCAGTCTTTATATCAGCCTTTTCTTCGTCTACAGTCGTTGTTGCTTCTACGGGGGGCTTTCTAGGTCTCTTGTTACCACCGCCTGGAAATAAAATGAACAGTTTTTTAACTAACCCTTTTGAAGCCTAATTGCATAGTTCTTCAGTATTGAGTGTATATCGTAATTGAATTCGTAATGTTACTCTAGGACGTCATAGTGTCACCTAGACTCAAATTAATCATAATAGATGTATGCATGTTTGCAGATAAATATATTATTTATTTGGGTATATTAAAACAGATGCAAAATTAACAAGTCAGATTATTCGAAATGAAAATATTATTATAGGATTATTAGCATTTTAATTTTTTCTATCAAGGGCTTTTATACTTATTTATACTTACCTACTATTTTACTACTTTATTAGTAAATAGAAAAGCGATTGATAGATAATTTTGGGTTGAACATTATTTATAGTACTGACCATTCATGAGTAGTTTCTGCAAAGTTGAGAAGGGAGCATCGATGGTGATGCAGACGACAAACGATATAAGGAACGTAAAGGACACGTCCCCTAGGAACTTATAGATCTGTAAAAAATTAAAAATAATAGTCGTTAGGAGACACTAAAACATCATTACTACGATCAACAACAGTATTGCTAAAAAGGATTCTCTTATAAAAAAAATGGCTAGCTTTTTTATCGTGCGAAAAATCCCCACGGATACCACCCTCACGGAGCCGGTGGAGGCGGTTATGTCGGACTCGAACCGACCAAAACGCACGCCGTCTTGGGTACTTGGTTGCCGGAGGTGAGATTGCCGAAAGCATATCTCTCGCACCCCAGCAGACGATTACTCCCATTTAATCCATATACAAATATGTGTAGGAGATTTGCCTGCTGAATTTCTTAATATTTATGATTAGTGTTTTGCCTCCTTGAAAAGTATCTTATAGACATAGGCTATGTCTATCAGGGATAATGTACCTTTCAAAAGATTTTTCCAATAAATGCAATGGTTCCGACCTTAAAATCTAACAAAATAAGACCTCTCAGCTCTCTTTATACATAAAATAGATAGTGATAGGTTGGAATATTAAGCACACACTAGGTTGTTAATAGAAAAATGAAGCATCACTTACATTAAGTGACTCAGTGAAGTAATATGTTTTAACCCAGCTGCCATTGATCACCATGATGATGGGCAAGTGGACGAGGTACATGGCAAACGACATGCGAGCCGGCAGCTTCCATATCCTCAGTGAGAGGAACCAGTTTATCGGTCCTGGTAACAAAATAAAGAATCTAAACATAACAGCAGACAACATAACATGGGTTAATGAAGAAGAAATCACAAGACTATGATGAAGAATGACTAAATATTACACCAACTTTCAAAAGACTGTAATAATCAATTTGAATCTGCACATCGGAAAACAGGGTTATGATTCATTTAACCGTCATATTAGCTACAATAATAAAGATATAGGTACACCTGTTAGCAATGATAACATACCATATAAATCATTATAACCTAATTTAGTATACTAAAACGATATCGAAATTACTTCTCCTGATAAACCGTACAATCTTGATTAATCATGATAAACCGAATAAGAAGTTTATTACAGTTGTGTTAACATTACCCTTACTAGCACGTAGGCTAACCAAAAGCATTACTTCTTAATCCTAATTACCAACAACTTTAATTATGAAAGCAATATTGTTGGTAATGAAGAAATTATTTATTTAGTACCTTATAGTTCTAAGACTTATTACTATGATTACTAATGATTTAAGGGCAACATTTTAAAATAAATACAATAATTTGAATGAATTTTACAGCATTAAAAGGATGCTAACTATACAAATTGAATAAATAGGAAAAAAAAAACTTCTCGGGCGGGACTCGAACCCGCGATCTTTCCCTTACAGGGGGAATGCCTTGACTAACTCGGCTACCAAGACACGCCTGATGTGATTCAAATTTCCCTTCTATTTTCATCCGTCTTTAAGGTGATGTTGGAGTCATCTACCGATATTCTTACGAACTATCGAAACCAATGAATGATGTTACAATGATTTCGATTTAAATACAATAATGTCGTATCAAGCCATAATCTCAGTTTTATAGTTTAGTTTTTTATTCCTTTATTATATGCTTCTTTAGTTTATCTTCTAAGAACTTTATCTCTATTTCTAGAGAGACATATTATTAGTTTTATACATTCACATTCTAAAGGTCTAGAAACTTCTATAACTTTTAAGTGACTGTTTAGCGTGTTTTTTCCGTTTTAGACACAATATGCCGAGAAGAAAATAAATAACACATGAACCCCGAACGATCCCAAGCGTGAACTTTGAACGCCACCGGAAAATCACTATAAGGATGATGACGACTATTTTCAATTCATTGCAATCACGCGTTACAACATAGTAATAATAAACACAAATATCAATAATGTTAATTATTTGAACTATATCAATAACAATGATTTAGGCGAAACTTAAAGGAAAGTTTCAATGATTAATAGATATGAAATTAATAGGAACTGTCACCGCAATAATTAATGTATTGTATATCATATTATTATCACATGTAATACATTGGTGTTGACAATGACCTCGTATTTAAAGTGATCTGAAAAAAATAAACTTTGCATTCATACGTGTTCTAATGCTTGGCTTGGGGAGATGTTGTCCTAGCATAAAACAACTTCCTCGCGAACTTGTTGTTTCAGATGAAAACGTTTACCAAATCAAAGAATAGCTTGTATGAATGAAGTTGGTAATGTGTGTTATTTATAATTAAGATTGTTGGCTTCATGAGTTCAATTAAACAACTTAGACACAATTCTATAATAAGGTATCATTGAATACTATAAAAACGTTAGGCCTAACCTCTTATAGAATAAATACGCAAAAATTTCTTACCTCCGTAACCCTGAACGCAAGCGAAAATTAACCATCCTAAAGCAACGCCCCAGATAGCACGCATGTAGGCGTTGAGGAAGTTATCGAAGGCTTGCGCCGTATGGTCAATTTGCATCACGGGATGGATGCTAAAGATGCAGAACGCCATCATGCCAAGAGCGTTGATCCAGAGAAGGCACACTGTGATCTGAAAGATGAGAATAATAATAATAAAGAGGGTAATTCTATATAATAATAAAGTAGTAAACAAGCATTCATATTCGTGGCATAGAAAGATAGCAAAAGCCACAGAGACATATTTAAGAATGACATATTCAATAAACACACTGACAGTTTACTTTCGAATAAAGTATGTAGAACCCTTAATTCACGTAGTTCTGTTAGTCTACAAATTCTGCTATTTATTTGAAGTGACATACTCGTACTCGTATAACAACGTTATAACTATGATAATAAAAAACTAAACAGTACATAGAATTGAATATTGGTAAGAATTTACTTACTCTAGAGATTTTAATTTTTCTGTCTTTGCATAAATATAACATGTATCCAAAGATCATGCCAACGAAAAACGGTGGAGCCCGTGTGAGTGTGTTGAAGTAATAGTGCTTGACGTAATCTTGGAATTCCGCTAAACGACTGCAAAAACATGGTTTACGCTGTTATACAAAAGACTTGAAATTTTCATAAAATATTATATATTATTTTGATAAAAATAAAGTATATTTTAATATAGTAAAGTCAAATAACACAAACCTTTGGTTTGCAATAGCTGCAGAAAAATTGTTTAAGTAACTGTATAGCGAAGAACTTAGAAGTGCGAGAAGAAGGAACACAGTGAGAATACCCCATGCTATCCTCTCGTGACCAAATAAGAAATATAATACGATCGGGCATAAGAAGTACAGCTGAGTGTCCACAGAAAGGTACCAACTATGTGCAAGACACTGAAAACACAAATATAAGAAAATTATGTTGAACAATACACAGATTTAATAAATCGTAAAAGTTAAAAATAGGGGCCAGTAAACTGTGGTCGCTTGGTGAATGTAAAGATACTTTTAGATGATATCAATATAAACGTGAAATATTATGAAGGAAACTTACAATTGTTATAGGATTCACGTAATTTTGTACATACAGCAGCGCCGTCCACCAATAAGTCCTACAACTCTCCGCTGCGTGAGCTACATTTAGCCAGAAAGGTCCATCTGATACATGATTGAGCACCGAAGCTTGAAGTAGTACAACGGTGGCCAAGAGTGGAAATATTCTCATAAGTCGATTTATGTAGAACAAATGGATGGATCTAACAAATTTAGCTGAAAACGAAACAAACAATAGGTACAGTAAAATAAATACATTATGAAATTCTTAAATATTTTACTTACATATATATTCACAATTTTTTTACTCAAATGGCCACTGTTCTTCAGCTTCTTTTAAATCAATTGATCTGGTAATAAAAACCACACAAAAGGATCGGTGGAGATTATGAATTACAAGTATGCTTATGCTTATGCTTATGCTTAACTAACCTCTGCTCATTTTGCCTATAGTAGTGTATACTGCGAGGATACCACTTATCACGAAGAAAGTGTCTACCACGATCGGCGCTGATGTGATCCATACACTTGATAGCCTTGACATCCACTGTTAAAAGAAAAGACTTATTTAAAACTTTGATAATTTAACAATGACAGCACATAATTATATCTCGTATATTCAAATGCATTCAAGAAAAGTACAACTTGACTATACTTACTGCAAGTACTTCTCCCAAATTATGAATAAATCCAAGCAAAGTCATGCAGTATGTGTGTCCAATAATAACCCATAACATGGAGATAGCACGGATACCATCAAGGCACTCTAATGCTCCCGGAGAAGAATTGAAGGTCAAGAATCGTTGAGTGTTTGTGTAGACGGAGAAACAGGTGTGGAGAGGATTGACTCTTCCCTTAACTATAAAAAATATATCATTTAGACATAACAATATCTAGAGCCTAAGAATAATTCGTATCAAGGCACTACACGAAGACATACAAAAGCTCATAATCATCGAACCATACAAAATAAAACAATATACTTTGGTGTGCACAATATTAAAACAATTCTCATCATAGTATCAAACACAGTAGAAAAGTATTATTGTACGCATTAGCAAGTTTAGGAAAACTGTGACACAGTCAAGAGTTTCAAGGCTCCCTAAGTGCTCAGATACATTAAAATCATTATTACCTTGTTTCAGATAAAACTTCAGATAGAGATCGTAGCACGTGCTCAGCAACACAAGCAAGGCGATGATGGAAAATATGGTCCTAGAACAATCAAAAGAACCTATAACTAAACAAAACAAAACAATGATGTTACCGACTATGAAAATTTTCAACGATAGTATAATATTAAACTTATAGATTCATTCTTATAACCCTTTAGTGGCGCAATTTACTCATAATTAATTCTGGATCTCACGATACAAAAATATCTTTACAAGAATAAAATACTTACATAGCGGTATAATCAGCAGCGACAAATGGTTTGTCATTAGGCACTCGACAGTAGTGAGTGTAATAGGTCAAATTAAAATAAGGAAACTGTTCTGCCAAAAAGTCTATGGTATCTTCAACGGTGCACACCTTGGGGATGCAGATGGCGAACGAACCAACACCAGTCGCTGTCGTCATTACGGGAAATATTCTGAAACATTTCATAAATCAATTACATATTACATTTTATATATAGAATACTACAATTCTCTCAAACGTTTTCTATACTATTTCTCTACTATATAGCTAAAGACCTAAAAGTCTTAACTAAATTAGGGATATTTTGAGACGAAAAATATTATTTTAAACAAAAGTCCCGCGAAATGATACAAACTGGTTTATACTGAAGCTAGTTGCGGTAGTTATGCACTACTTTTTTAGTACATACACACATACATACATACAATCACGTCTTCATCCCCGGAGGATTAGGCAGAGGTGAATTAACAGAGCTACATTTCACAAATCATTGTGTTCGGTCCCACGTAATAAGGGGTGAGCCGATTGCCGTATTCCGGGCACTATTCTGTTGACTCGAGCTGAGGCTGAGTCTGGGCTGTATAAGCCATATCTGTCTGATGTTAAATAGCCCTATCCCTTTTTTTTTATCGTTCGCAAAATCCCCACGGATACCACCCCCACGGAGCAGGTGGAGGCGGTTATGTCGGACTCGAACCGACTAAAACGCACGCCGTCTTGGGTCCTTGGTTGCCTGAGGTGAGATTGCCAAAAGCATATCTCTCGCACCCCGGCAGAGCCCTATCCCTTAGTCACCTTGTAGGACACTGATTATTTATTAATACTAGTATATTTGAGTGTACTAATATTTTTCATCGCTTCATCGCTTATAACTGTACTTTAATACAAAGATTGCACTTTGTGATTATATAGCAAGTTACTTCTACTGAAGAAGAAGAAGCAACTTACTAGCAATATTATAATAGGGCGTGATGTAAAAATTGGCACTACTTACTTTGGCGCAACACCAACGGATTCTCCTTCTGCAATACCAACAGGTTCTCCTCCGGCAAGTTGATGAATATAAGCCTTCAGTCTCATATAGTTATTAATGGTTTCCATAGTCTCATTAGTAATCGGTGGTCGCGGTGGAAAATCAGGTAACTCAGGAAGGTCAGGCAAATCAGGCAAGTCAGGTAGTTCCGGACGCTCAGGCAACGACGGCCAGTCTTGCTGAATGGGAATCCTGATCATGCAGTATTTGCCCTCGATCGTTGTTTCATTCACTTCTTCCTTTATGCCTAAGCATTGGAAGTAATCCCCCATATCATTCACATTCCCTGTTAGGAAGCCACTCGGTATCCGGGCACTGGCATCGAGGACTGGAACAAATAAACGTTCTGTTACAAATAAGTTCAAAATATCTGCAGTGAGTTAAATATTTAAAAGCTAAAAGAAAACAAAATGATATAACGTCGAAAAAATCAATTGTAAATTCGTTTATTTATTTAGGGCACCTATTAAGCTTATTAATATCACGTTCACGTATACAGCATTATTTACATTATCTTTTTCAATTGCCATATTACAGTGTCTGTGTTTGCATTTATAAGTGCTGTTAAGGCAATAAAAGGCAAAGCCCCTAATAAAGTAAAAAAATTGCCAGCAAAAAGTAGGAATGTAATGAAATCAATTATTTTATTCATCTGACACTTTTTTATGCATCAAACAATGTATTATATCGACGGTCCCTACGTACTTCATCGAAACTAAAAAATTGGGTTATTTTTTTATTCGTTAAATAGTTTCCATTTATACTTATTTATACATACCAGTGAAGAGAAAAACTTAAATCTTCCTATAAAGCGGAAAATGTAATCGTAAAACCTCGAATGTAACTAAACTTTCCGAAGTAGGTACTCGAATATTTTGATCCGATGAAATACGCGGGTATGAACAACGTGCGAGCGAGACGAAACTAAGACTTTCGAGAATATACGTGACACTAGCGCCAGTAAGCGGCCGGCAAGCCATGAGTTGACATTGCGCAAGAGTTCGTTACAATTTTCGGTTGTTTTTACGTAAAACAATGAATAAATATACATCTAGATACTCTAGGTCTAAGAAAATTCTTAATTTAATAAATTCGGATAGTGCCGCTCAGCAAGGAAATGTTGATGAAACACCTAAACCTGGTAAGATGGTAAAATAATTCTATTTTAAAGTATTTATAATTAGTTCTAAACGTTTCTAGAGAAGATAGTGATTTACTTATTCGTTTTTATTGATATATATATTAAAATTCAGAATTTGAATGCAAATACATAGTAAAACATCGAAATTGACAGTTTCGATGTTATATGTCGTGATTAAATAGTAACTTTTTATCGAAACTGCCAGTTACATTATTTTACTGCGGTATTTGAGTAGAGAAATAAAACGAAACTGCCAGTTTCATTTATTTACTGTGGTTTTTTATTTTAGGAATTAAACGAAACTACCAGTTTCATTTACTTACGGTGAATTTTGAAGTGCAGTAATAATATGAAACTGACAGTTTCAATGTTTTACTGTTTATTTTCATACTTTCGATACAATTTCTCTAACATGATTCTGTAATTCAGCCAATAACGACTGTTTTTTTTAAATTTAGATTCACCTCTGCCTGTGTCCTGTCAGTTTGATGAAAGAGAATGGAATGTTTTAGAGGGATTAATTGACGAAGCACTATCATCGGACAAAAATTGGTCGTCAGAAGACTTTTCAATATTGGACAAGACAATAACGAAATCACCCACTCCAATCGACAGTGATAAGGATTTGATTATTTTAGGGAGCTCCGAGCACACGCCCTTGCCATCACCACAACAAGATTTTGATGATAGTCAAACTGAGATCTCCCTCCAAAACATCTCAAGATCTTCGCCTTCATCGCCCCATCCAGTAACACCGCTGCTGACTGAACTGGAACCAACTAGTGTTGCCTCTCTGATAACAGTTTCGGAGTGCGAGTCACCGAGCACGAGTACTTCAGCAAAAAAGGCAAGAAAGAAAACATTTAAAGAAAACCCTGGAAAAAAAAGAAAAAGATGTGTTGAGAAGTGGATAGATAGTAAAAGGAAAAAACTATTGAATTCTGGTCAGGAGTACATCACAAGAAACGGAAAAGTTAAAAAAGAGAAAACGTTGAAGCCGGTTTGTCCGACTACTTGTAGATTAAAATGTTATCAAAAATTCGACAACGCTACAAGACAAAATATTATGACAACTTTCTGGAAAATAGGCGATCATACCATGCAATGGGAATATATAAATAAATTTAGTGTAAAATGTACAAAGAAAAGCATCACTGTAGAAGGTCCTTCTAGGCGAAAATATACAACAAAATATTTTTTACCACTTCCTAATGAAAAAGAGAATCCAGGTGTTCTAACGTATGAATCTGTACAAGTTTGCCTCAAAATGTTTTTGAATACCTTGTGCATTACTGACCAAATAATCCGTAGTGCTCATACTAAATTAAACCAGGAAGGAATTACTTTGCCTGATGATAGAGGAAAACACCATAATCATCCTGTTGTACGTACCACTGAAATGGTAAAAAGTGTCTGTGACCATGTCGCATCATTTCAGCCAGTTCCATCACATTATACAAGGCACAGCAGTAGCAAAGTGTACCTAGACAGTAATTTAAATTTCACTAAAATGTTCTCCTTATATAAAGAATGGGATCAGCTGAAAGATTACGAGAGCAAAGCCCTTACGTTACGCCAGTACTCAGATATAGTTAATGAAAACTTGAATATTGCATTTTTTATACCGAAGAAAGATATTTGTGATAAATGTCATTCATATTCAAATACTACAAATCCAACTGTTGATCAAATAAGTGATTATACTAAGCACATTGAAAACAAGAAAATTGCCAGAGAATTTAAAGACAGTGATAAACATATAGCTCAGAACTCTTCTGATGTGATCTGTGCAACATTCGACTTCCAAAAAATTCTGAATTCACCCCATGGAGATGTAGGACTTTTGTATTATAAACGTAAACTGTCCGTGTATAATTTTACAGTTTTTGATATGGCAAATAAGGAAGGGTTTTGCTATATGTGGACAGAATGTACAGGTAAAAGGGGAGCCAATGAAGTCAGTAGTTGTTTAATGATGTTTATGAAAAACCTTATTGATAAAGGTACAAAGAATTTTCTGTTTTGGTCGGATAACTGCTCAGGGCAGAATAGAAATAGAGTAGTATATTCGATGTATATTTATTTATCAAAAGTACATAATGTTGATATAACTCATCGTTTTTTAGAGAAGGGCCACACCCAAAATGAGGGTGATAGCGTTCACGCTCTCATTGAGAAAGAATCAAAGAGGAAGTTGATCTATACGCCCGACCAGTGGTATGCATTAGTGCGGTGGGCCAAAACCACGGGTAGACCGTATAATGTCATTGAAATAACTCAACAAGACATTTTTGATTTTAAACCTTTTCTAGATAATAGAAATTGGAAGAAGGATACCAGCAACTGTGAGGTAAAATGGAACAAAATCAAGGAAATCAGAATAGATAAGAATTTTCCTAACTGTCTTTTCTTTAAATATGATTTAAAGGGTGAGCAACATTGTTTAAATTTTGTTGTTACGAGAAGACGTGGGAGGGAAATTAACAATGACGAATTAAAAGTGGCTTATTCTAATACTCTTAGTATTACCGAAGCAAAATACAAAGATCTTATTTCTTTATGTGATACAAAGGTGATACCAAAGGAATATCACAGGTTTTACAAAAACATTAGACATGACAAAAATACAGCCGAGAATGATGATGAGTCAGATTAGAAGCATTGCATTAGATAGGTATTATTCGATTATAAGAGTTTAACAAGTTATTTTTACTACTACTTTGATCTCAAATATTGTATTCCTTGTATTACTATTGCTTAGCAGTTGTTAAATTTTTATTTCTTTACAAGATGTGAGTTTGTTTTCGTTTTGTTGTCATATTGATAAAAGTGAGAAAGAATGAATATTAGTGAGATTATTTTAAGATTTTTGTTTTGAAGATTTTTTTCTAACTCAGTTCATGTTGTTAATGTCTATGGACGGCGGTAGGCACTTTCTATCAGGTGAATCGTCTGTTCGTTAAGAGTTCAACTCGTAGAGTTTTAGTTTTTTCTATTACAAGTTTTTTATGTTGGTTAATTAAAATTTATACTCTTTTTTAGAACGTGATTAAAATTTGTTCCTAATTCTTATACTTATGTGTACCTGATATAATTAGAAACTAAGAGGAGAAAGAATAAGACTTTATTAAAATGTGATTATAACTATGTGAGTACTATAGAAAGAAATTAATAAGACTTAACTAGAAAGAATTAGAAATAAGGAGGAGAAGGAATAATACTTTATGGAAACGTGATTCTATTAATATGTGATTATTTATGCATCTTTCATTTTATTATGCAGAAAAAAAACAAAACATGTGATATTTAATAAATTTAGTTACACTACATTCGGATTTTCATAAAATATTAATATTTGTTTATTTATTTTTACATGCCACATTTTTATAATTATTCAGTAAATTTTTAATACCTGTTTCGATGTAATATCGAAACAGGTATTAAAAATTTACTGTCTTGCGACGTAGCTCATTGAAACTACCAGTTAAGTTAAATACCATAACATAATTTGCCACGTAAATAATCGAATTTGCCAGTTTCGATAAATTCTTTTAGCATTTTTCCAACGTTAACTGTTGAAAGTGCCAGTTTCGATGATATCACTTCCACTTATTACGAAGTACATAATCGATCCTTAATTTTCCACTAAACTAGTGCATATTTAAAAATAAAATATTTATATAACTAAATATAATAATGCCAAAAGTACAAATAAATATCAAACTGCTCGTGAATATCTTTAAACAAAAAATTATTCCATAAACAAACTTTGAAACACTCTGTTGAAAAATGACAAATATCTGTTTCGATGAATTACGTAGGGGATGTCGATATTATTTATATATGTGTGAAATGAAATGGAGTATTATAAATGATTTTGTAGCTGAAGAAAACTGGAGGAAAATAGTATCATTATTTTATAAGTAATTGAATGAAATGAAACACAAAAATATGAGTGTATCATAAACAATGAAGCAAAATTTTGCGAATTTCACGTGTGCAAATGATAAGTAATCATGTTTTAATAGGTACGCGGATATTCCTTCTGTTTGTTGTATTATCGTAATCAATATGAAAAGATTACTTGAAAGAGAATTAATACCAGTAATCAGTGGTTACTTTATCCTTCAAAAATATTTTATGCATAATGTTGTTTTTACTAAACGAATCACCGTCGAAGAGATATTTTATACTTTTTCGTTTATTAACCAAATCTCTTTATGTGTTTTGTAATTAATGTAGCTACTAATTAGTTATTTTTGATTTCATTGGCTATATATGCAATGCCTATCGCAATCCACTGCTGGACAAAGGCCTCTCTCAATATGTAATACAAAATATAGTAGTTCCTAATGTAAACATTCAAATTAACGTAAAATCTAAAAGGTTTATATTCTAAATTATTTTGATATGTGTATCTCTCATGTGTAACCCTTGTTTGACCGATAAGAAATTGCCAAATTAATCACTTCCCAAAAATGTTTCGCTTATTTTCATTTGCCCTATTATATACTGTCCAAGTCGGGACGCGCAGTAATGGAGCCTTAAATAATGTTTATTAAGTAAAGAGTTTTGCTGTAATAATTAGTTTAAAGATCAAATGCCATAATGATATTAATAAAATAATAATCATAATAATAATGGTAATATTATGGTTAATGGCAATAGGCTCGCCACCTATTACATTGGGACCTAAACATAAACTGGCGAAATGTGGGTGCTAGCACCTCTGCCTACCCCTTCGGGGAATACCGGCGTGAGTTTATGTTTATGTTATGTTTATGTTATTATGGCTAATAAAAAATTTAGGAAATGAAAAAGTTCACACAAAAATTTGTTTGCGTGGTTAAGTTTGGGCAAAACAGCAGGCTCCCCTTCGTCCATCTATTAGATTGGATCTCACCGCCATTATTTATATCAACATGAATATAATCTGGATGGAATTGGGACAGTAACGCGTTCGAGGTAAAATTCGAATTTGTGTGAGAAATACTAGCAGAATATTACAAATAACATGATGGTGTGTACCCTAAAAACATATTTAAGGTCTAAACAGTGGACGAGGTTTTGGCGCTGGCTTCCTCTTGACCTCTTGCTGACCTCTTGCTTTAAACCGCGGATATCGATCACAACTGGGAAATCGCTGTGAGGATGATGATGGAGATGAGACCAGATGAGACAGCAGACGCTACTAAGACATCCATCCGCCTTTTTGAAGCGTTTACCAATCAGTTATTATAGTAGTTAGTAAAAGATTAAAAATAAATATCCATGGATACTTGCATCGCCATCGTAAATTGAACATTTGCAAAATGTTCAACTGATGATTACACTGCTGTGCGTTCAAAACATCTCTATATAATTTTTCGTCAAATGCACTTTGTGAATTTACCACAAATACTATATTTAATAGAACACCACATATAAAATATATTTTTGCAGCCATAGCGACTGCTCAGTGTTAAATCGTAACGTTTAATATTTGATGGAAAGCTATATACCAATAAATAATATATTAATATAATAGATAACGTGCATTAGGATCACTAAATCCAGTTCAAGTGATAAAGATAATCCCGTTGTATATAATCGATAATCCAGAAATTAGACTTTGTCACACATCGTCATAATTTCAATAAAGAAGTACACCTGCTAACTAGAAATATCCGCCATGTGACGAAGCATCTTAACGATAGATCTTACAATCAAAGCTAGCATAATAATTAGTAGAAGTAAACCATATTTCCATTTCGTCAAGGAATAGTTCATGAATAATATCTAGAAAGAAATACGTTATTTAAAACCCAGAATAACCTTTAAAACTCACATAGGCACTCGCCTATAAACTTTTTGAAGGTGTTTTATAAATAGATGTGTGCATGAATGTTAAATAAAATAAAAAATATCATATAAAAATAGTTAAAAAGTATATAAATGACAAACCCCCATAATATTAACTCCATAATAATATTTAATTATATTTAAAGGGGCCGAATTTTGTGACTTTGTTTGTATGTCTGACGGTAATCTTTGGAATCAATGCACTTATAGGAATCGAACTTTCACGACAGTGCATTGTGATGTTACAGAATGTCATCATCGTTATCTAAATCTTGAGTCCCGATTACAGCTGAGACCTTCACCTCGAAGCTCGGGGTCCGTTTGCTGTCTTTCATTCCTCCACTGATCTTTGTCTTCCCTGGCCACTGGTCGGCCATGAATATTGACATCCCATGAAGCGACAAGCCCGGCGGAGGAGGAATGGTCAAGTATTTGCTAGCCACCCAATCGTTTGTCACAAAACATAGTACCACCACACCATCAATTTAGACTAGAGTTCATTTTGTTTGCAATGAATCAAGGCTAGACCTCAAGAAGGAGTGAGCTGTCGAACTTAATGGAGTCCCCATCGATGCCTTTCAGGTAAGAGGTATGGATACCGTTGTGTAGGCATTCTTCAAACCTTTTGTTATAAATAACATTAATTAATAGATAATTATATGCAAAACAGATAACACAATCTTTGTTCATGCTGTTATATCAGCTTCTGTATTTGTATCATTTTTTACACGCTTTTATTAATTTGGTATGTATGTTGAAACTTGAGTTCGACTTTGGAGCAATTAAATACATCGGATTAATTTGATAATAAAATCTAAAAGAAATTGTTGTCCTCATATTGAATAACATACCTGTACTTTTCCTTTGAGTTTATTTTAATTCTGAACCTGACCGGTTTCGCCTTACGGCATTCTCAAAGGTTTACATTGATGTTTTAAAACAAAAGAAATTCAGTTGAAAAGTACAAGTGTGTTATTCAATATGTGCTGCAGATTCCACTAAGTGCCATCAATCTCCAGTACAAACAAATTGTGGTCCATTTCTCAGATAATTTCAATATAAGATTCTTAAATCCCTTTAGAGGGGTCGCGCAAGGAACACAACCGAAAATGGTCTAATTTCAAAACTGTATGCAAAAACCAATGCAAAAACATATTGTAAATACAATTAATGGTAAATACTGGATCCATTGTACCTTGATCGGCGTAAAACCCATATTGGAATTCAATTGTCCTCTCGTGAAGCTTCATCGTGTGGAACATTCTTCTTCATCCTAGCGTTAATCTTAGTCGCATCCGAAACTTTTCGCCTAACTGCGGATTTGGCTGAACTTCGATATTTTCTGTGAAACGACTGCCATCTGATCTCCACAACCCAAAGGCGATATTGAAGCATTGTAGTTGGACTAGCAGTTGTTGGACTTTTTAGGACTCCAGCTACCCATAACGAATACCATTGATGTTTGCATGACAACCGGGACCGATGGCTTAACGTGCTCTCCGAGGCACGACCAGACCAATGCGGATCCATATTCATGCATACAAATATTTGCACTGAGCGGGGATCGAGTCCGCACCTCCTGCGTAGCACTCTTGCATTAACTCCTTTGACGATTGAAGGAATGATACTCAGCCACCAATGGCTTAGAGTTTTCAGAGAGAAGCATGGTTTATAAGAATGTAATGAATCTATTGCATCCGACAACTTTCCAATTCTTCATGTTGCGAAAAGTAATTTGGACTGCCTTTCTACGGGTGTTATTGGTGGCACTAGTTCTTGATTCGGAAGGTAACCTGAAGCTGTACCTCTTTAAGCTTGTTGTTCAGTAACTTATGGAAATATTAGTGGAATTTCTCCTTGACGATGACTGCCGTATGAGAGTTTGCCTAACAAAGTGGCACTTGGACATGGGCTGCACACAGATGTCCACGGCAAGAACAAGGTGTCACTAAAATATTTCCGTTATTTTTTTGCATATATATTGTACTTAAATTAAAACACCAGCTAAAATTGTAGATACAATTGGCTTAGCAAAGTACTATTTTTTTTTACTAAACTATAATACAATTTGTATGTCACTAAATCGTTTCGTCGGGTTTCCGTAATTTTAGGTGTGAAAAAGATCAACAGCCACTAAGTAATGTTAAAAAAGCGTGGATTTACGACAACTATTTAACCTCGCGTCTTAACTGGCCGTTTCTTGTTTATGCTATAAGCCAGAGCCTCCTCAAAAAACTAGATGCGAATGTTACGAAGACATTGAAGTCGTGGCTGGGGCTAGCTCAGTCGGCAGACCCATCGACATTATATAGAGCCTCAAATAACTTTGGAATGACGTTCAAGAAACCATCGGAACTCTATAAACATCTAAGAGTAACCAAAATGCACGTCCTAGCGAAATCAAAAGACGAAATCGTGCAAGCTCTTCCAAAAGACCAAAGTATTTCAGAGCTCGAGTCGCGCCTCCAATTCCATAAAAAATTCATGATAGGCTCGCAGACTGGTAGGGTAGGTTTGGGTAATACTAGGAGGCAGTCAGACAAAGACATAACAAAATCTTTTCATCAAGTAGATGAAAGTAATACCTACAAAGTGCACGCAATGAACCCAGAAATACAAAACGAATGGTTAACACTAGGTGAATTTTGTATTCCCATAGCCTTAAAATGGCGTACCTTAATATACGACTGGTCACCGGCTCTCCTTAAATTCTATCTCAACGCATTCCAGTTGACCCTCCCCGACCAAAGCAATCTTGTCAGGTGGGGAAAAGCCACAGATAAAACATGTAACTCATAGTGTGAAGCAATTGGTACTGCTAGGCACCTACTGGTGGGTTGTAGGACGCTATTAGACCGGGGTTATTACTCGCGCCGACATGATAAGGTATTAGAAATCGTAAGTGAGGCGGTAAGTTTGGCGGTGGCTAGAGCAAAAAAGGGTTTAACCACAAACCAAAGAAATGACGTCGCGTTTGTAAAGGAAGGCTGCTCCAAAAAGACAAATCAAAAGCCGTACTCAATTTTGATAGCAGCCGCTGATTGGACATTACTCGCAGATTCGTATGAGAAACACTATAAAATACCGGAGGATGTTTGTGCCTCGTCATCCAGACCCGATATATTCCTATTTTCAAAACAGCAAAAGCGTGCAGTACTAGTAGAACTCACAGTACCGTGGGAAACTAACATACCTAAAGACCACGCTATAAAAATAAACAAATACTTTGATCTGACCAACGAGTTAACCAAAAATGGCTATGTTGTTAAACTCTACGCCGTGGAAGTAGGAGCAAGGGGAATTCCAGCTAAATCCCTGTATAACTTATTTAAAGACCTCGGATTGCCAAGAGCTTCTGTAAGCTCTTTACTCAAACGAATATCTAAAACGGTTTTGATAGGATCTTCCCAAATTTGGATAACACGACTGACGGTGGAGGTGAACGCTGATGCATCACAAGGTGGCCACCCTAAACCTACACCTGGGTCGCAAGTCCCACGCGCGCCGTCACAGTGTTCCTCTCTGTACCACGCCATGGACCTGGCGACCGCACGGTGAATCCATGGAATGCTAAGAACCGAATCTCCCTCTCTTGCAGAAAAAGAAAGAACCGCGCAGAAAAGGAAAAGAAAGAGTAGCGGAATAACAAGTTTGACAATTTGGATACAGTCTGGCCTGGGACGTGCAGGGATGGGACAGTATTGGCCGAACCTTAATATATATATTTTTTTTGCCATCTGGTTATTTAGGATAACAAAATGCCAAAGAAATATTTTCTTAAATGATTTCTTGTTCATTTTTTTTTCTATTAGTCAATGATCCACGCCTTTGTAACGACCACCCAGAGTCCTAGCATAATGGTTACGGAGTCAGCCTTATGATCAACAGGACCCGGGATCAAATCCTGGCCATTACACTATTAACGTTAACCCACTCCTAACACAAGCAATTTAGCTAAGTCGGATGGGGTTAGTTAGAGGGAATATTATTCATTTCGGATGCTAATATTCTTTAAAAAAAAAATGTACAGGATTATCGAGAGTAGGAATTGGGAATACCCTCCTCTGTTCATTTAATACTATGGTTTCAAGTATTTACAGGCACTAGTCAGTATTGTTTACGAAGCCTACAACTACCTAAATTTTAACAGAATAAAATATCCATTGATACTTGCATTGTAATTGTAAAGGGTCCGTTAGCAAATTGTTCAGCTGACGTTTGCACTGCACGTCATCCAAAATATCTTTATACAATTGTTCGTCAAATGCACTTCGCGAATTTACCACAAATACTAGATTTAGAAGCACAGCAAATACAAAATATCTTTTTGCAGCCATGGCGACTGCTCAGTATCAAATCTCAGCGGGAAATATTTGATTTAATGCTTCATATACCAATAAATAATATATTAAGATAATAGATAATGATTATTAGGAACACTGATTTTAGTTCGGGTGATAAAGATTATCTTGCGAAATTGGATGTTGTCATTCTTCATTACACCTGCCAACCTTCCTATTTAAAATATCTACCATGTGACGAAGCATTTTATCGATAGATTGTACAATCGAAGTTCGCAAAATACTTAATTGTAGGAACAGATCGTGTTTCTATTTCTTTAAAGTAATATAATAAATATTATCTACAAATCAATAGCTATCTAGTTAATAATGTAACGTAGTTTTATTGATAAAAATGTTGTGATTTTAAGGTTACGTTTGGTCGTGTAATAATGGGGCCCTGACTATGACTGCCAACACATTAGGAGACGGACAGAGCACAAGGTCACGGCCACCATCTTAGAATTTCCTTGACGTACGTTAGTTGCAAAGCCATTGGAACATAGGGAAGAGATCCGGTTCTTAGCATTCCATGGATTCACCGTGCGGTCGCCGGGTCCATGGCGTGGTACAGAGAGGAACACTGTGACGGCGCCTGGGACTTGCGACCCAGGTGTAGGTTTAGGGTGGCCACCTTGTGATGCATCAGCGCTCACCTCCACCGTCAGTCGTGTTCCCCCCTCTACCTATCCAAATTTGGTAAGATCCTATCAACGCCGTTTTAGATATTCGTTTGAGTAAAGAGCTTACTGAAGCTCTTGGCAATCCGAGGTCTTTAAATAAGTTATACAGGGATTTAGCTGGAATTCCCCTTGCTCCTACTTCCACGGCGTAGAGTTTAACCACATAGCCATTTTTGGTTAACTCGTTGGTCAGGTCAAAGTATTTGTTTATTTTTATAGCGTGGTCTTTAGGTATGTTAGTTTCCCACGGTACTGTGAGTTCTACTAGTACTGCACGCTTTTGCTGTTTTGAAAATAGGAATATATCGGGTCTGGATGACGAGGCACAAACATCCTCCGGTATTTTATAGTGTTTCTCATACGAATCTGCGAGTAATGTCCAGTCAGCGGCTGCTATCAAAATTGAGTACGGCTTTTGATTTGTCTTTTTTGAGCAGCCTTCCTTTACAAACGCGACGTCATTTCTTTGGTTTGTGGTTAAACCCTTTTTCGCTCTAGCTACCGCCAAACTTACCGCCTCACGTACGATTTCTAATACCTTATCATGTCGGCGCGAGTAATGACCCCGGTCTAATAGCGTCCTACAACCCACCAGTAGGTGCCTAGCAGTACCAATTGCTTCACCACATGAGTTACATTTTTTATCTGTGGCTTTTCCCCATCTGACAAGATTGCTTTGGTCGGGGAGGGTCAACTGGAATGCATTGAGATAGAATTTAAGGAGAGCCGGTGACCAGTCGTATATTAAGGTACGCCATTTTAAGGCTATGGGAATACAAAATTCACCTAGTGTTAACCATTCGTTTTGTATTTCTGGGTTCATTGTAAACAATAAAATAATACGAAAAATTCGTTTATTATTATCATCTATCCTCAAATCTTTGACATTACAAATACGATTGCATAACTACGAAGGCAGTGAGTAAGTTCAACTGTGGTGTAGTACTTGCGCTCTAACAACTTGCAGTTGGGGCATCGCTTTAAAGTTGAGCTTGAGAGCTGTAGTTAACTGTAATATTGACTAATAACTTTGGTGACTGCGATTAGGCTTTGATTTCAACTACTAAACGAGATATTACTACTGCTAAATTACTACAAGCGTTTAATTCATACATCAGAGAGTTGTGTGCTGCAATGGAGGGTTTTGCTTCATGTGCACAATATTTTGGTAGCTGTTCAGGTTTTAATAATGTTACCAGAGAAAGGAGTATAATGTTGAGTGCATCTTCTTCCTTATCTAATTATATTGACGGATAGTTTGTCTTATATGATGTCGTAATTTTTATTAGATATGGGTACTGGGTAGTATATCTTTTAAACAAATGAATGCCAAATTATTATCAGACATTTAAAGCAGCATGCTATTAAATAATATACTACAATAAGTGACGTTCTTTTTAAAAATAGCATAGGATTAACCAGCTGTGTCGTGTTAATCCAATAGATAAAATAGATAGCAAGCATATATTATTTCAGTACAACTGAGTATAATATATTATAATGGAACTCAAACGGATCGTGTGACAAACGATACACTAAATCACCAAGACAATATCAAGATTAGTAGGTATTCCTCGCTAATCCTCTAGATACCCTTTAAGAAATATCGACAAACGATTCTATCGTTCTACCAAGAATTAAACTCCCATTGTGATTTAAGTGTTGGAAAATAGCCCAAATTTAGTAAGTGTACAAAAATTGGCCTAGTTCGTAGTATAAAAGCTTTAATTTGAACAAAGTTCCCAAAGGATGTACGTTTGCCAAATACGCTGACCGCATTATGACTTCTAATTACGTGTTGTCGGGGTTTGAAGGTCGATATTTGCCCTCAAAAAAACCAAGGTAAGCCAAATTAAGAGAAAATGTAGGAAAGTGTATCCCGGGCCATAATCTTTTAGATTTTTGGTTTATGCCGAATGTTCTTTGAGTACTATAATATTATAATAAGAAATCGATTCGTACCAATAAAGTACCAAATTAACTAAAATAAAATTTTATCAACATTTCACACATTTTCTTTTACTTTTTTTTTCAAATTCACAGGAAGAATTGCTGAATTGTTCAGAAAATAAATGAATGTGATGTGATATATGGAAGAAAACAAATAGGTTAAATCTGTTCGAGAAAGGTAGGGTGATTCATAGGTCAATAAATTTGGTCACTACCCATATGAACTTTGTAAACGCAGTTCACCTGGAGAACCGCCAGTTATTAAAGATATGAAGTATAGGCCAATAAAGTCAATTTATTACACTTACAGCAGTTAATATAATGATGATATCTATATACTTTTACAAAATTGTAAATTATCTGTATTTATACACATTGGAGATATTAACTTAGATTATGTATAAAATAGTTGATTTCTTTATTAGTCAATATAGGTACTTTTGGAGTTAAAATGTTTGTTATGTACATTATGTAAAGAAGTATAATAAAGGACAGATTACCTGGAAGACAAAAATGCCTGGCTTGGGCATGGGGCAGGCCTCTCCTAAATTGCTGTAATTAAGAGGGGGTATAAAGGAAAATTGCCGATCTTTGATTTGATTTTTATACCCGAAAGTGTGCCACAAATGAGCTTGCTTTTTATAAAATAGAAATACGTTATATCTGAAAGGTACTCAATTTGGTGAAAACATAAAATATTAATATTTTGTCGATAAAATAAAATCACAAAGTTAGGCCTAATTTTTGATTATAATTTATTTATTTTCAAGATTATTCATATAACTGAGTCAATTTTTATGTACAAAGTATAAAATTATAAAATCTAGTGACTCAATTTTTCACTTTGTTAAAATTATCTGGAATTTACGAGTAATTAAAAAAGAACGAATTCGGCGCTTACGACGTTCTTATTTCGCCCATAACGGTCTCTTGCTATCGCACCTGGGGCCTTACTCCGAAAAACGAACGAACGTTCGAACGAACGAACGACGACCCGAACGAACACGAACCATTAAAGTTACTCCGAAAACCTTTCGTTGACGACTGACGGATTCCGCCGTTTTCGTAATCATAGACAAACGTTCGAATCTAGATAAATAGTTTGGACCAATATAGTTTAAAAATCTAAAAACCGTTAACAAATGAAAAATCAAAAAATATAGTTGTATTCTTATGAAAACAGCGTCAAATTAAAATATGTATGAGATTTTGGTTCCAAAGTTACCGTTAGATCAGCAAAATGTAATTTACGTGATTTAATGTGAACGAACTTAAAAAGCCTTGTGCCATAATATTGTTCTATGGTTTTGGTCCAACAATAAAAATCTCGCCATTTTATTCGATTAAAATTCAACTCTAAAAGTCTTACAATAGTTATAATAATAATAATAATAAAATAAATAAAAAATAAATAAATAAAAAAAAAATGCTAAATACTTGGGTATGTCACAGGCGTTATGCATCAATGAGGTCGACATGAAACAAATGTTACAGGAACGTTTCTTTGGCCGCCTGAAAAAGGTACTCAACAGTCTTTTGTCAGGTGGTAACAAGGTGCGTGCCTGTAACAGTTGGGTCATGCCACTCTTGATGTACTCTTTTGGCATACTCAGGTGGACTCAGACTGAACTCGATACCATCGATAGGAAAGTCCGGACTCAGTTGACTGCATTCCGAATGCACCACCCACGGTCGTCAGTCATGAGATTGTACATCCCGCGGAACTGTGGAGGTCGAGGTTTTTTAAATGCTAAGACCCTTCATAATCGCGAGGTGTGCAATCTCAGAGACTACTTTCTTAAGTCGAACGTGGACATGCATCGTGATGTAGTCAACGTAGATACCGGACTCACCCCGCTCGGTTTGGCTAAAGAGAACTGGCGCAGGCCTACAATAGTTAGCACTGACAGCCGCAGGGAGGTATGGCAGAGTAAGGAGCTACATGGCAGGTTCTATCGGGCCCTACACAGGCCCGAAGTAGATCTACTGGCGTCTGTGTCCTGGCTACGTTTCAGTGACCTTTTTGGGGAAACTGAAGGTTTTGTCTGTGCAATTGCAGACGAAGTTATTAAGACGAATAACTACCGGAAGTATATCATGAGGGATGGCACAATTGACATTTGTCGAGCGTGTCACCAACCTGGTGAATCCCTCAGGCATATTACTTCCGGTTGTTCTCGTCTTGCTAACGGCGAGTACTTGCACAGACATAATCAAGTAGCCAGGATAATCCATCAGCGACTTGCTCTGAAATACAACCTTGTGGAAGTTGAGGTGCCGTACTATAAGTATGTTCCTGAGCCAGTTCTACAAAATAGCCATATCACATTGTACTGGGATCGATCTATCATCACTGATAGGACTGTTGTAGCTAACAAGCCTGACATTGTGGTGATAGACCGATCCGAACGCCGAGCATTGATTGTTGATGTCACCATTCCTCATGACGAGAATCTCGTGAAAGCTGAGAAAGATAAACAAGTTAAATACTTGGACTTGGCCCACGAGGTTGTCGACATGTGGAATGTTGACTCAGCAATCATTGTACCGATAGTCGTATCAGTCAACGGACTGATAGCAAAGAGCCTCGACCAACATCTGAAGAGGCTCGGGTTGGATGGTTGGGTCAAGGGCCAGATGCAGAAGGCAGTACTCCTTGATACGGCGCGCATCGTGAGGAAGTTCCTTTCTCTGGAGCCCTAACCACCGGTAGCTTGGTCCCTGTATCCGATGCCGGTGGGGTACTATTTATTATATTTTTAAATGGATTTTTTTTTAAATATGTATTTAAAAATATAATTTATAAGACTTTTAAATGAATAAAGAGAATAATAATAATAATAAAGATTTTATTTCAGGCAAGCCCATATTTTATTAGTAACATTGCTCTTATGACCTAGTGTTAGTAAAACATAATTTTATTTATTTAATTAGTGTGGAGTTTCATCCAGTGTCGCAGCATCGGAGACTCCCACTTATCTGCGAATACAGATAAGATACTGTTAGTGCTGCCGCGCAAGCGAGCAAGCTGCGAGGCACTTCTTTTACGCATGATGGCATGAAAACCATCTATGCGTCTTTCAGCGAACATCGCCGACGCGCTGCACCTCCACGGCAGCCCCAACAGTACCCTGAGCGCATTATTGTACATGACTCGTAGATCGCTGTATATGCGCCCACGATATCTTGTCCACAGACTGCACGTGTAGAATGACTGACAGTAAGCCTTGAACAAAGTAATTTTAACTGGCTCTGTACATCGTGCAAATCTGCGGGCCAACATGTTACAGCGCACAGACAGCGACCTACGTTCCCTGTCGATGTCCAGGTTATCTTTAAGGTCTGACGCGAGGTGCCGGCCATCTGTTGTTTCATCAATTAGTCGGGCTCGCCCCGTTGAGACAAGAGGACTGTTTTTCTGTTTTCCGTCGAAAAAGTTCGTCGAAATTATGGGAAATAAAAAAAATCAAAAGATAAACTCTAAAAGAGAATATAAAAAACTAAGAATTCAACTCATGGTTAATTGTCGAAAGTAATATTTCTTTATTTTCTTCAGTTTGTTACTAAGTACAATTTTTGTATCAACCGTCGCCAGGCAGCCCGGGTATAGTATATGAAAATCAAATAGATGTCTTAGACCACCTCGCGTTTGAAGTATGTAACTAATGTTATTTTTTATAGCAGTAATATAATTATATTTTACGAAAGTACTTAAACATTGTATTATCAATTTTAATGCTTTTCAGATTTGCTTCAGCTCGTAATATAACATAAGCTGATGAATCCGATCCAGTCGCATCGCTTTTTTCTCTATTTCAGTAAACATTTAGGATTCTATTCACTAAATAGAATTAAAAAATATGCAACGTTGTATAATGTAGACACGCAGTAGCATGTAAGCTAAGTTCACGCAAAGGAACTGCCTAGCCAGCGCCAAGTGTAATATAAACAAGTAGAATGGTATGGTTTGAGATTCACATGGTCATTCACATTAGTGATATACTCACCGTATGTAGTGTGATTACTCACCGGGATATTTACCATGTTGTTTTATTTATTTTGAGTAACTGTTACTATGTTACGTTAAAATGATGTGAATGAAGTTATTAGAACCATGACTATTTATTTTGCCTTTTTTTTTCAGATCAACTTCTAATGTAGAGAACATCCCGACTAGTACTGTTTATAAAAAAATATATTAGATAAGTAAGTTTCAAAATCTCACTACATAATAAGCCATTTCCTTTGCTTTGGTTAAACATTCATTTATATAAATCAAGCAAATCAAATATAAAACAAGTAATAGAAAAATTCGACCACATGGAACACGGACGACCGCCGGTGGAAGGCTAGGCGTTGAAGCCCCATTGTGGTTTGAATTTTTCGAAAAATTTGTCCACATTGAGTATTTTTAGTTTCATATTCTGTATGAACTAGTTAAAAGTAAGACACTCAAGAAATAGACAGTTTTCAGGAAAATACGTAGTTAGTTTTTCAAACTGTTTAGTCGTCAAAACAATAATTAATAGGTAATTTCCTAAACCTTTTCCTCAAAAATTCACAAATAGGCGTAAGTTTCAGGTAGAATAATCAAAATCATGTAATAAAAATAAGTAAATACCGTACCTAGCTCATTTACTCATTAGTATTTGAGATGATCTTTCTTATTTATTCATTTAAACTCGAATTAATACAGTTTTTAACTGCGGTAAATCTGCGGTAGCCTAGTGGTATGGGTAATGGACTGCTGAGACGAGGTTCGATCCCAGGTTTACCATGGCACACACCAATGACTTGTCGATGCTTTTCGAAGTTATGTGTGTATTTATCTCAGGTTCATAAGTGCCCGGTTAATGGCAATAGGCTAACCTATTACATTGGGACCTAAACATAAACTGGCGAAATGTGGGTGCTAGCACCTCTGCCTACCCCTTCGGGGAATACAGGCGTGAGTTTATGTTATGTTATGTTTAACTATGAAATCACATTTCTAAAATCACATATGTCGAGCAAAATTACAAAATTTCGTAAACGGCCTCGTAATATCCACATTATTGACGTTACATTCATAGAATAACTTCAACTCTTTTTGTATTTCCAATTATAGATTAAAAATATATTTTTTCAAATTAAATTTCTACAGTGATCGTCTACTTTTATGAACTGAAAGTAATATCTTTAGGCGTCTTGAACCAATTTCAGTATGAAATATACATTTGTTTACCTTATTCTTAGCTACCTATAGCAAAATTAAAAGTATATTACATGTAAGCATTTTGTAATTATTATTGAAATAAATATTTCTATAACTTACTTTTTCGTATTATTTATGCACTACCTGTAAAATTATTCAGCGAATCGTCAGAGTTCTTAGGGAGATTTTATCTAAAACACAACAAATTATAATAATACAGTGAAAATTTATTAAAATTTATATCGTGATAAAAATGTCTTAATATAAATATTTGACGATTTCAAAAAATATGCATTCATTTTTTGACCACTATATTTTAAGCTGTTTATTAAAGCTAAGCTGCTTATGTTTATTTTACAAATCGCACTCATTTTATCTATCACCAAAAATAAATTTATATATTAATATATTAATTTATTTATTTATTAATATATCGATGTTCTTTGGCGAGTATCATTGAAATTAAAAACACCCAAATTTTAATAGAGAGGATGGATGGAACGTACCACCAGCTTGGGACCCAGTCATCCACTTAATCAAACCCAGTAAGCAGCAAAATCCAACAAGACTAAAAACACAGTGAGCTCATTCTGCGTAAATTTACAGCAGCCGAAACGTCCGTATAAAAAGTAAATAATAACAAATATACGCGATAGAATCTATGATATTTCAATGCTTATGTTTATTTTACAAATCCCACTCATTTTATCTATCACCAAAAATAAAATTATTGTGTGTTCAAAGTATACCTTATATAGATAATAATCCAGCTCGTACTTTGCCAAATTTTATCTGATTATTTTGGGTATACTGTGCGCCTGCGTACTAAACAAGGCGGTTAGCTGTCACACAAAATGCTGCGGGGCGCCAGACGTGTGGACAGACGAGAGCGGGACGTATGAAGTGTGCGGGTGAAATCTGACTTTTTTCTAGCTTTATGCGCGCTCTTGTAACAGGAACGTGTACTTTTTATACTTTTTATATTAACTCAGGTTAATAATTTTATTACAAGATTTTTTTTTATATTCTTTAATTATCTTGACACGAGACAAAAGTACATTCGTTCATATTTAGCTTTATACCGTGAAACGTCCATGGTTCGATAGAAATCACTTTTTGTAAATTGACGTCTGTAAAATGCCATGTAGTAGAGTTTTGCGCCGTTTCTTCTCCACTGGTGCCTAGGAAGCGGTGGTTAACTTAGTTTTTGAAGACTAAAAGCTGTAGCAGTGCTACACAATTTTGAATAAATAATTTGAGTTTTGAATTTGGGTTTGTACGACATAGACTAAACAGTATGCCGTGGGTTCAATGGGGTAACGATAAGTTAAGAAATTTCGAAATGGTATTAGTTTTAGTGTAATTATTACGGAATAACCCACCGTGACGTTTGATGAACGTGGTGGGTAGACGCAACTCATTTTCATTTGAATTGATGGTCAAATAAAAATGAGTTGCGTCTACCCACCACGTTCATCAAACGTGGTGGGTAGTCGCAACTCGTTTTTATTTGAGGGCAAAGAGCGTACGTGCGTAGCAGTGTTTTAATTACATAAATTGGTACATACCAATGCATAAAAATCCGAACAAGATTTAGCGCAGTGTCAACAATCTAAAATTAAAGATGGCAGTAAAGCTCCAGTCGAAAAAAAATTTATTTGAGTCCGTCCCAAAGGTAAAGTATAACTCAATTACTTATTGGCATGAAAGCCGCTTGTCACGATCACTTTATGATGCTAATATCAAGATTATTATAATGGTCTCATTTGCATAATAAGAGACGGCTAGAAGTTGTCTCACGAATGCTTATTGGCCCTCCAAAACTTTTTTCTGAGTTCTCCTGGCGGTACTAGGTACGAGGTTGGAATTCTCGATGAGCTTTTTGAGCTATTGAGATACACAATATTTTAGTTCTTATTTTATTTTTAATATTAGAATTTGACCAATAGTAAATTATTACATGTTAAATCACTTTTATTTTCCTATACAGTATGTGGTCCTTTGGAACGCGCTACCTCTTGAAATCAGGAAGTCCGCCAGCAGTCTTGGGTTCAAAGCGAAAATTCGCTTAGTATTGGTCGACAAAATGGCAGAATCATCGAGACAATGATCTCAAATAAATCATGCTTCTAAATAGGTATATTCTCCTTCTCTCGCAGTGTTATCGTCTACATATTTTTTCCGCTAGTAGCACAGAATAGATAATAGTACTAGCTAGTAGCCTCTTACGATGCAACACTCATCAGATGAGATGGTGATAATTGTATTCTTTCCGTCACCACGCGGATATTACTACACTATTTTTGCCTATATCGAAATGTAGGAGCATTCCATTCAAATACACTGTAATTATGAAGACTTAGATAATGGTAAAGTCTAATTACTGATAACGCTTTGCACCTAAGTGTAAAGGTACAGTACAAAGTATCAGCTTTTTCATTATAGTATTTCCCCTGTGTGAGGAAGATCGCGGGTTCGAGTCCCACAGTTGATTAGTATATACTCGTTATAAATATTCTTCCACTTACTGGTACAAATTGTAATTAATGGCGTTTGAAAAATAACAGCTTTGACTTTATTTTTATACTTGTTAGGTGGTAGTCCTTGTAGGAATAGACGTTACTCCTATTTATGTAAACTCGTTCTTATTCCATGCATATTATTGCAATTTTCCTTCGTACTGTAAGTTTTTCTCGACCTATCCTTGAATATTTGTAATGCAAAAGTGTACAAAGTAAAGTCATTACATCATAATTAAAATGATCGCCCTCAAAAGGCGGATATAAAGAGAAGGGAAATTTGAAGTGATTCAGGTGTGGCTCATTAGCTCAGTTGGAAGAGCATTCCCCCTGTAAGAGAAAGGTCGTGGGTTCAAGTCCCACTTGAGCGCTTCTTTTCCCGATATATTTCGAACTTAAAAGTTAGCATAATGAACGCTATAAAAATTTCATTCTAACATGGTGTAATAAAAATAAAGAAGATGTCTTAGGTATTTTGAATGTGCATGGGCGGCCGGCGTCTCCTTCAGCGAGCAGGTAATGGTCGTGAAGGAGACGGCAGAACGGGAGAGGCGGCGCGAGCGAGAGAGACTCGCGGACCGCGCCACCCGCGCGCGCAGGCAACTCGGGCGTCGGAGGGCACTGACTGACCTCCGTCCCCCATGAGCGCGGGCCTGGGGGTGACGGGTGGAGCCGCCTGTCACCCCAGCAGAAGCCGGTTGTTCCCACTTGTTCTACTAAAGAGTAGAACTAAAAGTCATGTTTGTTCTACAGTTCTACTGTTTAGTAGAACAAGTGGGAACAAACCGCAGAAGCAGGCCACGGCGGCGGCGCTGACAAGCGCGCCTCGCCGTTCCGGGGGCGAGTCGGGGACACCGTTGTCCCCCCTCCCGAGGAGGGCCAAACCGTAAGGGATGGCCCTGGGTCAGCCGGGGTGCGAGGGATATGTAGATGACAACCTCTCCTCCGGCCTAGCATCACGACCCACAGTCGGCGTGCGGTTTTAGTCGGTTCGAGTCCGACATAACCTCCCCTTCCGGCTCCGGCAGGGGGGGTATCCGAGGGGATTTCCGCACGAAAAAAAAAAGTTATTTTGAATGTATCTAGAATGATTGTAATTTCTCGAGTCTTCGAGTGTGATTTGTAGTTTCATTTAGTAATAGATCGTAATTGTCTGATATTTATTATTGCTATCACGTGTGTTATCAGGTATCGATAAGATATTGTAAACATGTTAATAACAAAGACGTATTTTTGGCATTAACTTTCCGTCTTTAATCAAGCTGAATAATACACTGATATAATATAATTCCTAATCTATTGAATATGTATTTGAACACATTCCTTTAATTTTTTCTGAGACAGTCAATCTTGTATTCATTATTTACATAGAATTCATACATTTTAATATACTTATCGAATACATAGGGAAAAAGAAGAATCATCTCGGGCGGGACTCGAACCCGCAGTCTTTCCCTTACAGACACGCCCGATGTGATTTTAATATACGGGTGAATTTCAACAAGTCCATTAAAATCTTCATTTCCGTGGATTTTTTTATCTTAAGTGTTATAATAAAACAACATCGCGTTAATTAAAGATTTTGATACTGTATGTATTCTCGCTTAATATCTAGCAGATAGCTAAAAAAACTAACGAGATATACAAGATTAAAAATTATATGCCACGGCGATGAAACATGTGTGTACGGCAATGAAACAAGCGTCCACGGCAATGAAATAATTATGCCAAGGGAATGAAAGAATCAACCACAGAAATGAAAATCCATATAAAACATAATACTGATACCTACTTACATACAATAATTACAAATTTCATAGGTTAAAAATCTGCAAAAGGAGTAGGTAGGGTACAATTCAACAAATATAATAGAATCAAAGAATTGTTCAATCATTTATTTAAATTCTTTTAAACGAAAAAGAAATTTACAATACATATAATATGAATAAAACAAATAATATGGTATACTTTTGTTAATTATTCAAAAGTAAATGCAAACAACATACATAGTACACCATACATAGTAAGTACAAGTTTTTAATTTACGTATCAATATTTAATGTGAAGCGAAACAATAACATTTTTATAAAATCTATAGACAAAATAATCACAGCCCACACCGGTTAAGGTTCTTCTTCATAGTCTTGGCAAAATAAACAATCCATTATTAAAACCAAACTATTTATAATTGATTGTACAGTAAAAAACTCATCAAATCTTTCATCTTATTGTAGAAAGTTTTCGAATCCTCTAATGTCAGTATTTGGTGCTACCTATAATAATGTAATACCTAATCATACTATGGCGATGATAACATAAGTCACGGAAATGAAACATTAGGCCACAGCAATGAAACTAAATCGTTTTACAATGCATGGCAATGATTTTTTTTTTCATTACCGTGTTTTTTTTTCATTGCCATAGCAAATTTTGACCACGGAAACTACGGCAATGAAAGCACGGCAATGAAAAACAGGACAAAAATATAAAATAACAAAAAATCTAATAATTATTCGAAGTATTAATCACTTCACAAAAATAAACAAGAGAAATGGCGTTCTATTGAATGTTTAATCAAGAGGATAACTTATTAAAATAGAAAGTTATACCATCCACGGCGATGAAATAAAAAATGTCCAGTAACATAAAAATGGTATACTTACATCTATGGTGCCAAAACGCAGGTACGTGTGTACGTTCTTCCGCGTCGAGCACTTAGGCGGCACCAATATGCAACGTTTAGCGCATATAAGGGAGGACGCAAGTCGTTAGATAAGACAATATTCTAAAATATGTTTAGAACACGGCGATGACAGGCAGTTCTGGGACAATTGTATTTTTTTTAACCATTCGTTGTATTGTTTAAATATTTGAATAAATGTATTTCCTAACAATACTTTAACTATTCACGTATCAACTAAAAATAGGTATTAATAAAAATAACCAATAGATTTTTATCAATGAGGTATCACGACACAGTAGGTGACGTGTGGACAAACATGGCAATGAAAGATTTCGGTGTATTTTGTTTTTTTTTGGAGTACCTATAATCCTATTCAATAGAATATTTAGTGCCCCACATAGATCACTATTTCACCTAATTAGCAAAAAATGTTAGAGCATTATAACTATGATTTTTAGTACCGATTTCATCGATGCCACGCAATTCTTGGTCCCGGGAAATTCACCCATACTGCTGGATTTGTTATTTCAATAATTTTACGAAGACATATTTCATCGGGCTTAGATCTGGCATGTGGTCTTCTCAAAATTATGATTTTGATCTCGTGTCCAGTTTCGAGTATTATCATGCTTTAAATATTAATTACAAACAAACATTATACATGAATCAAAAAGGCATCACAACTATTTACCAATCCAACCTTTATTGCGTTCCGCTAAATAATAAGAGCGGAAGCACACGATGCGTTGCGGCGCCGCACCGCAAAAATTTCGACGTATCGGCGGGCACACGCACGTAATGGTCGCGCCGCCGCCGTGGCCTGCTTCTGCTGGGGTGACAGGCGGCTCCACCCGTCACCCCCAGGCCCGCGCTCATGGGGGACGGAGGTCAGTCAGTGCCCTCCAACGCCCGAGTTGCCTGCGCGCGCGGGCGGCGCGGTCCTCGAGTCTCTCTCGCTCGCGCCGCCTCTCCCGTTCCGCCGTCTCCTTCACGACCATTATTACGTGCGTGTGCCCGCCGATAGGTAGAAATTTTTGCGGTGCGGCGCCGCAACGCATCGTGTGCCTCCGCTCTAAGTCCGTGTGTGTAGTTAGTTTGATTTATTACGTAGATAACATTATTATTATGTATAAGTTAAGAATAGTGACATTACATAGAATAGTGTTTTTTTTTTCGTATTTTCATGATCAGAGGCATCTATTTATGCTTAGTTATAGTTTTAATTTTGTTTTAGTATTATATTTATGTGTTGTATGATGTGTAAGATTATATATTACCTACTATTTTACGGTATAATTTTAAGATAGGTATAAGATCGTATGAAAACAGACGTCAATTCCGGTTTCGTTTGTCTCCTTTGTTTGACCTTTTGAAATGTATTTTCTTGCTCTATTTATTTCCTGGAATGTGCTGAATTGGAAGTCGGCATCAGCTCAAAGATATCATTTCCTTTGACAGAATGTTCGACAGGGTGTTTCTTTGTTGCATTTAATTTGTTCTAGCCTGAACTTAAATCATTTTAAGCTAAGAATTATGTAGGATGGTATACTTTGTGTATTTTAACTGAAGTGAACTTTTTTTTCGTTCCCCGTGTTTACGTGCTAAAAGCCTTAGGTACTATAGTATCTTTACCTCTGGTACCAGTTTTATTATGAAGATTAGCAATTTTTTTTATATCGTTTATTATGCTAACTTTTAAGTTCGAAGAACATCGGAAAAAATGGAATGCTCAAGTGAGATTTGAAATCACCACCTTTCCCTTACAGGGGGAATGCTCTTCCAACTGAGCTACTGATCCACACCTGAATCATTTAAAATTTTTACTTCTCTTTATATCCGTCTTTAAGGGCGACGGTGGGGCCATCTACCAACATTCTTACGAACTGTTGGAAATAATGAATGATTTTTCAACCATTTTTAAACATTGAAGGAAATTTTGAGAAGGAAAATTAGAAATGATTCAGGTGTGGCTCAGTTGGAAGAGCATTCCCCCTGTAAGGGTAAGGTCGTGAGTTCAAGTCTCACTTGAGCATTTCATTTTTTCCGATGTTTTTCGTAAATAACATTATTTAGTATTCTATGTTATTTTTAAACACAATACTAATATTGTGTTTTTACAAGTAAAAATATTTATATCATGATTAAATATGCAATTTAAAGCAGATAATTTGAATAATTGGAATTCTATTATATTCTGTCCTACCTATGTTTAATAATTTTGATCATTATCCTGAAAATATTTTTTTCAAGGTCGTTGTATCATATTATATAGAAATACTCACAGGACGACACGTACAGGGCTAAGATGCCATCCATATACGGTGCAGAGTATACCAGCTAGAACCAAGCGTTTCAGTGACTAATTTCTATGCCACACCATTAAGACCTGGAACCCCCTGCCAGCTCACGTGTTTCCTTCTTCCTACAGTCCCGGGTCCTTTAAGCGGGGCGTGAAAAGGCATCTAATGAGGCCGTCAAGCTGAGTGCCATCACTGTTAACATGGTACATGTTTCCGATGGTGACCCTCTTTCCGAGACTTTGCCTTTGCTTAACATCAGGCGGTGTCGTCAAATCGACGTGTCCTTTATAAAAAAAATCCTCAGATCAGTACAAACCACAAAATTTGTTACAATCGTGTTTGCGTACAACATACTTTAGGTTTATCTAAATTATCACAATATACAGATTTAACAGCACCATTAAATCACGCAACGCTTATCTCTGATATAAGCACTAGTCATGAGTCACTAGTATAGTAAACATTTCTAACATTCATCTATTTAGGGATCATTCATTACCTAAGTGTAACAATGTATCGATGCGTCCTACGTATAGTGGCGAAAGTGCCACTATCGCCTTTATACTACTTTTATGTCAATAAAGTTAACTAAGTAGTTAAGATGTACAGTACTGTATGTAATAGTTCAACAAATATTTAATTCATACCACTTTTCAATCCAATATTAGAAAGTGGACAAATAGGCGGAACTGATGATCACCCTACTTAAGCAGATGAACGATTTCTTTCGTCCTTTTTAACCGACTTCGAAAAAGGAGGAGGTTCTCAATTCGTCTGTATACATAATATTTTTTTACACCTTACCATGTACAGGCGCTATCTCCATATGTATGCTGTAAATGGGTGAATATAGTAGTTTCGGCGTCTATTTGAAAATAGTGGTATTTAGTTTCAAATGCTTATATTAATATTCCATACTAAGATAATAAAATGCGAAAGTATCACGCTACAATACTGAACCGATTTTGATAAAACTTGTTATAGAAATAGACGAAAGCTTGGGAAAGGGCATAAGGCTTGAGCATAGGCTACGTTTGATCGTAATAACCATCATCTCCGCTGGTGAAGCCGTGAGCAATAGCTAGTATAACATAACAGTTCAAAGGAACAAACAAAAGATACGCAATATTGTCATCCCAATTTACTTATTCCTTCGGATTCGTCTGTCGCTAATGTTATAATTAATCTCCTAGATTAAGTATGACAGGGGTTGCGAGGACTCATCTCAGAAAAAGCAGTAAAATATTTTCATATTATGCCTGCCTGTATCATTCGATTGCGACAGTAGTCACTAGTAAATTGTATTTATATTGCACTGAAATAAAATGTCTGTTCTTTCTCTTCTCCCTTTTCTCTTTTTCCTATCAAATTTTATTGTTGTATACACCAAGGTCTCTAATATTTTTTCTTTCATATTTGCGGAAACGTGATCTATTCACGTGCAATACAATACACTTGAAAATATAAATCCCTTTATCGAAATACCTAGACAAGCTATCGAAAGACAAAGTTAAGGTATCAAATGATATTAATTACTATCGATTGGATACGATATTCTATGCTTATCGATTGTTGGTTACATTGCTGTTACTTCCTCCTTTTTTGCCAAACTACTTCTTACATGATAAATAAATATTCTACAATATTTTATGTCAATTGCAGATGGTATACCGTCAAAACATAAATTACATATTACACACCAAACAAATATTTTATGCGAATTGAGTTAGCTGAATGTTTCTGCCATCCAATGATTCTCTAGAAATTATATTCTGTGAAAAAAGAGCCGCCAAACTAATATGTATAAGTACATTTAGCAGCGTCAGATTCTTTAATATGGTTTTCCTAGTCCTTATCGTGTGAATGTTTTACACTGCCGGGATCAGATATTTCATTGATAAACTTTTATTCGACAATTATTTTAAGAGTAGATAGTTAATGTTCTTCATCACAGTCTTTTGTATTAGCTAACACTGCGCTAAATTATTGGATTGATTTACATCACATTATTATACCTAATTTTACATTGTTGTTCAAATATTTGCTAAGTGATAGGAATAACATTGTGTTCATAAAACTGTTAATCCCAACTTTTTCCAGCATCATTCATGTTTTTTTTTATCGTGCGCGAAATCCCCACGGATACCGCCCCCACGGAGCCGGTGGAGGCGATTATGTCGGACTCGAACCGACTAAAACGCACGCCGTCTTGGGCCCTTGGTTGCCGGAGGTGAGAGCATCATTCATGATAGAAAAACTGCTTTCGGGGAAGTACCATTTGATTATTTCGTATCAAATACATTCCATATCAAATGCATGCCTTCCATGCACTTGGTTTGTCAAAGACGTGCTTCCTTTTCTTTAGTTTAGTTTTTCTTGTATTTAAATACCATTAAAGACCACGATAACCACCTATCATGAGGCAAACTGTGTGATTGTTTGCTGTTAAAAATTAATTGCGTAAAACAACGAACTTGTATTGAGTTCGTTGTCTCACGCAATGTACGTATGTACGTGTGCTTTATAATCTACCAAAAAAGCTTCACAGCTTAAGGCTTTTGTTTATTCTGCCATCGATTAATTAATTTTATCATCCCATCGCAATCCATTGCTGGATTCAGGCCTCTCCCAATGTGCTAATACAGCTGCAATATTTGTTTTCCTCGTAATGCAAATGGCAGATCTCACCAATTATACAAAAACGCACAGACATCCTTGTTGAAAGATAAAAGAAGGTAAGTTTCTCATAATTGTTATTTGAGTCATCTTGCAAAATTTCACAATTAGGTGACTCAAGTAGAAATGACGACAAGTTTTTCCATTTTATGATAGTACCGAAATTAATCAATACATAATCTTTAATCCTTTGTTAGGAATTCGTTTATAATCTACGATTAACTTATCATTGTGTTGAAGTCCAAAGTTCGCCAATCGGTGCGACTGTAGCGTGGGTAGTACATGTTGAATGTTGATCGCACGACTTGGACGATTGCCAATTAATGTACTTACTTTGCACACGAATTGTGATACCGGTCATTATTTTTCTAATCAACATAATTAGAAAAATCGATTCAAAGCTTTTTATTTGTTGAGATGGCTACCGATGGACTAGAATAAGCCAACCTTTTCTAGCGGGTGTCGTAGAAAGCGGCTGACGAAAAGGGATGTTCTCCATCCGACAGTTAACACACAAGCTACGATAAAGGGCCCTCTTGATAGCAATAAGCTCGCTGCCTATTAAGTGGGACGGACTGTCATTCTGGGATTTATCGGCGTGAATATTATTGTACACGTTATATTAGAAATCTTGGAGTGCACCTTTAAATAATTAAAAGGTTAATTATTAACCTTTTGGATATAAATCAATCAATAAGCCTATCGCAGTCCACTGCTGGACATAAGCCGCTCCTAATGTTGGGACGTTTATGTCGCTTTAAGATAAATGTAGGTATATTTTGGTGGCAATTAACAGACTAAATTCTTTCTGTGTTAATGGCACATTTCTAATAAAGTTCTCTCTGCCGCTGGTGATTCATTTTCACCTCTTCCAGCCTCATTAATTAGCAACGCTGTCGCAAATCCTATTATTTAATGGGTGGTATTTAAACGCAAATCAAATAAAATACTTTTTTATGAAATAATAATCCAAATTTCCATCAAAATTGCTGATTGCACAGCAGAATACTAAACTCAAAAGTATTAGAAAACACACTAAAATTTATTTTCGTAACGTACGGCTGTTTATCTTAATGCAAATTAGTTTTATTAATGCACGACAAAATAATCCAAATTCACATCAAAAATACTGATTGAGCACCAACAAACTACTTACTTGCTTATAAAAAAAAATAACCACGAAGACATAAGGCGGGAGCTCCGCTTCACTTCGCTCCCGCCTTAGCTCTAACCTAACCTATCCATTTCGGGGTGGGTGGTGATCATTCTGAACTTAATTACTTAGTATAAATACTACTCGGATAGATATTTTACTTTGACAATGAGTATCTTCTACACGCGCACTAGTTAATTTGCTGTGCAGTTAGTATTTTTGATACATTTATAATTTTTGTACTTAAATAAATTTATTTACATTGCATTATGAGGATAAAAGTAATGTCATGCTGATGTATATTTTATTTTTTTCTGCAGTACTAGTTTTGCTATACATTCAGTTTATTTGTAGTAAAGTAATTTATTTGATTTAAAAAAGCAAATAAATGATGAAATTATAGCTTATAATTATTTAATATTTGTTAGCATATAATTATTTGATGTGCAATTAATAATTTCCCTTATTTAATGCACAAAGCTTCGTAAAATATGTTTTGTCTATTTATGAAGCTGTGGGAAATAGTAAAGGACTTTAATAAAGATAATTGTGTGTCTATATGTGTGACAGCAATATGCTCACTCCCTCTATTACGTGGGACCGAAAATCATAGTTGACAACACTTCTGCTAACCCCTGAATTTACAAGTGTGAACATTTATGTATGTATAATGTGTTCACAATCAAATCAATCAAAAACACGACTGCGTAAAAAAATTATAAAACAAAATAAACTATTATAAAAAACTAATGCTAAAAAGGTCGAAACACGTTGGATGGCAGGCGGTACCCATAAATTTCTATCGGGTTTATGATTTGCAAATGTATACCACCTGCAATTGTTTCGATCTTTTCAGCATCAGTCGGGATTTTTTATTTTTAACTATTTATTTTATTTTATAATTTTTTTACGCAATTGGGTGTTTTGATTAATTAAATTATTATTTTTATTTTAAACATTTTATTTATGTGTCCCTAGCTAGCTATTTGTCTGTCAGTCGAATCGAAAAATTTTGAAAGAAAACGAAAATGAGTTATAAATACCTGGGGGCCTACCACAACCGTTTACAAAACAGTCTTATTGCAGGAGAGTTTTGTGTCAAGCTTAAAGTAATCTTGCTTATATTCGTACCACAACCGTACATTGTGCATGTCATGTATTCCTGCTTAGTGCTTTTGTGACGTCAAATTAATTTTAGTTCATTCAATTCGTACCATGACGAGATTTTAGAGCAGTATTGTATTTAACATTATTGTTTTTATGTCAAAATTAGCCGTTTTAAAAAAGTTGCTAGGTAGCAACTTTTTTATTATTGTTTTGCAAAATACTGCTCAAAAAATCATTTTCGTAACCCAAAAAGCAAGTAAACCGTATTTATATACATTAACTTAAACAAGAAATGGTCAAGCTGACTATTATAACGGTTTAAAAGTACTTTTTATTGTGTTCCACGGATACCTCCCTGTTTGGCCAACACGGCCATTATATCTAACTCAAACCGACTAAAACCGCACGCAGTTTCAATTAGGTGGATCAATAAGGCATTTTCGTCACCCACGCTCAGTCTTCTTCGGTTTTTAGCTAGCATGGTGCCCAGTGAGAAGACTCGCATCCCGGGAAACGCCTATAATTACAAGTATAAATTGTATAGAAGAATGCATAGAAATTGCTTAGATATTAAGCAAACAAATACAATTCTAAAAATTACAAGTATTTTACTTCAAAGTAAAAACTTCTTTTTAAAAATCCTTTTTGAATAAAAGAACTCTATGGTCTCTAAAAAAGATATCACTGACATTAGGCGTAGGGCTTGACTCCAGGGAAGATTTCAGTATCCGGTGATTTTTCTCTAGGTTTAATAAATCTTCGAAAAGCCTCCGGACATTCTTCGATTACGCGGAAGTATATTTAGTCAGTTTCGTAATTTTTTTAAGTACCTACCCATTTGAGACATTGTATTACTATTATTATCATAATCCTCTTATTAAAACATTATGAAAACGTCCAATTTGTAGACTAATGAAATCAACTTATTACCGAATTTGTGACCGGAATACGGCAATAGGTGGACCGACCGAATGCAATGATTGATGAAATGTGGGTGTTGATGTTAATTCGCCTCTGCCAAAACACTCCGGGGATATAGGCGTGATTATATGTATATATTACGTACTTTTTAATAAATGCACGAACATCATATAACAAACATCATATACTTCGATAAAATCGTATCGCTATGGAATCTAATCATATAATCAAAAATATATAGTAAAATAGTGTTCATGAAAAAAGGCGAATATTTAACTCTATATAAAATCTCCGGAGTTTTTGAGAAAGATAACCGGTTGTTCGCAAAAATCTCCAGAGGTGCTCCGGTCTTTTTGTCTCCGGAGTACAGCCCTAATGCGAATGAATTATTGCAAGGAATACATAACTCTTTCTAAATAGTTCATTCATTTCCGTCAATAAGCAGGAATAAAATAAAACATTATTGTACGCTCATGGTACGAATTTGAGTAAGGTTATTTTTGTGCCTGCAACAAGCCTGCAAACAAGGAAAAGAGAGATCGCTGTACGTTCTGTCATACTGTGTAGCGCCATCTCTTTCTCACACAAAACGGAACAACATTCACGTAATTTGTAAAACGTTTTTGATATAAATACTCTTTTATGTAACTGGCAGGATATTGAAAGAAAAAAAAAGAAAACTATCTGTCATCTGACATTAAAATAATTTTATTATGACATTTTATTTTACACCTACACCGCAAATAATATGTAAAGCCTTGTAAAGCCATTAATAATTTTATAGTTTAAATTGCCTGGGCATTTTGATCAAATCATGCAAATATTATCTATTTATATTTTATATGTACTATTTAAAGTGGTAGTAGAGCGGGGTTGTAACTTGTAAGCTGGGAGTCCGAAGCAACGAGCATCTACTATGTTAACTGCTTATGCTGAATGAAGAATATAATTATTATTATGTCGCTATCCGAAGCTGAGAAAGAGCTCTCCGTCTAAGGCTACTGCTGAAAGACGCCAGTGTTCGATGAATGTGAATGATTTTCAGTGATAACCAAGTGGCATTGAAGCTATGTGAAAATGCTCTATCCTAAGTAGCAAATTAAAACACATCGACCTAAGAAAGCATTTCTTTGTTATACAACGTGGAATAATTAGTGTGCGATACAAAGAATCTTCAAATGCCTCAACATCTAAACCTAAGTAAACGCAGTAGGAGTGTTGTTTTGAACCCTCTTTGTGACAAGCATGCAAACTTAAGAACAAAATACAATTCATTCATATTCAATGTCTTCATAACAATCGTGAATTTTGTATTGTAGGAACCTACTTATGTAAAATTTTATTTTCTACCGCAAATATAAAGCCGTAATAATTTTATATGTTTTTAATTGTCTGGGCATTCATGATCACATCATACAATTATAACAGGTGTAAGGGGTGCGAGGCAACGGGTCCTAGGGTCAAGTTTTATTTCAGCACATCGATAGCACCGTTTCGAGTGCGATACGTATGACGGAGTGGCACCCGAATTAAGAATACTGCTTGAACTTGACGACATTCAAGGCTCTCGAGTCCCAAGGTTAGATAGAGCTTTTTAGTGCATTCCACAATGGGACAGATTTTCATTATCTACCCATTTATTTTGGTTATACCTATTCAGTAGGTAGGTATTCTTAGGACAAGGTTTGTGTGAAAGATTTGTATCTAAAAGTATATAGGTAATTCATAGCACCGGGGCGAAGCCAAGGCGTGCAGCTATGTTGTTATTATATTATGATCGTTGCTGTGAGAACCGAACCGATGTCACTTGATGACATTAAAATGGACATGCGCACTGATGCTCTGTCACAACAAAGTGCCCAAAGGCGCAAAGTGCCCTCCCCGTATCCGGGGCTAGATGGGGACACTAGGGTCCCCACAACTCGAAGGGGGCCATCTCGAAAGAAGGATAAATGGTCCTGGGTCTGCCGGGGTGCGAAAGATATGCTTTTGGCAATCTCACCTCCGGCAATCAAGGACCCAAGACGGCGTGCGTTTTGGTCGGTTCGAGTCCGACATAACCGGCTCCACCGGCTCCGTGGGAGTGGAATCCGTGGGGATTTTCCACACTATAAAAAAAGGCTTTGTCACAACAAAGAGTACATTTTTGTAAAATGCACACTGCACATCCTTTTGTCTTTTAGTTGGCTTCTATTATCTAGATCTCCGCGCCACCCGCTCTAATAGCTCAAATTCTAATTAAATAATGCTTGATACTCGCAGCTTGATAGATATTTACACTTAACGGTCATCACCTCATCGACATCATTACAATAGACTCTCGCTCCGGATCGTTTTTGGTGCTGAGGCTGGCCATCGCAATCCAGCTTGGAAACGCGGCAAGTGTGATGGTGGAAGCAAGCGTACAAAGATGGTTATTCGATGAATATAGACACCATATTATTTATTTAGTAGGTATTACATGGAATAATTTATAAAAGCAATTATATTTGTAAAATAGTTTTATTATAACTGGATCTTAATGCGGCCTTTCGAGCAACCGTTGAACTCTTGAAATAGCCATCATGCATGTTATTATTTGTGCGTGGTTGTTCACTCAGCTTATGCTATGGCACCTAGAAAAAAACAACTATGTTAAGAACATGACATATTTACGAAACTAATAGTGGTCAATCACACATTACAATACATTAGCGTGTACTTAATTCAATATAAATATAGGCTTACCTTAGTCTTTACAGAGAACTCTGTAGATAGGGATTTTCAACAGTGTGGACTCTATTCATCACTCTGTGGGAGTCTCTTTCGCTTATTGAACCAATTTCATATAGGTAATGGAAAGGGTCTCATTTTAATCGCGACTGCATTCGATGACGATTTCGTGAATAAGCAATATTAGCATAGCTTTTAGAAGCTGATAAACTCCTCGAATATTGTTTTTTCAATCGTTGTTTGTAACTATTGACTTTATTAAGGATGTCATATTTGACGCTGAACGAACAAAAAGAACGAAAACTATGGGTGACGTCCCAAAACTGCTAATTTAAACAACATTATTGTAATATTGCTTTAAGAGGTCATGGTACCAAAACACGAAGTAAGATTGAAATAATACTGCTTTAAGAGGTTGTGGTTGGCCCCCTGTTCAATAATACCCCACTTGTTATAGTTTGTTGATTTTAATTTTTTTCATTTTCAAAATATTGCGTCCAATAGTCACCATATTGAATATTCACTAACGTCAACGTAAGATAGTTTGACCACTCTGGATGCTTACAACTTTTTGAGTACTCTAACTATCAATATAATATTGCAATTTTGGTTTTAAGATTATTTTGAGTACTCTACTCGTCAACATTTTTCTGATGCTGACTGTACACAGTGCTTCAAAGAAACATACAAACATATACATACATATACATATTATATAGGCTGATAAACACTTGACCACTCCTTTGCGTCACGCAGTCGGGTAAAACGCTAGCATTTAAATATGATACAAAGCTTTCTCTAATTTCAATTATTGCTGCTTTTTCCAGGATTCACTGATACAGGATGTTACATCGCCATGCAAATTGAATACAAGTATTTGCATATAAATTAGTTTGGAGTGCAAGATTCGTGACCGCAATGAAAAATTATTTCTGTCCATTGTTTTTGCTGATTTCTATCGACCATTGGCTATTAGTGCTCTTCGTAGTAGAAGTGTATCAAAGCTTTGAACCTGGCGATTACTATGTGTGTGTAATAATAACAGTTAAAGCAATAGGAGTCCGTGGAAACTAAATATTATGCATCAGGTATGTATACCTTTAAAACTGAGCTCGTTAGACTGATGGTCACAAAAATATGGTAGGTTAGTGGTTATGAAGAATAAAGTTTGCAGTAAATATCGTATTAAAAGTAGTGATTTTTGTGTTACAAAAATAAAGGTTCACGCGGGTGCTACGTGGCGCTGCAGTCGGTTTCGCTACAGTGTGAAAAATGTTCACAACCCCTAAGTAGCCGGTTCAAACAGATCGCAAGGTTAGCTGGGTCAATAAACTTTATTCTCAATCCATTTGGCACGAGGTATACTCGGAATTAAGATTCAGAGGTACTACTACAACTACCGACGAGAATCCACTCCTAACATATTTTTTTATACCACTTATTTTTTTTTTTATTGAACTTTATGTACACAGGCGGACTTAATGCCGTAGGCATTCTCTACCAGTCGAACCACTTATGTGGCAGACAATCACCAGATGAAAAGTGGTTACCGTGCTATATGGACGTGTGCAACACCAGGGGAGTAACACTCGTGCTACCTACCGACCCTGGTAAAAAACTTCTTATGCACGTATTGAATGAATAACCCCTCTTGAAAAAAACACGGCAGGGAATTCATTCCACAGTTTTTTTTATGGATTAGGAAGGCAAACGAGCAGACGGATCGCCTGATGGTAAGCGATCACCGCCGCCCATGGACACCCGCAACACCAGAGGAGTCACAAGTGCGTTGCCTTCCTTTTAAAAGAGAGTACGCTCTTTTCTTGAAGGTTTGAAGGTCGTAATGGTTCGGAATACCGCTGTCCAGTGACAGTTCATTTCACAGTTTAGATGTGCGAGGCAGGAAGTTTCTCGAGAAACGCACAGTAGTGGACCGCTAGCTGTCCAGATGGTGAGTGTGGAACTGCTGTCGCGTGGAACGATGGCGGAATGAGGCGGCATGGATCAATTCGAACAATAAAATTCCTCGGAGTTTATGAGTACAGTTTAGCTGGGAATACTAGTAATTTAGATTATAAAAATGTAGGTAAAGGTGATAAAAGGAGTTTCTCATAATATTATTGCATATTTATCGAATTTGGACAATGAGTCCAATCAGATAAGTATGCATTAATATTGGTAGTAACGAGTAGTTTGTAAATGGATGGTAATCAGTTCAATTCCGGAACTAAATTGAGTCATGACTCATACCTACTTAGTTGAAAACTCATGTCAGCCAATAATTGTAGTATGAAGTTTGATTACGTTTGGGATAAGATATCTCACTAATAAACGCTACTGACGTAATTATACATTATATATGATAAGAAACTAAAAACTGTAAGTGTAACTGCTTGGTCAGAATTAGTCATCGCTATAATTAGCTGATTGAAGATAATCATTTGAAAGAAGAATAAGATCGGCCCAGGCGTTTGATCTATACAGTGCTTCAAAGAAACATACTTACATAGGCTGATAAATACATTATCACTCCTTTGCGTCACGCAGTCGGGTAAAAGGCGAGCCAATAAAATAAATAGTCAGTGCTCGCAATTATTCCAATCAATTTTTCAGTGTGGTTGTCAAAACTGAATGATTCATTGCGTGGTCTGGCTGAAATGAGTTTATGTCACGTAATCGAGTTTTTGTAATGAATCACTTGCAGATAATATCTCCAATCAAATACAAATGAATAATGACGATGCAAAATTTTTCAGAAGATAACCAAAAAGACAAAAGAGAACCAAAAAATATTTTCTGCGTATAATCACGCCTCTGGTTGACAGATATTATATTAACGTTAAGAAAGAGCTTACTAGCCCAATGATCTAATAAAGCGTTATTTTGAAAGTTTCTGTTTCAAAAGTAATGAGTACTAAATGGATACAAAAATAACCAATAAGTACTACAAGCGTTTTCAATTAACTTAATGGGAAATGAGATTTCCTACACCATCCTTAACTAAACAACAAAATGGTAATAATTAATGCGAAAACAATTTTAGGCTTAGTGTCCCACGAACTCAGGAAATTAGAAACCAATTAAATCATCGTCACTAAACACCTCACTACTATGCCTCAGAATAACTATGATCTTGTAGATAGTATTACCGTGACTATAGACTTACTTACTTATAAGTTCCAGGTATTCCTGCTGAAATACCTGGAACTCAAAGAGTAATAATTCCAGTCATAGACGTAGATTTTTGTTGGGGCCCCATCAAAAAGAAAAATACTGAAGGAAAAACGTAGAGCTGCTGTGCAATTCACTAAGCGAGCACAACGATGCGAGTCGCAACGTTGTGCTCGATAGAGATTGTCATTGGTCGGATTGTATCACGTCACTGGAGATCGGCCAATGACACTCTCTATCGAGCACAACGTTGCGACTCGCATCGTTGTGCTTGCTTAGTGAATTGCAGTGCTGCACACAAGGCATACTTCATTGCTTCATTGGAATAGTGTCAAGCTGCTAACAAACTTTCATATCATGAGTTAATTTTTTAAACTTTTTTAACTTCTCTTTTGTGAAGTTAATCTTAGCTGTTTCGTACTACTAACATAGTTAAAGTATTTTTATGCTTTGAAATATTTCATCGTTATAACTTTGTACCGCGCTAACATTTTGCGCTTTTTACTCAAAAATGTTGCTTCAACTAGTGTATCATGTTAATAAACTAAGTTTTCACCATAAACATAAAAAAGTAAGCGCAATATAACCAAAATGAAATTAATTATGCACAGATTTCTGAGAGAGAAAACCTACCTCTCTAACTTGATATTTTACAAAATCGGATAATTTTTTCATAGTCTATCTTTTTTGACAATATTAAATACAGGTTTTTAGTCTTTGTGTACAAACTAGGTAAGTTATCAGTTTCCCCACGAACAGTGATACCGTTGGTCAGCGGGTTCGATCCTGCTCAGTGCCTCATTGGGACCCTACCTACTTGTTTTTGAATTGTATCGCCAGTTCTATTCTTATCTATTAAATGATTGTTTTTTTTATATTTGAATATCAGGTATATTCAAAGAGACTCCAGTAGCTCGGAAGTGAGGCATTTCAGCGGTATTATGCTATCTCGAATTCGTGTCTACCAATGAGCGTTGAGTAAGTTAGCAATAAAATGATACGGCCTTATGTGAAAATGCAGTCATAATATTACGTACGATAACTACTAGAGGAATTGAAGTAACATTTGTATTAGGTATACTTATAGAGGCCAGGTAACGGCCAGGTGGGAGGACGACCTCATCAAGGTGTCGCCGGGAAGCACTGGATGCGGGCTGCTTCAGATCGGTCGTTCTGGAGGTCTATGGGGGAGGCCTATGTTCAGCAGTGGACTATGTGTGGCTGATATGATGATATGATGATACTAATAGAGGCAGCTATATATAGGAACCTACTTCTCCTGTAATTATTGGTGAACCTAAATCGCGAAATAACAAAGGCCCTGTACGTGCGGATTGAGGTAATAAGAAAAATATAATTCGTTTAAGATATTTTTGTTAGTAAAAGTCGTCTGTAAAAGGTATACAAATTCTTTCGCTCGTTCAGTAAGCAGTTTTCCACGAATGCATCTCAGTATTCATATCAAACGTCACCATAACACACATAATATTTGCTATGTTGTTCCCTGTATCTGTATATTTACTCATTGCAGTATTAATAATTGCAGCTCTATTTACTAGATCTGCAATTAACTACTGTTTCCTTGTTATTTTACACAAAGAAACGTAAATGTTTGCAATTATTTTACAATGAACAATTAATTACTTTATGCAAATTTGCTGACGTAGTCACAGTATTTGTATTCAGACATGGCAGTAGTTTGCAAACTACCCCGAAATGTTATAGAATTGTCTTTATATATATATATATATGTCTGTATATTCCAAAGGGATAGACAAACATAATACGAGTATGAATAACACCAGTACAATGCCGAATCATCACCCTAATAATGTATTATGTAGTATCAGAATCTATTTGTGCCACTTATTTATGTCGCAATAAAGCAGTAATCTGATAAAGAAAGTCAATATTGAACGTGCTTAATATAGTGCACAAACGTGTTTCTATAATGATGTACTTTAACTTTTCTCTTCATTTAAGAAATCGGGATTTTATATTCACTGGAGTAGAAGTTTAAAGAACCCTCTATCCTTATCCAATCAGTAGACTTGACATAATTAAGTATCTTCAAGTATGTAAAATCTAAAAAAAATGAACTTGTGGCGTTACCACATGTATCCAGCCGGCGACTCATCGCATCTGGCGACAGCAAGCCGAACTACTACGTCACTACGAATCCTGCATCGTGATGGTCAAGTTCTCGCGCTGGCGCTGGAAAGTGAAGTTGTCGTTGGGTTGTCGTATATGTATTGTAAGACATATACGACAACCCAACGACAGTCGTTGGACCGCGGCCCGCCAGGCATGATCACCTTGCCTGGTCGGAGGATCCTCCCTTTGTGTTGGAGGAACATCACATCTAGTTCCTGCACAAACTAAAGTCAATTTTGCGTTGGTACAATAATAACTGGAGAGACTTAAAATATTGAAACGTATCTATTGAAGTGGATGATATCGATCCAGTAGCCTTTTGTACTGTCTATTATATTTATACAATCTGTCAATTTGTGCCAGAGAATCCTATCTTTCATCTTCAACACTCAGTCTATACTAGTTGCATTTTGCAGGTAGTCAGTTTCTCTGGATGGAGGTCGTTTCATATTCAATTTGCCGATTTGCGGTTAGGACTCTTACTGTTCCAACAACCATAAGAATATGCCGTATAAGATTTTTGTAGACCCGGTTACCTCGTCAGCGTCATGCAAATCCTTCCGTTGGTAGAGTTGGATCTATATATTTTTTTTTTGCATTTCCTCTCCTATCTGTTCGAGATAGACTCGAGGGTAGTTATGAGTAAAGTTAATGTGCTTCCTAGTTGACGCACCTTTTATCACCTTTACAATAATGAACGACTATATTTTATTTGGTTCAATATTTCATCTTCGTACGAAGAAAAAGATTACTTTCAAGAATAAAACATAATGCTTCAACAACATTTAAAGCTGCTTATTAAATTTCATAGAGGGCTTACCATGGAGAAGGAAATGATAGCGGAGTTGTTGCAACGCAATAGAGTCGCGTGCCATCCAAACGTCAAATGGACTCATTCGGTCTGTGACGTCACCAGATAAACGTCAAGTAAACGTCCATGAGAGCGGTTGTCCTTTTTGATCAAAAGTTCAGCAATAAAAATTACTTAAATCTATTTTAAGAATGAAGTGTGCGGTGCAAGGGTGTACTAATTATACAGATAAGCAATTGAAACATTCTAGTGATATAACATTTCATCAGTAAGTCCACTATATTTTTATTTTCATTATAAGAAAAAAATATCTTGACAGATCCATCTAGTATAGAATAGAAATATGTAACTTTGTCGTACATATAAAAGAGTTGTAATAATATCTCAATCCATTTCATGAACATTTCACTACAATAATTTCACCCGAGTTCATTAGTAATTCCAAACATGTTATTTTATTTAAAAAATAGTATAATTCGTTAAAATTCAATGTAAAAACATTGGGCCATCTGTTGGTATAAGGCCAAATCATTTAGGTTTTATAAATGATTTTGCCATAATCCGAGAGATGGCCTTATTTTAAAAAATATCATGCCCATTTCAAATAATGTTGTTCATCATTATAGCGAGACCACTAAATTAAATAGACATTGTTTTAAAGTGTAGTCAGTAAATCTAGTTGTCAAAATGTCAACATAATATATATATTATGGCTACTAAAATTCATTTTAGATTTCCTGGCAATCCAGAAATTAAAAATGCGTGGGTTCGTATTTTAAATAAGTCTTCAAGCTGGTACCCCACAAAATACACTAAAATATGTTCGAAGCACTTTAGTGAAAACGATTTTTACAAGACTAAAAAGGGTTATAAAAAATTGCGGTAAGGTGTATTACCTAAATTTGATATACCTATGGTATGTAATAGAAATACTTACTTAAATGAAATAGTTTGGCAATGAAAAGTGTTTCTCTAGATATGATAATATATTTTTTATTTTTGTAGGGATTCGAATCAAATAATTTACCTGTAGGAACGGCACATACCTCAAACTGTCCAAAAAGGATAAGATTATGACAAAAATAATGTCTAAGTGCCTTCGCTGCGTTAAGCAGGCGCACGGCGCGTGCGTCCGCTCTGCGTGCTTGATTCAAGTAATTTCACGAGCAGCGCTGCGTGCGGCGGACACCCGTGGCACGCGACGCGGGCAGCGGGGCACGCCGCGCGGGGAGCGGGGCACGCAGCAGGTGTACGCGCGACGGAGCACGCGAGCGGATCTGTTTCTCCAAAATCTTTGAGCGCCGCTGCGTTATCCGTGTCACACGCGCCGTACTTGTACAGTCTTTGCAATAAGATCATCATCATAATATCCATAGTCTAAAGATTCATACTACATACAGTCTGTCAACGAAGCCGTCTAGACAGAGCAATCGTGCGGGGGCAGGGGAGTGGTAGGGGACGGGGTATTACTCGGTACGCCGATACATTTTACTCGGTACTAAGGATTCAGGGCTGTCTCATTTGTAATCACTTTAATCACGTTTATAGTTCGAAAAACAATGGAAAAAATGAAATGCTCAAGTGAGACTCTTTTTTTTTCGTTTCGAACTTAACAGTTAGCATAATAAATGCTATAAAAAATTCATTCAAATATTTGGGCGCAGTCATCAAAATTCAATGTTTAAAAATGGTTGAAAAATCATTCATTGTTTCCAACAGTTCGTAAGAATGTTGGTAGATGGCTGCACCGTCGCCCTTATAGACGGATATAAAGAGAAGGAAAATTTGGAATGATTCAAGTGGTGCTCAATAGCTCAGTTGGCAGAGCAGTCGCCCTGTAAGCGAAAGGTCGTGAGTTCGAGTCTCACTTGAGCATTTCATTTTTTCCAATGTTTTTCGAACTTAACAGTTAGCATAATAAATGCTATAAAAAATTCATTCAAACGTTTATAGTTAATATTTTTTTAATGACTCGTTTTGATTGTTTTCTTTATCGTTTTATATATTTAGCGATCCAAGATGGTGGACACGAAATTTTCACAAAAATTGATATGGGTATCGTTTTCAGGGTTTTTGGAGTCGCTGATTGCGAATATAACATCCATTTGGTGATCCAAGATGGCGGACTCGAAATTTTCACCAAAATCGATATGGATATCGCTTTCAGGGTTTTTGGGATCGCAGATTGCGAATATAACATCCATTTGGTGATCCAAGATGGCGGGCTTGAAATTGTCACTAAAATCGATATGGGTATCGCTTGCAGGGTTTTTGGGGTCGCTGATTGCGAATATAACATCCATTTGGTGATTTAAGATGGCGGGCTCGAAATTTTCACCAAAATCGATACGAATATCGTTTTCACGGTTTTCGGGGTTGCTGATTACGAATATATTATTCATGTAGCAATCCAAGATGACTGGATGGATGATATATTCGTAATTATCAACCCCGAAAACCTCAAAAACGATGCTCATGTGACTTTGTGGGAAATTTCAAGTCCGCTATTTTGGATCACTACCTGGATTTTATTATTCGTAAGTCTAAGTCACGTTTTTTTTTAAATTTCAAGTCCACCATCTTTGATAGTGGGTAAAATTGTCGTCAATGATCGTGTTTAGCCGCAAAACTGACAGTAGGGCATGGCCGGAAGGCCAAAATCGCTTTCATGTGTGGGTGCTGTCAACTTAGGACTGCAGGCCGCCCGATACGATCTGAAGCTGCAGGCGAACTAATCGTGGATAGGCTCCTTAAGAATATATCATCAGTTTATCGATCCCGGCGATTAGCGAAATTCGAACTCGAATTGGAATCCGAATCAGAATCCAACCCCGAACCCGAATCAATATTCAAATTCAAGTCGAAACGAAAATCGAAATCGAAACCGAAACTGAAATCCAAAAATTCAGACTTAAAATATTACGTTTGCTTGATCATAATTGGTCGAGTAGAACCGGAGATATAACCAAAAGTCGCAATAGCCGACATACATGCCAGCGGAGCCGCGGGCATCAGCTAGTAATTTATAGTACATCGGACATCCGCGCGGACATCCGCGTCGGGCATCCGCGACCCGCACCTGCCTAACGCAGCGAAGGCACTTCTAGATCATATACAAACTCTACAGACGTTGCAACTGTCATTTCAAGACGGCGTAAAAAAGATGTACTACTTCTTAACAAAGAGTCAATACTGTATTCGTCTAACTAATATATGTATGTTGTATTAAAATTTAGATAAATATGTATTTCTAATTAGTTACTGTTTATAAACGGCCTATACCACATTAGCAATTATACATTTTTAGAACAATTTTTAATTCTCTCTAGGTATCTCATTGTAAGAATGTATATCACAGGTTTTATAATGTGAAGATGTCAAGTGGCGACCAGTACCTAATGGCTTTTTTACTAAGTAAACAAGATATATACTTAAATTAAATATTCCCCAACATTCTACACAACGCTATCTAGACCCATGGTAAGCTTAGCTTAACTTGCTTGTGTTATGGAATCTAGAATGCGGATAAACATATATAGATACTTTTTTTTTGTAAATACATACATACTATACATAGAAACACCCAGATCAAACAAAAAATAGCCATCTATAAACTATATATTATGTATATTATGTACTAATGTTGTAAGGTTTTTATAATTATCATGAACATTATTATTCCCTTTATTCATTAAAGTTCGTATAAATCGTATTTTTAAAAATATCTAAAACGAAAACTCCATTAAGTTTAGCCCAAGATGTAAAAAATGACAGAAATTTCTTATATCCTTATATATGAATTCAAGCGGACGGAGCCGCGGGTAACAGCTAGTACAAAATATAAGTGTTCAATAGGTAAATCAGTGGTCCCGCACTCCCGCTTGTCATTATACACATAGATTATTCTAGAATTCTGTGCAGCGCTTAGTGGCGAGTTGTCGAACTACAATGATAATTGTTTAAGCTCTGTTTTTGTTCGGTTTCGCTATGCCACACTAGATGGAGGTCATGAACTCCCCCCGCCCCGGCTACTTCCCACCCGCATTGGGCGACGCGCTTTTGTTAAGAGAAATATCAATGGGGCATCTCCGTTACTTCTCTCCTCCGTGGGGCTTACCTATTTTCTTTTATTAATTTACCTGAAACTAGACTGATTCATTCTTATTAAGTAGGTTTAATATTTGAAAATTAGATTAGTTTGGTTTCCATTAAGTCCTTGGATATGGATTTCCATCTCTGGAAAGATGTTGTTCTGGCTACCGCAATGGGAAAGATACGCATCCATACTTATGTGTGTTCTCAAGTATTAAAGGTGATTTAATTTTTAAGAAAATATCTTTAAAAATGGAACAATGAACCGCTTTTTTTGTTTTTATATGCTTAATCAATAAAAAAGTATGTGGCGATACCACATGTACCCAGCGCCATCTAGCGACAGCAAGCCGAACTACTACGCCACTACTACGTCACTACGAATACTGCATCGCGAAAGTGAAGTTCGCGCGCTGGTACAATATATATATAACATCCCAACGACAATCGTTGGGCCGCAACCCGCCAGGCGTGATCACCTTGCCTGGTCGGAGGATCCTCCCTTTGTGTTGGAGGAACATCACACCTGGTTCCTCCACAGTGGTGACCCCGACGTGATCTGATCACGAAACCTTCGCTGAGCATATCAGCAGCTTCCTCATCGTCACATTCCACTTACTTCTCCCGCATGAGCGGTAATCAAGTCTTCGCCATCCAGCACTTTCGGCCCTTACATGGATACCATAGCATGCAGCGACCGCTGCAGCCTGGTTACCCTTCGGCCACGCCTGCATCTAAGGCACTTCGCCATTACGCAACATTCGCCCCACTACACGGGGGACTCACCTCAACTCACCGAGGGCTACTCATCTCAACTCACCGAGGGCTACTCACCTCGACTCACCGAGGGCTACTCACCTCGACTCTCCGAGGATTCGCCTCGCCTCACTGGCGGCTCGCCGAGCATTCATCTCGACGCTTCAAGCCCCAACTCACTGGGCGTATCAACGCAGGACCGCAAGCACCGCAGCACCGCACTTGCCCCGCTTCTTCGGGACCAGCGGTTATCCCGACTCACTGGGACTAGCGAGGATGACTGTTCCGCCAAATGGAATACGCGGCGTCCAGCTCCGACGACACGGAACTACTCAAGACTGGCATTGGCACGCTCCTCAAGAGAGCTAAGACAGCTGACTCATCGCAATCAACCTCCGGTCTTGGAGGGGAGTGATGTGGCGATACCACATGTACCCAGCGCCATCTAGCGACAGCAAGCCGAACTACTACGCCACTACTACGTCACTACGAATACTGCATCGCGAAAGTGAAGTTCGCACGCTGGTACAATATATATATAACATCCCAACGACAATCGTTGGGCCGCGGCCCGCCAGGCGTGATCATCTTGCCTGGACGGAGGATCCTCCCTTTGTGTTGGAGGAACATCACACCCCGTTCCTCCACAAGTATATAGTTTTAGTGTAGTGTCTGTCTTCATAGGTAAGGAACTTGGGAACAGGAGCATATAGCGTGTTTTCTTTTATATTAATGCTCAAACTTCCTTATTGATTCAGCTTTTACGAAATTGTCTTGAAGGTTGGCGATATCAATCACTAAATGGCTCACATACCGATCTATCAACAAAATAGCTGGCACAATTTAATTCCTATCTGACATGACAGATAGGACGTTCACCGTTTGTTGTTAAATATGACATGACTATAGTTCCTCAAGTGTCCGTTCCAAAGAACACGTAGTTTACTTTTTTTCATCTTTGTGTTAATCCCAGTCGCATCCGAAGCTAGAGTCTGGGTTCTGCTTTACCAGTCTAACTGTGGATTTGGCTGAACTTTGATATTTTCTGAGTAGCAACTGCCATCTGACCCCCACAATCCAAAGGTGATATCGGAGCATCGCAGTTAAATCAGTTGTTGGACTTTTGATAGCTCCAACTACCCATAATGACTGCCATAGATGTTCGTATGGTAACCGGGACCAGCACGACTAGACCAATGCAAATATCCATATTAATGCATACAAATATTTGCCTTGAGTGGGGATCGAGCCCACGCCTTCTGCGTTACAGCCGAGTGGTTTACTATTGCTGCTTTAAAATTGAGTACCTACATCATTTCTTATATACTGGGCTGGTAATTGCACCATACTTCCAGTGATGCAAGCACGAAGGATAGGAAGGATACTTAGAATTTCGAATGCCATTGTACTATTCTCACTAAAATAGTTAAATATAAGTGTTCACCATCATAAAATAATGGTACGTAAAGTAAATAAAGCCGTAGATTATAACTTGGGTCTGTGTTTAGGACTTTTTGAAAGCCTTTGAATAGTAACTTTGTAGGCCTGGTTTTATGCTAAGTACAAGTTGTGCAAAATTTTCACTAGCGTCTGGGGTCAAGTAATTTACTTTGAAAATTATTTTGTTCTTTACGATGTGAGTAGTAACCTTCACCAATAGTTCAGTCTAGAGAAACTCTTTAAACTATAAATTAACAACTTCTTATAGAATGTCTGATTAATAAGAAATGTGTTTCGAGAAAGTTGATTAGAACTTGTTTGTTGTGATTTCTACTTTTGCGAAGTAGGTACCAGATACTAGATCGAAAAATAATACTTTATTAACTTGGTTGTTAACACTTCAATTACATTTACAATCTTTATATAAATGAACCTTTATACAGAATCTAATTATTGAAATATGTACCTATTTGAATTATTTTTTTATAGCATTTATTAGGCTAACTTTTAAGTTCGAAAAACATCGGAAAAAATGAAATGCTCAAGTGAGACTTGAACTCACGACCTTTCTCTTACAGGGAATGCTCTTCCAACTGAGCTATTGAGCCACACCTGAATATCATTTCAAATTTTCCTTCTCTTTATATCCGTCTTTAAGGGCGACGACGCGGACGGTGGAGCCATCTACCAACATTCTTACGAACTGTGTTGTATGTTGTACCTATTGTTACTGTTTCTACGGTTTGTCATTACTTCCTATGTGTGTGGCCTATAGTTGTCTGCATAAATAAAATTATCACAATTAATATTGTGAACGTATCATTCATTTATTAACTTAAAAATAATATTCAGTAATTTTCTCTTAGCCAACTAATCTATGGTTCCCTCCGCAAAGAAATTTTCCTCAATATTTCACATATTTTAATAATCTTATCTCAAAGAGTAACACCGTGCTTTTACTTTTTTTTATTAATATTTCACGGAGGTCTCGTAAAATTCCACGTAATATCGAAAACACGTCGCTTTAGTGAAGTTTCAATTAGTTTTCTTAAGGTACAAATTACGTCATATTTTTTGGATCCATGATCAAAGTGAAAAGATTTCAAAGAGGATACGAGGTACCTAATTAATTATTACTCCGCCTTGAAACTTTTACACAAGATTAATTTCACGAGCTACCGAGGACAGCATACGTTTAATAACGTCGGCAAATAATGGGATAACATTGAATGGATCGCCTGAGGGGAAGTGGTTACCGGTGTTTATAAATACGCTTTTGCCCGCGACTCCGCGCGCGTGGATGTCGGTTATCGCGACCGAACATAGCCTTGTTAATCCAGGGTGTCAGCAACTCCATACCAAATTTTATCAAAATCGTTCCAGCCGTTTAGACGTGAAAGAGTAACAAACATTTATCCATCCATCCAAACTTACATACAAACTTTCGCATATAAAACTAGGACTTAAAACTTTCTAGCCCTAGATAAATAGAAGAAATCTTTCTACATATTTGATGAGAATCAGTGGGGATAGAAAATGAAACAGAAGACTCCATAATATTATATTAGTTAACCTTAGACCTGGATTTCCACGCAGTATTAACGGTAACTATTCAGTCTCACATAAACCAGTACAGTGCTAAACAGATCCAGCTTTTTGATTAGAGTAAAATTAAACTTGGCAAAAAGGCTAAATAAAAACAAGGACATACAACCTTGGAAATGATCTGTTTGGAACTACGTATGCTACTCCAGCAAATTATTGTCTAAGACTAACGTAAACACTTTTGTAAATATTAGATCAAAAAGCCCGCTGAGATTCTAGCCAAAGTCTCTCAGACCGTTTCGTTTCAACGATCCATACAGAATAAATTATATTTGACTTAGAATATAATATTCTCTAAGATACTTAAACTAGTTTAGTACTAGCTTTATTTGATTTTGGTACTTATTAGTAAATTCCATTACCATATTATATTGCTGGAAATGCTAAGCAAAGTAATTTCATAACATGTTAAATTATTAATATTTCAGAGTATCAAACGACTCCAGTTAATATAGTTATTTCATTACCCAACAAACTTTTGGCTCAAAGAAAGGAACTGGCAGAATAAGAATGTAGCGTATGCGGAGCGCTGGCCCGGACCGCTTATCACTAGGGAGTTTCCGCTTTCCGTACTAACTTACCTATTGCCATCAACTGGGTTTACCATGAGTGTACCTATTTATATTTTCAGTCAACATTGTTTATACTTGACATTCTGAGAACTTACCAGCTCGTGCTTTCATCAAGCCCGGGTTTCATAATCCTCCACACCCTATTTGTTAGTTTTGACTTCTATCATAGATACTGCCGTCTGACTCCGAAAACTCGAAAGGGAAGGCTGCATCAAGACATTTACCCCGTCCACACACCACGCTACACCCTGCTAGATCGTAGGAGTTGGGGTGAAGTCCAAAGGATACAAGCCATCATTTCAGAAGCTATTCTTGATGGACTCGATAGATTGTTTTTAAACACGGAAACCCGGTGTTCCCGTGGTCCGACGATTAACGGACGTGGACGGGGACACGGACGCATTTTACTGTAACCAACATATCTGCACTATCACAAAAGAGCCCCATTTCACGGTGCGTCCGTGAATTCACCTGCAGTGGAAAAGCGGCTTAAGATTGTAAGAAAAAAGAAACATGTTCGCGGTCAAAGTAGTTCAGTTCCTATCGGGCGACAAAGCAACAACTATATATATATAAGCAGCTTACCTTATTTACATATTGTATTAAGTAGTTAGATGGCACAAAGCAATAATTCAATCTACAGGTGACAAGATAATATATCTAATCATTTCAATTTATTAATCTAAGTAATACTGTAGGATTTCTTCTAACAGCTTAGAGACGTCATTGTGAAGCCGCTCAATAGAAAAATAAGTACAGATATGTAAACTACAAGATACACTACCAATGTGATGGCTTCACATAACCTAACACAAGCAATTTGGCTGGAGGGTAGAATACTAGGAATACAGTTACATTCTAGAATTCTTTAAAAAAATGATACGTGATTACGTTAAGCATAAAAATATTTATGATCCAATATGTAAGAAATCAAAGTCCCGCTCCTCTTACTAGTCGAGGAATTGTGGGACGCTTCTCCTACTTAATCGGAGTTTTGATCGGAGGAATGGGAAACCCCAAAATAATACTATTAATTACTGAATGTAAAAGTGCAGGAGTGCTGCGCTCCCAGGCTTTGGAAACAATCGAGAAAACTGCTAGGTTGTTGTAATCGTACGTAAGAGAAAAACCTAATAATAGCATTTTTTTACATAACATTGTTGTAAGAAAATTGCTTGGGGCTATTTTTACGACAAAAGCTATAAAACTTATCTCTGTACCTAAACGAAACAGCCCTTGTGGAATTCAATCCGGACTGCTTACAGTGCCACAGGACCACTGATTGGCTGATAGTGAGATAGGACACGTTATCGTAACAAAAACGCAGGTTTTTAATAATATACGCACAAACGACCGAAATGATTTTTAATAAGACTATCTTGGAGGTATATATAGCTGTCGATCATTGGGTTTATAATTGCGTAAAACACGTCATGACAGCGATAATTATGAATTTTATCAAAATTTTATTGGATTTTATAAAAAAAATCCTAATCACATAAAATTTTATATGCCAGAAATAAAGATCCGAGCGCTTAATATAAAAATATCATCCTTTCAAGTAATAAATAGCAAACCGTATATACTTTCAAAGTGTAAGTAATGGTCTCAGCAGTCAATATGTTGAACAGTATCTATTAAATTAATGGCCGCTATTGCAGCTCTTGGTATATTGGATATGAGAACGCCCTCTGCAATGTTCCGTATTTTAAAGTCCTAGATCCTAAAAGGCACAAAAGTGCACGACAAGTGGTGATAGGCGCTAGATGATCCAATGTGTAGACATTCTCCCAAACGGTCCCATCAAAACATTTGCAAATCAATCCGTTACATCTACTGATTGATGTATGAAGCTCAGACGCTAGACACCTTTAGGGCTATCTCGTCCACTCTACCAAAATGTCTACCGTATCAAAATGTCCACTGTATCGAAATGTCCACTGTACCAAAATGTCTACTGTATCGAAATGTCCACTGTACCAAAATGTCTACGGTATCGAAATGTCCATTGTACCAAAATGTCTACTGTATCGTAATGTCCACTGTACCAAAATGTCTACCGTACCATCTTGATTTTTTTATACCACTTGGTGGCAGACAAGCACACAACCCACCTGATGGAAAGTGGTTACAGTGGCCTTTAGACATATGCTACACCAGGGGCATTACACGTGCTGCCTACCCTGAAGAAATGTTGGTGATCTACCTAACAGAATTTCTATCAGCTGTGCAATTAAAGCTTATTGCGTCGAACACAGCGCTGCGATAGCCTCGATAGATATTATTGGATGGATTAGATGACTTCACTGTAGATCGACCAATGACAAACTGTATTAAGGCTATTGTGCGTCGTTGTATGCGTAGAAAATGTCACAGCGGAGGACTACGAACAAGCAATTTGCCCCGTGGAGGGCCAGACCAGACCGCAAGAGATAGCATTGGGTCAGCCGGGGTGCGAGGGATATGTTGAAGACAACCTCACCTCCGGCCTAGCACTACGACCCACAGTCGGCGTGCAGTTTTAGTCGGTTCGAGTCCGACATAACCTTCCCTTTCGGTTCCGGCGGGGTAGGTATCCGAAGGGATATCCGCAGGAAAAAAAAGGAAAAACGGTTGCAATAAACCGAACTGTAAATTTAGTTTCCGATTTTCATTTGAAACTAGTGACTGGATAAAATATCTAGTGCTATTGGACACATAAATTAGGTCCCATATGTGCAAAGTTGTCTCATATTACTGCACAAGAACGTGATCGGATACTTTATGGTATACTTCATGAACCTCCTTACATTTCAGACTAGCTTTTGCCCGCGGATTCGCCCGCGTGGAAGTCGGTTATCGCAACCAAACACAGCCTATGTCCTTTCTCAAGGTCTAATCTACCCTTATGCCAAATTTCATCAAAATCGGTTCGATGGTTTAGGCGTGAAAGCGTTACTTTTGCATTAATAATATTAGTATGGGTATATTTTTACTTGGTTATTGGCAATATATGTTTTAAAACGATATTGCGTTCTTCTGTAATAAAAATAACTTGAAGGTAAAATATTTGAAATGAAACAAACTAGATTTTGTAGTAATGCGGATATTTATTAAATTTTCATATTTACTTTGGACGGCACGCAACATACTTTACAGTGATCAGCTCGTTACGTCAGCAGGAACTGTAAAATAAGACTGTATTAACTTCGACTATCCTATTACTTTTTAGGTGATTAAAATTATAAAAATAAACTATTTATACTGTTGACTGATGGCACTTGGTGGAATCCATTGTTGTACATATTGAGAAAAAAACCAAATCAATTGAATGAGTAGGAGAGCCGACCCCCCTACGTACTATACATGCCTCAGGAGTGAGATGGGCCTGTAGTTCTTCAGCAAGGTCTTGTCACCTTTTTTGAAGAATAGTAGCACCGCACTCCCGCTCCATGCCCTAGGTGTTAGTCCCTGTTGGATAACGGAATTAAAGAGACTTTCGGCTCATTCAGGAACGTACTTATACCATGATCGCGTTAATTCCCATTAACATCATTGTATTCTCTTGTGATGGTAATTAGGTACGTAATGTGTGAGTTCTTAAAATGATCTTTCTTATAACTAATAGTTGCAGGGCATAAATAGAAGAATATCTTCTGGATAACCTACTTGCTAATCTCGTTGACTACGCGGCTTATTTTGTTGAAAAACTGTTTGACAGGAGGCCAGCAACCGATCTTTACCTTTTGCCACTTAACACGTATCCAAGCCCGCGGTGTCTAAACAGAAGAAAAAATTACATGCCTACGGCTAAAAACTGCCTCATTTTATCCCTAATATGATTCCGAAGGTGATTGCATACGACAACTGCAGACGCACGCAGCTTATTAATTCATTGCGGCTTCTCAATGGTTCCCTTTATCCGTATCGAAATTTAACAAGTATTGTATGTGCTGTACTTATAAAGACACTTTTTTCCCTTCTTAATGCGGACCTTGCTCCATATTTTGGATGTAACTGAAATCTGAGGAGAATTATGGTGATGCACAAACTTACATGTATTACAAAGACGTGGTTGAAGTTGCCATTGACTTTCATTTTGGATTCCTGTGTTTGGTTACTTTTGGATGATTTCGGATTTTGAATATTGCTTGTTGGTAATTAGGGGGTGTGGATTTTGTTAGTGTTTGGATAGTTTTGTTTACATGTTTAGTGGTTTTTGATGATGAACCGGATTTTGGGTGTGTGATATTGTGATGATTATTTTACAGTAGTGACATTGTCATTGTGAAAAGATTACCTGATAGAACTTTGTTTACATCCAGAAACAAGTCGGACTAAAAAGTTTATAATAAAAAATGAAATGTTTATGGTCTTACTTGAGAAAGTTTGGAAAAAACTGAAAGCAGCAGCAGCTTGAGTTGTGGCTAGTAGCCAACCACTGACAGTGTGGTTCATATCGTCCACATAGGACGTCATCTTGACTTTACAACTATTGACAGTCAGGACCAACCTGTACCCTTCGAAGCACGGAAGCGCTTAGATGAAACTCCGCTAAGCAAATCTAAATTATGCACATGTGCATAATTTAGATTATGGTCTGGAATAATAAATACACTACTTTTATGTAGGGTGCCATGGTTTGGGGGAATGGGGTCAAAATTTCATGCGAGCGAAGATTTGCGTAACAGTGTTCGTGTTCGTTCAATCAATCAATTTATTTGCAACGTTGCTATATAGGAACTATGTACCAGTCTGCGCTAGAGGAGTCTCTCGATCGCTGCTATTTGTTTAATACTTGTGCGCCAACATGTACCGTCTCATATTGATCTTCATTACCATTTCACAGTCAAAAGTAGCTACTAGCAAACTTCCAGCACCTAGCAATTAAAGATAAATTCTTAATTATTGACAGCAGGCTAAACGATTGAAAGTTCTCGCGTTCGAATCCTGGCCATTGTCCTACCGACGTAAATCTACTGCGAATACAAGCAATTTAGCTTAACTGGCAGCACTTAAACGACTGCACGATATAAATATTAAAAAGCATACAAATAATATTCACAGTTGGAAAACAATCCCACATAAACCGTGTCTAGTATCTATCATCTATTCTGTGCCCGTGGTCAGTATTTGTGGAGTTGCCAAATGACTCCATTTTTAACCCCCGACGCAAAAACGACGGGGTGTTATAAGTTTGACGTGTCTGTGTGTGTGTGTGTGTGTGTGTGTGTGTGTGTGTGTGTGTCTGTCTGTGGCATCGTAGCACCCAAACAGATGAACCGATTTGGATTTAGTTTTTTTTTGTTTGAAAGGTATATTAGTCGGGAGTGTTCTTAGCCATGTTTGAAAAAAATCGGTCCAAAATGGCCGCCACCACAACATGTTGGAATACGAATTTCTTTATAATTTCCTCAATATGGGTATCAAATGAAAGAACTTGACGAGTAGATCAATTTAAAAAGTATAAAATAAAAATTAAATTAAAAATTTAAAAACCCCCGTCACAAAAAACACCTCCAAAAAGTTGAAAATAAATGAATAAATTTTAATTCAACGGTTGCCATGTCGGGGGACCTTAACTGGTTAAGTACTCCTTTATATCGTAAGGTCCCCCGACATGGCAACCATTGAATTAAAATTTATTCATTTATTTTCAACTTTTTGGAGGTGTTTTTTGTGACGGGGGTTTTTTAGATAACTGGACTAGGATAAACACCTTTGAGCTAATAGAAAGATCTCGATCTTCTTAATATTTATTTATATTTTTAGGACCCCTTAATCGAGACCGAGTTATTAGTAAATGTAAATCAATAAAAGGCTTTGAAACTTATAATAAAGATCTCTTGAGTCACACATATTACACAGATTTAAAAAAATACAAAGAAGATTTATTCCAAAAATACAATTACGTTTCAAGACATCACACCAATAAAGCTAACCTTAAACAATGTTTGCAATGTATCACATAACAGTATAACTTCGAGAATTTCAGTAATTTACTTAATTATCGAGATAAACTTCATGCTTTATACGCATTATATCATTAAGATAATACGGATTAGTTAAACTTCGTTAAATGACATAAAGCATAAACTTTTGTTTATGCCTTATATCATTAAGATAATAAGGATTAGTCTGATACAAACGAGACGCAATTGCTGACAATGAATTGCGAAAACCAGCTAAAGTATCCCTAAAACTTAGACCGAATTTATCTTACTAATCACGTTGAAAAGGAAGGTTGAGTGAATCCGACTGAAATTCGGTACATGGATAGACAGACTTCAAGACACTATTCAAGTGGTGCTCAATGGCTCAGTTGGCAGAGCAGTCGCCCTGTAAGCGAAAGGTCGTGAGTTCGAGTCTCACTTGAGCATTTCATTTTTTCCAATGTTTTTCGAACTTAACAGTTAGCATAATAAATGCTATAAAAAAATTCAATCAAAAAAAAAAAAAACGTAACGTTCCATAATATACACTAATAATAACGGGAATTAAAGCGATCATGGTATAGGTTACCATTGATTTCCCTGACGTTTCGACCAGGTCACACCGGCCTCTTTAGTCCAAATCTATTTTTTTTATGCCAATGTGTTATGTACCTGAAAACTACTAGAGATTTTCGGCTTCGCTAGCGTTCCCCTTACACTCGGTATGAATTATTGTACATTTTCATACCAACAGAGCTAAGCCTCTTTATAGGTCTTCACTAGCATATTAACGGACTCTTAAAGTTTGTATAACAATAGAACAATATGCTAAGATACCTATATCATCTATAGATTCCTATTAATCCCAAGTAAATTGCTGCCGGCTTCTAATCTCACTAAATTAGGCTTGATATACTTTTTTTCCACTGAGTGGTTTTAGTCTAGAGTCGGGTGACCTTCGTAGCCCAATAGAATCTAAGTATTTGAATGAATTTTTACCCGACTGCCGAAGGAAGGAGGGTAATGTTTATTAAAATTTCAAGAAAATCAAAATGGCGGATTTTAGGCGCCAAAACGTATGTCGTCAAAAATATTTTTGACTCAAACTTATCGAGTAGGGTATCAAAATGAAGAAAATTAGAAGGTGATTACAAGAAGATAATATATACATATCATATCATAAATAAAAATTTTAAAATAAAAAAATAAATAAAAAAACCCGACTGCCACTGAAAAGATCGAAATTAGTTTGATAGCAGGCGGTACCCTATTTTTATTTTTTAATCATTTTTTTATAACACTTATTATGCTAACTTTAAAATTCGAACACATCGGGAAAAATGAAATGCTTAAGTGGGACTTTAACCCACGACCTTTACCTTACAGGGGGAATTTCAACTGAGCTATTGAGCCACACCAGAATCACTTCAAATTTCCCTTCTCTTTATATCCGTCTTTAAGGGCGACGACGGTGGAGAATCTAAGTATTCTACAGAATTGACTAGGTAATCAGCTAAACTGAGCCTGGCACCATCATAAACTCTTTCGACGCCCTCAAAACTGTTGGTTCGCAGCTAGATGAGAAAGAAGAAAAATTATCTTTGTTTGAAACCAGGACCACGATTCTGCTAAAGCCTAACATTGTGGCGAGACCGCCACTGCAAAAAAAAACAGCATTAAATAATAGACTTTAAAGCAATGCGCTTAAAGTTCAAAATTAAATGACTTTTTGCAGAGAAATTGAAAAAGTGTTTGCATTTTGGACTTGTCTAAAATTTAATGTCATTTATTTGCAGTAACTGTGGCACTATAATGGTTTAGCTTTATAAGAACAAGGGCCAGTTTCGATCTATGACATCTATATTTCTCAATCGTCTTTTTGGAAGCAGTACTTTTTTGATGATTGAATGACACAAAACTGGCCCCTTATTCTAAGAGACAAACTGTTTCGTAACTAAGCGCGTTCGTAATAGCCGACACATTGATCTGGGATTTCACCAGTTCCATCTTATACTAAGCAATTTAAATCTACCATCTTCTCATGTTACGAGTGCGTTTGAAACTCAATGTCATTTAGAATAATGCCCCAAAATTATTACCCTGATTTCGTTTCGTTAATATCGTTACGAAACCCCAAAAAATACTCTTCCAACATCGGGATGCAACAAATGAGTTGGCCATCTCATCTTCGCATTAGGCCGCTACCATTGGCACTCGTTAATTCAGAATGGCCGTCATTCAGAATAATCACAGACGTCTACCCGACTACGCCAGCGAGGGTAATCTTTTACTTTGTAGAACGGGTTTCCTTGGGTTGCGAAAAAAGATTACAATTTCATGAACCACGGGGAAGTTAGAACGGAGAAGCTAGTTAATAATAATGATAGAATTAGTAGCAAGTAGAATTTTTGAAAATATTATTCTATACAAGGACAAAGGACAAACATTCAGAATAATGAGCATTGAAATCACTAACCGCGTGTGAACACCAAAAAACACGAAAGTAACATAACATAAACTCACGCCTGTATTCCCCGAAGGGGTAGGCAGAGGTGCTAGAACCCACATTTCGCCAGTTTATGTTTAGGTCCCAATGTAATAGGTGGCGAGTGCGATAAATACACACATAACTTCGAAAACGTAACGTAACGAAAGTAAAAACAAAATAAATGTTGCGTTTGATAAAAATGATGGCTGAATTTTGAGTGTCTTTCTTTATTATATTCTTCGTGTTATTTTTGGCGATGTGAATACAGAGCAGGTTATGGTGGGAATAACAAAATAGACCGTTGATGGGATTAAGAGGGGAGAGCCATTATGAATTGATAAATGCGCGATTTAATGGAGAAAAAGAATTCTGAACCTCACTCATATTCAAATTGGGTGTTATTTTTTCAACCTGAAATGGTAATAAGCGGGATGTAGACACAGATTGCGATGTTAGTGTAAATATTGTCACTGGACTGATATAAATTTAATATAATATAATACTTAGGTACCTATTTTTTGTTATTTACCATACGCCAATACTGGTTCCATCAAAAATGTTATATTTAAAAGTGTAATGCTAAGGTTATTTTGTGATAGAGTGCTGTCTTATAGTAGTTATCTGGGTAAATGAATTGTTACATTTTCGACTTAACCACAGAACAGATATTACTACTTTACAAATTTTCTTTTTATTCCATAGCTAATTGACTTCCTGGAGTTGCCCAGGGTCTCTTAGGCCATTACCTTTTTTGTTGCTTCAAGTTAACCGATTAAAAGTAGAAATAAAATTTATTCTTATACCAAACCGGACACTATCGAAGTCCCAACACAATTATTAACCTATCAACACATTAAGAGAGTTCTTTCTAACTACAAACAAAGACATAAAGTCGATGAACGAAGTGTATTTACGGTCACAATTGTATTTATAGACAGAGACCCATCTAATGGTGTGTGCGCGTGAAATTATGGATGAAGGTATCGCCATTATGTGATCGGAAGTTGGGTAAAAATATCCGGTCATTAGAGGATGATAGCCAAATTGTTGAGACATAGATGTACTGATGTGTTTTCTTTTTGACATTTGATTAGTTTTTTTTTTACAGTGCAACGTTGTGACTTGTGTCAACTATTATAAGCTGTTGATAATCATGGAAATTCTTGGAGGATCTTAAACTTAGATTTTAAAGGAATTTGTCTCTCTATGTAAGTTTGACATAATGAGAATTTTGATGCGGTATTATTTACTAAGGAAGATCTTTGTTAGTCCTGAAACCTGTTTTCTCTCTGATTGCAATTGGTTAAGATATGATCAAAAACGAAAAACGTTCGTGCCGAGCCGCGAGAATATGCTAGTATGGTATAAAACTGATTTTGGGCAATTTGCTTTGTGGTTTTAGTGCAGTATAAACACCAGGGCCTATTGCGGGGGTTTCCAATCTATGTTATAAGAGAGAAATGTATAATCACGTAGTAGAATATCAACTTTATTGTTGTACGTGCTTTGAAAATTGTAGCCAATGTTTAGGTACATTGCTACAGCTTACTTCAGACGATAAAATCGACAAACGCTTAATATCTTGTGGAGCTCCACAGATCCTATCATGAATATCTTAGATCTCTCGTATCAAAAACAAATCAAACTGTCCGAACAAAAGGTGTATACTAATTATCAGAACAATCGGTCAACTGGAAGAGGGTCAAAATACGAAGATAAGATTATTTTGAGTACCTACTCTGTTCGTCAACATAATTTATGATGCTAACTGTACATAATTTTTCCAGAGCTTTGAATCTGGAAAAGATGAGCTTGATAAGATTTCAAACTTGTTAAATGAAACTATTTCCTTCAATCTATTCTCAGTCCCTTCTAACCAATGAACCGTCAAACTAAAGTAAGTAAATGATAATAGGATGTCTATTTTATATTCCAATTTCAGCGTACAACCTCAAGCTCCAATTAACATATTTTTCAATATCACTTTGGCATGAAGTCAAACGAAGTTGAAATAACGTTCAGGACGATTTTTCATTCTTGAAAAAATCCAGCAGCGATGTACCGAATATTTTTGGATAGTCTTACATACAATTAATATTATAATATAGAAACCGGATTTTTAGGATCCTGCATTTTTGAGAAAACGCCATTTTATTTTGGTGTATTTTTAGGCTGAATACGAACAAAACTTTTGCTACCTGTGCCTAACACAAAGTCGTTTCGGATAAAAATAAGCTGGCTGGGCTGGAAGTATTAATTTAGGGAAAGAAAATTTTTTTTTTTGATTATGTATGGAAATAATGTTCAGGTAATAGGAATAATGTATGGGGGTTGTAATTTTCTTTTTCTTTCACCAAATTAATACTTCCAGCTTCTAGATATTTTGCTATCGAAAAAAAATCAGCCAGTATAGATGACAGTTCTTATAAAATGTTTATACTTTTATAGACTGTTATTTCTGCAAACATAAAGATAAATTAATAGATTACGTCATGTTCAGTCGAATAGCGTTACCTACTATTAATTTATCTATGAATAAAGTGCACTATTTAGTACATGAAGATATCGTTCACATGTAGTGTTTTGAAATTATTAGACTTCAACCACATTATTGTAATCGAAGAGACGAAAAAGTGACAGTACTGACAGTTCACAACGATAATTGCTATTAAAAAAATGTAGTTCTATGCTCAAATTAAAATATCTATTAACATAAAATAACTTTCAGTTTATCTCATAAATAAAGATTTCAAAAAATATAATTTTTTACTTCCCGATTCCTAATTTTAACTTTAGTGTAATTTGACCATAAGATATTGTTGTTAATACCTTACCAAAATATTTAAATAATGTGGGCGGAGTTCTATTAAATAAAATATATTTTCTTTCTTTCTTCTTTCTTTCTATAATGGATCTTATTCGTCCATACAAAGAGTACATCTCCTTTTGTTCACGCCATGCTATACTTTTCAAAATTTGCGAGCTGACGTCTGAAAATGACTTTAAATTCATTCCGCCTTATTCGCCTCATTTTGGTGGTTTGTGGGAAGCAGGTATAAAATCTTGCAAGTTTCATCTTCGCAGAGTGGTAGGCAATGCGCACCTCACCTTTGAGGAGTTCAGCACAGTGCTGTCACAGATAGAAGCAGTCCCTAATTCCCGACCACTTTCTCCTCTTTCTTCAGATTCCCGAGACCTTTCTCCTCTTACTCCCGCTCATTTTTTGGTTGGTCGGCCACTGACTGCGCCAGCTTGTCACGACTTCAACAACATTCCGGAGCATAGGTTGAAGAGGCATCAAAGGGTGGAGCAAATTTGCCAACATTTTTGGACCCGTTGGTCCAAAGAATATATTTCTGAGTTGCAGGTGCGAACGAAGTGGACAGAAAACAAGACGAAACTAAAGGACAACTCACTTGTCCTTATCAAGGACAACAACCTTCCGCCTTTAAAATGGTCCATGGGTCGAGTAATTGGGAGCATCCCAGGCAAGGACGGCATTTCAAGAGTAGCAGACATTATGACCGCTTCAGGCGTTACGCGTCGGGCCTATACGAAGATCTGTACTCTCCTCGATGATGACTACGTTGAGGAGTGAAACTGTTGCCGACTTACACATTGAAAGCTACCGCTTTCAAGGCCGCGGGCATGTTCACACTATGCTATACTTTTCAAAATTTGCGAGCTGACGTCACATTTGACTACCAATAAAATCGCTATTGGTTGAACATTGTACCTTACCCCCCTATCCTCGATCTATGAATTTGAATTCCTAAAAGGTCAAAGTCAAACCTAGTTCAGCACAATTTCAAGTACCGACAGTCATAATCCGGTACACCTTTATTATGATGGGTGTGCCAATATCATTATATATATACTACAGGTACGTTTTGTCGTATCTTAAGATCATTCCATAACACAAGCTATGAAAGCTTACCATGGGTCTAGATAGCGTTGTGTAGAATATTGTGGAATATTTATTTTATTATTATTTATTATTTACTTTTTCTTTGTGTTAGTTAAAGTCAAAATGATGTCCAAAGCCAAATTTATAGTTATATTTTCTTCTTTGTGAATTAGGTAAAATATTACACCTCAATTTTTACTACCGCTCTTATATGTTTGATACATTTTATCTTAATATTTCTAAATTTTAAATATTCCACACCTTTCTACACAACGCTATCTAGACCCATGGTAAGCATAGCATAACTAGCTTGTGTTATGGAATCTAGAATGCGGATAAACATACTTAGTTACTGTTTTAGTAAATACATACATATTATTATACATAGAAACACCTAGACCAATGCAAATAGCCATATTGATGCATACAAATATTTGCACTGAGCGGGGATTGAACCCGCGCCTCCTGCGTAGCAGTCGCGTTCACTACCGCCCCGCCACAAAGCCTGAATATTATTAACTCAAAGCGTAACAAATATATTTGAAATGGTGTATTTACTTTCTAAAGCTCATAGCATAATATTATAATCTTGCCTTCCATTTATTTTAAGATCTCATCTAACCTCAAATACCAGTTCATCCCGTTTAGTATTATACAAAAATACCTACCATCCCTAAATATACAATTTCATGGACGAGATTTTTCGTAACAGCGGCTTCCATTACGCAGTAAGCCGCTAGAAGATCACGAGCAAGAACTCTAATCACGTCATTTGTAACACCTGGTCGAGGAATAGCGAAAAAGTGCAATCATTGCGAATAATTTACACCGTAAGGGAACACCATCTTACAGTAATCCATACTTAATATTATAAATGCGAAAGTAACTTTGTCTGTCTGTCTGTATGTTACGCTTTCACGCCTAAACCACTGAACCGATTTTGATGAAATTTGGTATAGGGGTAGATTAGACCTTGAGAAAGGACATAGGCTATGTTTTGTCGCGATAACCGACATCCACGCGGGCGGAACCGCGGGCAAAAGCTAGTAATTTATAAGGAGAAAATCTCATTTTATGTGTACTTAGTCCACTTTTAGCACCATCGTCGAATATAAAAATGGAGTGATTGGTAGGTACCAATAGCTCAACAACTTTCCGTGCAGAAATACCCTCGAATGCCCCCATCACCCGATGCCACTATGTCGGATCCGAACCGACTAAAACAGCACGCCGTCTCGGATCTTCAAGACCGGGTTGTCAGATTGACATATCCCTCGCAACCCGGCTGACCCAGGGCCGTCTCTGTTTTCAAGATGGCCTCCTCGGGTGTGGGAACCACGGTATCCCAATCTTGTCCCCAGGTTTTTTTAGCGTAATTTAATGGGTGCCTGCGTAATTGACATTAGCAATCAAACTCACTGTAGTACTTTATAGGATTTCTTTCATTTTTCTTTATTTATAAAAAGAGACACGTCAATTTGTCTTCATCTAGCCTGATGGTAACCTAAAGGCAAAGTCTCGGAAAGAGGGTCACCCTCGGAAACATGTGCCATGTACAATTGTGGCACTCAGCTTGAGGGCCTCATCAGATGCCTTTTCACGCTGACCCGGGACTGTAGGAAGAAGGAAACACGTGAGCTGGCAGGGAGTTTAATTCATTCATTTAATTAATTTCCGCTGGGTCAATAAAAAAAATAGTCTAGCTGCTAGTATTTCATAGTATAATTTACAAGACAATGAACATTGGTAATTTTAATTCTTATAATCCCACATGACAAAATATGCACTTTTAACTGGGCATGAGGATTTTATACAGTCATGTTTGTGAAAAGTTGGTGATCACGGTGTGAATGAATACCTAGAACATTAAAGAGCAAAAATGGCGCTATTCGCATGAAATACGGGAGTTTAACGAGGCACCAGGCTGTAAAGGTAAATAGTTCGGGCCAAACGAGACTAAAATTATGTTGAAATGCAGTAGAACTTATTCCTTTCAAAATTATGTAACTTTAGGTGTGCCCGTACTATTTCTGACTTTGTAAAATTATCTGTGAGCTCCTAATAGTACTAGCGTGATGTTAATATTATTATATAACCATTTTAGAAACTAAGTTATAAGTTAGAAAGTTACGTATCTGTGCGAATTATGTCTAAGACCTAGTGGACATGGTTCCAAAGTTTGAACTATTAGTAATTAATACATAAGATGATAACGTCAATTTGGTGTTGAATTCAAATCCATTCAACTAATATTCCAACGAATTAATCAAAGATTAGCTACTAGGAATGCTGTTAATCTACCAGCGCCGCGAGACCAATCCGTTTAGCAACTTTCAAGCCAGGACAGAAGTTCGGACCAGAAAGTTAGCCTTTCTTTAGACATGCTATGGGTTTGATGGGTTTCCTCTACAAACTTACATATTACCTACTCTACATAATGTTACAGTTTAATTTCAAGCAATGCATTTTTTTTAATTGTACCTAATATACATATTGAAATATTATTCAAGTTCGAAAAATATTGGCAAAAATGAAATGCTCATCTACGAACTGTTGGAAACAGTGAATGCGCCTATTCATTTTTTCCAATGTTTTTCGAACTTAAAAGTTAGCATAATAAATGCTATAAAAAATCATTCAAATACTATTCAAGATTAGTGAACCATGACAACTGTAACAAGTAGAGGAATAGCGGTACAAAATAAGATCAAATTATTACACTTTTTTGAAGTGCCGCAATCCCCTCGGTTACCTCCCTGTGTCGGACTGGAATCAACTGAATAAATATTCATAAATATTCCACAACATTGTGCACAACGCTATCTAGACCCATGGTAAGCTTGTGTTATGGAATCTAGAAGGCGGATAAACATACTTTTTTTGCAAATACATAGGTACATCATATTATACGTTGAAATACCCAGACAAATGCAAATAGCCATAATCATGAATACAACAAATATTTGCACTCAGTGGAGATCGAACCCGCGCCTTCTGCGAAGCATTATCGCCCCGCCACAGAGGCTGTCAAACTAAAATAAAACCACTCATCTTCTAGAGTATTCAGTTGTTAAAGGCGAGAATAATTGTTCCCTCTATGTCAGTCCCGTTATGTCGAGCCAAAAACCTTGTCTCGCTTCTATTACCTCTATGTCGAGTCTACGTTTTCTGTCCCGTTTCTATTCCCTTCATGTCGAGTTTCTTCACCACGCTTCTATTACCTTTATGTCGAGTTTACAATATCAGTACAGTCAGATTAAAAGAACCCTTTATAGCCAGTAGCAGTCTCGCAGAAGAAGGTGGAGCCTCGGGCGAAATCGCATATTGGCAGAGGCCTATGCCTATGCCTAGCAGTGGACTACGGTGGGCTAATTGATTGGTATGTCTCACACCCTAGCCATCTCCGGCTTCGAGAACGAGACTAAACCTAGGTGATGTCGGAAACAAATAAATATATTTTATTACAATTTAATGCAATTAAAATACAAACAAAGAATATCCTTTTAACTGTGCAGTACAATGTGCAAGTCGCTGCAGTGACGTCCAGTGCTACAGTCATCTGCAGTGAAATCGGCACAAAGACTTCACTGCTCCGTTATTAATTACAAATTCCGCCTTTAGTTACGAGTACTAGGGAACTAGTTTTACTACAACGATGGATAAAACTACTAGCCAGCACATCAACATTATGTAGATACCTAATACACTACAATTGGTATATCTTTATTAACAATCATCACCGTCTGAACCTATTTTTCAACTTTGGGATCGGCTTTCCAGTCTTACTGTGATGCGGCTAAATTTCGAGATTCTCCGTGAAGCGACTGCCATCTAACCTCCACAACCAATTAGCGATATCAAAGTTCTGTAGTAAAAATGGCCGGTCTTTTGAGGGCTCTAATTAACAGTAATGATTACCATAGATGTTTGTATGGCATCCGGGACCGACAACTTAACGTGCTCCCTGAAGCACGAAATCATTAAAGATATAAAGCATAAAGTTAAATATTTGTAATTATCTGAAAGTCCTCGCAATTCCCGAATCCTGTTTGCCGTTCAACATTAAACCGGTTTCCCTCGCCTTGGGTATTTACGCGGGAAGTGGAAAAGTGAGGGAACAATTTAAATGAAACAGCAAACTTTAAATAGTGTTAACACTTAAACTGCGGGTTAACAAGCGGCGGTGACGGACCGCTAGAGACGGGGACTTGTTTACTTGAGCGGATTATGTTTTAGTTAAAATGAAGGGAATATAATTTACTAGTAGCTGATTCGCGTATCCGCTCGCGTCGAAATCTATTCCCATTTCCAAAATGGGAACCTATTTCAGGTATAAATTCAGACAATAGCTTATTCCCGTATCAAATATCTAGAACCGTTTAGGCGATTGAGCGTAATAAGCAAACATCCTTAAACTTTCGCATTTACACTAAGTAGATAGATATTCATTGCATCAAAACATTAGGAACACGGGTTTTCATTTTCTGCACCGATAGTAAAACCGGTTTACTAATGTTTGCCATAATTTAAAATGCCATAATTTCATATGCCATACTGGTATTTGCCATAAATTCATAAGAAATAACGCTTCAGTTGCCATAATCGAGAAATGACATAAAATGACTTTCACTAATTCCATTGATCATAATCGATCAAGTGTCATAATAATTTAAATCCATAAATGTATTTGCTATAATTTTCGTTTTCAATAATGCCATCTTCCTTAACTTGTATTCAACATAATATAAATAAAGATAATTTAGTACAAGCGCCTGCAATTTTTATGTTAATGAGTATATAAGTTGATATATTTTTTGCTATTAACATTATTCACACCTAAAGTAATAGTAAGAGGGTAAAATAAAACAAGTCTAACCTAAATACACAGTCCTTATTAACATTAGTCGTCAATTCACTATTAGTCTTGTCAAGATGAGTGAAAGTTGTGAAGTGTTTAAAACTACAAAAAGTAGCATTAAATTAAATGTTTACGGACGGAAAAACTCGACGGAGCCCCGCTTCGCGGCGCTCCTACATCTGGGTGGTTTAAAAAAAAAGAACCACGAAGACTAAATATTATGGTCGGGGATGATTATGGCAAACAATATTAGTGCAAATGAATTTATGGAAAACGAGAGAATACCAGTAAAACCATGGGTAGTATGGGTGCGTATACCTATTTTTTTACGGCTGCAATCTTCAATTTCTTAGGCGTCCATCACACAGTAGGTTTTGCTGTCAGTTTAACCACAGTCACGACCGTGTTTGACGAATAACCTATCTTCTAATACGGCGACTAATGGTTGCATGAAGTATTTTGATTATAATCATCATTGAAACGTAATCATTCGTGTAATGGACGCCTTAGGGCAATCGCTCCTGGGTGGGCCTAATAGAAGCGATATGACCCGACGAAGTGGTTGGCGAAGGACGCCCCAGGGCCAGAATAATTATATTATTGTTCTAATGCTTAATAGTAATAACTAATGAATTTTATATAAGCACATAAATCCTCTTAATGTCGGGTAGATCATAAGATTAAACGATAAAATTAAATAGGATAAAGATTATAGACGACGGAATACGTACGAACGGCGAAGTGTTACATTTATAGATTAACACAAATAATAATTTATGCTTTAAATCCCGAAAATAAAATAGCATTGTTTCTGGAAAGTCGCCAGTGAGAACTTAGTGGTATAACATTTTCACATAATACTCCTACAGCACTCGAGTAACTTATTTAACTGAGTACGCGGTCGGTATTAGTTATGTCACAATTGCTAAGCCTTCTCGATTTAATAGCTTTAGTAATTTTGTTGGTATAATTTTCTTTCCATTAAATATCTTTGAAAAATTTAAGACTAAACACAAATACACAAGGGATGAAATTACCCAAGGGTAGTGGACAGCTACAAAATCATCGTAACAGATCAAAGACATCACTAGCGAGTAATTCATTCCGCAACGCTGCGACCGCTTTCGCACCTAACTCAATTCGGAAGTAATTTGTAATGTGGCTAACTTTAGACGTCAAATGTACTCGGGTTAAACTGTAGTTAATGATACCATTCAACAAGGATTGAATTAGTTAATGATACAATAATGATATAGTTGGATACTGTTCTAAAGGGTTCATTAATTTTTTACTTATTAGGTGAAAGACTGTTACATAAAAGATAAAGATAGCAACTAAATCTGGTAAAGAATGCTTCTTGTACACGTCTTCACTTGCAAAAGACAGGATTAAATTACAGAAATATGGCCAAGAATTGTAATTATATGAGCATATCACTGGTAGATAATTTCTTTCCTGCTAGAAATAGAGCTAATAATTATTAAATACGTCGTGTAGATACATTTAGTTTTGGTCTCAGTTGGGTAAAAAATGGCATGTTTTCGATAGAGAAAAAAACAGTCTGAGGGTGTAGTGGAGAGCTGCTCTCATGATATCAGTAGCTAATATTATCAGTACGCGTATGTGGGTAAGCAAAATGTTGACCTTAATAGCATCCCCTGAGCCCGAGTAGTGATACAAGAAACAGATCAGTAGGTGCGACATACTCACATACCAGTTGCTCTGGGACGCCGCAGACGTATTAACTTAGATTAGTATTCCTAACCCGTTTGTATACTAACTAGTCTGCTGTGCTTAATTCGAGATATTAATAACTTTCACGTCACTAATTGCTACTACCTAGTAACCAGGAATGAAGATACGCTACATATTTGTATTGTGACACATTTTGAGTGTTGTTATGTGTTATGAAATGAAATCTAGACGAATGAGTATGGAGCATAATCACGGACCAAGTATGTAAGGTACAGATGAATGGGACGATCTCGTAGTGCAGCCGACAAATGAGATACGATTGCACCTTTACATACAAATTTATATGAAAAGTGCGACCGTATCTACTTTGTCGACTGTACATACACTGAACAAATATAAAATCATTGAAAACAGGTTGGAAGTATTAGTTCAATGACAGTAGAGGAAGCTGAGGCTCTCAGCATAATGTATGAATTAACAATTTACTCGTATAATGAGAAAAGCATGAAAATGCTCATGGCATTTCTCCAGAACTGTTCTAGTAAACGAATACATACATTCCATTAAATTAAAGAACAGTTTACTACCAAAGAACTTAAAACGGCAACTTTACTGTACGATTGTAGGGTACAACCAATTTTATTAAAATAATTACTTTTGAACAAAATGTTTAGTGCTGGTGCACACGAACGCAGTAAATTTGACCGCGTGCTACAAAACCATTTTGTATCGTAACGTAATGTGGCACATTTATTGTTCCTCTACATTCTAGTTTTTAGATCTAAAAGATCGAATTTAGCTACAAATTTAACAATGTGCAAGTCACTAAAACATTTGAATGAAAGGAGATGGAAAACGGTGGGCCCAAATGTAATAAGTTGAGATATGATCTAAAGAATTAGTCATATTTTTATTTATTTATTTATTTATTTATACTTTATGCACGAAGTACATAGGCGGACTTAATGCCGTAGGCATTCTCTGCCAGTCTACCATAGGGTGGTGCAGAGCTAATACGAGGTAGGCGCATATAAATGTGGAAGGATATATATAAACCCATTAATACAAATAAGTATTCAAATAAAACAATGTACATATAAAATAATAATATATACAAATAGAATAAAATACATACAGGTTATACTAAAATAGATATATACACACACATATTTATATATACATATTTAAATAAGAGTATAAATATCATTATCGTTGAGACGATGATTCTGCCAATTCCGTGGTGATCAGTTGCCGTACCCTGGACTTGAACACATCGCGGCTCGTGCTCTTCCTGATCTCCAGAGGGAGTGCGTTCCATAGACGAACAGCCTCAACAAAGAAAGAAGAGCCTAAAAAGTTAGTTTTATGAGAGGGAAATGCGAGTAGCCGGTTATCAGTAGAGCGAAGATTTTTAACGTTGTTGGAACATAGAAACTGAAAATAAGAAGATAAGTAAGCAGGGATGGTGGGAGAGTTAAGGATATTGTAAAGAGTAGTAAGTGCGCGTAGCTTACGGCGAGGACGGATAGTTAACCAATTAAGCTGCGAGCGGAAAGTCGACACGTGGTCATATTTACGAAGATTGAAGATAAATCGAACGCAGTTATTGAGAAGACGGTCTAATTTATCGAGAAGGTCTGCATTCAGGTCAAAATAGCACACATCACCATAATCTATTAGTGGAAAGATTAAACTTTGGGCCAGCGTCACTTTCGTTCCAGTTGGTAGGAAGTTCTTCAGGCGTAATTTTCTGGCTCATGCTCGTTACCTGCACTCGCCAGTCAAGGTTGGAATCGAGATGCAGTCCCAGGTCCTTTACTGAAGAGCAGAAAGGTATAGTTGATCCGTTATAAGTAACAGGTGGCAGTGTCAAGGTATCAACTCCACTCATCAACCTACCGCTGCCCACTATGATAGCCTGCCACTTTGATGGGTTAACGGCTAACCCAAATTTGGTGGACCAATTTCCCAAAACTTCAAGATCCCTATTCACCTTGCGTATGGCTTGAGAAATCTCACCTACAGGTGCTTGAGCGTATAGCTGCAGGTCGTCTGCATACAGATGATACGCACATCGAAGATTGTAAGTAGCAAGATTAATAAAAATAGAGAATAATAATGGAGAGAGAATACCGCCTTGAGGGACACCAGAGGTGAGATCACACCAGCGCGATGTGGACTCATCAATGCGAGTACATTGCTGGCGCCCCTGAAGATAATTTGAGAAAAATTCCAGTGCATCCGCTGAGATCCTAAGATGGGAAAGTATAGCTAACAGGATATCATGATTGACTGTATTAAAGGCGTTGGAGAAGTCTACCAGGACAAGCACTGTTATCTTGGTGGCCTCCATGCCAGTCCTTATATCACCTGTAACCTTTAGAAGAGCAGTAGTAGTGCTATGACCAGGTCTGAAGCCTGACTGTAGCGGGCTCAACAGACTGTTCCGATGAACAAACGTAGAGAGCTGGTTTTGCACACATGCTTCGAGCACTTTAGACATAAAAGGGAGAATAGAAATGGGACGAAACTGGCTGGGAAGTGTTGCATTGGGAATTTTAGGAAGAGGAATCACAAAGGCTTTACGCCAAAGGGAGGGGAACGTTCTGGTGTAGAGACAAAAGTTGATAATATGGGAGATGGCAGGAAGTAGGTGGTCTATTATTGTAATTATCATACGGCGGCTTATTTTATCACAGCCTATTGCGTTAGATTTAATAGACAAAGTTATCTTTTTGATGTCCTCGGCTGCAACTGGAGAAAACTTAAAAGTATCTATATCCGGACTAATAAGGCCAGCGACGTAATTTAAAGTGTGACATTTGGTTTGGTGATCAATAGGTGTAGTGGAGGAGAAATGTTGATTCAGATCATCCAATCCAACTGCCAACTGATAGTCCACGTGCTGTTTGCCAATATCCAGAGTACCAAGGAACCTCCATATATTGGCAGGGGAAGACGAACTAATGTTATCGTGAATATGTCGGCGTTTAGCGTTGCGTATCATCTGGTTGCAGCGATTCCTTGCTGTCTTAAAGCGGTTCCAGTTCTCGTCAGTACGATTTTTCCGGAATTTCTGAAAAGCGCGATCCCTACGTCCCATCCCTCCACGAACCTCGGAAGTCATCCAAGGTGCCGGTGGACGTTTGAGTTTTACCCTACGGACAGGAGCATGAACATCGTAGAGGTTGAGCACAACATCATTGAACACGGTGACTTTCTCATCGACTGTGGTTGCAGCATCTAATGCTTCCCAGTTTACTAATGAAGCATCCTGGTGCAACTTGTCTGTGTCCATGCGTCCAAAACTTCGCATAAACACAACCTTTGGTTGAGGTTTGGGAGGCTTTATGTTGTATGCAGTATAAATAAGGTCGTGGCGCGAAAAGGCTGGTGCAGGCATTTGGCCGTGACTATAAACGTGGGCAACGGATGAGGTTAGTATGAGGTCAAGCCAAGTATCCTCAACCAGGATATTGTGATGAGTTGCTTGTAAAGGTAAAATAAGGAGACTAGCTGACTCAACAATGTGACGAAGTTTACGGGCCTCTGATGACTGGGGATTTAGTAAGTTAGTATTAATATCTCCCATGATGATGTGATGCATATAGGGTGACCCCAAGGAGTCCAGAACTGTTTCCAGACTGGAGAAGTAGTTGATAGAAGGAGGACAGTAAACAACTCCGAGAACCAGTTTGGTTCCACTGATATGTACTTCAAGAAACAAAAATTCAGCATCGGCGCTGTAGTCTGGACTCGAAGAGGCTAAGATTTTATAAGGTAGAAAGCTACGGAGATAGATGGCAACACCGCCTCCTCCCTTATTAACTCGATCGTTGCGAATAAGAATGAAACCAGGAAGACTGTAGGAAGTAGATGGTAATTCAGGTTTGAGCATACTCTCAGAGATCAGGATAGCATGGACGTTAGAGTTGGCAAAAGCTGCCACCAGCTCACTATAGTGACTTGGTACGCTCTGTGCATTTATATGGCACACATTAAAAAGGTTCTTTGAATTATGTTCAAAAGTCTGTTCTAGGCGATCACCTAGGGTTTCAGTTAAGGAGCTATGGCTGATATCACCGGTAAAATCAGACAAATCATTGGCAGAATAAAAAGAATCATCATCTGTGGATAACATATATAAATAAAAAATACTATAAAATAAATATGAAGAATATAAATAGTACTAATTTAAATTTTATGATTTTGTATGCTAGGTTTGTGAGTTTTAATGCGGCGTTGTATCTCTGCACCACCCGCCAGCTAACACAACATTACAAAAAACAAAACAAAAATAAGACAACAAAGCAAGATCACACGAGTGTAAAAAAAAAAAATGCAAAAAGTTTGTTATATGAAATTGATAGAAATGGAACGCAACCCGTTGAACCCGTCATGTCACTTGTCACTGACTGTCATATTGACTGACTTGACACTTTTGACTGCGGATTGTCATTGTGCCGGTGTAAACAATGTATTTATGTGAACTTAAAGAATTATAAACGGTTATATTTTATAATAATAATAGAAGTGAAAGAAGGTAGTAAAGAGCAAAGTAATACATTGTGAGGTATTCTACAGTACAAGCTAGTTAATAATAGTTGCATACCTTAGTGATAGTTCGACGGATTACGTGATTGAGGAATGCACTACCATAGTTAGACTTTACGTGAAACATTCTTATTTCTGATGGACGAACTAACACCGGGAGGCCTAGGATGCGCCTTGGCGAGAGACTGCAGTTCCTCAGCGGTCGTGATTTTATGTCTGTTATTATCAGACGTCTTTATAACAATCACGCCGTCCTGCGTCCAGCAAGCCCGAGTTCCGAAGTGCAGCCTTGCCCTAGCAAGCACCGCCTGTCTGGTCCGAGTCAGGAACTCTCTAACAGAGATGGGCGAGCCTTTTAATGCAGATTTGGCTCTCCATATTGCTGACCTTGTCTGTAAACTGGAGAAGCGCACCAGGACTGGTCGGTGATGATCCCCGCTAACCGCTCCAAGCCTGTGGCATGTGGTGATTGATGCTGCTGTGCAGTCTTTGAGGCCCAGCTTACCATGTATGATGTCCAGTATGGCTCCCTCACAATCCTCGCTTGAAGACTCCGCAACCCCCAGGAAAAGCATAGCTTTACGCCGGTGCCTTGTCTCAATGGAGTCAACGGCCTTAGAGTTTTCTGCGATCTGCTTACGGAGTAATCCCAGCATGCCATATATCAGCTCTCTGAAGGTCCTGAACTCTTCCGCTACCTTCGCCACAGTATCTTTAGCTGCACTTCCACCTTGCAGCTGTGCCTCCAGCTCCTCCATCCTCTTGGTGAAGCAGTCCTCCAAGGATTTCTGTGCGGCCTCAATGTTGCTCAGTTGAGACATAGTGTAGTGTGTGCTGGCAGGTGGTGTATTTTCTAGAGATGTTTACATAAACACTTGCAAAAGTAAGTAGTTGCTATTTAGGTAGTTTGCAACTAGTTCAACCGAAAATATATATATTATATACTGTAAATCTAATTAAAAAAAAAAATATGATAAATCACCTCAATTATCAATCTGGATGCGGAGAACTATGAGAAAATAGTTTTCGTGAGATTATCAGTTGAGTAATCGATTACACTAAAACATTAGCAGTAAATAATTAACTCAAAGTAATTAAATGCACTATATATACTTACATGCAATATAGTGCATAAAATTACAGTCATATTATTAAATCAAATATCAATTAATTACTGAAAAACCAATATTAATGATTATCGATTTCATATCGATTCAAATCTCTCTTATATTTGTAGTCTATGTCACTGACATGACAGCTGATTAACATTGACACTAGACAGTTGCTGACTGTTTTTGTTTGCTCACTCGTTTCGTGTTTTCCGATGCGTTTTGAGTGCTTTCCCAATTATTCGTCATTTTTTACGACAACTGTTTTATATTTTACGGATTCTGACCCTGCCTACCTTGTACGACCCTTGCTTTCACCTTGGACACCGAAGATCGCTCACACGTTTGACTTGGAATTGTTATTTTGGATTTTACCGCCGGCTTGTGGATTAGATATTATTGAAACTATGGATCGCTGTGTGAATTGTGGGATATCCACTGGTCCTTGCAATACGCTGGGCCGACGGCCCTTACACGATGAAACAATTCTGGAAGTGATTCGGCAATGGCTTGCACCTCAGTCTGTAAGTAAATACCTATAACCGCATCTAACCAGCTACCATCCTGGCAGGTTTAAAATGTAAAATGTGTTTAATAGAAGGCGAATAAAACAAGCCTTAGAAATAAACAGACTACTAAATTGTGTTTTTTTCTTCCTCACCTTAGGGTATGTACATGTTGCTGGTGTAATATGGGCTGCTCTCTTTCTTTCTTTATTATTTTTGGGGAGCCGGATCACCAACGGAGGGGTGCGCTGCTCGTGGTCACCAGTTGTCCCAGTTTTACTTTGCCTTAGCATATTTTTGTGGTTATGACTGGGACTGCGCCTGTCTGGGGGCGGGAGATATGGTGGCAGTGTGGATTGTTGAGTGATGCTTATTTGTTGTGTAGCGGGGACGAAGTCATTGGCCCCTAGCAGGTTTTTGAGTTCTTGCCAGATGGATGCATGCGTGGGGGTTCGCGTTCGACATGTGTCGTGTCGGCCGAAGCGTCACAAATGGCGTCCTGCTCGGGTGCAATAAATGAATGTTAAGGATGCGTACATACCTACCTGATATACCTACATGTAACTTTGGAGGTGGATGCCTTATCTGGCAAAATGTAATGCAATGCTTGTACCTACTATAACTTGTAAAATAAGTGCAATCGATCTATTTGTATGTTTTGTTCGTATATATTGAAAATCTTTTATATTTCTGTTGTCGTGAGTAGATAAAAAAAATTAATCTTATTGTGTACCTGTTGTCCCAAACATCCGCAGGATGGCGCATGGATTGCAGAATTATTATTGCGTCACTACACAAGAATGGCCGTGAACGAAAGCCAGTGCTTGGTGTAGACTGTTCTTAACCGAACTTTACTTACACCACAGCAAAAAACTGAGAAGCGGCCAATTTTGGTAGCTGCAGCGCATATTTTCCTTGATATCGTAATTGTTGCAACACTAGACTAATAATTAACTACGTTCATTCGTTAGGCCACCGCACTGAACAAAAACATATTATAATTACTCTTATTTTTCTAAGTCTTGTATAATTGTGTAATGTGTTGTGGTTGTAGACGTCATCGCGTCAGTTTACTTTACATTTGCATCATAACCACGGCATTGACAGCTCATAGAATGTCAAAAGGCATTAGGAGTTTTGGCCTTTCGCACGAAAGCCTGCAGAGGCCGCTAGTGAGGTAGGGTGCCATCTGACATTTGACAGTAAAATTGTCACTCAGCGTTCAGTTGACGTTCAGTATTGTTTGAATTTTATCATATATTTTACTATTAATTTCCGTTCCGCTTATCCTCTCAATATCTCAAACTGTGCTTATACGCTCTCTAAATTGTATCTGCCTGTTTGCTCTGCAATTTATACTTTGAAAATGCCGTTCATTGAATGTTGTGTACCGTCGTGTCGGAAGACCAAGTACGATGAAACTTTGTATCGATTACCTCGAAATGAAACATTACAACGCAAGTGGCTCAATCAGCTCGCACCATATTGCCCAGGACTTGTACAGTTGACTTAGAGAAAGGAAGATTTGTTCAAGACAATTTGAACCAAAATGTCTCATTGGCAAGAAAAGACTTTATAATGCTAGACATGCCAGGTTAGTTGTTTGAATAACCTATACAACTCACTAGAGTTAGGTAGGTACTAACCTACCTCTTGTATGTAATAATACTTTTTACAATTTTTGTATTGTTGGCTTGTCACAAATTAAAGCACTGATTGTTATAATTGTTAAATTTCAGTTGAAACTGATCACACTTGTGTGAAAATGTCAACAATGTTAGATCACACATATTGCAAGAGGCCGTCATCGAGTGATTCTTACCCACAACCTGCAAAAATTCCCAAAATAACAAATGTTTCAGAACAAGACTGTACCTTGCCCTCTACATCAGTATGTATGCTCTATTCACTTCTTGTCGTTATTATATATATATGAATGAATTCCGAGACTTTGCCTTTAGCTTAACATCAGGCGAGGTGAAGATTGACGTGTCCAGTATAAAAAAAAAAGTTTTTGGTTAATTTTTCGTTACGTCGTTACCTCGTTAAGCTACATGCAAAGTCTGGAAAAAAGGGTCACTATCGTAAACATGTACCATGTTAACAGTGGTGACACTCAGCTTGACTGCCTGATCCATATACGGATGGCATCTTCATCTTATCAGCATATCTATGGTCTACCATAGGTAAAGTTGTTACTACTACTTACGATATGGATGTATTGTAATTAAAATAACATTAAAAAGCTGAATGGAGAAATTGCTTTACATGGATATTGTAAAGCAATTTCTCCTATAACCTCCCTAAATTAATGAGTTATCAAAAGCAGAACAATGATAGAATGTCTTGGAACATAAGTAAAATCACATAGAATAAATTGTTTATAATTTGTGCAATATTTGTACTACATTTATCAACGTACATAATATTACTGACATGAGATTGTTCATAAATTTTGATTGTTTTTATTATAACTTGTTAATCTTCTATTACATGTTATCTTACTGCACTGCTTAAGGGTAATAATTATATATCTCTACTTACTAATCTCCGTCCCGTCCCATGTTGTGAAAGATATTCCAAGAGATTGCCTAGTGTGATAAGGCCACCAATTGAGTCATTAAAGTGTGGTGAAATATTATATTACTAAAGCTAAACTTTTTTTCAGCTGTGAAGTCTAGAAGAGTGCGTTTGACAAGCAGTATTAAATGTCTGTCCCCAAAAGGCAGATTATTGAAAAAAATGAAAAAATGTCTGGGTTGAGCATGGTGCAGGCCCCTCCTAAATTGCTGTAATTACGGCATAGAGCTTAATTATGCACGCGAACTTCTTAGTCTTTATTTTTTGTTAAGGTTAATTATTTTGTTATTAGTTTTTTTATATACTTTAATTATCTTAACACGAGACAAATGTACATTCGTCCATATTTAGTGTTAAGATATCACTTTTTGTAAATTGATGTCTGTAAAATGCTAGTGTGTTTCTTGCGCCGTTTCTTCTCCAAATATAGAATTAATAAAAAATAAACTATTGTTTCATTCTGTGTCTAGTAGGTACCAAATATAAAAATATAAATCATACAACACCCCAACATAGAATGGGCTATCGACTAACGACATCACTATTATCGATATCGTTATTAGGTAAAAATATGAATATGGCCTGCCCTACACGCAGCTCACTTTTTTTTTAATCTACGTCACGTCACGTCAATATGACATGATGGTATGCGATGCGGACCCGCTCCTTACGATTCAGTTTTTGTTCAGAGACTGTCTTATCTGTACGTAGTACATATCTTCTATACTCCGTCCATTATATTATTGTATTTTAGACAGCTCACTGACAGTGGTCGGTATAACTTTGTTCTAGCGTCAACACCTGGAAATCCTAACAAAAATTAGGCGCCAATACGTCATTTTTCATTGACATCGTCACGTCAGCCAGAAAGCAATTTTAGGGATGTAGTTAGTCAATCGACTGTGTATATACCTTGAAAATGTCACAATTGATTTCGACTACAGAAAATATAGTTTTTTAAATATAACATAACTGGCGATTTATAACCGATTTCTAACCAACAATTCGGACGTTTATAATTATTTATATTTGTATGATTTTTACGGAAAAATGATTTTGTAACTCCGTCATTTGTAGACGGATTGTTAAAATTCTTTTTTTGTTTGAAAGAGGTTTATTCCAAAATGGTCCCATTTAAATATCATAAAGATCTGAAGATGGACTTCAGAGACAGGTCACGGAACTCTTCATATACCAGGAAATCAGCATGCTGGAATATTCTTCTAGAAGTCAGTTGTTTTTTTTTGGAGATTAGCGTATGCGTTATGGCCCACAATCGTTTTCTATTACATTTGTAAACTGTACAGACACGAAATATCTAAGTACTATTATGTATTATTATGTTTAGAAAGATAATAGATTTTAGTTCCACATGAAATCATTTATAACATTTATCATAATATTTTCATATATCGATGTTTTTTTTTGTCGAGGTTTTTAACTTTGTCGATATTTTAAATTTTCATGCAATCACTACTTTGATCTGTCTAAAATACAATAATATGATGGACGGGGTATAATCTGTGATCATAACCTATAGCCAGTTCCATGGATTATGTCACTGTTATGTCATAACGATGTCATATTTTTTACCTTTAAAATTATAAAATCATAGTCATAATCTATGGGCGGAAGGAGATAATGGTGGGAAGTGTTGCCACTGTAAAAAATATGATTATTTATTGTAGGAATAGAAATTATTATATATTTTTAATTATAGCTATTTTGTAACATTTCTGTGTATGTGCTGCAGCTGCGAGAAATAAATGTATTTTCTTTCTTTCTTAAATACTGACAGAAACAACTTAATAAACCAACAGTTGGATCTGAGCCGCTCACCCCTGCTACAGTGAATGATGCTACTTGCTATATCTACTTGCTTTGCATGCTCGTGTTGAATTGTTAATTTAATATTGTTACTGACATTCTGTATATTGTAATCCCAGTCTTGTTAAGCACAGTACCATTTGACATCATTAATTTGACAATAACTTCATTCAATGCAATTTAATTATGATTTTGACATTTCGATAGAATTTTCCTTTAATCATTTGTAATTCGACATTACCATTCGACATTATTATTTTCATTTGACATTTAAAATTATTCCTTGACATTGTAATTCAAATGCAATTTTATATATTATATTGATCATTGAAAATTGTGAGGCCAAAGTTATAATCATTTCCCACATTTTGGGGAAATTTTTTTTAACTGGTATACCGAATTTTAAAACTACCCACACATGAAAAAATGCAAATATTGTAGTGTTTCCGAATTATAATTTTTGAAACATCAATGTGAACCTTTGAGAATGCCGTAAGGCGAAACCGGTCAGGTCTAGAAATAAAGTCAGTGGAAAAGTACAAGTGTGTTATTCAATATGTGTAGCAGATTCCACCAAGCGCCATCAATCTCCAGTATAAACTATATAAAATGATTTTTTATTTTATTTTAGACATCCTTTCCCTATCTCCTTACCTGTTTCCTACCTATCGCTTGAAGTCGTTGACGTTCATTCATATGATTTTTCAAACATTTTGTAGTAAATATAATAACTATTAGTGCAAAAGAACACATTTTGCACTTAAGGAATCAGCTGTTAGTTAAAGATTGTAACATAACCTCACTTTTACATAATCTCTTATATCTATGTTCTCAGATTGACAAAATCCGCAGAATTTTCAGTGAAAGGTTGATAATATATAAGCTATTAATTGACACCACTTTCATCTTCTTACAACTAGGCTCAAGATTGTATGTAATCATTTCAGTCTCCTTTACAGCATTAAGTATGCTAACTATACAAATCGGAAAAATGAATCTTCTCGGGCGGGACTCCAACCCGCAGTCTTTCCCTTACAGGGGAATGCCTTGACCAATTCTGCTACCGAGACACGCCCGATATGATTCAAATTTCACTTCTATTTATCCGTTCTTACGGCGACGGTGGACTTATCTACCGATCTTCTTATTCTTCTTACGAACTATCGGAACCAATGAATGATGTTACAATCATTTTTGATAACTCCGCCCAAATACTTGACTGAATTTAGTATGCTAACTATACAAATCGTCAAGGTATTCGCCCTGTAAGAAAAAGACTGCGGGTTCAAGTCCCGCCCGAGAATTTGTTTTTCCCTATGTTTTCGAAAACATTTTTGAATAATGATTTCCCTTTTTCATCTGAGAGTTGTTCGTTCCAGAATGTTTTTAACAAATGTTGACCACTACTAGCGTGCAGCACGCAACGTGGACAATTATTAACTACGATTGAAATGTCATGCTTTTCTGACTTTGCTTTTCATAGCGCCACCATGACAGCTCATTTATTATTGCATTGTGCTATTATATTATATAGAAGTGTTTAGTGTGACCTTTTGGAGAATAATATAACTGTATTTTTCATTTCGTAGATAGAACTAAATGAAAATGTAATGTTCCTACTAAAATAGACAAGGGGTCTCTGGCGTAGCCGTGTCTATTCCGATTAAAATCACTGCATCCTTGGCTCTGATGAATTGAAAGTTTCACCGAATGAAAAGGCCCACAGCTTCCCTTGCGACAAAAAGGCTTCAAAAGTGGCTTATAAATCATTTGAACTGAAAAAGAACTCCTGAATTAGTCTTCTACAGCCATTTAAAAGTCATCCAGAAGTTTTTACATCAATTTGAGATCACATTAATCAAAGAAACAGTATCTATCTTGTGATAAATTTCCAGCTCCTTCGGTGCGAACTGTAAGTTTTGTTGCAGTACGTGCGAACTGCATCGAACTCGGTAATTTCCCGCGAGTATCGGAACTAGTTGTAACGGATCGACGGAGAAGATAACAACACCCATCTGTTTGTTCGAACCACAGCGATCTAACTTTATGTCTAGAAATATTATTCTTATGCACTTTCACACTCAATGTCATCGACAAAATGAAATTTTAAAGTTCTTCGAACAGATTAGACATTTTCTTATAACTGTCGTTTTATGCTTTACAATCGGGATGTTCACGGTCACATTTTGGTGGTTTCTTGATTTTCCTATTACATAACTCAGATTTATAATGTACCTTTTTTTAACTTTACACTAAATATTATTGTTACTGGCTCCTTAAATCACGATGAGGTTAAACGTGCCTAGTAATAACGTCAGTTCCGATTAATAAATGCTAAAATAATGTAACCATTTTTTTCTTCTTAATGTTAATTGTGTGTGTTCAAGAATTTTTTTATTTTATTTATTTATTTATTTATTTCTAACTTTTACACTATCATTACAGGTATATATCAAACCTAATACAATAGTGACGCTAGTGTAAATGTCAGTAAATGTAAATTATATAAGTGGAAGACACAGTTTCTAAACTATTTATATCTTTTAGTTGGTAGGACATGTATGGCTCTAACATCATAAACACCTTAGATGTATAATTTATTCAGCAATAAAATGATTTGATTTGATTTGATTTTTTTTTTCGTGCGGAAATCCCCTCGGATACCCCCCTTCCGGATCCGGAAGGGGAGGTTATGTCGGACTCGAACCGACTAAGACCGCACGCCGACTGTGGGTCGTGGTGCTAGGCCGGAGGTGAAGTTGTCATCGACATATCCCTCGCACCCCGGCTGACCCAGGGCCATCCCTTACGGTCTGGCCCTCCTCCGGAGGGGGGACAACGGTGTACCCAACTCGCCCCCGGAATGGGGAGGTAGCGCGCCGCCGCCGTGGCCTGCTTTTGCTGGGGTGACAGGCGGCTCCACCCGTCACCCCCAGGCCCGTGCTCATAGGGGACGGAGGTGCCCTCCGACGCCCGAGTTGCCTGCGCGCGCGGGAAACTATTTATATCAAACCCATCCAATTTACATTTTTTTAATTGTTTTTTTTTATATATAAAATATATGAGGAAAAAGACCAAAATATCGTTAATAATGCGAAATTGTATGTTCTTTATAGATTTTGATTTTTTTATAAATCATTCTCATCTCTGAAGCAAAATGTGTAGATTATATTCAGAGCCTTGGGTCAGATTTATCTTAAACTTCCGATGTAACGGTGGCGAAATTAAGATAAAATGGAAACGATAACAAGGTGTAACATAAACGGTATCTGTCCGTCGGAACTTTGACGACGCGACGACGCCTCGGGGAGCATTACATTGTGTTTCATTTTACACCATCCGCTCTTGATATTTCTATATTATTCAAAATTTGCGAGCTGATTTTCTACCAATCAAATCATTGAAATATGACGCTACAAACGCTCGTTATTGGTTGATTATTGTACCTTACCTCGATCTCGATCTATGTAAAAGCTCAATTTTTATTACACTTACCAAATTGGTTTTCAACGATACGTATGTTTTATTTTGAAATCCTAAAAGGTTAAACATTCAAATCCTATGCCGCACCACTAAGACCTGGAACTTCCTGCCAACTCACGTGTTTCCTTCTTCCTACAGTCACGGGTTCTTTAAGAGGTTTTTATACCCGAAAGTGTGCCACAAATGAGCTTGTTTTTTTTAAATAGTAAATACGTTATATCTGAAAGGTACTCAATTTGGTGAAAACATAAAATAATAATATTTTGTCGATAAAATAAGATCACACAAGAAAAATTACATTTTAGATGGATTCGAACGCGACTCAGCTAAGTTATAAGTCCACCGCAGACGTATTGAGCCACAGTTACCATGAAATCATAGTGTGAAATAGACGATTACATATTATGTAATAAATACATTCTGCCCCATTCCTTATTATAATAGCGTGATGATATAATAATTATGAAAGCCAGGAGTATTTTTACCGAACCAGCTGCTTACTAATTTGTTGGATTCGAGAGAAAATCGTTCGAGAACAATATGAATTCTATCGAGACACCTGGTGTGCCAAAGATTCTGCAGTAACCTGACCTGACTTGGCTGAGATGTAGAACTCTGGCCTCTCGAAGTTCTTCAGATTCCTATGACCGAAATAATATCTTCTTGTAAGCATTGTTGCTTCTATAATGGTTCGATCTATTCACACAATCACAAATTGTTAGCCGTGATATGCTATTATTGACATAACTTTTTATTTATGAACCGATTTCAATAAAACAAACCCTAAATGTTAAGTGAAGCCTGCCACAATATATTATAATCAGCTCGGCGAACCTTGATCCCTATGACACTGACAGTTATTCCCACGACACAACCTTGTAGTAGCGTCACCGTTATATTATAATCGAATTGGCGGTGTCTAAAAATGATATTTATTAATTTTAGGCAGATATATGCAATTACAATAATATCCCGTTGGAATTATAATAATTATTAACACTTACAAGAAATTATCTCAATCAGACTTTACGTTGACGTCCTGCAAAAGTTACTCCGTTTGGAAGATATCGACTAGTGCGGAAAAGTATCGATAAACAAATATCGAAAATGGAAACGAGTGTACAAAATACATCAATAGAGCACCTACGCTCTTAGTGTCAGATTTATAATCATTTAAGTTGTTTGCGATAATAAAATAAAGGAGATTTAACAAATTTATTGTATATACCTACTCAAATAAAACAAAAGCGGTTTATTTATGATTTTTTAATATACATTAATCTGAATCTGACAATGGTGTCACCGATTGCGTCTCAGACTCGGAATCCGAACTGCAGCTGCTTTCTCCTATGTTTATTAAAAACGGCTGGTCTACTATATTGTCGTATCGCACGTCTCGATTCCAATCATCTAAGCATAGTTTTTTCGTCTTTTCAACCACTTTCCTCCAATTGTCCGGAGTCACTTGACTACATGCCTCTTGTAGCAACGTAAGCATTTTATTAGCTGTGAATGGTGGAGTGGTGTTAAGCCTGGCTGCACAACCTGAAACAATAATGGTTTAGATTGAAAATGATGCAAAGTCAAAGAGCGAGATCGGGGTAAGTACATTATAAGTACATAATTTTGTACGTTAAAAGTGTGTAATTGATATAAGCACATGGATAAAAATAAAAATGCAATTTGCTAGTGAAATAAAATAGCTTTAAATAGTACTAGCCGACTAGACAGTCACCAGTGACCTAAATAAAAACATGTTAAAATAAATACAAATCAACCCACCTTTGATCTGCGCCCATATCATTTCGATTGCATTATATTGGCAGTGGTAGGGCGGTAGCCGAATCACGGTGTGCCCTTTTGATTTTGCCATCTCATCCAAGAAATATTTCTTCTTTGTTTGCTGTTTATGAAGGTTCAACAATCTAACTAATTCCTTTTTCAGCATTTGAGTATTAGCTACCACACCATTGTTTTGCAGCCACTCTATTATTTCGCCTTTATTGTTGTTCGCGGTAGGCGCTTTATTAATTTGCACAGAGTGGTATGGGGCGTTGTCCATTAAAATGTAGTGGGGCTCGTTTAAATTGTCTAATAGTTTTGTGAACCATTTCTTGAAATTCTCAAAATTCATCTCTTCGTGATAATCACTTGTTTTCACGGATTTGAAGGCCCACAAGCAGTTAGGTACAAAACCTTTGGCTGTGCCAGCGTGGCAGATAATCAAACGCTGGCCCTTGCCTTCTGGTGCTTTGGTACAGGATTTCTCTGTGTCGTCTGTCCATGTTTTGGAGACTGAGTGATTGGCGTTGAGCCACGTTTCGTCCAGATAAACCACCTTGTCCCAGTTCTCGATGTTTTTTATTTGTCGTAGAAAATCACACCTCATCAATCCAATGTCCTTCCGCTCCATTATCACTTTTCTTTTGTCACACTTCCCATAACGAAATCCACATTTTTTTATAACCTGTCTGAGAGAAGTGAATCCACCTTTAAATAAATCAGCCGATTTCAGCGACGCTAATAATTTTGTGCAAGTCGGCAGTTCACCTCGAAAATAATAGCCGTAAATATGGTTTCGTATCGCTGCCATGTCGAAATCATCGGGGTTAGTTACGGGTCGTGCCCTATTATGTTTTTTCTTCTTTGGAGTTGATAATTTGTTCTCCTCCATCGACGATTCGCCGAACTTCTCCTTTGTAATTCGGGAAACGGTAGCTTTGCCAATTCCCAAAGCATCAGCAACACGGTCGCGTACGTTGTCAAGTGGCAACAAAGGTCCGCCATTTTGTAGTTCGCGAGCAAAATAGTCACGCAAGCGTACAACAAACTCCCGCGTTTCACTGTTGAGTACAGTTTTTCTCAGTCTTTTCGGCATTTTGAAACACCAACAAAAACAAAACAGCAACAATAACAAAAACAGAAAACAACAATAGTAATAAACAAAGGATTCCGTTGACACAACAAAACACGTGGCGCATACAAGGCGTTAGCACTCGTACTGGCGTAGCGAACTGACAGTACTAGCGTAGTGACAGAGCAGATAGTGTTGCTATAACTAAAATTTTAATTCACATTAAAATTATACAGTCCGATCATGTTACCTCTGCATCGGAATATTGGCAACCCCATATACAAATACACGGATACTTGTAAATATAACAAGCATTATAATTATAGTAATGTAGATTATATTTTAAAAACATGTTTATCGATGTGGCTGAATGCAAGTCACGCCTTTGCCTATAAAAAGTTGCGATATATCGACACGACCCGTCACTAGTATGAACTGTCATAGGGATCAAGGTTCGCCGAGCTGATTATAGTGAAAACCGCAACCAAATCCGTTTAGCCGATTCTGAGATTAGCGTGCACAAACTCACAGACAAACAGAGAAACAGATAAACAGATAAACAGATAAACAGATAAACAGATAAACAGACAAACAGACAAAAATTCCAAAAAACGTTGATTTTACTTCTATTACGTTTATAAAGTCCCCCTATAACAATTTTTTTCATTTCCTTTCCATGTACAGACATCGATCGTTTACAGATTTATTATATGTATAGATTTAAACTAGTGAATTCTTTTTAACGACGAGTAACTTAAATTTTCTGTAAATATGATTTTTTGATGATATTTTCTGAAGTTTACGCGAATGTCACTCATTGAAATAAAACCACTTTTTACGGATTCTATCGCGATATATTTGTTATTAAAGTATTAGAGTTGTTATAAAAGTAATAATAACAAATATATCGCGAAAGAATCCGAAAAAAGTGGTTTTATTCCAATGATTTTTCGAATTTAAAAGATAGCATAATAAATGCTATAAAAAATTCATTCAAATTTATGAAAATTTGAAGTGAAACAACTCTTCATTTTACAATTATACAATATATTATATTTACAATAAACAATATGCTTAACAAAATCGGAACTAAGCTTCGTTAGCAGTAGAATGAAGTTATGTAACTGTAATATATTATATTTATTTGTGTATTTACTCGTATAGTATGTACATTAAGTGTAATACCTGTGTATTTTGCAACTATTATATATATTGTGATCTCTACAACCATACCTAATGACCATCCAAAGGTTGCCTGGTAGAAATCGCTTAAAGCGATAAGGCCGCCCTTGTACTGTTTCCGTAGTCATTTATTTTTATATTCTGTGTTTTCATGGTGTACAATAAAGTCTAAATAAATAAATAAATAAATTTTTGGTTGGTTGTTTACCAAAAATGATATAAACCAGCTTTTATCATCAACCAGCCAAATCTCTCGACAACATCCAAAAATGATCCGTTTGTTAAACTTTTGTTTACAAGCTGTGCTCGAGCAATAATATTATATATAAATTGAGCCTTGAAGACATTGACCGAAGGCTGTGTTTGCCTAAGTAAGGGATAAAAAGGAACTGTGCCTTAACCTTCCGTGTGAAAAATTATTGATGTAAGTTTTGCTCAACAAAATCGGAACTAAGCTTTGTTAGCAGACCAAGGGTTTAAAATAATGGAATAAAGTGAGTAAATGTTATCCGAAAATTAGGTGAGAAAAAGAAAGCAGCTTGCGATGGTCATCTACAGAAATATGTAATCCGAGAAAAGAGTGTGACGTCATCTTTAGTTTATATATCAAATACTAGACAGGGACTATATAGTTAGTTAAATACTAACATCTCTTGTGCTCATAAAAACATATACACACAGCAGTGGACTACTCAATTACCGGTGTTTAATCAATATTGAACATAACAATGACTAATATCTGGAATTTATTTTTAATGTGATTAGCAAAACTTCTTAAAAAAAAAATGTTCTTGCCCGCTTGTTGGTACACACAAAGTAATTTAAATTGAACCCTTCTTGCTGAATGATTGTTCTTATATTTGCTACACACATTTAGTTACCTAAAAATATAAATTGAATCAATAAAACGGACCATTATAAACCTGTATAGTGTGCTCTCATGAATTGACCAATTTACTGGAGAATAAGCCGCTAATTTTATCGGACAGCTACCTTATTCTCTGTTTAGTTCATCTGACCTGGAATCCATTGGCTTTGTCAGATATAATAATTTGATAACGTTATATTGTTCTAGTTCTGGAGCCTTCGAGCAAAAAGCTAATAAAGTCTCGAGCCAGTATTGGAACTCAATTGGAAGCCTTGCTGGTACAAATTCTATTAGCTTCAACATACTTTCCTTTCTATTTCATACGTACCTTTAGTTTTGTTCTTATGAAAAGGGAAGGTCAGAATAAGGAGTCGTTATCCCAATATAGAAACATAATTGAAAATAGATTTATATTCACTTTAGTGGCACTTGATGAAATGGATGGAATGTGGTTACCATGGCCTATGGACGTCTGCAACGAGCGTCACACTAACAAAAAATAGATTTTTCTCTCGTCTGACATCTCGTTGCTAAGTAGAAGTACCATGTAGCAGATGAGGTCGATTTGGACCTCAAAAGTGTTGGTAGAGCTCTATACTGTACTTACAGGCTTAGAGCATAATTATCTATATAAAAGTTATTAGTTACATGGCTTGTACGAAGAAAAGAACACTAAGTTCAGACTTCGACTTTAATACAGTTTGAAGAAACCACCAAGTTAACAGTGAATGAAATAAGTTTGACGTCAGCCTCACGCCGGCACAAGGAACTTTAAGTAACCGGATAGTTGAACATTCCGGAGCACTTTCCAATTAAGCTTAACTTTCATTACCTTTTTCGAAGTATCACATTCTAAAAACAATTCACAAAATGTTACACCTATTGATTAACAGACTTGGCTTCCCTCATGGCATTAGGAGATCAGAGAGTAGTCGCATCCGTAAAAGCTAAAAGAAGGAGCACTGGCTCTGAAGAGAGACCTTTGATGTAACTGGGATTATAATCTTAATTAGCTGATGCCCGCGGCTCCGCCCGCGGGGATGTCGGTTATCCCCCATCGGTTTAAAATTGACAAAGTTTCATACAAACTTTCATCCCCAAGTTTATCCCCTTAGGTGTAGAATTAATCAAAATCCTTTCTTAGCGGATGCCTACCTCATAACATCTACCTGCATGCCAAATTTCAGCCCGATCCGTCCAGCCAGTGGTTTGGGCTGTGCGTTGATGGATCACTATATCAGTCAGTCAGTCATCTTCTTTTTTTTATATATATTTAGAAATTAGTATCATAAATCACCTAAAATATCGCTTCGTTACTTGATATTTTATTTAAGTAATAGATACTAGAAGTGAGTCAATTTTCTCCAAGTCTTCGATTGTGCGATGCGAAGTTTTGGAGATTTGATGGTAGCCCCCAGTTTAAAGTATCATAAATAACCATGGTCCAGTGTCGTAGCGACGAGTTACAAATTCCAGCTTCACTAAAATGTGTGGTGCAGTGTGGCGCGGTGTGGCGTAGTGTGTTGTGAAGAGTAGCGTTAACATATTACACTAGCCCACCAGTCTGTGAAGAGAAATGTATCCAAGCGCTAGTAGTAAATACCGAAATGATGGCACTCTTCCTAATTTATGTGGCGTGTGCATATTTTGCATGTTTGTTGTATTAAATCCGCTTTAGAAATACTGCTATAAATGTTCAGTGCTTTTGTGAAATTTAGTGTGTAGTAATGGCGCGAAAACTTAGTTTTTGGATGTAACTATTTGTTGTTTATTTGACGATATGATAAGTAACTTTGCCATACAGCCACAGCTATAACCTACAATACAAAACGCCTGTTTTCTTACAGAGTAGGCAAAGTCATTTGTCTCTCTTGTCATCACTCGTCAAGCTCGTTCATTCTAATTTGCCCTTTTTATAAATATATTTGGTTGCTGATATGCGTTATCAACCCCAAGAAATGCACAATGTTATTTGTTCAATAATTCCTACTAAAAGTACTAAAACAAATAATATGCAAGGATAGAGTATCCAGTGTTCATTAAGAATGAATCCAGAATAAGGTAAGTGGTATTAATTGCTTCATAGCCGGCTGACTCACCTTAATCACCTCGACCATTATTTTTATTTACTACTGCCCCTGCCGGTTGTAGGGTGTCAACATCTTAAACTTTATGCAGATCGGCACGTTCTGAAATATCAAGTAGTTTTATAATACTTAGAACTTACAAGTAGAGCAACGGTAATATCAGACAACTTATTTACTATTTTGCTTCTATGTTATTGTGTCGTGGTGATTTCAATAGAAGTTGATAATATAAGAATTGATCATAGCAACTTTTATTGTATTCCGTTATTATTGGCTGTAGACAACAATAATAGAATCAATCAAAATTACATCATTATATCCCAATTATTATTGTATGGTATTTATAATATTCTCGCATCCTATTTTATCTAAGTAATGCTAAACTTCAAACGTTTAGAAATCACATAACTTCGTCTTTTTTATATTTTGCGTTTCCCTCATGGTGAGGTGAGTGTGTCGACCTCAAACCGACTACAATCACATACCTAGTGTTGTGTTGAACCCTAGAGAAGATTTCCTCGAAACTTAGACTGGCTTTGGCCCCTATCATAAGCGACTCTGATTTGTTTTTGGGAATCAAAATTCATCCCCTATATTTTTGCAATTTCATTGATCACGTTAAATCTAGATTTCCGCGTACATATTTGAGAAATATGCTACCCCTATTCAACGAACAATAGCCTCTAGAACTAAACACACTCATTTACGACTAGTGCTTCGTTCAGGTAACGCCATAGCAGAATGTGATTCTTTGTCTAGCAATCTTTTGTGTTATGGCTATCATACTTCTACTGATGACCCTGTGTAACATTTGCATTTTTTTTGAACAACAACAAAATTATGTATTGGATATTGTGCTCAACAGCGTTTTGTTACCAACGGGGTAGGAGGTGTATTAATATTTTAATAATCCGATCACGTTACGCTAAAAATGACAATTTTTGCGTAACTTACCCTACGAACCTCTTGCCATCTACCGGAATTTATTAATCAATATCAAATGTTTGGATTACGTTAGGTACTTGTGTTTCGGATTTGACACCACCTGCAATTGAAAAGTTTTTTCCAGAGAAAACTTTCAATTTTCTTGATTTTCTCTTCATTTTATTTATTCATTGACATAAAACGGCTACAGCCATGGTCGCAAGGTTGGTCACAATGGTCACATCGCATGGCTGCTGAAAAACCACCGAAACGTCGGGTAAAATATCAATAATACCAAAATAAATCGCTATAGAATGCGTTGAAATGTGGGTTTATTTTAATGGCTAACATTCATGTCAACTTCTTCATACATATTTTATTATTTGTTTAGTTACATATAAATTTGTAAGACATAAAGAAATGAAAACAGAAGTACTGTACATACTATAACAGTAAATATTTGAACAATCCGTTACTCAAAGCGGCGAGTTTTTCAGCCGCGGTCGGTGCATCCCGAGGCGGCAATTTGCTCACCGCCCGCATGCGACGTGTTGACTGTCGACTGCTGACCCGAAACACCTTTTTTACTAACTTTTACCCTTGATTTTACACAAGTTTAAACTATTTTATATCATAGGCATTAGTGGTTTAAATTTAAGTATATTATAGCGCAAGCTTGTGGGTTTTCAAAATTGTGCATCGCTTAATACCAACTTATTACATGCAGTCACGTGATGTCCTTAATAACTTTTCTCCTAATGCAAGCAATTTAAAATACGAAATACATCGGGCAAAATAAAGCCTCAAGTGGGACTTGAACCCATGACCTTTCCCTTACAGGGGGAATGCTTAAATTGCTGTTGCTAGAGGTGATTTAATGTCAATAGTGAATGGCCAGGATCCGAATTCGGGACCTCTCAATGGTAAGGCCACTTCTCCTTAATCAAACTACCAACCTATGCTTATCATATTTTTAATACTATTATAAGGAAGCTTAAACTTAATTATTTTTGCCAACGATATCTCAATAAATATTTCTTAGCGATATTCTGCTTGGCTAAATCAAGTCTCCAATATACAAATGTACGTAGTGTGTAAATAAATACTGCACCCTTATGAAAGGGATGTGTTTATCATCATTTACACCGGTTCTCACTACCGAGTGAGAACCGGTAACATACGAGCCTTGGTAATGTTGTGCAAATAGAGGGTGGATTTCCGGTAACTAAGTCCTATACGAAGAAGAATAAATATTTATCTGTTCAGAGTACTTAGATAACTATAGATTATATGTGTTTAGTATCAACAATCTAGATTAAATCATTTACATTAAAGAATGTGATTCAACAACATCTAATAAAGAAAGAATGAGAAAAACTGTGAGTGAGGCCACTAACGCAGCTTTTATTGCAGATGCGGTCTGCACTCAGAAATGGTAAAATATCATTCTTCTACGCAACTTCACTGACATATTTATCATTGAGGACAATGCAATTCATTATTTTTTTTACAAATTTAATATTTGTAAAAATAGATAGGAAATCTTTCCTTTTCATCCCTCTTCATCCTAGTTTTAATCCCGTTCGCATTCGAAGCTTTCATCCCGAAACCCAGGGTCCGCTTGTTCAGATTCCTTGAAGCGACGGACACTGACCTCCACAATCCATTGGTGATATCGAGTTAGTTAGACCAGTTGTTGACTTTTTAGAGCTCCAACTATCCGTAATGATTACCATAAATGTTCGTATGGCAACCGGTTCCGCAACTTCATGTGCTCTCCGAAGCACTACCAGGCCATGCCATTATTGCACTGAGCGGGAATCGAAGCTATACTACTGCCATGCCACAACCATCAAAACTGTGGGTGGCCCCATCTGAAAACCAGCGCTGTGCATACTCAACGAAGGGTGTGCGCAGCATTCAATGCTGAGATGGGGCCCTATTTGGGTTCGCATAGTGTGGAATGTTGCAACCGTAGCTTAATTTAATATACCTACTAATTAGAACTGTTATAATTACCTACCTATTTGTACTTAAGATGCCCACTGTGTAGAACTTAAATAAAATATTTTTCTTTCTTTCTTTTAAAACCAAATTACTAAACACTTTCATTGACAAAATTGTTTACATTATACAGTACTAACCAAAGTAAGTACCTACAATGCCGTCTCGCAGTGCGTGAAAATTACTTTACAAAATGGCTAAATCACGGGAATCTGATTACAAGTGCCCATAACTTCGTTCATTGTTACAAAGACTCGCGGGGTTTATGCCGAGCACGTTCGCACCACAATGGGAAATATTAATTTCGGCTGGATAGCAAGGGACAATGATGTTATATTGTGCCTACACACGACGTGAAAGATATATATAGATAAACAACCTATAGATTTTATAATGCTTTTCAAGGATTTACATGTTTGAATTTTAAAAGGCGTAAATGGTGTTTCTGTCATAACTTTCAAAAGTATCTAGGTGAAAACTACCACTATCAATTTATAATGTTTTAGAGCTATTGTGGAGGTGAAGAGAGCTACCACAGTCTGGTTGTAGTATATTTGTTACGACTCAATGATTTAGTAAAACAATGTCTTACAAACTAAGGCTGGTTTTATCGTTACGCGTTTCGGCAGCGCCGTTGAAGCGCGCGCGTTCAGAGATATATGGGAGTAGAAGTTGCGTTTTAGTGTCGCGCGCTTGGGCAGCGCCGTTTAATAAACGCGCGATGTTCGACGGCGCTGTCCAAACGCGCGCTGCTCATTCGCTTCTACGGCCAGTGTGCGTTTTAGTGTGACGCTGTTGAGACGCGCCGTCGTAGGTATAATTGTGTAAGAAATGAATTACATCGATACGGCACGACATGACTGTCTCACAGCAGCGGAACGCGTGCTAATAATCTCGTTTTATAGTGCACCGCTGTTCAAACGCGTGCTGTTAACAGCGCGCTGCTCAACGGCGCGCCTAGCGGCGTGACGATAAAACCAGCCTAAATAACGGGCTTATATACTGATTTATCCACCATTGGTGGAGTGGGAGTGATGCTTATGGTCACGTCCTATCTTCTCGTTGACTTGCATATTTTGTGTTATGGCAGAGGACGTGATTTCTTAGCTTACATCATTATTATTCATGCATTCTAATTTCCTTATAGAAATCACGTTCCTGTCTGCCATAAGAGCTAAGATGTTCAATAACATGGAATGTGTTGGGGGCGAATACCCATAAAATATTATACCATGTATATCGCAAGCTCAATAAAAGACAGCTTTACTTTCCAGCTATCACTTGATCGAGATCAATAAATAATTAATTAGCGTCCCGGGACACGGCGGAGCACAAACCGAGGTTTACATTGTTATCACTCCACTCTGGGCTCTATTCTACGGGAAAAAAGGTTGGGTATGGTCTCAGTGACTGAGTGACGCAGTGGCATCGTGAACAGCGTGGAAATAGGCTAAAGCTTCTCGATATTAGCAGAGACCTATGTTCAGTAGTGGACTGCATTAGGTTAAATTGATTTGACTCCGTTCAGTGTATAGGGCCTCAACAATACCTGATTTTACATCGACTATCTGTGTTACCTAGTAGGTATTTATTGATATCATAGTAGCTTTGATAGTATATTTATGACTATATAAAGCAACTATGATTGTACTACACAATGTAGAGACAGCCATCGTGGTAATTATCTGCATGTTTAGCAGTCGTAGAGAGACTCAAATTTTGTTCTATTTGTAATCTCAGTTTGAAATGTACTACTTTACATCATTTAAACAATGTACATTTGTGTACGTAACGACTTATCTGATGTACGCAATAAAAACTTTTCTTTTAATCCGTTCCTGCAAATACGTTTTTGGTCATGACTGTGAAATCACACAATAAGATTAACTAAATCTCCGCGCTCACTGCGACCCCTCCTGATACCTTTACGTGAAATGAGGAACCTTTCACAATAGCTCACAATCAGCGGACCCAGTGGCAATCAAACGATGTCTAATTATGTCCGCAATCCCTCTGCTGGGACTAATGTCATTAAGATACTCTTTCAAACCAACGGATATTGATTTCTTTTGTTTCATCAAAGGTAGGAGATGGAATGAGGGTAGAAATACAGGTAACAAAGGGCTGTGTATCAGAGACTATGAAGATAAAATTAGATATATATATTTTTTACCTAATCGAAGAGGTGCGCTAGTTAAGTGAAACCATAAATAATAATACGAGTATATCTAATGGCTAGTTCAATGTTTAATTAGGGCACTGACTGACCTCCGTCCCCCATGAGCGTGGACCTGGGGGTGACGGCTCGAGCCGCCTGTCACCCCAGCAGAAGCAGGCCACGGCGGCGGCGTGCTGAAAAGCGCGCCTCCCCATTCCGGGGGCGAGTCGGGGACACCGTTGTCCCCCCTCCCGATGAGGGCCAAACCGTAAGGGATGGCCCTGGGTCAGCCGTGGTCCGAGGGATATGTCGATGACAACCTCACCTCCGGCCTAGCTCCACGACCCTCAGTCGGCGTGCGTTTTAGTCGGTTCGAGTCCGACATAACCTCCCCTTCCGACTCCGGCAGGGGGGGTATCCGAGGGGATTTTCGCACGAAAAAGAAAAGTTCAATATTAAATTCCCTAAGTTGTGTTCCATATGTTTCAATGATTGATAAAAATTGTTTGTTAATTTACTGTACTATAACAAACCGCAGATAATATAAGACCTTAGAGTTCAGTTGTTAAGAGGTTGCCGATCGAGAGGTCCCTGGTTTGAATCTTGGCCATTACACTACCAACATAAACGTACATATCCTACGCAATTTAGCTGAACTGAAGGGGTTAGTGAAATCTCAGTAATTTTGATAGCTAATATTCTGTACACAAAAATAAACTGGACCAAAAACGGATGATGGGCAAACATGCTCATCACCACGAAAAATACTAAATCACGGAATGCTTCAATTAGTTACTTATTTTAGTCAAAACACAAAATATTGATTTTGCTCCAATAAAATCAATAGGCGTCATCATTAGTAATAGTTCAGCGTGGTTCAGTCATCCATAGAACTCAATCTATGTGATCATCGATATTTGTAATCAAAATGAAGTCCACAGGTAGGTAATTCATTTTTACATGTTGCTACCGAAAACAGCCCAGAGGTATGAAAGGGACTTCATTTCGCGCACGCTTAAGCTGTGGAATGATCCTAGCACAACTAATTTAGCTTTGTTGAAGGGGTTAAAGCGAATATTAGTAATTTCAGTTGCTAATATTCTTAAAAAGAATTACTTTTGTTTTTTTTTTTTCAAGACAATATGATAGGCATAGGGTTATTCTTCATGAAGGGAAATAGGAACCCAGGCTAGGCATTATGAGTTTGACGCCCCTGGCGTGCACACGTTCATAGATCACGTCAGCAACCACGTCTAATAAGGTGAGCCGTGTGCCTGTCTGCTACCTAGGTGGTGAAAAAACATCTGTTATGAATAACTTTCATTAAATCATCTTATTTCAAAAGTTCATCTTTCATCTCAGTGTATACGATCAATGCAGTTCAAAGTTTACGAAGCACAAAAGGGTTGATTTTTCGTAATTCTTTAATTAAAACCATTGCCATATTAATCAAAGTCAATGGCAGAGTTCAAACTAATGTTAAACATTAATCGCTATCAAATGAACTCCGATGTTATTTTACACAGCGAATTGACCATCGTGGTTAATTGTCTTGCTCTTTAAGATAACCCCTGGTGCTGAAATTATAGTTATTTTTTATTGTAACTTTATTGTAACAAATTTTATGACACAAAAAAGTGTGGAAGAGTTTTTTTTTTCAATTTATGATATAGCTATAATAAAATTTTGCTAAGTGAATAATCAATAGCTTAGTGGTAAGGGAGTCGGCTCCTACCTTACGATCGAGAGGTACACTGTTCGAATCCTGGTCTACTATTAGATATCCATAAGCCATCGCTGCCCATGCGGTGTCGTACAAGGCGACTAAGGGATAGGGCTGTTTAACATCAGACAGATATATACAGCCCAGACTCAGCCTCAGATATAGACTCGAGTCAATAACAGTCCCGGAATACGGCCATAGGCTCAACCCCTATTACTTGGGACCGAATACAATGATTGGTGAAACGTGGGTGTTAATTCACCTCTGCCTAACCCTCCAGGGATAAAGACGTGTTGCTTAATTTTTTGAGGACATGATTTTATTATTTTAAAGTAAATTAATTCAAATCATTTTCAAACAATATCTATTCTCCGTGAACCGAGTCCAACACTCGGTAAATTCCGGAGAAAACTAATGTATTTATAAATCACATTTCCACTCCACAACATTCATTCCACAATCACTAATGTTGCAATCTGCGGCGCGACTAGTGTCATCTTGACACAGACCGTCGAGCTGTGTGTTTGTGTCCATGTCGTAAGGAACGGCCGTGCACTGTGACACGCTGTGACCGTAGCTGAAAAATGGGGGTTGTTATTGAACAAGAAAATATTAGGCCTCGTAAGTGTTACGTTTTTCATTTGAATGAAATTTTTAAAGAATTTATTGTGTTAACTTTAGTTGGAAGAGCATTCCCCCTGTAAGGGAAAGGTCGTGGGTTCAAGTCTCATGTGAGCGCTTCTTTATCCAGATGTATTTCGAACGTTTTTCATTGATATTTACATCGCCATGGAGTTAAAAATAAAAATGTAGTAAGAGAATTAAAATTAAAATAATTCAATGATGAATACATTATATATAATTAATGTAATCAATAGATGCAATTCACTAGCAAACGTAGGAATTCCATAGCATCGTAAAAAATATAAAAAAAATTAATAATATTCTTAAAAAATTGTAATAGAAATAAAAGTGATACTATTTTTACCAACTTCCAAAAAGGAGGAGGTTCTCAATTCAATTTATATTTTTTGTTTAACAGCAATTGTAATAGACACACTATCCGCATTGCAATAGTTCCAACTGTTAACCTGTTGCAATGGTTAGGTCTCTTACTCTTACAGTTAGTGCTCTTACATAATGTGCAATAGGAGGTGATTCCCTTTGCTGAGACTTTGCCTTCAGCTTCAGCTCAGCTCAGCGAAAAAGTCAGACCGTATTTGACTTCTTCTCCCCTGATCCCCTGATGGTATCAGGGGAGAAGAAGTCAAATACGGTTTGACTTTTTTGTCTATCCATGAAGTACACATGTGTGATCTTCCTCATATTTATTCAACAAGTTTTCCGGCACATATTCTCCTGAATGTTTTAACCAAAAGTCGTTGTTCGTCCACAGCGGGTCTCGGAGTGCGTCACGCCCAGGTGGCGCTGCTGTTCTTCGGAATGCTGTTCGCCTTCAGCATGAGAGTGAACATGAGCATGGCGATTGTTGACATGACAAATAGCAACAACAACAACACTGTAAGTTTCTACACTACTACTACTATCTCGTCTAGTTAGTCTTAAATATCACTGAATGTCACATAGCTGATCGACAAAATTGCCCGAATGTATTAGCAAAAGTCTGTCTAAAACTATAACCATTTTAGTTTCAGTTGCTCCTATTTTCTGTACTTGGTAAAAGAATGTGGCATTCGTACCATTAGCTTAGTATGCAGAAAGTCGTTCACCATCTTATTTATATTTTCCATCAAACCAGAAATTGCAATAAGATCCATTTTTAGGGTTATAAACACAATACAATTTTATAAAAAATACAAAAGGATAGTGAAAAAAAAACAGTTCGAGGAGGTAAAGTCTAATGGGTGTCATTTCTCTATAACTCCTCAGGAGAAAAAATGCGTTAGTGTAATGTCCTGCATGTTTAGGAACTATACGGTTATTGATTTTCAAACGGTACAGACGGTTTACTAACACGCTCAGTAAAATGTAGACTATCTCGAACTTCTGTGAATTTTACAAATAGGCTTAATAGGTTATGATGGAATGTTGATGTTACTATCCACAAAATATTTTTGGCTTCCAACGTTTTTTATTTCGTAGTAGGTCTCTATACACATATTTAATTTTAGTAGTAGTAGGCCTTTACATCTTAAGTAGATGATTTAAGCAGTATCTGTGTGGCAGGCTCTAGTGTGACTGTATAGTCCGATACGGAAGTGACAGCACCGTCCGCATATCTGGCACCTGAACTGAGGGTTGCTTGAAAGGTGTCTCTTCTCACGCTTTTCGGCTAAGTTTCGTTTGTTTAATCTTACTACTAGTAAATTCATGAATGATACTCGTAGTTTCTCAATCACGCTAGAACAGCATAGTTTGTAGAACTTTGATACAGATAAAAGTGTAGAACTTATGTCCTTGGAAAAGGTTCATGATCAGTGCCGCCTCCAACATCAGGAACATCTCACTCGTGTTGCTGACACTGTAGCAATCTTCTAGTGCCTTCTTGAATAATAATATTTCATCAGATCTGGTGCAATAATAAAATACGCTTAATATTTCAAATAAAGGAACATGATATAAATTATCGTCACACAATCCTACAATAAATATTTTTGTTATCGGTTACTTAATTGGATCATAAAATTAGTATTCATAGATAATAAATTAATGTAACTACGCCACTACATATTGTAATTATAAATATTCATTATTGGTTAAGAAATTAAAGATAAATATAAATTCTCATAATCTCATAGTATCGAAAAGACCTGGCGGTCTACTATGGTGTTGCTCCCGACCATTGATAGGCAACGATAACCATGTGGAAGGGCCTGTGGGTAAAGTTTGGAAAAAATATTCGTGGGTGGAGTTTTGTGGGTACAGAATGGAAGACGCCCACCTAAGTGGTTTAAAATATTGTACCGAGAGAATTTGTACCGAGGTTTGTGTACTGCGCCTTGTAAATCACATCATTTAGCTAAGTAGCGTTGTATAAGTTTCTTAATTAAATAATTATATTCTATGCTAGCTGACCCCGCGAACTGCGTTCCGCCAATTTTTGTCCGCCCGCGTGGCGTCATGTTCCGTACCCGCTGCACCCTACTATATTAAGCATGTATTGACAGCCTCCGTGGCGTGGTGGTAGTGAACGCGACTGCTACGCAGGAGGTGCGGGTTCGATTCCCGCTCAGTGCTAAAATATTTGTATGCATGAATATGGTTATTTGCATTGGTCTGGGTGTTTCTATGTATAGTATGTATGTATTTACAAAAAAAAGAATCTAAGTATGTTTATCCGCATTCTAGATTCCATAACACAAGCTAGTTAAGCTATGCTTACCATGGGTCTAGATAGCGTTGTGTGGAATGTTGTGTAATATTTATTTATTTATTTATTTATTATACATATAAACCTTCCTCTTGAATTATTCTATCTATTAAAAGAAACCGCATAAAAATCTGTAGCGTAGTTTTGAAGATATAAGCATACATATGGACGCGGGAAGCGACTTGCTTTATACTATGCAGTGATTTGCCGCGTAGTTCTCAGTAGAGTAGAATTTGGGCCACTCCATCGCCAGTAGGCTCACCTCTATTACGTGGCACTGAATACATTGATTCATTGATTGGCGAAGTGTGGATGTTAATTCTCGTTTGTCTAACCCTCCGGATATAAAGGCGTGATATTTATTATAAAGTACGTATGTTAATCTATATGGTAGTGCTACCCCCCCCCCCCCCCCCCCTCTAACCATTGTTTAACTTTGACATTATAAAGGTATAAAAGGCTAAGATGACATCCATTTACGGTGCAGAGTATACCTGCTAGAACCAAGCGTTTCAGTGATTCATTCCTATGCCGCACCACTAAGACCTGGAATTCCCTGCCAGCTCACGTGTTTCCTTCTTCCTACAGTCCCGGGTCCTTTAAGCGGGGCGTGAAAAGGCATCTAATGAGGCCGTCAAGCTGAGTGCCATCACTGTTAACATTGTCTATATGTTTACGATGGTGACCCTCTTTCCGAGACTTTGCCTTTAGCTTAACATCAGGCGAGGTGAAGTCAAATTGACGTGTCCTGTATAAAAAAAAAAAAATACCCTTCACCCCTACCTACGTCTTTGGAAATTAAAGACGTGAATATAATGTATGTAATATTACACAAAGTATTTACTCATATTGTGTAAAGACAGTGAAGATCTACTAGAAAAAGACCGGATCGAAAAGACGGCACCTGCTCAGCACCAAGAATATAATACTTGTAAGGGGAGCCAGTAGGTACTTGCGTTATCTCCACGTCGCGCTTGTTTGTATACAAAGTTATTGCGACATTACGATAAGCTAATAGGTACTGCTCGAAACGTGACAAACTTATCTGTTTTCTTACGTGTTTACTAACAACAATACAAATGATTTGATTCGACTCGTTTTATGTATTTTATTAATGTCTTCATCAGCGTTTAATTGGTTGCATTCGATGTTTTTGCTAAGAACCCGGATCCTTATGTAATGATATTAACGGTTCCATATCAAAATCCCATACTCATAATACCTAACGAATTTTATAATACCGACGTAAGAAAGACCGAAATTCAAAATCCCGAATGTTTGTTAGACCGAAAGTACAAAATCTCGAAGTACAAAATCCCGAAGCTGGATATCCCCTTATTTGTCACTTTATTCAGTTTAGTTTTTGCCCGCGGTTCCGCCCGCTTGGATGTCGGTTATCGCGACCAAACATAGCCTATCCTCTTTCTCAAGGTCTAATCCACCCTTATTTAAAATTTCATCAAAATCGGTTCAGTAGTTTAGGCGTGGATGAAAGCGTAACAGTATGTATGTTACGCTTTCAACATTACTTTATAGAGACAGAGTTACTTTCGCATTTATAATATTAGTATGGATGTACGGAACTGTCAGTGCACGAATCCTACTTGCACTTAATCGGCTTTTATCTAAAAGTTATTACTTGGCTATAAGCTTGTAAGTATTTGGCCAGTGCACAAAAACAGTGAAGGACTTGTCTATTGAACATTGTACGTAAATTTTCCACTTTCGATTCGCAAATTGAGGCCGATTCCAGTCGTAAATAAGCGAGATATGAACGCAGTCCTTGATTATGTAAGTAGGCCTGACGTAGCGGAGACGGTCTCCTTACCACGGACGATAGTCCGTCATACGACATGTGTTATCAACGCATAGGCTATTTTGGCATGTTTATGAGTCTCCATCTGCGTTGTAATATAATTTATTCTTATGCAATTATCGAGTCGTATTTCCTTCTTCCTACAATACCGAATTGTATCGGCGATATTAGAACCGTAGACCCTCCAACTAAGCTAAATTGTCGTGTGCTAGGAGTGGGTTCACGTCGGTAGTGTAATGGGCAAGATCGAACCCGGGACCTCTCGATCGTAAGGCCGACTCCTTAACCACTATGGTACCGACGCTTTCTTTTTGTTTGTTTCATTGCAATCGGTTGAGAAGATCAGGAGATAAGTGAGCCACGCGGGCGGAGCCGCGGCCGGAAGGCTAGTTATTTAATAAACTGAAACACCAATATTTGTATAAAATATTTTGTGTTTATAATAACTACATAACTAATGCCTGTTTTAATCAGATATAATTAGATTTACAGCACATTAACTTAACGATCACGTTTATTTTGTTTACATTGTACCGCGGTGTTGATAATATTACGTAGATAAGTTCTACATTAAAATAACGATGTGGTCAAATTTACCGATATTTGAAGTGGTTTCAGGTGTAGCTCAGTTGATAAGAGCATACCCCCTGTAACGGAAAGGTCGTGGGTTCAAGCCCCTCCTGAGCAATTCATTGTTCCTGGTGTAATCGAATTTTCTTTCATAAAATTAATTTGGTATAAATAATAAAAAATAAAATGTAATACATTTAATAATTCCGATAAGTACATAAAATGCATAAGTAATTTAATACAAAAGTTTGCAGTTATAGTTTATGTGCAATTTAAATTAGTACATTATATCGAGTTTCAATATTTGCAGCGCAAAATCTGTAATGGCTGGCGTCCACAGTTATTCTTTGGGCGCACCTCAGCTTACCATCAGATGGGGATGGGGCCCAGTCAACATGACGACCTAAATATAAAATAAAATGACACACGAATCTATTACCCCATAGATTTCGCAGAAGATTTGACAACCGTTTCTAGTACAATCAGACATTTTGAGAATAGATTGAAATAATCCGGACCCTTTGTTTTTTAATGCTATGCCTTTATTTTAAATCCAACATATAAAAAATACGTCCGTAAGAATGATAAATCAGCAACACTAATCGCAGTGAATATTCTTTCTAGCATTTCAGCTGGAGTCACAGCACGCAGGCCGTCATCCTGTCATCCTTCTTCTGGGGTTATGTGATACTGCAGGTGCCCGCGGGAGAGCTCGCCACGCGCCTCGGAGGGAAAGTGCTGTTCACTACCTCCATAATTGTTAACTCCGTGCTATCATTGTTAATGCCTACCGCTGCTACTTACGTAAGTACTTTACGGTCAGCCTATTAATGCCAAAAAATATATTCCTTATAAACTGCATAAACTCACCTGCCTGTTTGCGGATTGCAAGGATTCTAGCCTTGTAATTTGGCGTAACATCACGTCCTATAAAAACGAATCCTGTAAAATCAATCCTGTCAATACGTGCTTTCGGTGTACATTTACAAAGCGACTAAGCAGGTACTTTAAAATAGAATTTCTTTTTCAAGCTCGTTTGTATTTTCCTCTGTGAACTAGAAGTTCGGGTGCAAATGCGCCCTTTTAACTTTATTTCGTACCTGAATGAAGAACACCATGGAAAAAGCGAGACAAAAGTAACGAAATTGGCGTTTGCGTCGTGTTTCTATTCAGTCCAGTCCGAGTCAGATTACGGGTCTAAATATTGGCTTGTTGTATCAAGTATGCTTTCAAAACGGACTCCAATTAATTTCATGTCCGCCTTCATGTTTCGAACCTTATACTAATCACATACGGTATATATTTGAAGTAATTATTGCACGAAATCAGCGGTAGCGCTAATTCAATTTAATGCAATATTAATTCGAATGCAAATATGAATCTGTTAGATATAAAATATTATTATTATAATACTAATAGCGTAACGGTATACAAATATATATTTTACAACCCTACAACAATTCATGGTAATCAAAAATTCTAATTTTTTAACATGATATTCATTTGCATCTAAAAAAGTAATCAAATATTAATCTCTTCATTATTCAGATCTTGGTTTTGATAACACTTTGAAAAATATAAAAGAAAATCATGACTATCTTTATGTCCTTCAGCAGTAGTTCTTCTTCATCCGAGCGTCAATCTGTATTATATCCAAACCACCTTTTTTTATAGTGCGGAAAATCCCCAAGGATACCACCCCCAGGGAGCCGGTGGAGGTGGTTATGTCGGACTCGAACCGACTAAAACGCACGCCGTCTTGGGTCTTTGGTTGCCGGAGGTAAGATTGCCGAAAGTATATCTCTCGCACCCCGGCAGACCCAAGACCATCTCTTTCGAGATGGCCCCCTTCGAGTTGTGGGGACCATAGTGTCCCCATCTAGCCCCGGGTGCGGGGAGGCGCACTTTGCACCGCCGCCGCCGCGGCCTGCTTCTGCTAGGGTGACGCGCGGCTCCACCGATCACCCCTAGACCAGCGCTCATGGAGGACGGAGGTCGTTCTGCGACCTCCGACGTCCGGTTCGCCATCGCTATCCATAACACCTTGGAGCCTTAGAGCACACCTACCCTGATATACTCTTCTTTTTTTCCTTTCCCCTGATTTTTTACTTGTACAACAGGGTGGTTGGCAGCTAGTATGTACCTGCCGGGTGCTCCAAGGCCTGACCCAGGCCTTCATTTACCCCGGGACACATCACCTCGTTAGCCAGTGGACGCCAACCGAAGAGAAAGGATTGCTCACTACTCTTGTTTATGCTGGTACGGTGTTAGCTTCGTATGTTAATTGTAGCAATCTTAATTATACAGTTTTCCAAATTACTAAATTCATTTTGGAATTTGATATAGTATTGTCTAAGAATATAATAATTTAAATAAAATAAATAAAAAACGTGTTATAACTTCTTGTGAGATGTTGAATGTGTTAGCACCATGCCGCAGGTCCAGATATCACCCCAAAATTGTAAAATCCATACTAATATTATAAATGCGAAAGTACCTCTGTCTGTCTGTCTGTCTGTATGTTCGCTTTCACGCCTAAACCGCTGAACTGATTTTGATGCAATTTGGTACATTGGTAGATCAGACCTTGAGAAAAGACATACCTACGCTATGTTTGGCCGCGATAACCGATCCAAGCAGGCGGAGCCGCGGTAAAAAGCTAGTTGTTTTATATTTATTGTTCTGATATTGTACAATTCCAAAAAAGAAAAAATCTTTAGTTTTACAGAACCAATTATTATAGGGCTTACTCCATTACTAGGGTGCCTATACGTTCAAATAGAACCTAACCTATTCCACGGAAGGCAATTTACTAAACAATAGCCACCATTTCTGTTTCTAATAAATCACTATTAGCTGAGGGTCCCACTAAAATTGTATGATTTTTCCACCACAAGTCCCCTAAACAATAGTCCATCAAGTCACCCTCAACTGACTCAAATCACTGGGTTAATAACTTCCTGGGTATCTCTTGATTAAGTGCTTTCTATTCGAAAAATCTATCAAACTAAATTGTGAAGTGAAAAGGTCCTTAAATTAAAGGTCTTAATTGTTTAAAAATTGTCATTGTGTTCTAAAATGCTCAGGGGCATTATTCTGGGTGACATTGACTCTCAAACGCAGCCGTAACGTCAAAAGATGGTTGATTAGATAGAAGAGAGAACTGCATTTGTCAGCTTTACGAATCAAAGCGGTTTGTCAGTCAGAATAAGGGGACAGAATATCGTTTTTTATCGAAGTGAATTCACTCAAATTGTTATCTCATACAGTAAAATCGCCACTTGACTGTCTCTAATGATTTTTTTTTTAATTTTGTCATAGAAGAAGCTCAAGATATTAAAGGGTAAATTTAACACTTCCAGGTGGTCAACTCGGTATAGCCCTTCAGCTCATTACATCCGGTTTCCTGGCAACATCTTGGGGTTGGCAGGCAATATTCTATGCAAATGGAATCTTAGGTATGACGTGGGTTGTCTTTTACATTATCTTCGGAGCCGATAGTCCTGAATCATCAAGGTTCATCAAGGCTGAGGAAGTTTTGTACATTCAGAAGTCCTTAGGAAGAGTTGGTAATCAAAAGGTGAGTGAGTGTATTGTGCGTCCGTCGTAATAAAACTTTTATGCTTTCATTATTGTCTCTTGTCTGTTCTTGTTTCAATTCTTTTCTATCATATTCTAGTGATTCGCGCGTCCCATACCTCAAGTATGGTTTGGAGATCAAAAGTAAATGCGCGTTTATTTGTTATTCTTCATTTGTTTTCAGAAATACCCCACTCCATGGCTGAAAATGCTTACCTCATTGCCTTTCTGGGCCGTGATTATCACACACTGTGGACAGAACTGGGGCTTCTTTACACTAATGACAGAAATGCCTACGTACATGGCGCAAGTCCTCAACGTTAACCTTAAAAATGTTAGTAGGTTTTGGAATACTTATGAAATTTTAAAATTTATTCTTGTCTTTCATAATAACTGTACTTGTAGTTGATTAAATTACTCTAGAAATTATATCTATTTCGTGAACTGATCAGCATAAGTTACTGCCTCGTGTATTTTTTTTGATATAGAAAAACCAAATAGTTCAATGGTTAAAAGAATCATTATTTTATTACCAAGCGTATAGCAATAAACCGTTATTATATTGATGTCTCTTTTTCAGAATGGAATACTATCGTCTGTGCCGTACCTCTGTATGTACTTGCTCAGTTTTATCATGGGATTCTCGACAGACATAATCTTATATCGAAAGTGGCTTAGTGTGACACACACCAGGAAACTGTTCAATTCTATAGGTAAATTTAAGCAAAATGCTAACGGATCCTACCAATTGTAACCCTAACATTTGTGGTAACATAAAGTATAATAGTGGTTTCAGACTATCCGATTCGATATCGGTGTGGGATGACGGTAGCCGATAAGCCCATAACTGCCAACACATCGGTGTTAGTTCCGATATCCGATATTTAGCCTGACAATATGAAAGACGGATAAATATTTCATAAATTTTACTCCCTTCGATATCAGACTGGCGCCCGAGACTGATATCGGATCGGATAGTCTGAAAACAGTCTTATAATAGTAGAGCTAATCCACGAGGCATGATATGATAGAAGTAGATGTCGGGCTTTGCATAAAAAAAAAATATATATTGAATTACTTTTAAAAGGCATTTTATGCAATTTTTTAACCTGGAAATATCGTGATCGAGGTATCACAATCTGTAAAGTTATAAAGTTCATAGTGAATAAATTATAGTGCTTGAATTTCAGGTATATGGGGCCCTGCAATAGCTTTGATAGGGTTATCGTACACGCCTGAAGGCAACATGACCTACGCCGTAATCATGCTGACTATCGCAGTGGGCGTCAATGCTGGCCAGTTTGCTGGGTTCATGGTAACTAAAGTGCCACAACTTATTTAAGAGACACGTTGTTATATTCCTTTATAAAGAAACCCTTTGAAAGATTCTCATCAAAATAAGAGATTTCTTGTTTTGGGGACAAGAAATTTTCAGGGCAGTTACTGGCAACCGTGACGTTCAATAGTGAATTAAAAGCATTCTCAAATATGGATAAGTGGGGTTCTATCATCTGTAAGATAAAGAAGAAAGAAGGTAAAGAAAAAAAATCCCTTTTGTTTAAAATCTCTTTAAAATTAATATCATTCAACTAAAATTCCATTCATTCGTGGTTAACTTTATTCTTGCGTAGCAGTTAGGTTGAAAAATTTAATGCAGATTCCGTTCATCGATGCACTCAAGCCTGCACCTGCTGTTAAATGGACACTAGAATATTCTAAAATATACATTGAAGCTACCAGGCTTCTGTGCGCATGAAAATGAAGTCACATCTTTGAATATATTTATTTTAAAATTTAAATAAGATTCAGATTTTGTTCCTGGACTTTATTTTACCTGTTTTATCATTATTTTTATGATCTATAGATTGTAAGGTTGGCACATCCCAAACTACGTCACTATATGTGTTTATATTGGGTAGGTTCAACATTACTTAGTGTTAAATGTCCATTTTTATCTTTCAGATGGTGCACATCGACTTAGCTCCAAACTTCAGTGCAAACTTGATGGGCATTACCAATTTTCTGGCAAATATAATCTCAATAATTGCTCCACTTGTATGCGGATTTATTGTTCACGATGAGGTTAGATTTATTCATTAAATATGTTTAAACAATTTAGCGCAGTCACATAGATCTCGCAGCATACATCTCGGGGGACAACATGCGCCTAACATTAATTTATGAGAAAATTTCAGTAGAGCGCTTTAACAATGTATAAGCTTTTGCAAACTTAAATTGCTGCAATTTTGCACGCTGTAAATGGGTGGAGATGTAATGTTATAATACTTTTCAGTCCAGTGCCACTAAAATTAATACTTCAATTTACAGAAGGATCCCCACGAATGGCGTAAAGTATTCTTCGTGGCGTCCGGAGTGTACTTCTTTACCAACCTGTTTTTCATACTGTTCGGTACATCTGAGAGGCAACCTTGGAACGAACCTAAAGAAGAGGATATCGGTGAGACATTTTAAACTTTATGCTCAAGTAATCAAGTTGTATTTTCGTCTCGCGTCAAAATTAATAAATTTTTTAATACTTTCAGAAATGAAGGCACCTGAAAAGTCAACGATGGAAGTTAAATAGATTTAATAATTGTTTAAAATATGTTGTAATTTATTTATGTACCTGAATAATGAGTCTCTTTTTGATAAAGTATTTTTATATAGATGCTGAATTTTATTCTAGTTTTAAAATATCTTGTGTTATCGTAGTAGTTTTGAAATATGCGTCCTGGGAAGTATATTTAAATTGGTATTCAATAAAGCTAAGAATAAAATTCTATTCTTCTCTGTGAAAAGCCGAACAATTTAAAATAAATGGCACAGCTTCGCTATTTACATTTCTCTGCAAGAAAGGTCTCTAGTCGGCAATTCCCGCAACTCGTAACACGCTACATAGATCCTACATAATTTATAAAATACAAGATGCTGGGACTGTCTCCGGCAGAATATGAATCGCTTGTTGAACAAACTTAGAAGAGAGCTGATTGGAAATGCAGTTAAATATTTATTCGAAGCGACAAAGTCGCAGATGGCAGAAACTATTTTATAAGTTTGATCTTCGCCATTTCGAAGCATGTATTCCTCTGGGTTGAGCATCATATATATAAGTTCTTGTGAAGCTACAAATATACATATTTCAAAAGTATGAATTTTAAATAAATTGTACAAAACTTTGCCTGAGCATACTTTGAAATTTACTTAGGCGAAACTTTAACCTACAATATTTTTATAATTACACACAGTGATTGCGTGTTGACTAACAATAATTCAACTCTTACATTTGTTATAATTCTTCTTAAGTTTATCGTGTATATTATGGGTATAAGGGACCTCAGCAAGCACCTTCAGGGCAAGCCCACCTCACAAGCAAACCTGTGCAGATTTTATGATCGAGCCTTTGGCACAGGCTTTACTACTACTACAGCTGTACTTTTATTTCAGTGTATGTCATGTGCAGTTGATCCAGCATTTGTCTATCCACTAATGTGACTTACATACTTGATGAATCTTTTGTTCCACGAGCACAAACCATAAACAGGTTGAAGAATATTTATTATACTCGTAGCTAAACAAAATAATGTTGTTCATCTATAATTTTTAACTAAGTCGTGGCAGCTCCCACCATATATGGGCGAGTCCAAATTCTAACCGAACATCCTGTTATGTACGTATTCCATTATTCTCAAAGAATATGAGCATTCAGCATCCTACGATTTTCATTATAAAAGCCAGCGGTTGGTTTCTGCGCCGTAGGAGCTCACTTTATGAAAGCTAAAATGCATTAAACGGGAGATGAAGAAGGTTTACACAGGAAATGAAAGAGCAAACTGAAGAGAAAATTTAGACATTAATATAAATTTGAAATCTTTCACAGAATGCAATGCGTTGTTTTTAATGGAGTCTACATAGACGGTTTATTAACTCATATTGAGAAGCTTCTTTTGGATGATCGCTTGAACCGAGTATACTGTATTGTATATAACATGCTTTAACAGAATTCCATTGAAGAAAGTGCCGGGAAAGTCGGCTTGCTATTCATTAATGTACAAACATTAACTGAAAACTAGCAATTGCGAATGCGTGAGATTTTTTCTCTAAATTCAGCATTATGCTGCTGCAATTCAGACTGCGATTATAATAAAAACGTGCAGTTAGTAGGTACGTGCCATTTATAAATAAGTTCTCTAGTTTCTCTAAGAGAACGCTTTGCAGAAGTAGGTATTTTACAATAAGTAGAACATGGATCTTTCTAAAACAAGTAGATTTGTAGGGACCTACCACCAAACCACGCTTGCACTTTATACTACACTTTTTATCAATGGTCCAGTACTAAGTATTTTTACCCAAGACGGAACGGAGATGGTATATGCGTTTGGGGTGAGAGGTTGTTTGAGTGTTTGTTTGTTAGTTTGTGCAAATTCATATTGCCATTTTCTCCGAAACTACCAATCCAATTTTAATACAATTTTCAGTAATGAGTTTGGCTTTAATTGGAGCATGTTTTTAGATAGGTGTTACAATAGCAACTCAACTGCTATTGTAACATTGCTATTGTTACAGCAAGCATTACAGCATATACAGCAATACCTAAATCAATGACTATTGTCACATTTTTAATTGTTAAATTAACTATAAAATGTGTTTGTGAAAACAAATCAAATAAGTTACGAAAATATCAAAATGATGTTACAAATGTTGACAAATAATTATTGGTTAATACTCGGGTAGCTCAATAAATAAATTATTTTTGTCCCTTGACTGAAGAGAATGGTGAACAAAACAAAATAAGTATTTAAGTATTAATGAGCTCTGGGACAACAGACAACATCCCTTTCCAATCGGTAAATAATGAAGTGTTTCTTCAGAAGGCTTCCGCTTCGACAACAATTGAGTTTCCATATTTTATTCGTAAATCAACACCGGAAAGTTGGAATACGTGCCAGCAAGTGGGAATGAGATGAGAGCCACAGTTTGCCAATAGAGTACGAAATATAAGCGACTACCAAGTATCCAAGTATCTACGTGAGGTAAGTAGCAATCTCTGTGAGACACCAATTAGTTTATTGCTAGAACATAGTCCATTGCTGGACATAGGCCTCTCCCCGTGTTGAGAGGCTTTGGCCTAGTTGGCGGTTGGAGGCGTTGGCTAGTCGTGTTAGTACATGGTTTTATTTCGAGTTTTCCTTCGCTTGCAGTGATGTCGTTTGTGTATTTTTCCGTTAGTTGCCACTTAAAATACCCTTCGGATTGGCCAAGCATTCACTGAGTTTTAGCACTAGCTACGGCGCAAGAGTATTAAAATCCTGTTCAAATTTAGGGCCTCCACTGTGATATGATTGTGTGATTCTTTGAAATTCTACCACATTCTATCATCCCATACTACTCGTACATGCATCTCATAGTATCACTCTCACATCTCACCTAAACACAGGTCGACACAGAGACTTTTTAAAATTCATATGACTATTACCAGTGGCCGATTTTCTACGTGTTGGGGGCGGGTAAGGGTAGGACTTTAGTATCTCCGCACTCGAGTTAAGGGCTGCGAGTGGGTGGAGGGGGGGAGGGGAGGGGTGTAGAACCCCCCCTATGAAGGAAAAGTTACGGAAACCCCCCCTTTTTGACATACGATTTTTTTAAAATTCTAACCTCACTTTCGTATTTTCTTGTATTGACATCGATTTCAAGGTCAAGGTGTGTTGATTTCTGAGTGTTCTATCATGATAAAACAAGCAAGCATGCAGCAGTCATGGCTTCTGTCACGGCTCCGGCGCTACAGGGCTCCAGCGGTCCCATGCGAGCTTATCGTCGCAGATGTGTTTCACACTCACCACCGCAGCTTCGGCTTGCTGGCCGGCTCCGCCGGCCAGCCTCAGCCGCGGTGGCGAGTGTTGAAACCACCTGCTCCTTAGCTCGCGGGCCGCCTCGCCCCTCCGCGCCTACGCGATTTTAAAAAACACTCTAGGGGTAGGGCAGACAAGACTACGTGGAGTCGGTTTTGCAGCGATATGTTTTTTTTTTTTTTTTTTTTTTCGTTTAGTTTCACCACTCGCAGCGCTTAACTCGAGTGCGGATCAACTAAAGTTGTATTGTAAGTATAAATTGAATAGAATTCATATCAATCAGCGAAATATACGTAATATAATAAAATATACATAAAATTTACCTTAGTCACTAAATATACGTATTTATTTAATTATTAAACGGAGTAAAACATTTTAGTACGTTAACATTATGTAAAATGAAACGTTTAATGACGAAACGAAATGTCAAAAGACGAGTTCTGTGGTCAAAAGTGTCAAAATATTGGTAAATTTTTATGATCTTTATTTATTTTTTTCTCGTTAACCATTGATCTCCGTAACTTGAAACTTTGCGTGGGGGCTTCTAATATTATTAGCTATGTGTAAAAAAAATATGGAGTCCTAACTCGAGTGCGGAGATACTAAAGTTGAGCCGCGGGTAAGAACCAACAGCCTAATACGATACGTGTGATGAATGCCAAAGCTCGTCGGGTTCATTCAGGGTCTCACCAAGATCGAACATCAAAAATGTCCTGGTAGCTACGTGTGGTTGTGGTAATGCAAGTGAAGGCTTGATTAAACTTCATAATATCTTCATACTGTAGAACAATGCTATAATTACTTGTTCAACTGAGAACTAAAGTTATGAATCAATCAAAAGCCCAAACTTGTCATACCCACTTCGGCACTTCGATGACTGGTAAAGCAGCGTATAAGAAACGGACAAACATACAGCCTTTAGTTTCATATTATGTAAAATAATTAGGAATTATGAAACCTGAGGCTTTCAAAACGTTCTGGATTGTATTTATTACAAAAAAGTTAAGCTACAGATTCATAGTCTTGAAATGTAAAATGTATGGTTCACGTATAAATATGAATAACACCTGTATATTTTGTAACGCAACGTAACAGTGTGCATGTTAATTTTATTCCTTTAGCAGGCGCTAGAGCCTGAAACACATACTATTGTAAAACTCTAAAACATTCTCTACTTATTTATTTATTGAACAAACTCACCAGAAACCCTATACCGAAGCAATGTGTGGATGTTAAAATATAACAGAGAAAAACAAAAATGTGCAACTCAAGTGACTTTGCGCGAAGGATGAAGTATTCCTAGTCAAGCGCTCCAGCGAGTTTAATTAAATATAAGACAACGTACTATGTCTTGCAGTCCAACTTAACTATTAGTAGAGCTATTAACTTCAGCAGGAATATTAACTGACTTTATCTATAGTATTTAACAGTTTTTTTACATTAAGATAGCAGTACTTAATGTCTTTATTATACACGAAGCTCAAACTGGGAACGTAATTCTTTTTAGCATTGTATTGTAACGGTAGTTTTCCACAAAACTTTTTCTTTGCTTAAAAAGTGATGACGTTTTATTTTGTACTTATAATTATTGTCAAGATTTTTCAAAGTTTAAAAAAATAATAAAAAATATTCTGAAGGTTATACCTACATCATTTAAATGGCACTCACAAAATTTCAAAACTGAATTATTCAAAGAATCAAAGAGTTAATTTCATTTATTAAGTTTAGACATTGAATGTAAAATTTTTACAATTATGTCATTTACTTATGTCAAGAAATATAAAAATAAAATGTTAAAAAAGATAAATCATTGGATAATGATTCATTCGCTGTTTCGGTAGGTTGGTTCTACTGAGAAATTACCAGCAAGAAACTATATTAGAACTAGATTTTTTTTTAAACATAGTTTGTTTACATCAAAAATATTATGCGAGCGGGCAAGAGATTAGGTGGACTATGCATTTTTCATCATTTAGATATTCATCTACTTTATAAAAACCTTTTTTAATAAAAAAAAATCACTATAATTTTTAACTTTTATAATTGACATGTCAACCAAATCCTAAAGAAGTTTATTAAACACTAGTATTTTCTCGCGGCTCTGTCCGCATGTATGTCGGTTATAGCGACCAATCATAGCCTATGTCCTTTCTCATGGTCTAACTATACCAAATTTCATCAAAATCGGTTCAGTGGTTTAGGCGTGAAAGTGTAACATACTGACAGACATACAGATAGACAGACAGAGTTACTTTCGCATTTATAATACTAGTATGGAAGTATGTATATGGAATCTTATACAGTTGCCTACAAACGAGTTACCAACTTTATGAAGCGTGAGTTTTGGTACTGAAAGTTTATTTTATTTTTAGTGTTAAAATTATGTTCGTTGGATTTTATTTTGAAAAGATTTACTTAGGTTATTCTGTAGATATAAGAGACTAGCTTTTGCCCGCGGCTCCGCAAGCGTGGGTGTCGGTTATCGCGACCAAACATAGCCTACGTCCTTTCTCATGGTCTAATCTACCCCTATACCAAATTTCATCAAAATCGGTTCAGTGGTTTAGGCGTGAAAGCGTAACATACAGACAGACAGACAGAAAGACAGACAGACAGACAGACAGACAGACAGAGTTACTTTCGCATTTATAATATTAAAGTATGGATTGTTGAAGCAACTGCTAAAATATTAATTTCTTTAAATAGTTCTTTGTGCGAGTCACGTGGTCTGAGGCTGTACATTGCTCGTACCGCTCGTTTCTGTAATATAAAAAATGTATCAATATTGGCAGCTGAGCCTCACAGCAGTAGACCATACGACATAACGCATTGAGAGTAACTACAATAAACTAATCTTGCAGTTTCCTCATCAGTCAGTCATCTTATCTTTTAACCGCATAGGCAGCTGAGCTAATTCTTCCTGCCATGACTGTGATATATTATGTGATCCTCATTGCAGTTTACTATGTAGAGTTATTCCAAGAAAACTGTGGTATCGACCCAATGCAATATTTATTATTCACATCGTCAAGTACTACTTTTTGTCCGTCAGTTTTAAAAATTAAGGATGTATCATCGGCAAATAACACTATTTCACAAAGATCTTTAATGAAGTATGAAAGATCATTTACATTCAAGAATAAAAGGGGTCCTAATATCGAGTCCTGGGGTACTCCCATGACTGATGGAGCGCTAGATGAATTGGTGCAATTAATGTTGACTGTTTATACTCTGCCAGTGAGGTAAGATTTAAGCAAGCTAAGTGAGTTGTTCGATATACCATAATAATCTAATTTAAATATCAAAGGCTCATGATCAACACAATCAAAAGCTTTTGATAGATCACAGAAGATACTGATGTCATCCTGCTTCTGCTCCCCTACATCTAATATACGTTTAACGAGTACAACTCCTGCATCCGTCGTGTTTCTGCCTTTAGTGCAACCAAACTGTTTATCGTGAAGTAACTTTTAAGTAAACTGTGAAAGCAGTTGACAATTTTTTTGTTTTCAATTTTTTCAAAATTCAAAAAAATTTGAAACGGTACGATTTTACTGTATTTGAATTCATTCTATAGCATTATCGAGAGTCACTATACATCGAGAAGATTAATTTTTCCTGAAGTATTCGTTATTTACTGTACTTCATGAGGGTAGGAAACTGTTTATCCATACTTATCCATACTTAATATTATAAATGCGAAAGTAACTCTGTCTGTCTGTCTGTCTGTATGTTACGCTTTCACGCCTAAACCACTGAACCAATTTTGATGAAATTTGGTATAGGGATTGATTAGACCATGAGAAAGGACATAGGCTATGATTGGTCGCGATAACCGACATCCACGCGGGCGGAGCCGCGGGCAAAAGCTAGTCATTTATACATTGATTAAATATGATATTATTGAGATTACGATATTGTTTAGCGAATGGACCACCAACACGGCCTCGTCCTGTGAAGACCCCGAAAAGAAACTCGGCATCATTTTGTGTTTATTTACAAACAATTGCTAGGTATAGATGAGAAAGTAACCTCTGTATTAACATTCCAAATATACTGCATTTAATATTGTTCTATTTCACTACAGTAAATAAAAATCCTATGATATATGACGTTATTGCCTTCGTTCATATCGCGTTACCCACGAGGGTGTTCTTTTACACATTAGGACAAAATAAATTGTACACGCCACGTCGTCGTCGGCCGCACGAATGCATCAACCTTGTACTTTTATTTATTGCAGCTTAATAAATATAAAATGTAGATCATTTGAATCAAATAAATCACGTGTACAAGGGTTTTATAATTTGCACTTAGTTATGCTGACATATGTAAATTAAATAACAGGTTTTTATAATTTTAGAGTATTTTTATGTATTTTCTGATTAGCTTTGAATGCAGCTGGTGCAAAATTTACATTTTGAAATAATAAGTGTAAATATTTTTTACAAACACAGGTCTAATCCAGTAAAACGTCTTGAATACCTGAATTATGTTATGTATGACCAATACGATTTATAATAAAATAAAATAATAGTTGGTGACACAAGCGTTTTAACAACTCTACCTGTATCTTAGTAAACAGTGAGCATCTATGTCTGTGGCTATTGTTGACAGTACATAATTGCCTTGATCACACGCACTGAGTGGAGTGGCGAGACAGTACTGTCGGTCGAGTGCTATTTACGTGCAGAGTACTCGTTGCTATGCTCGTGCGCGTGACCAACGCTTAAGTACTAGGTTGGTATAAGAATACATTTTAGCCAAAAAAAAACGTCCTAAAAGAAATTGAAGAAATTTTACAGCCTATAGTATGCTAACTATACAAATCTAATACTTACATGGGGAAAAAAGATTATTTTTCCCTATGTATCCTAAAAGAAAATGCTGCAAATAAAACGGGGAAGAACTTGTTCTTAGTCAAATTATCGCTAGGTATCGTCGCAGAACTTTTGTGTTACAGGACTTGCAGGGTGCGTATAATATGCACGGTAATGTTAACACAAAACGAAAGTGAGGTAAAGAGTATTCAATAACATTTAAGGTCTTGATCAGTTAGATTAGTATTTGCGCTCAACCTCTAGAAGTTTAAATTAGACAAAACGAGACTATATTAGAGACTATAGATTAATGTGTTAGTACAAAAACTTCTATCACATTAATTGCCGTGATGGTTCCCGGAGGAGTAGAATAGGGATACCCCATCTCTACTTGTGGTTGTCGAGAAAGGCGACTAAGGGATAGGGCTGTTCTCAATCCGACAGTAAACACCCAGTTCATTAATAAGTGCACGCTTGACGGCCTACGCGTGAGCGTATGTAGGTATGTACATAAATTCAGTTATTTAGATAAGAGAGGAAGCATTACGCGAAAAAAGCATGTCAACTGTTTTTTGTGACATAAATAATGAACACTAAATAATATGCTGGGAAATGTGTTGCTTTATATGACCAATGTTCAGCTGCGGTACAAGCGAATGCACTCCAGCAAATGTGACAATTTACGTCCTTTTACTTGATTTGTGGCCAAGTTTTAACTCGGCTATAAATCAAGTAAACCGAAAGTATATAAAATAGACCGAATGTTGGAAGCTGATGTAGAGCATCGCTCTTGCGTGAGGAATATTTTTCCCCGTAAGCAATGATACTATAATATATGTGTTTAACCGTTTACAGTAACACGTCCCAAAAACTAAATATTTTGAAAAACAACTATGTACTTCGTGTAATAATACAGTAATTTGAATTTTTTAAGTGTCCGCTTCTGATGTTTGAATTTATATTAGTTAAAGTAATGTTTTTTTTTGATAAATAAAACAAAAAGTATCCCATCGTCCCCGATTCACCAAATTTACAAGTATCAGCTACCGGTCTATACAGATGAGTTCAGTAACTCCATCGAGCGCCATTAACTGAAGTTGTTAATGACTTTGTAATTTGTTCGAGTTATATCGTAGCTTATCTACCAGTTTAGTACACTTCTAGTACTATAGTTTGATTATGGCTGTTGTTGTCGAGTACTGTTTGATAGTACACTTGTTATATATTGACATAAGATAAACCACAAGGTAACTTATGGTTCAAATCAAGTTTTTATGGTTTCTGTTTGTTTATTTACTTTAGCGTAATTTCCGGTTGTGTCCAAGGTATTTTCCTTATGATTAGATTATTCAGATTATTATTGTGTCGTCATATCTCCAAACCTCAAGAAACCTGCACCAGAGTGATCATCAGTAGGTGAACTAACTTGCAGCTGACGTTGGGTTGGCCTCGATGAATCTGATTTTGTTGATACATTCGATACAGTGTACACCTTATGAAAAGGTGTACACTTATATTCTTTGTCGACTGCACATAACATAATAACTGCAAAATCAAGCTATGAGAGTGTACATCTAAATAGTGGTATTAATTGAAAACTTATAGATGTAGTAGAGCACTAGCAAACAAACATACGAGCTGCTGGTTATTGATTTATGAATGTATGCCTAATTACCCAGGAATAACCAGCTTTTTATGCGACAATCAGTGGCCAACGTAATATGTTACGGCGAAAAGTATAGCATCCATCAAGAGGTTCCAAGCGACGTAAAACCGTTGTTTACACAGGCATGTTCATCTCTGTCGAATATAATAATAAGTATTTAAATTTATTTTAATTATGCTGAGGATTAAGGCACCGGTTGGCAGACCGTACTTTTTGTTGTATACATTTTCTTATCACGCCGCGCAAGCTGGGGCTGAGGCTGCAGATAAGCAAAAGGCTTACCAGTTTCAGTAAAATATTTTTAACCTAAAACGAGGTTTACGGACTGATAACGAGATCTTCCTTGAATTTATAAGTTACTGTGCAGTAGAAAGGTAGCACCATTCCATGCTTTTTCTACAGCTTCGTATTGAATTCAATACATTGTTGTATTTAGTAACCTAAAGCCAATTTTAGGCTATAACTACATGGGCAGACAATTATAGTTAACTTAAATTTTTCTAAGACATTTTTAATTTCTCTAGCGGTGTGCTCTGTAAATATTGACATTAACGGATGTATTATTTTGTACAATTCATGACGGTAAATTCTAGTGTAGGAGAGAACCTGTAGATTAATTTATTTGTGATAATTGAGTGTGTTTAGTTATTTTCTCAGTAGTACGACGTAATACAAACCCATACGCATTCTACTCGGCTTGCAGAGCTTCGAGGTTAGAATATTTGAATATGTAAATATGCAATACGTCGTTCGTTTATGCATCGAAATCAATTGCATGAGCAAGTGCAGAAGGGTGCATTCAACTCAGAGAGCTCCTTCTACAACATTTACATATTCTATGAATAAATCTATTTACAAATATTGTTCCATACACAAGGGAATACATCAGAAAACGTAATTGCTGTAAGTAGCAAAAGTCATACTTTTCAGGAGAGCTGAAAAACTTTTAAAGAAGCAAAAATATAATCATAACTCATAAACTATAAATCGCATGATTTTTTGCACATTGTTATATTTTGAGAGCAGCCTTCACATGGAATTATCAAATAATGATTAAAGTTATTAACAGGTCACTTACAGCAAGTATGTTTTTATTTTCGGAACAAAACACTGTTTACAAATTACGACAAGTTGTGAACAGTTGTATGGCATATAAAAAAAACATAGATGGTTGTACGGTATTCACTTCAAGAAACAAAATATTAAATGTTGTAAGTAGAAAAAATGTAGAAAAAATGTCCAAGACAAGATTTTGCATACTCACAGCAAAATGGGTAACGGTTCTAACAGTGACCACAAGAGTTTTTTTTTGAAAATATCGAAATTACTCGACGCAATACTTTTTCTGATTCTAATGGTACATATTTTATTTAAACCCACTTACGCTGTTTTAGGTACTTACAGCAATTCGTTTTCTACCATTTGATGTGTTCACAATATACGATGTACACCTACCTAGATAACTTAAACGAGTATCCTGTACTTATTAAAATCTGTAGTAGCAAAACATGACAACTATTTTATATACATACATATACTCACGCCTGTTAATCCCCGTTAATCCCTGTTAACACCCACATTCCGCCAACTAAAATTTTCACCCCCACGTAATAGGAGGCGAGCCTATTGCCAACAAACGCCTTCTACGACACCAACAGAAAGAGATGGGATGGCTCTATTCTACTTCACTCGGAACCAACACAGACAAATTATTTTGTTGATAGTAAACAAAGACAGTAATTGAAATACAAAATGTACAGAAATAGACACTGTTTACGCTTGTTATGGTGGCTCTCCACAACAAAATGGTAATATATTCACGGCGCATTTCACAATTAGTAGGTCGGTGACAGGATAAAAGCAGTGCGTGATCGTGGTGCCGATGCGATTCCGGGACGCGCACGTGACGCGGCCGCCGCGGCCTCGGCACGCGTCCGACATATGATGCACGATACTCATATCTAATGATTTAGGAACTGACTCTTATTAATATTTCGGAAATAGAGAAGTGCATATTTTTGCCAGCATACGTCACTTTAATCCTTTGTATTTTTCTTTCTCTGCCTTAAATAGTTTTTTTTTGTGTTTTTGTGTACCTACTGATTTTAAATAAATAATTTTCTCCTTTCTTTCTAATTATACTGAGAGAATTCTTGACCTTTGACTTTATAATTCTTTCTAATTATAAGGTCAAATTTAGCCGTAGCTTAAAGGTATACACTAACTACTAATTACTATAACTATACAGCGATTACCGCTCACTTTTGAAGAATTTGCTGAACTGGTATTTTAATATCATCGTCATTCTCTAAGCCTTTTCCCAAATTAATTGGGGTTGACATTACGTCAAGCGACTGCCATCTAACCTTCACAACAACAAAAATCTAGCTCAAATATTATATCGAACTTGTTTAATCTGCGGCCGCCAAAACTACATCGATGATCCAATCCCTATCAAGTAACGCAAGGTGATTTCCCCGTGATGACTATTTTACTAGAAACATTGCAGGAACTAATTCTTATGTGTCACGTAGCTCCCGACATAAACCTTGGGGTTTACAATCATGAGCCAAAAATAATATGGATAGAATACTTATGTAAGGGAATTGATAAATTATGTTTTAGGCTGAACTATCATGGCATATGGACATGTACAACAAGGAGTCATGCTCATGCTCCCGAACCTGTAAGAACAGAGTGTTTCTGGGCCGTCAGTGCAGAAGACAAAGGAAGACAAGCCTTTGGAGTTCACAAAACTCTCCAGTGAGCTCTGGCTACCATACTCACTATCGGAAACAGAGTTTTGTAGGTAATAGGCAAGGCAAGCACACGAATTACCTCTTGGTAAACCTTAAGAGTTATCACCGTACTCGTTTGAAGATGTCTTGTGTTTTGTGTCCTGTCCACTTAAATAGTAGCACGAAGAGAGAAATGTAGTCGATGGGAAATAAGAATACACAGAAAGAACCCCACTCACTTGTATTATACAGCGCGGCTTAAACCAGTACCCACGTTTCGCCAAATTATAATTGTTGGTCCCACGACGTAATAGACGAGCCTATTGCCGTCTAGCGGGCGTTTGTCTTGGCCTGTATGTTTGCTGTCGGATGAGGATCAACTTTATCTCTCAGTAGCCTTTTATGACATCCACAGGAGGAGCTGGGGTGGTCCTATTATACTCCGCCGGGAACAATTCAAATTAATTATATTTTTGACTGATCAAATCCGGCAGACCGGTCCAAAGCGAGGGAAGGATATATTAAATATGTTTCTAATTAATTTGTGTTCGTAAAAGTAATATTGTAGTGAACTATTATTACCTACTATTCTCCCCCTCCCTGAGAGGTAAACTTGCACCCAGACCCCCTTTCGTTTATCAGTAGGTAGTTGTACCGACTAACAGATGCAGATGATTATCTTGGCAGGATCCAATACAGCCGTACTTGAAAGATGATAGTGTTCATATTATATGTTTTAAGAATATTTAGGTATTCTTAAATTGTATTATTTTATTTTTATTGTATATGGAGCCGTCTTCCACTTAACATTAGATCAAAGGCCAAGTTCAAGTAATTTGTGGTCGCTATTTACCCGTAGGAGTATATTTTCGTGTCACAGCTTTTCCTCCACGTTTAGAGTTGAAGATTTTCTAGGAAAACCATACATATTAATAAAATAAAGCAAGTACGAAAAAATTTGTGATTTGAATGTAAATGTTTGATATGTGCTTGAAGATCACGCCGTTTCTAAGAAAATGTTTTGCGGTAGAGCATGTTCCACGTGTTTTGAATAACTTGTACAACTTAGGACTTAGGAGTACGTATTAAAATACAGGTGAGTATAGATAATTATAAAAATACATAATTGATTATTTACAATTAGATCATATTCATGTTATACTGAAAGTTATCATGACCATGACCATCCCCTAATTTAACCCCAAAAGGCGATCGTTTTGTAAGGACATACAATAAACGCTATTTTAACTCATAGAATGGTTTCAAATTCAATTTACATTTTTATTATACAGTTCAACCTAAGTACTTTTATACGAACGAGTATTAGCTTATCGTGAAAGTAATATTGACTGTTTTATGCTCTATTTCAGATGCAATATAAGGTAGTATTACAATAATAAAACAATATTTTTACACAAGTGGTTTGACATAAAAATGCAGTAAAAGTTACCTTTATGAATTCTTACAATAATTTTTCAACTGGGTACATAAGTATACCTGAAGTATTAGCCTGAAGAACTACCTTTTTTTAATTTACCTGAAGAATTAATGTTGTAATTGAAAATAACCTACTTTATTATCTACAAGTGAATATTATAAATAACATATCTGTAGATAAAGTACTGTTACTGCTCTCATAAAAACATAACGTATTTACATTTATCTTATGGAAAACTGCAGGTAAATATCACTTGAGGACTAAAAATTTAAACATTCTATATTGAGAATTCTATCCGCGTCCACTTGAAAATTGGATCTGTGTCGGGAACATTTGCACGTGATGATTCTGTGCACGAGATGACCTCCCATTGAGGGTGGATTTTTGTCAAAACATAATCTCTGGACACGTCCTGGATATTCGAAATTCAGGAGAATTTCGAATATGTATAAGAATTATAGGAATGTATCGTTATTATAAGATCCTGAGCATTATTTTAGAATACTTAGACATTTATGTATCTGCTAAGGCGGCAGCATTGAATTCGCCAAGAGCTGCATTCCAATTTAGATTTCAAAGCTACGATAACTATTATGTTTCGGACCCATGTCTCCACATAAGCCTCCCAAAAGATTGGATTTCCTCTGTGAGAAGGGAAATCTCCGTAAAAAGCGGAAAATAATGTGGTTTAATAACTATCTTTTGGTTTTAAGTTCAGAAGTGTCCAAGAGGATAAATTTAGTTAGCGATGACACCGACTGCAAAACTTTTAGAATGTTAAGCCCGGCTCGACGGGGCGGGTGATCGTGCGACTGTTACATCTAGTAATATCTAGGGTTATATTTTCATTCACTCATCACGTTCCAAACCGTAACCCTTCACTTCTTGATCTCATCATGGTTTCTTCCTTAGAACGGGTAGCTAAGCATGGACAGTATGAAGCTGATGCTTTCTCCTATCATGACCTACTCTTCCTCTCTTACAAAATCCGTCCACCTATAGCTAACCCTAAAATCTGCATGCAGCGCAATTTTAGCAATATGAACATTGACAGTCTGCGCAACGATGCTAATAACATTGACTGGACCCCATTGTTTGTTTCGGCGACTGTGGACGAACAAGTTGCCATTTTTAACTCGAACCTCATTCAGCTCTATGACAGACACGCCCCTATCCGAGCAATCAAAATCAAGCATCCACCGTCGCCGTGGCTAACAGATGAGGTAAAACAGTTAATTTCAAAAAAAGCTGCTGCAAAATTTCGATACAAAATTAGACCTACTGAAACTAACTGGCAGAGATATGTGACGGTTCGAAATCACTGCAATAAGGTGTGTAGGAATGCACAACGCCAGCATATTCATAACTCTGTACAAAACGGTGACTCATCAAGGGTCTGGAAATTCCTCAAAACTCTGGGAGTTGGAAAAACACGTCATGATATGATTCCTAAAGACTTAAATACTGATATTCTTAATCAGCATTTCACTGCCTCGTCCAACTTTGATAGGACTACAAAGGCACATACCATTAATTATCTTTCTACACTTCCAACTCCTAACATCTCAACATTTGTCTTTAGTCTATTTACCGCTTGTGATATTAAGAAGAGCATCATGGCTATAACTTCCAAAGCAGTTGGTAGTGACTGTATCAGCCGGAGCATGATCCTTCCCATCCTTGAAGAGATACTCCCAATCATCTGTTACATGCTGAACTATTCCATAACGAGTGGTACGTTTCCATCCACATGGAAAGATGCCTTAATTACCCCCTTACCGAAGAAATCCAAACCATTGCTATTGACCGATTACCGACCTATATCCATATTGCCATTCCTATCTAAAGTTCTCGAACGCCTCGTCAATAACCAGCTGAGTGCGTTTATTTCTAAAAATAATCTTCTCAATACCTATCAGTCCGGATTTCGCCCTGGTCATAGTACAGTTACAGCCTTAGTGAATATCACAGATGACATTAGGTCTGGTATGGAAAGCGGGAAACTAACTGTTCTCTGTTTACTAGACTTCAGTAACGCTTTCAATACGGTGGACTTTGATATTCTACTACATGTACTCCGCTCTCTTAACATATCTCCAACGGTAATAGACTGGTTTCGTAGTTACCTGTGTGGCCGTCGGCAGCGTATTCGCATCGAAGATAAATTTTCGAGTTGGTGTATTGACCACCGACACTGGTATAGTGTCGGTGTGCCCCAGGGCGGCGTTCTTTCTCCTTTGCTCTTCTCGATTTTTATTAATTCTATCTCTAATGAACTTCGTTCTTCCTACCACCTTTATGCAGATGATCTGCAAATTTACACACAGGCACCCATAACTCTATTGAGAGAAGCGATGGAGCAAATAAATAATGACTTAGCTGGCATAAGTTCCTGGAGCAAGTCCTTTGGGCTTAGTGTTAACCCTGCGAAGACACAAGTGATTATACTTGGCAGCAATAGAACAGATATAGACCTGACCCTTGTTCCTCCGGTTGTTTTTGATGGCACTGCGATTCTGCTTGCTTAAGCAATCAGGTTAAAAACTTGGGTATAATACTCGATTCCCACCTGTCTTGGGGCCCACAATTGCAGGAAGTGAGCAGAAGGGTGTTTGCTTCTGCAAGTTCAATAAGGAGGTTAAAACACCTGTTACCGATTCCCACAAAAACTGCGCTTGCAAACTCCTTGCATCTTTCTATATTAGATTATGCAGATGTTAGCTACTTGGATCTGACCGAAAACCAGCTTGACAAACTAGAACGTCTTCAAAATCTATGCATAAGATTTATATATGGACTTCGCAAGTTTGACCATGTATCGCAGTTCCGTACACAATTACAGTGGTTACCTATCAGGCTGCGCCGGAACTCACATATCCTCTCCCTGCTATACAACATCTTGTATAACCCTTCAACACCTTCCTACTTAAAAGAACGTTTTCAGTTCCTTTTAGATACCCATGAGAGGGGTCTACGATCATCGGTGAGACTGATTCTAAAAATGCCAAGGCATTCCACAGGTTTCTTCGACAATTTTTTTACTGTCACAGCTGTTCGCCTGTGGAATGAACTGCCAGTGGAAATAAGACGAGCTCAGACATTGGTGAAGTTAAAAGGAATGGTCAGGGAGCACTACTTGTCCAGTGTGTCACGTCGAACATAGTGTACTATTATATCTGTTTAAGTATGTAGATGTTTATGTACCTTTATATTTTTACAAATTTATATTGTATGTAGAAATGTATATATTTTATGTATGTATGTATTTTATGTATGTATGTATATTTATATTTAAGTAGGTATATATTTATGTAATTATGTATATATATAAATGTGTAGGTATATTATATAAATATATAATTGAACGCCAACAACTACCAGTTATGTACTCCAACCAACATACATTTCCATCCAAAGGTTGCCTGGCAGAAATTGCGTAAAGCGATAAGGCCGCCCTTTGTACTGCTCTTGTGTTCCTAATTTCCATACTATTAATAATGTAATTGGCGTACAATAAAGTATATAATAAATAAATAAATAATTAATCATGTCTATTAGTATTCAATTTCACCATGTATTGTCATTGTTATTCTCGTTTGCATCCTAAACTTGTGCTATAGATCCTTTTTTCATCATTGTTTTGTGCCATTTTTGGGCCCAAAACATCTCACAAAGCAATTTTAATAGTCAATATCGGGACTCCGAAGGTATGGTTATGAAACAGGGACCGCCATTGTCTACGGTCAGGCTATAGGTGAGATATTGATTTATAGTACACCAGAAAGCTGTCAGCCGAGCCGGTCATCATGAAAATATCATACTAAGTGATAAGAGGTATTAGTGGTCTAATAACACAATACTGTTATAGGTATCTAATGTGGAAACATCCAGGTGGCAGCTAATCCGTGGAGAACTTGAGGATATCAATCAGTTCATAAATGGAATGAGGACTAAAAATAGTTATAAGTAATTTTTTATTTTATTCTTTTCATAAATACTTACCTACTTTGTATTCGTTTATGTCCCATCCTTTACATTTTTTAATATTGAATTACCTATAAGAGAAAATGGTAATATTTGGTGATACCATTATGATCAGAAGCCCGCAATATGATCACGCCGTTAGGATGGCTAGAAAAAAGCGTTGTGATTGGTTAAGATTTTTTGGCGCGTTTCAAATATGAAACTTCTGCGCAGGTATATCGGCGTAACTTATAAACGTGACACTACTGTAACTTGTATGGAATATGTCTAGAATAGGACTATCATAAAAAAATTAAATTAGAAATTTAAAAAACCCCCGTCACAAAAAACACCTCCAAAATGTTGAAAATAAATGAATAAATTTTGATTCAACGGTTGCCATTCGTCGTTTCTGCGTCGGGGGTTAAAAAGGGTAAAGGACAATTTTATGTGTGTACAAACAATACACTTCACTGAAATAGTAGACGTTTAAACAACTCCACACTTCACGCTCCTATAGAGTTAGTCAAATGAAATGTAAATTTTCAGTATTCATGTGTCAGTTCGCGAACAGCGGCAACGGCGGTGAACTCAAATATTGTATGCCTCGCCTGAGAACTCGCAGTTTACTTGTGCAATGAATATCGCCGTATCTTCCCATACATTATGTTGTAGTCGCCATGTTTCCACTAGGGGCACTGGCAATATAATACCGAGGAAATGACAATTCTTCTTGTATATGTACAGTGTGGAAACTTATACTGGGAATACTGATGTGCACTTTATTCAGATGTTGTCAAAGAATAATAATAATAATAATAATTAAGCCCGTTTATTTCCAATCCACAAAAAGTTATTACATGCGTTTTAAAATATGTACTTATTACTAACTAACTATTCTTTCATTCACTATCATAATTTTCTTTGTTACCGTTGATCGGAACCCCTTCTCGGGTAAAGGCCTCCTCCAGCTTTTTCCAAACCTCTCTGTCCATAGCTTTCTTCTTCCATTCACTTCCTGCTATAGCTTTTATATCTTCTATCCATCTTTTTATAGGGTGCCCTCTTTTTCTTTTTCCTCTTGGTCCTTCCCATATAGTTGTTTCTAATGTCCATCTTTTGTCTGTACATCTTGCTACGTGCCCTGCCCACCCAGTTGTCAAAGAATATATAGGTATAACTGGAACTGGGAAGGTGTATAGTATAATAGTGATAGCGTATCGGCGAGCAAATCTCGCCGATACGCTATCACTACTCGTATTCTAGGCTTGTGAAGTTGCTTAGGAATAGTAGTACAAATTAAATTATTTCAGCTCATATACAAATCATTTTACCAAACTTAGTTGTGTACTTTCTCATTTGCATTCAGTTTTGTTTTTCCATAGCGGTTTTCAAGAATCAAGAATCAAAGAATCAATTTCATTTATTGAGTTTAGGCACATAAAGAGCACATATGAACGTCAGAGTTATACAATGTCAATCATATTAAAAATAAATAAAATAAATCATTGGAAAATGATTCTTTCGCTGGTTCGGTAGGTTGGTTCTACTGAGAAGATACCAGCAAGAAACTCAGTGAACTCGATTATCCTTCTTTTTTTAAGTATGGTTTTATTTATAACAAATTTATACAGTGCGAGCAAGAGATGAGATGAGATGAGATGTTACATTTGCATGCTGTGACAAAATGGTGTGCAGTAAACTAAATATTATAGTTGTTCTAGCTGTCCCGGCGAACTTCGTACCGCCAATTTTTACCTGCCCTTGTGGCGTCAGATCCCGTTCCCGCTGCACCATTTAGGGGGATGAAAAATAGATGTTGGCCGATTCTCAGACCTACTCAATATGCTCACAAACATGAGAATCGGTCAAGCCGTTTCGGAGGAGTACGGGAACGAACATTGTGACACGAGAATTGTATATATACGAGTAAGATGTTTTAGATGTAAGCGTTAATGTAACAACCACTGGTTGTGCAAATAAATAAAATAAAAATAAGAGTACGTTGAATCTTACTTTATACAAAGCAGTTGCTGTTTCTTGTTTATTCAAATAATACCCATAGCAGAGGTTGAATTAGTAGAATGAGGGTCATAAATAACAGTAATCCTACCTAGATGAGGGACGTTCGCGAATTTTACCCTTAATTTCTTTTAGATACTTACACACTTATAGGTACTTATTTACGAATGATTTTAAATAAACTTCAATCTGTACCAAATCTCCACCCAAGTTTCCACCTGATAAATCTGTCTGAAGTCGTCTTATCGGCTTAGCAACAAGCAATTATTTTGCTTACACAAACAAACTTGATTGAATTATTGTAAAGGTCACTAGATATTTGTGCTATTCAAGAGGCACAAATTTAATCAACACGAAATTGTCTGACCTATTTGCTCTCATATTTGTTATTGAATTTACTAGTATTTTTTCAGTACCGATACTAGGGACGTATTCAGTGATTCTGTTGAAAACCTATTATGAATATGTTGTAATGCTGATTTCTTTTTATCGTGCGAAACATCCCCACGGATACCAATTTATATTCACACTATACATCACATCATATTTTAATAACATAAATTACTATAATATGATGTAAGAAAAGATAAAATATATTACAAAATTTGAAGCAACTCTGTCAAAAACATCAGGCAATTGGGTTTGAAAAATTGTAAGGGCAAGTTACAAATACTTCTGATAATAATCACGTATTGAAACTCGCGTATTGTAATTGATAAGCATTTTGCAATTTGATATGTGCCCCTAAGATAAAAGAAGCTAGACCAATGGAACTCAAAATATACATACCTACAGGTTATTAAATACTGGAAGTGCTGACCCATAAATATACTTGCTGTCTTCGATAATGTCAGGCAACTGTAGCAATCTGTTATCAAGCACTTGAGTGCCTTAGTTCTTGTTCTGTACTGTACTGTTTGTACATTTGTTTGCTAAGCACTTGACTTGTTATTGTTTAATGAAGTAGCGTTAAACATGGAATATCCAATGTTATTGCATAACTTATTATTACGAATTTGATAAGAAATATACCTACTCACTTTTGTCGTATTTGTAACTTCTGAGGAACCTTTATAGGATTATTTGGTTTTCCGTCTGCCTGCCTGGCAAGACTCAGAAACGCATGGCGGTACCAAGTTTAAATTAACATTAAATATTCATGCCCATAAGCTTTCTAAAACTATAAAATAAATTTCTAAGTAAACGCGATTCAGCAGGAAGCAAGCTCTTTTAGCACAAGTAAAGGAAACAGTCTGAAAGTCGCAATTTTATTTAAACTACTTACACAAAAATCTACATTGTGCCCCTACGCTTTACTTATGTATGACTTATACAATGGAAAAATATGTTTTTAAGAATACCAACTAGAAAAAAATCAAGTTTTCCTGTTAACTCCTCAGGTTAGACTAAGTGGCTTGTATTAAGAGTGGGTTCACATCGGTTATGCAATGGATTCGAGCCCAGAACCTCTCAATAGTAAAGCCAACTCCTTACCACTGGCGGCTGCAATTATTGGTATCTACTTTTTATGAGAATGCAAATATGTAATAAATGTATTTGTCACCGATATTATGATTAAAATTATTCAACGAAGCTCCTTTACAACAAAAATAATTTACTAGGTTATTCCTCTAGACCGATCTATCCAAGTCGTCCTGTTCTGAGGCAGGCCGTTGACCCCGCTAATTTATACAATATATAACTAACTCGCTTAATGTTAACGTCAAACAATTTCAGCTTTTCATTTCAAGTTATATTCGTTGAATTAGAAGCGTGAAGGTCGCGAAGCTCGAGAACTCTTTCAACTGTTGTAATCTATTTGTCACTGTTAAACTTGGCTAAACTTTTGCCCAGTGGCAATCTTATTAAAATTAATTAATTGGTTTTACTTCAAAGAGCGTTTTAGTATTATGTTCCTTACTTTGCCGTAGGATAAGGAATAGGAAGTTTATACCCGCACACGTGTTTCCTTCTGCTTACAAACCCGGCTTTTTTTTTATACCACTTAGGTGGCAGACAAGCACACGGCCCACCTGATGGAAAATGGTTACCGCGGCCTATGGACGTATGCAACACCAGAGGCGTTACACTCGCGCTGCCTACCCTGAAGAAACCTTCTAATGCCCCTCTTGAAGAACCCCATATTGTAGTCGCTTGGGGAGTTCTTAAAGCTTCTGTCGAGGCTGTCAATGTAAGGAACACACACACATTATAAGATCTAGGCTTCTAAGGCAATGCAGGCGTTAGCTTCTTATCACCCAGCGAGGTGCAGTCAACTGATGGAAATGAAATTGAAAATTAAAAAACAACCAGCACCAAAAATGCCTCCAAAAAGTAAAAATAAATCTTATTAGCTCTTAAAGGTTAATAGAACTTAGCAATATTTTGAGTCAAACGTTGCATGTCGTTGTCGGGAGAATTATTATTCATATATCACGAGTTCTGAACTCAGAATGAATCACTCATAGTCCTACCACGTGAGGGGCGACCCTATAACTACGTGCGAGTACTAATACGTATTCTGTGCATACCCCTCGATACGATTACAATGAGCAATTAACCGTATACTAAGCACTCGTTTGTGATAGGCCTCTTTGCCAATTAGTCCCACCCTCTCCTTTCCTCCACAGAAAAACACGTGCACGGCTTAGATGTCATCGGCATACGTTGCAGAATGTACCTTCTAGAACCAAGCGGTTCGGTGAATCATTCCTATGCTGCACCACTAAGACCTGGAACTCCCTGCCAGCTCACGTGTTTTCTTTAAGCGGGTCGTGAAAAGGCATCTGATGAGGCCGTCAAGCTAAGTGCCACCGCTGTTAACATGGTACATGTTTACGATGGTGACCCACTTCAAGAGACTTTGCCTTTAGCCTACCATCCGGCGAGGTGAAGTCAAATTGACGTGTCCTTTTATAAAAGAAAAATATGTAGGCAGCGACACTTTTACAGCACGAAGTAGCACACTGTTTGTTATACGACTGGCCCTGATTGGCCCTCGATTCAACTAAAGCAAAACCACTGTCACACCACAGCTATTGCAAAAAGTGATAATTTTATACTTTACATCTATACACTTCAAGTCTAAAATAAAATTAAAAAACTTTCATTACACTTTTTTATTCCTAGTTCGGGATTAGAGGACACCTTGGTCCTCAAACTCCTTCTCAGCGTGATCTGTGGTCGAGTTCCCAACCGCTGTCGGCGCAAGCCTGTAACCTCGACGTGAAGCACCTTGGCTGGTCGAGATTGCGGCAAGAGACGTGCGCAGACGCCGAGCAGGCCGACAACCGGGGTCACGTATTCCCTTTTTCTCTATTAAATTTATGTAACTTTCCTATATATCTATACAACTTCACTCTGCAAGAAATAACTGTGTCAACGGTGGGTTGACCGAGGTGTACTACAACTACTAGCCGTAACACTCTGGCTACCTACTGCAAGCAGGTCACCGTGGTGCAGCTGGTGAAGACATACTCATCTGTGTATATCTATTGTAACTCTATTGTCTATAATCCTCTTATGTATAATTTTATCTCTCTGTAATATATGTATGTACAACAGAGGTAATAGTGGTTTTCTCTGAAGTCTCCCTGGTCTCCCACACGCACGCACACTTTTCTCCTCTGTCAAAAGGCGCCCTGGGATCCCATAGAGCTCGTGCATCTCTCTGCTGGGTCAGCCGGTGAATAGTCCGTCTGACACGTTCAGCGGTTACAAATTGCTACCTACTACAAGCAGGTCACCGTGGTGCAGCTGGTGAAGACATACTCTTCTTTGTATATCTATCTGTACCTAACTCTATTGTCTGTAATCTTCCTATGTGTAATTTTATCGCTCTGTAATATATGTATGTACAACAGAGGTAATAGTGGTTTTCTCTGAAGTCTCCCTGGTCTCCCACACGCACGCACACTTTTCTCCTCTGTCAAAAGGCGCCCTGGGATCCCATAGAGATCGTGCATCTCTCTGCTGGGTCAGCCGGTGAGTAGTCCGTCTGACACGTTCAGCGGTTACAAATTACTCAAGTATTGACACTGACAGCGGTTACAAATTGGTTACAAATTGGCGCCCAACATTTTGCGTAATTACAGTCTCATGTAAAAGTTACAGTAGATAAAATCTAATGTAACATTAGATTTTATCTACTGTAATTTGATTACTACTAGCGCCACCTATGGCAGTCTCAGTGGTACTCACATCAGTTAGTCGGTGCCGCGGTGTAGGAACTTTTGTGCTAGCTAAGCACTAGATGGCGTTCGATTTCCTTTATGTTTTAATTATATGAAATTAGAAATACTCATAGGGCGATTGGCACACTGCGACGCGCGACGCGGCGTCGAGCGTTGTTGCGTCGACGCGGCGTCGCGCTCGTCGCCTCTACGGAGCTCATTTTGTATAGAAAAACGCGGGGTCCCACACACTGACAACGCAATCACGCGCGTTGCCGCAGAATACGCGCGTACAAGCAGAAAACGCGAGGTATGGCACACTGAAATCTGCATTCACGCGCGTGTTTTTCGAGGGATATTTAGTCCGAGAGCTGTTAGAAATTTCTGTGTAGGTAATTAAGACGAATTTTAAATTAATATTATTACAATGCAACATGACTATTTAACGGCAAATTTAGAGCGTTTTCACATCAACTGACGTCCGATATCCAATATCCGATATCCTAGATCGGAGGAAGTCAAATATCGATGCCCAATATCGGGTATTGGAGCCGACACCACTGTTTTGGCTCGTTATTGGAACACGCAGAGACTGCAAGCGACTTTCAACCTAAATGGCATTTTCTTAGTTACGTCTCTTTTCGCGTTAATAGATGACGCTGATCACGAATACAAGAAAAAAAATTAGTTACTATGTCATGTCAATAAGTCGAAAATAGCTTGCACTTCTAATCATTTTCTTTTCATCTCTAGCGTTCTTAATATAGTCTGGGCTATCGAGCTAATGGTCGGATGGCTTTACTTTACTTTTCTCAAAATTTTAGATTGCTTCACACACCTGCCTACCAAAAAAAATCTAATATCTCTCGGACTATACTAGCTCTCTCGCGTCGACGCGCGTCGACGTACGACGCCGCGTCGAGCGTTGCAGTGTGCCAATCGCCTAAATGGGAAAATTAATTGTTGAATTATACTGCCGTATTACGGAGAAAAGGCTTAACTAACATTTTTTTCAAAATTGAGTTATATACATATTCGGAATCAGGAGAAAAAGGTGCATCTACCCAATTTTTTGTGTAATTTTATCTCTAGAATCTACGGAAATACATTAAGCCCGAAAGGCACATCTAACAGCTAAATTGTTATTGAATAAATTGGAAAGGCTTATTTGACACCGATTAAGAAGAAACAACATAAATACGTACTTGTGACTTGAAAGTGTTATAAAGAGAAGTCACAAGTGACCAGTTGTGCCTTTTCTTTAAGACGCCAGTAAGGTAGGTAAGGAATGTGGGGGTGTCTTTGCGCTCATCATTGCGCCAATGTTTTCAATTCAAAGTAAACGCAAGCTGATTTATTGGTAAGCAATGTTGTTTCTTTCATTGTAAAATCTTAAATTAAGTTATGATTATGTAATCAGATGTTTTTACTTAGATAATCATAACTTTCCAATTCATTCTGATAACTCAAATAGGTAAACATATAACAGTAGTATGAACAGAGGGTAGGCTGAAAATATGAACTTGACAAAAAATATTAATATTTTAAAATATGTCATCCAATTTTTGGAAAATTTAGTAATATTTTCAACCTACCTTCTACGCACGCCTGTTAGGTGCCTAATACCCGCGCGCGTTTACGACCTATATTATAAGTAAATAGTACTTAACAGTCACTAAAGCTAAAGTCTCTAGTTTTTGTGCCCGATATCTGAAGTTGTGTTTCTAAATCTATTTGAACGCAATGGACGAAAAGTCATATTATATTAAAAAATTATAACTCAACGAAATAAACAATTGTTGACAATGGAGTTGTTAGCATTTTAATTATTTTATTTTTAAATTTTTGTTTGCTTTGAATTATTAAGGTGCCGTACCTAATGGGTAAAAATGGGACTATATTACTAAGATTTGCTATCTGTCTTTCACCAGGTTTTGCTATTATTTCATGAACCGTTATAGCTAGATCATTAAACTGAAACACTTCGTGCGTGAGTCCGAACCCATAGAATTAGATTTTGTTCTAAAATATATAAATTCTTTTCTTTCTTTCAGATAATACGGTGGTTTAAAAAGTGTTACGTCAAATTTATCATATTATTTGAAATAAAGAGTTTTTGAATGAATTTTTTATAGCATTTATTATACTAACTGTTAAGTTCGAAAAACATTGGAAAAAATGAAATGCTCAAGTGAGACTCGATCTCATGACCTTTCGCTTACAGGGTTTTCATTACCAATTTTTTGTTATTTGTTCAATGTTCATAATTAAAAAGTAAGTGAAAAAGGCAATCATTTTAAAAGTAACAATTTTATGTAAAATTTATACTCTTTTAAACTCGCAATGAACCTTTATGATTACGTTACAAAGACATAATTACATAAATTATATGTCCTTTCATTTTAATACTGAATTGTTTTTAAAAAGAAAAGACTTATCTGGTTAGTTGTGCCTTTAAAACGATAAAAAGATATTTTATTTGTAATTATTTTGTTAAGATGAAAGGGAAAATTGGGATTATCTGTATAAAAAATAAATAAATAAATATATTTCTATGCATGGTTGGATAGGTATTTTGATTGTGTACCTTAATTAATAACTTGTTTTTCCCAATAATACACAAAGGATTTTTTCTGCTAAAAAAACCTTGAAAATTTTCAAACTCGATTATCTTACATTTTTGTTTTTGTTAGTTATGCCTTTTTACAATAAGACGGCAGTATAGGCTATCTCATTTAGGTTAAAATTAAATTTCCTCATTTGAATTAAACAGGTTCAAATTCTGCATGCTCAGAACCGGAGTATTCAAGGAACGGAATGTGTGTATGAACCAACCAAGTTAAAAGGTTGCTGTACTTTGTTTGATTCCTACTTAGCTGGGTGATATTAAAGTTGTTAGGACTTCGACCGTGATTTGGTGTTTTTGATCATCGTTCGCACTAATTCAACTTAAAAAAAAAAGTGTGTTCGAGAACCTTCCAATGATAGGGGTATAAAACTGCGGCCCCGGCTACATATAAATCCTTTTTTACTCTCTGAATTGTGACTGGAACGTTTGTATTGCTGTGTCTATAGATGGAAAGACAATTAATAGCATCAGTTATGCGGACGACATGGTGCTGCTGAGCCCTTCGATTGACGCGCTGAGGCAACTTCTAGAAGTCTGCGAGAGATACGCGTTATCGCATGGTCTCCTGTACAACATAGGGAAAAGCGAATTTATGGTGTTTGGGGTAAGGTTGAGAAAGGATAGGGCGATACCGCCTGTATACTTATATGGTAGGGCATTAAAGAGAGTGTCGTGTTTCAAGTACCTTGGCCATGTTGTGACTGAGGATCTGAATGATGACCAGGACCTGGAAAGGGAACGAAGAGCGTTGTCGGTACGGTGCAATATGCTGGCCCGCAGATTCGCAAGATGCACGAAGCCGGTAAAGGTTACTCTTTTTAAGGCTTACTGCCAGACCTTTTATACGTGTAGTCTGTGGGTCAGATATACGCAGAAGGCCTACAATGCTCTTCGGATCCAGTACAACAACGCGTTCAGGATGTTGTTGGGGCTCTCACGGTTCTGCAGTGCCTCGGCAATGTTTGCTGAAGCGGCTGCAGATGGCTTTGCGGCAATAATGCGCAAAAGAACGGCATCGCTACTGAGCAGAATACGAGGGAGTACCAACAGCATCCTGAAAATTATAGCTGAAAGTGCTGATGGTGTCTTTCTGGAGCATTGGTGCCGTATACATAATGACGGCCCTGATGCTTCAGGAAGATACATGAATTGATTTATTTTTAATTTTTTGGTCACTTAGTGGATAAGATGTACTAACATAGTTTATTAAGTTTGTGTTACTAACAATTATTGTATGGATTTTTAGTCCGAAATAAATGATAATAATAATAAAAAATACTTTATACTTAACTAAATTCTTTGTTGCCCAGTTTTTGGGTTCCTAGTTCGGGATTAGAGGACACCTTGGTCTTCAAATTCCTTCTCAGCGTGTTCTGGGGTCGAGTTCCCAACCGCTGTCGGCGCAAGCCTGTAACCTCGACGTGAAGCACCTTGGCTGGTCGAGATTGCGGCAAGAGACGTGCGCAGACGCCGAGCAGGCCGACAACCGGGGTCACGTATTCCCTTTTTCTCTATTAAATTTATGTAACTTTCCTACCTATCTATATAACTTCACTCTGCAAGAAATAACTGTGCCAACGGTGGGTTGACCGAGGTGTACTACAACTACTAGCCATAACACTCTGGCTACCTACTGCAAGCAGGTCACCGTGGTGCAGCTGGTGAAGACATACTCATCTGTGTATATCTATATGTAACTCTATTGTCTATAAGCCTCTTATGTATAATTTTATCTCTCTGTAATATATGTATGTACAACAGAGGTAATAGTGGTTTTCTCTGAAGTCTCCCTGGTCTCCCACACGCACGCACACTTTTCTCCTCTGTCAAAAGGCGCCCTGGGATCCCATAGAGCTCGTGCATCTCTCTGCTGGGTCAGCCGGTGAGTAGTCCGTCTGACACGTTCAGCGGTTACAAATTGGCGACCAACGCTAAGGGCTAACTCTGTTCTCTGTGGGTGCGCTGTGTGTGGGTGTCTGGAGAGTTCGCTTTGGAGGAAACACTACCCTCCGTCTGACACTACCCAAGACGCTAATTGGTTGTGCGGCTGCAGTTACGCATGTAATACTTACCCTCTTTGTGTTTTTTCAGCCAATCGTACCATCATCCCAGTGGCAAGAAAAAACCATTGAGACCCCAAAATTCCAAATTCCAATTTTAAAAACTGCACATCTTTCGGTAAGTTTGGAAACATATTTTTGGCAAACTAGTTTTTTTTCTTTTTCTTTTTTTCTTTTTTTTCCTCCTATTTAGTTGCTTCTGTGTTGTACAAACATATATATTTATTGTGGTCTGTTCACATAGTAATTGTACTGTGTCAAACTTTTAGTCTAGAAATTTCTGTGTCTAGCATTCATGGTTTTGGGTTTATACCTATGTATTAGTAAGTAGTTAGTAAAAATACATAGCTGCTTTGTACTGTATAGACTTGAGTAGATTTGTAGTTAACTTTTTAACATTTTGCTGAATACCTACATCACTTGTAATTTATATAAAAAACATTTCTATAACTTCAACTATAATTTGAACATCTGGTATTCACTTCATTGGGTTGCTGAGCCAGTATTCTGAAGATATTTATCTGGGTGATTCTATAATATCTACCCAAAATCAAGTAACATAATATAAAATAGTAGTAAACTTTTTGTAACTACCTCCTAATTTATTAATCTAAAGAAAGTATACCTGGTGTCATATTTCTAGGACAAAGCTATTCTTAAATTTAGTTAATATAGTTTCTCTATTCTAAAATATTAGATTTTTGTAGCTACCGCACAAATTGTGACCTAGAGGAAGCATATTTATTGTATTATCTGTTAATATTAGTTGATTTTGTCTCTGTGGAAACTTCATTTAACCTACATTTATAATTTATAAACCTGTTGTGAGTTGAATCTCCATTACTGTTAATTGTTTTGATAAAAACTGAATCTTGGACCACTATGGCCCAATTACAGAAGTGTATTAACTACCTTAAGAAAGATGAACTTTTTAATGAACTCTCTGCCATGGGGGTTACAGCGGATCCGGATGCGACGGTTGTTGGCCTGCGGAGTGAGCTGCGCACTGCATTGCGGCTTGTCCGGCGTGGCAGCATTAAGGCCATCGCCACGGTACCTGCTGTTGCCGCCTCTGAGTTGGCTGTCTGTGAGCCTAAAGTTCTCGAGCTGGAAGGGACACTCTCTTCAGGTGAAGTCGTTTCAAATAGTAATTGTCGGACTAAGGTTGCAGTGAGGGTGAACTACCTTCTCACTAGGTTAGCTAGGTGTGGTATAGACTGTCCAGATCTTTTAGATATCCGTGGCCGCTTGGTTAAAATTCTGTCTGTGGCTGAATCAGATACTGACTCTGACTCTGAGGGTTCGGATAGAGAGACTGAACCTATTCATCGTGACCGCGTAGGTTACACCTCGCCTGTGGTGGGAGGGGACCGTTCGAGGCGACGTGACGCGCCTAGTTCCGACACAATTAGTGGTAATTTAGTAATAAGGGATAGACCCGTAAATTTAAACTCTTTTAATATAAAATTTGATGGCTCTGCGTGTGTACGTGTATTCATTGAGAGACTGGAAGAGCTTAGGTGTGCTCGGGAAGTCACCAAGGATAAAATCCTCTCAGCTTTCTCTGACCTATTGGACGGTCCGGCTTTATCTTGGTTCCGCACCAACAAGAATAACTTTACCTCGTATGAGGGCATGTTGGATGAGCTGAGGGAGACTTTCGACCTTCCCGACTACGATTACCGTCTCAGAAATGAAATTAGGCAGCGTACACAGGCCCGATCTGAAACATTAGGCATCTACATCTCTACGATGCAGGCCATGTTCTCGAGATTAACGTGCAAAATGCCCAGTGAGGAACAACTGGACATTCTGATGCATAATATTAGGCCCGATTATATGAAGGAATTGGCTCTTCACGAGGTAAACTCGATAATCGACCTGAAGCGATTGGGGAAGCGCCTAGAACTTGCGCGTGCTAGGGCAGAGGCATTCCAGGAACCAGCGTTAGATAAGTTTGGGATCACCTCGGACTTACACCATTTTAAGAATAAAACTTTTCTAAAAACTTCCCAGCAGGTCTCTGCCGTGGCCGGTCCTACGACCTCAAGCGAACGAGGATGCTTCCGCTGTGGTGAAGTCGGCCACACTGCATATGGCTGTACACAGTCAAGGGAATTGGTGTGCTTCCGGTGTGGACAGAAGGGAGTCAAATCGCCTGAGTGTCCGAAGTGTAATGCCAAGCCAAAAAACGAGTAAGTCAGGGCCTTATTAAAAGATCACCATTCGGTTCGGAGCGAGCTTCTCTGTCTGATGCATTCTCTGATAGGGTCCTGTTTACCAAACGGGATAATGATATAAGACCGTATTTAGTTGTTAGGATCCTGAACTTAAATGTTCTAGGTTTACTTGATTCGGGTGCAGCTTGCTCAGTACTGGGTAAGGGAGCGCACCACACTTTCTTGGAATTAGGGTTTGAGCTTGGAAGCATCAGCCCTAACTTTAGTTTAACTACAGCAGATGGCTCTCATTTGCCATGTCTGGGCTGTATCTCTCTGCCTATTGAATATAATTCTGCTGTCAGAGTTATTAAGTTCTATGTTGTTCCAGAAATCACTACTGCTATGATATTTGGAGTAGACTTCTGGCAACAATTTCAATTAGGGGATAGATTGATCTCTCAGAATATCAATCTTTCCAACTTTAGTGACTGTAATCCGGTAGAATCTCTGTCTCTTAACAGTGGTCTAGAGGATTACAACAATTTAACCGCTGATCAGAAGCGGGTAATTAACAGCATTATTGAGAAATTTGATACCATCAACACGGACAAGGTGGGTCTAGGTCGAACATCTCTGGCGCATCATACTATAGATACGGGCGATAGTAAGCCAATCAAGCAACGGTATTACCCGCTCTCTCCCCTGAAGCAGAAAGCCCTGGAAGAGGAACTAGATCGGATGCTGGAGATGGGAGTAGTGACCCCGTCTCAGTCCGCATGGAACTCACCAGTGGTGATGGTGGAGAAAGCGAACGGAGACCTGAGATTGTGTCTTGATTCTCGGAAGCTCAATTCTGTTTCTAAAAGCGATGCGTATCCGTTACCTTACATCAACCAAATTTTAGACCATCTCAATAATGCAAAATATTTGTCTTCTATTGATTTAAGTGCGGCGTATTGGCAGATTCCGTTTGATTCGCCCCAATCCGCCGAGAAGACCGCCTTCACTGTCCCCAGGCGAGGCCTTTTTCACTACAACGTGATGTGCTTCGGACTTGTAGGTGCTTCCGCCTCGATGCAACGCCTCATGGACCGTCTATTTGGCCCAGAGTTTGATAACCGAGTGTTCTCCTTTCAAGACGACATAATCGTTGTGGCCAGCACCTTTGAGGAGCATGTGGACCTCTTAAATAGAGTCTATCAGCGCCTTAAGGATGCGGGTCTCACGATCAACATGCGAAAATCGCAGTTCTGTCGTAGCGAATTGAAGTACCTCGGGTATTTTGTCGACAAGCATGGCCTGCGGACAGACCCAGGTAAAGTTGATGTCATTCTCAACTATCCTACACCTTCCAACGCTAAGGAGGTGAAAAGATTCCTGGGTATGGCTGGGTGGTATCGGCGTTTCGTGAATAATTTTTCTAAGATTAGTAAACCCTTATGTAAATTAACTTCTAAGAATATAAATTTTGAGTGGTCGCGTGAAGCTGAAGAGTCTTTCAATCTGCTGAAAGCCGCTTTGGTCACCGCTCCTATTTTGAAAATGCCTGATTACTCACTACCTTTTAGGATTCTCAGCGACGCGTCATCCTTCTCTGTGGCTGCTGTACTGACGCAGACACATGAGGGAGTGGAGCACCCTGTCGCATATTGTAGTCGTTCACTCAACAAGAACGAAGTCAACTACAGTACCACTGAGCGAGAACTCCTGGCTGTGATCTTTGCTTTGGAACAGTTCAGGCAGTACGTGGAAGGACAGAAATGCACTGTGGTTACTGACCACGCCTCACTCCTGTGGTTCCACAAACTGAAGAATCCGACAGGCCGCCTTGCGCGCTGGAGCATGAGGTTGAGTCAGTTTGACTTCGATATAGAACATCGAAAGGGTAAGGACCATGTGGTACCTGATGCTCTTTCACGAATTCAGATTGACACAATCGACACCAGCGTTACTAAGGACTCTTGGTATCTCCACACTCTGAACAGTGTGAAAAAGAACCCTAGGCATTTTCCCAACTTTGACATACGTGATAACCGTCTTTTCAGATTATCAAAAAATAAATACTCTCTGACCTCTGATTTTGATTGGAAGCTGGTGGTACCGTTGGAGGACAGGTTGCCCCTGCTCACCAAGTACCATGACGACATACTCAGTGCCCATGGTGGCGTATGGAAAACCCACAAACGCCTCGCTCTCAACTATTATTGGCCTAAGATGTACGAGAGCGTTAAGGAATATGTAGGCAAATGCGAGACATGTAAGCAGTACAAACCTGTGAACACATCTCGTCCTGGCCTCATGGGTAATCCAAAGCGGGTGTCTAGACCGTTTGAGGCCATCTCTGTTGATTTACTGGGTCCATTTCCTACTTCCAGCAAGGGAAATATTCACTTGATTGTGGTCTCGGACTACTTTAGCAAATTTGTCATGTTGAGTCCTATACGGATGGCTACAGGCGTTGCAGTCGCGAGATTCATAGAAAAGAATGTTTTCCTAGTCCACGGGGTATGCAAAACCATTTATATGGATAATGGCCCACAATTTGTGAGTAAACAATTTAAGGACTTACTACTTAAGTACAATGTGCCTAACATTTATTATAACCCCAGATACCACGCGCAGACCAACCAGGCAGAACGAGCTATTCGCAACGTGGTTCAGGGAATTTCTTGCTACGTGAAGTCGCACCACAAGAAATGGGACGAGAATCTCGTAGAACTCCAGTGTGCTCTAAACACTGCTGTGAGCGAAGCCACTCATTTCAGTCCGTATTTTCTTGTTCACGGTAGGGAATTCATTGGGGATGGAGTTCTTTATAGGCAGGAAGAGATTCCTTGCCATCCTAACACTGTCTCCATTGATAGTCCAGTGTCCTTTGGTGAGAGGTTGAAGGAATTACATCGTATCTACGACCAGGTGAGAAAACACTTAGATGTTGCTCACCGGCGTAACGAAAAATACTACAACCTCAGAAAAAGGCATGTGGAACTGAAAGTGGGACAGATTGTGTACAAAAGAACCTTCTATTTGTCTAACAAGGCCAAGAACTTTACTGCGAAGCTGGCGCCTAAATTTATGAAATGCATTGTAACCGCCAAACGCTCGCCTTTAGTATATGAACTGTCGGATTTGGATGGTAAGGATCTGGGAGTTTATCACATTAAGGATATTTTGAAGTACAGTGAGGAGGAACAGCCTTCTGATCCTTCTCCTTCTTCTGTCGGTGCCGTCTCTCTGTCACTCGGCTGATCGTGGGAGTGCCACTGTGCTTCGTTCGGTATCTTTCCACCCTAAGCCTACTCACTAACCTATATGAAGGGCATACAGTGATCCGGGCAGTTAATAGGGTGACACTTCTAGAGTGCTTGGCTTGGTAATGTGATTTTGTTTGGTTTCTTTAGTTAGCTGTTAGGTTCGTGGTTGTTTGTTTGGAGTTCGTGGTCTTCACAACTAGTGTGGTAATCGCGAGTTTTGGAATTTATTTTGATATCTCTCAAGTGAGATCCTGTCGCTGATATTCCCTGCGCATACTACGCAGGGAATACTGTGAGGGAAGGGGTGGTGTAACATTAGATTTTATCTACTGTAATTTGATTACTACTAGCGCCACCTATGGCAGTCTCAGTGGTACTCACATCAGTTAGTCGGTGCCGCGGTGTAGGAACTTTTGTGCTAGCTAAGCACTAGATGGCGTTCGATTTCCTTTATGTTTTAATTATATGAAATTAGAAATACTCATAGCACCTAAATGGGAAAATTAATTGTTGAATTATAGGCTATCTCATTTAGGTTAAAATTAAATTTCCTCATTTGAATTAAACAGGTTCAAATTCTGCATGCTCAGAACCGGAGTATTCAAGGAACGGAATGTGTGTATGAACCAACCAAGTTAAAAGGTTGCTGTACTTTGTTTGATTCCTACTTAGCTGGGTGATATTAAAGTTGTTAGGACTTCGACCGTGATTTGGTGTTTTTGATCATCGTTCGCACTAATTCAACTTAAAAAAAAAGTGTGTTCGAGAACCTTCCAATGATAGGGGTATAAAACTGCGGCCCCGGCTACATATAAATCCTTTTTTACTCTCTGAATTGTGACTGGAACGTTTGTATTGCTGTGTCTTGGAAAATACTTTATACTTAACTAAATTCTTTGTTGCCCAGTTTTTGGGTTCCTAGTTCGGGATTAGAGGACACCTTGGTCTTCAAATTCCTTCTCAGCGTGTTCTGGGGTCGAGTTCCCAACCGCTGTCGGCGCAAGCCTGTAACCTCGACGTGAAGCACCTTGGCTGGTCGAGATTGCGGCAAGAGACGTGCGCAGACGCCGAGCAGGCCGACAACCGGGGTCACGTATTCCCTTTTTCTCTATTAAATTTATGTAACTTTCCTACCTATCTATATAACTTCACTCTGCAAGAAATAACTGTGCCAACGGTGGGTTGACCGAGGTGTACTACAACTACTAGCCATAACACTCTGGCTACCTACTGCAAGCAGGTCACCGTGGTGCAGCTGGTGAAGACATACTCATCTGTGTATATCTATATGTAACTCTATTGTCTATAAGCCTCTTATGTATAATTTTATCTCTCTGTAATATATGTATGTACAACAGAGGTAATAGTGGTTTTCTCTGAAGTCTCCCTGGTCTCCCACACGCACGCACACTTTTCTCCTCTGTCAAAAGGCGCCCTGGGATCCCATAGAGCTCGTGCATCTCTCTGCTGGGTCAGCCGGTGAGTAGTCCGTCTGACACGTTCAGCGGTTACAAACAAAGTGTCATTTATTTTTAGACTTCAACGTCATTGTTTTTAAGTCTAAAATTTAATACCATTTTTTACAATAGCTGTGGCACGACAATGGTTTTGCTTTAGTAGAATCAAGGCCATGTGGATCTGTTGCTCCCAATAAAGCTCCTGAAAAAACCAAGCCACGTCATATTTCAAGCGAAAATCGAGCTTCGAGATGAAGGCCTCTGATCCACGACTAATGCTTGGTTGATGATGATGATGAGTACATACAGGTACTCGTGTCTTTCCTTCGAGGTAATAAAAAATTGCCTATGTCCTTTCTCAAGGTCTAATCTACCCTTATACCAAATTTCATCAAAATCAGTTCAATGGTTTAGGCGTGAAAGCGTAACATACAGACAGACAGAGTTACTTTCGCATTTATAATATTTTTACCCAACTGTCGAAGGTTTTTACTATTGAATATTTCATGCAAAGGCGTTAATTTCAAGTACTTACTTCTGACAGCCATCTGACCTCCCAACTTCGATAGGAAAGCCAGCGCCATAGCCTCGACTGTTCATCAGCCGGTGTACATGGTATGTACTGGCAGGAGAGATTGATTGGGCCCCATAGATCTTGAATAGCCTCAAAAACCACCATAGTCAAAGTCAAGTCAAATTATAGTCTTCTCTAATAGAAATTAGACCCGAAATTACTCATACTCCCTCGAATCCCTCCGGCTAAGCTATATTGCTTGCATTAGAAGTGGGTTCATGTCGGTAGTGCAATGGCCAGGATTCGATCCCGGGGCCTTTCGATCGCAAGACCGACTCCTTAGTTACTAAGCTAGCGACGCTGCAATGCAAAAGAGAACTTCTTTCGTTCTATGCGGCATAAGGTTCTAGTTGTTTGCTGGAACAAGATTACTGTTTTATGCAAATGGAGCCGTGGTAATAATTTACCATATATATAACATAAACTCACGCCTCTATTCCCCGAAGGGGTAGGCAGAGGTGCCAGCACCCACATTTCGCAAGTTTATGTTTAGGTCCCAATGTAATAGGTGGCAAGCCTATTGCCATTAACCGGGCACTTATAAACCTGCGATAAATACACACATAACTTCGAAAAGCATCGAAAAGTCATTGGTGAGTGCCATGGTAAACCTGGGATCGAACCTGAGAACCTCGTCTCAGCAGTCCACTACCCATACCACTAGGCTACTGCAGATTTACCTTCTTTATAAAATTCGAATTCATCGGGAAAAATGAAATGCTGCGTTGGGAAAAAAGTGGGGGTTGAACCCACGACCTTTCCCCTACAGGGGGAAGTTTAGATATCAGGGATTTCCTTTCATTTAATTTACCATGTTTGTTAGACAGATTTGATCCATAAGATTGCCACTATCGATTGAAGTCATAAAAATACAGGATGTGATTTTTTTCAGGTTTTAGTTCGTTTGATTACCGGGTGTGTCAAGCGTGTTTTCGAAAATCTTTGAATGCAGTTTTCATTCTTCTTAAAAATAACGGAATGTTTCCTTTCAGTTAAATTTTCTATCTCTAGTATATATAGGCATCAAAATCTTCCACCCTATAATAATATTATAGGGTGGAAGATTATAATATAATACATTATTATATTATATTATAATACATTCAGGTAGCTTACAAAAACACAATTATGATAAATAATGCATTCTTTTCCATTATCACTTCATTCTTTGTCGACAACTCATAGGCACTCGATGCAGACGATATTAAACTAAATATTTTGTAATAACAATAAATATTACTAAGGTGTATCGAGTTATTTGTAATAATATTATGTCAGTATTTGTCTGAGAGGTAAACTTGGCTATATTTATAAACCACATTATCTTATTTGTCAACTTATCACGAGCTTATTGATTCAATTGTCAATTCAGTAAATTCTTCCTAGCTTTGAGCTGTTACTATGAAATTCATAAATGAGTAAAAAAACACAAAAAAAAAGTTTTTGTCCAACCTAAGTATCGAACCTGATACATCATATTCAGAAGTCACACTTGTTACCTGCACTACAGAGGTTCAATTTTGATATAATATAAAAGAAAACGAATCAATTATGTGTGTGTGTGTGTGTGTGTGTGTGTGTGTGTGTGTGTGTGTGTGTGTGTGTGTGTGTGTCTGTGGCATCGTAGCACCCAAACGGATGAACCGATTTGGATAAAGTTTTTTTTTGTCGGGAGTGTTCTAAGCTATGTTTGAAAAAAATCGGTCCAAGATGGCCGCCGCCACAACATGTTGGAATCCATATTTCTTTATAACTCCCTCAATATGGGTATCAAATGAAAGAGCTTGACTAGTAGATCAATTTAAAAAGTATAAAATAAAAATTAAATTAAAAATTAAAAAACCCCTTCACAAAAACACCTCCAAAAAGTTAAAAATAAATTTTAATTCAACGGTTGCCATGTCGGGGGACCTTACGATATAAAGGAGTACCTAACCAGTTAAGGTCCCCCGACATGGCAACCGTTGAATTAAAATTTATTTTTAACTTTTAGGAGGTGTTTTTGTGAAGGGGGTTTTTTAAATTTTTATTAAACTACTAATTAGAAATAAAATCAAAGAAACTAATTAAAAACTAAAAACTGAACTAACATTAAAACGCGTCGTAGAATTGCTCCGCATCGCATGCCTCTTGTGGCAACGTTCCCAGAAGACTGGCAGCATTGCCACGTTGTATGGCAATGCTTATTCTCTGACCTAAAAAGAGGCCAGCCCTCTGGTCACGAGAAGCGTCGACCATATGCTTCGCAATCTCTCTGAAGAGGCCCCAATGTTTCGACTCCAAACAGCACAAATTCATAGTCTCCAATGAGTTTGGAGTATTTGCGCCGTTTGAGAGCCTCTGCGGAAGCAGCGGCGGCACCGGCACTGCCAGCCGTGCCAGGTATGTGGGTAGGGGCAATGGTGTCGACGCATGTTGCGTCCCACACCAGGGCCCTACCCATTTTCCATGACATTAACGACATACCATCCGGTCTCTTGCCATCGTCGCGCGCCAACCGTTAGGTTCAAGCACGGCTGGCACACCGGCGCGCGGCGGTGACAAGAGCACGGCGGATTATGTCGTTGAGGCTGGCGTGCCGTGGCATTCGCCCAGCGCTCCTGCAGCACGACAGGCCATGGTGTCCGAGTCGGTCAACTGCTTCTCCACAACGGCATCGATGCAGAGAAACACGTACACGGCGCGCCTAATCGGAGGCACGTGGCCAATTATTATTAATAAATTATCAATTAATTATATTAATTAGCAGGACATAGGCCCCAAACGCACGCTAAAAACTACCCAGGATCACTTCGACATGATGTGAAAATTCCAGCAATACCACATTCATCCAAAAAGGTTATTTTATAGGGGTATATAGGTACCCACCAAAATTCCATGATAAGTACTTTAAATTGAAATTTAGCCTCATGCCTGCCTCGTTCTAACTCACACTGTAATGGACTGGTAGAAAAGGCCTGTACCGTGTGCATACACTTACAAAAATAGTTATCTCATTCATAAAAATCAATAAGGTTCAGAAGCAAACCCAGTGGTCGAACACAGAGCACTCCGCACAATATAACCGCAGCGGCGGCCGGCGCGAGCGCACAGCCTCGGCGTGCGTGTGTCGCACACTTCCTGCTCCGCGTCGCTTTGTGTCCACTGTCCGCACTCGGACGTTCCGACATTTATATGTATCGCATATAAGATACCTTTGTATTACTGATACATTATAAATCATACGAAAATACGATTTTTGGAATTTAGTGGTGTGTGTGTGTGCAACAATATGATTGATACTGTAGCACTGGATGTGGCGCCAAAGCCCGGTAAGTGGATTTCAATATTATGTTAATAATATTGTTGAAGTTTTAAAGCAGGATGCATTGGCGCTATAAAATGAAGGTATGCTACTTCATTAGTAGTTAACGGTACAATAAGGTATTGGAAGAAGTGAATTGAATTGAGGAAGTAAAAAATATTGCATTGATTTTGTGAGTGGTGGCCAGTTCAGGCCTTTCAAATATATTTTAAAGTTTGAGACAAAAATAAACCAGAAATGAATACCAGTCGTTTAATATTTACTAAACGCGTACCGGTTGGGTTTTAGCTCATAACCAATATTTATAATACGTCATGTCAATATGGACAGGTTCATAACCAATTTTTTATATTATGATATGTCAATATCAGGTCAGGATCATAAAGCAAATTTAAATAATAAATATTACCTATATTGACTTGTAAACTAAGACTGCGCTGAAGAAAACCGCAGAAAACATAGCCTGCGTCACTCGGGATGAGATTCTAACGATACACCATGTATTAAAATATGTTCAGGCATTTAAACATTACGATAGAATAAAGACACGATGCATACAGATCTGAAAAGATAATATTCCTATATTCTATAGAAAAATTTCCTGTACATAGTTTTTTCGTGTATAATCGAAATAAAAATGACTCAATATTTCATTGTGACGTAGTAGATATGTACAATAGTAAAAAGTACTGGCCCATAATCAATATTATCGGTTTTAATCAGTCCGCTATATTACAGTTATTTATTAGCGGCGAGATTATCTGTTTCGCGAATGAACGGTATCGCACGATAAGTCCATTGTTTACGTATCGCGATATACAAAATCAATAATTTGGGCAATACGATTGAATTATTACTAATATTGTGGCCTAAAAAATGCAAACACGTAAGTCATTGCCGCCAATTTACAATTATAACTCTACTAGCTGTTGCCCGCAGCTCCACTCGCATGAAATTTTAATCCGGGTACAGTTCCCATCGGAGACACCTGAGATTAATTATAAAATTTAAAAAACCCCCTTCACAAAAACACCTCCAAAAAGTTGAAAATAAATTTTAATTCAACGGTTGCCATGTCGGGGGACCTTAACTGGTTAGGTACTTTATATCGTAAGGTCCCCCGACATGGCAACCGTTGAATTAAAATTTATTTTCAACTTTTTGGAGGTGTTTTTGTGAAGGGGGTTTTTAAATTTTTAATTTAATTTTTATTTTATACTTTTTAAATTGATCTACTAGTCAAGCCCTTTCATTTGATACCCATATTGAGGGAGTTATAAAGAAATATGGATTCCAACATGTTGTGGCGGCGGCCATCTTGGACCGATTTATTTCAAACATAGCTAAGAACACTCCCGACTAATATACCTTTCAAACAAAAAAAACTAAATCCAAATCGGTTCATCCGTTTGGGTGCTACGATGCCACAGACAGACACACACACACACACACACACACACACACACACAGACACGTCAAACTTATAACACCCTGTCGTTTTTGCGTCGGGGGTTAAAAAGTAGCCTATGTGTTATTCCTGACTAAAGTTTATCCCCGCATCAAATGTCAGCCAGATCCATGCAACCGTTAGAGCGAGATTTAATTACCAACTAATATCCAAACATCTACACAAACTATACAATAATTATAACGGGAATTAACGCGACCTTTGATTTGGGTGACCACTGCGACCATGGCCAGTGTGTACCCTGGTCAAAACGTCAGGCAAATGAAAGGTATGTACCTCCCTTTTTTTTTCATATATAGGACAAGTCATTTTGACTTCACCTCCTCTATCATGATCTCGTTAATTCCCGTTATAATTATTGTATGCTAGCTTTTGCCCGCGGCTCCGCCCGCGTGGATGTCGGTTATCGCGACCAAACATAGCCTATGTCCTTTCTCATGGTCTAATCTACCCCTATACCAAATTTCATCAAAATCGGTTTAGTGGTTGAGGCGTGAAAGCGTAACATACAGACAGACAGACAGACAGACAGACAGACAGTACTTTCGCATTTATAATATTAGTATGGATCATGGAACGCAAGTGTTTAAAAGTTAATCTACACAAACTTTTAGTTTTATAATATCCAGACGGAGGAGGATGAAAAAATGAAGAGTTGGAGTCCATTCCGTGCTAATTTTATCCTTGCTTTAATTACTTTTTATCATGGTGTACCTACCACCACCTATTCTTTTTATATCTGGCATCCAATCCTATTCAATAACTTTAGAAGAGCCCGCTGAGAGCTTACCACCAGGTCATGAAACAAAATGGGCCATCTGGAAATTCTGAAATAGGTTGAGGTCTTAGGTCGGCGGCTCTAGGGTGAATCGGGTAAAATGAGGTTACCTGGACGCAGGGGATGGTGGCTGTGTCTGTGGTGCACCTCTGCAGTCGGTGGACCGCCTCCTGTTGTGCCTACTGTGCCTCCACCTCCACACTGGCACGATTGCCGATCTAAATGAAGCGACGGAAGGCGCGGCCAAAGTTGCCGAGTTTTTGGGCTGGGGCGCATCTAAATATTTAAATTGTTGCCACTGACACGAAGAAGAAGAAGAAGACCTTAGAAGAAGCCCCCTCGACCCAACAATTGTATAGCAAACCTTCTAGATAGGACATTCTTTGAACCTTAGATTCCTATTCGTTTCACAATAAACCTCAACCAAATGCTAACAAATCAAGGGCCGGTTCAACCAAAAGCGATTAAAGTTTGTTCCTAGAATAAACAGCCAATATGGGTGATGTTGCCTGTTTATTCTAGGAATAAACTTTACTCGCATTTAGTCGAACGCATGTACCGTAATCTACATAATCAATCAAATGGATATAGGGCCCTTTTAAGAGTCATATGCAAGCCGGTGCACTTGTTTCTTGACGAATGAGACTCTGCTGTTTTTTATTCACGGGTTTTTAGACGGCAGTTGCATCCGTAAAAGCCAAATCATACTAGTATACCGTAGGCAGCCCGACCCCGAACCCAAAGGTGCAATTACGTTGTTATTTTGTACACTATATACCTACCTAGTTAATTTTGTAGGCTAATTAATGTAATCGATATCTGTAACACTTTGTTTTATATTCAAGTTCATTGACCGACTCCTATGATCTTTTTTTATATATTTCTGTGACGTTTTTATCAATTCATTGCAGCTGCTAAAATATTACTGCTATGCTACATTGCTTACCTTCTTATTGTATTATTATTTTAAATTATTTTTATTTTTGGTTACATTTTCGCACGATAACAAGTCGGTACGGTACATCAATGATTCTCATTCAAATGAAATTAAGCAAATCATTTTAAACTTAAATAACTTAAAAATAAATTTCATATTATTTTAACTAGATTGTAGATACACTAAACTAGTACAAAAGTACAATTTATAGAACTATTTTATATATTTTATTTAGAAGAAAATATTGTCAGAAAAATTCACGAGTAAAATCCACCAAATTCCCCTTTGACTGTGAAAGTCTGTAATATTTTCATATCGTTGCGCCGAGGACGTCGTGTGTGTATTTGAACTAGAATATGGCACTGGCATGAAATTAGCTCGGCGCTTTGGGGAATACGCTGCCGCGCTGACGGGAACTGGTGGCCTACCATCATCTCTTAAAGTAATATTATTTGAATCTTACTAAAGTATATTTATATACTACTAGCTTTTGCCCGCGGCTCCACCCGCGTGGATATCGGTTATCGCGACCAAACATAGCCTATGTCCTTTCTCAAGGTCTAATCTATCCCTATACCAAAACTGTAACATACAGACAGACAGACAGACAGACAGACAGACAGAGTTACTTTCGCATTTAAAATATTAGTATGGATACTTAGAGAGAATCTGAATACCTGTTGTAATTTTTCCAAGCGACTACAATACAGGGGTGCTTCAAGAGGTTCCTCCAGGGTAGGCAGGACGAGTGTAACGCCCCTGGTATTGCACACCCCCATAAGCCACGATAACCGCATTGCATGCCATGTGCTGTGTATTTCTGTCACCTAAATGGTATAAAAAAATTGGACCGTTATCAATCCTAGGGAATGTCGGGATATATTGTAATAAGTCAAAAGGAATTTAACAAATTAATATTATATCCCCTATACAGAAAAACATTATTTTTTTAGGGTAAGTTTAACCACATTACGATGGTCCGATTCACACTAAGAAAAGTTACAAGTAAGATTCAAATAATATTGTTGGAGATGGTATTAGTCTCCGAGCTGAATTAATATAGAGGACTGTGAAGAGTTGGCTTTTAACGACGTTCCTTGTGTAAGTAGCGAGCAGCTGCACTGTTCAATAGAGAGAGTCATCGATGTTTCAAAAACTTGAAGCTAATTTAGTTTTATTATTCGCTGTTGATAATACTAAGTGAGCTGCTGTTTGGCTTTTGTCAGACTGTTATATGAGAACTAGTATAATCATGAAGGTCTTAGGCTCATATTCTAGAATAACACTCAGCCTGAATCGCGATTTTTCTGAGGAATGACTGTATAGTCAAAAGGTATGTCAAACTATCAGTCAGACAGACTGATAGATACACTCTGTCCTCAGATAATTCGCGATTCAAGCTCAGTGTTATTCTAGAATACGGGTGTTAGTGTTTTAATCTTAGAGTAAATAGCATTATAACTAAATATACAAGAAATATTAAACATCTATATAATTGAAAAAACAGACTTTATAACCTGGTCTTTCCTTCGTATTACCAATATTCATCTAAAAATAAGTATGTTTAGTAAGTATGGATCGATCATCTTATAAGAATTATATCATTGTTCGAAATAAATATTAGCTGCCTTCTGTTTTTCTTCAAATTACAAAACTGTCACAACTTACAAATTACATCTCTAGATTTTGGAAAATGTCCTGGCCTTGGATCCTCCCACTGACAGCGTAAAATCTCTCTGGCTGCCCTACTTACCGCTGAAAACAAAGGCAACGGGCAATTACTTTTGGATTCATAAATATTAGTGCACGTATTGCTTAATTTACATATTTAGAAACCGATTCTTTCACCCGCAAAGCAATCGCAAACGTGTGTTTTTCTTTCCAAGGGCCACTTTTAGATAACCGTAACCATGTAATGTGTGTGTTGTTTCAACGATAACGTGCCCTAAACCTTGCGCAGGCTGTATTTCATAACTGCTCGCTGTTGACCTAGATCCAGCTCTCCTCTTCACCTGCACAATACAAACACTCGTCTAAAGTGTCGTGAATAATTGTCACATTACGAGGTTGCGACATCCTTGCTTGAGTCTCACAGCTGTATGTCACCATTTCTAAGAAGATGTGCAATCTGTTCACCTTATTTGGTTATAATCCTGTGTATCCCCAAATTCACAGGCTAGGATTGAAGACCAGTTTTTGCGGTTCTCATAAAGTCAGCGTCAAAATTAGATGATCATTGTCAGATAAAAAAATAGTGTTAGCAAATTATAAAGTTTCTATTAATTTTTGAGTACGAAATTTGTGCAATCAACATCTATTTTTGTCGCTGACTGTACTTTATAGACGAAGCTAAAGCAGACTAACAGTGGAGTTGGTCATTTTTTGACTATAACCATCCCAGGAATCAAACAAGGACGTCAGCTGTATTTACTACCGCTGTGCTGTATCAGCAAAAAGTCGCAAATCGAAATCGAAATGCCGTCTCGCGGACGCCTGCGAGTTGATAAATGACCCACCGAAACCAACCGTGAACCTAATTTTGCAAGAAATGCACCAGTTACACTCAAACAAAAAAAAAATCACTATGTTCACTACATACCCATTAGCAATGTTTAGTTAACGTTATCGAAGGCCACTCTTTATCAAGGTTTAAATCGACGTTAAATGAATTCTGAAGATTCTTGTGATTAAAACTACAATAAAAGTCGTTTACGATCCACAATATCGACGCCTCACGAGTTTCCTTCTTCCTACAGTCCCGGGTCCTTTAAGCGGGGCCTGAAAATGCATCTGATGAGGCCGTCAAGTTGAGTGCCACCACTGTTACTGGTACAAGTTTGCGATGGTGACCCTCTTTCCGAGACTTTGCCTTTAGCTTAACATCAGGCGAGGTGAAGTCAAATTAACGTGCACTTCCTAAAAAAAACAAACATTTTAGTCAAAAAAAAATCTGTTTGCGTAACAATATGAACAGGTGCAGGCAAGTGTGAGGACAATAGTATTGTGTTGCTTTTGAGGAAAACTTTGCTGCTACCGAATTTCTTAAAAGGAAACCTAGTAGACAAAATTTTGCCCATTGCGGAACCAACCTCGTGATAGGATATACAAAAGTCGATGTCTCCCTGACTCAAACACAATAATTAACTGATCGAATGACATTTTTCAAATGGAGTATCAAATGAATAATTACGCGTCTTATAATTTTCTATGTGAGTTCATTCACTACATTACAGATAAAAGGGATAGGAATTTACGGATCCTTTATTATCACAGTTATTAAGATTGATTTTTATATCAGAAATGGTAGTTTTATCACAATTGGATGAGTGGTTCAGCAGGCCTAATTATTAGGTAGGCAATGAAACATATTTTATATTAAGTCCCTGTTAATGTATACGGGTTAATACAATAAGATCAGTTGCTATTATTTTTATGGTAATGATGATTTTGCCTTTGTTTTAACTACTAATATCAACTTAACCTATTTTTGTACATAATCATAATGTATTGATTGATATCGGCCACAAGGTTGTATCGATAGAGTATCAATCGCCTAACGGTACTATTAAATTATGCAAATTATTCTTCCTGCAATACAAGGGTATGCATTTTACGGTGCGCATACACAGGCGAGCAAGTACATACTTTCTAATGTCATTGTCACTAAGAATGTCGACGATATAACGGGCTGATTAGGTGCTGTGTTGGAAACAATAATATCACCTAGCAGATAAGAAATAGAGGTCATTATAATGTGGCAAACAAATACATACGGTGTTGGTTTGATTATTAAATTTCATCGGCTTCGGAGTTTTTTTTAAATTTAATAGTTAATTTTACACTTTATACCTAATATATAGATGAACACTTGAATGAATAAATCTTTTGTTATATTAGTGACTTGTTTCGCATCATTAGGTACCTCAAAGGTGGGAGAATTATTGTCTTTGACTTCAAGTATATTCCAAAATATCATATAGTTAATTTGTACGTGATATCTCAAGAGAAGTATACAGGCAGGAACCCGTTCAAAAAACTGTCGAGAGAACATATTTCACAGTAAAACATCTACTGGAAAAGGTCCGCACTGTCAAACGTAATAGCAAAGGCACCAAATACACACTTGCATTCCGTTCACTGGCTACGTCGAATACACAAAGGAAATTATTTATGTACAAGATATTTTATACCACTATTGCCTGTGGGGACGCCGTTTAACCGGACGGTGATCAGCCCTTCTATGTTAGGCCATTTTACCCCTATAACGACTGTCATACCTGTGCTCGACGTGCTCTCTGAAGCACGACCAGATCAATGAAAATACACATATTCATGCGTTTCAATATTTGCATAAAACCCACGGCTCCTGCGTAGCGGCCGCGGTCACTACCGCCAGGCCACAGAAGTTGTCTGTTTTATGTTACATAAAAAAGGTTTAGAAAGCATTCTCATTTTTATCTCACAATAATATCAAAATAAATAAGTTGCATACATACTCAATACTAATGATAAAAGTATATATTGTGTGTATAGAACGTTACAATCAGTTTGTTTGTATACGCATATCATCATACAGGCCTAAATCACATAAAAAAGTGACAATACATGGTGTAGCTAATGCAATTTAGTATGGGAACGCGGGTTTTTTAGCCGTTTTGTGTCAACAATGTGACGGTACCTACAATTTGTTTAGAGTTTGATAAAACCTACTGCTGTAACACTCACTCAATGTACGATACTAAACTGAAAGTCGATTTATCAGTATAATAATTGAAGGGGTTAGCATCAGAAAAATTTTGATGAACAAGTGCTCAAAATGTTACGAATTCCTAACTCCCTCCCACCCCCTGTTGTTTGATATTGTCACTGTACATTATATTTTACCCAAATCTATAAAAATCAAGACATCTCCCCGTTCTTCAGCGACTCTAAGGTGAATAAATTGTCCACAACCCACATGAAGCTTCGTGGTGAAGATAAGATTATCTAGAATAGTTTGTTACATTAATATTCAAAAGGCATTTGGTCAAGGCTATACAACAATAGACTGCAAATAGTGATGCATTTCGCATATATGGACTAAGGATATCGGAAGTTTAGTTATCCTTTTTTTACGTGCGGCAAAATGTAGCTTTGAATGAATCCGAAAAAGGTTCCGAAATCATTGGTCATGGGATTTTCATCAGGGAAGTGGTTTGTCCATTGAAGCCATTGCCATTGCCATTGATCCCGATTTATTGGTGAAACGAAACTGCTCTGTTCAGTAAAGTGATCTGCCTATTGGATTGAAATTTACGTATCGTAGATTGAGTGGGTGCTCAACAAGTGATGTTAACCTAACCTTCAGTTTTGCTGTATCAAGGATTCCGTAAACGTATTGAAATATTATAATTTATAATTCACGGATGAAAAGTCATTTTAGAAAGAAAAAGAAAAGAAAGTAAATATGTTTTATTTAGAAAACAGCGCACATTTTCGAAATAATAACACAAAGGATTACATACAAGAATGCTTAAAAATAATAATAAAATAATCAATGATATTACATACAAAAAAGAGGCAGATATGTTATTAGACTGCGCCTGGTGAAGACGCGAAAACGTCCCAATTGGGACGTATCGCATTTAGTATATGTCTGGCAAACGCCGAGATGTCACGTATGTAAGCGCATAATAAAATGGCAATAAAAATGCCACCGTGTATTTTTAAAAATGTATAAATTACGACACTAAAATCAATAAAAAGCGAAAGACCTATCACATGTAAGTACATACAATATTACCAATTTTTTTGTGTATTTCATTAAAATTAGTTTAATAATATTTTTAAAGTAATGGTGGCAAAGAAAAAGGACAGAAATACTTTTTGATATGAGCACGACAAGGACACAACAACACTGCTTGCATAGATTATCAGTACAGATGCGACATAGGGTCATTTTCAGTTTACTGCCTACTAAAGTAATAATTTTGACCTGCTGTTCAGTTTTATTTGTTATTTAAAATTGAGTAACATCATTTTTGTTTTATTTATTTGTTGTCCTTTAAATAATTGTAATAACCTAAAAAATTTTTCAAGGTTTCCGACTAATGAAGTTCGACTTCAAGAGTGGATTGCAATTGTTAAAGAACAACGAAATGAGTTTGACTGGACACCTTCAAAAAGCAGCAGAATTTGTAGCAATAATTTTGAAGCCACTGAGAGATATACTTCGAAAAAAGGAACATTGCTCAGGAAGAATATAAATAACTGACAAATATACCACTGTTCGGCTTCATTCTGCTCATAAAAATAATCCCAAAATAAAAAACTTTCTAAGAGGCAGAAAAGAAATAAATAAAATTTATTTGAAGGAGTTTAATTTTTGATTATAACGTCTGTACAGCACTATGGTTTTATTTTCGAGAAGTTTCCTAATTATCTTTTTGAATTATTATCATTTTCCGAAATAAATAATGACGTAATATTTTTTCATCGAATTTCATTTCTAGCCTACCAACGAAATACCCCTTCTGTTCAACAAAATCATAATCTATGCTTCGAAGCGATCCTACGAGTGCAATCGTCCGAATCATTCCGAATTATAGCTATCTTTTTTACTCACGTGCTTATCCTATCTTTCGTACTACTTTAACGCTAATTGTCAACTATTGTGCACTGACATGGCACTGACAGACTGCAGGATCAGATTTGAGAAGTCAGTTACTATGAACGTAACATATCTTGTATAAAATATCATTGAAAATAATGTATTTTTTTTCCCTGACCATAGATCAGATTCGATGTCTATGGCCGCCGGGCGGGCAGCGCGAAAACTTTCCATTATACACCTCTCTCTCTCTGCCAATCCAGACAGTCGATTGTGACATATACATGACATATACCTACATACTTGACATATTTGCCGTAAATTTTGAGACGTGTCACAAAACGTGGCAAGAGTGGCAAAGGGCCGAGTTAAGCACATTATTTCTTAATAATTAAGTTAATCATTATAATTATGTTAACACATAACGTGTACGCTGTATTCCCAAAAAGGTTTGGATGCTCAGCATACACTGCAATGGATGTGATCCACCACAGTACTGATTTTCAGATCCAACCTCAAATGCCGCCTAACGTCGATAAGCAATTTTGCCGTGTTGGTTCCCGGTGGAGTAGAACAGGACCACCCCAGCTCTTCCAGTGGGTGTCGTAAAAGGCGACTAAGAGATAGGGCAGTTCTCCATCGAAAAGTAAACATACAACCCAAGACAAAGGGCCTGCTAGACGGCAATAATCTCGTTCCCTATAACGTCATGGAACCGAAAATCATAATTTACGAAATGTGTGTGCTAGTACTACCTCCTCGAGGATTTACAGATGTGACTATATATGTGGTTATTCAATGTTAAGTGGGTTACTGTCCTTATTCCGCTAAGTTCAACCAGTTGAACTAATAGCACCAAAAAATTCCAATTATTTAATGTTTGCAATTAGAAAAATAGAACAATTAGAAAAAAGATGCGAAGGGAAGTAGGCCTGCGATGTTTTGAAAACAATGAATGTTATTCTAGAATTCATTACTCACACAGTACCATTAAACCCCGTTGATAAACATACACAAATACCTTTCGTATAGTCATTACACATACTAAAACGAGCACATGACGAGCGACAGTATCAAATAGATCAAAGCTGAAGGTTCAACATGTCAGTCTGTCAGTCAGATGTTTACGTGAAACAAAATTGCTATAATCATCGGGCCAACAGCGCGTGACGAACAATTCGATGCCCGTCGGCCGGCCGAAGGGTACTTGAATCAAAATAAAGATAATGACAGAGTAGTGGACGGTGAGGTGAAATAAAATGAAATCACTGAAAATAAATGAATTCGTTCAGAAAAAGCTGTTAAATTTACAGAAATAACTATACAACGACCGAAGGATGTTCATTTGTTCAACTAACTGTCGATTTTGCTATCGAAATTGGGCCCAAAATCTTTTGCTCTCTCCTAAACTACTATAAAATCAGCCAGTATAATATTATGTACTTCATATAAAAAATCGTATCCATTTTGTCTGAGTTCTCAAATATAATATACCTAATGGTACTTATGGTAGGCTTTAGGATGGTTTGAGACCGCTGTTTAATATGTCTTAGAATATATTGTATCATCCTGATTTCCAAAAATTCAATAAGTTTAAAATAATTTATCAAGCACTTTTCCAATGATTTATTTTATTTATTTTTTCTGTGATTGACATTACCTACTTGTAAAATTCTGACGTTCATATGTGCTCTTTATGTGCCTAAACTGAATAAATGAAATTGATTCTTTGATTCTTCTTTGATTCTTGACTTCCCTAAATATCAACATAATTGTAATTGAACATCTAAAATGTTGCAACAAAGTGAATAATGTGAACTAAATCAATAGAACAGCAAAAAAATATGCTGTTATAAGAAGTTCTAATCAAATAACAATTAGGAGCAATGTCTTAGAAACCCTGCACGCGACGTGTACAAATTAATGATGGTTGCCTACGGATGTCAGTCGCGAGACCTCATCAATATTGGGCCCTTCTTAGACTTGACAAATCATAATGTCGTGCTACCCAACATATTTAAGTTAGTTTGGTTTTACGCCCGTTCTATCGTCTATGTTAACCAATTAAAATCCGCCGGCTACTCGATACAATTACGATCCAAATTAATTGTCAAGTAGAATCATATACCTTTTTGCTATTATATCCTTAAATGACACCGACAGAACAATCGCATACATTTCCCACTATTTGTTTTGTTATACTTGTATCTATGTAATTATAGGTAGCAGCATTTTTTCCCACCCTTTTATATTTATTGCTATAACGGAAAAAAGAGACGATGTATTGTGTTACAGTTCCGAGAGCAAATTAAAATACATTTGACCAGATAAATACTACTCTCCAACCTAATCAATGATAAGTAAGATTTTTTCTTTATTCATTAAAACTTGACGTTAGGTTTTAAAATGATACGTGTTTTCGTGGTATGAAGAAAAAAAATATTCTTCCTGGAATACTTAACTGCCTTTTTAAAATCCTGCTCGTCTTTTTCCTCACTTCAACAAGTAGCTACATTAAATTACACCTATATTATTGGAAGCGTACCTTATGTTCTAGTGTTTAAGATATACGATAAATCTAGATGAACTATCGAGGCAACTAGAATGTGTTGTATTCAAACAAATTAATTTGCATTATAAATTATGGCAATTACCCTAAATTGTAACTCTTGGGATTTTGATTGAGAATTACATGATTAAGTAATTACATGTCATTCATTATATTACATTTGTATAATAATGACTTCACAGATGAGGCGACGCATTAAGTGGTCACCTCACTAACACCAATTTTGCGTTGGGTGTAGTGAGTTCAATACCGACATTGGACAAATATTTGCTGTTCACAAATAGTTTGTTGGAATCAAGTTTAATATTACTGATTATTTGTTTAAGAAGTTCCAACGTTTAACGACCGCAGCAAAATCAATTTCTATTCAAATAACTTTACTAACGTAAAAAATGTTGTAAAGCTGGTAAAAAGTTGAAAACTCCTCGATGTATACGAATTTGAATTAAGTAATTCAACGTTCATAATTTTTACCTGCTAATCAAATCCAAAAACGAGGTTGAAACTTAAATGGAATATGTATCAACTAGAGTAATCAGATATCATTACATAAGCACATCTCAAACTCAGTAATTCCAAACTTCATTCTGAATAAAGACATTGTATAAGATCTAGACGGTGTATGTCAAAACTCAAATGGAATTACGAACGAATGGAGACGACTTCATTAAAAAGTTACAAATTGTTTGCAAGAAACCATAATACGTTACTTACTGCGAGTTAGACTTGGTTGTGAAATTCATTCGGATGCTGGAAGCATGTGTTTGTTGTTCCTCGTACTTGGATGGTTCATTACAAGTCTGCAAACAGAATTGGAACTTCATTTGTAAATAATAACAAACGTGATGACGGTACAAAACGTAATCCAAAAAGTATGAAAATATATAAACAATCTCATTTAAATTGATAATGTGTGTAGTACCTGTGGTGGTAACGTTAATTGATTGGACGTAATTAATTTGGTATTTTGTTATAAAAAGTAGTTAATATAGATAAACTCTATGGAAGTAATTTTGAATGGGAATATTTATATAAGCTACCAAATTTTGTTCTACAATTTCTTTTGCAATAAGTAGCATGTATACCTATCTACTAAGGCTAAGATCTATTTTAGTTCATGCTTCTTCAAATTGTTTTTGTATTAAATATAACAATAACGAACTAGAAATATTATGTATTTCTAGGTAGTTGTTTACAGGCAGATAATTTTGTTGTTTCGCATAATAAATAAAATTATGAGTTAGCTCAAGTGGGCTCAGGTTTCTTCTGAATTCATATGTTTTACAGAAGTTTATAAGACAATATTTTACCAGTTCTTCGGAAATTTAATTTGTTGGATGTTTTTATTTCCGTATCATAAAAGGAAAAAACTAAACTTTTATGCTGATACGGATGAATAACGAAGCGCAAAATTTAAATTCTAAGCCAACAAATCAAAATTCAAAAGATACTATAGGGTATTTTAGTAGGATATTTTCACAATCGCAAGGGAATCCAAAATCTTCAAGGTTTTTTCTCATAGATATAGATCGTGATTGAAGAATAAAGATCTTATAGCACAAGTAAAAGGCAAAAGCCGTGTACATGTCTAGTAGGTCCATCACCCAAATGATTTACGCCATTCATCTATAAAAACAAGCTGTCTAGAGCCCCTTTCCATGCTACACTATAAAGTCTTTCTCGGGACCTTTAAGGGGGGCGTGAAAAAGCAAGTGAAGCCTTCAAGCTGAGCGCCATATTAACGTTGTAAGTGTCTGTAATGTGGTCCTCAGTTATGAGACTATCTTCAGTTTACCATCCATACCATACTTATACTCCGTCCATTATATTATTGTATTTTAGACAGCTCACTGATACGGCTCACGGATTTTCAGGTGTTCTAGCGTCAACACCTGAAAATCCTAACAAGAATTAGGCGCCAATACGTCATTTTTCATTGACAACGTCACGTCAGCCAGAAAGCAATTTTAGGGATGTAGTTAGTCCATCGAACATCGTAACTTGAAAATGTCATAATCGATATCGACAACAGAAAATAATTCTTCTAAAAAATGTTAAATAACTGGCGGTTTATAGTCGATTTCTAAACAACAATTCGGATATCTTATTTTTTCTATATTTGTATGATTTTTACGTAAAAATGATTTTTGTAACTCCGTCATATGTAGACGGATTGTCAAAATTCTTTTTTATTTGAAAGAGGTTTATTCCAAAATGGTCCCATTTAAATTGCATAATGATCTGATGATGGGTTTCAGAGACAGATCACAGAACTCTTCAATAAATACCAGGGAATCAGCATGTTGGAATATTCTTCTAAAAGTCAGTTGTTTTGTTTTGGAGATTAGCGTGTACGTTATGGCCCACAATCGTTTTTTAATACATTTGTAAATTGTAGGTATAGACACGAAACATCTAATGCTTTATTATTATGCACAGGAAGATTATAAATTATAATTCCACATGAAATCATATATTTATTATAATATTTTCATTTATCGATATATTATTTTTTTAGTCGAGATTTTTAACTTTGTCGATATTTTAAATTTTCATGCAATCACTACTTCCATCTGTCTAAAATACAATAATATGATGGACGGGGTATAGGTGAAGTTTTATTGACGAATACTATAAAAAATAACAGAGCTGTTTCATATAAACGTATTGTTTTACAATTCAATTACAATTGCAATCTAGAAGAACGATGCTTTTGGCTTGTTATACTCAATTTAGTTGGGAAGCAACACGCTCTAATTATCCAAATTCCAACATTACATAACGTAAAAGCTCAGTATACAAGTGCAATGTTTATATGAACGGCGGCGTGTATGTGGCCGTGCGCGAGCGCCGACCTCGGAAGGTCGTTCCGTACCGGTTCTACTAAAATGGCGCCTATATGATTAAAATGATAGTGAAATGTTTGTTTGTTTACCATTGTTATCTTCATTCTTTTTCGGTGACAATATTAACTCTAATGAAAAATTGTCATATGATACTAAATGTTCTGTTAAATCATTAATTTTATCATCAATTTAATTTCATTTCATTTCATCATGTCAATTATTTATGTATTTAAATGTAATCATGATTATGGATGCAAGTAAGCTCTAACTAAAACTTGCTATTAGAGAAATGCTTTCTTCAATATCATTAAGTTGACTCGACCAAGGAAGACTCTAAGTAATATTTAACGTAAATGGGCTAAATACACAATACATGTAAACAACACACACACAGCCATCACTTTGGCCATGCGTGTTACATTTTTAATAATTAATTTGAGCTATAAGTAGCAAAATACTGCATTCCATTTTTTGGAGAAAACGAAGACATGTATATGTCCATTCCGAAATAAAGCCACAAGTGAAGCTTCATGACATTCAAGTATGCGACTATAGGTAACTTAGCATTGAACTAGCTCAGCTTCCGGAGTTCGTCTGATTTGGGACAACACTACAAGTGCATTTATTGACATGCTTCCGGAACATAAATTTATGATTTAGGAAGTGGAAAATATAAATAAGCAACTGAGACACATGTATCGGAGCCTTCATGGGACATTCCTTTGTAGTTACTACTGGTGTAGATTGTATACTTCATACAATATATTACAAAAAAGTAAGATCAAATGAAAAAAATGATTTATAAAAACCCGACTGCCACTGAAAATATCGAAATAAGTTTAATAGCCGGCGGTACCCATTTGCCAATTATAAACCGTGTAATAAAAAAATAAAACCATGTTTTATTTCAAACATTAAGTTATGATATGACGTGTTATCTTTTTGCAATCTCCTTCTAATTTCCTTCATTTTGATACCCTCGATAAGTTTGAGTCAAAATATTATTTATAACATACGTTTTGGCGCGAAAAATCCAATGAAATGACATCTCACATGTCTAAATCCGTCAAGCCGTTCAGGTTGTAGGCCGTGCCAATTATAGAGACATACATACATAGTCTCGAAAAACATTACCCTCCTTCCTTAGGCAGTCGAGTAGTAAAGGTTCAATGTAAAATTGCTTTTATAACATTACCTAAATCTTGTTAACAAATAGTAATATTACAGTAAAACGAATCCGTTCGTTAAACTGTGCTAATATGCTAAGAACACAACCATTACCAATATAAATGCCTATCAATTTGCGTTACATACATATATACACATTATGTAAACCTGCGTTAGAAACTTCATTATTAATAGCCCCTTGTCTCAGTAGTTCAGTTAATTATGCGTTTGACCTTTATACTGATAGTAATATTGACTCCAAAGTCTGGCTAATTCAAGCATCGGTAGCTTAGTGGTTAAGGAGGCGGCATTAAGATCGAGAGGTCCTGGGTTCGAATCTTGGCCATTACACTACCGATGACTACAAGCTATTTAGCTTAGTTCGAGGTGTCAGAGGGAATATTAGAATTTCGGATGCTAACATTATTTATAAAAAAGAAACTATTTTCATTCTATTGAAACTTAGAAGCGTCGAGTCCATTAGCACAGAATAGATATGCCATCAGTTAGGTAGCTCAGTGGTGCAGTTATGGTAGCGAATATCGCTGGAGTATCATTTGCAGTTAAGATTGCAATCAATAAAATCTAATGAGCATGTCACACAGAATCGAATATTATCGACCACGTGCAACATGCAACATTATTTCAGCACGATAGTGGCATTAGAAGATAACAAACACTTCATGTCATATTCACTTCATATCTAGTAATGATGACATACTGTCAAACACGCACTCCAAAGCTTCAAGCACTTGTTCATAAACACTTGTTTCAAGGTACCCTATTTATTCTCGTAACATGGTTTAGTGCAGCGTGTCTAGTCCATAATATACTCGCCCCTTTTTCCCTCCTAGGCTGTAACATTTGCTTTGTTTTTAAACACTTCACAAGCTTGCTCTACTATCTTTAAACCCAAGCCCACTGATTTTGAATGCCTTTAGCCTACAAGAGGAAAGACTTCATAATAAAGTAGGGTTAAGTAACTGCCAGTAGGTACAGTCAGATCAGATAGATCTTGAGGAACAAAGTGCTCAAATGATCTTAATTCCTTGCTTTTCCTCCCCTCCTATTGACGGATTCTTCTGATATTTGGTAAGTTCGGGCAATAATACAATTTAAAACAATAAAACAGTTTGATTTTGCTCTTAATACCTTGTTCTTAAGATAATTTTGAGACTTTTAGTGAAGATATTTCTTGAAGGAATTTTTACAGCATTAAGTATGCTAACTATACAAATCGAATACAAAATTCCTTCAATTGTTTGGGCGCAGTTATATATATTATGTTACATCATTCATTGATCCCGATAGTTCGTAAAAAAATCGGTAGATGACGCCACGTCGCCTTAAAGACGTATAAGATGTGAAATTTGAATCATATCGGGCGTGTCTTGGTAGCCGAATTGGTCAGGCATTCCCCCTGTAAGGGAAAGACTGCAGGTTCGAGTCCCGCCCGAGAAGATTCTTTTTTCCCTATGTATTCGAAGATATTTCTGACACCGACTGTACATAAAAGTGGCTATCGAACAAATCTACCATGAATATCATTTAATTCTCGTGAACCCTTTTCACGTCCCATGATTATATTATTATCATAAAAGTGACACGAGTTTGATATTGTTCATTGTAAATGAAAATTCATTTTATTGTGCGTATCCACACCGAGACAGCGAACCATTAATTTTGTAACATACAATGCTGACATAATATGGGGAGATACCCACACATTAATTCTCGATTTGTCAATGTATATCAGTCTGTACATATGTATATGAGTTCAGCATCATCTTTAGCAAGGGTGACATCTTTAATTTTCAATATTGAACGAGCCAGCGTAAAATATTAAAGAGGCAGTAATTACTGGTTAATAAGTAACTCGATTTAAAAAAAAATACCAATCCATTAGGTATTGACGCTAAAACGAACAATTAGCCAGTTCGTTCCAACAGTTCGTAAGAAATTTGGCAGATGGCTCCACCGTCGTCCTTAAACACGAATATAAAGAGAAGGGAAATTTTAAGTGATTCAGGTGTGACTCAATAGTGAGCTATTGAGTCACACCTGAATCACTTAAAATTTGGAAGAGCATTCCCCCTGTAAGGGAAAGGTCGGGTTCAAGTCACACATGTTCTTCTTTTTCCTGATGTATTTCGAATCATAACGAAATAACGTTCATGAGAGTATCACTTCTTGCAAACGTCTACGTGCAATGCAAAATGCACCCGTTTCACTGTGGTATAAATTGTTCCTTATTTCAGGTCTTTAAATTATATAGCAAAGGGTGTTGATACTTGAATTTTAAGTCCTTGAATCAAGGTCAAAATAGTTAGGCTTCGTAATATTAGCAATCCGAATGTATTTCGAGGGCATGTCAGGACCACACCATTTATCTCGACTAGTTCGCTCCACTCGACTGAACCACTCGAAGTTGTTCAGCTCAGCCGCCTGAATACGCAATATTTATTGCTCCGTGAACATAATAACTTATCTTTTGTTTATTGTTAGCATTATATTACTGTAGGCTACTGTTGTTAATAAAATAAATAGTCGTAAGCAATAACTGATATGATAGTTGATATCTGCCAATAAAATTTCTTTTTTGTGCTAAAAGAAAATTATGTATAGGTATGGTATATCGCAACGCAAGTGTACATTGAATGGTTACTTTGTTTTCAGACTGTGTATAGAAGTGTGACCGTGAAAATAAATAAATACATACGAGATCCAAACGCACGTAATCGCATGCATTTGCAAGAAATTTGAAGATGAATGCATTATCCATTATAAATGTAGACTTGGAGATATAACCGCGAATCCCAATATTTTGATTTTAAAGTACCCACGTAAAATATAAAGCAGTTAATGATTATTCAAGCGGTATTTTTCGATTAAAATAAAGAGAGTAGGAATGTATTTAAGTCATCATCATCTTCATATCAGCAGTACCCGAGGTTATCACCTTTCAGTCTTGAGCCTGGAGTCCGCTTTCCGGCCTCTACTCCGGAACAGATTTGTGAATTGTATTTTTTTATTAATATACTATACCTACATACATATAATCATACCCTTATACCAGGAGGGTTCGGCACCCACATTTTATCAATCATTGTACTATTATTGACTGGAGTCATGTATCTGGCTGTCTTTAGGACACGCCAATCCAAATTGACCTCGCCCGATGGCAAGCTAAAGGTAAAGTCACAATAAAGAGGGTCACTATTACAAACATGTACCATGTTAACACTGGTGGCACAAAACTTGACGGCCTCACCATCGGCCTGTATAATTTGACAAGAACAGTTTTAAGTTGTATTTTCAGTTTCACACTAGCTTCTGTTATTAGCATGTTTAATAGAAATATTTAATATTATAGAATGTGTCCATTAAAAATTGGGAAACCATCGCACGTGTATAACCTTCACCTTCAATGTTTGGTTACTGAGTCAGTGTCAAAGAACCTAGCGGAATCAGTTAGCGCCTAACATTATGCAAGGTTATTGCAACATACAATGTTATTATGACTGTACAGTAAAAGTAAATATTGCAAATACAAATAATACTATCATTGACCCGTTATTGAACATTGTATACGTGAGGCTCAGCTGCCAGCCAAGGTTCGAGGTTCATGAGAGGAATAATTTCACCAGGCTAGGGCTCCTTTTGCCTGAACTAGATGATACTAGGAGTCTATATTCCATTCGGAAAGGTATTTAAAAAGTAAATAATCTTGCAGCGACTTTTTGATTATTTAGTTTTATTTCAGTGACTGTACTTTATGTTTTTTATTCCTTAAAATAAAATGTGTGTCAATCGCCTACTACATAATTTTGGAAGTGTTGATTCGCACGAATTCGTGCGAATCGCCTACAGAAAAATAATATATTTTTAAAGGAGTCGATTCGCACGTTTCGGGCGAGTTCAATTCGTGCGAATCGTCCAATAAGCCTTTATAAAAACACATATTAAACAAATAAACTAGGCTAACTAACTGACTAATTTAGTTTTTAGTCTTTAAAAATGAGTTTCTAATCAGAATATAACTAAAACCCGACTACCGAAAAATAACGCTCTAAAAGTAACTAACAAGAAAATATCAAGGATAGCCGTGGTCGTATGCCACTTTTGCCTAGAATATATTGTTTTGTTAGAGTAAGTGGCATACGACCACAGCTATCCTTGATTTTTTCGTGTTTGTTACTTTTAGAGCGTGATTTTTCGGTAGTCGGGTTTTAGTTTTAAACTTTATTTTTTATTTATATTATTTTGGGGCAAGGTAAAGCTAATAATATATACATATTTGAAATGTGCTTATCAAGCCCTTTCATTGAATACCAAACACGGCATATTTATCTCAAATTTGTTTTTTAACACTGTAACCTTATGAGCGCTAGAGGGCGCCACACAAAATTGAGTGATACGTCATATAGCCTATAACCATCGGACAATCAAGCCGCTTGTAACGATACCTTATTTGTTCAGTTCTAATAAGTAGTTGAGGAGCTATGAGGGAACAAATGAACATACATACATACATACGTACATATATACATATATACATACATACATAGCCTGTCAAAATCATAACCCTCCTTTTGGCTTCGCCGTAGTCGGGTAAAAAAACATTCATCACGATTGTTAACGTTTAATTAAATACCTAACCAAATGATGTATACCATGGAAAAGAGACCTATCAAGTATTTAGTAGGGAATTTGCTGGTATAAATAGGTACAGTCAGCACCAGAATGATGTTCCTGTGTCCCCCGCTCCCCACTTCCTATTGTATATTTGGTAGGTACACATTGTTAGTTCTAACAATAACAATTAATTTAAAACAATAAAAAAGTTTGATTTGCTCTTAATGTACTTTAGTTTTAGGATCATTTTGAGACTTTGCAGTCAAAATATTTCTGGCACTGACTGTACCTACTTAAATATTGACATTATTTAAAACACTTGATTCGGTAACTTAATTTTGAAGTACACAGCCATTACTGCACCAATATTAGTTACTTAGTAAGTTCTTGTCATCGTCTATAGAGACATACACATAGTAGATAGCTACTATCATTTATTCTGTGGTGTAGGTCGTAAGATTAGTCTCCGCTATCTCAGTTCGCCGAGCATACGTGCATTATCGCACACAAGGGAGCTCCTTAAGCTTTAACCTGAGCTTAGAAGTCTTAGAACGAGATTATACAATCAGCCGGCAGGGAGGAAACTTGCCACAAACAATGTCATGAATACTTTAACTACACTTCAAGGGCTTGTAAGTTCCTTATTATTTTAAGTTGAAAAACACAAAAACAAGGTTCTGTAGCAAGGCATAAAATCATTTTATTATCAAGCTCGTTCCCAGTTCCCATACAAACCTGCATGTCAGTCATTGGAGCCTTAAAAAGTTCAACAACTGGTCTACCTGCAATGAAGTAAGATGGCGGTCGGTTCACGAAAAATGTCGAAGTTCAGCCAAATCCACAGTAAGACTGGTAAAGCGAACCCGGGTGCGAACTTCGGGTACTCGATAGTCGAAGTTGAGATGACGATAATGATAACTCATATACATTCTTACTATACTCTTGATTCTAATCGAAAAATATCGGGATTAACGTAAAGATAAAGAGTAGAAGATTCAAGCTCGTTTTTTAATTTTATTTAGTTTTAAACTAAGAACATATTATAAATAAGAAAATAGCACAATGCGATGTATATCCCACATAATAATGATATAATCATTTCTAATATGAACATTATTCTAAGAGAATCTAACATTGGTTTCTAAGCATTGAGATCATACAATCAAAGCCATTCAGTAAAAATATAAATAACATAACATAATAACATAAACTCACGCCTATATTCCCCGAAGGTGTAGGCAGAGGTGCTAGCACCCAAATTTCGCCAGTTGTAGGCAGAGGTGTTAGCACCCCCAGAAATATAAATAAATACTACATTTTTTAAGGAATATGTTTTAACCCAGACTCCTTCAGCTAAGCCACCATGTCCCCATCAGTGGGGGAGTGCTAGGGACGCTTGGTAGGACAAAGTGGGAGGTTAGGTTTGTAAGTTCACGTCGGTAATGTAATGACTTGGATTCGAACCTGGGAAATCTGTTAACTACTAAGCTGCCAAGTCTTCTTTTAATACCATTATAGCTCAACGCGAATTCTAGTAGACTATGAACCATGACATCCTCTTAGCAATACTAGCCCACATTGGGGTCTCAGCCGACGAGCTGGAGTGGTTCTCTTCATATCTTCGGGAACGTCAGCAGTCGGTTTGCGCGGATGAGATCTCATCCGGTTGGCGCAATCTTGACTCTGGCGTTCCGCAAGGCGGAATTCTTTCTCCTCTTTTATTCTCTATATTCATTAACCTCATTACCTCTGAACTTCAGTGTGCGTATCACTTGTATGCCGATGACCTGCAGGTGTACAGCCAAGCACGTGTAGAGAGCCTTGCAGAGGTAGTTGACAGGGTTAATGCCGATTTGCGCTTGATAGGCCACTGGTGTGACAGGTTTGGTCTTTCAGTCAACCCCGATAAATGCCAGGGCATCTTAATTGGTAGTAGCCATATGGTCAGTAGAATAGATAATGCAACCCTACCAATAATCACCTTCAACGGAAGAATGATTCCTGCAATGCCGAGTGTCAAAAACCTGGGACTAAATATTGACTCCACCCTGAATTGGCAAGCTCAAGTTACAAAGATCTCCCAAGGGGCAACTGGGATGTTGCGCAGTCTTTAACGCCTCAAAAACTTCTTACCAACCAAAATCAAGGCAATGCTTATGCAGACCCTATTATATATTTCCAGTCATCGACTACGGTGATGTATGCTACCTCGACCTGAATGCAGATCTGCTCAACAAACTCGATCGCCTTCTCAACAATTGCATTCGATTCACCTTCAACCTTAGGAAATATGATCACGTCTCAGCCCATCGTTCAGAGTTGGGATGGTTGCCGATACGCCAGCGACGCAGCTTGCAGGCGGTGACGATGATTCATACAATCCTAAGTTCCCCTAATGCCCCCAGCTATTTATCATCTCATGTTCAGCTACTTGGTTCTCATCACACCAAAAACCTACGATCAGCTGACAACCGTCTTCTACACTGTCCTACTCATACTTCTAGCCTAGTACATTCTTCTTTCCTCGTGCAAGCTATTCTAGTCTGGAATGCGCTTCCTCTAGAAATCAGGATGGCAACCAACCGTGCTACGTTCAAGTACAAAGTACGTCAGCTCTACAGTGGCAACAATGGGTAAAACTGTCATTATGTACGGATTCTCACCTCAAACTTGAATGGAATTATATATTATGTGTTTATATAAGTAATATGATATGTATATGTGTATTATGTATTGTATGTATGTATTATTGTGTATGTATAACGTGAGTATGTATTATTATTATTAGTAGGTATACAAATTAGACTGTTAACCTTTCAGTAAATTGTTCATTCTTCTGCTTGCACCTACCACATTTTATCTCTGCATCACCCTAAGGTAGACTGGCAGATAATGCCTTTGGCTTTAAGTCCGCCTTTGTACAACTGTGCATAAAGTTTAAAAATAAATAAAAATATGTATAGAAAACAGTCGTTGGCTTGCTACATCCTTGATAATATTAAACACTGTAAATGTTTTCTATTAAAGGCAAAACTTTATTTCAATCGTTAATTACAAACCTAGACATAGACAATTAAGTGGTAGTCGTTTGAACTAAAACTAGAATTTAACAATCGGTCCACTACACATGAAAGCGACATAGCTCGCAAGATTAGCCTTTTTGTGAATAGGGCGGAAAGTTAGGTTATCTTTTGAAACGGATGAAAAGGACCGCGTCACGAGCAGCCCTTTAATTAGGCAAGCCGTGTGTCTGCAGAGTGTAGGCAGAGCACATAGGCGATGGCCAAATGAGTTTAATTATAGAACAGGTACTTTGTATGTACGGAATTTGTAATTTAGGTTAGATAACAATGCTGAAAGTTTATTCAGACCTATTAGTGCCGGTTTTAGCTGAACTCTTATTTTCTTTTCATGGAACATCATTCATTATTTTGCTTAGGAGAATTATTTTTATTATTGTCATTCTGTTGGTAACCGGTGGAGTAGAATAGGGGCACCCCATCTCTTCCTGTGGGAGTCGTAGAAGGCGACTAAGGGATAGGGCTGTTTTCCATATGGCAGTAAACATACAGCCCATCACTAAGTGCGCACTTGACGGCAATAGGATCACCCCCTATTACGTGGAACCGAAAATCATATTTCGCAAAATGTGGGTGCTAATACACCTCTGCCTAACCCTTCGGGGATTTACAGGTGTGAGTATATGTAAGTATATATTTTCACTATTGGACAGTGTTAAAAATATCTACACTTACGTAATTTATACCATACCGTATCCATATTGATAAACTAGCAAGAAAACAACTTACGATACTAATGAATAATACTTCAGATCAACATTCATATGAAACATGGATTCGAAAGTAGTATTCGCACCAACAGCTACACAAAAGCAAAATCGAGATGCGAGGCCCAGCAAACCAAATGAAGTGCCTTCAAAGCTTTCGAGAGTCGAGGCTCACTTGCAGGCTTTCATACGTAGCAATTAGCCCGTGAATAGCCTCAATACTCGCCACGGACTGCACATCGAGCACATTTCAGATGGAAGCCGAAGGTTGTGATTAATGACCATCACTAAACAAACTCATAAGCCTTTCGGTTTTCAGATGAAATAATTTCAAAAGATTGTGATACAAAAAATGGATGTAATGTTTCCGTTTTTAATACACCATTTTTAAACCACGTGCCTTATAAAAGCAATGGGTGGTCCAAATCGATTTAGATAGAAAACATTTTGTGTTCGGTCCAGGCGCGATTTGAACTTGCGATCCTTCTCTTCCAATGGAGAATGTTTTTGAGCACTAAGCTACCAAACCCACGCCCGAACTAACCTAAATCTTTCTTCTCTTTATATCCGCCTTTGAGGTATTGTTTATTTGAGATTTGAATTAAGTAGCATACTAAATGCTTAAAAATTCATTCAATCGTTGGGGGTCGTTTTACCTGTCACTGAACTGTGTTCTGTACTTGAACTTTTTAGGGCTCCAACTACCCGTTCGGCTGTCATAGATGTTTTTAAGGCAACCGGGACCAACGGCTCAACGTGCTCTCCAAGGCACGGAAATACCACAATTTAAAAGAGTAACAGTAATTAGTTCCGAGAACGCCTAGCGACAGATCAAAATACACTTTGTAATTAATTCAATTGCAAGAATAGTTTATAGTCCTATGTCGGTACACATCACTTAACTCGATGCTAGTTAGCGTGGTGGGTAGGTGCAGTCACGTTATTGTACTATGTTACTATGTTAGTATTCACAGCGAGCGTGATCAATTTAATTTCTTGTTACATGGTAGGATGTAAAGGCCTTTGTGCACACTACGATTTAACTCGCCCTTACGCGTTCTAGAATAGCACTCTGTGTGTGATTAAGCCTTGATAAAGGCTTGCATTTGCTGAGCGTACCACCATCTTTTAAAATAATATTATTTCAATATTACTTTACTTTCATAGTGTGATTCGGATCGTCAACGCCAGTGAGAAGATTCAAGATACGAGTGTTTGCCCATAGTTAAAATGGGTCAAACAGTATTTCTTACTTCAGTTCAATTTATTTGTTCAGTTTGTTGGATACTCCACTTGTCTTACATCTTATACCACAACGACGGTCTGAATTCGAATAATACTATGAAAGTGAAGTAAAATTGAAATAATATTATTTTTCAGAAGGGTCATCAGCGCGTTCAATAAACATTGTGTGCAAGGGCTCTAAGAATGCGAGCATGCAGAGGCATTTTATCTCACAATCAGCATCTAACAATGAAACAGTAATTACGTGTAATGATGCAATTCCGATAGTTGTAGATACTGAATAAGGTTCGGACTCAAGGGATTATAATATCCCTTTTCAACTTGTATCAGATGATCTAATTGACTATTATCATTTTTAATTATCTATTGTGTGTGTATATTTTATTATTGTGCGTTGTGGATACACCAAAATGATATAATTTGGCAGTAATAATTCAAATCACGTATTGACGAACGTCATAACTTATAGCTATTATATTGTTGATACAATGACTCACGAACTAACTGACTTCACGAAGATTTTTAGCATTCAAATTATTTTTAAAACGTACATTTCCAACCAATACTTTAAAAGAAGTGCTCTTGGTGAACAAATAACTGTAAAGACAGATATAAAGAGAAGGGAAATTGGAAATGATTCAGGTGTGGCTCAATAACTCAGTTGGAAGAGAATTCCCCCTGTAAGGCAAAGGTCGTGGGTTAAGTTCCACTTGAGCGCTTCTTTTTCCCGAAGTATTTCGAACTTAAAAAGTTAGCAAAATAAATGCCATAAAAATTTCATTAAAAAAAACTGATCCAAAAAAATCTTGGCGAATCTTTTAATCGGATTCTGTTAGATTGTAACTTTATAATTGCTTGATCTAAAGAAATGTTTTCTACTCACTCATCATTGGTAGCTTAGCAGTTAAGGAATCCGATTTAGGACCAAGAGGCCTCGGGTTCAAATCGGCGTTTAACCAACTCCTAACACAAGCAATTTAGCTTACCTAGACAGGATCATGGGAATAATAGTAATTTCTGTTATTAGTACTTATTAAAAATACGTTTTCAATGATTACATTTTACACTACCACTTTTGAAAAATATCGTCGTTTTTGCTAATACAAAGTAACAAGAACCAAAGTTAAACTAGTTCAGTTATTTGGTGCACAGCTCCTAAAGTTTTCTTATTTACGAGTGCTGCAACTTACTCTAATTAAAGTTGCCAACAGAAAAATATCTGCTTTATTAACTATAGTTGTAGTACCTGTCATTAGAAATTAAAGGATAAATATTTTCTACCTCCTGCTCGACCACTCGTCTCTCGTAGGGCTGACACACGAAAACAAAGGAGATGGAAAACGGTGGGCCCAAATGTAATAAGTTGAGATATGATCTAAAAAATTAGTCATATTTTTGTATCTCAGAATACGACAAATCACCTCAATTCTCAATCTGGATGCGGAGAAATATGAAAAAAAATTTTTCGTGAGATTATCAATTGAGTAATCGATTACACTAAAACATTTGCAGTAAATAATTAACTCAAAGTAATTAAATGCACTATATGTACGTACATGCAATATAGTGCATATAATTACAGTCATATTATTAAATCAAATATCAATTTATTACTGAAAAACCAATATTAATGATCATCGATTTCATATCGATTCAAAGACTAATTATTATTATTATTATTGACACTAGACAGTTGCTGATTGTTTTTGTTTGCTCACTCGATTCGTGTTTTCCGATGCGTTTTGAGTGCTTTCCCAATTATTCGTCATTTTTGAAGACACCTGCTTTGTATTTTACGGATTCTGACCCTGCCTACCTTGTACGACCCTTGCTTTCACCTTGGATACCGAAGATCGCTCACATGTTTGACTTGTAATTATTATTTTGGATTTTACCGCCGGCTTGTGGATTGGATATTATTGAAACTATGGATCGCTGTGTGAATTGTGGGATATCCACTGGTCACTGCAATACACTGGGCCGACGGCCCTTACACGATGAAACAATTCTGTCAGTGATTCGGCGATGGCTTGCACCTCAGTCTGTAAGTAAATACCTATAACCTCATTTAACCAGCTACCATCCTGGCTGAGGTTTAAAATGTAAAATGTGTTTAATAGACGGCGAATAAAACACTATATTAAATGATTTTTTATTTTATTTTAGACATCCTTTCCCTATCTCCTTACCTGTTACCTACCTATCGCTTGAAGTTGTTCATTCATATGATTTTTCAAACATTTTCTAGTAAATATAATAACGATTAGTGCAAAAGAACACATTTTGCACTTCAGGAATTGTTAGTTAAACATTGTAACATAACCTCACTTTTACATAATCTCATATATCTCTGTTCTCAGATTGACAAAATCCGCAGAATTTACAGTGAAAGGTTGATAATATATAAGCTATTAATTGACACCACTTTCATCTTATTACAACTAGGCCCAAGATTGTATGTAATCATTTCAGTCTCCTTTACTGGCGTGGCTAACGTGGCTCTGGTAGAATTTCTCTAAAAACTTTACATTGACGTTACTTGATATTGGCAAATTGCGACGATTCGCTGCAGAGGCCTTTAAGAAAAAGAAGAAAAAATATTTTCTAAATATGTATTAACCAAACTACATTATTCCTTTTATTGATTAAAATATGAGTACACAATAAAAGTATTTAAATTTAATCATCCATGGCCACTCACATTTTGTAATATTTACAATTTATTGTTTTGGTACTTAATATCCTGAAATCTCCAATGGTAATGTAAGAAAGCAGATTAATTCTTTCTGATCTGTGAATTTAAATGCTTTTATAGATATATCTTTTAATAGCCGTGTGGACTTTTAGTCTTAGTATCTTCATAAAAGCCTGTAGCCCATGTTATGTCTTGTAATATAAGCAATCTGTGGTGATATCATTCGGAACAAACAAGCACACAGACAGTAAAATATTTATAAAAATATGTTTTTGTTGTACCTAAATACCGTGTATATTTATATATTATGCAATCATTAAATCGCCATTATCTTCATATTACAATACAGATACGAGTACATTCATTTACTGGTGATCAAATAGATGAAAGATCAAATACCTAGAGTGATCTAATCAGTACGTCACAGTGGGCTCGAATCACCGGTGTATAAGCGATCGTAGAATTAAATAGTTTTGTTCCACATTATGCAGATTTGTGCTGAAAAGTAAGTGTGGCGGATTTAAACAAGTTCGAAAAAGTTTATCGGATGTTGATAAGGTTTTTAGTCTTCACTACATAGTTTAAAGCAAAGTCGCTTTCTGTATGCTTATATCTTCAAAATTACGCTACAGATTTTGATGCGGTGTCTTTTAATAGATAGAGTAATTCAAGAGGAAGGTTTATATGTATAATACATGCTTAATATAGTAGAGGGCGCAGCGGGAACGGGATCTGTAGTCACGCGTGCGGGAATAAATCGGCGGCACGAAGCTCGCCGGGTCAGCTATTAATTATATTGGGATGTAAGTGCAGGATATCTTCTATTAAGCATGCCTAAGACTACTACCATTAGTTCATCGACGCTGAGCACTTGTGTGTACAACACATTTTCCTTTAAGATGTTATCATGTATGCATTTCATCCTGCAAGTATCCCAAAGCATTATTCAATTATAAAGTATTTTAAAAAATTTGATCTCTTAAGGGTAACATAATTCGTAATTGGTTGGAAAGTCATTATTTTTAAAATAAAAATCAATATTTCATTTACCTATGGATCCTGATTAGTAGAGATAGTAGATCCAAGTTTTCCAAATTTCAAGAATGCTTCGTAAAAATTATGATTTGACGGAATCTAGTATATATTCTTCTGAAACGTCATCATTTCATAGAAATAACAATAGCCGAAAGTATTTATGAAATGAAATGATTCGAATTAAATTGATGTATCGAAATATGCATAATTATATCATTATAGCCTTTTATTATAGGTAATTACGTCGCATGATTGTAATAAGAGAGATGTATGGATTAAAAACGCACTATTATTATAATGAGACATATTTTTATGATAACAATAACCGTTTGCATTCATAATACAATGTTATACAATAAATAGAAATGGATACAGAAAGTTAAGATCAATATTTTCCGTGTGATGACGGAGAAAGAATACAAGTCATCATCCCATCTCATCCGAAGGGTGTCGTAAGAGGCGACTAACGGAAAAATACGCAGACAATATCACTCTCGTGATACATCGTATTTTCGTTCTGTAAAAACAGCCCTAAAGCTACTAAGATGGTTAAAAGGGTACGAGGAATAAGGCTGTTCTCCATGCGCAGGTGAATATACCAATCACGCTGTGCTTGGTTGCGGGTAATTGACTCGTGGTATTGACAACCCTTTGTTGCTTTGATGTATGTAATACTAACTTATAAAGGGTTTGGTAGGCATGTTAAATTCATGAGATAAGGAGCTCCATGTTTTATGGTTGGACCGATGCGGCATAAAAACTTTAATAATAACGTTTGATGAGAAACGGTAAAAAGTTTACAACACATACCGACCAAATCACAGCCGAGTGAGGTTTGTAAACGTCACATAATCAGGAAAATGTCAAAATGCCTCTTCTGAGCAAAGAGCTCTTTTCATTTCCTTCATGTTAAAAGTCATAACTAGATAAGTGTAGTGAGGGAGCCAGGAATATTTTGTACCTGTTAGTTAATTTAAAAATACAGTAAAGAGCAAACTGTGCCAGAAAGGCTATTATAAAATCCAAGAATATTTAAATGATAAACAAGCTTGGAAATGAGCTGTTCGCTCAGCTAGCAAAACATTGTATCTAGACCATAAGTTTTAGGCTAAGTAAATGTTTTGTAAATAGACCAAAAAAATGCCCGCTGAGTTTCTTGCCGGGGTCTTCTCAGGTCTGAGCCGCGTTTCGAACCGCGTTGGTCCATTTGCTAGTATTAGTTAGTATTTAATATTTACTTTATGTTGAATAATCTATACAGAATAAACTATTTTTGATTGATTTTGATTGATTAAGGGTAAATTCTCATCGAAAGAGTAGCGACCGGTTGGGATTTAGTCCCTCAACTAGCATAATGTATATGACGAGTATTTAGTACGATTATTATGACGAGGTAAAGTTTGTAGGTTTGTAACGTTGTTAGGGGGTGATCTCTGGTTCTACTAAACCGATTTTGAAAATTATTTTACCAATAGGAAGTCACATTAATTGTGAATGTCATAAGATATATACTAGCATTACGCTATCAGGGAGGGTCCCAACGAGATCAAAATTCCACCCCGTCAACAGCTATAATATCATTGAAATAAAATTTCTTTTTACTCGTAATTTATTTAATATTAACTTTTCCGCTACCTTTCAGTAGCCATGTTCTACTTCCAACTGAGCTATTGAGCCTTGAGCCATGGGCTCAATAGCTCAGAGCATTCCCCCTGTAAGGGAAAGGTCGTGAGTTCAAGTCTCACTTGAGCATTTCATTTTTCCGATGTTTTTCGAAAACCAATGATGTTGTTATTTTGTCGACAGACCGCTTTATCGGCATGCGCCACATCATCGCCACGCTGCTTTTCCTGGCCACCACGGTGTCGTACGGCACCAGGGTCAGCATGAGCGTCACCATCGTCGCCATGACCTCCAACAGCTCCACCAACAGCGACAGCTTCCCGGTAAGTGTGTATGGCTGACAACCTTTAAGCAGTCATACAGTTTTTCGATACACTTACAATATAATATCAGAGGATTTAAAGCACTGTCCTTTTTTTCAAGTAGTCTTAGTTATATATCTAGTAATAGTAGTATAGTAACTGAAATTACAAGTATTACCCCCCAAACCACTGCAGCCAAGCTAAATATCTTGTATGCCAGGATTCAAACTGCCCGGGATCTCTCGATTGGAACACAAAGTGATACTATGACGAAAATCACTAGGTATTCTTCCGACTGCGCATAGAAGCGGGGTTGCACAACTTAGTGCTGGACTACTGGCACCAGCTGCAGGTTACGTTCTGCAATCGTTGATGTGCTAGTTTGGCGGATTTTCACAGCTGTGAGTTGTACTATATACGTATATTATACGTCATGAAACGGAAAACTTTAAAGGGTTTTGTACGAAATAAAAGTGCATTATTCCCTTACATTTTTATGTTTAAGTTTCTAATGGTATCGCTTGAATCACAAGTTAACAAGTACATGCAAACCACTATTTTTCATTTTAACTTTCAACTTGACGTTGACGTCCACGTTAGCGTGGGTGTCATGTAATATTGTGTAATATGTTAACGTCCACACAATGTACTTCTGCGATGAATATATAATTCTTTAATGAGGCGCTACATTAATAATTACGAAATAATTTTGTATTTATATTTGCACGTGGTTGTAACTATGTAGTTTTTATAACTATTTTATGGGAAATTTTTGTTTGGCCTTTAATTAGAACTACATAATTCTGATAAGAGTGAAATAATCGGCGCTGGGGAAACAATATTATTTTGTGGTCATAGTGGTGGAGACATTGGACAGTTCGGGTTTGATTGAGGCCTGATCTGATATCAGAAATTGGTCGCCGTATTCACGATCAAGTCCACTCCTCCCACTCTCCGGCTCGTTCCTGGGACAAAGGATACCATTGCACCGGGATGGGCACCTTTGCACCGGGAAAGATACAAGGTGTATCGTTTGACATGAGCTAAGACTGAATTTCTTATAGATGTTTCTGTTCATAGGGGTTTTTCATATTTTCAGGTATTCGATTGGAGTCGCAGCACCCAAGATATGATATTGTCATCGTTCTTCTGGGGCTACATCGTGCTGCAGGTCCCAGCAGGGATGATCGCCGGCCGCTTCGGTGGCAAATATCTGCTGTTCTTCTCTATGGTCAGCACTGGGATTATCAACTTGCTACTGCCATTGGCTGCTACAAACGTAAGTTACCATTTTATGTAACATAGTAGTCAATAATTCCATTGGCATTAAGAGGGGGAGAGAGTGAGAGATCCGGTTCTCAGTATTCCATGGATTCACCGTGCGGTCGCCGGGTCCATGGCGTAGTACAGAGAGGAACACTGTGACGGCGCCTGGGACTTGCGACCCAGATGTAGGTTTAGGGTGGCCACCTTATTTTCTTTCTTTGCCGTAAGCGGATATCTTTCAAAGACTTCCATATCGACTGGTTATGCTACACTTTTATCAAAAAGCTCTTTGGAGCTTTGAGTAGTTCAGTATCAGTTGTTCAAATTGGTAAAGTCCAACCGTGAAGAGTGTTTTCCGGATTACTTGATCAACTAGAACTATACGTATATTATGCAAGATCTGTGTCAGTAACTTCACTAGCGTATTGGCAAAACTAAACAACAAACATTAGAAGCAACTAACGGAAAAACACAGACGATATCACAATCATTGCGAGATAAGGAAAACTCGAAATAAAACTCTGTATTTTTTAAAAAAATTGACTATGTTTTGAAAACTTTGTTGAATATTAAAGCTACTTTACTATTAATTTGACGCTCTAAAGTGTTATATCTACTGGAGCTCAGGAACGCTCAGGTGAAAACACTTTCCGCAGATAGTTGGCCGGGGTCCAAAAGCATCGCACTGTAATCCCTGTCTCGTAAGCTTTATAACGGAACTCATAAGGTTTTCATTACACCACTTTTGCGGTTGGCACCAAATCCGAGGCGGCACGCGGCAGGGGCTCTTAGCGGCCGCACAGAGTTTATGTCATTACATTTTCTTGGTACCTTTTACAAAATCGATAACTTTAAAATTGCTTCTGAAATGAATACGGAATAAATTTCTAGTTAAAACAGCTTTGCCTTCTTTCGGATGTTTCCTAGTAATATAAATATTAACAAAGACTCACACAAAATTATTAACTAAATAAAAACAATAATTTGCAATAAGAGGAAATAGACCCTACAATCTATGACCTAGCAGCAGAACGCTCTGCCGCTACACACAGAACCTATTGGAATAAAATGGCGAAATGATTTCGATACTACGTCCAACACTAATTTCGTTTACATTTAACTGAGATATGGCGTCATTTATTTCTTTATCAATTTCTTTGAACTCTCGGCTTAGTTTCGATTTTCTCTTGTATATATCCATCATCATCATCCACATAAAGACGTTAGTCCTGATTGCATCCGAGGCCACGGTGCCCTCGGAGCTCAGGGTCCGCCTTCCGGCTCTTCCTCCTCCACTTGGCACGATCTTGGGCGTCCAAGGTAGTGAGACCGTTCTCACGCATGTCACCCTCCACGACGCCAAGCCAGCACTTCTTGGGCCTACCCCTTCTACCTGGACCGGGTGAGGGCGCCATTGCCAGGCATTTGTTACCCACGTAGCTGGGCGGTTTCCGCAAGACGTGGCCGCACCAGCGGAGGCGTATATATCCATTACAGTGGTTTCTTTTCTTAAAATATCTAAGAGTTGAGCCAATGCCGGTCTTTTACGTCCAATATATCTATTAGGGCGACTGTGCCAACCTTCTACATTATTGGTAGTACGTATTTTAGATGATGAAAAACAGCAACTTTTTTCGAAGTCAGTCTTTGCCATCCATTGGTTATTGAAATATTTGTAAAATTTTGTTATCTCTTCTCCAGACGAACTCTTTGATATAACATATTCTTACCCCTTTCGAATATAGGCTTTGGGTAAACGTGCAAGGCCAGCACACCTGGCTACATGCCTTTTTTTACCCTTGTGGTTAATTATAACGATTTCGCTTTTCTAAATAAACACCTATTCAAATGATAATAACATCAATGTTGGGGAAAACTTTTCGAACAGCTTTCATTGGAGCCAACTCGAAGTCAACAGTAATTGTTTCTGGTAGCCACTGCTTGAATCGGGAATTTATCATATAAAATAGTACCTCGTAAGTTTGCTATGTCTTGTCTGGTAGTAAACAAAAAATTAAAGGTACAACAGCCGATGTAGTTTCGTCGACGCCATGAATTGTATATAACTGATGAAATTCAGTCGGGCATGAAGTAAAAGTACCGTCATATAAAATACTAGCTTTTGCCCGCGGCTCCGCCCGCGTGGATGTCGGTTATCGCAACCAAACATAGCCTACGTCCTTTCTCTTGGTCTAATCTACCCCTATATCAAATTTCGTCCAAATCGGTTCATTGGTTGAGGCGTGGAAGCGTAACATACATACAGACAGACAGACAGACAGACAGACAGACAGACAGACAGACAGACAGACAGACAGACAGACAGACAGACAGACAGACAGACAGACAGAGTTACTTTCGCATTTATAATATTAGTATGGATGCTTGTACTTTACGATTGATTGCAGCACGTTGATTGCAAAATAGTAGAATCTTCTTGTCGTCATCACTATATTCTGCCAACAAGAACTTTTTGAATTTATCGCATCAATCGAAAATTTGCTTCTCAATCTTGGTGCTCCTAATATTTTATTTCTTTCGTTGTACAATCCCGTTTTGATATTTTGGAATTTAGGGATTTCCGGTACAAAGTCAAGTCCTTGTAATTGTTTGATATTTTCCTGAGCTGATACTCGGTTACATATAACGAAAAATCCCTATCACTTGGATACCGGTATCCTACGACGATCATTTTTTCTTCGTATGATACTGGTTACCAAACTCTGGTATCATACGCGGCCGAAGGGAGATCGTCAACATAAATATCAAGTTAGAATTTTGAATGTTTTTATCCTTGAACATAACTGGTAAGAATCTCAATTAATTATCTTCTATAAGTATATACTGAGAATGGACCAGCGAAACATAAGATAACATTACAGTACAATTAAAACGCGCTGCGAAGTTGCATTCACAAATGAATTTATCTCTGCACTTCCTACTGAGAGCAGCGTGATAATGAAATATATAACTTTACACCAACTGGCGCCCACGGCTTCGCCTGCGTGCATATTGTACGAAAGTATGGCAGGTTTTAAGCATGACCAAGAATTTTCATAAAAAACGCACCAAAATTAATTCAATAGTTTTTGCGTCCATCGCGAACTAACAGACCAAAAAATTCAAAAATCATTCAATCAATCAGTGTACAGAACCGTTATAACTACATTAGCCCAGGTATTTTTTTAAATACCTATGAATTCTAAATGCAGTCGGTTCATGGAAAAAACGGACTGGAGTCCTTGGAGGTAACTACGATTAACGCATGGATGACTGAGGAGATTTTTTTCTTAAACATCTCCAATGTACAGACACGACCAGTTCACAATTTTCTTACAGTAAGATGTGCATTTTGCAGTTTAAAATTCACCCCATATATCTTGCCGAGTTTGCATAAGCAAGAGATATATTTCGGCACGACGCGAGAGCAACAGGGCTAGTGTTGGAAGTCTAAATATTTTACGGGCAGCGCCAGGCTCGTTGTTTATGTGCAATGCACTACTTTTCACTTTGACACCTAACTCTGAAATACGGTAAACATTTTGAAATGTATTTTGGTTAACATGTAGTTTAATATACGAGTATTGTAATACTTTATGATATTTAACATAGGTAAAACGTCTGCTCTTGTTGTCACTATTCTAGGCATATTTTTAGGTTTTATCTTCAGTGCTTGCTTTTCTTTTAGAGTCTGGGATCTGCTAAGTCTGCTCGCATCTATATTTAACTAGCTTTTGCCCGCGGCTCCGCCCATGTGGATGTCGGTTCTCGGCATTCATTCGATTTTTTCTCGCCGTAAAAACCTTTCCTGGACTTCCACGAATAATTCAAGACCAAAATTAGCCAAATCGGTAAAGGCGTTCTGGAGTTATATCGTCAGGAAGGAAAACCCGACTTATTTTTATATAGTAGATAGATACCTATCTTTGTTACCCAAGTATTAGTGCGAATTGAAATATTCAAACGCAAATAAAGATAAACAAAATGTTGAATAGAGCGAAACAGAAAAACTAATATTTATGTTGCGATTAAACTCAGAGAGTGGTGAAAATACCTGAAAGTTTATTATATACAATCACATTATTTATTAGCATTCACACTTTCTGCACACACTCTATCTCCCTTCCTCTACCTCTAAATTAAACAAGCATCTTGCATTAAGTAATTGCCAGACAGACCACAATCACGATAAGTACCAATTGCACTTCCTTATCATACACTAAAAATTAAGGATAAACTCACCGATTAATTTGATAGTATACCAAAAACGTTTACATTCAATCAAATGTGGAGAAAATAGATAAATGTAGGGGCTCTCTCGGAACATAGGTTTATTGGCATCGGCCGCCGCCCTCGCTGCCGAGCGCCGATAGAAACAAAACTGTGCCATTTGTTACTATAAATCAGCTCGGCGAACCTTGATCCCTATGACACTGACAGTTATTCCCACGACACAACCTTGTAGTAGCGTCACCGTTATATTATAATCGAATTGGCGGTGTCTAAAAATGATATTTATTAATTTTAGGCAGATATATGCAATTACAATAATATCCCGTTGGAATTATAATAATTATTAACACTTACAAGAAATTATCTCAATCAGACTTTACGTTGACGTCCTGCAAAAGTTACTCCGTTTGGAAGATATCGACTAGTGCGGAAAAGTATCAATAAACAAATATCGAAAATGGAAACGAGTGTACAAAATACATCAATAGAGCACCTACGCTCTTAGTGTCAGATTTATAATCATTTAAGTTGTTTGCGATAATAAAATAAAGGAGATTTAACAACTTTATTGTATATACCTACTCAAATAAAACAAAAGCGGTTTATTTATGATTTTTTAATATACATTAATCTGAATCTGACAATGGTGTCACCGATTGCGTCTCAGACTCGGAATCCGAACTGCAGCTGCTTTCTCCTATGTTTATTAAAAACGGCTGGTCTACTATATTGTCGTATCGCACGTCTCGATTCCAATCATCTAAGCATAGTTTTTTCGTCTTTTCAACCACTTTCCTCCAATTGTCCGGAGTCACTTGACTACATGCCTCTTGTAGCAACGTAAGCATTTTATTAGCTGTGAATGGTGGAGTGGTGTTAAGCCTGGCTGCACAACCTGAAACAATAATGGTTTAGATTGAAAATGATGCAAAGTCAAAGAGCGAGATCGGGGTAAGTACATTATAAGTACATAATTTTGTACGTTAAAAGTGTGTTATTGATATAAGCACATGGATAAAAATAAAAATGCAATTTGCTAGTGAAATAAAATAGCTTTAAATAGTACTAGCCGACTAGACAGTCACCAGTGACCTAAATAAAAACATGTTAAAATAAATACAAATCAACCCACCTTTGATCTGCGCCCATATCATTTCGATTGCATTATATTGGCAGTGGTAGGGCGGTAGCCGAATCACGGTGTGCCCTTTTGATTTTGCCATCTCATCCAAGAAATATTTCTTCTTTGTTTGCTGTTTATGAAGGTTCAACAATCTAACTAATTCCTTTTTCAGCATTTGAGTATTAGCTGCCACACCATTGTTTTGCAGCCACTCTATTATTTCGCCTTTATTGTTGTTCGCGGTAGGCGCTTTATTAATTTGCACAGAGTGGTATGGGGCGTTGTCCATTAAAATGTAGTGGGGCTCGTTTAAATTGTCTAATAGTTTTGTGAACCATTTCTTGAAATTCTCAAAATTCATCTCTTCGTGATAATCACTTGTTTTCACGGATTTGAAGGCCCACAAGCAGTTAGGTACAAAACCTTTGGCTGTGCCAGCGTGGCAGATAATCAAACGCTGGCCCTTGCCTTCTGGTGCTTTGGTACAGGATTTCTCTGTGTCGTCTGTCCATGTTTTGGAGACTGAGTGATTGGCGTTGAGCCACGTTTCGTCCAGATAAACCACCTTGTCCCAGTTCTCGATGTTTTTTATTTGTCGTAGAAAATCACACCTCATCAATCCAATGTCCTTCCGCTCCATTATCACTTTTCTTTTGTCACACTTCCCATAACGAAATCCACATTTTTTTATAACCTGTCTGAGAGAAGTGAATCCACCTTTAAATAAATCAGCCGATTTCAGCGACGCTAATAATTTTGTGCAAGTCGGCAGTTCACCTCGAAAATAATAGCCGTAAATATGGTTTCGTATCGCTGCCATGTCGAAATCATCGGGGTTAGTTACGGGTCGTGCCCTATTATGTTTTTTCTTCTTTGGAGTTGATAATTTGTTCTCCTCCATCGACGATTCGCCGAACTTCTCCTTTGTAATTCGGGAAACGGTAGCTTTGCCAATTCCCAAAGCATCAGCAACACGGTCGCGTACGTTGTCAAGTGGCAACAAAGGTCCGCCATTTTGTAGTTCGCGAGCAAAATAGTCACGCAAGCGTACAACAAACTCCCGCGTTTCACTGTTGAGTACAGTTTTTCTCAGTCTTTTCGGCATTTTGAAACACCAACAAAAACAAAACAGCAACAATAACAAAAACAGAAAACAACAATAGTAATAAACAAAGGATTCCGTTGACACAACAAAACACGTGGCGCATACAAGGCGTTAGCACTCGTACTGGCGTAGCGAACTGACAGTACTAGCGTAGTGACAGATCAGATAGTGTTGCTATAACTAAAATTTTAATTCACATTAAAATTATACAGTCCGACCATGTTACCTCTGCATCGGAATATTGGCAACCCCATATACAAATACACGGATACTTGTAAATATAACAAGCATTATAATTATAGTAATGTAGATTATATTTTAAAAACATGTTTATCGATGTGGCTGAATGCAAGTCACGCCTTTGCCTATAAAAAGTTGCGATATATCGACACGACCCGTCACTAGTATGAACTGTCATAGGGATCAAGGTTCGCCGAGCTGATTATAGGAGACGTTAAGGGGAAGGAACTATGAAAGAAATAACTTCACCTTTAAAGAATAAACGTAACCCAAACTAGTTTTCTATTTTTTTCCAAAATTTATCGCGTGAAGTCCCGAATTATTATAAACCATAGCCCAAACTAATTGTTGCCTGCGACCCAACCCGCATGGATGGCGGTTATCGCGACCAAATAATTATAAATCATGTCGCTTCCTAAGTTCTAGTCCGCCTCCGTTCCATGCAACGTAAAAGCGTACAGATAGAGTTACTTTTGCATTTATAATATTAGTTTACCTAAATCAGGAAAAGTTAGAGCTACATTTATGAACGAAGTTTTTCATAAAGTTTAAGGTTTAGTCTGGTAAGACACTGTTCTATATCATACTGATCAAGTTCTCTTCATCTATTACTCAGGAGAATAAGGGTGTAGAACCAATGTACCTGGTGTGAGTAAATTACACATCAGGACATATTGCTCTTGCTCTTTAGTAGTTGACAAACCGCTGGCGTCCCCCTTAGTAGTACATGCGAACATAGTCCATAGTAACCCGCCCAAATTACCTGGTTAACAAAGGTTGTTTGCAACTAGAACTGAAAACTAAAAATAACATCTTCTTCTAGACTTAATAACAAAGCTTAGTCCTATTCTTTCCCTTAACTGAGAGAATTCAAGACGAATAGCAAAGCTCTCACATTACGATGGTTTATTAGCCAACGTTTGCGGGAGGCGATCCCTCGCTCAGATGCTATCAGACAATATCATTCCACGAGATGGGATGGAGCATTCTAGTGCACTGATGGCCACCCGCTCTCTCTACGATTATTTATGTTGTGCCATTACAAGTTTTTATTAAAAATAGCTGTAGCGTAGTATCTTTGAATGTCTTGTGTATTATTAACTGTAAGGGCAAAAGCATACGAAAAAACACAACATTGTTTCTATAGTAAAAGTGTGTTTATTTCTTATGTCCTATTTTCGCCTTCTATAATAAATAGGTACCACCCTTATTTTATCTCTGGTGGACCCACAATATTGAGATCCCAAGTGGTTTTTTAAGCGACTGCAATATAGGGTACTTCAAGAGGTACCCCATATTGATGAGGTTATACAAGGTCGGCAGCGCTACTGTAACACCCCTGCTTTTGCATTCACATACGGCAGCCACTTTTTTTTTATAAAGGACACGTCAATTTGATTTCACCTCGCCTAATGGTAAGCTAAAGGCAAAGTCTCGGAAAGAGGGTCACCATCGTAAACATGTACCATGTTAATAGTGGTGGCACTCAGCTTGACGGCCTCATCAGATACCTTTTCATGCCCCGCTTAAAGGACCCGGGACTGTAGGAAGAAAGAAACACGTGAGCTGGCAGGAAGTTCCAGGTCTTAATAGTGCGGCGAAGGAATGAGTCACTTAAACGCTTGGTTCTAGCAGGTATATATAAATTCTGCACCGTATACGGATGGCATCTTAGCCCTGCACATGCCTAATGTCCTGTGAAGGAAAGGAGTTTACATCAGGTGGGCCCTCGCCCGTCACCCATCCAAATGACAGCTGCGCCTAGATAGTTAGTAACACACTGATCGTTCACAATTTTGTGAATGTGTATGTTTGTTATTTCTTCTAAACGGTTGAAGCGATTTTAATAAAATTTGATATGGAGTTAGCTGATACCCTGGATTAACAAAATAAGCTATGTTTGGTCGCGATGAACTACATCCACGCGGATGGAGCCACGGGAAAAAGCTAGTTGATTATAATAGTGACTCTAGTTAGCGACCAATTTGTGATTGATAACATATTTCACATACAATAAAAATTTAAAAAAATGTATGAGGTGGTTTAATTTATCTACTTACTAACATATAAAGTTATAATAATTAAAGCCCGATTCATAACTCCAACAGAAGTTATAAGCGAGTTGTTTTTATTCCTGTAAGTTTACCTCTCTCCATACAAAAGGAACATCTCAAACAAAAAGGCTTTTCATTAAAACCTAGGCACACATCCGCGTGTAGTGCGCCACTAAGGTGCTCTGTAATTCCGAGAGATATATAGCGAGAACTGCGTTAGGAATGCGGAGTTCAGAACAACGGGACGGAAGGAAAAACTTCATTATAGTACTTAATGGGAACATACTTTTCAACGGAAATTCCTATGAAATTTTATCTGTGATGCTAAGTCATGCCATTTGTTGTTAAACGTTCATCAATACGTATGTGACTTCGGTTATGTAAATCACAAAAAAATATACCAAAATTTGCAACCAGTTTTTGACAAATTACTGAAAAAAATTTACTGAAAAGGTTTGACCTGGTAGTTTCCATTACAGGCTATTGTAAAAATACGAGCCTTTCTTTTACAGAGAGGCCACATGGCCGTCGTAGCGTGCCGGATTACGATGGGTCTTACGCAAGGGTTGTTGTACCCGAGTATCCACGGTGTGTTGGGTCAGTGGGCACCGGAGGCAGAACGCAGCCGGTTGGGAACTTTTGTCTATGCAGGTAACTATTTTTTTTTAATATTTTTATGCTTTAACATCAGATGCACACAATATCAGTTGCTTCTTCCTCCTCTATAAGTTACTTTACAAGTAATTGTTCAAGATTTTTCAGCGGTTTCTATTTTTGTTTTAACATTGATGGTTAGTTTGAGAGAGTCGTTTATCAGAATTCTGAGGATACTCTTGACCTTCACTAAATGACCCTGACAGACTATGATTGGCCCTTAGGCTTAAATTAAAAGTTGTGTAATGTATTCCTTCGTATATCTCATCTCTAATCCCATGATATAATCAAGATATAACGCTAATCAATGTTTCATTGTTCCCAAGGCGCACAATTTGGCACAATCGTCGAGCTGCTGATATCAGGAGTACTATCAGACAGTGCGTGGGGCTGGCCGTCCGTGTTCTACGTGGCCGGAATAGCGTGTATAGGCTGGGCGGTGCTGTGGCTGATGGTGGGGGACTCCGCCCCAGGGACCAGCCGGTGGATCACTGAAGAAGAACGGAAGTACATTGAGACTAACGCCGGCTCCAGTGAGCTAGGACATGGGGTGAGTGGATGCACCTTTGTGTAATTAGTATAACTACATATCTATAAAAAACTGTTCACATTTACGGAACTCCGAGGAGAAGGTATATAAGGTAGCAAAAATGATGATATGATTGTATGTAAGCATACTGGCTAACCCCTCCAGCTAAGCTAAATTGAATTGAAAATGTTAGGAGTGAGTTCACGTCGATAGTGTAATGCTCGGGATTCAAACTTGGTACCTCTCGATCGTAAGGCCACTCAGCTACCAATGCTGTGTATTACTGGTTAAATGTTATAAAAATGTTTTACATAGAATTAATATCTGCTAAATTTTTATAAGGTAATTTCGTTCTTGATAATATATCTTTGTATGTTACAGGACATGCCCACTCCGTGGTTCGGTATCCTGACCTCGCTTCCATTCTGGGCCATCCTCTTGGCCCATTGCGGCCAGAACCTGGGCTTCTGGACCCTGCTCTCGGAAATGCCGTCCTACATGAACTACGTGCTTGGTGTCAACATTAAAGACGTAAGTTTCACTATATAAATAACTAGCTGATCCGGCGAACTTGGTTCCGCCCGTGTGGCGTCAGATCCCGTTCCCACTGCACCCTCTACTATATTAAGCATGTATTATACATATAAACCTTCCTCTTGAATTACTCTATCCATTAAAAAACCGTATCGAAATCCGTTGCGTAGTTTTACAGATATAAGCATACATAGGGACGGACAGACGCAGAAAGTGACTTTGCTTTATACTATGTAATGATGATAAATTGGAATAAAATATTCTATTGGAAATGAGATCCGGTTCTTAGCATTCCATGGATTCACCGTGCGGTCGCCGGGTCCATGGCGTGGTACAGAGAGGAACACTGTGACGGCGCCTGGGACTTGCAACCCAGGTGTAGGTTTAGGGTGGCCACCTTGTGATGCATCAACGCTCACCTCCTCCGTCAGTCGTGTTCCCCCCTCTATCAATCCAAATTTCGTAAGATCCTATTAACGCCGTTTTAGATATTTGTTTTAGTAAAGACCTTACTGAAGCTCTTGGCAATCCGAGGTCTTTAAATAAGTTATACAGGGATTTAGCTGGAATTCCCCTTGCTCCTACTTTTACGGCGTAGAGTTTAACCACATAACTCGCTGGTCAAGTCAAAGTATTTGTTAATTTTTATAGCGTGGTCTTTAGGTATGTTAATTTCCCACGGTACTGTGAGTTCTACTAGTACTGCACGCTTTTGCTGTTTAGAAAATAGAAATATATCGGGTCTGGATGACGAGGCACAAACATCCTCCGGTATTTTATAGTGAGATTTCATATGAGAATGAATCTGCGAGTAATGTCCAATCACCGGCTGCTATCAAAATTGAGTACGGCTTTTGATTTGTCTCTTTTGAACAGCCTTCCTTTACAAACGAGACGTCATTTCTTTGGTTTGTGGTTAAACCCTTTTTCGCTCTAGCTACCGCCAAACTTACCGCCTCACGTATGTTTTCTAATACCTTATCATGTCGGCGCGAGTAATGACCCCGGTCTAATAGCGTCCTACAACCCACCAGTAGGTGCCTAACAGTACCAATTGCGTCACCACATGAGTTACATGTTTTATCTGTGGCTTTTCCCCTTCTGACAAGATTGCTTTGGTCGGGGAGGGTCAACTAGAATGCATTGTGATTTGCGATGTTGCATATTATGCGGAATTTATTTCTGTAAAAAAAATATATTTGTACGCTCATTTTATTATAGGTGTTCCCTATTTTTAGCTCCAATAACTAGGCTTTAAGCTCCAAAACAAAGTGCCTGTCTGCCACCTAAGAGGTATACAAAACCTTCCGACACGTATTTTCCAGGCTCTGTAGAGAACGCCTTGGCCAATACTACCTATTATCACTGTACCGACTCCATCAGGTTACGGCCTTAATTTACGGCCAATATGTTTATAACCATAACTAAATATTTATATAAGAATTTAAAACGGTTGGAGTATCTCTCTCTCATATAATAAATATGAATCTCTGAAGGAAGGGCGTGCGAGCTTGATGAAAGTTAAGTGGTATACTGAGCTAGCTGTCTCAGAGCTTCTCATGTAATAACCTGGTGCATTGATTACAGAATGGTACCTTGTCCGCTCTTCCCTATATCGCGATGCTTGTACTGAGCTTCGTGTTCAGCTGGATAGCAGACTTCCTCGTCAACAACAAAATTATCTCCCTCGTGGTGTCGAGGAGAATGTTCAACACTATTGGTAATATTTTATTATATAATATCTTTATACATGATAGTGAGACCTTATGGACCCAAGGCCTGGTGGTTGACCGTTTCTTGATCCTGTAATAAAGCCGTATAAGTCAAAATAAAAGCAGAGAGTATGCGGACCCCAGGGAGGCTTTTTACGTAACCCCTTTTTGCTCTGAATATTATATATAGCTCACATAACCGAAATAAAACTACTATATAGAGTAAAGGGTATTTTCAAAGTAGGACGGCTCCTACAATAACAAACGATCAGTTCATATTCATTTCCATGTTTTCAAGGGTTGGCAATGTATCTAAAAAAATATTGCAATGGATACCGCCTTCAAAAACATTGATGTTTTTTCAGCTCTGTGTGGACCAGCGGTGGCCTTGATTGGGTTATCGTACTTGCCGGTGGGACACTTGACGCTAGCCGTGGTGATACTGACCATCACTGTGGGGCTCAACGGGGCTCACTACTCAGGGTTCATGGTAAGATGTAGTACTAGTAAAATAAAATGTATACTGGCTCATGTAGTGCTAGATGCTTTAACCAAACATATTATTTAAGTTTAATATTAAATATTAGTTAATTTAGAACTCTCAATGGAGTGAATACGAGCGGGTAAGCTGAAAATGCAGTAACTCTAAGTCATATAGTGGCTACTAGTGGCAAAAGGTTTAAAATTTTCAAAAAAGAACCTTTATTTTTTATTTATTTTACAATCATTTTTAAACTTTGATTTTTGATTACTCCACCCAATATTTGAATAATTTTTTTATACTATATAATGCTATTTTTTAGTTTTTCGGTTTATAATATCAGACGATATTATTTAGTTTGTTTATTTATAATGAGAATAATTAGGTATTCTGTTTTATAATAATAAATGTTTAATTTCTCAAAAACAACAGAACTATGCTTTGGTGTGTTAGTAATTTATTGTTTCCCTGATTGTACTCAGAATAGAGTCTTTTGCGTTTATCATATTTCACGATTAGAATATTTTGCTATTACGATGTTTTCAGAATATGATATTATGAGAATATCATGTTTTGCGAATGTGATGTTTTACGAATGCGGTCTTTTGAGAATATGATATACAGCGACTAAAGGTCTATGCTGAAATTACACAGGTACGAATGTACTAAATTGGTCTAGAATTTAACATTTAAACCACGGCTTCCCTTTGCAGAACAAGCAGGCTGGAATCGACTTTGTATGGACTTTATTTGGACCACAAAAATAAAAATTACACTTTCACTCCATCCCATGGTTGCCTGGAAGAGATTGCCCTGTGCGATAAGGCCACATACATAATAATACATACATAATTTGTAATTTAATATGTTTCAAGAAATTGTAATATGTTTCATCTGTGTACAATAAAGAGTTATAATAATAAATAATAAATTTAGGGGCCTCTTGCCACTGGAGGCTACAAAGCTAAAAAATTCATAAACTTCAAAGCTAATATTTAATAATATCAATTTTATTGTGTCGCTGTCCAGATGTCTCACATCGACCTGTCTCCGAACCACGCCAGCACGATGATGGGCCTCACCAACGGCGCCGGGGCCATTTTCTCTCTGCTCGCGCCCTTCACTGTGTCCATGGTCGTCCGTGATGAGGTGAGTCTGGCTTTCTTTACTACTACCGCGACAAGGAAATAACTTACGAGGCAATTCCACGATTCGAGGCAAGCCTAGGTCACTTGTACAGTATGTGGTAGTCTTGATGTGCAGGTCCTGCGCAGAATAGATTACTCTGGACGATAATATGACCTGCTTAAAGTACTAAGACGTGTAGCAGTGCATGGCATAGCTTGTTAACCTCTCCAGTTTCCTCTTTACCTCCTCTTGAACCTTTTTAGGTCACTTCTATTGTGTACATTGCCCCAGTACTGATAAGAATCCCATCCCTACTATGAGTATAACCTACTATGTCAGAACGTGACCTAAATAGCTGTGATACATCGTTATTGTACGTTTCAGACGCAAGCCAGTGAATGGAGAAAGGTGTTCTTCATATCCGCCGCGTTCTACTTCCTCACGAACCTGTTCTACCTGCTCTTCATTACAGCTGACACACAACCCTGGAATGAACCAAAGCCCTCTGAAGCTATAGGTGAGATACATTTTAGAGTTTACGTAACTTAGGCCGGGGGAGGGGCAGCAGCACGAGTGTGATTCCCTTTGTGTTGCATACGTCCATAGGCCACAGTAACCGCTTTCCATCTGGAGGGCCGTATGCTGGTCTGCCAAACTTTAAAAAAATCTACAAACTTGAATTTTTTATTAAACTGCTTAGGTTTTTGTAGATTTTTTTCTGAATTTAACCATCCGTGTACGTACCCAAAATTGTTTTAATTAACTTAGTAGTTAAATAAATCTTTATTATTACAGAAGAAGGAGTTAAGAAAGAGAAAAGTCCAGAAAGTAATAGGAAAAAGAAGAGTGTGACCATCTCTGTGACTAGCAGCGAGAAGTTCTAGTGTTGAACACTGTGTGGTTATACCAACTAGTCATAAATAACAATAAGTATAATTGTGATAACTCAAAGTGATTTATAGGTGAAGACATATTTTGTAAAAGACATGACCTAAGAAAAATAAGTGCAAATGTTAAGTATTTAATGTTAAATACGTGTTAACATAACACTTGTACTCGACTCCGATACAAGTGAACTTCAGTGACGTTATAATTCTATTCATAGAAATCTTCATAAATAATTAAACGCAAATCAAATACTTTTTTATGAAATAATAATCCAAATTTCCATCTAAATTACTGATTGCACAGCAGAATACTAAACTCAAAAGTATTAGAAAACACATTACAATTTATTTTCGTAACGTACGGCTGTTTATCTTAATGCAAAGCAGTTTTATAAATGCAATACTAATGCTGCTAATGCATGACAAAATAATCCGAATTCACATCGAAAATACTGATTGAGCACCAACAAACTACTTACTTGCTTATAAAAAAAAACCACGAAGACAAAAGGCGAGAGCGAAGCGAAGCGGAGCTCCCGCCTTTTGTCTTCGTGGTTATTTTTTTTCTAACCTAACCTATCCATTTCGGGGTGGGTGGTGATCATTCTAAACTTAATTACTTAGTATACATGCTAGTCGGATAGATATTTTACTTTGACAATGAGTAACCTCTCTTCTATATGCGCACTAGTTAATTTGGGTTAATTTGCTGTGCAGTTAGTATTTTTGATAAACATTTATAATTTTTGTACTTAAATAAATTTATTTATATCGCATTATGAGGATAAAAGATAATGTCATTCTGATGTATATTTTATTTTTATCTGCAGTACCTACTAGTTTTGTTAAACATTCAGTTTATTTGTAGTAAAGTAATTTATTTGATTTCAAAAAGCATATAAATTATGAAAATATATTGGTATGTGATTATTTATTTGATGTGCAATTAATAATATTCCAATAATTAATACTAAGTAAGAAAGTATAAACTGACTGTAAGTACAGTTCTTCGGTACAGAATCGTTGTTTATATCAAGCTCACTGTAAAGAACATCCAAGGATATTCCTTTGTGCAGTCTATGAACTGCACAACGGTTGTGATTGTTCCAATCTTCCATGATATCAAAGGTTTCATTTGTTATTGGAAATTTGAAACCTTCAGCTGAAAAATAGGTTAATTCCAATAGTTTCTGATGTTTAAATTTTAGAGGGATATATTTTTCATGTTTTTTTATTTTGCCTCTTCCTCAAAATATACCCGACAGACGACAAGATGCGCGTTCTCTATTCATTTGTAGTTAAATATCGATACTTTACTTTTCTGCTGATAAATGTTGAAGATGTACACTTGTACACATTTCCGGTTTTTCATAACGTGACATATGAATCTGAAAGTTTCCCGAGTCACGTCGTCCCTAATTAAAAGTTAATAATTGCCTGCCTGCAAAACCAGCGCCTCGTATGTCTTATGAAAATAAACATCACAAAATTATGTTTTTGTCGAGTGGAGTTTTGAACGTACCTGTACTTGGTGCAGAGAATTCTCCTTTTGAAGGAGGTTTGCGTTTATTTTGTTGTGATTTATTTAATTATTTATTTAATAATAGCGATATATGTCACTGCATTTGTGAAACGAGTTTTACATTTTTGAAATTCTGTACTCTAAGAATAGTTTTTGGTATAAGAGATATTAATAACAATTTCAATATCTTTGTCAATCGTTCATAACAATACCTACGAATAAAAGTGAGCACAATAAGAAAGGATAAATTTCAATACTATGACAATATTGTTAGTAACTCAATTTCAATATTTTTATACACATGTAATAATTACTTTATGCATTTATGACAATATATTTTATTTTATTATTATATTATTTTAATGTATGTCTTGTTTAATAACAGTCTCACGTGTAATATAAAAAGTAAGGTTGGCAGAGGAATGCCAGCTCTTTGTTTATTTAGTTCGCTAGTTTTTCTACCATCGTCAATAACGTTAATTTCAGCGCTTCTTTCTACAAAACACCATCTTTTTGTTCGGTGTATGTTCCTCTTCGTCTATTTCTACTGGCCTTTCTACTTACAGTGCTTCATATAGATATGATTATTTTTGTTACTTAATCATTTTAAGTGCCCTATCCGTCTCAGTATACATTTTTCATCTCATGTCACTACATTATTTATCATTCATAATAATAGGTATATCTACATTCTCCCTCCTGGAAACTAATGTTTACTGGCACATACTGTACAGGATGACTAGATAATGCGTAGATTCCCCACCATATATTATGCAGATTACTAATGTTCAAACCATTGTCTATATTTTATTCCTCTTCCTATATTTCTATCTCTTCTTCCATCCCTTGAAAGCTAGCTATCAAGTATAGGCACTCTGATACTTGATGACGTCACCTGGTAAAAAGTAACGGAAACCAAAGAAGATTCTGTAAATTGAATAGTTACCAGTGCCTTACAGACCTTTGCAATAATTTATTTGTACATATTTAATACAAAACTTAGTTATTATATTATGTAAACTATTTAAATAAATATGTTGCTATAAGTTACCTTTTTATTTTCCACCTTATTTTAACTATAATTCATGTGATTTACAAAGCATAATTTTATGTATATAGTAATAATAACAGGAATTAACGTGATCATGGTATAAGTACATACGTACCTTTGATTTGCCTGACGTTTCGACCAGGAGGTAATCCTGTGGACCAGGTTACACCGTACGTATGTAGTAGTCTAATGATGCAGCCAATCATTTAGTCATTATTAATAGAGTCGACCATTAGCCACAGACCACAGCTGACAAGGAATGATCGAGGAAGATAAGTATCTTCCTGATGAAGTCATCAAGCTGGTTTTTCTGTAGTGGTATGAAGATTTTAACTATTTTATAATTATAATTATTATATCAGTATCAGTTGTAATTCAAGTTGGGTTATTTACCCCTCACCTTTGCCGTACTGTGTTATTGCTATTAGTTACGACCATATTTTTCAGCGTTTTTGTAAAGAGTTTTATTATACTCCGCACGCCGAATGATGATCCCTATGACGTTTCAACTGACAGTTGTATTAGTTATGCGAAACAATTTCGATAAAATACTGTTTTTTCAGGCAAATGTCATGTCATTCAGCCAGGTCATTCAACATAATAAGCAATATTTATTTATTTTGAAAAAAAAGACTACGCGCATTGATGGACATAAAACACTAGATAAAAAAGTAACAGCCTTATTATATTTTATTTTACTATACTTTAATTTTTATTCAAATTGCATAATTTAAAGAATTTAAAATTCTTTTTGAACTGAATTTTAAAGAATTCATAATTAGCTGGCAATTATGGATTACATGGAAAAGTATTTAAATGGAGGCCATAGACCTACCGTATTTTTTTAATTCAGTCATGTCATGTCTTGTCAGTCTGTTTTGTCTTCTTGTCACACCGCATCACATCGCGTCATACGAGTGCTCTAACGCCTTGTATGCGCCACGTCTTTCTTTGTTAGCTGAGTTTTGTTTCTGTTTTCGCTGTTTTGTGTTATTTGTTGATTTTCTGTTACCTGTTTGTTGATTTTCGGTTTTGCAAAATGCCGAAAAGACAGCGGAAAACTGTTCTCAACAGTGAAGTTCGCGAGTTTGTAGTTCGTTTGCGAGACTATTTTGCTCGTGAACAACAAAATGGCGGACCCTTGTTACCGCTTGACAATGTTCGCGATCGTGTAGCCGATGCTCTAGGAATCGGAAAGGCTACTGTTTCTCGAATAACAAAGGAAAAATTTGGGGAGTCGTCCATGGAGGACAATAAACTATTAACACCAAAGAAAAAGAAAAGGTTATGTCATATAACAGAACCTGATGAATTTGATTTAGATGCTATACGCATGTCCAGTACGCCGAGCCACGCCGCCTGAATTATAGCTGATTCGATGTAAATAGTGTAGTTTGTAAGTTATTATGTAATAGGATAAGGATATAGAGGAAATAAACTCATTTTAAAAACAGTAGGCTAAGATAGAAGTAAGGAAAAATTGTAAATAATGTCAGTCGTTAGCCCGCTCATTAAGTCCCCCTGCGGGCTATGGAAAAAAGGGGTACTTAAGCTCCTCGTATCCCTATACAAGTTGTCTTTTATCGTCGTCTTTATTGTTGTATTTTATTGTTGCTTCCACGACTACTTATTATCCAGCATTCAACCTTCACTTGTATTAAGTACTCAAGAATATTGTAAGAAACGGAGCACGCAATAAAAATCAAGAGCTATCGAAGAATCGTGTGTTTTATTTCCTGGTTAACACAGATAAAAGTCCATCATACAGTCCACGACATTGTTTGGTCCTTCAGAAGCCGGATCGAAGATTGAAGATCAGCTTCAGGAATCCAAGTCAGAACGCTTCAAGAAGAATACTTCGAGTTTCAAGATGGTAGTGACAAGAAGCCAAGCTGACGCAGACGAAGTGCAAGCTCGACGAGATGAAGAGGACCTGAGACAGCAGCGCATCGAGGAAGAACGGCGCCGTAGGTTGGCTCAGGGTCCACCGGCCTCGCCAAGCACGCAGTTGGGTATGGGGTCTGGGGTTGGGGCTACGATCGACGCCCCCCTCAGCGCCCCTAGACCGAAGCCCGGGAACCTAACCCGAACTGGTTCACCGGGAAGGTCGGTGAGATCGCACCGCTCAACTGCAAGCGCGGCAGCCCGGGCCCGATTAGCCGAGCTTGAAGCTGCAGAGAAGTTAGCCGAGCTGAAGAAGAAGGAACTCGAAATTGAAGCCGACTTGATAAGAAAAAGGCTGGCCGCCGACCTTACGGCCATCCAAGAAGACCAAGATAGCGTCCACGAAGAAGTACCTACGGAAACTCACAACAGAAGAGTAGACGAGTGGCTGCAAGCGAACCCCGTCGTAACGAGATTGGAGCCAGAAGACTCGAGAACACGAAGCAAGGAAGATCGGCACCTTCGGTTCGACCTGCGAGACAGATCAAATACGCCCACCCGAACAAGCCGTATTGATCAACTGACCGAAGCAATGGAGCGACTCGCAAGACCAAGAATACGTTGTGCAGACCTACCTACGTTCTCGGGGGCTCACGGTGAGTGGCTTACATTTAAAGCTGCTTACATTGACTCTACGAAGCTGTACAACATATCGGCGATCGAAAATCTACAGCGGCTGAGGAAGAGTCTCACGGGGGAGGCGAGAGAAATCGTGGCAGCACTACTAGCGACGGCAACGGATCCAGAAATCATCCTTCGAACGTTAGGACAGTCGTTCGGCCGTCCAGAGGTGATCATCGACAAGGCGTTTGAAGACTTGAAAAAGCTACCGAGACCGGGATCGTCGGCAGTGGAATTGAATAACTTCGCGATACGAGTGCAAAACGTGGTGTGTGTGCTACAAAGCATCGATCAACGGGGATACCTGTACAACCCATGCAACTTCATCAGCAATCCATTCCGGTTACCGGAATGTTATGTCCAGTACGCCGAGCCACGCCGCCTGAATTATAGCTGATTCGATGTAAATAGTGTAGTTTGTAAGTTATTATGTAATAGGATAAGGATATAGAGGAAATAAACTCATTTTAAAAACAGTAGGCTAAGATAGAAGTAAGGAAAAATTGTAAATAATGTCAGTCGTTAGCCCGCTCATTAAGTCCCCCTGCGGGCTATGGAAAAAAGGGGTACTTAAGCTCCTCGTATCCCTATACAAGTTGTCTTTTATCGTCGTCTTTATTGTTGTATTTTATTGTTGCTTCCACGACTACTTATTATCCAGCATTCAACCTTCACTTGTATTAAGTACTCAAGAATATTGTAAGAAACGGAGCACGCAATAAAAATCAAGAGCTATCGAAGAATCGTGTGTTTTATTTCCTGGTTAACACAGATAAAAGTCCATCATACAGTCCACGACATTGTTTGGTCCTTCAGAAGCCGGATCGAAGATTGAAGATCAGCTTCAGGAATCCAAGTCAGAACGCTTCAAGAAGAATACTTCGAGTTTCAAGATGGTAGTGACAAGAAGCCAAGCTGACGCAGACGAAGTGCAAGCTCGACGAGATGAAGAGGACCTGAGACAGCAGCGCATCGAGGAAGAACGGCGCCGTAGGTTGGCTCAGGGTCCACCGGCCTCGCCAAGCACGCAGTTGGGTATGGGGTCTGGGGTTGGGGCTACGATCGACGCCCCCCTCAGCGCCCCTAGACCGAAGCCCGGGAACCTAACCCGAACTGGTTCACCGGGAAGGTCGGTGAGATCGCACCGCTCAACTGCAAGCGCGGCAGCCCGGGCCCGATTAGCCGAGCTTGAAGCTGCAGAGAAGTTAGCCGAGCTGAAGAAGAAGGAACTCGAAATTGAAGCCGACTTGATAAGAAAAAGGCTGGCCGCCGACCTTACGGCCATCCAAGAAGACCAAGATAGCGTCCACGAAGAAGTACCTACGGAAACTCACAACAGAAGAGTAGACGAGTGGCTGCAAGCGAACCCCGTCGTAACGAGATTGGAGCCAGAAGACTCGAGAACACGAAGCAAGGAAGATCGGCACCTTCGGTTCGACCTGCGAGACAGATCAAATACGCCCACCCGAACAAGCCGTATTGATCAACTGACCGAAGCAATGGAGCGACTCGCAAGACCAAGAATACGTTGTGCAGACCTACCTACGTTCTCGGGGGCTCACGGTGAGTGGCTTACATTTAAAGCTGCTTACATTGACTCTACGAAGCTGTACAACATATCGGCGATCGAAAATCTACAGCGGCTGAGGAAGAGTCTCACGGGGGAGGCGAGAGAAATCGTGGCAGCACTACTAGCGACGGCAACGGATCCAGAAATCATCCTTCGAACGTTAGGACAGTCGTTCGGCCGTCCAGAGGTGATCATCGACAAGGCGTTTGAAGACTTGAAAAAGCTACCGAGACCGGGATCGTCGGCAGTGGAATTGAATAACTTCGCGATACGAGTGCAAAACGTGGTGTGTGTGCTACAAAGCATCGATCAACGGGGATACCTGTACAACCCAGCACTGGTAAGAGAAATTTTGAGTAAGCTTAGTCCTCACGTACAAGCGAGATGGTGTGACTACGCGACGGACTACGGAATCACAGCTGAAGCCGAAATCATCACGCTATCCCGCTTCCTGATGAGGGAGGCAGACCGCGCGCTCAAACACGCATACGTCCCAGCTTCAAGTGCAACCACGCAAGCGAAGAAAGAAACTCGTCCACCGCCCACGCCTGTGATCAAGAAAAGAACGAACGCTGTCTTCAACGTCACCGAATCGTCAGAAAATAAGGAACAATCAGGTCAGTGTCCAAGTTGTGAGCAGTACCACGAGCTACCACGGTGCCCACAGTTCAAGGCGCTAACGGTAGAACAACGATGGGACTTCGCGAAAGAAAAAAGATTGTGTTTCAAGTGTTTAGTGAAGAGGCATCGACGCAACCTGTGTAGGTCGAAGCCTTGCGGTGTGAACCAATGTCACTTCGCCCATCACGCAACGCTGCATTACGAGAAGCCGAAGCAAGATGACAAGCCGCCGACCACGTCCAGCCCGACGGAAGCAGTACACTCAGTGGTAACCCAGACTTCCACTGAACCGAGAGCTGTGCTGCTGAAGATATGTCCCGTCACAGTCGTGGGGCCAGGGGGGGAGATGAAGACTCACGCACTCCTGGATGAAGGCGCTACCATCTCACTCATCGATGCAGACTTAGCAAAGAAGATCGGGGCGACGGGACCTCCGCAACGCCTGTTAATGCGAGGGGTCAACATGCAGCAATCGGAAGAGAGAAGCCAGCTGGTGACCGTGAAGATCAAGGGACTCGACAACGTGCCTCACGAACTCAAGGCGCGCACCGTCCAGTCTATGCAACTTCATCAGCAATCCATTCCGGTTACGCTGCTCAATTATGAACACCTACAAGACCTAGAGAGAAGTGAAGTGTGTTACGAGTCAACGCGCCCGGGTATCTTGGTGGGTACAGACCACTGGGAGTACATCGTGTCCCGAGAGCTGCGTTTGGGTGAACGAGGCCAACCCGTAGCATCAAGAACCGACCTAGGCTGGGTGATACACGGGACGCTACCACGAAGCGTCATCTACTGGAGTGAGAACAACGTGCTACATGTCTTCACCTCCGACCATGCCGAGAATGAAAATGAACGCCTACACGACCTCGTAGATCATCACTTCAAGATCGACGCGCTCGGTGTCTCTCACAAACCTAAAGTGAGTGACGCGGAACGTCGAGCGGTACGCATCGTCGAGTCTACAATAAAGCGAACGAGTAAGGGCTACGAAGTGGGGCTACCATGGAAGGAAGACGACGTCACACTCCCGCCGAGTTACAACTCTGCGCTGCGTCGACTGAGAAAAATTGAAGAGAAAATGGACAACGATCAAGACTTCGCTGAAGCTTACACCAAACAAGTAGACAACCTGCTACAGAAGGGGTACGCGACACCGTGCGACGGCACCGAGGCTACAAGCCCCGTCTGCTGGTACCTACCTCACTTCGCCGTGCAGAACCCGAACAAGCCTGGTAAGCAGCGACTAGTCTTCGATGCAGCTGCCAAGAGTGGGGGCGTCAGCCTCAATGATCATCTGCTTGAAGGGCCGGACCTGTTGATGTCACTACAGGGGATTATGTTCCGGTTCCGAGAGAAGCCGATCGCCATCACAGCAGACATACAAGAAATGTTCCTGCAAGTGAAGATACGGCACGAAGATCAACCGGCTCAACAGTTCCTGTGGAGGGGAAGCGACCGAGACACACCACCCCGCCACTACAAGATGACGAGCATGATCTTCGGTGCCGCCAGCTCACCATTTATGGCACACTATGTTCGAGATGCGAACGCGAGGGCCCACGCAGACACTCACGCGACGGCCCTCGAGGCGATAACGAGAAGCCATTATATGGATGACCTGGCAGCTAGTTACGAAAATGAAGATGAAGCCCAGCGAGCCGTCTCGGAGTTGATGACGGTCCACGCAGCCGCCGGCTTCAAGCTACGAGGATGGAATACGAACCAAGCCAGCGTACTCCGCGACATCCCAGCTGAGCTACGAGCGACGTCGCCGACCCCACTGGGGGGAGATGGGCCCGAGAACAAGATACTCGGCCTCATCTGGAACGCAGAGCAAGACGAGCTTGGGTTCAACACCTCTATGAACCGAGTTCCCACCGAAGTGATCAACCGAACGCGCGCGCCGACGAAGAGAGAAGCCCTCAGCGCGGTCATGTCAATATATGACCCACTCGGACTGCTGAGTCACTTCACCGTACGGGCCAAGATCGTGCTGCAGAGCCTGTGGCGACTTCAGATCTCGTGGGACGAGCCTATACCCGAGGAAGAGAACGAGCTCTTCGCTGCCTGGCTGGACCGACTCAGTGACCTAGCCTGCCTGCGACTCGAGCGCTGCTACATGCTGAACGAAGCTCAAGACCTACAACTGCATGTGCTGTGTGATGCGAGCGAACAAGCGTACGCTGCAGTGGCGTACTGGCGCATCACTCGGCCGGACGGGAGCGTCAGGTTGTGCCTCGTGGCCGCCAAGTCCAAGGTGGCGCCGCGACGTACGCAAACAATACCACGTCTAGAGCTACAAGCAGCGGTCATCGGGTCAAGATTAGCGGCGACAATCAAGCGAGAGCATCGGGTCAAGATAAGCAAGACAGTGTACTGGACCGATTCGACCACAGTGGTGCATTGGGTACGGAACGACGGGCGACGCTACACGCCTTTTGTATCTCACCGCCTCGGCGAGGTCGCCGAACTCACTCACGTCAAAGAGTGGCGGTGGGTGCCGACTGAGCAGAACGTAGCAGACGACGCGACGCGCATCGACTACTCAGCCATCACTGCGAGCGACAGGTGGTTTCGAGGTCCAGAGTTCCTGTTGCAGCCTGAAGACAAATGGCCGGCAGACAAGACACAACCAATTGAAGACTGCGAGGTGCTACACGTCTGCGAGAAGAGCGAGGTATATCACGCGTGGTTACCCGACCCCACGCGGTTCTCTAACTACAATCGCTACGTTAGAGCCGCCGCTTACGTGTTAGCCTTCATAGACAAGTGTCGCCGCCAGACGTCGCAGCTGAGAACTACACACATTGAGAGAGCTGAGAACGCGATCATCAGCCGCGCGCAGCACGAGAGCTTCGGGGAAGACGTCGCGCGACTACAGACCGCTCGCCCCATCTCTAAAGCGAGTCGTCTGTACCGATTGGACCCGATCTTAGAAGATGGATTACTACGGGTCAAGGGACGCATCGGAGCAGCCACCGCGCCAGTCGAAGCAAAAAAGCCCCTCATACTCGACGGTCGACATCGCATTACAAAACTGATAGTAATGCGAGAGCATCAGGCCGCCGGGCACGCCGGACGCGAGCGGGTTACGAACGACCTGCGGCAGCGGTACTGGATCATCCATTTGCGACCCACGGTACGAACCATTGAACAAGACTGCGGCCTGTGCAAGAAACGAAGAGCAAGACCACAGCCGCCAGCAACGGGGGACCTGCCACGTGAACGCCTCGAGCCCTATCAGCGACCCTTCACTCACTGTGGGTTAGACTATTTCGGACCCATGGTAGTCAAAGTGGGGCGTCGCCGAGAGAAGAGATGGGGTGCCCTGTTCACGTGCCTGACATCGAGAGCTGTACACCTGGAAATCGTCGCATCACTCACCACGAGCTCCGCGATCATGGCGCTACGAAGAATGGCTGCGCGACGAGGCTGGCCGAGGACTATATACTCGGACAACGCCACCAACTTTCATGGAGCCGACAAGGAGCTGAAGACGGCGTACGAAGAGTGGATGCCGGCGCTGCGAGACCTGGGACAGCTGCACGCGGTCAACTGGCGCTATATACCACCGGGAGCACCGAACCAAGGCGGAGCGTGGGAGAGACTAGTTCGGTCAGTGAAAACGGCGTTGTCGGCCACTCTGAAGGAAAAGGAGCCGACGGAAGAAGTGCTGGGAACCTTGCTAACTGAAGCAGAGTTCTCAATCAACGCGCGACCGCTAACCCACGTGAGTGTCAACCCGGAAGACCCAGAGGCGTTAACCCCGAACCATTTCCTGTTGGGGTCATCTATGGGCTTACCATCAACTGGGCCCTGTCAATACGCCGATAGACGAACCTGGAGGAGTTGTCAAGCCCTCGCCGACTACTTCTGGAGCAGATGGGTGCGCGAGTACCTACCTACTTTAGTACCGCGCGGCGAGCCAAGCAGCCAGCGACGACCCCTGCAGACTGGAGACATCGTGGTGGTAGTAGATCATGTGCTACCACGCAACGTGTGGCCTATGGGAGAGGTCACCCGCACCTACACTGGACCTGACGGCGGCATCCGGATGGCAGACGTCAGAACGAGATCCGGAGTGTTCAAGCGACCTGTAAGCAAGCTCGTCGTGCTGGAAAAGGCCGTTACGCAGACCGCTGCACTGGGGGGAGAACTGTCCAGTACGCCGAGCCACGCCGCCTGAATTATAGCTGATTCGATGTAAATAGTGTAGTTTGTAAGTTATTATGTAATAGGATAAGGATATAGAGGAAATAAACTCATTTTAAAAACAGTAGGCTAAGATAGAAGTAAGGAAAAATTGTAAATAATGTCAGTCGTTAGCCCGCTCATTAAGTCCCCCTGCGGGCTATGGAAAAAAGGGGTACTTAAGCTCCTCGTATCCCTATACAAGTTGTCTTTTATCGTCGTCTTTATTGTTGTATTTTATTGTTGCTTCCACGACTACTTATTATCCAGCATTCAACCTTCACTTGTATTAAGTACTCAAGAATATTGTAAGAAACGGAGCACGCAATAAAAATCAAGAGCTATCGAAGAATCGTGTGTTTTATTTCCTGGTTAACACAGATAAAAGTCCATCATACAGTCCACGACAACGCAATTATATTTATGGTTACTACCTACGAGGTGAACTACCGACCTGCCAGAAGTTATTATCTTCATTAAAAGCTGCAGAACTCTTCAAAGGCGGTGCTACTTCTCTTAGAATTGTTTTGAAAAAATGTGGATTCCGCTATAAAAAATGTGACAAGAGAAAAATATTAATGGAGCGTACTGACATAGCTTTACTACGATGCGATTTTCTTCGCAAAATCAAACAAATTGATAACTTGGAGAAGGTAGTATACCTTGATGAGACATGGCTGAACGCCAATCATACTGTAGGTAAGGCATGGACGGATGACACAGCGAAATCCAGCACAAAAACTCCTGAAGGAAAGGGCCAGCGCTTAATCATTTGCCACGCTGGCACAGCTACAGGTTTTGTGCCGAATTGCCTGTGGGCTTTTAAGTCAGTGAAAACAACGGAGTACCACGAGGAATAAGACATGGTTTATAAAACTATTAGAAAATTTGAATGAGCCTCACTATATTTTAATGGACAATGCTTCATATCACTCAGTTCAAATTAACAAACCCCCCAGCAGCAATAACAAAAAAGCTGAAATTATAGAGTGGTTACACGGCAATGGTGTGGAAACTGACAGTCAGATGTTAAAAAAAGAGTTGGTTAGACTGTTGAACTTTCACAAACAACAGACGCACTCATCATATTTTTTGGATGAATTGGCCAAATCAAATGGACACACGGTAATTCGGTTACCGCCCTATCACTGCCAATATAATGCAATCGAGTTGATATGGGCGCAGATCAAAGGTATCTATATTTTTTATTTATATAATATTATGTATATGCATATATTTCTAAAAATAATTACTGAATGTACAAATATTTTCAGGTCATGCAGCTAGGCATAACACAACTCCGCCATTGACAGCCTCCGTGGCGTGGTGGTAGTGAATGCGACTGCCACGCAGGAGGTGCGGGTTCGATTCCCGCTCAGTGCAAATATTTGTATGCATGAATATGGCTATTTGCATTGGTCTGGGTGTTTCTATGTATAATATGTATGTATTTACAAAACAAAAAAAAAAAAAAGTATTTAAGTATGTTTATCCGCATTCTAGATTCCATAACACAAGCTAGTTAAGCTACGCTTACCATGGGTCTAGATAGCGTTGTGTAGAATGTTAGGAATGTTATTGGAAGAAGCTTGCGCTCAAGTGACAGCTGACGATTGGCGAAAAGTGGTCGAAAGAACGAAGAAAATTTGCTTACAAGACTGGGATCGAGATGTACAATACGACAATATCATTGACCAACCGTTAATAATAAACGTCACGGATAGCTGCAGTTCAGACTCAGATTTTGAAGATCCGATTGACCCTGTATCAGATTCAGATTGATATAAATAAAATACAAACTCAAAGCATTTGTTTTATATTTCCAACAAATTATCGATATGTCCCTTCTTAGTCGATAACAGCTTGACGACGTAACTTTTGCAGCACGTACCATGTACATTTGCATTGAGTTTTTTTCTATTATTTCCGAACATTACGTAATAATTTCTTAATATTCATTTTTATAATTTACAATTGTACACAATTATGATTTTTTCGTCTTTTTAATGGACCTCTAAAGGATTTGATGTGATAGGACGTCAGTACAATGTTAAGCGCTAACGAACTGTCATAGGGATCATCATTCGGCGTGCGGATTATAAACCCCTCCAGCTAAGCTAAATTGTTTAATATAGAAGTAAGTTCATGTGGGTGGTATATTGGCTTCGTACCTGGAACCTTTTTATCGTAAAGCTGGTTCTTTAGTCACTCAATCTATTGAACATAGAAACAATGCAGAAAATATTTCATAGATATGACGGATCCTTGCTGCTATCTAAATATATATAACTCAAAGGTGGCTGACTGACGGACACAGTGATCTATTAACGCACAGCCCAAACCACTGGACGGGTCGGACTGAAATTTGGCATGCATGTAGATGTTATGACGTAGGCATCCGCTAAGAAAGGAGTTTGATTAATTCTACCCCCAGGGGGATAAAATAGGGGATGAACGCTTGGCAATTTTAAACATTTTATCCATGCGGGCGGAGCCGCGGGCAACAGCTAGTTTAATATATATTTAGATATTTTCGTTAATCCAAACAGACCCGGGTCAATTCCTAATAATGAAAAACTAGCAAAGCTCACTTCCAGAATTTCTTATCGGAGAATATTTTACTTTATTTTTCAACCCAGGCCGTGATTTTTAATCAAAATAAGTTATGTACCTATTAGTTTCGAAGTTCAGCCAAATCAGTTAGACTGGTTTAAATATGTTGTACGAAAAGCTTAGAGAATTAATGATAACTTAACCATATGAAACTATTCTACCATATTCAGCTAACACCATAAGTAATGTAGACAATTCAACAGAACTGCATATTTTGAATAAAGTTGGAAGCTTTAACGTAGTTCCGACGGGAACCTCCAGCGAGCAGGTAAAGTTGAGCATTGAAAACGCACATGTGGCACAGGACAATGTTGAAACTAGCTGGGGAATATTCATGACAGTCTCAAACGGATCTGTTCCCAGCGTTTGTCTAGTGAGAGTAAATTATAGTATTGTTATATACCTGGAAGGGTATTTGAGGAATATTTACATCATTTTAACTGTTACTTTATTATGTAGTACTTCAACAAATATAATATTGAGATTAAACAGTAACCCATTGACTTAATTTTGACTTTGGCTTTTTATTATATTTTTCTTTGTATTGAAGTATTACGTCCGTGTTTGGATAGTTCCATTGGCTTACTTTAAGTATTTTACTCAGCTTTTATGTGAGACGCTACCATCCGTAATTTTTCTACGTCATTATAGGTAAGGTACCATATTTTAAAGATATTTTCAACTTTAATTCTCGGCTCTGAGAATTATTGCCGTCCTGCGGATACATAAAAGTCCACTCGGAGCCCGGGAGTTAGTCTCCATATGTCAGGATAACCGCACGGTCTCTAAAAGGTTTCAATAATAAAGTAGCGGTTTATGTTTAACAATGGTACGGACAAGACTGGATAAAATTTAAATGGGCAATATTGTACTGACAGATTTTGTTCTAATTTCGATTTTAGAGCTAAAAATGGGTGAAAACCACAATTGGGATAATAGCCAAGTCACAAAGTCAGTTTTGTCGATTTAAATTTCTGTGCCTTATATAAATAGGGTAAATACTGGCTTTGTCTAGCCTAAACTAAATAAGTGGTACTGCTGGCCCAATGCCTAATTTGGCTCTGAGGTTCATTTAGTTAAATGTTCACGACTCTTTAAATACTGTGATTAGAGGTAAAGGATTGTCCTGTTGCTTGAAAACGAGGCTATAACGAGGAACCTGGAAATGTAGTTCGTTAAAATTTTACTTAACTTTAGATTCATCACAATTCGTATTTTTTTGGAGATCTCCTAATACTTTCCTTAATCATTAAGCTTAAAATGAATGAATGAGTATATTTATTTATTTTTTAGGAACTTTAATGTGTAATGTTTTTCCACTACATTCATTGTATCACAGGACGGGACGGGAACGAACTGTTGTACTGTACTGAGTACATAAAAAAATATTGGTTAATTTGCAGTTAAGCTTTTAGTTGAGAAACAAATAGAAGGTTCAAAGCCAATTCAACTACTATACATGTAACCTAAGTAGGCAGGATACAAAAACAGCATAAGAAATAGTGGTACGATATAAACTTGCACTGCAGGACGATCTGCTGTAGCTAGTTAGAAAGAAACCACTTTTCGTGGGAAACGTGTCAGTGACACTCAGCGTGAAGCAATTTCAGTAAATCTTTGGAATTGTCCGCGGAACTAACTCAATTTGTGACCGTCCGTGTGTGATCCAGATGTGGAACTTCTGCACGTAAGTCACGTAATGTTGTCTGAAAACGGTCAGTAAAAGAATCACGCTTAGCCCAGTGTGCTCTTTGAGTGACCAATCAAATGTATTTTCAAAGTTCTGCGTTCATTATTACAAATGTCACAAATCGGATTAGAAGGAAATCGTGCGAGTTTAGCATATAGATTTTACTGTCTGCAGTAGTCTCAAGACAAGAGTAATGCTGGTAAGTTAGTGAGTTTTGGACAGCTTTTATGCATTATGTTGTCAAATCGCAATGCATTATGTCAAAGTTCACGAACGAAGTATTTGGCACCTACAAGGCTGAATGGGTCTTGATACTATCTACAATCATTTTGATATATTTGCCAGAAACATAGGCACACAATACATTTAATTTTATCGGAATAGACATTTTGTTGAAGATTGTAGCCTTTTGACGTTTGTGACATGTTCATTACTTAGCGTTTCTAGGCAATGAAATGAGCCCGACATAAATAAAAATAAAGCTTTTATCTTTTTGTGTCAGGATATAAGACGAACGACCTTCACCAAAAACTTGTGAATGAAAGCTTTTTGTCTAACCGTTTTCACTGTCGCGATTTCATTACGATTTGAAAAAAATACATGAACTATTTTTGTAGACAATTAAGTGATCGTTAATTTCCTACATGTTTTTACGATTAGTAAAACGTGATTCTTGTGAAAAACTGACTAGTCTCTCGCATTTTAGCGATGCATACAAATATTCGGCTTTACAGGATTTATGCTGAAGTTTGATCTATTTTCTATCTGTGTATGTTATTCCTTGAACATTTAAGTTTATTTTTTCAAGAGTAGTGTATCGGTTGTAATGTCTTACTATGCTATTTTTTATTTAAATATTGAAGTGTAGTGCATTAAATATATTTTTCTTATAGTTCTGTGTTGTGGCCATTAAATCTGCCAGCCGCGTCTAGTAACGTCAGAACAAGGTTAACATTAAAGAAGTTTCGCAACAAATTGGTATTTAGTTTCAAAGTAACGAAATAAGGCAACTTGTGGAATAAAAACTTGTGTACGGACCATTAAGTGCTAAGACCAAGAAACTTGCTGGCAAGGGTAAAAAATATTAGAAAGGCCAATGTTTCCTACTGAAATTATTGCCAAAGTGTAGATAAAAGAATACTTGTTGACTCAGGGGTGATACTTCGGACTTCTTGGTGGTACACTCTATAAGTTTCTACTTGAATCCGAGTTGATAATTCAATTGGATTAGGATACGGACATTGCTAATCCGTATCCTCATCATCATTTCTATCTATCCGTATCATTTCTATTAAATTAATCACTGATTACTGCGTACATAATAATAATTATGCTCACGCCTATTTCCTTTCAGGGTAGGCAGAGACAGCAGCCCGCCATTTTACTCTATCCTTACCTTGTTGCCCAACAAGGCATCCATTCTATCCAGTCAACCTCGCATTTTAAACTTGCCCCAAACTTGTGTCCTATACCTACAACCCTTCAGTTCATATACCAGCTATATTTTAGCTATTGGGATTAGGGTTAGCACAGCTCAACTGAACCATGAGTAATTTAGGCCTTACACACGATACGGTCACATTCACAATAGCCACTTATCATTCACGCGCGTTGGTCGTCAATGGCCCAGCGGAGTGTGCCGCCATTACCGAGTGCCTCGATCGCTCAGACTCATGCGGCTGGTGGCGACGCACTTATTCTTGAGTTTTGGGATTAAGTTACGTGAGGTTATTGAAATGAAACTAATTTTACCTAGATTAATTGAGTCATATTTAATATTACCATATTTTTTACTGTTTTGGTTGCCTTTCAGCACATTAATTTTCAATTTTACGCGATAAAACATTTGAAGCGTGAGAAGTGCACTTCTACTTCACATCTTTTAAACGCTTTAAAATAAAATCACTGGCATTATGATATTTATTTTGCTGCGCCAATATTGTTAAAATATGACTTACGTTTGGAGACAGATCTTAGTTTATATTCAGTATATATTTCGTTAAAATATGATCTGACATTGCATTTAGAGTCTTTGGCGACGAGGTCTAAGTCACTAGACACAAATAGAGCTCATTGTTATTCAACTCAAAAGTGATTAATAAGAAGCTTTTGTGGCGATACCACATGTACCCAGCGCCATCTAGCGACAGCAAGCCGAACTACTACGCCACTACTACGTCACTACGAATACTGCATCGCGAAAGTGAAGTTCGCGCGCTGGTACAATATATATATAACATCCCAACGACAATCGTTGGGCCGCGGCCCGCCAGGCGTGATCACCTTGCCTGGTCGGAGGATCCTCCCTTTGTGTTGGAGGAACATCACACCTCGTTCCTCCACAGTGGTGACCCCGACGTGATCTGATCACGTAACCTTCGCTGTGCATATCAGCAGCTTCCTCATCGTCACATCCCATTCACTTCTTCCGCATGAGCGGTAATCAAGTCTTCGCCATCCAGCACTTTCGGCCCTTACAAGGATGCCATAGCATGCAGCGACCGCTGCAGCCTGGTTACCCTTCGGCCACGCCTGCATCCACGCCTGCATCTAAGGCATTCGCCCCACTACACGGGAGACTTACCTCGCTTCATAGAGGATTCACCCCGTCACTCACCGAGGACTACTCACCTCAGCTCACCGAGGACTACTCACCTCAGCTCACCGAGGACTACTCACCTCAGCTCACCGAGGACTACTCACCTCAGCTCACCGAGGACTACTCACCTCAGCTTACCGAGGATTCGCCTCGCCTCACTGGCGGCTCGCCGAGCATTCGTCTCGACGCTTCAAGCCCCAACTCACTGGGCGTTTCAACGCAGGACCGCAAGCACCGCAGCACCGCACTTGCCCCGCTTCTTCGGGACCAGCGGTAATCCCGACTCACTGGGACTAGCGAGGATGACTGTTCCGACAAATGGAATACGCGGCGTCCAGCTCCGACGAAACGGAACTACTCAAGACTGGCATTGGCACGCTCCTCAAGAGAGCTAAGACAGCTGACTCATCGCAATCAACCTCCGGTCTTGGAGGGGAGTGATGTGGCGATACCACATGTACCCAGCGCCATCTAGCGACAGCAAGCCGAACTACTACGACACTACTACGTCACTACGAATCCTGCATCACGAAAGTGAAGTTCGCGCGCTGGTACAATATATAAACAACATCCCAACGACAATCGTTGGGCCGCGGCCCGCCAGGCGTGATCACCTTGCCTGGTCGGAGGATCCTCCCTTTGTGTTGGAGGAACATCACACCTCGTTCCTCCACACTTTCAAATAATTTATTACAACGTTTGCATTCCAAGTACCTGTCTAAGTGTAAGTTAGGGTACTCAGGAGCCATTAGGTGGACTTGTCGCGTAATCGCACTGTGATTAATTTGAGTTAGACGACGTTTGTTATCAGTGTATAGTTCACTTCGATCTACAGTTAGTTGGCTTGAGTTCTAACTTATAGATTTAGTTTTAATAATATTTATAGAAATTGCTTAAATGTCTCTTGAATTGGAAAATGTATTAGAATGGTATTGGATATAGAAGAAGTTTTATTGATAGACACTGGATTATTGGCTGATTGACAGTGCGAGACCTATCTAAATTATTTGTAAAATATTTTAGACCCACTGATCTAGGCTTTTCGTTGATGAATCGATTAAAACAGTTTTATGTTGTTAAGGAAATTGAAAGAATCTGGCCTGTTGTTGCATACTCTGTTAAATATACTTACCTGTTAAATAAATAAAAATTGTTAAAAATCTACATTTGGCCGATGTTAACACTGCCAGTAGATTCTTGTAATCTATATAGACGGTTTGCTAGATAGAGAGATAGCTATACGCAGGTGGACTAGCGGACCGTCTTGGTTTTCCTCGATATTATTACGCAAGATAAAGAGTTCAATCCCGATTGCAATATCGGTACAGGGTTCAATCAAGAATATTAAAAAAATCCTGGGACTTTGAATAAGAACTGTTCAGGCTTCCCTACAGAGGTGCATGATGGCGGGATCCAGAGTAGGGAAAGTGACAAATTACCATTTAGGTACATACACACGACGCGCCGACGCTAAACACTAGAATGAAATTTTGAAGTTAATAAAAAAAATATTTTTTGCTTCAATATAAAATTAATAAGCATTTCCTTCAATTATTTTACATCAAAGAAAAAAAAATCTGCCATTTAATCGAAATTCCTGATGATTAATTTACTTCACAGTAATTTAATTGATTACAAGTTCCAAAGACTGTGTGATTCAGAGAATTTTAATAAAAAGGCACATTTCATTAGTGACTCAATAAGGTCATTAATAAAGACCTATTTAACTGTATAACATGAAGCGTTACTGATTTTTTGTAATAAAATTGAAAACATAGGTAAAATTATTATTTTATACTTAGATACCGACGTATTTTTCAAGAGAAAACACGTAAATTATAAAATACTTACTTATGGGAATATAAAAGTAAAGACGATCTGTACTAAAGACGATCTTAATAAAGCCACTGAGAGCGCGATTAAGAAGGCAGAATTCTATTCATAAATAGTGTAATCTACTATATAAAAATAAGTCGGGGTTTCCTTCCTGACGATATAACTCCAGAACGCCGTTACCGATTTGGCTAATTTTGGTCTTGAATTATTCGTGGAAGTCCAGGGAAGGTTTTTACGGCGAGAAAAATTCGAATAATTGCCGGGAACCGACATCTACGCGGGCGGAGCCGCGGGCAAAGGCTAGTTATTTATAAAAGTAATCGTTGACACGAAAAGAAGAAGGGAATATAATGCGTTAAATGTAAAACGGCACAATAATCATTGTGCATAACGTACGATAGATAAGAAGGTGTCTTACAATATTGCAATAGATGAAAACAAATTACGTATATAAGCCAAAAGCAACCAGATCCAAAAATGTGTAGATGAGAGCTAGCAAACAATATTTCGTTTATTATTATAATATTGTTTCCGGGTAAATTTGTTTGGGTGCGGCTAAGCTACAAATTCGGTTATTTTTCCTTTACTTTATCATGGGTATCCTAAATACACTATTACGGTTCTACCCAAGTAAACGGTGATAAATAGTGTATATTTATGATATCAATGTGTTTCTTAAAAAAATATCCATTCGAATGAACTATTGATCTACGAAACAAAAATTGACTAATGATTATGATCTAATAATACTATAATAACTACCACACTCGTATGCAGCCAGAAAAGAGACACGAAGAGAGAGAAGAGGATATTTTATTTTAATTGAAAACAATTTTGTTATCATTGGGTCTCCGGGACGCGAATCGGATCACAGTGATTTGTTTTGGTTTGGGTACTATACTAAGATACTATCAAAATAAATTAATATAAAGTTATAAAAAATCAAAGAACTATATCATGATTATATAATATTATCTTGATAGTTTCAAGCAATGCCGCGTATTTACAAACTATACAAGGCCAAAAGGCAGCCATAGGGAACTGGTTGCGTACATATTGTAATGCTATTTTTAAATCTGTGATTACAAAATATACACGAATTTTGCGTAGGTACTGCTCGTGTATAGTTCGTAACGTGAATACATGCGTCCTAGTTCCGGACTATACTACATTATTTACACCTGCCTAGTTTGGTGAAATAATATTTGAACTTTATTAGTGGAGGTTTAAATAAATACAAAGGCTATATTATTACAAGGCAATATTATTACATAATATTTTTTTATTAAGGAGTTGTATCAAAAATTAGCGAGCATTATTAATATTTTGGGCAACGTTCAATGCAAGATCGTGTTTCCTTTTTCTGTTCTTTTTTGCTATAGGTGCTGAATGTGAGGGTCGACCTTCTTGTATGCTGTTTTTTGACCCCTTGTTCTTTAAGCTCCGTCTTGACACAGATGCTGGCTGAACGCATATCTTGCGGGACAATCCTTTTTTGAAGTTACTGAATATAAATTTTTGAGCCTGTTGGTATTTTTAATAGAATTATTGAACATTTGAATAGCTTTTAAATTTGACGACGATAGATGTTTTTCTAAAATACACACAAAGTCAACAAATCACAATGCATGCGTATAGTTTGGACGCTGAAAGTTTGGCGCGCTTACTCCGATCCGTATGCGTACTGGCACTGTATATTATGGAATAAGCAAGTCAGTTAGATCACTACGAAGTATACTCGAGTATTTGCGAACTAATCGTGTATAGATTGGAAGAACTCAGCAAAAAATGATTTCCAATCTATACGCGATTACTTTCACACCCCTGCGTTCTGGCCTTGTATTGTAAATACGCAGCTATGCCATGAGGCCAGCCACTTGTCCACAATAAAATAACAATATGCACACAGAACAAATATCAAAACCAACTAAAATATTACATTAACAAAATGAAGACAAATCTGATTTAAATTATATTAATATTCAAGAACAAAGATCGAATGAAAATTAGTCGAGAAGGCAAAACGATAAAATTTATGGGCAGACAGCGAATTAATATCTTAATTCAATTAAAAGTTATGGAGTTTTCAAAGAAACGTTCCACTTTAGAGGGGCAAGCCACTGAAGGGTGAAGAGGGGGGGGGGGGCTTCCGACTCCAGGTTTGGTGAGGTTTGGTGATTGTTGACATTATCAGTTATACCGGGACAATTTCGTGGAAGCGAATTCAATGAAACTGTTCCATCATTGTTACAACATTTTCAGGAGATGAATGAACCTTGGTACATAATTTAATAACTGAATATTTTTTGAAGTTTCATTTCATCCAATATCATAAAATAATATTGCTACATTTTTACCCAAAGTACACGTATAAATGAAAAGGTTATAAATTCTGTGAATTTTGTACTATGCTGGTATTTCCAATTATCTAAAATTTCCTTATCCTGTACTTACATTATTATTTTTATGTACTTTTTTACATATTTTTCTCTCATTATTTCGAACCATAGCGTAAGTACGTCCATTAACAGTGAATTTTATGAGTTGTTTATGAAATTAATTAGTATTCCTTAAATCGACAAAAGTGAGGTTTACTCTAATTTACCAATGGAATACAAATGGACCAAGTGGCCCGCAAAATATGCAAGTGCATCATTTGTCCAATCTCTGGGGTCTCTGGTGAAGATAAAATAGTTCCACAGTGAAACGAATATTAGTCTTGTGATAATACCTACTTTCAAGAATTCAGGGAGATACTACACAAATGACAAAAATTTAATAATGGATGTCCGTCGCCCTTATAGACGCTTCTGTGCAAGCTCGGTATTTTGAGGATATAAGTATCATGTGAAATTTATGAAGCAGACATCTAGCGGCATTTCAATGTACTATTAAAAGCAGAATGAAAGGGAAAACCTTCGACAACATGTTTCAAACCGTGTTGCTCGTTGAAACCTTATAAAATGTTCAGATGGCGATACTTTCATGTCTATTCGTCCAGAGCTTCGCACTAACAACACCAGCTTTTACTATGTAGATGACGACACTTGTACGAGATATGATAATATTTTAATCACGGAACAGAGAAAAAAGATTAAATGTAAGATTATTATAAAGTAACAGAACTATACTCGCTGTCTTTGGTCCAAGGATCATTAACATACATAAAATGTTTAGTGGTTATTTTCAGTAGCCAGACAATGCAGTTTTTTTAATATTAGGTACCACGCAAAAAGTTAAAACTCAGATCGAAATCCATGTGGACGAAGCCGGAAACACAAGTTTACGTAGCTGGTCTTTAATACAGAGAACATTGCCTCTGTAGATAGCCCTCTTTGAGCGAAGTTTGTCACAGTCATGGCCTTTCATGTTATTATGTAATTTGTGTTGAAGGTAAGATATAAAATATAATAAGTGCGAAACATTACTTCTAATTATATGAAGCCTAATGAAAGGTATGTTGAATGTACTATCGGGTCTTCAGAATTTAGTTACCTACCTACCGGAGATATTTTCTTATATATTCTGAGTAGAATAATTTTAATATATTAAAAAGAAACGAGGAGTTAAAACCAGCAACTAAGCAGTAAAAAGAATATCCATCATCTGGATGAGCTCATGCAGTCCCGAATGCACATCCGCAGGAACACTCTATCTGCGCTATCTTCTTCATTTATCCTGGCCAAGATAAATTGTCTTAACTTGGCCAGGATAAAATATAAATCAGCTCAGCATAACAGTTCTTTTTATACTGAGATGTTTTTCATCCGAATATTCAAGACTTGCACTTTAGAGCTCAGGATACGGTTTCTTACTGAGCCATTATTACAGCCACCTAATTAAGCTAAACCACAATTAAAAAACCAAATTTAACTTAGTTTGGAACTGCCCAATTCCGTGAGGTCATTTGGCATGTGGCTTTGGCACTGGTTGTATTTTGTGTACATTTTATTTGCATTTGTGAAAAATTTCAGCAGTTTAAGCTAACATATCAATGGTGGTAGGTTTTTTTGACCTTAATTATACTTGTAAAGCCGTGTAGTTCGTACGTCTGGCAGAGTAGAATTTGGTCCACTGCATCTCTTCCCGTGCGGTGTCGCATAAGGCGACTAAGACATAGGGCTGTTTAACATAAATCAGATATGTACAGTCCAGCCCAGACTCAGTCTCAGATGCATGGCTTGAGTTAACAATAGTGCCCGAAATGCGGCAATAGGCTCACTCCCTATTACCTACGTGGGTGGGACAGAATCCAATGATTGGTGATATGTGGGTGTTAATTTCAGCTCTGCCTAATCCTTCGGGGATATAGGCGTGATTATATGTATGATAATTATACTTGTATTCAAGGAAAATTATCACAGGTTAAAGTGATAAGAGATAAATTCACTGGATTTTTTTTTGGCTGAACCTTCGTATTTCCTAACTTCCTTTCTTTCATACTTTATGACCTCCTTGTAGTAAGCACTCTCTTCGCAATATGGGTGGCAGCGTAAAAGGCGACCTTTTCTTCAAGATAAGTTTATTACTTCTATCTAAAATGATCCGTTGCTGGAGTAATGGACAACATTTTAGGTTATTCCCCTTCTCCATGTGTGCCTCTGATTAATAAAGAGATTGGCAATCCTGTGATGTATTAAGTTTTTCAGTGAGGTTGATATTCTAGCAGAGCACAGAGTAGCTCTGAACTCTGTTAGAATATTTCTAGTATAGCTCGGTCTAAATCTGATAAGAATTCTTTCGCAAACTATGCCAAGACAATATTCAACGGATGATTATGTCACGATCACGACACTAGATACATTGCGGAAGTTGTGAATAGTGTGTTAACTTAAAGAACAACAACCATTCTGTAACTTGATAGTTCTTAAGCACCGTTAAGGCGAACCCTTCTAAATTCACTGGCCAGCTCGACAAAACGACGCATCACCCGCTAACTTTGTGACAATTTCTATTCCATTAAATATGTACACAATCGCTTTAATTCACCTAAGCAAACTTTGATTTTTTTGTTAAGAGTTTCCAAAATTTTGATACCCATTTTAATTTGTAGTTTACTTGCATTTTAAGATGTAGTGCAAGTTTTGTTTTCTGAGTTCAGATGAGTCTGCAGCTTTACGCAGACAAATTATATCCAAGCAGTTAAAATATAATTCCATTTCCTCAATGGCTAATTGAGTAAATTTCAATTAGAATAAGCTTACTGAAGCCAACCTACATAGTATTTTTTAGGGTTTCGTCGCCAAATGGCCAAAACGGAACCCTTATTGTTTTTAAGTAAGCATGAATGAACTAATTTTGCAATTTGTGGCTAAGAAACAGAGAAAAATAATCAATTACATACAAACTACAGAAGAAGAAAAATAATAACATAAAAATAAGCAAACTTAAAAGAAACAAAGATAATCATAATTATTCTTATATTAATTCTTTAAGATTCGAAGGAAGGCAATGAACTTCTAACTTCCCAAATAGAAACGCCGAATAACAAAGAATAAATCTTACCTCTATATATCGAGGCATGATCCTAGTAAACAAAACTTTTCCTGTTACACTTGTTCCGCGCTCGACTGGAAAGAGATGTGAGATCAAACGCACGAGGAGGCTAATAGGCCATTATCGAGTGGACAAAGGGCCGTAATGTCCACTGTATACTGCGTTTAACGATGTTCTTTGCACAATACACTGAAACGAGCGAGTGTTTTACAAAATATTTGCTGTTGTAGTAATAAAAGTGCTCAGTTAAAAACAGCTGCGGATATTTCCATCCAACCATGAAGCAATTCGATCAATTTTTCCGACATAGCTTGGCGTTTTAATAAAGAGTGTATTTTTCCGTCAATATTTTGTTATATTATTGAGTGAGCACGCTCGGTTTTATGAAACAACACGTCAGATTGATCACATAGTCGTGCAATTGAATTCCACTGCCTGTCATGTTGTCAGGCGCTGTCGAGATTTGTCAATTATTATTAAATGTGGAATGGAATGGAATGCTCCGCGCGCGCGAATATATTTCGATGACTGTAATCCCCGACTCGTTGAAAGGTTTTAAAAGGAATTTCTTTATTTATGTAGAGTATTTACAATTAAAAATTTTTTCTTTTAATTTGAGAAAGTACAGGGAGTTAGTCGTCCTCCAATCGGATAAACAGCTGACTTAATAAATTGAATAGACTAAGATGTGGAAAGTGGAAGGCATCGACGCAGTAGATTGCAATAATGGGCTAATTGATTGATAGACATTCCTATTTCCTCGAGAAGCAGTTTCATCTTATAATACCCATGTGCTCGCTCATAAGGCATCCTATCTAAGCTCACAAGACTGATGAGATTACAACTGGCAGCCCTTCCTTAATTTAAATGGCAGCACAAATTCCTCAGGCGGCGATCACTCACCTACGAATATTGTATGAACGTTTATATAAACATATTTGGTTATGTGACCTTCGCTATTAGATTCTGTGATTCACAGTAATATAATCTTGTTATTAGAGCCAGTATTCAGATTTGTGTATTTACCCTTGTATCATTGATAATGATAATAACAGGCGGTTACAATGTGCACACCAATTTTAATGATTGACAATAGAACATTATACACATTATATATTTTATTAGAGATATAATTGCATTCGTTCACATACCTACAGTTTGGTAATCTCTTTACAATAACTGTTGACGAAAAGTGTTGATTGTGCAGTTATGAACAAATAAAACAATGAGTGTGGTACTCATTGTTTTAATTTTGTAATAGACACTTTTTATGTTCTGCGTCGAAGTTATAGTTGAAGTTTTATCTTTTTGGTTTATGTTGCTGTCGTTTAGTGCGTTATTAATAAAACGAATGGAGCGGATATGAAATATTAACAAGTTAGTGTACAACTGATGTTTATTGCTCTTTTACTACTATTATGTTAATGAGTATACTAAAGCCTCTAGTTAAAATAATTTATTAGGAAGTAAAACCAAATGTATTAATTTATTTCATACAGAATTGAGCTGAAATACATTTGCGCCCTCACGCTCCCCGAGATAATCTTGTAATAGAGATTATGGCTGTTTTAGCGTGAACTATTTCCGGGGCTTTAATACCCTGGCGCCGGACGCGAGTGCGCTCATGCAACAACGCAGCCAATGAAACGAGAGGGAACAGTTATGCGGCGACTGCCGGAAATGGAGGCTGTAAATTATTTGTGGCAATGGCTATTTTCTATTTTGTGTTTAAAAGTTTTGTTTTAATTATGATTTGTATGAGTTGTAGGCTGGTAGGCGAAAATACTAATATTATAAAAGCGAAAGTAATTCTGACTGTGTGTCACGCTTTGACGCGTGAACCACTGAAGTGATTTTAATGAAATCTGGCATAGGAGTACTTCGAGAAGGGACGTAGGCTATGTTTAGTCGCAATAACTGTCAGCCACGTGGCTGGAGCCGCAGACAAAAGCTATTAGTATATCTAAATATATAAGCAAAATAAATAGCAACCTGTACATAGTTAAATGTTGTATTATGTTATTATAACATTCAGAGATCCGATCGATAATTTGTGTGTGGTGCGGTTTTTATCACAGTTGGTTCTACACAGCACTGGTGGTGGTGGGTCACGGCAGGTAGTGTCGCGCGGTGGCCGGCATGAGGTGCTGGTCGTCGGTGTGGTCGTGCACGTCGCGGTGCCACTTGTGGTCGCGCGTGGGCTGCGCGCGCACCGGCACGCTCGCGCGGCACCAGCCCGCCCCCGCGCCCTCCCCCCTCACGTCAGCACCACCCGCGCCTGAACACACGCTCACGTGTATACAGCCCTCCGCTGGCCCTTGGCGCCAACTGTACACACACAAGTGAACATTACTTTTTATATTGGTCAAGTCACTATGAGTACCTTGGCCATAAGTCGAAGGTAAGGTCTTGAAAGAGGGGGTCACTATTGAGGAGGCCCATCATTTAACATTGTCCGTATTGCAAATACAGTCAATGTTATAACTATGGGCCTCACCTTAACCATCCTTAACGCCTCATCGGATACTTTTCACGCCAGAAAGGAAACGCGTGTGGTCAATGTAGTGCTAAAGAATTTCAAGTACTTTATTTAATTATTTTGTACACACAAGAACAAACACACAGAAATACATAGGTGGAAACAGTTGTACAGAGGCTCTGCTTATTTCTAATATAAATCTCTGCCAGCAGACCCGCGAGAGGAGAGATCATTGTGTGGCAAAAAAAATCAGAGATAAACTTCTTGTCTCAGTCAATAGGTACGAGTATAAGAGATATATTAAGTATCATTCAATGGCTGACTTTCTAAGTCCTAGTTATACCTATCTATTTAATCTATCAACTTGCTAACACACGCACCTTACGACTTTATTTTACTGACGAATACCTATGAATATTTCATTAACTATCATTCATTATCATATTATTTTTTGTCTAAACAATATTAGACATGTAGATAAAACGCTACAATTATTTGCATGCATTGTCCAGTTCCACTCATGTCATGTCCCATGCGTATTGATACTGACCACTGCGTACAACCACAACACTAAACCCGTTACGACGTACAAATTTCAGCACTTAATCACGCCTGTGCACGCCACACTGGACGCCAGAATTGCCGTCTAACAAGGATAAACTCCTCGTGCTAACAATATTGTAGAACGTTCTACACAATGTTCTCTAGACAAGAAAAACAAAGTCTAACTAAGTAGTTTGTACCACCACCTAGAACCCCTAAACCGAAGTTGTTGTAGAACTCCTAAAGCGAAGAGTCCACTGTCAAATATATTTGGAGTCAATGACTTACACGGCGGTGTACTGAATATAGACTCGCTCGCTGCAGTAGGGCGGCACTTCGAGGAAAGGCGGCCACAACTCGAAACCTTCATTTCCAAACCATCGAACTGCCATTGTCAGGGTCTTGAAAGCTAGAAAACGAAGTTAAATAATTTATCTGATTCATTACATACAACGTACGTTATTTTCAAAGCGACCTAATGCTTCTTATATCAGATTCAATAATATTATTTCTATAATTTTAGATAAAAAAGGAAATAGTCATAGTTATAGTCATTTATTTTCGATGTTGAACAATAAAATTGTTTCTTATTGACGTCAAAATGTAAACCATTCGCCTGCACCATCCCCCCCCCCCCCCAGATGGTGCAGGAATGGCCTTTGTAAATTTTTAAATATTTTTTGTTTATATTTTACTAACATAGACTAAGTAATACTAACAAATATTGAGCCTTTGTTGCTTGCAAATAAAGAAATTCATTCATTCATTCATTCATATTTAAACACAAGTAATGTTACTAATATCTAATCCTGTAAAAAAGAATTTTCACTTAGTTATATTATAACACACAGTTTTCACGTAGCTACTAAAAAGTGGCAGTCTTAGATAATGGTTTTATTACTAAGAATACTTCCTTACTATTGGTGTGTGAGACGGACACGTAGCTTTTCCTCGTGTCGCCGTCAGTGACGAACCCGAAGTCCAACATTTGAGGCTGCATCTTTATTTCCGGGTACTCCATATCCACGATCAGCGGTATGGTCTGTTGGTCAACATTCGAATCGTTTAGTTGAACAATTCGTGGGAAACGAAATCCACTTCCATCTCTATTGGGGGGGATTTCAGCGAAAGTAACTCTGTCTGTGTGTCTGTCTGTCTGTATGTTACGTTTTCACGCCTAAACCACTGAACCGATTTTGATGAAATTTGATCTAAGGGTAGATTAGACCTTGAGAAAGGACATAGGCTATGTTTGGTCACGATAATCGACATCCATGCGGGCGGAGCCGCGGGCAAAAGATAGTTTTACATGTTTTTCATGAATGGTTCCGGTGCCGGTTACCTTAACCTAGTTTATTTTTAAAACGATCATGTGATCAATATAAATCGATTGTGAGGCCGGGGTAGCGTCTGCGCATCCTGCCCGCCTCTCTGGGGCATAATCTCATAACCGAAAGGGTGAGAGGGAATGCCTTATTGGGCCTGCAACCTGAAACTTATTAAAATTCAGACAGTTTTAGTCGGTTTGAGTCCGATAGAGCCATCCCCGCAGGCCGATGGGGGTATTCTTGGAGCTATTTATATCTGTTGCATACCTGGAAGACCTGGAAGTCATCGTAAACCAACAAGGGCGTGGTCTCGATGCGTCGTGGCTCGTACTTGGGCACCGCGCCCGGGGTCGGGCCGCTGCTCGGCCACGCTTCCATCGTGCATATGCACACCTCCACGCAAACCTGCGTTAAACAAATAAGTGGCTTCTTCAAGGAAACTAATACATAGTAAGTATTAATAACAAAACCTAGAAAAACAGTGGTGTTGTGGGAGTGCTGACAAAAGTAAAAAAAAAATACGTGTGTTGTAAGATAATTAAATGAATATATTATGTCGGTAAGTAATAGTGTCGCGAGTTCAATAGTTTTTCCCATCTCAAAATTGGAAATGTCATGCCCATGTCGAAAATGTAAAACGCGCCTAGAGATTACTGAAAGAACAAGTGAGAGAGCTGATCCCGGGCTCGCGAGCACTCCTTAGGATGAGCGATGGATGGAGTTGGCCTTCAGATGAACAACCTAAGCCAGTCTGGAACCTTATGAACTTTCAAGTTCATAATGTCTGATAACCTATGAGAAGCAACTTCGAGATACGTGCCTCGGTGGAGCTTCTCGGAGGCAAGGTGAGCATGTCGAGCGACTCCCTGTGCTTGAGGCGCGGGAGCGTGTCGCAGCCGGCGCGCTGGCCGGGCTGGCCGCGCACCACGCACCACGGGTAGCTCGTCTGCACGGTCAGGATCACCTTACCGTTACCCACGTTGACCACACAGAAGCGCTTGCGAATCCTGCATAGTACGCAAATTATTGGAAATGTAACAAATGAAACTTGCTACTAATGTTTTGTAAAACAATTCCAATCGCTTGCGCTATCCCACGTCGCATTATTTTAATTTAGCATGAATTATATGTTTCGATATTTTGGAACGTATCTACGTTAAATGGAGCAATTTTGTCTATAAGTCTTTAAAATAATATGGTGTCCTCATCAGGAATATTTAAGCAGACTAAACTTGTAACTCCAAGGCCATGAGGATGATGATGATACAAGTCACCTGAGAACGTCTCCGTAGGGCAGGTCCAGCGCACACAGGCTGACGACCACCTCGTTGCACGACAGCTTTATGACGGGCTCCCTCGCCGCTTGCCGCAGACGCACCAGCTGCGGAGCAGGCTCGGCGCGGTACCAGCCCTCGCTAGAATGTTCATGAGATTTTCAAATTCAAATTGAATTTATTTGCAAGAATATGGTAGGACTTTTATAATAATAATAAATAAAAATCATTTATTTCGGACAACTAATAAATCCATATTTTGTTAGTAACAATGTAACTTAAAAATATATTAGTAAAAATTGGTATTATGTCTGATTGTAATTAAATAAATTATTATTGTGAAATGTCAAAATAGAGGAATAAAAGCTATGTCACACAGTAAAAGAAAATCTAATCTCAATTTCTATACCGTTAAATTCACGTTAAAGTCAATTTGTAATTTATTTAAGTAATAGAATAAATTTTAAATTTAAAGGATATGTCAAGTTTATTTGACAATTATAGTAAAAAAATTGTTATTATAAATAATTGCACTAATTTATTTGTGTCATTGCTCTCATCATCCCTGTTCAGACACTATCTTTGTGTCCGAGATACATTCACGGATCCACTTAACTATAATAGACGAGTCCCACCGGTCTGCTATAGTTTTCAGAATGGTGTTGGAGCTGCCCCGTAATCTGCAGAGCAATGAGACAGTCTTCTTTCTCATTATGGCTTGGAAACCATCTACGCAAGACTGGGCAAACATGCCTGATGCGCTACAAAATAGAGGCAAGCCCATCAACCTCCTGAAGGCGTTGTTGTATTGGACACGCAGCGCACTGATGGCCGTCTGCCTGTAGTTGATCCAGAGGCTACACGTATAGAAAACTTGGCAGTATGCTCTGAATAATGTCAGTTTAACTGGCGTACTACAGCGTGCAAACCTTCGTACCAACATATTACAGCGCACCGCCAGTTACCTGCGTTCCCTTTCAATGTCTACTTCGTCTTTGAGGTCGCTAGTTAAAAAATGTCCTAGATATTTAAAACTATGTACCCGTTTAAGGTCCGTCCCGTTAAGTTCAATACTGGGTACACATGAGGGACGCTTACCGCCAGCGACCTCAAACACCAAGTATTCGCTTTTGTTAGTATTATAAATGAGACCATGTGTTTCCGCATATCGCTCGCACACCTGGAGCAATTTCCTGATGGCGTTGATCGTTGGACTCAGCAGTACCATGTCATCTGCGTAACTGATATTGTTGACACTGACGTCATCCACGCGACAACCAAACTTCATACTGCTGAGTTCAACGATCAGCTCATTTATATACAAATTAAATAGACGGGGTGAAGTCAGGCCACCCTGTCTCACGCCACACTCCAACCTATAAGACTGTGAGAAACTATCGCCCCATTTCACGCAGTTTTCCTGGTTGAGGTACCAGTACTGGAAGATGCGCAACAGCTCTGCTGGTACTTTTCTATCTTTAAGCTTTTTCCATAGTACGTCATAGGACACGCGGTCTAAAGCCCGGGATAGATCCAGAAAACATGCATGGCGTCACTTGCGACACTAAAATGGCAGTCAGGCTGAAGGGGCAGGTCTATAAAACGATCATTAGACCTGTCCTCTTATACGGCTGTGAGGCGTGGCCGCTGTTGGAGCGATACAAGCAGATGCTGCATGTCACGGAGATGAAAATGCTGCGGTGGATGTGTGGAGTCACGCGTAAAGATCGCGTGAGGAACTCACGCATCCGCGGCAGCCTTCATGTCCGTGACATCGCAGATAAAATGCAAGAGAGCCGCCTCCGCTGGTGCGGCCACGTCTTGCGGAAACCGCCCAGCTACGTGGGTAACAAATGCCTGGCAATGGCGCCCCCACCCGGTCCAGGTAGAAGGGGTAGGCCCAAGAAGTGCTGGCTTGGCGTCGTGGAGGGTGACATGCGTGAAAACGGTCTCACTACCTTGGACGCCCAAGATCGTGCGAAGTGGAGGAGGAAGAGCCGGAAGGCGGGCTCTGAGCTCCGAGGGCACCGTGGCCTCGGATGCAATCAGGACTAACGTCTTTATGTGGATGATGAGATCCAGAAAACATGCATATACTGGGGTCTGTCTATCCGTATAATATCTAACCGTATATTTTAATCAGTACAAGAATTTCCAAAATCGATTAGATCCAGAGATTACACCCTACAACGTCACAAACTCACAAACTTTACCTCTTTATAATAATAATAATATAGACAGAAAACCGCGTTATCTAAATAGCCAATTCCTGCTCGGTTACAAAACAAACCCATAAGCTAGCTTGCAAGTAAGCTTGCCAAGTTTATCTACGGAACGTTATTGTGGCGGTTATACATAACTTAATAGTAGTATATCTCTTTATTATTCACCAAGGGTGAAAAAGATACAAACAATTACATGTAGTAGGTGGAACTGGCTTGGCGGTCTTACTCAGGATTGGAATCGCGTAACTTACGTGCGTGTTCTGTGCTAAGTTCACTTTTACTACCTCCTGTACTGCTTGATGCTTCATCATCATCTTTACGTTAGTCTCGATCGCATCTGAAGCTCTCACCTCGGAGTCCGGGGTACGCTTACCATCTTTTTAGAGGGAATGTCATGCTTACCCAACTTTGTCAAGTGGCTTTAGTCGTAACATCAGGATGGCATCTGGTGCTATTTCAGGCGGAATCGGTGGTTGTAACGTCACCTCCCACTCTACGGACTCGCCTGCTTTTATTCTACACTCTTTAAGTTCCACCTGACGAAATGAAGCACAGTATAATAAAAAAAATTGCTTTAGTTTATGACATCTTCCTTCAAAAGTTAACTTATTGATTGGCCAGACTGTAGTTGATATAATTATCGAAATATTTTTTTCATGATGTATTTTTTATTTTCAGTACAGAATAATGAGCTAGATATAATACAAAATTAGTGAACAAGCACCAGGGCCTCGGGTTCTCTTGCGACTTGGGTCCAAGATATGTGCCGGGAGGTATAGTTGCGTTACGGCTAGTCAAGCATAAAAAGGTCCCTGACAGAATACATGAGCAAAAATGAAGCCTACGATATAGTACGCGTCGTCCAGCAGCCCATTGTCAGGTGCCAGGTACAGTTCCACGGCGGTGTCCATGTCTGTGGGAATGTACGACGTCGACGAAGACACGGTAGACTGTTCTTCGTGGCCATCTATAAAAAATACACCACTACTAAGACCATTCATTAAGACTAGGATACATTTCAAAATTATTGTTCATATCGACTTATTATTGAAACACAAGAGGTTATTACAAAATTGTCAAAAATATTTGACGCTTGAAAATAAAAATAGGTGCTAATTAATGCAAGCACGGTACAGCGCTTCTAGTGAAATGTTATTTGTGAGCTTCCATATATTTTCAAGTCCCGCGCAAGCAGCGCTTATGAAAATACTGAAAATCAGCGCTATCTGCCTGCACTACCAGAGGACAGTATTATGCTAAGAGCTGGCCATTATTCTACGTGGAGGCCAACAACTGCTGACTACATTTACTTGATACAACAGCTACGCCGCCGCGTCTGTGGGACTTCTTTCGTGGCGCGAACTCTAGTGTGATAACTACTTGTACCATAGCTTGTGGCTTTAGTTCTATTTAAGTTATTTATGTGTGCAATAAAAAAAACTTTCTTTTTTTACGTACTGTCGCCGGCGGTGACGCACGGGCATGTCCTCGGCAGCACGTCGTACAGACGCAGGTACAGTCGGAACGGTAGTGCATCCTGTACTCGTTCTGTAATAAGGGATTTTATTACTTCAGATAATTAATTTCTGCTATTTATTCAGTAGAAATATGGCAGTCTAAAGGAGTTACCCGCTGTCATAACCTCTGATAGTCAATATAGAATATGATGAAAAGCGATTGGCTACCAGCGTACTTATTGGCAATATCACGAAATGGCGACAAGAACTTGGAGTTCTTTTTTAAGCGGCAAACAGCCGTTTTCCGCAATAAAGGTGCAAAAAGCAAGATGCAAAAGCTATTATGCGTACAGCTCGAAAATTGCAACCAGAAATATAACAAAAAAAGAAAAAGCATTGATTGATTAATGGTTTTTAGTAAACCTTCTCTTTTCTGATAGCAATTTTATAGATATTTAGATACATCCTCGGGTAACCTGCTTCATAGGTAAACAGAAAGTTCAATTTGCCTTATCCGTGTTAAAAAAAAGGTGACGAACCGTTATCGCCTGTGACGTATGCGAGCACAAGAAGCTCAGAACGTGACACATTCTTCACGACCAGCGATCGCGTCATGTCTGACAGGGTGAACCTGTAACAAACGAATAAACACAGTTTCAAGCTGGACCAATCTGATAACCCAGACTTAATCCGCCGAATATGTTTAAAGCAGTTTAGTTTTATGTGAAAAAGTGAAAGGAAAGATGGAAACTTAGACGATCTAACTCGAAGCGGATGAGGAACGTTGTGTTCAGCAAACAGAGTTCGAAATGGAGTTACAAAGTTGTTAAAAGATTAGAGATTTAGTGGTATAACTTGTCGCGTTTGATTTATCTTTCGAAGAACGAAAAAAAAAAAACATTTCCCTTTTGCCCCTTAAGTTTTTGTATCTATTGATAGTTTCGTTATTTAATTGTGTCATCAAATAAAAATGTAGAGAATTAAATATTTTACTTACAGTGTTTAATTGTAACTATAAAATTTGCTTTTGATAGCTAGAGACGAATCATAAAGTTGGTGAAATTATAATTGCCTGAGTAAAATAAATCATACGTCACAATACAGTAGCTCAGATTATTTCGAGGAAGGGGTTCACGGCATAATAAATTTTAATAACGGCACCATTTTTTCCCTTTTGATCTGCTCACAAAAGGATTTTGCAATAAACGTACGTACTAATTTGTGTCATATTTCATTGTATAATTTGATGTTTACATTGCATAAATGTTTGATATTATTTACAAGAATAATCTGTTAAATAAATCGACTACGTGAAAACAAAACATAATAAAGGAATAATGATTTTGGAGAGAACCTCTAAGAAAGAAGACGAAGAAAAAGACGTTGTATCGTAAAAACATATGTATCATCAAATTGTTGTTATGCTGACCAAAAACATTTCACTTTGGTTGTCGAAATTAACATTAAAAACTTTTTGCGGTATTTTTTTTTTGTTTTGTTTCTATGAAATGTCTTCGTTTCTGTGATATTTTCTATAGTTAAATTTACTGCACTTGTAACTTACCATATAGCGGGCAATTCCTCGGGTTTATAGTCTGGCTGCACTTTGAATTGTAATGGAGGTCCGACCACCTCTATCCACACGTCCAACACGATGGGCTCCACTTTGTCTACCTGCGTACACACGCATAAGGCCATGAAATATCGAAATATTGCTATAAACAACAGCGTTATGGCCAATGGCATCTGCAGTAGCGGATGGCAATAAATTGTTGGCTTTGTTCTGTGACAGCAATAATTTAAGGCTTTAAATTGATGTTTCTCTGACCTATTTTGAAATGCTTCAGGTAGGGTTTATTACCCATATATCTTTTTAATATATCAATACAGATGTCAACTAATGCTTGTTATTAGTTCAAAAAATCGAATTGAAAATTCTGTTCTTTGAATGAATAATCAGTATTGATCTGGTGGGCGGTATAATTAACCACTACCTACAGTATTATATCTAAATAAAACTCGCATCTAATTACATATCTCCCATGTATCTACTGTATCATAATGATATTGACAAGCTATTGCAGCCCTAACTAAAGTTCATGAAATAATCATGAGCCCGGCGACAGTGTAAACAATGTATGTAGCAAGACAAATAGGAAGTTTTCTTACAGGAAAACACTTCACGAAGTTCGCAGCAAAATTGATTTCGATGGAAAAGAGGAAGTGATACTGGAGAGTTATAAAACTGAAAATATTCTGAATACTTTTGATTTATTTCACTAGAGTTTTATCAATGGCTAAAAGTTAGTGAAAAATTGCTACAAAGAGATGCAATAAAGTTACACGATGAATAAGGGAAAAATATTTTTCTTAAATCGATTTTATATCTTTTTTTTATTGGTTCACTAAATTGGTCACACACCAATGTTGATCTTGTAGCTCAACAGGCGAAATCTTAAGTGAACATAACTTAAATTTATTTTATAATATTGAATCAACATTATTTTGTAACATAAAAAGATTGAGCTGCTTAGTAATTAAATAGAATAATATTTCAGGAAAAAGAGTTGATCCTTCAAATATGATCGGCTTTATTTCTGTTATAAATAAGAAGTACATATTAATAATTTAATTTAATTAATTTAATTAAAAAATAATTTAATTTACCTAATTTGTAGGTGTACATTCGTTCTACGAATTTACACCTACTCATCAGATTAAGATAAGGTTAGTTACTAGCCCAAAGTGTCCATTTTGAAAATCTCGCAATTTAAGCGTAACGTCAGGGCGTGAGAAGCTTGCAAAGAGATGTCTGTATTTAGTCTAACGTGTTCTTTTTCTGTTATGTTTATTATAGTTATACAAACCATTTTTTTTATAAAAGGACACGTCTATTTGACTTCGCCTCGCCTGATGGTAAGCTAAATGCAAAGTCTTGGAAAGAGGGTTACCACTAAAAACATGAAATAAGACCAAAGTAATACCAAACTTTAATTAAGATGGATGATATATGTATTTATTTTTAATTATGTTATGTATACGCTTCCCCCACCATAAAAAGTGTTATTCTTTCTATTAATCTAGTCTACCAACTCTAATAGGTTTTCGGGACGCTCGAGTAACTCCCTACCTATAATAACATACACCTACATAAAAATATCAAAGTCCGTGAGGTAGTGAAGGATGAAACGAGAAAATAGTTTGACCGTTCGCTCAGTTACGAGAAGGACATTTTGGCATTGTGCGATAAACTGCCTTTGAAAAAGACACGTAAATACGTCACGGGATAAATGGAAGATTTTAGGAGCGTAAAATATACGGACGGCAACTTCGTAAATCTAGAGAAAGCTAGCCTATTTGTGCAAAAGGTTCGTGCTAACCTTTGTGCCTCAACTGACCAACCTTTTTTATTTCCCTTTTACTAGTAACATTCGTGATCTATTGACGCATAAATTAAAATTGTCACATCCTATCATTATATATGAAAAGACCTGACTGAAATTTAGTAAAACGAGAGGTTTACACGTAACCTACTTTTATCTCTGGAATAGGTTCCCATGGGCTTCGGAAAAGGAATCAGAATACCACCTCGGAAATCAGAAATTCTTTCTTGGCATCGAATAATCGTGACGTTCTGAAACTGTGCTCTCTTGTGTATAGACTCCAAAGATACCTGGAGGCTAATACAACTCCAATGCTGAGCTTGCTCACTGAATTATTTAGCACTTACAATCTACCCATCAATCAACCTACATCTTCATCGGTCTTTCACCGTGTCTTGTAGTAACCTGCTCAACCGGTAGAGTGCATAATTAATGGCAATTTTACATATAGGTATGTATTCACAATGTAAACCAGGTTAACATTGTTTACGCCGAAACACTAAGACAAATTAAATATTTTTGAATGTAAAATACGTATAGTTTTATCACGGTAACAGCTTCTAAAAAAGACGATTTAAAAGTATGGAATGACAGACAAATATTATTAAACAATTTTACTGTAGATATGACAACAAAATCTTAGGAGACTTTTTTTCTGACACTTCAAAGAGTATAAATATATATTATAATTTTGATACACTTGGCGTACCTCTAACGAATTCGAAAAATATTGAGCACAACACATCCGCTTGTATATAAAACTCTAGCTGCTGCCCGCAGCTCCGTCTGCATGAAGTACTGGTCCCGTGAGCAAATGAGCATAAGGTAAGTCGGTACGGCTTATGAGAGCTTTTAGCAGGCGTTCAGCGCGGTCGACTGAACAACGGGGATAAAAACAAATGGGGAAATAAACAGGATAAACGAAATTGGGAGTCATGGGAATTGTGGGTGCTTCATACTCCCGCCCACCTTGTTAGAGATAAAACAACATGAATAGTTGTATATAATAGGAATATATGTAGGTAATCAATAAAAAATGTTATTATAGTGCCTCTGTGAAGGCTCTTAGAGTGGGTGCAAAGTACCGGGCAAACAAAATATGTATGTATTAGTTTCTAAAGCATGCCGAAAGTTACACCGATAACATCGAGCAGCCCAATGACCTCATATATATTTAATTTACAATTTAACCCTTAAGGGCTGCAGCAATCGAGTTCCATTCCTCTACCACCGACGTGAGTCGAGCGCCCTTCCGTCTGTGGTTGACAGTAATAAATCCGCCACTTATGAACATTTGGCGCGCTCCCAAATATCTATCATGGCGTTCCTTTTCATTACGGATATTGGAAACGAATACAAAGAACGATGCATGCTATGGATGTGTACTATGGATGGTGTAGAATATAGTACAGTAGAACCAATAATTCTGTGAAAAGGCGAAAATAGGAACTACCGTTAAGAATATATACAAATTAAAGACAATTTAGCATGATTAGATGTTATTGGAAGTATAGTAGCTCGAGTTGTGCATCTTCATAGCACATTTTACCTACTCTCTACGCTACATATCATGGCACTAACTTCTACATCCTCGTAGCAGAGCTTAAGTACGTCTCTAGTGGAAAGGCAGCCTTATAAAGTCTTTTATATTCGTGCGAAAGTTTTTCACTTAACTTCAACGTGAACACAAGTCCTTCTCTTAAGACAAAGAAGTAGCTACTCAGCTGGCTTAAATTCAATTATGAAACTTACAACTTTGAAACTTAAAATAAAAGTAAATCGATCATAATATCTATATTGTTATAAAATTGTAAATTAGTTGTCTGTACATTGGAGATGTTGAAAAAAAAAACTTAGATACATTATTAAAAAACACCTACAAATTTGAAGATTCTGAAACCAACAATATTTATTTTTAAATTTTGTCGCGAAAGTAGTGCCGGAGATATAACATGTATATAGCCAATAGTCTTACTAACCGACATCCACGTGGGTGGAGTATGAGCTATTTTAAGTTAGAAGAAGATGAAGATTTATGTAATTAACATAGTTGTTCACCTGTATAAGTATCTGGTCGTGGTACAGTCCCCAGCAGTCGGCGTACACCTGCACCAGCACCTCCACGTGCGCGTGCGCCGCTAGCACACCGCTCGGCGGGAGGCACGCGATCGCCACACCTGACGCGCACACGTCGCGCGCCCATTGGTCTGTGGGCACGTGACTTCAGGCATTTACAATATGTATGTTATATTCTATCCGTGTGGTGACGGTGAAAGAATACAGGAACTACCTCATCTTATCAGAAACGTGTCATAAGCAGACTGCGAGAGAAGGAAAACTCGAAATAAAACCCTGTACCAACCCATCTGGCCCACTTCGAAACAGTAGGCCAGAACCTCCCAACATTGGAACAGGCCTATGTCCAGTAGTTGACTGTGATTCGCTACGTAATTGACTGACACTGTTGTATTACTCTTCCTCATATACCTGTCTCGAGTGTTCTTGTGTGTCGTCGCGGCCACCTCCGCACGGTGGTGCTCCAGTGAGCCGTCACTACAGACTCGTTGCGTAAAACTATCCGTCGCTCACAAACTGTTCATAAAAGAAAACATATATTATTATGAAAACTAAAGTAAAAAGAAAAAAACTATTCTCCTCAGTCATCTTCACCAGCCAGAGCTTCGATCTAGCACAGACGTTCCTTTTAGTGTTAAATGTTCGGTAGGAAGTTGCTCCCAGAAGGAATAAGCCGAACCAAGAGAAGGAGAAAGAGTAAACGCTGATCTTCTAAGTGTAAGCCAGTGTACTTACAATAAAGAACCTTCATAGAATAAATAATAGTACTACGTCTTTACTAACAAAAAGATATCCCAATACTGATGATTTACTATAACTATTATAAGAAACAATGTTTATTACTTTTTTCTTACTGATACTATATTTACAATAGCAGTACATATTTCCACCAAAAGCGATTAGTAGTTTTTCTCCGAACATTTCACTGTTACCGACAGAGTAGATAATTGTAATTGCTAATGGTAATGACTAAATATATATTATCAAGAAATTAACTCTGCGGTTATTTTATTATGCTTTATTTGTAGTTTTTCATGGAATAAAAACAATTGTCATCGAAATGTCGATTGCACATGTATAAATCCGTCGATATATTCCTGCACCGTTTACCTCATATTCAATATTCACCGTCTCGTGGAGCTGCAATATTCCGAACACGGTCCAATTAATGGGTCTCCGTGATAGCATTGGCATTAAATTTATGCAACAGATATGCTTTCCGTGGCAGAAGCTTAACCGTTCCATGTTGCAGGTAAATTGGAGATAGTTGATCTACGACCGGAACAATTTAATGTGCAGTTTACCGTAGGTGACAGAAACTCGATATTCAACACATTTATTGTAATCCATCATGTGGTAACAGAATAAAATAAAATAAAGTTACAATTTTATCATAAGTTACAAGAAGCGTCGGTAGCTTAGTGGTTAAGGAGTCGGCCTTACGATCGAGAGGTCCCGGGTTCGATCCTGGCCATTACACTACCGACGTGAACCCACTCCTAGAACAAGCAATTTAGCTTACTAATATTCCCTCTAACCCCTCCCGGGTTAGAGGGAATATTAGTAAGTTCGATTCTAATATTCTTATTAAAAAAAGAAAAAAAAATATGGATCCTGTCGGGCACAGCGCTATGTTTGGAGAAAAATTGTACTAATATCCCAATTTTTTTGAAACTGGCCACATGTATGTCGGACTCACGCACGAAGGGTTCCGTACCATTTTGTTTTTAGTATTTGTTATTATAGCGGCAATAGCGATATGATCTGTGTAAATTTTAATTGTCTGCCTACTATGGATCATGAGATACCTTCAGCCTGGTGACGGATATACATTGGACTCTTTTTTATAGGGTCCCTTTTGAGTAAGGAATCTTAAAAAATTCATTATAGCCTAGTAAAAATATAAGAATAACTTGTGGATGGAAAAGTCGAAAGCAGAAACTTTGACTTAAGAACTTTGTTTAGACTAGTTAGGAGATAAACATACTAAAAGTCCTGACCCCTCCGAGGTGAGCCCAAGGGGAGAGGGTACAAAGAAGGTCCCTTTTATTGTTTTTTTTTTACTTACTTCTCGAAAACGATGCTTTGTACAAAATTGTGTTGTACGACATAATAAAAGCTAATTAAATTCTCTACAACTTTGTGTTTTGTACTTTGTATCTATCTCCAATCATTGCCTAGCTATTTACTTCTAAAGGTGGTCAATTAAAAAAAAATGTTAGAGCTTATAGTAAACAGACTGTTTATACTGGAGATTGATGGCGCTTGGTGGAATCTGCTACACATATTGAATAACACACTTGTACTTTTCCACTGACTTTATTTCTAGACCTGACAGGTTTCGCCTTACGGCATTCTCAAAGGTTCACATTGATGTTTCAAAAATTATAATTCGGAAACACTACAATATTTGCATGCAGTTTTAAAATTCGGTATACCAGTTAAAAAAAAATTCCCCAAAATGTGGGAACAATATACTTATAGTAAACACCTTTTGTTGTTAAAATGCTCACTTGTTGGAAACTTGAGTGTTTGCACTTGCACTCGTTTATACCTACGTAGGACCCGTCGATATGGACGATTTAAAAATAACTGATAAATACATACCTTAGTGGCGAAAGGTGACCATTTTCAACCGGGCAGTGGCAATATAAGAGTATAAATTTAAAAATCTTAACCACGGCTTCCCTTTGCAGAGCAAGCCGGCAAGAATCGCGATATAGGAACTTCCGCGACTGATATACCTCTTACCTTTATTCAGTGGTATGTTGATGAATTCCAGAGAGATGGACTCCGGCGGATCTGGTATAGATGGTTTGGAGTTGGGAAAGCAGCGGCACACGCGAGTGAGCGAGGGTGGGCTAGTCACTGCGGAAAACAAATACCAAGTTATACGACTCTTAAATAGAATTCCGTTGATATACTGGGCGTCGTCACAGTAAAGGGTGCCTTTACCGTGGTCTCGTTAACTACGGGATTTTCATCTTCTAAATAATACATGGTCAAAACTATTAATGCAATATAGATAAAATTATTGAAAGGAGATACCCCATTTTGGGCCTGAGTGTACAGACATCAAACCTACCTCAAAAAATTCGTCTATTTTGTGTTATAATTTTGTTCAGACCTCATTACAATCAGCAATGGCCTAGTGCGACAAAAGTTTTAAAATGTGATTTTCATTAATCAACAAGCTTCGTAAACGTTGAATGTAATACTTAATCCGATCTTCGTAAATGCGCTATGATTATGCTTGCTTTATCGATTCGATTATGAAATCAAATCGATAACTAATAACTATGAATTTAAAATTCGTGGCTTTATTAAATGATTTCAAAATATCTATGTAGCTTCTTTATTCTCTTTCAGTTCACTAATCAGAAAGAAACCTGTCTCTTTCATAATGGAAGACAAAATTATCGATTGTAAATAATAGATCATATAGAATTCATAATTATCTGTAACATCATATGTCAAGTACATATCTTCTAATCTGTGATATGTCATTTTCACTCCTGTCATTGTAAATATCGCATTCACTTTCCTTCGGCTCCCTGAGATTGTTGTGTTTTATTGCTTTTACTCTGTGAATTGTATATGATTTTCGACCCTTGCTATGATTTTTGACCCTTGCTTGATTACCGGACACCGTTATTTGCTACATTTGTTGACCTTGCCTTTAAAACTGGACTAGACTTTACCACATCGGCTGATAGCTATCACAATGAGTCTCTGTGTGAATTGTGGAATCGCTACCGATCGGTGCAATATTATAAGAAGACACTTATTGAACGATGCAGCGATACTAGCTTGTATACGTGAATGGGTCGCACCACAAATAGTAAGTACCTATTCGTTATTTCTCGCTCTTTTGAAATTGTTATTATAATTAACGTTAACAAGCTGTGTGATAGCTGCTATAGAATAGAAATTACTACGAGTCTACCTAATCCCGTAGATAATTATGCCAACTTTTGTATAAGACAATGTATTTTGACTGATATGTGTAACGTTCATGAAGAACTAGCCTATATGACTAATGGAATATTCAGTGCTTATAACATGATCTCTGTTTAAGGTGAATGCAAATGACATCATTTACGAATCTTGCTGGATTCAAGCTCAATGTGCATGTTTGGATGAGAACAGACCAGCACAATCAACATTGGGGCACAAACAAGTGTGTACTCTGTGTGGACGTTCCCTTCTGCGACGAATTAGATGCCATAAACTGAGAAATGTAACAGAACAAAAGGGGAGGAAAGACCTATGTCCTAGTGTAAGCATTTCTAAAGCCAAATAGGAAGATACCCGGGATATAGATTAAAATACTTTTTTTTAATATAATAATCTTTAAATAATGTTGTTTTATTTTATTACCTACTTATATAATTAATTCTATATTACTACAGCAAACAAGTATGTATACAGCCTTGTGGAAATAAAACTATAAGGTTCAATATCGTTCAACAAAAAAGTAGCTAAAGCATGTCTTTGCTTTGGCATATCAGTTTTATTATTTAGCATATAGTTGACCATTCCACATTAATGACCTGCCCTTTTGTGTACTCATAATTATGACCTATTATATTTATATATATATTACCTACTAATAAATCCTGTTAACCTACTTACAAATAAAAGCGATACGCGAATAACTTGTGTAGCTATCACACACAATACAACATAATAAGACGCTGTTTGACCGCATTATGTATTACAACATAACCTAAAAACCTATGAACAATGCTCGATTTAACAAACTTGGCCATTGTGAATCGTCGTGAAAATTAGGCAAACAAAATGTCCTTAGATGGTCTAAATATTGCCTAAATTTCAACCCTGTACTTGTGGGCCCAAGATTGTAGGAGAGTTGGGGTTGTCCTTTTGATAGTAAAGATAACAAGAGCCGTATCTCGTTATACCTTTTGAATGTCTTAGTTATTTCAAGCGCGAGCTCAAATTCTAAGACTATAGAGTGAGTTATGTAGGCTTAAAATTAAGCTTGATTCTAAATATTGAAGTAACAAAGTTAATATTTAAGGCGATGGCATAAACAGTGTTCTTAAAATTATGCAAAATATGTTATTTATGCGCAATCATCAATCATGGCTTCCAAAGTATTAAACCTCTAAGAGGCTGAAAGTTATTACAATTTGAATATCAAAGTGAACAGGTTCAATTCAGAGGGCGGAGGGCGGAGGGCCTGCTCAAGGAGGACTCAATTACGATATAAGTAACACTTTGTATGTAACGCTTCTTTTGTTTTCTATAAAATAACCCTTTTGTGTAAGATGCAGAAGAAATAAAGAAATAAGTTAAGCAAACGTACTCTTCTTATGACTCAATATAGATTTTTTTTATTATTTTCCCAAGACTCAGAGAAACAATTGGTTTGTTATCTTTATTCTTGAAGAACCTACTTGCGAACATCTTAAATATTTAAATATGAGATAACTCACTAAGGATTACTGCAGAAAGAATATTTTCAGTTATCTTAATAGCATAGCATAATTAAGTTTCTCAGAACGTAGAAATTGTGAAAATATACAAACGTTTTCCTCCAGTAAGACAAGGTCAGCTTTTAGGTTAAATTGCTGCGATGTACAATACCCATAGCAATTGCGTAACTCCCTGTTGGGGGCGCAATAAAAATGGATAAAGAGAAGCCATCTCATTCCCTCCTTCCACTCTATCAAGCTACAAACCGGGCATTTGATAACACAAAACGCGATCTTGAAAAGAATATCATCCATTTTCTGCAAGTTTTATGATTCAAAGGGCATGTCCATTTTTGTAAGGACGCTATTTCTTTATTCCGAGAAAATTTTAAGTATTAACAAATTACATTGACGTAAAAATGGGCTTCGATTTAATAATGCTACCAAACGGTCGATTTCACGAAATAATACAGTGAAATAGCGAAATGATCACAAAATGGAAAATGTAACAGTGAAGAAAATGCTTCAGATTATTTTCAAATCTGTTCAAACACCAAATCAAATAAAATACGAGAGTAAATAACGACAACGACACTACATGAATAAAAAACGCGGTGTTAAAATTTATATTCACTTACAATTTCGAATAGGGTAGGTAGAGTTATAAGTTCCACTCAGTACAAATCTCTAAGGTCCGTATTCTAGAATGTCATTTACGGCCGTTCCCAATAACATACTTACAGTTGAGGATAGATCGCATCTACGGATAAAGTGCTCGGCTGTTTAAATTCAAAACATAGTAACTCCAATTTCAAACCAATTTCAGAAAATTAAATTATACCACGATGCGCTTTCCCGCAAAAAACTAAGTTACCATGTTTTGAATTTAAACAGCCGATACGTCAAATTTGACTGTTGCGATCGATCTTTGGCTGTGGGTATGTTATTGGGAACGGCCGTGAGCCTGAATCGTGATTTATCTGACGACAGATTGATAGATTTGATATATTAAGCTTTCCTTTGAAAAATCCAGGTTCAGGTTAAGTGTCATTCTAGAATACGGGCCTAAGTAAATCAAGTTCAAAAATTGTTGAAAACGGGAACTGTATTGACATTTTGCCTTTTGCACGAACTAATTAATTTTAGGTTAAATGAAAAGAGAACTTGTTTTATTGAATTTGAATTGAAAACTTTTCAGGTTCTGAAGTTCCGACATCTCTTAACTCGCAAATTTTCGAATGATTGCCAGATTCAATCAAAGTGGAAAGTTTCAAATAAACTGAGCTGATTTGAACACGGAGGCAACCTGAATTGATTACAACTTTAGATTAAATACCATCAGAAATCTTCGCTTACTTCGCAGAACTCTTTCCTTTATGTATCTTCATTTCTATATTACTTCCTATCAGCAATTACTTAGTGACTATGTTAAATACAAGGGCACAAAAATTTCTAGAACATACAGCAGACAAATGCTTTGAGATCTGAAATGCACTGGATGCATAAGACGGTAGGCTGGTGCTTAGGCACGTATCTGGCGAGGCATATGGCCAGCATTGGATTACAATCGGTTAAGAGATAGTTACCGATTTCGACTGGCGGATATTGGCCTTCCGGCAGCGGCGGTGAGGGTCTCTCCACCGGCGGAATGTACACCATGTCGATGTGGCAGTGGCACACGTTCGCTGCAAGTACGAACAGTCAGTTATAAAATTATAAATGAAATATAATAATATATAAATGAAAAAAGTATGTATGTTTGTATGCAACGGAATTCACTAAAAAAAACCAAGTCCGATTGATTTGCAATTAATGCCCGGTTTACCTTAATTCAGTGTTTTAAACGCGCTTGAACAATCCACTGGATTGGATTAACTCACTGCAATGGGTATATTCCAGTGACGATTCGCTCGCTGTCTCCTACAGAGGGAATAGAGGGAATACTCTGAACACTTGAGCTACCTTTACACATCTTGGATATTTGAAATTCCTATACCTACATGCGTCTTGGGGCGACACTTTTATGCCAATAACTTACAGTTTCTCAAAAACAAAAAATCTTGAACTTAACATTCCTTAAATACATAATTATAAGATAACTATTGATGTCTCTTGTAAACATGCATACATGCATATTAATCACGAATTTATTCCCGGATTAGACAGAGGTGAATTTTACATCCACATTTCACCGCACCACATATAATAGAATGAAAATAAAAACAATCTTTCAAAACACAGGAACAAAGACATGTGCCAATAAATGTTTTTGTGTAGTGATGAAAAGTTTCACAGAAGTAAGTGAAATTGAAAACAAAAGCATAACCGGTTTCCCATTTCCTTTCCCAACGAAAGTTCGTGCAACAATTTAAAAACAAGTAATTAAAACAAAATACTTTGTATGACAAGTAATTAAAACAAAATACTATGTGTGTATAACGTTAAGGAAGCAATTCAAAATAGCTGGATTGCGGCACAACCTGAATGGAAGTACAAACTTAATGTGACCATTGCATAAATAAATTATTGTGTGCCTGTACATACGTACGTAGATATAGGTCGCAGTCCAGCAACAGAACTGCAAATTAGTTTGTACCACCAACGTGGCGTCTTGCCTGGTGAAGACACTGACAGTGACGCTAGACACAATAAAAGTCACACTGAGAACTGGGAAGCGACGTACTATAGGAGAGACTTACATCCGGTATAACAGCAATACGCTATAACTGATTCATAGAACATATTGAGTAAGACACTTTGTACTTTTCCACTTAATTTTCTTTCACCTGACCGGTTTCGCCTGACGGCATCCTCAAAGGTATGATGTAAAGTAACTACAATATTATTTAGCTATATTTCACAGGCGGGTAGTTTTAAAATTATGAATACAGGCTTCAATTTTTTTCCCAATATTTGGGGAAAATATTTAATTTTCTCTAAAAGATTAATGAAAATATAAACAGTTTGATTTATAGAAATAAGTTTCAAATCAGATTTTTTGTAAAGTAAGTTACGTCAAATTTCATCAGTCAACGGGTAGTAACTAGAGCTTTTGATTCCTTTGCAAGTGCTAAAATGGATTGCATAAATGGACGCAAGTATTTTAATACCCTTTAAGTTCGATATTTTGTAGCTCAAAAGTGTTACGAATTTCTGAGCATTTGATGCAATTACAATTATAATTCAATAACAAAGAAAGTCTGGGCAAACAGAAGGTTCAGGATGGTAAAGAAATCACACAGTAAATTGCACTCTTCTTAAGTTATTGCTTTCTGACAGCGCCGCAGTCTATTTGTTGATAAACGATTCTCGGCACATCCTTGTAAGAGTTATGGCTGCACTTCGTGTCATAAATGCTTTGAAGAAAATTAATAGCTAGGGCTGTTCCAATCTGGGTCGAAATTAAATACCTACCGCAAATCTACTCAACTTTTTTATAAGGGTAAGACATTTATCGATATTTATATTATGTAGTGAGCAGAATCACAAAGTACCTATACTAGTAGTAGTTGCTAGTCAACAATTTTGATTCACTATGGCCATATTGGTATTATATATTTAAAAAAATAGTATATATTAATATACCTCTGCTGACCTCTTCGGGGATTGACAGGCGTGAGTATATGTATGTATATCCATGAGCATATCCAGTAGTTAAACGTTCTATCCTTAATTTTCAAGACCAGTCACACTATTACAACATTCAGTTTAGATAAAGTATATCTTTTGTAGATGAGATAAATAAAAACAATATTAGATGGATCCCTACAAATTACTTCGACCTTTTCCGATTTGTCCCGAATATTTAATACAAAAAGGATTCCACAATGATATTGCATATTCAAGTAACATCTGATCAAATATTCGTAAAGACAAGAGCCCATACGTTCTATGTTGATATTATTTATTACTAAAATGCTGTTCATTAAAAATGGGCCAGTTGGGGTAACCGCGATGCAAAGTCAAGCTTTAAACATTTGTAAGGATTTTCTTTGATCTTATTACACTCTCACCGACCGATCCGTTACTTTGAATAGACTGTAATACATACTATGCTAACATACAGTCACGCTTTTTCATGGCGGGGTAGGTAGAGACCATAGTTTTCCACCTGCTACAATCCTAGCATATCTTTCGCTTCTTCCACTTTCATAAGTATTGAAAGGCCGTGTCTAAGGTCGTAGAAAAAATCTGACGTATAGTAATCATAGTCATAGTCATAGTCATTTATTTTTCAATATAGAACAATAAAATTGTTTCTTATTGACGTCAATTTTAATTCTACTTAATCTAAGTTTACCACCGCTTCCAAGGCGCTGGTGGAGAAGAAACGGCGCAACAAACTCCACTGCGGCATTTTTTGGACGTCAATTTACAATATATATTTTCTTAAAGCTAAATGTCAACAAGTATATAAAACTCTTTATAATTAAGAATTAAAACAAAGTTACATAATGTAACAAATAAGTCACGTAACTAATACAGTACCATGCTGTAATTATAGCAATTTACGAGGGGCCTGCACCATGCTCAAGCCAGACATTTTTATCTTTCAAGTAATCATCTATCCTATAGTATGCCTTTTTGGATAGGGTGGTTTTTACAAAGGTTTTGAATTTATCGTCAGGCATACCAAGGATCGATTCTGGCAGTTTGTTATAAAAACGTATACCATCCCCCTTAAAAGAATCACTAACCCTGCTAAGCCGATAACATGGAAGTAAAAGTCTATGTTTGTTACGCAGATTTCTGTCTGTAATGTCACTTACTTTTGTGTAATGAGATATATTTTTCCTGACATACATTATGTTTTCAAATACATATTGGGAAGCTACAGTTAAAATGTCAATATCCTTAAATCTTTCCCTGAGGGAGTCTCTCTTGCCTAAGCAATAAATGGCACGAACTGCCCTCTTTTGCAATATAAATATAGTTTCTAAATCTGCTGCATTTCCCCAAAGTAGTATTCCATAGGACATCAAGCTATGGAAGTAACTAAAGTATACGAGCCTAGCAGTAGCTACATCAGTCAACTGCCTAATACGTCTCACAGCATAAGCAGCAGAGCTAAGTTTACTGGCCAGAATAGTGATATGGTCACCCCATTGTAATTTAGAATCTATTGTAATTCCTAGAAAGGTAGTGGTGTTTACGAATTCTAGCCCCTTCCCCCCCAGCACAACATCAACGTCTATTTTCCTCACATTGGGTAGTGTAAACTTCATACATTTGGTCTTTTCTGCATTCAACAATAGGTTGTTTGCAGAAAACCAATTTGACATGGCATTCAGAATATTATTAACATTATTTGCATCTGTACTATACCTATTTGCTTTGAATATTAACGATGTATCATCTGCAAACAGTACTATGCCAGCTTGTGCCTCGACCATATAAGGCAAGTCATTGACATATACCAGGAACAGAAAGGGTCCTAGGATTGATCCTTGGGGTACACCTATTTTGACATTTGACCCATTTGACTTTACGTTATTCACAGTAACAGTCTGAAGCCTATCCGTTAAGTACGACTCTAATAGTGCTATTGATTTCTTATCAAAACCATATCGACGTAGCTTGAGTAAGAGTGTTTGATGGTCAACACAATCAAATGCTTTGGAAAGATCACAGAATACCCCAATGGCATCCTGCGATCCCTCCCAGGCGTCGTAAATTAGGCTAACTAGGGCCACTCCCGCATCGGTGGTAGATTTCCCGCCAGTAAAGCCATATTGTTGGCTGTGGAAAAGATTGTTGGTCTTGAAGTACAGTTGCATCTGATTGAGCATCACTCTCTCAAACACCTTACTCAGAACTGGCAAAATAGAAATGGGGCGATAGTTTCCAAGTTCTGACTTGGATCCCTTCTTAAATAATGGTATTAGTTTACCATGTTTCATTAAATTAGGAAATGTACCGTTATCAACACATTCATTAAATATGAGTGCCAAATCAGGTGCCATGATATCAATTACATGACTAATTAAACTGACTGACATGCCCCAGTAATCTTCAGACTTTTTCATTTTAAGTTGCTTGAAAACTTTTAAGATGTCACTGGGATCAATATGTTTGAAGTTAAATTTAGAAGAAGAACTAATATTACTCTCAAGAAGAGCCACAGCACTGCGGGCGCAAGAATTGATTGAAGTAGTGATTTTAAATGGAATGTTGGTAAAAAAGTCTTCAAACGCATTTACAATATCTTTCGGAGAGGTTAAATCCTTATTTTCCAATTTAATTTTAGTAATACTATCCCTCATTTTACATTTACCCGACTCTTTGTGAATGACTTTCCAAGTTTCCTTCATTTTATTAGGGGCCTCAATTATTTTCCTTTTAATATGAATGGCCTTCGCTTGTCTACATACTTTTTTGAAAATTTTGGAGTAATTCTTAACATATTCAATGAAATCATTATCAAATCTGTACTGTTTTTGGGCGTATAAATCAAATAGTGTTCGTCTACTTTTATATATGCCTACAGTAGCCCATTCACAGAATCTAGATTTAGTATTATGCTTTTTACATTTTTGTTTGAATGTGTTGGAAAAAGCATCAGATAATGTAGTAAATAGACTATTATAATGAGCCTCAGGATTATTACCCAAATAAGCTAAAGAATCAAGTTTATCCTCTAACATATCTTTGAACTTTTTAATTTTACTTGAGGTTATGGGCCTACACATAATTTTCTCCTTAGGTTGACTATTAATACCCTTGGAAAAGGATACTATTTGACCCTGGTGATCTGAGGGCAACTTACTAATTAGAGACTTGCTTAAGTATCCACTATCACTAAAAAAATTATCCAAGCATTTGGCACTCGTAGCAGTGTTTCTAGTCGGCTCACAGAAAATATTCTCAAGATTATAACTTCTGAACATGTTTAGAAATTGAGTACTTTCCCTAGACTGTTGTAAGATGTTTACATTAAAGTCACCACACACAATAAGATTTTTCCTACTACTTGATGCAATCCCCAGAACTTGATCCATAACCCTAATAAAAGCTCGAAAATCACTGTTGGGTGGACTGTATACGCAGACTACTATACAACTATCAAGCTCGGCACAGGCCACCTCAGCGCAGCGCTCAACAGAAAGTCTAACAATGTCAACCCGCTCTTTACTGCGGAGACCATTTTTTATAAGGACCATGGAGCCACCTCTAATAGCAGACTTTCTGTTTAAGCAACTTACAATATTGTAATTGTTTATACTAAACATCATCTCACTCTCCTTGAGCCAATGTTCAGTTAAACACAAAACATCCACATTTAATTCCTCTAGGAATAATTCTACTATTAATTCCTTGCCGGGAAGGCCTTGTATGTTTTGATGAGCTATCTTAAGCTCAGGCATTCCTGTTGTCTGAACATTTAGTTTAAATCAGTCGTATTAGTAGTTAAACATATAAAATTACCAGAGCAAGTACCTGGTAAAACTGTAGATATTGGGTTATTTGTTTGTTTACAATGTAAACTTCTCCAAAACTTAATATTATTTGCTATTAATGTAGCAATTTTATATTTGTCAAACTTTGTAAGATAGATACTATCTTTCGTCTTAAAACAATAATTACTAATAAAATTATTAGTGTCAAAAAATATAAATTTGTCACTATGACGACATGTCATGGTATGAATAAAATTATTCATGTAATGTATGTTTCTGTTTAAATAACATGAGGACTGGCTAGACACATATGGGAATGCACATAATATTATTTTAAAGACATTTAATTTACTTAGACTGTCTATACAGTACATTAATTCTTTCTTGCCTACTCTGCTACTTTCACCCACCAGCAATACAATAGTGGAACTACTATTTAACTTGGAAAGTACAATTTTATCTATTATTTGAGTGTAAGTTGCATTGGGCAGGCAGTAATGAAAACAGTTATTTAAATGATGATTAAACATTGAGCCCATGTTACGACCCACACTGTCAGAAAACACCATTATATTACTAGGCGGCTCAGTGTTGACAGGAGAATCATAAACAGAGTCCAGAGTACTGGTACAGCCTGAGGTAGCCGGTATGGTGTCATCGACAGGGGGGATGAAGCATGGCAAGGATTTGTCACAGTCTTCAAATCCCTGCCTATACAGATTTTCAAGTGACTTGAATCTTGCTTCATTGCTATGACATGAGTCCACTAGACTATTTAATGCCTCAATGTACTCTCCTATTTCCTTTTGTGCGGTTTGGTATTTCAATGTTACAGAGTTTAAGGAATCATTTAAATGTGAGATTTCTAACTGGAGCTGATATAGATCAGACTCATATTGGTCTGTCTGGGTTTTACCTACCTCTATTAACTGTCTTAATTGTACATTAGAATTACAGGCCCTACGACATTTGTTGATGCCCATTTTGAGATACCTGATCTTTTTCTGTGACTTACATATAAATTTATTTAATTTAACATATTTCTTATACTTATTTCTGCCGCTACTAACTAATCTTACCGGGGAATTCACTAACAGTTTATCGTCACAGGCTATATCCGTTGATGCAACTGTGGTATCAGGTGTTGTGATATCAATTAGGTCTGCAGTGATGCAAGGCTCGAGACAAATTAGGTCAGGTTCCCCTGCCACCAGCTCATTATAGAGGCTGTTGGATAATGCAGCTTCATCTGCCAATCTGACAGATTCCATATGAGTAATGGAGTTGTGTACATCACTCAGTTCGCACTCCAGGAAGCTTATACGTTTCAAGGCCTGTTCATGGGTGTTACTGCATTCTTCTAGGCCTGTCAGCGTTGCCTGGAGGTGATCTCGTTGGAGTGTGAGCTCCATGATCTCAGCATGTAGGCCGGCCATATCTTTTTTGAGTTGGGAATTTTTCTCGACTACATTTAACACTTCCTTTTCACTGTCCTCCCTTTCCTCAATCAGCTGCTTATTGAGATTATTGCTGATCTCAAGTTCCTTTAGTGTGAGGTTTAACTTTTGTTGCAATTCACGGGATACAACACTGCGGGTCTTCATTGTTGGTTTCATTATTTTCTATTAAAATGTTTTGGTGGTACTGAAATAAAAGTAAGTGATAAGCAACTGGATATAGTATTATAGGATTGATAAAGTTAAGGGATAATAAAACTTAGTGCAAATAAATTATTAACTGAGAAGGGAGGGTAAAACAGCAATAATAGTTACTGATAGTTGTAAGTACTTATTAAGAAAGTAATTAAAGTAGAATTAATATTATATAGTTATTAATTAAACTGAAATACAATTAGTGGTTATTCTAAAAAATCATTAAATTAGACATAAATAGAAAACTTGAAATTTAGAGAAGTAGGTAGACAAAGAACAAGATGTATGTAAGAATTACTACAAGTAGGACAGAAATATGTTAGTTCACAGTATTGTGTGAGTGTGTTAATTTGTCTGAGGCTATTTTGCTGGCGTCTTCAAGCTGGCTTCCACAAATTGTCAAGGCAACTGAGGCTGTAGCATAGCCCGATGTGTGGATGGACGTTGCTCACAGTTATGTGAGCGTTTGTATAGTTTTGTACTTTGTGGTGTACGAAATAAAGTATAAGGAATAGGTGTAACACCAAATACTTCCCCTGATTTCAAACTTAGCTAGCGTAGGCGCAGGTTTCGGAATCAAATCCAATCACGATTCCGTTATACTGTTCTTGTTCACTTTTTAGGTGGTTTCACAGCAATTGCGGCCCCAGACAATGTCCACCAGTATTATTACTGCCGTATATTATATATTATACACTTGAAAAACACTGATAGTTTAATTTAATTTAAATAATTTAATAAAATTACACTAAGCTTAAAATTTCACAGCTGTTCGTGTCAGTGTTGCCAGACCAAAAAATCCTTAACCTATTTTCCTAACATTCCTGGTGAAACCCGAGGCAGTACATTAGGAAACATGATGAGGAGAGACACACATAAGGGGTAACCCTTTCTAAGCAAATCAGTTATTTCAGCCCACGTATTCTCGAGAGAGTACCTACTCTTAGCGGTTTTGTGACAATCTCATGGCCAGATTTTCCTAAGCGTATAGCCCCATTATGACTCGATACTCTCTTAGGCAATTTCCTGAGATTGTTCGCAGGTGAGCATGACATTGTACTAAAAGGTAAATCTCGTTATAAACGCGAGCATGACGGAATTCACAAACCTTGTAAAAAGAGCGCGGCGTAGCAATCACTGCCGGCATAAAACAGATTTATAGTGATTTGGCTCCAGCTAACCCCTTGGTTTGTGAGCCAACGTCGTCGTAGAATTTAAGTGACTATATAACGTGGTCACTCACCTCGCGCGTCTACTGAACTAGAACATAATGTCGCCAACGAGCGCTGAAGGGGAAAACACCGTGGTTAAACGCTCAGAGCGTTCAGCGCTCCAATAAAGATAGATAATTCAAAAGTGGGGTAAAGCTTTGTTCGCTCTCCGATACAAAGCAAATGGAAATTGTTCTACGAAAATTTATATTGAGTGTTGTCCGCGCCGCCTACCAACGCGAACTAGACCACGGTTTGACGAAGTAATGAAACAAAGTAACTACCGTCGTTTTTCTGTGTGTTTATGATCAAAGAATAAAAGGAAATAAAGCTAAATCGCTTTTTTTTTGCTTCAGGTTTACGTACTTTGAACCGTTACATGAAAGCGTAGGTACATTCGGTAGATTCAACTTCTCATGAAATTTTTGAGTAATGGGAGAAATAATTGTATGAATGACAGAAGCCAACTGCTAATTCCTATGCCGCACCGCTAAGATCTGGAACTCCCTGCCAACTCACATGTTTTCTTCTTCCTACAGTCCCGGGTCCTTTAAGCGGGGCGTGAAAAGTCATCTAATGAGGCCATCAAGCTGAGTGCCACCACTGGTATGGTACATATTTACCATGGTGATCCTCTTTCCGAGACTTTGCCTTTATCTTAACATCAGGCGAGGTGAAGTCAAATTGACGTGTCCGGTATAAAAAAAAATGGTCTTGTGCAAACTTACCGAAGTAGGTACCTCTACCTATACTTATTTGAATCTAAAACAAAATACGAACCAGTACAGCCTTGTGACAAACAACAAAGCTGAAAATGCAAATAATGAGTGTGTGAACCGCGCATATTGAAATACCTGAACATAGTTTACTTTGAAATGAAAAATTGTTAAGTGAGTTTCAGTTTGTAAAGAGTTGTTTAGCTCGTGAGCACGGCGAATAGTTCCACCTTTAATAAATGCCCGCTTCTGGTCCTCTGCCGCGAATATCTCGTCTGGTGTGGGAGGCTGCCTCGCCCCCGCCTCGTGTGCTGGCCTCTGGAAGGAAATAAAGACTAATTTACATTCTAAATAATGTGGAAAAGCGACGAATATCCTGTATACGATGCAGTAAGTGATGCGATTCCGCTCGGTGCAAATATTTGTATGCATGAATCTGCATATTTGCATTGGTGGATGTTATGTATATAACAATGTTTTGAATTTATAAAATACGTCATTTATATTCTAATGATGGCTAACATTATTTATACTAAGTACGTTTATCGGCATTCTATAACTCATTAGGTCTAGGTAGCGCTTTGTAGTGTATCTTAAAATGTTATATCATACTTATTATTAGTAGTAGAACCTACTAGATTGGGCAATATGTTATAAAGGCACTTTTAAGACTTTTGCACTTTACACTGGTAGCAGAAGACTACCCCATAGCTCTTAAGGTGATTTTCCACCAGAGTGGCGATAATTGTTGCTTGTTGTTTGAACGTTTGTTTTCTTTGTTTTTGTTATTATTTATTGTTTGGATTTCTTTTACATTTAGATATGTGAAAGTGTTTTTATCCGCAATAAAAACCAATTTTCTTTCTTTCTTTCTTTCACTGAACCTTTTCCACTAAAAATAGCCATCGCGAACTCGCGCGAGACCGCCGCGCCGTCCGCCCGTAGGCTTCATCAGATAAAGATATTAGGTCCTTACATATGAAATTGGCGTTTTGTATGGGAGGAACAAAAAGTCGAATATTTTTAAATATAATATATTTAATTAATCAAAGTATGAACCATTGTTTTCTATGCACTTTTGCCATCTCATAGGTAGTTCATTGATCCCTTTACTAAAAAAACCAGTCGGACGGGAATCAATAAAATTTGTGAAGGCGATTTGGACTGCCCCATCAGAGTTGAATTTTTTCCCTTGCAAGAAGTTGTCCAAATTTCGAAAAAAATGGTAATCTGTTGGAGCAAGGTCCGGGGAGTACGGAGGATGTCTTAGACATTCCAATTGAAGCTCTTCTAATTTGGTAGCCGTCTGTTGTGCGGTGTGTGGTCTAGCGTTGTCGTGAAGCAGCAGTGGCGTGGAGCGATTGACCAGCCTAGGTTGTTTAGCCGCTAGCTTTTCCATCATTGTTTGCAATTGCTGACAATAGACATCAGCCGTAATAGTCTGGCCAGATTTGAGAAAACTGTAATGAACAATACCGGCACTAGTCCACCAAACGCTCACAAGTAACTTTTTTGGGGTTAATTTTCACTTGGGGCAGGATTTGGCTGGCTGGCCAGGATCCAACCATTGCGCTGAGCGCTTCCGATTATCGTAAAGAATCCTTTTTTCATCACAGGTAATGATTCGGTTTAAAATACCTTAATTATTGTGCCGTTTCATTAATGTAACGCAGCAGCCGACGCGCGTTTGCCGGTTTGCTTCAGTCAATTCGTGAGGTACCCACCTTTCAAGCTTTTTAATCTTCCCAATTTGCTTCAAGTGAATTAAAACAGTTTTATCACTAACACCGCAGCCTGCAGCTAACTCGGACGTGGTTTGCGATGGATCCGTTTCCACAATAGCCTTCAATACTTCATTATCAACTTGGGTCTCAGGCCGTCCACGGGGCTTGTTCTGCAGGTCGAAATTTCCAGAACGAAAACGTTGGAACCAAAAACGAACTTTGTTTTCTTTTGCAACATGACCGCCATAAACATCATTCACCCTTCGAGTCGTTTCCGCAGCACTAGTGCCATGGCGGAACTCGTATTCGTAAATAATGCGATATTTTAAGTTTTCCATTTTGTAAAATGAGTGACGCAAACAGAAGAAAAAAAACAAATGAATGACGGTCATCGAAGCACAAATACATGAGTAAATAGCTGTACAAATTTGAATTTGGAATTCCTTACCAAAGAGGAGAAAATCGTAATTAAAGTGGCCATTACGAAAAACGCCAATTTCATATGTAAGGACCTAATATATACGGTAATAAGTAGCAACGAACAACAATAAGCCTCTCGCGAGAAGCGTGTTTCTGTTGCAAAGTTAATTTATACTCTATATCGGAAGCAATACGGATCATTTTTACACAAATAAATATTTCAATTCACGCCTCGCATATTCTCGTCAATCTACACTGTTTCCACCAAAAATGCGCTGGGAGAGAATTGAAAATTCGCCATACAAATTTCAATCTCTCCTCGCCTCGCCTCGCCTCGCCACTCTGGTGGAATATCACCTTTATATGAGTGCATCGCGCTAACAGCACTATAAATAGTTGTTCCATTTATCAGGGTGAAATACTGATGCTTTCGCTGTGTCCGTAAACTATTGGTGCCATTGGCGGCAAGTGGCCATTCCACATCAGCTGATTTATTTAATTTTATTCACAATAACAACTGGGGTACTTGCTCGGACACTAAAATTATGACGCTGTTTTAAAAATTGCCATGTTTCACTACGTACTTTATCTATGTATATGACAGTTTAAAAGAATAAATGTTTGTTTTACTTTTCGTTATTTTTGTGACATTGCAGCGTAATTTATTGTAGCGCAATTGAATTTGTCAACGATTTTTCGAAAATGTTTTATTCTTTATATTTCTTTTCTATTAGTCTGTGAATATTATAGACGTTTCAGTAAAACAGTAACGGAATACTTGAGTTACGAATCAAGGTGGCAAAGCTCCGAGATATATTTACAAGTAGGTACACTTGATTTATGTGTCGCTAAGTACCTAATTCTCTTCGTACGGCTCCCTGGTGACATTTTTGTCGTGTCTCCAATATAACATATTGCGTCTACACAAACGTTCGCTGCTGACTCCAGCACCCGCGGGGGACAGCTCAACGTTCTTAGATGACTGTTGCTGCTGTTATAGTTCTTACTGTTCAAGGGAAACATAATTGGGGACGTTCTAACATTCACGCATTATTTCAAGGAAGTCAAGTCGTTTCACGAGAAACGTCTTTAGGGACATTATATTTGTACAAATACATAAAGTTGAAGTGTCTGTCTGTAACATTACAATAACAGTTTTTTGAGTGTTACATTAGAAAGTTGTCTGTTTGTTCATTTCGGATAATGTCCGAAGCAACTGGGTTGATTTGGACAAGATTTCTACGACTAAGATAGCTGATGTGATCTGCAAAAAAACTCAGATATAAGTCCACGCGGACGAAGTCGCAGGCATAGCTAGTTCCTAAATATAAATGACACGAATATTTCAAGCTCATCGCTTATTCTTTCTGTAAGATGGAAAGTAGTCAAGTAGAGGGATGGGCCGTATAATTTGTCAGTATTAAAAGCAAAATCTCTTGTCACGGTGATATATCAGCTCCCTATCGCGATCGGAGTGCGTCCAATGAAACGCGATCATTCAATCGGGGCACAATCACAATTTTACATTTCAGGCCCGAACTTGGAATAATTTATCCTGCTATCTGTACTATATGCAGTAGCTACATCTACACTTATTATTGTCATTGTAAAGAGACGTATTTTGTTAGGTTTGTGACGGTTAATTCTCAAAATAACTACATAAAACATATCTTACCTCTTTTCATCTTGCAGTACTCGTAGTAGTCAGTAATAATACATGGTTGGCCATCTAAGATACCTAGTCTCATATTGTAATAAAATTCAAACCCACTGCCAACTTCATATTTTCCCGTGAGAAACTGCATTATAAATTTGAAAAGTTTGTCCGTAAAAGTTAAAAAGAAATATTTCACCGGTATTTGCAAGTGAAATAGAATGGTAAACCATTCAGGTGTATTACAGATATGCAGAACATACGTTTTGTTTATTATTTTTTTGAAAATAAATTGTTTTAGTGACGCGTTCGTGTTTGTGTATTTGTTTGCTAACTATACGACTTGCAAGTTTGTCAACTGTCTCCGGCACTCTTGTAATTAGTGTAAGGGGTGTAACTGGGGTAATTTGAGATTGCAGTGAAGTTGAAAGTTTTATTTACGTTTTGTAATGTAATGTGGAGTGACAGTATACAAACCCAGATAAATATTTTCTCTTTTTGTATCATTGATAGGTATGCCAGTGTTTGACCACTATCTTACCTGGTATATTAACTTTATTACCAAACTACACTGACGGACTCATAAACTGCATCAAAGTTCAGGTTTACTCTAAAAGGATTTTTTATAATAAGTATGCAAACTTTTTAGATTAAATTATATAAATATGGAAAGACTGGCTCTTAATCTTAAAAAAAAAATTAAATTTAAAAATAGAACTGCAGTAAAACAAATGAATATAGCCGGGAAAAGAAAATTTACTTGTAGTATCAGATTTGCGTGTTATTTATAGCAAAGTTTTAAATTGATTCTCATTGATTTTTTTTGTTTTGTCAATTGAATTATTGTTACCAGCATAATTGTTGGGTTAGTTTTTTAACACATCGAGAGTTTTTGAACCATAATATGGATACTTCGTCCGAACAAGCGGCACAAATTGTAGCATTGGTGCGGGAGGGCTTGGATCAACGAACGATTGGTAGAAATTTAAATTTAAACCAGTCTACGGTTTCTAGAATATACAGAAGGTTTGTAGAGACAGGTTCTTACAGGAGGAGACGTGGTACAGGCAGAACTCGAGCAACCACAGGTCGTGATGACCGATTTATTGTTATAACTTCCCTGCGGAATCGTTTCCTCACGTCAGTTAACATCAAAACCGAGCTTAATGAAGTGCGTGGAGTAAACGTGTGTGCACGAACAATAAGAAGAAGGTTAAAGGAAGCGGATATCACCCCTTTTAGACCAGCAAATGGTCCAAAGTTGTCTACAGCTCACAGACAAGGTCGCTTAAGATTTGCGCGTCATCACCTGAATTGGACAGAAGAGCAGTGGGCCTCTGTATTGTTCACGGACGAGTGTAGGACATGTTTATATGGTGCAGATGATCACAGAAGAGTCTATCGTCGACGTGGGGAGCGATATGCTCAAAGTTGCATTGAGGAGCGTGTTCCTTTTGGAGGCGGTTCATGTATGGTCTGGGGTGGCATATCGATGAACGGGCGAACAGAACTTGTGTTCATAGACATGGTCCGTCAAAACGGTAATAGAGGGGGTTTGACAGCACATCGCTACATAACAGAGATATTAGAAAATCACGTGGTGCCTTACATGGGATTCATAGGCGAAAATTTTACTTTAATGCAGGATAATGCCCGGCCGCATGCAGCTGCACAAGTTCAACATTATTGCGAAGAGGTTGGGATACGTACAATGAATTGGCCAGCACGCAGCCCGGATCTTAATCCCATCGAGCATGTTTGGGACAATTTAAAAAGAGCTGTATATGCGAGAAACCCTTCGCCCACGACAGTGGCAGCACTAAGAACAGCACTTTCAGAAGAATGGGACAATATTCCGCAAGATCTTTTAAAAACCCTTATAAAATCTATGCGGAACCGATTAGAATCCGTAATAAGGGCACGTGGGGGTAATACACCTTATTAAAACACAAATAAACCCTTGCATAAAGTTTGTGTCTATTGTTAAAACCAATTTTTTAATTAAACCAATTTTTCTTAAATTTCTGTTTTTTCTTCAAAAAAAGTCTTAAGGTCCTTTCCAGTACATAAACTTAAACTTAAAAATATGACCCTACGCTGTTTTAAAGTTCACGAACCAATCTAGAGGTTTCAATTTAAATCTGTAGATATAGAAAGTATGCATACTTGGTTAAAATATTTATTTCAAAGTCGTCTATTACTTTGATGCAGTTTATGAGTCCGTCAGTGTATATTAACTTTGTTACAAAGTTTTCGTAACTGACTGTACACAAATACGTCAATTTTGACAATCGCGCGAGTTGACGACAAGAAAATAATCAAAAATTGAAAGTTGTCAATTCGCGGTTTCCCGCAAATTTATTGCCCGCGAGTTGATGTATGACTCAAATTTTCATGTAATAAAGCGTTTCATCTTTTGTTTGCTATTTAATTTTCTAAGGCACGAGTTTGAACTACTCGTTTGGAGGTGAGTTACAATAACTCGTAGGTACTATCAAATACTACGCCTAAAGTTTATATACCACTCCTGCCCACCACATTACCAGGGCCCGATACTGCTAAAGCAAAGTCACTGTCAAACCACGAACACTAAAAATATCCATTCCATTTTAGACTTTAAAGCAATGATGATATGGTCCATAATTAAATGGCTTACGCAGAGTGCATCAGAAAGTGTGATGAAATTCTTTTCCTTTAATTTTGGACTTAAAGTTTACAGAAATAGTCTTAAATTTGATGTCATTTTTTGCGGTGTCTGTGGTACGACAGTGATTTTTCTTTAGTAGAATCGAGGGCCAGGTTGCACTATTAAATAAAATAAATAAATAAAAATAATGTATTTCCAAAATACAATTATTTAACATTTTGACGTTATAACCGATAACCGTTGGCCCCACACTTAACTAGGCAAGCCTGTCCTGTGGCTACCGTGACGTTTGCCTTATACAGTTTCAGTGCTCGGTCATCAAGTTTAATGTAAACACGCTTACAAAAGTTAGAAGAAGGGGGAAATATGATGATTGATGATTAGTACGTCGGGTAATTTCTCGTGTGTGATTATATACTTTAACTGATGTTTACAGAGGATCATCAATAAAGAGACTAACGATGCTAAACTGGTAATATTCAGTTTGACAGTGTAAATAAATGCGATTTTCACATCCCACATACACGATGATTTTCACATTACACATATAACGCAACAAAACTTTAAAATTATGAGAAGTGAAAAACTAAAAGAACATTGAGATATAAATACTATATGAATAGAACAAATGAAAATAAGACAAAATTTAAAACATACTCATATAAACTTAAAAAATGTATACAGAATTGCAATTCCTTGTGTAATATGAGGCATATTGCTCACTCAAGTAATAAAGGTAAGGCCACTTGGGACATAGTAAAGGGTAATATATGTAACGAACCAGTAAGGGGATACATTGATCAATTGATTGACAATAGTGCTACGATTGCATCCGAACAAGACATTGCAGACATATTTAATAACTATTTTATTGACATTATTGAAAACAATTTTACCACACCTGACAATCACAATTGTAATTTTAATATTAAGACAGTTGACAATAGCATATTTCTAGAACCTACCAATCCCATTGAAATATTTAGTACAATTAAAGCTTTAAGTAATACTAAGTCGTCAGGATATGATAATATCAGTTCTATCCTCCTAAAGCAAATAGCACAACATATAGCAGCTCCCTTAGCGTATATTATTAACTTGTCCCTGGAACACGGATGTTTCCCGGATAAACTCAAACTGTCCATAATAAAACCTTTACATAAAAAAGGCTCAAAAAAGGATAAAGGCAATTACCGACCGATTTCATTGACCCCAACTTTATCCAAGGTCTTCGAAAAAGTTATGTACAAAAGAATGGAGAGTTTTTTGGACAGGTTTGAAGTATTTGCTGAGGAACAGTGTGGTTTTCGAAAAAACAAGTCGTGCTCAATAGCAGCATATAATTTAGTAAAGTCTATAGTATGTAACATTAATAATAAAATACCAACTACAGCGTTGTTCTTAGACTTAAGCAAGGCATTTGATTTTGTTCATCACCCCACCTTAATGGCCAAACTGGAAAGATATGGTATCAGAGGTCCAGCTATCGAATGGGTCAAATCCTTCTTGTCAGGTAGAATGCAAATCACAAGAGTTACTCAATTCGACAAAAACACAAATAGTATTGTTACTTTTGATTCGGAGCCTAAATGCAATCACTTTGGTGTCCCACAAGGAAGTATACTAGGGCCAATATTATTCCTTCTTTATATTAATGACCTTCCCCAGGTGATTAAATATGATTGCGTGCTGTTTGCTGATGACACTACAATAGTAATGGGTTGTGAAGATCGAGAAACGTATGAAACAAATATAAATAATACTTTGGATGACATAGGTACTTGGTTGAATCAAAATTCACTAAAAATCAACATTGATAAAACTAAAATTATTAATTTCAAAACTCACCAGAGTAAGCCATTAACCCTCAACATAATACATGGGGATCAAAAGGTTGAACAAATACACAGTACTAAGTTTCTTGGCATAATAATGGATGAGCATTTAACTTGGAAAGAACACATTGATGCCTTAAGCATGAAAATACATAGATTTGTGTTTGGTTTAAGAAAAGTTAAAGAAATAATATCCAAATCCACAGCCATTACGGTATATCATGCGTATGTCTGTTCCATTATCAGGTACGGCATTATTGTCTGGGGAAACTCTTCTGAAATTTCACGGGTCTTTATAGCTCAAAAGAGGTGTATTCGAGCTATATTTGGTATGGCTTGGACTGACTCCTGCTTACCTATATTCAAAGCCAATAAACTTTTAACTGTACCATGTATTTATATATATGAATGTGCTATTTTTGTGAAAAACAATATATCACTGTTCAAAAAAAGGAACAACTTTAATAAAAGGAAAGTTACACACATGCCACTTGAGATGCCGGTACCTAGGTTAGAAATATTTAGAAATAGTTGTGTTTATATGGCTCCATTAATTTATAACTCATTGCCAGAGTCGATTATAGATCTGCCTTATAGGAAATTTTGTGTTGCATTACATAAATGGTTGGTGGACGAAACCTTTTATACTGTGGAAGACTTTTTAAAGAAGTATGCATGTCATTCATACCACTACAGAAATGCGTTGTAGCAGACACTGCATAAACAAATACTATAAAAAAAATCTATAATAAATTAAATTGATAGATGTGACTATGACCATACATATTTAGGATTGTAATAACTCTTGACATTCATCACTATTTGATTATTGCTTGTCAAATTTCTTATGCATGTAATAGTTTTAATAACAAATTAAATTGTTAATTGAAAATTTGCATGCTGCAGTAGGCAGCTAAACATGCTGTGCTTATACACATTGTAAGATCCATGTTACCATGTTTAAAGGCAAATAAATTATTCTTATTCTTATTCTTATTCTTATAAACGACCCGGGGTTGCACGAAGACGAAAACCCGTGATAGTGTGATAGTAAAGGATTCCATTTATAGTGCGACAGATAAAAGAGGTACTGAAGCGTCTCGCTTCACGCGGAATCGTTTCCAACAAACACAACTGACAATTGCAACTGAGAGTGACATTGTGAGTGCAAACATCTGTCCTGTACGACGGCGTGTTGATCTGGGTACTAAAAGTGATATGTGAAGGTTTGGATTTTTATTTACCGATGGTAGAAGAATTTATAGGCGCTGGACATAAAAATACATTTCAAACATTCACAGATTTGATACGACTGACAAAGCCTTCTAGCCATCCCAGCTTTATACAGAACGGTCAGTGTCATAAATATCTTGACGACGAAGTCATATTATTATATTCATTATACCATTTAAATCCATAAACTGTTTGATTTAATACTAGAACAAAACAAACTGTTTCATTGATTTAAATAGTATAAGTTCGAAAAACATTGGAAAAAATGAAATGCTCAAGTGAGACTCGAACTCACGACCTTTCGCTTACAGGGCGACTGCTCTGCCAACTGAGCTATTGAGCACCACTTGAATCATTCCAAATTTTCCTTCTCTTTATATCCGTATCCGGTAATCTACCAACATTCTTACGAACTGTTGGAAACAATGAATGATTTGTCAACCATTTTTAAACATTGCATTTTGATGACTGCGCCCAAATATTTGAACGTTTTTTTTTATAGCATTTATTATGCTAACTGTTAAGTTCGAAAAACATTGGAAAAAATGAAATGCTCAAGGGAGACTTGAACTCACGACCTTTCCCTTACAGGGGGACTGCTCTTCCAACTGAGCTAATGAGCCACACTTGAATCACTAAAAATTTTTTCAATGTTTTTCGAACTTAAAAGTTAGCATAATAAATGCTATAAAAAATTCATTTAAATAGTATAATTGACCAAACTTAAGGTGTATACCAAATATCAGAACCATCAAGTTAGTATCAGAACAGTCAACTGAAAGGGGATAAAAAACGAATTTCAAATCATTTTGAGTACTTTGTCCGTCAACATCTTTCTGACGCTGATTGTACAATACTATGGGCTGGATTAACCAGTAAAGGACAGCTATGACCGTAAAGACCCGGATTTCAATTTCTGTAAAGTAATATGTAAATATTGATGTCAATTGATTACTGTTTTCATATTGTGTCAAGGCTCTATTGAAGGCAAATCCTGTCCCTCTATAAATATTTGTTCTATAACCCATGCAATAATTAAATATGATTCGGGTAGATCGGGTGTAACTAAAGTCAACTTCAATAAACTTAGAACGACAAACAACGTCTGCAACCACCAATAGTTGTAGTACATAAATTTTATATTGTTGGCCTCGTGCGCTTGAAGGCGGGGAAATACAAACTGATATTAAAAGTAAACAGACCCGGCGACTTCTCCCGTCGCCGTCGTGCGCTATAGCGACCTAATACGGTCGTGTATTAGTTTGTCGCCTCATAACTTTGCCGAGTCTTGAACCGTAACATGAAACTAAACAAGGCATACGTGGTCAACAAATCGTTCGATAACAACAATGTTAGTTCGAGGCTTGTACATTTAGTTATTTGAATCGTGAATTCGTGTCAAAACCGTATACTGAATATTTGTACTTTATATTATAACTGGCTTTACTGACTGACATTAACGACGACCTTCGTCGCATGGTAACTGCAACTTTAGAGATCACAAGTTAATTCCCGGGCAGTGCAAATATTTGCATTTGTGAATCATGTATATTTGCACTTATCTGGCTGTTTCCTCGTAACTCAAATATTTATTTAAACAAAAATATGTTGTAGAATCCATAAAAGTTATTTAAGCTATGCTTTTTCTAGATAGTGCTGTGAAACATGTTCCAATTTATTACCTTACAGGATGGAGAGCCTCTTGATGTTGTACTTTTAACCCATAATGTTCCATTATTTACATTTATTTTGTAAAAATATTCTTAAAGAAATAAATATTTTGCCCACATAACATTATATCAAAATTTCAGGAACGTGCTGCGGAGAATTTAGACCACCATCGCGTCGTAGTCGTCACTCTTAGCGGTTTCTTAAATCGCTGCTTTGATGATGGCAAGCAGGAGTTAACATGCCTATTGGGAATATTCGCTTTTCTTCTTGCATGCGATGCTATACTTGGGGGAATTCTGTGGTCTAAGTGTAAGTAGCGCAAAGATCTGCAGATCTTAGCGCTACTTACACTTTATAGGTGACAGAACCATGATTTGGAGGCGCTTAAACCATGTGTAGGAACATGCCAATACAAAACTTATTGCATTTCATAACGTGATACAAGTTAACCCAATCGATACAACGCATTTCAAACTTACATTTATTTTTCTTGCTCGCTCAGTATTCTAAAAGTGGCTATTTCACGTAACATAAAAGTACCGCACTGAAAACTTCACAACACGGCTAATTACCTACCTAGTTACGTGCTCGACTCCCAAGCAACTTAGTACCTGCCTCCTGCCTCAGGTCCCAGCTGATGTTATTCTAAGTTATATTGCAGGCCTTACCAAGTAGAAACTTTTTATGTGCCACATGTATCACGTACCTGGAACATTCCACCGAGGTTCTACGGTTGCATAATGTTCCGGGACAAATTGTAAATTATAGTTTAGGATAAATTTTATGACAGCGTAACTTTGTTATGAATTTTTAAACATTTGTGGGTTACAGCCACAGCCACATTCTCGCCAGCGAACTTTATGATATTTTTAGGTTTACGTTGCCGCAATTTTGTACTAAAGGTTCCTCGTTTTAAAACCGAATAATAACGTGTAGTGTAGAAAGTGTGATATTAAGTTTTCTGTAGTAAAATGCCACTCATTTTTTTTAAGCGGACACATATGTAGTCAAACTAGTTTGACAATATTTGACAATATAATGTTATAAGGAAGTTCACATCGAACCTGTGTCCTCCGCATGATGACAAAATCGGAGCCGACGCCTCCGCCGATGGGTATTTGAATCGATATCGCGACACCCTGCAACAAAGGACATTTTAAATTGTCACTAGTAAACTAACACAGTATACATTTTCCATTTTATTAAAAAACTATTGATGTCAGAGGCACCAAAAATATATTATTGTATTTTAGACAGATGGAAGTAGTGATTGCATGAAAATTCAAAATATCGACAAAGTGAAAAAACTCGATTAAAAAAATAATTAATCGATAAATGAAAATATTAAGATAAATATATGATTTCATGTGGAATTATAATGTATTATCTTTCTGTACATAATAATAAAGCAGTAGGTATTTCGTGTCTATACCTACAATTTACAAATGTATTGTAAAACGATTGTGGGCCATAACGCACACGCTAATCTCCAAAACAAAACAACTGACTTCTAGAAGAATATTCCAACATGCTGATTTCCTGGTATTTATTGAAGAGTTCCATGATCTGTCTCTGAAACCCATCATCAGATCTTTATACAATTTAAATGGGACCATTTTGGACTAAACCTCTTTCGAATCAAAAATATTTTTAGTAATCGTCTACCTAAGACGGAGTTACAAAATTTATTTTTCCGTAAAAATCATACACATATTAAAAATTATAAACATCCGAATTGCTTTTTAAGAAATCGGTAAAATGCCACCAGTTTTGTAATAGTTTTTTATAAGAATTATTTTCTGTAGTCGATATCGATTGTGACATTTTCAAGTTATTATAATAATTAAAAAACCCCCGTCACAAAAACACCAAAAAGTTGAAAATAAATGAATAAATTTTAATTCAACGGTTGCCATGTCGGGGGACCGCAACTGGTTAAGTACTCCTTTATATCGTAAGGTCCCCCTTACGATATAAAGGATTTATATCGTAAGGGGGACCTTACGATATAAATTTATTTTCAACTTTTTGGTGTTTTTGTGACGGGGGTTTTTTAAATTTTTAATTTAATTTTTATTTTATACTTTTTAAATTGATCTACTAGTCAAGCTCTTTCATTTGATACCCATATTGAGGGAATTATAAAGAAATTTGTATTTCAACATGTTGTGGCGGCGGCCAGCTTGAACCGTTTTTTTTTAAACATAGCTAAGAACACTCCCGACTAATATACCTTTCAAACAAAAAAAACTAAATCCAAATCGGTTCATCCGTTTGGGTGCTACGATGCCACAGACAGACACACACACACACACACACACACACACACACACACACACACACACACACACACACACAGACACGTCAAACTTATAACACCCCGACGTTTTTGCGTCGGGGGTTAAAAACAGTCGATGGACTAACTACATCCCTAAAATTGTTTTCTGGTTGACGTGACGTTATCAATGAAAAATGACGTATTGGCGCCTAATTTTTGTTAAGATTTTCAGTTGTTGACGCTAGAACAAAGTTATACCGACCACTGTCAGTGAGCTGTCTATGTATATATAATGGACGGCGTCTATGTGTGGACGTACAGTATCTACCATTTTGGAGTTATCTATGATGTGTTATATAAAATATTATATCTCATAGATATGTGTGATGAAAACACGTCGTCCTTAAAGGATTAGCCACCTTCAGTTTGTTATTTGGAAAGGTCCTTTAACCGTTTAGCTCTGTTATGTCAAACTTTGTCGGAATTAATTACATTAGTGATTCTGCAAGTAAAAAGCGACACCTTTACCCAAGATTCGAATGAAAAAAATAATACGGAAAAAATAGAAGAAGCAGAAGTTATCTCGCAGGCTTTACCTATAGCTTTGTGAGCCTGGCTGTAAGTATATGTGTAGAGGAATTAATATTTACTGTCGTATTAAGTCTTACAACGTTACTTATGTAAATTAAGAAAGAAATATGCGAAGTGTGTGAAGGCGAAAATTATGTTCATCGGCACCACAATGCAACTGTAACTTAAACATCAAGATAAAACTGGAAACGTGATGTGACAACTGAAACTGAACTGCGAGGCGACGGTACAAGTTTTGCCGCATAATGCACTATCTCAATTGTCACCCGTAAAATACTAGGAACTTGGTAACACGTACAGCATGCGAGGTACCTACTCTTTAGTGTCAAGTTGGATTTTCAAACACGAATAGTACCGACTGTGAATGGCTTAAAGTTGTCCTCACATTCGTGTAGAGTAGACATGTAGTTACATAGTTGTGTGCAGTAACAATTTCAGTGGAGAACTAAGTAAGATGTTAACGTGAGGCACGAGTTGCTTCCCCGCGAGAAATAACTTTAAGCGCATACTTAGGAACCCCTTCATAATGTGTGGTTAAAATGGGGTCTGAACTTAGCGTACAATTAGGTTACGCGAGCTAATATGACGATACATAAAGTGGTAAGAAATAGACGAAGCTACTATGTTGTACAATAAATTATTTTTTATTTACTTAATTTTCAATGATTTAACTATCCATTTTATTCTATTGGATTTGTACCTATTCTTGTGTTTGAAAGATATTGAAGTTTCACATCAATTTATAAATGAATGGTGCTATAAACAACATTGGTTATAGCACCTTACATTATTATGTAAGATACCTATCTTCCACTGTACCTACCACCGGTCCTGGACCTAAATCGTGAGACAAACGAGGCACTGGTGCATGGATCATTGTGTAAAAACCTATGCTTGGTGAATGTTAGCTCGGCCACAACCTTAGCACCACGCGCTGTTCTCAAAAGATACCCAACAAAAACGTACTGTGTGTATAGAGTACAATTTAGGTACAAGAGGTCCCAAGCAATACCTTCTAAGGTACCACTGGTCACTATGTGGTACTCACAACGATAGCAGTGTCGATGACGACGTAGACGGGCTTGTGCGCGCGCGCCACCTGCGCGCGGTACACGAACAGGCGCCGCGCGCACACCTCGCGAGCAGCCAGCACCACCTGCCATAGATCATAGAACGGGACTCATTTGGCACTATTTTATTACTTGTACCTAGTTTGACAGCAGCCATAGTCAAGGTTACGAAAGAATCCATTACAAAAAAAACGTTATAACAAAAAAAATTGTTTGTCTGTAAAGTCGGTTTACTGACGATAGTTGTTGAACGTGACAACGTCATAAGAAAATACTGATGGATTGGTTTCATTTTTCAAAGAAAATTTTAATTTTATTCGTTTGATAGATATTTTGTATGCATGTAGAGAAAGGGGTAAATGGATATCACAATTGAATTGATCAAGTTTATTTGTTTGTAGGCATAAATACAATTATGTCAATTTTTATTTTTTTACAATGATGGAACGCCTCAGAGCGAGGTAACGCCACATGACGTCATGTGTTTTCGTGCGTGCAGCCGGCTCCATCGAATTATAAGACGTTGTCACGTCAAAATGTATACATTTACTACGTTATTATAGAACGCGTTTACATACAACGCATTTATTCCGTAAATACACCTCAAAAACCTTTTAAAACGATTTAATCGTAACAAGATTGTGAGCAGAGTGCTTTACGAAACTCTTTGAAGTGAGAATTATATATGAAATATGGCACCGCGTTGGTTGAGGCTAAGCATAGCAAACAGCGAGGAGGAAAATGTTCCACACACAGCTCTTGAGGCAAATTTAAACAAGATTGTGATACCGCGCGGCACACACCGCGCCGCGCCGTGCAGCGCCCACGTCTCACACAATGTTACGTTATTGTTCGGATATGGGGCGACTTAAGGCGAGACGTAAGCATTGTGGGGTGTGAGGATAAAATTCAACATTGCAGCAAAGTTATTAGGGCCTTTTTAAATCTAGTAACTTACATTTAGTAAAATTGAACCTATGGTTTCATAAAAACCGGTCATGCCTTTTAGAAGGAGTTCGGATAATGTTCAGAGGTCATATCAACAATCATTTATTTTTAAATATGAACAGTAGATAAATCACACAGTAAATAAGACTGACTTTTATTGATTTCATTACATACGTCCAAGAATATTTTCTACGATACTAGTACGAAGATATATACGATATAAGAGCCTGAGTAAAGTCGAACACGCAATCGAATGTACGTGACACGCAGATATCGACAATCACTCACGAAAATCAGGTATTTTATCAGCTGAGATCGAATAACTATAAGAGTTATATGGCTCTGTTATCGAATATTCTCCTGTGAGCACTTCTTATATTATTGTAAAAAAAAGCTCTACATAAATAAATAAACAGTTTGTAGATACAGTGGAAATCCTTATTATCCTTACTGCGTTTTGTAGATTTATAAATAAATGAGGCAGAAAAATGGGCTGTTAACTATTGTCCTAAATAAAATATATAAATTGTTCATTTTGTTAATCAGTGATGAAAAATGGCACGAGACGTTTGCATAATGCTGCAGAAATTTATAGGCTTAGAACAAAGTAAAAAAACAGCTGCACTGTTTTTTATACTTTTTAATTTTTTTTTAGAGAAAATTACGTGACTGCCCACCGAAATATAATGAGACAGCCTACAGAATGCAGAAGGTATATTAAGTTAATGTTGTACAACATGCTAACCCTTATTTCAACTTCGTCGTAGCTCCTCAGGCTGAAGTCATGCGGCCTGAACGTCGTTTTAAGGACGTCAGTACCATCTGCAACAAGCCATGTCAAAGGTGGGTGATTGAAAATAGATAGGACCAGAGTGCTACATTTTGTAGCTTGGCAATTTCAATAAAACAACGCCGCAGCAGCTTTCATTGTAGAAAAAACATAAAGGTCAAAAAGTAACGAAACTTCATCATTTATTACAAAAATTAACTATCTTTTCACTGCCAAGTAATGAGACAATAGTCGAATTGGAGTGATTAATAGAATGATATACCTACTACACATTTTTGTAGTACCAAAGCCTTACTGGTTTATACTAAGGCATTCACAATAAATTTTCTCCTTTGTAAGACGGTTATAAGTTATCGAATATTATATTTAAGTAATCAAATGAAAGAAAATTAACTACTTTGAAATAGTGTTCGTGTTTAAGAGCCACGAAGAAACTTTGTATCCAACCATGCGAACTGCAATTGTTTAGTAAACTTCATACTGCTATAAAAACTAAATTAGCGTCCGGTACAGTGGATACAGTAGGAGTTTGCCCTGCTCCTGTTCCACGCTAGACAGTTTAATTAAGTGAAGCTATCCCTGGAAAACTGTTTCAATTTGCATATCATTCGTTTTGTATGATTTACTTATTCAATTACTACCAGCTATATAGTATTTTTAATCTTTCTTTGTTGTTTTATCATTACTCGATTCTACACCTCGTCACCTCAGTGCTTGTTTGTCCTATCTACCATTGGTTACATTTTACAGTGAGAAGATTTTTTATCCATATTTTTATAATAACCTTTAGTTTGTAGATTCTAAGGAATTACTTTATAAATGAGTTGTCTATGCTCATTTATAAAGTAATTCCTTAGAATCTACAAACTAAAGGTTATTATAAAAAAATGGATAAAAAATCTTCTCACTGTAAAATGTAACCAATGGTAGATAGGACAAACAAGCACTGAGGTGACGACCTACTATTTATCATATCATGCATGATTTTTGAGAAAGATGATCTGTATAGCAACGCGTGCAACACTGTGGCTAGTTTAAATTTGATCAAGATTTTGGATATAATTACTATTACGCTGAATATAAAGATTTTTATTTCGTAGTATTGACAGTTCTAAGATGAAATCTTGTAATAATCATTGTATATTACAGTTTTGTCAACAGCAATATATTATAAGATAAACGGCGATATTTGCTTACTATATTAGCTGCCAACACAACACTGATAACATATTTGCAATAGGGAAATAACTAGCAGAAAGCTGTCTGAAAGAGATTTATTGTTTTACTAGCTGTCCCGGCGAACTTCGTACCGCCAATTTTTCCCTGCACCCGTGGCGTCAGATCCCGTTCCCGCTGCACCATTTAGGGGGATGGAAAATAGATGTTGGCCGATTCTCATAGATACCGGATAAGCACAAAAAATTTCATCAAAATCGGTCAAGCCGTTTCGGAGGAGTATGGCAATGAAAACTGTGACACGAGAATTTTATATATTAGATATATTTATGACAACATACATTCAGGAAATAGACGGTTTGTGAAATATTAGCAAACTATGTAATGCGTAAGCATACTATAAAATACCACCAGACTTTGTCTATATCGGTTATTTAAAAAATGCAGCACCCATGAGCTCGGGGTTACCCTGTTCCAACTTCACACAAAGTTGAAATTGAGAATCACAGTATGATCCCTCAACTCATTCGTCAGTTTTTTTATACCGCTTAGGTGGCAGACAAGTACACGGCCCACCTGATGGAAAATAGTTAACGTGGCCTATGGTCATATGCAACACTAGGGGCGTTACACATGTGGGCAGCACGTGAAGAAACCTTCTAATGCCCTTCTTGAAGTTGCCAGTGTACTTATCGGCTAGCAGGTAAGATTGGTTGGAGCCCTTAAAGCGATGTTCTGATGAATGGTAACAGATATATTCGACCAAATCTGGTGTAGTATTCAATATTAAATGTGATAACATGAATTCCAATTGGTTAGCTAGCCATAATGGGTTTATTATGCTAGGCTACGTAGCTTGAGGTCATTACGTAGGCCATTTTGTGTAATTTACAAGGTTTATAATTGCTTCAACTTAAGTTTAAAGCTCAGGATGTTGTTATTCGTGTTCGCTCAGGAATAATTAGCCAAGTTTCTTAATTAACAATGAGAAACTATTTTAGAGCTTTAAAGATTCAGTTAGAGGTAAAAGCCGGAGGCTGACGACGTAATTACCAAGGCCATTTGTTCCCACTTCGCACTTTCTAGGTCATTATTAGTAGATTCTGTTCATGTGAAAATCTAGGCAACTTTATTTAAGTTATTTCATTTAGTATAAGCTGACATACCGATAGGCTCGTCGAAGTGCACTATGGTGGGTAGAGGCGTGATGTTGGTGACGCGCAGGCGGTAGCAGGTGCGCCGCCCCACCACCAGCGCCCGGCTGGGTCTGAGCGTCACCGTGCCCAGAGGACTGCGCTGCTCGCCAGGGTCCAGCGCGCAGTCCGCTGAAAGGTAACCAAGGTAATGAAGGAGAGAAAGGGAAGCTAAACCTCGGAACACATATGTTGGACCTAAATCGCCAGGCAAGAGCCCCTAGCGTGCGCGAATTGGTTACTAATAATCTATGCTTCGTGAATTTGAGCTCGTCCACCGTTGTAGTGCCCCGTGCTATTCACAAGAGACACCCAATAAACATGTACTGCACGTTATAGAGCACATTTGTAACACATTTTAGGTACAAGATACATGTCTTGAGGTATCCCAATTTGCAACCGAAACTAAACTTTCGGCCCGCACGAATTACGAACGAAACACGCAGGATTTAGCCACATAGGTATGTACCATGAAGTCACTTCAGTTTTTTTCTGGAATATTTTAAGCGAAACTGAACTAGTACGTACCGTCTTCGAATCCGATTTCGGGATTGGTGTGTTCTATGGAACTGATTGCACGAAACTTCATTCCGCAAGTTTCATGGTAGACCTACATCACCTCATGGTAGATCAGTCGATAATTTGCACGGAGGACAGAATATGATTAAGTAACGGAGATGTCCCATTAATATTTCTCTTAATAAAAACGCATCGCCAAGTGCGGGTGGGGAGGTAGACGCGCGGGGTGTCAAAAGCAGTAGGTAGTATGTAAACATAGATTCTCTAACAGTATCTAATATTAGAGTGAATATCAAATTTTGTTAGTCAAAATTGTTTACGAACTAAGAGCGGCTTTATCGCTGAAAGCAATTTCGAACCGACAAATGATAACACTATTAAATTACAGACCCGATTCAAATTTAAATTAATTTCAAATTTCAGTGCTCCACGTTCTGTAACAGTTTCTACGACTAGTTCACACTTGAGTGCGCTGAAAATCTAATGTCTGCCAATAAATAATTTATTTCACAGACTTGTATTGTAGATAAGTACATTTATAATTACATGAAAATGAAATAATTAGTGTAATGTTCCAACAATTTACCACACCATTCCACACAACGCTCTCTAGACCCATGGTAAGCATAGCTTAACTAGCTTGTGTTATGGAACTAGAATGCGAATAAATATACTTTTTTCAATAAAAATAAACACCCAGACCAACGCAAATATACATATTCATGCATACAAATATTTGCTCTGAGCGGGGATCGAACCCATGCCTTTTGCGTAGCGGCTGCGTTCACTACCGTCACGTCACACAGGCTATCAAGCTGGTTACATAGTAGTTAGACTGAGTAAATAATTACGCAGTTTGCTGCTCTCTATAATATCTGGATGACACTCACCACATTGTCCATGTTGTGACGGAGAAAGAATATAAGTACCCATCAATATCCATAGGGTCACAGGTAGGTTAGTCGTAAAAGACGACTGACAGAAAAATATGCAGATGATACCACTGCGAGAGAAGGAAAACTCGAAATAAAACCCAGTGCCAACCCGTCTGGCTAGTGTGGAAACAGTAGGCTAAAGTCTCCCATCATTGGGGAGGCCTACGTCCAGCAATAGACTGCGATAGGCTAATTGATTGACTCACCGCACTCGTCACAGCTGTCTCCACAGGGCCGCAGTCGGAACAGCACGCGGGGTGCGAGCACGCGGTAGGCGACCAGCACCGCGCGCGCCTCAGTGCCGGGCGCGGCGTGCACCATCCCCAGGTCTGGCTCCACCCGCCGCGCCTGCAGCAGTGTCACCACGCACCCGTCGCGCTGAGGAGATCACAGCGTGACGTCACATACAAATATCGTGTATCCTGTAAAGCTGATGATTGCAGCTCCATCCACGTTTTGTTTCCGCTCCTGTATAACATGATATTCCAGGTGGAGGTTACTTGGACGCCTGAGGCTGCAGAAACGCCCTCCATACTCCATGCGTAATGGATGGAGCCGCCTGTCATCCTAGCAGAAGCACGCCGCGGTGGTGCCCGGGGCTTTTGTGGGAATACCTCACAGCCATTAAAGCAATCTATGTGTTATTTTGTACTATAATATTATCCCTGTACCAAATTGCAGCCAGATCAGCTCAGACTTTTTGAGCGTGATGGAAGCAAATATCCAAACATCTGTACAAACGTTCACATTTTTATAATAATAAAGAACCTCCTCTGCATTAAGAACCATCCGTAAACATTATTCATTCTGTTCTCTTGCACGCCATAATTAAATCTCTCTCCTTAATGAGTAAATCTCGGTAATGGCCCGGCATAAAAGTGTTTTAAGTACCTAACCGTGGTATAAAAATGTTTTCAATGAACAGACGGCTACTTTCGGATGTTGTCCTCCCTTTTGTTTCCGACAACTTTACTGTTAAGGAAATTAAAAGTATATTTAATTTAGAAAAAGAAAATCGGAACAAGCGAGTTTCCACTTTGTGCACAACGCACCGGACTAATTTTATATGTACGACACGGATTTGTTTCGGACCAGTTTTATTTTATACCACAGTTTGCCGACGCGTACAGGCGTTTCCAAGCGCTAAAATTTCTTTTTTTTTTGTCGTACATCGTAAATATCGAGCATTTTCGGTTGTACATTACTAAAGCTGCTCAGAATTCTGTAGTTAAGTTTATTTTTTGTTACCGAAGTGATTGTATGATATCAAAGCTATCTACATCAAGATTTTTTTTTTTTTTTTTTTTTTTACATACCGACACTCGCTATCTTCAATTTAATTATCAATTAGTATACAATACGTTTATTTACAGGTTAATGAAATATATACCTATATTATTTAAATAAAACTAAAACTAAATAAAGTAAACCTAAAATACATATTATTAAAATAAAACTAAAACTAAATAAAGTAAAACTAAAATACATATTTACAAATTGTACTAAAATATTATTAAAACGCGTCATGAAATTCCTCCGCATCGCATGCCTCTTGCGGTAGCGTTCCCAGAAGGCTGGCAGCATTGCCACGTTGTATGGCAATGCTTAATCTCTGACCTAAGAAGAGGCCAGCCTTCTGGTCACGGGAAGCGTCGACCATACGCTTCGCAATCTCCCTGAAGAGATTGCGGGCGCTCGGACCCCATGACCCCAACGTTTCGACTCCAAACGGCACAAATTCGTAATCTCCGATAAGATTAGAGTATTTGCGCCGCTTGAGAGCCTCCGCAGAAGCTGCGGCAGCACCAGCACAGCCAGCCGTGCCAGGTATATGGGTAGGGGCAATGGTGTCGACGCATGTTGCGTCCCACACCAGAGCCCTACCCATCTTCCAAGGCATTAATGACATGCCGTCCGGTCTCTTGCCATCGTCGCGCGCCAAACCGTTAGGTTCTAGCACAGCTGGCACACCGGCGGTGACAAGAGCTCGGCGGATTATGTCATTAAGGCTGGCATGCCGTGGAAATCGCCCCGCACTCCTGCAGCACGACAGGCCATGGTGTCCGAGTCGGTCAACAGCCTCTCCACAACGGCATCGATGCGGAGAAACACATGGCGCACCCAAACGTAAGCATGTTGCAATGCGGAAGGTAGTGTCGTCTAACATAGTTCCTACGTTAGACGACGGAAGAGCTTGTAACCAAAGACCCGATTCCCACACTAGCAAGCTGCTCCCGCTACTCAAGGAAACACATTCTACGACTAAAATGGCATATGCAGTAAGCATTAGTTCTGAGTTCTAATCCTATATTGACCAAATTTCAGATATCCATTCAGCCAAACTCCAGCACAATCTTCACATTTTTCTTTATATAGGACACGTCAATTTGACTTCACCTCGCCTAATGTTAAGCAAAGGCAAAGTCTCGGCAAGTGGGTCACCATCACAAACTGACGGCCTCATTAGATGCCTTTTCACGCCCCGATTAAAGGACCCGGGACTGTAGGAAGAAGGCAACAGGTGAGCTGGCAGGGAGTTCCAGGTCTTAGTGGTGCGGCATAGAAATAATAATAATAATAGGGTATACAACTCTCTGATTCCACTAACCTATAATCAGCTCGGCGAACCTTGATCCCTATGACAGTTCATACTAGTGACGGGTCGTGTCGATATATCGCAACTTTTTATAGGCAAAGGCGTGACTTGCATTCAGCCACATCGATAAACATGTTTTTAAAATATAATCTACATTACTATAATTATAATGCTTGTTATATTTACAAGTATCCGTGTATTTGTATATGGGGCTGCCAATATTCCGATGCAGAGGTAACATGGTCGGACTGTATAATTTTAATGTGAATTAAAATTTTAGTTATAGCAACACTATCTGATCTGTCACTACGCTAGTACTGTCAGTTCGCTACGCCAGTACGAGTGCTAACGCCTTGTATGCGCCACGTGTTTTGTTGTGTCAACGGAATCCTTTGTTTATTACTATTGTTGTTTTCTGTTTTTGTTATTGTTGCTGTTTTGTTTTTGTTGGTGTTTCAAAATGCCGAAAAGACTGAGAAAAACTGTACTCAACAGTGAAACGCGGGAGTTTGTTGTACGCTTGCGTGACTATTTTGCTCGCGAACTACAAAATGGCGGACCTTTGTTGCCACTTGACAACGTACGCGACCGTGTTGCTGATGCTTTGGGAATTGGCAAAGCTACCGTTTCCCGAATTACAAAGGAGAAGTTCGGCGAATCGTCGATGGAGGAGAACAAATTATCAACTCCAAAGAAGAAAAAACATAATAGGGCACAACCCGTAACTAACCCCGATGATTTCGACATGGCAGCGATACGAAACCATATTTACGGCTATTATTTTCGAGGTGAACTGCCGACTTGCACAAAATTATTAGCGTCGCTGAAATCGGCTGATTTATTTAAAGGTGGATTCACTTCTCTCAGACAGGTTATAAAAAAATGTGGATTTCGTTATGGGAAGTGTGACAAAAGAAAAGTGATAATGGAGCGGAAGGACATTGGATTGATGAGGTGTGATTTTCTACGACAAATAAAAAACATCGAGAACTGGGACAAGGTGGTTTATCTGGACGAAACGTGGCTCAACGCCAATCACTCAGTCTCCAAAACATGGACAGACGACACAGAGAAATCCTGTACCAAAGCACCAGAAGGCAAGGGCCAGCGTTTGATTATCTGCCACGCTGGCACAGCCAAAGGTTTTGTACCTAACTGCTTGTGGGCCTTCAAATCCGTGAAAACAAGTGATTATCACGAAGAGATGAATTTTGAGAATTTCAAGAAATGGTTCACAAAACTATTAGACAATTTAAACGAGCCCCACTACATTTTAATGGACAACGCCCCATACCACTCTGTGCAAATTAATAAAGCGCCTACCGCGAACAACAATAAAGGCGAAATAATAGAGTGGCTGCAAAACAATGGTGTGGCAGCTAATACTCAAATGCTGAAAAAGGAATTAGTTAGATTGTTGAACCTTCATAAACAGCAAACAAAGAAGAAATATTTCTTGGATGAGATGGCAAAATCAAAAGGGCACACCGTGATTCGGCTACCGCCCTACCACTGCCAATATAATGCAATCGAAATGATATGGGCGCAGATCAAAGGTGGGTTGATTTGTATTTATTTTAACATGTTTTTATTTAGGTCACTGGTGACTGTCTAGTCGGCTAGTACTATTTAAAGCTATTTTATTTCACTAGCAAATTGCATTTTTATTTTTATCCATGTGCTTATATCAATTACACACTTTTAACGTACAAAATTATGTACTTATAATGTACTTACCCCGATCTCGCTCTTTGACTTTGCATCATTTTCAATCTAAACCATTATTGTTTCAGGTTGTGCAGCCAGGCTTAACACCACTCCACCATTCACAGCTAATAAAATGCTTACGTTGCTACAAGAGGCATGTAGTCAAGTGACTCCGGACAATTGGAGGAAAGTGGTTGAAAAGACGAAAAAACTATGCTTAGATGATTGGAATCGAGACGTGTGATACGACAATATAGTAGACCAGCCGTTTTTAATAAACATAGGAGAAAGCAGCTGCAGTTCGGATTCCGAGTCTGAGACGCAATCGGTGACACCATTGTCAGATTCAGATTAATGTATATTAAAAAATCATAAATAAACCGCTTTTGTTTTATTTGAGTAGGTATATACAATAAATTTGTTAAATCTCCTTTATTTTATTATCGCAAACAACTTAAATGATTATAAATCTGACACTAAGAGCGTAGGTGCTCTATTGATGTATTTTGTACACTCGTTTCCATTTTCGATATTTGTTTATCGATACTTTTCCGCACTAGTCGATATCTTCCAAACGGAGTAACTTTTGCAGGACGTCAAAGTAAAGTCTGATTGAGATAATTTCTTGTAAGTGTTAATAATTATTATAATTCCAACGGGATATTATTGTAATTGCATATATCTGCCTAAAATTAATAAATATCATTTTTAGACACCGCCAATTCGATTATAATATAACGGTGACGCTACTACAAGGTTGTGTCGTGGGAATAACTGTCAGTGTCATAGGGATCAAGGTTCGCCGAGCTGATTATAAGATCACTCCTCGTAACTGAGACCTATAAATACTTGGGTATGTCACAGGCGTTATGCATCAATGAGGTCGACATGAAACAAATGTTACAGGAACGTTTCTTTGGCCGCCTGAAAAAGGTACTCAACAGTCTTTTGTCAGGTGGTAACGGGTTTCGTACATTATACCGAAAGTTAAATGATCGAACAAGAAATAGGTCGACAACGTTTGGTCGGACGATCAAATCGTCGCTGGTACGTTAGGTCGAAACGTTAATACGTCGAGGTATTATTACGTGGAAAATGCAAAAGGTCGAAAGATCAAATTGGTGCTGGTGTATTAGGTCGAAATATTAATACGTCGACGTATTACAACGTAAAAATGGAAACGGTCTTTTGTCCCCTCCTCATAAAGTCGAAATTTTCCAAACGACACTTACGTTGGAATAAGTTGTTAGACAAACAGAAACGAGGATTATAAGAAACCATTAAACTTTTACAAAATGAACAAGCTACAAACCAGAAGTATACTTATAACATAGGTTTATTTCATAGATTCCGCAAAGGCAAGCCTTTTGAAAAATTCAACTTTATGGGGAGGGGACAATAATAGACCGTTTGCATTTTTATAATACATCTACGTATTATTATTTCGACCTAATATACCAGCGACAATTTGATCTTTCGACCTATTGCATTTTCCACGTAATAATACCTCGACGTATTAACGTTTCGACCTAACGTACCAGCGACGATTTGATCGTCCGACCAAACGTTGTCGACCTATTGTTGTTCGATCATTTAACTTTCGGTATAATGTACGAAACCCGGTGGTAACAAGGTGCGTGCCTGTAACAGTTGGGTCATGCCACTCTTGATGTACTCTTTTGGCATACTCAGGTGGACTCAGACTGAACTCGATACCATCGATAGGAAAGTCCGGACTCAGTTGACTGCATTCCGAATGCACCATCCACGGTCGTCAGTCATGAGATTGTACATCCCGCGGAAATGTGGGGGTCGAGGTTTTTTAAATGCTAAGACCCTTCATAATCGCGAGGTGTGCAATCTCAGAGACTACTTTCTTAAGTCGAACGTGGACATGCATCGTGAAGAGAACTGGCGCAGGCCTACAATAGTTAGCACTGACAGCCGCAGGGAGGTATGGCAGAGTAAGGAGCTACATGGCAGGTTCTATCGGGCCCTACACAGGCCCAAAGTAGATCTACTGGCGTCTGTGTCCTGGCTACGTTTCAGTGACCTTTTTGGGGAAACTGATGGTTTTGTCTGTGCAATTGCAGACGAAGTTATTAAGACGAATAACTACCGGAAGTATATCATGAGGGATGGCACAATTGACATTTGTCGAGCGTGTCACCAACCTGGTGAATCCCTCAGGCATATTACTTCCGGTTGTTCTCGTCTTGCTTACGGCGAGTACTTGCACAGTACACATAATCAAGTAGCCAGGATAATCCATCAGCGACTTGCTCTGAAATACAACCTTGTGGAAGTTGAGGTGCCGTACTATAAGTATGTTCCTGAGCCAGTTCTAGAAAATAGCCATATCACATTGTACTGGGATCGATCTATCATCACTGATAGGACTGTTGTAGCTAACAAGCCTGACATTGTGGTGATACACCGATCCGAACGCCGAGCATTGATTGTTGATGTCACCATTCCTCATGACGAGAATCTCGTGAAAGCTGAGAAAGATAAACAAGTTAAATACTTGGACTTGGCCCACGAGGTTGTCGACATGTGGAATGTTGACTCAGCAATCATTATACCGATAGTCGTATCAGTCAACGGACTGATGGAAAAGAGCCTCGACCAACATCTGAAGAGGCTCGGGTTGGATGGTTGGGTCAAGGGCTAGATGCAGAAGGTAGTACTCCTTGATACGGCGCGCATCGTGAGGAAGTTCCTTTCTCTAGAGCCCTAACCACCGGTAGCTTGGTCCCTGTACCCGATGCCGGTGAGATACTATTCTTTATATTTTTAAATGGATTTTTTTTAAATATGTATTTAAAAATATAATTTATAAGATTTTTAAATGATTTAAGAGAATAATAATAATAAATATTCCACAACATTCTACACAACGCTAACTAGACCCATGATAAGCTATTATAGCTTGTGTTATGGAATCTAGAATGCGGATAAACATACTTATATACTTTTTTTTTGTAAATACATACATATTATACATAGAAACACCCAGACCAATGCAAATAGCCATATTCATGCATACAAATATTTGCACTGAGCGGGAATCGAACCCGCGCCTCCTGCGTAGCAGTCGCGTACACTACCGCCACGCCACGGAGGCTGTCAGGAATGAGTCACAGAAACGCTTCGTTCTGGCAGGTATACTTTGCACCGTACATGGATGGCATCTTAGCCCTGCACGTGTCGTCCTTTGAAGGAAAGGAGAGGGTGGGACTAATTGGAAGAGCTCGTAATACTAGCTAGATGGACTGACCTCGGGCGCGCTGACGTTGTAGTATATATCCGCCGTGGCGCCGTCGCGGAGCGCCCCGCGCGTGGGCCGCAGCAGCGCGCACGTGCAGGCCAGCTCCTTGCAGTCCACGCACGGGATGCGCCCCTCGCACGCCGGCCGCGGCGGGTTCTCGCCCAGCCAGCGGTGCGCCTTGCACCAGAAACTTATCTGCATATTGTACAACCTTTGTGTTGAACTGAGGGGAGCTGTTCATAGTTTATAATATTCGGGACTTTACGCGATATATTTTTGAAAAACTTACTTTTGCCGACGTTTCGGGTGCATTACAGCACCCGTGGTCATGACTTGACTGGCCTGCGAGCGTCGCGCGGTGTGCAGGAACATTTTTTGTGCGCCTACCCTCCATTACTTTCTTATTGAATGTAAGGCTGGCGACACACGGCACACCACACTCACTATGTCAGTTTAGGACGGCACCGGCACTGTGTTTTTGGATTTCACTATTTTGATCACTGGATTCCAGGTCCCAGATAATTTGAATTCATCTTCCCTATTGAAATTTTTATATTTTTTAATTTCAATAGCTTCACGCACAATCCGTGGATAGTAGTAAGTGGCGATCAGTGGAGAGGACTTTGGGTTGATGAAGTTCAATCCAGTGATTGGTGCCTGGTTCTGCAACTGCTGCTTTGTTGAACTGACGGTTTTTCACAGCTGCGATATGTTCTTTGACTCTCTCCGCAATGGTACGCTTGGTTTGGCCTATGTAGGAACTACCGCAGCTGCAATCCACTTTGTAGACACCCGGTGTTTGCAGAGGTATGACGTCCTTCGGTGTTCATACGTACTCCGCTACTTTGGCGGACGGTTTAAATATGGTCTTGATGGAAAGCTTCCGTAAACAAGATCCGATCTTATCCGTTATCCCTTTCACATACATAATATATCGCGTGAAGTCTCGAACATTATAAACTATGAGTAAACGCCGCGATAGTTTAAAAGTTACAGGGGAACTTTTGTCGAATTATCATAATTTCATCTAATTACCTTTTATAAAAAGGGAAGACAAGGTCTGTTTGTGGTTGATAGCCTGCATGTCAATCGAGTGCGATGAAAAAAGCAGTATGAGAGTATCGGATTATAGTGGTATAGTAATCTAATGGTGGTGAGATGGGTTAGTTCTACTGTTGTCTGTAGAAATTGTAGAAGTCTCCAATGTCTAATCACTGTATAAAGTTATTGTGATTACACATTAGAGACTAAGCGATGGGTTGGTTTTAGGATGGGTACCCATTCTTAATACAGTGAAGCCCATCTTGTCTCGAAGAGCTCGGCAAGCCACCTACCAAATGTGTATAACGGACAGTTTCAGTTGAACATCAGACCTTTAGTAAAACTAAGTTGAGGTTTTAAAATAATCACAACTTAAAAGAACCTTACATTCTGATAAGTATCATTAACAAGGGTGAACACAGTTCGCATGCGAGTCTTAGGAGCGACGACTCCTAGCCACGCCTCGGGTGGCTGCAGGCCGGGCTGGCGCGTCTCACACTTGCGGGTGATGATACAATCGGACTTCCACTCTCTGTTCGCAGCCACTAATCTATTCCAAATAAAATATAACAATAGTTGTTTAGGGAATCACATATTGCAGTTCTTTGGATTTAGCTTTTTAAAAATAAAGGGTGTGTGTGTGTGCGTGCGTGTGCGTGTGCGTGCGCGTGCGTGTGTATGTGTGTGCGTGTGAGAGAGAGAGAGATAAGTAAAATTACTCCAGGACCTCTAGGATTTTTTCAGTTTCTTCATATGACCTACCCACAAGAAATTTCCTCACTGACAGTTTACATTTATTGTAGGGTTACCATAGATTGGTAAAGAGGCGTTGATCCTGTTATAAAGAAATGGTCCCAAGAAGTAAGGGAACATTCTGGTGAAGGAGTAGTGTGGTGCCGGAACAGGGCAGACTCTGTCCTTACGTCTCTTGTTGATTGTGCTGTGAGGAGTCCTACTGTGTTGAGTGAGGATCGTACGGAGGACAAATAGCTGCCTAATATTTAAAACGTCGCACTCCTCATAAAGCTTAGTCTTTGGGAACCTCAAAGGTCGGAAGGTAGCCAATTTTAAGATAGCTCGGTGCGCTATTTCCAATGGTTTTAGGAGGGTTTTACGGGGAGGCGCACTTTGCGCCGCCGCCGCCGCGGCCTGCTTCTGCTAGGGTGACAGGCGGCTCCACCGGTCACCCCCAGGCCAGCGCTCATGGAGGACGGAGGTAGTTCTGCGACCTCCGACGTCTGGTTTGCCTTTGCTCTGCGCGGGCTTCCCGTGCCCGGAGTCTAGTCCGGACCCGACCGGCCGCCTCCTTCTCGAGCATTACTTGCTCGCAGAAGGAGGCGGCCGCACCCCAAGCGTTCGCGCATCGTACCATCGCTGTGAGCAATGTGGCGAGTGTGAGGACTCCCACCCCCAGAGCCGCCACTAGGACCCGCCTTGGCCTGTCCCACGCCGGGCACTCGGTCAGCGTGTGCAGCTCTGTGTCCTCGCTCGCATCATAGCGATGGCACTCGGACGTTGGCTCCTTCCGGATCCGACACAGATAACTCTCGAAACACCCGTGTCCGTTAATCACCTGCGTCAGCCGGTACGAGAGGCTGCCGTGTGGCCTCTCTAGCTACTCCTCCATGATGGGTCTTACCGCCGCTATTAAGGCGTGCCCTGCGCTTGGTCACCCAAGTCGTAGCTCCCACTCAGCTACCATGTCCCGGTGGAGCTGGGGCCCGAATTTCTTCAGGCTCGGGTTCCCGTCCCTGCTCCCGCGCCTCCTTTCGATACCGACATAGCATCGAAAGGGCTCTCGCATCCAGGGTCCACGGTAGAGATCCGGCAAGAAGACTCGCCGCCTCCAAGGATATCGTGCGGTAACCCCTAATGGCCCTGCTGGCCATTGCACGCTGCGGACGATGCAGCAGACGCGCATTATGGACCGTCAGGGTCTCCGCCCATATTGGGCACCCATATAGGGCCATTGGCCGCACGACTCTCGCGTTCAGTCTCCTGCAGGAGTCATCTGGCCCCCTCATGTTGGGCAGCAGCCACCCCAAAGCGGCAGCTGTGTCCTTCAATTTGGGGGCCAGTCTTCGGAGATGCTCCCCGAAGTTCCATCGGCCGTCGAGCACGAGCCCCAGATATTTCATCTGGGGCTTGATGCCGATGGAAATGTCTCCCACTATGAGGCTGGAATCCTCCGGTGGCACGCGCCGAGGCCCATGAAAGAACATGGCCTCGATTTTATGCAGAGCCACCTCGAGACCCAGCCGCCGGATCCGCTCCACGACTTGGGCAACCGCGGTCGTGGCCTTCAGGGTCGCTTCTCGGTATGTAGCCCCGCACGCCGTCACCAGCGTGTCGTCCGCATAACACGTGACGGCGACACCGTCCGCGAGCTCACCGCGAAGCACCCAGTCGTAACCGATGTTCCACAGTAGCGGTCCCAGGGCCGATCCCTGCGGAACACCGCACGAGATCTCTCGCCGACCGAGCCCGGTCGCACTTGGGTAGACGACTGCTCTCTCCGACAGATACGCCCCGACTATGCGGCGAAGGTAGAGAGGCACTTCGTGATACACGAGCGCCTCCCTAATGCAGCTCCATGGCAGGGTGTTAAACGCGTTGGCGATGTCCAGTGACACCGCCAACACCACCTCTCCCCGAGCGACGGCGTCCTTCGCCAGAGTCCTCACGCGCATGATGGCATCCACGGTGGAGCGCCTCCGGCGGAAGCCATACTGGCCATCCGGAAGGTCAGGCCCCACTCTGGATAGGTGCTCGACGAGGCGGTTTGTAATCACTCTTTCAAAGAGCTTGCACACCTCGTCGAGCAACACTATCGGCCTGTAGGCGGACGGTGAGTCCGCCAGGCGCCCCGCCTTTCGGATGAGGACCAGTTTCCCCGTCTTCCACATCTTCGGAAACTGGCCTCGCTCCAAACATGCGCTGAGAAACCCTCTCAGTCGGGGCTCGAGAGCGAAACATTGCCATAGTTTAGGCCAGTGTTACCGACGACGTCCGGCTGTACATTAAAAATTCTTACCTACGAGCTGCCTTGTGGTTTTATGTCCTATGGACCATTGCTATACTAGTGAGGTTACTGACGGGGAAAGTAAGAACGAAAACTAATGGATGTGTGCTCGATCGCAAAAATGCTGTTAAGTTACCTAACGTCAATATAATATACATGATAAGTAGGGCACCCTGGTGTTGTAATTGCTTGAGGTTAACGTTACTTCGCACTAACAAGCAATACTTATGCATATGCACCAAAAGCAGAGTAATGTTTCCACTGTCTCATATGAACGATACCATGTTCTTAATTTGTCGGCAGCACGAGTGTCATGCCCATTGTGTTGCAAAGGTCCATGGCCACGATATTCACTTCTTGGTGGTTACAATATCAGGTGGGCTGAGTACATGTCTGCGAATAAAGTGGTATAAAAGTACCAACGTGAACACATCAGTATCAGGAAAGGCGTTCGGCAGACACGGTAGTGGCAGCTCGAAGCTCGTGACGACAGGGCTCGCGGCGGAGACGCTCAGCGGCGGCGAGGGCGGCACGCGCGCCGGCAGCTCCCACGTGGCGCACGTGCGCTCGTCCTGCATCAGCTGACACGCCGCTATGGCGAGCTTCACCGAGCTCAGTCTAGCATGCATACAAATATTCTGCTTCAAATTTTATGATTGGTAGAACAGAAATATAAAGTAATGCGGGTTCAAGCGCCACCTGAACAATTAATTTTTCCTTATGTAATCGAGAAATAACGCTTAGACATAACTTATAGTAGGATAGATAAATTATCACGACAAGCCGCAGAGTATTTTTTTTTATTTTTTTATACAGGACACGTCAATTTGACTTCACCTCGCCTGATGTTAAGCTAAAGGCAAAGTCTCGGAAAGAGGGTCACCATCGTAAACATTTACCATGTTAACAGTGGTGGCACTCAGCTTGACGGCCTCATTAGATGCCTTTTCACGCCCCGCTTAAAGGACCCGGGACTGTAGGAAGAAGGAAACACGTGAGCTGGCAGGGAAGTCCAGGTCTTAGTGGTGCGGCATAGGAATGAATCACTGAAACGCTTGGTTCTAGCAGGTATACTCCGCACCGTATGTCTATATAGTAATTCTCGTTTACTACATCTAAACAATTGTAAGTACTATAGGAAAAGCTGAATAGCCAATAGTAAGATGATAAGCATGAACCAAATAACTTTAAATTCTAATCTAATCTAAATTTGTGAGTGCCATGAGAACTATAATTCCAAAAATTATGTAAACCTTCGTGAATGCCGCAAGGACAACGCGGAAGGGACCAGGTAGAACCGCAGCGGCACCACCTCCCACCACACCTCCATCTCCGCGCATAGTATGTCGCACACCTCTCGCACTGAGAGCTGCATTCGGAATAATATTATTGGTTTAGCACTAAGAGCAGGTATTTTAACCACCAAAATGGAAACATAAAAAAAACCTAACGTAAAACATAATCATAAGCACCTAAAAATAACTTGTGTTGCTCGAATTTAAAGCAAGCAATTCCAAACAAAATACATTGCAGAATGTACCTACACTGAATGTAATAAAGTTTATCATATAACGTTGCTTATCGTTACATGGGATAATAATACAGCGTATAATGAATTACGGATGACTACAATAAACGAGAATCAAGACTTTCAAGACCTTTGAGCCTGGAATTGGAACCGATGGCACCTCCGTAGTGCTGAGGATGACAGGCTCGTAGTCGTCGGGGAAGCTCTCCTTTGGGATATCTCGCAGGATCAATCTGTTAGGAAATTCAGACATGTCTGTCGCGTAAGACACTACTTAGGTGCATAGTCGGGCGAATCGTTACAAAATCAGTATTTTCGTGCTAACCTGAGCACACTCCGTTGGATGCCGACCTTCTGCCCCGCGTCAGGCAACGTCACCCGCAGCGTGCACGAGGAGTGCGGCAGGATCTCGCCCTGCACCGGCACCACGCTCACCACCGGAGCAGGCTGGATGCTCTTGGCGTATGACTCGGGATCCTTAAATACCATTATAAATATATTTTTTATAGAATATTAAAATCGAAATTACCAGTATTCCCTCTTGGAGGGGTCCAACTAAGCTAAATTAATTGTGCTAGGAGTTGGTTCATGAAGGTAGTGTAATACAGGCCAGGATTCGAACCCGGGATCACTCGATCGTAAGGCCGACTCCTTAACCGTTACCATTAAGCTACTGACGCTTTTTATGAAGTTAATGTTTTCAAAAAACGCAAGTTTGTATTTCAATCACTTAAAATCGCCTTTGTTCTGCTATGGGCCCAAATAACCAATTTGTCTAAACGACTGTCTACAAAGTTTTGAGCTTACTTTTTTAGTAAATAATAAATCGCTGAGTATCAACTACAATAGGATAAATAAGGGCAATAGGTCTTAATGATATGAAATGTTTTATTTTCGGATAACTTTAACCAGTTTTATTTTATATTGTCTAGTATACAAATATAAAACAAATCAAACCTAGTTTTAGTGGGTTACATATTTTCTACTCATTTAGTTTAATAAGATAAAATATGTATGGGTCCGCACTACCTCGCGTGCCAAGTGCCTCAAATACTGTGCTCCGATGCACAGTGAGCCACTTCCATCCTCGGAGCCAAGAGACACCAGTGAGTCCACCTCCTCCTCCCAGCAAGAGCACACTCCCCAGCGGCGTGTGTCCCAGCAGAAATTGTACACAATTGGACTGAAAAAATATTGAATTGCAAAAAAAAAATCGCGCAAAAATTAGGGAACGAAATTATTCAGAAGAACCCGAAACCTGACATAAAGCATCTATTAACATTTAGACTTTAGGTATTGATACAGAATTAAACGAAAAATTAAATAAATAGAGTTAATTACATTTTTCATTGACTCTACAAGATGCCACTTATATTTATACTTTCACAGCAATATTATAAAGTCTAAAATTAAATGGCATTGTTCGCAGTGTATGTGGCATGAAAGGGTGACTGATCGTCAATAGTCCAAACCTGCAGTTGACTAGCTTCACATCGGCGGAGAGCGCGCGGCCCGGGAAGGCGGAGCCCAGGCTCACGTAGTACGCGGCCGGGTCGTCGTCGCTGCAGATGTCGTAGTCCTTTTCGTGACCCTGCGACATGCGTCATGCGTCATGAACCAGTCAGATGTATGGTCATGCTTATTGGGACAGTAAAAAAAGCCTGAAAGTATACTATGAAGAACAATAAGACTTTGGAGGGCAGGAATAAGTCGGACAACCATGGGCGTCAGATTTGCAGAGTTTTGAGGATTTACAGGAACTCACTCCAGGTGTAACACTGGCAACTTCTACCCACTCCATAATCGGAGTTCCAGGGACCCGCTGTCGTAACTTTATTAAAATAAATATCGTACACTTGCCTCTATAGTAATATGATGCGGCGAGAAGTAGAGCACATCGGCGAGTAGACTCAGCTGCCTCGTGACCGCAGTGGAGCTGACCACCCGCAGGGCCGCCTCGTGCACGCCGGCGCCCTGCGCGCGGCACCACGCACACGCGCGCACCACGCCGCCGCCGCGCCAGCACGCCGGCCACAGCGCGAACGGGCCCGCCACCACCGCGCCGCGCGCCGACACGCACTGGGAGGGGGAGGTAGGTAGTTTAAAAAAAAGGGTAGATACTAAACAACGAAGCTAGGGAGAGTGAGTTGAATAAATTGCAGCGGGATCGAGAGCTGAATTCCGTGCGGAGGGAACACATCACTAGCTGTTGTGTGTAATCCATACTAATATTATTAACGCGAAAGTAACTTTCTATGTGATACACATAGAAAGTTACTTGTCTGTCTGTCTGTGTGCTACGCTTTCACGCCTAAACCTCTAAATTGATTTGATGAAATTTGGGACAGGGGCAGATTAGAACTTGAGAAAGGAAATAGGCTATGTTTGGCTGCGATAAATGAGATTCACACGCAGGCAACTGGTAGTATAAATATCCTTATTAATAGTGAATGGTAGTAGTAGTAGACTATTGTACTAATAGGACGCGGTATGAAGGAGAGTGAAGAGTACACAACACGCTGGTACTGACGTCAAGATCCCAGTCCAGCCAGGCGTCCTCGGTGAGCACGAAGAACGCGGCGTGTTCCGCGCCGCAGTACAGGAACACGCGCGCGCAGTGCACGTCGCCCAGCAGGCGCGCGCCCAGCTCCAGCACCTCCACCGCGCCGCCCGCGCCCGCAAGTGACGCGGACAGGCTCGCGCGCTCCGGGGTGGCGGGCGGGCGCGGGTTGATGGACGGGATAGCAACTGCACTTCATACCAACAATTATAGACTTAGCTGTGTCACCAGTTTACTTAAGTACCATACTTTAGATGCATCACAGAAGATATTAGACAAAATGTTAATGTATTATGGCCAGGCGCGCTAAAGGTCCTTTGATCATTGTGCTATCAAAATTTTAGGAATGTACTGTTGGCAAAGGAGATACCGTTGCACTATACACAATATACACACAGACTATAAACAGTATGAAAATGCAGAAACTGTCACATGATCACAGCTTAAAGTGTACACACATCAAAAAAAGTTTGCGATCACTTTGAAAAACTGAAATCTTTTTTGTTACTGTAGATTATATTATGATTTTTTCTTCTTTTTAGATTCTTTATTTAAAAATAACCACGAGAGTAATAGCACGCAGACTTGCTATATCCCAATCCTGTGTCGTGGCTACGTTGCAGAGGTACCACGGAATGGAGAATTTAGCTGACCGACCCCGCAGCGGTCGCCCAACTGTTTTGACAGCTGCCCATAAGCGCTATATTAGATTGCTGGCAGCCTGTGATCCCACAATCAACGCCACTAAAATAAAAACAGAAGTCAGGGCCGCCTCTGGGCTTGAAGTTAGCAAGCAGACCGTTCGCAATTACTTGCACCAGGCTGGATTACGAGCACGGAGGTCATGGCGAGCTCTGCTCAATTCCCGGCAACGTCAACAACGAACATTGCAGTGGGCTAGACTTCGGCAAAATGAAGATGGTGAGGAAGAAAACATTTGGCAAAACTGTCTCTTCGTTGACGAATCCCGAATCTCCACTCATCCAGATAACCAACGTGTCCGTGTCTGGAGAAGACCAGGCGACCGTGAATGACAAAAAACTGCCACTGGAACAGTTCAGCAAGGCGGAAAATCGGTGTCTTTTTGGGGTGGTATTATGATTGGAGCTAGAACGCCTTTGATCCCGTATCGGGGCTTCATGACAGCAGACATGTACAAAGCAGTTGCTATTGATGATATCGTCAAACCATTCCGAGTAAACCATGGGCACCAATTTGTACTAGTCAACGAGTCAATGCTGCTCTTCAAGAATACAATATCACACGATTAGACTGGCCTGCCGGCTCGCCCGACTTAAACCCAATAGAGCACGCGTGGGATGCTCTTAAACGAGCTGTATGGAACCGTGAGCCACATCCCCAGACAGTTCCAGAGCTCAGGGAAGCCGCTATTGAAGAATGGGATAGGTTACCCCAGGAAATGCTGGATAACATGATCCTCAGCATGCCCAGGAGGATCTCCGCATGTGTTCGAGCCAGGGGAGGAGTTATTTTATATTGAATTTACACCTTTTAATAATAAATTGTAGTTTAAGTTTAATTAAACAGTCTTTTTCTTTCTATAAAATTTCTATCACAATTGCATTATGATTAATGGCTCAATTTTTTTATATAAATAATAAAAAATAGTTTTATATTTTAATTTCAAACAGGGTATTTCTGTTTAAAGAAAGCATACAACATAGATTTTTTCTTGAAAAAGTTAAATTTAAAGAATTCTAGGAGCTTATGCCATTGATCGCAAACTTTTTTTGATGTGTGTATGTCGTCGGTATAAGCGCGCATTGTAGTAAAGGTTTTGCTTGCGATAAAACAGTCTAGCGTTGCCCAAATTACTCCAATTTCGTGTTCACTGTACTTTTTGCACGTCATATGCCTGACTGCATAATAATTGCATAGGTTCTATTGATACAGATTCAAAAGTACACCACGGAAAGTCTGTCGTCTGCAGCATACGTCTCTAATAAGTTTAGCACTCACTTTCCAAAACTGGTGGCTGCATGAAGCACGTGATGGGGATCACGAAGACCTGTCCGCTGGACACCCTGACGGCAAGCGTGTCCGTCACCACGCCGATTTCCGCCGGCCTGAAGCGCACGCTGAGCTCGGTACGCGCGCCCGACGTCACGGTGAGCCCCCGAGGACTGTTGATCACCACCTCCAGCTCCGGCCGCTTCGGGGGAGTCAGGGACAGGCGGCAAATGAACTTGGACACGTTGATGAGCCGAATGGATTGCTGGAACCGAGTATACATACTAAGGTTATCGTATGGTATACTGAGGTATTTAGAAATTGTAATGTTTCTTTATTGGTATTGCATCTATAGTTGCATGCTTTTGCCAATATATTCATTCATTTATTTAACTACTCCAGCTAAAGAGAAGTTCCCCATCGGTACCCATATGGTGGGGATTCGTATTATAGACGTCTCAATCGCAAGCCCAACGCCCTAGTTGCTAGGTTACCGGCGCTTTACCTTTTAAGTTTCAAATAAAATATCTACGGTATGTCAGAATTGAGCCAAGTCAAGCCAAGAGTGTTCACGTAAAATCTAGTGGGATATATTTGAATTTTACGTACAAAGGAAATTCCGAGCATTTCTAGCAGAATTGGATTGTTTACAGTGCTTGCGATAAACTGAAGCTGCGCACATTAGCATTGCATATTCTACGAGATGAGTGAGTACCTACCCACTAGTCCTCTCCTTTTAGTTTAAATGTTCTTTATACATTGTTCGTAATATTTAAAGTACCTACTTTTACGTTACTAACATCTCTTAAAGCATTCAATAAAAAAAGAACTGCAAATTATAGTGTGTAAAATGAAAGAAACATATCTCACTGTGTACATCTGCCCCACGGTGCAATTGATGAAGGCGAGTTCCGGCGGCACGCATATGACGTGGTCGGGGCTCTCGGCTGGAGGGGGCGCTAGTGGGACCAGGAATGAGGCTCGCGGCTTTAAGTCACCGATGCTAGGGTCAAAGATATTAACTACAATAGTTTAAATAATTTAGTAGTACAGATACGGACGTCGCTCGTTTCGAAGCGACACCGTACCCTGGTTGGTTCTGGCTGTTCTGAGAGACAAGAATGATGTCTAACGTATTTTTATAGACCATACTGCGGTGCGGTTGGACGGTAGTAGTAGCTACGGAAGGTATTTTATAGAAATACACAGAGACCAGCCCGTCTAGACTTAATGGCAATACGTTTGTACGATAGAATACATTGATCAATGTATGGAATTGACATACGTTGACGTCTGTCATAAATGTCAAAATACGTGTCAATCACATACAAAATAATTACACAATACTCACGCCTGTGTAAGCAAACCATAGAGGCTACGGCGGCGAGGCTCTGTAAAAGAGCATCAAATTAACAATTAAACCAATTAATTGGTGTGAATCAACTAATTTAACTAGCATGCGTTATTAACATCAAGTCGCTATTACGAAAACATCAAGTAGGAAGTAATTTATTCTGAAAATGAGTCTCTCCAGTAGTAGAAGAGAGCTTATATCATGAAATAACAATTTTATCCATATGACTATTACCTTAACGTCTGGACACTGCATTCTTCGGAAGAGTTTGATCTGATTGTTGGGGTCACTTGGAGACTTTTAATTTTAACATGGTTCACATCGCCAGAACTGACATTCAGGATATTTTTGACCCATAAGGCGCCATCACCTGAATAAGAAAGAATTTAAAGTAAGTATTTTTTGTCAATTTATTGAGTAACTATTCGCAGTATTTTATTGCAAAAATGAATATTACTTTCTGAAATTACCTACTCCAATTTGACGCTATCTCCTCCAGTTAAAGTAAACAGCCTTTGTTTGGGTTGGGTTTACATCGGTAGTGTAATGGTCAAGATTTGACCCCGAAGTGAAACCTTTAGACCAAAAGCTCACTCCACTACGCTACCGACGTTAGGACGTAGTTAGGACTCAATTAATTTAGAAGAATAATCGACTACACGGTTGACACACGATTTAGACAACACTTCGCGTACTATCGCCGGTTGTGGTCATGTGGGTGAGTCAAGCACTCACCCTTGGTTACACTTGGTTTGACGAGAACTTCACATAAGATAGATTGAAACTCCTGTAGACATAAAATTTCTTGACTAACGTCCAGCATTTTGCTCTACTGCAGGTGCGAGGTCTTGTCTCCGTAGAAGGCCTCTGTCCAAGCTCCACGTGGGTATAAGCCTGTCTGATGTCGGCTCATGCAACTTGAAGATATTGGGCAGCGGCTCCCGAGCGATCCGCTTCGCATGGAGACGTTTAATTTCATCTTCTCGTTCAGAGATTTCTTTGCATTCCGTTTCATATCCGTTTACCTAGTTAAATAATGTAAATAATATGATTTTTTTTCTCATCAAAAATGTCGCAATTAATAACAATGTTAGTTCAATGAATATCAGAAAACAAAAATGTTCCTAGATACCTAGGTACACCCTTTTGCAGCACTTATTTCTTGCAGGGGAGACGCTACGGGCGTCTACGGGCAATAGGCCAATACGGAAGCTCTCCACGGTTGCCCGGAGGCTTTCAACGTGTTCCTCTGACTGGCAGAGGGTACAGTGGAGAACACACAAGTGATGGCCTTTTTCCGAGCACAGGCGTTTGGGTGATAGGTGCGGCAGCATTTATCACAATCGTAGATGGCTCATAGTCAATGGGTCACTAGCATATTGTCCACTTTGTAAAACGCCGATGTCGCTCTAACGTCTTGATTTTTGAACGCCATAGTTGGCTAATAAACATGAACGCTAAATACTCCAGAAAGAAAACGTCTGGATCGTAAAATTTTATAATTTAAAATACTTTATCAGCAAATAATTGAAACCCGAGATGACGTGTGGCTTTTGTCGGTTCAAGTCCGGGCATAATCAAAACCAGTGGCGGATGGGGGAAGTATCCGCAGTCATTTTCGTACGAAAAAAGAGGTACCTAAGTAGGGAATGTTGCTTACAATTAGTAGAATTACGTAAAAATATTGGGCCGTACCCAATAGTTATCACCAGGTAGCGAATGATCTCCAGCTCCTGCCCTCAGCTCAGTGTTGTCTGGCAATTGGTTTCCAACTGAGAGAGGAGGCAGGTAGTCTACGTCCCGAAACACCGTCCGTAGTACAGTGCGCACATCGGAACACGGTGCTCTGAAACGAAAAGTTCAAAAGATTCAGCATTCCCATGTTTACAAACTCTGTTTATTTGGCGACAATCTCTTATCAATGATAACGCTTTACTAATTAGAATTTTAAGCAAATTTTCGAATATTCCTATCAACCTGTATCGGCAAGACTAGGATACAAGTGAGAATTACGATGCCAATTCTATTGTGATTACATAATTAAAAACCATTCAATTATCCAGTCGCCAACATAAACACAATATTTCGCATGAATTTCTAACCCTTTGCCTGGGATCAGCGGTAAGTTGTCAACCATCAAGATATCAGGTTCCAGACGAGGTCGTTTGTAAAGCCCTCAGTACGCACAGAAACACGAGTAATAAAACAAACCTACAATAATAAAATGGTAACAACGTATTTCGGAGCACTCTAGTCTTATTTACACGCGCTTGACAAGATACTTGACATTGACGTTTTTATTTTCACGTTGAATAAAAAAGTTTACATGGATAAGGGTGACCGCTCACAGCTCGCGGGACCCACTTTGAACTTTTTTAATAAAAGTTCCATTGTTGTTTTTTGAGTGTGTATGAAAATAATTCAGCCTATATTTTACCTATCGATGTTGTTGTACTTGTACGGTGTACAATAGGCATCCTCACTCTAGGGAAGATTACTCACTTTTAAACCCTGCTTTCAGACACTGCTTGCACACTTTCTACTCTAACTTTGCTCGTCATTTCGGGTGTACTTTTTACACGTACATTCTGAATGTTATCGTTATCCCTTACCTAATTGCTTACATGAATGCCTGTTTTAATTTTCAATTAAAATTCCAATTAAAGTGCCAAATTCGACTTAGGCAAGATTGACACTCTCATCTTGCATACTCCATGCTTGGCAACTGTCCATCCTCCCAGTGTTCAACTGCGCGGCGCTCGGCGCTTGTCGCTGTAATTACTTCGACTTGCCTCCTCGTGTCTGATGCCAACTTGTCTACTTTTATGGACGTTTCTACTTCCACCTTTTAATATAATTAAATTGAGTGATTTCTTCCTGTTCACACCAAGGCTATAAGATTATGTAACAGTCGATCTAAAATTATGTAGAGGATACACCAGCTAAATTAACTCATAAGGTACGTTAAAAGCACAGTATACTGTTGTGCTTATTGGTGGATGTATTAACTGGATGCAGCTGCCACCGCAAGCAATGTCATAACATGACGACTCCCAGTAGCAACCTCATTGAGATAGTGCAAGCGTCAACCAATGGGCTCAAATACTATGAGACGTTTTACCTTATCGGTGCCTTAAACTTATGCTTTGTTTGTTTGTCACTGAGGACATTAGAACTGCCTGCCTGAACTCAATTGTAAATAGCACGGCCTAGAACACAGCGTGATTTCGAAGCCTATTAAAGAACACGGTATCCTCGACCTCTGACCTACCGCCTCTCTAAAACAAAAGAGGGGAGAAAGGTCGTATAGCCCCTTACTTCATACTATTATAGAGGCTTCACCAACTGTAATAAAATTCAAGTATGATGGCACACACGATATACTGTGATGTATTATAATGTCGCACAGTCAGTTAACTTCTAATGTGGCAGAAAGGTACATGTAGATCGGACCTAGTTAATAATGTGTGCTTGGATTATTTCGTTGTGCAATGATAAATGTAGATCTTACAGAATAGATACGAGTATATTTCAGCCAAAGACAGTCGTTCTAGTATGTACAACATATTTTATGCAAAAACAATAATAAAAAAAATTTAAGACTACAAGTCCATGTCAAAGAGATTGGCACTCTCATAAACATTTTTTTAAATACGTTTGGATATTTCTTACTCAATCACGTTCTAAAGGCGAAACAAATCTGGCTGCGTGGTTCAGGAATAGTTTAGAGTTTGATATAACACAGGGTTTATGGCAACACATAGGAACTGTTTCATAATATACGGGGAAAGTCGCAGCTATAATGATTACTTGTTTCAGAAACTTCACCCGGAAACAGTGAGTTTAAGCATTTATTTACCGTAGAGCGGTGCAAATGCTCCACAGTAATGGTTAGTCGGTTTGAATTAACGGCGGAGTGTTAACTGCGACGTGTTCACGCAGTTCGGTACAATAGAACGTAACACACAACGGTCGGGTCGTTCTATTTAGTATTCATACGCTCGGCTGTCGTCGTTGACTATAAATTCATCTTTTATAGGAACACCTCATACTAACTTTGAACATAATTTATATACCTACATAAAAAGTAAAGTACCTAAGTTAGAATAAAAAACTGTGCCTGGTGGTTTCATTTCAATCATCGTAAAAATATCTGGCTACGTCAAATTTATTTATTTGCTAGCGGTGCGTACTGATCAAAGCTTCAAGTACAGTATACTGTACTTTTTGGTTGAAAACGTAATCGGATTTACCAATCGGATGAAAACGGAATTATTCTTTTAACTTCTTTTGTTGAAAAAGTGGGTTGAAAATGGAAACACCTCATTTATCGCCTGCCATTTATCAAAATAACTACGATATACGATTTTCTACTTCCAAACTGTGTTGTGTGTGGCATCATGGACTATTGAGCCATAAATTCAGAAACAAGACAAATAAAATACCCGTAACGATGCTATACTAGACATTCCACTCCATTACACCAGCATTGTATAACAATACATGTTGTTCGATCTGCCAAACTGTGAGTAGGTAATAATAGGCAAATGTTTTGTGATGTTCTGTCATGTTCAAAAATAAACAAAACAATTTTATTCTTACGAAAGTTATTAAAGAAAATAAAATTGTTTCACTACGTTTACGATAGGCTTTGAAAAGTAACTATTTTAAATGGTGGGTTGTATAAAAAAATTGTATTAAGACATCAAAAGATAAAATAATTACTAACGAAAGCCTGCGGTAGCCTAGTGGTATGGGTAATGGACTGCTGAGACGAGGTCTCGGGCTCGATCCCAGGTTTACCATGGCACACACCAATGACTTTTCGATGCTTTTCGAAGTTATGTGTGTATTTATCGCAGGTTTATAAGTGCCCGGTTAATGGCAATAGGCTCGCCACCTATTACATTGGGACCTAAACATAAACTGGCGAAATGTGGGTGCTAGCACCTCTGCCTACCCCTTCGGGGAATACAGGCGTGAGTTTATGTTATGTTACGAAAGTTCTTTTGATAGAAGGACTTCATAATTTGAAGTATTTTTTATGTTTGAAATCAAAAACTAAGTGGAGGTTTTGTGAGTTAATTTAGATAGGAGCCAGTTTTCACTCGAGGAAGTGGGTTAATAGTGTTACCACTGAGCACATAGTTACAAAACTTTGCGCGAGAGCAACAGACGGAAACAACAAACTTTTAGTTCTTGGCTTTTCTTGTAAAACAAACAAAAGCAGATGCCAGCGCTATCAGGATGTTTTTGTTTGGTAAACATAATACACGAATTGTGAATCAAAAACACAAAGAAAAACATCAGATTGAATCAGAGCGACATGATTTTTAATTAATAAAGTGGCTCATAAAATATAATGGTTTTTTTTCTTGAGAACTATCTGAATGAATCATTATTATTATTATTAATGCTAATCATAAAATATAACTACAGGACGATAGCTAATATACCATATACCACCTTATTCATGCACAAAGTGTGAGAGTAGGCTACGTAACTATACTCCATTGGGTAAGGTACTTAACTAAACATAAACAATCTTAGTCACTTAGTTAGCCTAGTTTATTTATTTAAGATGTCATTTTTATAAAAAGTCGCCACAAGATGGTTTTCCTTTCGTTAAAATTCGATATCTTATTTCCACAGTCAACAAAACCAATTCTGCAGAACATAAGTTGATGGAAGACAACTTATCAATCTGGCGTATAGGGATAAAGCTATCACCGAATGTGATATTCGGCCAACCATGTGCTAAGGCACGTATATTCTATCGGCAAAATATTATAATATTCGATACCAATATTCCATACCTCGACAATTTTTCCTAGTAAACTCTTCACCGAATAAAAGGATTTGAATTTTGTGAAATTATTATTTTATAGTTTGTATATTGTCTCCTTTATAATCCGGGTACACTGACCGTCATCAACTCATCACAGTCAGAGTAACCAGGGCACTGTGCATGTTCCTTGCAGGCCCCTGGTCCGAGCACGGTCAAATGTGGATATGTGACTTCATACAAAGTACACTATTGATTGTTTGACCGTGCCCAGGGCGGGATCGACGGATTCAGTGTACAGTAAAGCATCCTATATTATACTCACTGTGAAAATAAAATAAATAATGATTAAAATTATAATTGAATACCACATAACTTTAACCGTTTGCGTTCCATTAGCCGCGGGCGGGGCGAGTCGGCAGCCGGCAGCCGGCAGCTGGGCTCTGTCACCTATAAAATAATTTTCCTGCTGCCTTCATTTGTGTAAATTCAATTTCCGTAAATAAGTATTTATTCGCATTGAAAAGTGCCCTCTTAGCTCCTTTTTCAAATATTGAGGTCGACGTGAAATCTCATTTAAATATATGATTGAGTGCTGATCAATGTTGATGATTACGTGCGAAACTCGGGCCACTGCCGTGCGTAGGCATGAGGGGAATTTTTGCCTCATAAGCAAAAGAAATGACTAATGAGGGCCGCGCACCGCAGCCACCGTGATTCGCAATAGTGATTCTTTCAAACAAGTTTAATGCCATGGAAGTGGTTTGCAAGTTTTCTGTAGTTCGAGTGAGGCTAATACCGATCCCATACATACTTTTTTTTACTTGCGGAAATCCCCGAATACCTCTCCCGCCATACAAGTGTACTACATATTCTAAAACGCAGTATGGATTTCGCAGGTCATAATTTCTTGGTCACTTTATTGATCAAAATCAACTTTAGGAAGAAATAAAGTGTAGATCCAATAATACATTGTATTTTTGGACTCATGCCAAACAAGATAATACGGATGTCGCTATCAAAATTATACGATGATTGTTACAACGGAAATGCGATATGGATATTTGCAGAAATATTATTGAAAATTTTATGTTCATAGCTGCAATTGTTAAGTTTTTAGCGATCTGGGGAACTGTTACAACATTTCAATCACGACAATGTTGTACTTACCGTTATTCAATTTTGTTATTGTTTTGCATACTACGTATTATCGAATTGAAAATGTTCTTGTCTGTACATTGTGGATGATGAGAGATGAAGGTGCAAACACCTAAAAATATTTTAATTAAAAGGCAGTTAAGGTATACATACAAAGGTATGTAGTAACACATATTGCTATATTATTGAAGACTAGCTGACCCGGCGAACTTCGTACCGCCAATTATTTTCCACCCGCGTGGCGTCCGATGCCGTTCCCGCTGCACCCTCTTATACAATGATATAGTTATCTAAACAGCAACAGAAAAACCACACTGTCACTTCTGCGTAGGTATATGCCGATGCCAGCCGAATTTGTTGACATTAATGATCACTGCTCCGTTCCCTTGAGTAGTAGCGTGATGATATATAGCCTATATGTTAATCCAGGGTATAACCTATATACATACCAAATTTCAACCAAATCGGTCCAGCCGTTTATGCGTGAAAGAGTAACAAACATCCACACATCCACACATTCATTCTCACAAACTTTCACATTTATAATATTAGTAGGAAGTAGGATGTTTCTAAATGTGTGCGCTACTACATATCTATGAAACGGAATATCAAAGCGTCGCCTAGTTTGGCCCATTGATATTCCATGTCGTCTCATGAGCTTGGTACATATTAACATTGTATGTTACTTCAGCTACGTAGTCACAGAGCTCTGAATATTGATGAGCGTTGAGCGATATTAAATCCAAACCTAAATGACAACCTGCCAAGCGTTAAGACGTTACGTCGCAGACCTAGGTGAACGCCTGGCCGTACGGATCTGGCGGAAACTAAATGCTATCTTTAATTCCTGAAATACAATCCATTGGAAAGTGGGAACGCTGGTGAAACCGCGGTGAACAGCTAGTTATAATAAAAAAAAGACAACACTAAAAATGTTTGTAATTTTCGGAGCGCTAAAAATAATCAAATTTCTAGATTTGTACCGTTACTATTTCCAATTCAGTGGTAGCGCTTTCATCATTGCTTATAAGCACTTACCTAGATGTGTGATGTAGTAGTGCGTCTCTCCCACCTCCATCCTGCTGGCAGTGACGCTCGAGTGACATCTCCGTGTGCGTTTTAAGTGTAGGTTCAGACACCCCATGACACCCAATTACAATCCGGTTGATTGCTTGAGATTTGATTTGCTCCACCTGGTGCACATACTACGTTATACGGCACAAGAGAGTGCTAGACCTCTCCTTTTGGGCGCATTACCTATTGCCTTCCACGTACTCTCGATATCAGCCATGACCAGCACCAGGGTCCTGCTATCTAGCGAGAAAAATAATATTCTCAATAACGTCCATGTATAATATGTACTCTGGGTGAGATCTGAACATAGAACCTTACGACTATAAATTCAATGATTTAGCCATTAGCGAGCATTGCTCCGCAGTTCACATTTTATACGTAGGTAATTTTATTTGTAAATAGTGGCCATGAATTCATATTACTGTTTTCGCGTCTGAGTCGGCGGCGCCTTGCTACTTGAGGTCCTTACTTTCATATATCTTATTTATCACGTCTACTTTATAGACTGTAATAATAACACGTGTTGTCAGATATTTAGCTTTGTTTGCCATCGTGTAATGAAAACGGAAACCAATTCAATTTCAGATTTGAAATTGTAAAAGCAAATAAAGCCGACGACGCCAGCAAAATCGAAATGCCCACGGCTCAACCCGCGTGAATGATGGTTATTGAGATTTTTGGTCAGTTTGGTAACTCTCCAGTGAATTGTGAATAACAATGGTACTGGAAATTTCGCAAGTCAAGTCGAGTTGAAACTTGAACATGTTGTAGCCTTTGTAGTCCTCAAAGTTTCGTGGAAGTTTTAATCAAGTTGATTAGTAACTTTTCTCGAATCGCAGGCATATTAAAAGTAGTACCTCTGCAAAGCGAGCTATGTACCTAGAATGATTTCATCTCCAGAAAGAGCTAGGCAGCATGTGACTGAAACCAGTCTGTTTGCCGAATGCGTAAAGTAGTGATTGAAAATCATCGTAACAAAACGAAGTAAGCGTATTACCAATTATAACGTAGTCTACGGTATTGATTTCTGCGAACGATATCAATTTCGATATCTTATAAAGACTTGCTTTTCAAATTAATACATTACTTCAAGTCGGCTGTTTTATCGATACTGCCCAAAATATTCCGTTCCGAAACGACTGTTAATTCAACATGATTAAATAAATCGAGGCAGGAGATATTTTTACGTTATCTGTTAGTAGAAAAGTTCGTAATATCTTAAGTGGAAATATAATGTTACGTAGGCAGTTATTATTATATAGGTGCTACGGGCTGTCGTGACATCACGGGATGGGAATACAATTGGGTCACGTGATCTGTTGCGACGAACCCGCCTAACACGATCACTTATATTGCTACACTCGACACATTTCTATGTTATTGTAGTGAAGAAGCACGTAGTGAACATAGGCACTTACAATATGGCGCATCTGCGATATTAGGTAATTGGAAGATTGAGATAGGATTAATTAAATATATTTATACATACATACATATACTCACATCTGTAAACCCCCGAAGGGTTAGGAAGAGGTATATTAGTACCCACGTGTCGCCAATTATGATTTTCGGTCTAGACATAATAGGGGCCGAGCCTATTGCCGTCTAACGGGAGCTTTGTCTGGGGCTGTATGTTTACTGTCGGATGGAGAACGGCCCTATCTCTTCGTCGCCTTTTACGACACCCACAGGAGGAGCTGGGATGGTCCTGTTCTACTCCACCGGGAACCAACACGGTGCTATTATTTGTTTACTATTTATTTGTAATTATATATTCATTTTGTTTATATTTATCTAATTATAACATCAGTTAGTGACCAACCCAACGTAACAACCAACGAAAATATTCTCCAAATGTAATATTTTAATGACTGTTATGGGACACGATTCGGAAAATATTATTTGCTGCAATGGATAGTGGTACTTATAAATATTTTTGCACCTTTGTTTCAATATTAAAATATATTATAGAGGTAGCGTTTGCAAAATAGTTCCATCTACACGAGTATTGTTTCAATAACAATATCTTCCAATTCCAGCGAACGGGTTGACTCGTACGAAACCTTGGGAACATCCAATTCCTCCACGTCGGCGGAGTACGAGAGCTCACCTAAACCCAATTTATGAAACAAACCGTTTGCATTTATTTAATAAACCTGATTCGGAATATTTCATGAGCTTTTTTCTATCGAACACAAGTTGATAGTTTCGTCACAGAACGGATAATACAAGGTTTCGTATTCTTTAGTTAGAGAATTAAAATAGAGAACTTGACTTCTATTACAGTTGGTTTTATTGTTCTTTATACGCAAAAAGTTGGAGTAAAATTATATCAGTGAGACAATGATGACGAGAAGCTTTCCCACATCTCCGCGCATCCCTCTGACTAGCAGATATCACAGTAGAGAGCAAGCACGACGGGTGGTCCCAAGGAAGGCCAGACCGTAAGGGATGGCCCTGGGTCAGCCGGCGTGCGAGGGATATGTGAAAGACAACCTCACCTCCGGCCTGGTACCACGACCCACAGTCGGCGTGCGGTTTTAGCCGGTTCGAGTCCGACATAACCTCCCCTTTCGGCTCCGGCGGGGGAGGAATCTGAGGGGATTTCCGCACGAAAAAAAACCCACGCAAGCAGGCTTGCGTGGGTTTTTTTCACCTGGGTCACCTGAGTGTGGCTGATGATAATTAATAGAAGAATAATCAGGCTAAGAAGTTTATACAGGCATAGTAACAACAAGACAGTTAAATAAACACTCATCAACCAACGCGACGTCGCAAGCAGTTTGTGTTATACTATATACATATATATGCTAATGTCACTGTCTGTGTTGTTTGTTATTAGTTAATTTATTCCTCATCTCTGTTCGTACACTGTACACGAAATATCAATGAACTGAGCGTGGGAGTTTGTTTGTACAGTACAGAGTTCGAACACATTACCGTTCGTATTCGTATCGCTGTTAAAATAGTAGGTGCAGATAGTTATCGTACATACCTAGATTTATTATAAGTAATATTCAGTTCAATATTTTGAGCAAAGTTCTATTAAACCCATCCGCCCTGCCCCTGCATATGACCTCTGTGGCGTGATGGTAGTGAACGCCACTGCTACGCAGGTGATGCGGGTTCGATCCCCGCTCAGAGCAAATATTTGTATGCACGAATATGGCTATTTGCATTGGTCTGGGTGTTTCTATGTATAATATGTATGAATTTACAAAAAAAAATATAAGTATGTGCGGGCTGCCAGGAAGTCGAAAGGAGTCGCGGGTTTTGGTGATGAAATGATGACAATGACTCGTAATTAACTTGATATATTTTTTATCTTACACTGATACATTAGTAGGTAGGTGAAAATACAATGTATGTGCTACAGATGTTTGAGAGCGAGTGGGGGCCGATCGGTGACCGCCGATGCGTAGCTACCTTTGTGTGCGTGTATCTATTGTCGATGTGTTGCGTCGACATGCCGCCCCTCATTGAAGCTTCGCTTCAATCTTGCTGTGCTTCAGGTAAAGGACAAATCTTTGTAAAGGAACGTCGAATTATTCCTGAGTTCGTTTTAATGTCTGCTACTCGGGTTACTCCATCGGTTCCAGGGTATATGGTTACGATACGTCCCAGCTGCCACTTCATGGGAGGCAGGTGATCGTCTTTGATGAGAACAAGGTCTCCCGTGCAGAGTGATCCTTGAGATTGCTTCCATTTAGTGCGAATTTGAAGTTCTGAGATGTATTCGCGATGCCATCTGGACCAGAATTGCTGTCGAAGTTTTTCAACTCTTTGATATCGATCAATGCGATGAGATGGAATTTCGGCTAAATCTGGCTCTGGTATTGACGTTACTGGTTTGCCAATTAAGAAATGACCTGGAGTAAGGGGTAATAGGTCCTGAGAGTTAGAGGATAGAGGGCTAAGAGGACGTGAGTTTAGAATTGCCTCAATTTGTGTCAGAACCGTGTATAACTGTTCAAATGTTAAGTTTGAATTACCGACAGTGCGTTTCAAATGGTTTTTCATGGATTTAACACCTATTTCGTGTAATCCACCAAAATGTGGGGATCGGGGTGGAGTGAAGCTGAACTTAATGGATTGTTGTGCAAAAATGTCTATGATTTTATCTTCATCAGAAGAGATAATTTTCTTCAACTCGTTGTTGGCTCCAACAAAATTAGAACCATTATCCGAATAAATGTATGACGGTTTGCCCCGGCGAGCTATGAACCGTTTCAAAGCTAAAATGAATTTTGTTGTAGTCATGTCGCTTACCAACTCGAGATGGATGGCTTTAGTGGCAAAGCAAACGAACACGCAAATATATGATTTTACCAACCGACAACCTCGCCCCTCCTTGTTAGCGATCATAACAGGACCGGCGTAATCGACGGCTGTGAACTGAAACGCGTAACCAGCATTAAACCTTTCTTTAGGTAGGTTACCCATTATAGGTGCTATTGTATTTGCCCGGTAACGGCTACAAATGGTGCAGTTTCGATACACAAACCTGGCCAAGTCTCGTCCACTGACCGTCCAATAATTTTGGCGAATGGAGTACAACAATTGTTGAGGGCCTGTGTGCATCAAAGCCTTATGTTCATTTTTAAATAAGAGTATTGTGAAATGATGATTTTTATGAAGTAAGAATGGATGTTTTTTATCATAATCGTACTGTGAATTATGGAGTCGCCCTCCTACTCTTATAACGTTTAAATTATGGTCAAAAATGGATTGAGAGATAATAATGAATTAGTACCTTTCAAATTTTTATTAGCTTTTAACTGTTGATATTCGGTAGGAAATGATTGCTGTTGTGAGAAACTGATTAATTTGTACTCAGATAGTTGAAGTTCGGCAACTTGTAGAGGGCCTTTGATTTTGTTTGTTTTGTTTTTTAAATTATGTATAAATCTAAGAACATAAGCTAAAGTTCTGTGCATACGAGAATAAGTTGAGAATCTCTCAAAAGGAAATAAGACTTCCCATGGTTGAATGACCAAGCAAGCAACTTCCCTTTTTAACTCGGGTAAAGACTGATTATTATTCTTTAAATCAATAGTAGGCCACGATGACTCATCAGATTCAAAAAATTGTGGACCATGCCACCATTGCTTACAGTTAATCAAAGTGTCGGTACTCATTTTACGCGTTAGATAGTCAGCTGGGTTTGCTTGTGTAGGAACATAATTCCAAGAGCTAAGATTTATAGTGGACTGTATTTCTTGTATTTCTCCTACTCTGTTCCTGACAAATGTTTGTAATTTATTAACCGTCGTATTAAGCCAGCCTAAAACAATGGTCGAATCAGTCCAGTAAAAAACTTCATTGACGGTGACTCGCAATGATTTAATAATTTTTATACTTAATTTAGCTCCTAATAATGCTCCACAAAGTTCCAGGCGTGGAATAGTTTGTGGTTTTAGAGGACTCACCTTGTTTTTTGAACACAATAAATGAATAAGTATGTCATTATTTTTGTCAATAGAACGTAAGTATGCGCAAGCTCCGTAGGCTTCCTCAGAAGCGTCTGTAAATATGTGTAATTGTAATTTAATACAATTTGTACTTATTGTGTGTCTGGAAATTCTTAAATGATTTAATTGTGATAGTGAATTAATAAAAGTTAACCAAGCCCTTTGTGTAGCTTGGGGAACCTCGTCGTCCCATGTGAGTTTGTATAACCATAATTTTTGCAAAGTTATTTTCGCTTCTAAAATAGCCGGGGTGACAAGTCCTAACGGATCAAATAGTTGCGAGATAGTGGACAGAATATTTCTTTTTGTTATTTTACCGTGGGTTTTTAATTTTATATCGAAGCAAATTTTATCTGTTTTATGATCCCAATTAATCCCTAATGTTTTTGAAATATCATTGGGACACAAATCAAAACGATCATGAGACATGTTATCATCTCGTTTAAGTTGAGCCAGGACCTTTTGATCATTGGAACACCACTTTCTAAGAGGAAAGCAAGCACCTTTAAGTTGTTCAGTCACTGCGGAATAAACGTGGAGAGCTTGAGAGACATTACTAGCGCCGGTGATGAGGTCATCGACGTAGAAGTCTCTGGAGATCACCTCCTGGATGAACGAATCACTACATTCGTCAGCTAACTGCTTCAGGCACCGTATCGCAAGGTACGGTGCAGAAGCAGTGCCGTACGTCACCGTGTTCAGCTCGTAAGCCCTCAAAGGTTCACTCGGTTCGTCGCGCCACAGTATTTTTTGCAGACATCGTTGTGACTCGTTAACTTCAATTTGTCTATACATTTTTGTGACATCTGCAGTAAGTACTATGTTATGTTGGCGAAAACGCAATAGTATTGAAAACAGGTCGTCTTGAATTACTGGCCCAACCATTTGCAGCTCGTTGAATGAATAACCAGATGAGGTTTTTGCTGAGCAATCGAAAACCACCCTTAAAGACGTCGTCAAACTGCTTGTTCGTTCAACGCCATGGTGGGGAGCAAAGTATTGGATATTATCACTATTTTGATTTTTTGATAGTCTCATATGACCCAAGTTAATGTATTCTTGAATGAAATCTTTATATTTATTTTTTAGTTGTGTATTATTTTGTAACCTTTTCTCTAATTGTAAAAATCTTGTTTTAGCGAATCTGTATGACTCACCTAAAACGTCTGGACTATACTTTAATGGAATTGTTACACAAAATCTGCCATTAGATAGGCGAGACGTAGTGTTCACGAACAATTTTTCGCATTCAATCTCTTCAGGGGACCACTCTAATTGTTTATTTGTAGTTGTAATAATAGTGTCCAATTCCCAGAACTTCGCCAATTGGTTGGTGAGCACTTGAGTATCAGAAAAATTGCAAAATGTTGATAAAGATTTTTGTTTGCAAAATGTTGCTGAAGTTATTTGTAAAGATCCAGTGATAAACCAACCTAATTTAGACTTTTGTAAAATTATATTTTGATCATTTAATTTTACTTGTTCGGGTTCAATAAACTCCCACAGTGTTCCGTTGCCAACCAAAATATCAATATTTGAAGGTAAATAAAACTTAGGATCGGCCAATGAAAAATTATTAGGAATTTTAATAATATTTTTATCTATTGGGGAACTTGGCCAAGGATTTGTAATATTGGAAATAATTATGCATGTTATTGTTTTACAATAATTCGAATGAAGAGATTGAATAATAATATCACAACATTTTTTTGCTACTGATACACTTTTGTTCAATCCATTTATAGTAGTAATCATATTTTTAGTAGGTAACCGAAGTTGTTTACAAAGTCGCTCCGTTATAAAGTTTGCAGTACTGCCCGAGTCTAACATAATGCGCACACGCTGACGATGATCCACCGCGGTGCGCACGCTCACGCAAGCTGTAGACAACAGCCCTAGTGGGGACGCGGTAGCACACGTTAACACTACCTCGTCGCGCGAATCTTCATTGCGATCGCTCTCTGATAGCTCCGGACAGATTAAGCTATTATGTTTTTTATTACATTTTTTACAAGCCCTTAGCTGACACTTTTTTGTGGAATGTCCAGCCTTTAAACAATTCAGGCATAGGTTTAATGAATTCGCTTTAGTTTCTCGATCTTTATTGTTTAATTTTAAAAATGTTTTACAATAATAAATAAAGTGATCTGATGACTGACAAACGGGGCACTTTCTCTTTTCATTAGTAGATAAGAGGCTTGTTGCGGTACATGGTGGCTTAGATCCTGTTTTGTTTTTGCTACTATGTTCTAGTATTTCTAGTAATTCAGATCTATTTCTTGTAAATTTAATTAAATCTTCAAAGGTCAACTGCTGTTTATCATTGATTAACGCCTTATATTTTTCCCATTCTATAAAAGTCTGTGAATCAAATTTATTAGCCAGCATATAAATCAACAGGGTGTCCCATTTATCGGTGGGTTCCCCTAATGTTTTCAAAGATCGCAAATTTTTAACGAAACTGTCTACTAAGCGCTTTAAATTAAATGATGTATCTTTCTGAATAGAATAAACTGTAAATAAGGACTTAACATGATTAGCGATAAGCATTTTTTTGTTATCATATCGATCACAAATCAACTTCCAGGCTACTTCATAATTACTCGAAGAGAACTCAATTGATTTTATAACTAACAAAGCACTGCCTTCTAATGACGAACGCAGGTAATGGAACTTGTTAATTGCGCTCAAGTCGGGGTTATCGTGAATTAATGATAGGTAAGTGTCTCGAAACTCCAACCAAGAGCCATAAGCGCCGTTGAATTTAGCAAGCTGTATGATAGGTAACTTGACACTAGCTCCGTGGCCCTTGGTACAATTTAGTTCACAGCTAGAATTGTGCGGTTGCTCGGCCACTGCGCCTAACTTCGACTTAGCAAGCGCCACGGCTTTATAGTACATACTCTCAAAGAGGTCGCGCTCTTTTTGCTGTTCGATGGCATTCGTAGTTATACTTTCTATTTCCTGCTGAACTTCGTTGTAATTATCGAATAATGGTTCCAATTTTGCTATTCGAACTTCAATTTCCAACTTGAGTTCGTTGCTTAAATGTGCTGGTAAATTATTAATGTAGTTGGAAAATAAAGTCAAACGGCCTTTTAAACTGCCTCGCTTTTTTACTAAAGCTTGTTCATCAGCCATAATAATACAACCTATAGAATAATCTTAGTGAAATAGAAAATAATTACTATAACTAAAGCCGTAAAAAGGACGCACCGTAATGTAGTGCGCGGCCTACTATATCTTTGCGTTGATGCACGGTACGCTAACACGTTTATCAAAGCAACGCAACGATACCCGCTTGTTAACCTTTCTTGTTAATGTTTAAAAGTGTTTGTAATATATTATAAATTATAATATATCAGTATGTTAGTTTAAATATATGTTTTTATTAAAGTAAATAGGCATATAAATAAACAATAATTACTTGTAATAAAACTTATGGTTGTATTTTATAATATGGAATATTGATAGGTATCTACTTAATATTTTTATGGTTTATATTAGTATATACCTAATATATTTATTACAAAAATGTGTAAGTGTAAATAAGTACTTACTTGATTATCGATAAGTGAAATTAATCTATCTTCTATTTGTAGGTAGGTGATAGATTAATATTATTAGTGTGAAATAAATCTACCAAATATTTATAGGAATTGATAGATTTATATTTTAGAAATATGCTATATGTATAAATAGCATGCAACCATTTTATTAAGTTCTATAATAGTTCTATTAAGTTCTATAATAGTTCTACTAAGTTCTTTATTATAATGTTATGATTAAACCTACCAAAAGTTTTATAGGCAATTAATAGGTGTGATGTACTGTTGTCGGTATTGTTTTGGCAATAGGGAGCCTGTTCCTTAGCAATAGGTAGCTAAAGGATTGTTTTGAGTGAATAATGAAGGTAAGAAGTGCTTGACCACACTGCACTGACACAAATGACAAGGCGTGATAGATGTTATTAGTGTTGGATGGATGAAGGAAATTGACTGTATCTATATAGTCTAACCAGATCGCCACTTGCCTGTTCGCAATGTTGTCCAGAATGATTGATGATGACCGTGCGCACTCCTCAGTCCGACTTCAATATCGTCCCTGCTGGTTACTTCGTAGGTCCGGGAGAAGGATCAATGTGCGGGCTGCCAGGAAGTCGAAAGGAGTCGCGGGTTTTGGTGATGAAATGATGACAATGACTCGTAATTAACTTGATATATTTTTTATCTTACACTGATACATTAGTAGGTAGGTGAAAATACAATGTATGTGCTACAGATGTTTGAGAGCGAGTGGGGGCCGATCGGTGACGTTGCCGCCGATGCGTAGCTACCTTTGTGTGCGTGTATCTATTGTCGATGTGTTGCGTCGACAAGTATGTTTATCCGCATTCTAGATTCCATTTCACAATGCCCGCATAAACATCTGACACAATCATCACAGTCTAACGATTCATAACTCGTAATACTGTGCTATCATCACGTATAACAGTGGTTCGTAGTAATGAGTAAGGGGTTCTAAAACAAAACTTAGTTTAATGGAAGTACGGCCACATGGACGCCGCACATTATCAAATGATCTCTCACCTTTAGCAACCCCGAGGGACCGGCCCGCGTTACTCATTAATGTTTACTGATATGGTTATCCATACGGTATGCTAAGTACCTACCATATAATTGCCGAACCGTACTTCCTATCCCTATTTTAAATGCACGGTTTATCCTTCAATCCAGTTGTGTACGGAATGCTCAGTACGCGAATGCGTTTGGACGATTATTCAGTAATATTCAATTCGTTTGAACCTCTCTTTATATTTCGATATCATTATATAACAAATATACATTAATATAGCTCCAAGTTATAGTTTTAATTATATTGAAATACATATTTTCTGCGGTAGCCTAGTGGTATGGGTAATGGACTGCTGAGACGAGGTCTCGGGTTCGATTCCAGGTTTACCATGGCACACACCAATGACTTTTCGATGCTTTTCGAAGTTATGTGTATATTTATCGCAGGTTTATAAGTGCCCGGTTAATGGCAATAGGCTCGCCACCTATTACATTGGGACCTAAACATAAACTGGCGAAATGTGGGTGCTAGCACCTCTGCCTACCCCTTCGGGGAAAACAGACGTGAGTTTATGTTATGTTATGTTATGTTATGAAATACATAGTTTGCTCTGTCTGTTAATTAAAATGATAGCAATTATGTTTTATGAGCCATGTTACGTTACGTGATCATGCATGATAGTCAAAATCGTACAGACATTAACTTTAGCGTGAGGTTCAAAGCACGGGTTATGAGTAGAAACTAAACACATATCCACTAATGGAACGTATTTAGATGAACATCTCGCTTATGTAAATATGTTTCAATTAGCGGAATGTGCTTTGTTTGCTGAAAGAGCAATCAACGCGGCCTCTCACGCACTTACATATTGTGACTGTCTCTCGACTTGAACTAATTGTGTTCATTATAGCTCTGTACTGAAAGATCTGATCTGTATATACTCCATGCTGTGTAAAATACTTTTTACTGAATAGATTAAATCATGAAGAACCTATTTCATCACTTCGACCTGAGTGGCGGGTAATCTGAGGTACCCTAGAAAGAATATTCCATAGATCCCTACCAGCGTTTGCCTCTAACAGGGGGTCATTCATCAACTCGCGGGCAATAAACTCGCGGGAAACCGCGAATTGACAACTTTCAATTTTTGATTATTTTGGACACTTTCGTATTTAATTTTGTATTGTTTATAGACATGTGACACTGTTATGTGACATTGAATCACGTTAATTGATACACTTCTGTCTACTTCACCTATGATAGACAGGTGCGTGAGAGTATAATCATAATCATCACCCAATCACATTAAACCTAAATCATTTTTCAAACTTCCAAACACGGGGAGAGTTAACAAAAAAGTATAGGTACCTTCTTCATGGAGGGAATATTATATAGGGATAGAAAGCGCATCGAAGATTAGAACCGAATGGTGGCCAATATATATATCCAGTGACTTCGCTAACAAAGGCTGAGCACATAAATAAGCAGAAGTTTGCGTCGTCCGCCGGCAACCGGCAGCGTTCCGCCATTGTCCGGCGAGCGGCTATTGTCGAACTATATTCGTCAATACAAACTAACTTGCAGGTCAACATTTCACATACCTATTTAATGTTTCAACTTTAATTTAAAATCATATAGAAACAATGCCAATGTAGAACATTGTAAGGAAACGTAGTGAAAATATGTATTATGAAAGACATTAACTTTCTCTATAAAAGGAAAAAGTAAAGGCGTTGAAAAACTTTGTAATTTATTTAGAACAAATCGAATGCTTTTGATCCCAAATAGGTATAAAAAGTTGTATCAGGTTCTTAATTAATATAACAAAAATATTAGATTAGAAAGTTTATGCATGTTGTATAATAATAATAACTCTGCTTTGCAACTATTCCACTTACACTACACAACACTTTTGAAAACATATTGGAAATATATTGATACAAAATCCAGTTTCAAAATGATTGCTTCTCGGTTCTATTATTTATTTTTTAGGCAAAATTGGCAGGTGTTTGTTCCCAATGCGCGCACTTGTGCAGTCGACTGCATTGCAATGTTGTACACTTTGTACAGGTACAGTTCTTGTTTATTATACATGACATGCACTTTGTGAATGTTCGACGAAGTTATATTCTTCAGTTTCTGGAACAACTCGATAGCATATTCAGTATATGAAAAGGCCCATAAAACTAGAGGAAGCTACCATTCATGATTACAATTCATACAGGATCGCAGTATTCAAATCGAAAGTCTGTCCAGAGGACCAATTCGTGTAGTAAAAACCTGTTCAGAATTCAGTCGACGAACGACCACACGGTGTCAATGAAAATTGGTTTATGAGAATACTGTTTTTCACATTTGAGTACATACACTTGACTCAATATACAGTCAGCATCAGAAAGACTTTGAAGAACAAAGTTTTCAAAACTAATCTTAATTCCTTGGATTGCCCCCTTCCGTTGACGGATTGTTCTGATATTTGGTACCTTTAGTTCGGACAATAATACAATTGAAATCAATAAAATAGGCAGATTTACTCTTAATACCGTAGTTTTATGAACATTTTGATATTTTGTAGGTAAAATATTAATAAAGCTGAGTGTACAAGTTACATATTATTACAATGAGAATTAAATTCTGCGAACGCAGCAGAAAACGTGATACTTCACATCAGCCTCAATTTAAAGGTCAATTTGCTGGAAATGAACTGACGAGCAGCGATGTTGTAGCCGCTACAGACGCTACAGTAAACGGCACAACGTAATGTAGCTCGCCTGATGGCTGCTGCGATAGTGTTTTACTCTCGCTGTAATTTCCGCTTACAAATAAGACGCTCTTTGAACGAAGGTCGCTCACAGCTTTGACCTTTCATACTTCTAATATAAATGTTGCGTGGAGAACAAGATTATAATATTATTGAAAATAATATCCAACACATTGGCGCCGTAGGTTTCTAGTTATGAAATACTGTACTTAAGGACGAAAAATATTATGATAGAGATACAATATTATTTAGTTGATATTATACCTAACCTTAGCCAAATAATTATTGATACATTATCTCGTACATACCTGTTTACTATCGCATTTTGGTTTCTGTTCATTTTATAACATCGTTTTCAAAATAAATACAAAATATCCATCTAATACTTAGATAGGTTTATTAAGAGACCAGCCTTAATCAGAAGCTAACAGCAATCAGTGTCGACTTGTTTTATATCTTTGAGCTTGTGTTTATTCCTGTAAGTGCCACAAAAGAGAGCCGATCTGGTGGGTCATTCATCAACTCGCGGCCATCAAACTGTGGCAAACGCGAGTTGGCACTTTTCAATTTTTGATATAAATTTATTGTGGCTATTTAATGATTATATCTTGCAAGAAACAGAAAACTCAGATACATATGCGAGGTTTCTTTTATTCGAGGCACAAAGGGAGCCACAACAGCGGCCACATCTATCACTGCCCATACTTCCGGCGGCTTAGAGCCGCGCACAGAAACCATTTCCTACTGTTTTGTGACATCATAGTTTTACGAGCCCTTATATTCCTTCCCCGGCTTTGTATTCAAAGCAAATGGACAAAATAAAATGCTTCATTCCGCAGCATCACAAAAACAAGATTCATAACACAACACATTGACCTCGTTGTGTCGCAGTGTCTTATCGTCGAAGGTCGTAAAACTGTAGAAGGGAAACCATTTAGTAAATGCTTTCATGAACGTTTTGTCCAAGGATACTTAACTCACACCACCCAACCACCAAACTTAAGTTTTTTATTAACTTTGGTGTAAACTAACTGGATACTAAACATGAAAGACAGAAGAAAGAAAGAAAAAGCATTTATGTTATAACTTACTTATCTTTGGCTTACAGCAGTAGTTGAAATGAAATGAAATACGAGATAGTTACTACCGGCGAACTAGAAAACAAGTGCAATGTAAGCACTCTTACAACGAAATATGTCATGCAAGGCATCTAAGGTAAAAGGTTTCCCATTCCCTGAAGAATTGCCGGGTAAAAAGGTAAATAGATACTTACCTACTATAATTTGCCCAGAATACACGACACCAATTCACAGAAATATTCCAGTTATATTTTTAGATTATTGTAGGTATGTACTGTGTTTTCCATTCCAACCTATTCGGCATTTTTCTTTATTTCCAAAGATTTTTTCCTTTGTATTCGTTAGCACAGATTTATGTTCATAACAGAGCCAGCCCCTGCATTAACTCGCTCACCGAGCAGTCTGGGGAAGGCAATCTTATTCTGATCATTAATCTTCGTATTGCCTTCGTTAACGACTTAATTGAAAACCGGATCCCTCCCAGAACATCCATTAAGATACTATTGTAAGTCAATTTCTTACCTTTCGTGTAAAATATAATATATGTAGGTATATAGGTAAGTACTTACATCATTTTCAATCCAATAAAATAGTTACCTACCTACAGGTAAAGTTAGGTACATAAAATAGGATTACATAGGTAAATTACTGACATTACGAAATAATTGAACGAATTTTTTAAAGCATTTATTATGCTAACTTTTAAGTTCGAAAAACATTGGAAAAAATAAAATGCTCAAGTTAGTGAGACTTGAACTCACGACCTTTCCCTTACAGGGGGAATGCTCTTTTAACTGAGCTATTGAGCCACACCTGAATCATTTTAAATTTTCCTTCTCTTTATATCCGTCTTTATGGGCGACTGTGACGAAATAATTTACAATTTCAATAATAAGGTAAGCTTATTGGTTGACTATACCAGTAATACCAATGTCTAACGTATCATTAAAAAAGCTATGTACTTTGTACTAAATACATAATTATAATTAATTGTAAAATATTTTATTCTAAATATTGGTGTTAATGAAACGGGAGTAAAAGTAACGGGAGTAAATAGCAAAAGTTCCATTAACTGATGTTTTTATGGCGGCTCAAGGCAGAGTTCCTTATTATCTTTTATATAATAACGGTTTTCAAATTTTCATCAAGTGCTCCACCATGATTTTAGCAGATTAACTTCGGTATGTTTACATCACAAGGAAAGCCACGAAATGAATATGGTGAGATGATTTAAAACAGTGTTTTGGTTCAGTCAGCATCAGAAAGACGTCACATTTTCTTTTTTTTTACCCCCTTCCAGTTGACTGATTGTTTTGATATTTGGTACACTCCTTTAGTTTGGACAATAACATAATTTAAATCAATAAAACAGTTAGATTTGCTCTTAATACGAGAGTTGTAGGATAATTTTGAGACTTCAACGTCAAGATATTTCTGACACTGACTATACAGTCGACAAACGAGATACAATCGCACTTTTTCATGTAAAGCTGTAGTTATGTAAAAGTGCAACCGTTTCTCCTTTGTCTACTGTACATATAAATGAGATATTATGAATTCGAAACAGTATCGCTACAGACTGCTGGAATAAAACGTCTTTGTGATCATTTTGCAAGTTTGCTACCGGGTAATGGTACCTATAAGAATATAATCGTAAACACAAAATGGCATATCGTTTGAATACTTACTTCCGAACAACACTTATTTGTCTTAAACCCAATCACTTTGGGAGCATTGCGTGTAAATGTTCGGCAGTACTTAATCGACTTTTTTTCGAACAAAAGGATTATTGTTAGTGAAAGTATCGAGTGGCGTGACTGCGAGCCCAAGTGCGGAATCACTAACTCAGAAGTTTCGCGGAGAATGGACTAAGTTTCAGTTCATGTCGATTATGCGTCGATACGTCTTTACTTTCTGCGGCCTTTTGTGCTTCTCTGATGAAAGGTTAGTTTGAAAAGTATTAAGTATATTCACATAAAGTATTATAGAACTATTCTAAATCAATCGGGAATAATACGTTACCTCCGCTGGTTGGTGAAACAGAGCGTAGACAACCATAAAGCAATATAAAAAATTTCACTGGATGCAGAGCTGTTTTTACACTATACTAGTGAAAAATAGGACACCAGCTAGTAGAAAAACAGCGCAATTATGTTCCTTACACTTTAGAATTGGAATAGTAACAAAGATAATAGACTAATATTATAAGATAACTAGCTGTCCCGGCGAACTTCGTATCGCCAATTTTTTCCCGCCCCGCGATCGGCGTTAGATCCCGTTCCCGCTGCACCATTTAGGATGTAAAATAGATGTTGGCTGACTCTCAGACCTACCCAATATGCACACAAAATTTCATCAAAATCGGTCAAGCCGTTACGGAGGAGTATGGCAACGAAAACTGTGACACGAGAATTTTATATATATATATTTTGTTTTTTTTTCAAATCAAATCATTTATTTGCATAATACAGGTATTGGAATGGTACAATATACATTTATATATGTGCATAGGTGCGCTGTACTATAACCTCTTAGTACAAGGTGTGCAAATATTTACATGCAACATGACAATTTTGGCATTCATAATGATTAGAGATAGCAATAATTAAGTAATAATAATGAAAATTAATAATATAAGATTTAGCCATGTCAATATTAATAATGTCAAAATAATAAGGTTAAAAATTAACAATGTCAACTTAACAGTTAGCATAATAAATGCTTTAAAAAAAATTCATTCAAATGTCAAACCAATCAATTAAGTCAAAATTAATTATGTCAAAACAATCAATAAAGTCAAAATTAATAATGTCAACTAGATAAATTAAGAAGGATAATCACATTTTAATGTCACGAGTACCTATGAATCAAGGGAAAGTAAAAAGAAGTAATAAAATACCTAATAACAATTAAATATTTTGAAACTAACAAATTATAATTTATCTTGGAGGAAGCTTTTTACGTCATAGTAACATTTGTCATTCAGTAGTTTTTTGAGATTATTTTTAAAAGTAGATACATTTGACTCTTTTATGCTTTTTGGCAGTTTATTATATATTTTAGGAGCCATGGCGAAAACACTGTTATGCATTAAAGTAGTGTTAGACTTACATAGGCATAATCGACTCTTGTCTCTTTGCATCCGGCCCGACGCTTCAGACGCCAAAACAAATAAGTTGGGATTAAGTTTAACAAATAGAGCCACCTCGAAGATATAGAGGGACGGCAGTGTTAATATATGGTGTTTTTTGAAATAGGGCATGCAGCTGTCAGTTGATTTTAACGAGAACATTGCCCTCACACAGCGTTTCTGTACTTTGAATATTTTGTTTTTGTGTACAGAGTTACCCCAAAAAATTACACCAAAGCGAAGAAGTGATGCCACCATGCCATGGTATGCAGTTAGAAGTGCATCTGTGCAGATTATTTGCGACAATTCATGTAGTGCGTATACAGATTTACTGACCCTCTTACATATGTGCTCTATATGTTGTTTCCAGGTTAACTTGTTGTCTATTAATATACCTAGAAATTTTGTATATTCTACTTGTTTTAGCGATTGGTCATTTGCGCATATCTGCAAATTTTCCATAATTGGAATTCGCTGACTAAAATGCATGAGCATCGTCTTTCCTATGTTGGCTTTTAGATTATTGATATCTAGCCAGTCCAGAACAGACCTCAATGCATTATTTATGTCACTTTCATAAGTATCTTTAGAGTTACATTTAATAGTGATAGTGCTATCGTCTGCAAAGAGAGCTATTGGGTTATCGGTTACATTAGGCAAGTCGTTAATATATAACAGGAACTGAACAGTAGAGGTCCTAGTACACTGCCTTGAGGCACGCCATTCTGTATAGTGCGTGTTTCAGATTGATAATCTTCCTCTGTTTTAGAGAAACAATTGAGTTTTGTAATCTGAGTATACTGAGTTCGACCGGTTATGTAGGATTCAATTAGATCTAGTACATTTCCTCTAATGCCATACATATTTAATTTGCTTAGTAGAGTGTCATGATGTACATAATCAAAAGCTTGGGTCATGTCCATATATATGGAGCAAATAGGTATCTTACTGTCAACACTCCTCATTATAATTTTCAAAAAATCAAATATAGCCATATTTATTGACTTATTACGCCTAAAACCTTTCTGTTCTTTTGCCAGGATATCATTACTTTCAAGACAGTCATTCAGTTCTCTATATGTATATTTCTCAATTATCTTTGAAAAAATAGGTACCAAGGCTATGGGTCTATAGTTTTCTAATTTATCTCTATTTTCTTTTTTAAATATTGGTTTTATGATCACTTTTTTAAGTCTATCTGGGAAAACTCCATTAGCCACACGTAAGTAATATGGCAAATATGATGACAAATATCACCTGCTACATATTTTATAACTTTAGTGCATATACCGTCATAACCTACACTGTTTGTGTTTTTTAAATTTCTGATAATGTGTAGAGTATCAAGAGGTGAGCAAGGTTTCAAAAACATAGACTTTTGTTTGGAAGTTACATATAAGAAATCGGCAATTTATTTTTAGATGTATTTGAAACTATTCTATCAACAAAGTAATTATTAAAGGCATTACATATGTCAATAGGGTTTTTTTTTTTATATAGGACACGTCAATTTGACTTCACCTCGCCTGATGTTAAGCTAAGGCAAAGTCTCGGAAAGAGGGTCACCATCGTAAACATTTACCATGTTAACAGTGGTGGCACTCAGCTTGACGGCCTCATTAGATGCTTTTTCACGCCCCGCTTAAAGGACCCGGGACTGTAGGAAGAAGGAAACACGTGAGCTGGCAGGGAATTCCAGGTCTTAGTGGTGCGGCATAGGAATGAATCACTGAAACGCTTGGTTCTAGCAGGTATACTCTGCACCGTAAATGGATGACATCTTAGCCCTGCACGTGTCGTCCTGTGAAGGAAAGGGGAGGGTGGGACTAATTGGAAGAGCTCGTCAGAACATTCACCATGGTAGAGACGGTAGAAAACTGCCAAAGACGCAACATCTCTACGCATCTGCAAAGGCTCGAGGGTGTTCGTGACCTCAGGATTCCCAATAATGCGGACCGCACGTCGCTGCAACCTGTCGAGAGCATCTAATAAGTACTTTGCGGAGCCGTCCCAGAGATGTGAGCAGTATTCCACGCAGGAACGAATTTGGGTCTTGTATAGAAGACACCGCTGCTCCGGCGTGAAAAAACGTCTCACTCTGTTCAGGACTCCGAGTTTACGCGAGGCTGATTTGATGATACTCTCGATATAGTTTCATACCGAGGATAGTGAGGTGATCCTGCAGTGGCAGTGGTGTGCTCTGAAGAGTGGGAAGGGGAAGGAAAGGAGATACCTTAGCTGTAAACGCACATGCCTGGGTCTTCTTGGCATTGAACTCGACCAGGTTCCTAGCGCCCCATTGAGAAATGTGGTCCAGGATCCGATCCAGCTCTGTGACAAGAAGCTGAATTTTTTCCGCGATATCAGACTGCTTGGCCGCAGGATGTGCGTGATAACTCCCGTGTAAGGTGCTGTCGTCTGCATAACAGTGAATGTTTCCGTTACAGAGCATGTCATTGATATGCAGAAGAAAGAGAGTGGGAGATAAAACGGAACCCTGCGGCACGCCAGCATTTACCTGCAATAACTCCGAAGCTCGTACATCACAAAGGACGCGAATACGGCGCCCCTGCAGGAAGCTTGCAACCCAGTTACACAGTCTAGGAGGCAGGCCAAAGGCTGGAAAGAAGCGATTTGTGCCATACCCTATCGAAAGCTTTGGCGATGTCAAGACTAATTGCCAGTGACTCACCGTGCTTCTCCATAGCCTCACCCCAAAGGTGGGTCATGTACGCCAGAAGATCACCCGTTGACCGTTTCGGTCTGAAACCGTATTGCCGGTCACTAAGCAGGGAGTGATCCTCTAGGTGGCGCATGAGCTGTGTGTTAATTATGTGCTCGAACACCTTACACAGCACTGAGGTGACGGCTATGGGTCGATAGTTGGCTGGGTCCGAGCGATCCCCCTTCTTGGGGATCGGCTGGACATTCGCCTCCTTCCAAGCCGAAGGCACTGTACCCGAACTGTAGGACAGTCGGTACAGCCGCGTTAGCATAGGAGATAACTCCGCTGCACATTTTTTAAGTACAACCGCTGGAATACCATCAGGACCACTGGCTTTCCGTACATCGAGTGATTGCAGTACTGCACGGACATCGCGTTGCCTGATACGTATATCAGGCATTGCGTGGTCACCAGTGGGCATTGTCCGTGGTTGCATACCACAATCATCGACTCGGGAGTTGGCCGCGAAGAGATTGACCAGCAAATTTGCTTTCTCTTGCGGCTCATGGGCCAGAGATCCATCGGGATTGCTCAGCGGGGGCAGCGAGGGCTGGCAGAAGTTGGCTTGCACGGCTTTGGCCAGTTGCCAGTAGCCACGGCTACCCGTGGGATGCGCCACTAGCTCTTGGCCCAGCCGCGCTATGCGCTGGGCATCCGCCCTGACGCATGCCCTCTTGCAGACCTTTGTGGCTCTGTTGTACGCCGCCTTGAAGTGACCCACGTTGGGATCGCGCGTGGCGCGCACCCGCACCCAGGCGCGGTACGCAAACTGTTTATGCTCAACAGCCTCCGCGCACTCGCGCCCGAACCACGGACGCGCTCCGTGGACTCCAGTGACATCGGTGTATGGGATATAGTATTCCATACCTAGACCGATCTCACCGGCGACGGCAGTAGCGCTCTCAGATGGGTTCTTACCCTCAAAGCAGCGTTCAACCCACGGGATGGACGCATAATAGTCGCGCAATCCATCCCAGTCCGCTGACGAGTAGTGCCATAGCCGCCTCTTCCCCTGCACGGGTCGTGGGGGCGCTACAATGGGCACGGTGGAGCGGACCAGACAGTGGTCGGAGTTACCTAAAGCAGCAATCACCGAGACACTGTACTGGTCCGGGTGACTCGTCAACAGAAGGTCAAGCAGAGAGGGCTCTAGGCCGGACTCTCTTGGTATCCTCGTGACCTTGTGCACCAATTGAGTCAAGTCATGCGCCAGGGCAAATGCGTGAGTGGCTCTTCCCGCATGGTTTGTTATGGCGGAGCCCAACCAGATCTTGTGGTGGGCGTTAAAATCCCCCAAAAACACCAATTCGGCGTTCGGAAACCGCTCCTGCGCATCATCTGCCGCCTGACTCAGGTATTCCAATAGTCGAGTTATCTCTGCATCTCCTGTATGGGAACGGTAAAGGCACATATAGACCTGACTCGTGGAGCCATGGTCTACGTGTACCCAAAGGATGGAAAAGGATGGGTCCTCTGGAGTTTGATTATTTATTATTATACTATTTATTGATTCCATTGGAGTATTTTGTCTTCCACTTTGTATGATTCTCCAAGCAGTTTTTGCTTTGTTCGTTGCTGTATTAATGGAATAGGTATTCTGTGCTCGCTGAGTTAGTTTAATAATCTTTTTGTATGTTCTACAGTACTGCTTAAATTATTTTTATTGACTTCACTAGGCTTTTTTCTATATTTCCATAAGAGTGCCCGTTTCTTTTTACTACTTGCCTTTATTCCATGTGAGACCCATTTTTGTTTTTTATGCGCATTCACAGTTATTAGTTTGAGCGGGAAACAAAGGTCATAAAACAGCCTAAATAAATCATGGAAGGTGGTGAAAGCCAGATTAGGATCCTCAGTAGTATAAATTTCAGAGAAACTCAATTGGCTCACACACTCTTTAAATTTCTTCAGGTTAGCTGAACAATAGTCCCTTCGCCGAATTCTCCACCGTTTATTGAGGCAATTTTTTTTAACACGACATTGTATTATTTGCGCTGTGTGGTCAGATAGCCCGAATTCTATAATTCTTGACTTGCAACCATGGGGGAGGCTGTGAGCAAAATTATCTATGCAGGTCTGGGTAATAATTCTGGTAGGTTGCCTCAACACTAGTTTTAGGTTATAGTTAAGGAGCATACACTCAAATTCGGATGTTAAATTGTTCTGTTTCAGAATATCTATGTTAAAATCTCCCGCCAGTATGATGTTATGTTTCCTATAAGTCTTGTTTATGTACATCAACACTCCATATATAGTTCTAATATCTTATACTTATTTTTTTTTAATCTTACCACCTTTCTTAAGAGCCATTGAACCTTTCATGATAATCCATAATGACTTTTATTGTAATATTAGACCAGTGGTTGAAGTAATGGCCTTATTTCAATTAGCTATGACTTGTAATCGCGTAGCGAGAGAATCCTAATTTGCCATAACAAAGTCTCGACTAGTACAGCCGACGGCAGACGTAATGTTTCTATTTTCTGTATGCCTCCAACATGGATTCCTGTTTGTATTATTTTATTGCAATGCTCCAGTGTTGTATATTTGAGCTACATACTTACACTTAGTAACACTTAGTTAACATCAATTAGATAAATGGAAAACTAAAACCTAACTTTTCCCTAGAATATATTGTTTTGTTAGTGGCATACGACCACGGCTATCCTTGACATATTCTTGTTTGTCACTTTTTAGAGCGTGATTTTTCAGTAGTCGGGTTTTAGTTTTAAACTTTATTTTTTATTTAATTTATTTTGGGGCAAGGTAACACTAATAATTTATACATATTTGAAATGTGCTCATTAAGCACTTTCATTTGATACCAAACACGGCATATTTATCTCAAATTTATTTTTTAACACAGTACCTTATGAGCGCTAGAGGGCGCCACACAAGATTGAGTGACACGTCATATAGCCTATAACCATCGGACGATTAAGCCGCTTGTAACGATACCTCATTGGTCCAGTTCTATTATGTAGTTGAGGAGCTATGAGGGAACAAATGAACATACATACCTACATACATACATACATACATACATACATACATACATACATACATACATAGCCTGTCAAAATCATAACCCTCCTTTTGGCTTCGCCGTAGTCGGGTAAAAAGTAAAACCTCACCTTCAATACAGGGGCTCAATTCACTAACTTACGTACTTAGTTGCGTAAATTTACTTATGATTTTACTGACGTAAATATACGCAACGTGCAATTTCGGTGAGTAACCTATGTCAGTTTCCGGTACAGAATACCAAGTAAATATACGTGACATTTTATGTCATATGACATATGACATTTATGAAAATAATGCAAGACTAAAAATATAACTGGAATTGCCAATTTTTTTTTTCAATAAATTCTTATTATTAATTTTTTCAATCTCATACATAAATCTTATGTATGGAATTGTTTTGAACTATGATTTAATTAATATTAGTCTTCTTCTTTTCGTGTCAACGATTCACTTTTATGAATAATTACACTATTCGGGAATAGAATTATGCTATCTTAATCGCGCTGTCATAATATTAGTAGGTACTTATAACTATTATTATTATTTATGTGCTTCAAAAAAATCTACTTATGTTTAGATGAATATGGGATATATTTTTTATCATTATTGCACTACAGTTTAATAAAATACAATTATAGTGTATTTTTATTTGACCTAAGAAATAATTTATACAACTATACACAGCAGGCTGCTAAAATTGCAACAATATAATACTAACTGATCGAATAGTGATATATCCAAGAAGAAATAAGAAAACCTTAAAAAAACGAAGTTGTTTTGTGGTCTATGGTACCTATGATAAACAATTTTCTTACGTTCTGAACATTCATTAAAAACTTTTTATAGCGGAGCGGTATTGCATTTCTACCAACATAGCATCTATTTAAAGGATACCAAATATTCCTATTGTATCCTCATATTAGTACATATTAGTAATCCTCGAAACAAATTTTGGTTGTACAATTTGTTCGGCTTTTTCTACAATATATATATTATATTATATGTAATTCAGTCAAGAAACTCGTGTTGATTGAGGGTGGCGCTGCGGTGCGCTCGACAGTTACGCAGATGGCGGGTTAGGCCCGTTATGGAACACAATAAAAAAAGAAGAACCAAAGAGTGAATTTCCTTTATTCAGTTCAGGCACTTACAGAGCACATTTGAATGTCGTTTTTTTCGTGCGGAAATCCCCACGGATACCCGCCGGAGCCGGAGGGGGAGGTTGTGTCGGACTCAAACCGACTAAAATCACACGCCGTCTGTGGGTCGGAGTGCTAGGCCGAAGGTGAGGTTGTCATCGATAGCCCTTGCACCTGGGCTGACCCAGGGTCTCCTCAAGAGGGGCACGCCCCAAGAGCTTTCCAGTACGTCCCCGTCGTGTGCCCTGGACCCCAACGTGACCACCGTAACGGAGTGGCACGTTGGGTGACCGAATCTGGAACAGCGAATCTTGCGGCAAGCAGTAATACTGTTTATTGGTGTCCTCTGTCCGTATCGGCACTGTCCTTTTTAGGACGATGTCGAGCACTGGCAGAGAGGATGAGTCGTGCCGGGACCAAGCTCCCGAGCGACAGGCGCGTGAGCGCAAGGAGAAGACGGCAGTATCGTGCCGGGACCAAGTTCCCGCAGGACAGACCCGTCGATGCTCGGTGAGGCTGACGAGGTTGTCGAGGCCTCCCACACCTGCGCCTTCCATGGCGGGATCCGACATGGATGTCGGTGCGCCATCGTCGCGCGAAAGCAGCGCTGCTCGCAAGAGACAGCGCGGCGAGGAGGAGACCGAGTCCCCGGTCCTCCAGGGTTCGGCTGTGCCGACCGCATCCGCGCGGTCACCCCGCGCAAAACGTTTGGCCGTCGAGGAGTTGGAAGTATTCCAATTTCCGGGCTCGGTGGCAGGGTCGCGATCGTCTTCTGTGGCATCGCGATCCTCTAGGAGGATGGCAGCGGACCCTGCATGGCAGAAACTGCCCACGGATGAGCTGGCAGCTAAGGTCCGCAGCAATATGGACATTGTGCTGGAGGTTGCCAGCAAATCCAAAAACCTGAAGGGTGGCTTCATAAAGGCCCTCAGGGACGCGGCATTTGACGTCATTGATGTCGTAGCCGTGCTTGAGGGCCGTAACGTCAATGACGAGGTGGCCACCCTTCGGACGGAGGTGGAGAGGCTCCGGATAGAGGTCCGTTTCCTCCGGGAGGAGAAGGCAGCGGCGAAACAAGCCGCTGTGGCTCCACTGGAGGAGATGTCGCGGACCATTATGGACCGCGTGCTGTCCGCGGTGGATGCGAGGTGGGCGGGCTTGGAGCCCAGACTCCTGCCGGAGCCACGCCTTCGCCCGCCCCTAGCTTCTGATGCCAGGCGCAAGGCCAACCCGAAGCCCGGTCCATCGGCTCTCTCGCAGCCACCACCATCGGCTCCCTCTAAGCCGTCACCGCCGCCCCTTCCCCCGCAAGCGGGGTCATCGAAGGGAAAGGGAAAGGGGAAGAGGAGCACCCCTAAGGAGAGCGAGCCCAGGCCGCTACCACCTGCAGCGTCGTCAATGGACGAGGGGTGGACGACGGTAGCCAAGAGGCCGAAAACAAAGAAGCCTCGAGCGACGGCTGCTGTCCAAGAGGCCAGCACGTTGGCCCGGACTGCAGCTTCCTCTGCACCCTCTTCCTCTAAGAAGAAGAGGCGTACACGCAGGAGGAAAGGACCGCGTGTGCCCCGCTCTTCGGCAGTAGTGATAACGCTGCTGCCGGAAGCCTCAGAAAGGGGCGCCACATACGCGGACGTCATGCGGGGATTGAAGTCGCAGGTTGACCTGCAAGACTTTAACATCCCCCGCATGAATTTCAAAAGGGCGCAGACCGGTGCCACCATTTTGGAGGTGGTCGATGACTCCAGCGGGGAGAGGGCCGACAGGCTAGCGGCGCGTCTCCGTGAGGTGCTCGGTTCCGAGACGGCGAACGTGTCCAGGCCGGTCAAGTGCGCAGACTTGCGCATTACCGGTCTGGACGACTCTGTCACGAGGGAGGAGGTGGCTGACGCGGTTGCACGCCGTGGCTGCTGCCCTCCCTTGAACGTCAAGGTCGGCGAGATTCGCCGGACGTTTAGAGGGAGCGGTACGGTGGTGGTAAGCTGCCCCGTGGAAGCGGCCAAAAAAGTGACCTCTGGGCGCCTGATAGTGGGCTGGGTCTCTGCCCAAGTAACTCTGCTTGAGCGGAGACCCATGAGGTGCTTCCGGTGCCTGATGTCAGGACACGTCAGGTCACAGTGCACCTCACAGGACGACCGCAGTGAAATCTGCTACCGCTGCGGTCGTCCTGGCCACAAAGCCGCGGCTTGCTCGGCCGACCCCAACTGCGTCATCTGCGCAGCAATGGGCGGTGGACCGAGCAACCACATTCTAGGCGGCAAAGCATGCCGCGGGACAAAGCCCAGTAAGGGCAAAAAGGCGGCCGGAAGGACCCCGGCTGCCCCAGTTCCCGTGGCAGCGACGCCCCCGCAAGGGCGAGAGGAAGCGATGGAACCGTAATGGACGGTCTCCCCCATCGCTTCCTCCAGGCGAATCTGAACCACTCTGCCCGCGCGCAGGACCTCCTCCTGCAGTCCATGGCAGAGTGGTCCATTGATGTGGCGATAGTATCCGACCCGTACTTTGTCCCTCCTCACAGTCTGTGGCTGGGGGATACGGACGGGTCGGTGTGTGTTATCGCGTCTGGGACACAGCGAGTGGCACCTCCCTCCCTCATTTCCAGGGGGAGGGGCTTCGTGGCCTGTGGGTGGGGGAGGTACATCATTATTGCGGTGTACTTCCCTCCCAGCATGAGACTGGCCGAGTTCGAGACGGCGCTGGACGTGATGGGTGCCCTGCTGGGGCAAATCTCACCCCGTCTGGCGGTGGTCGCCGGGGACTTCAATGCCAAATCCACGGCTTGGGGTTGCCCCGCGGCCGCTGTCGAAGAGCGCGGCCAGTTGCTGGAGGAGTGGGCCACGACGACCGGCCTGACGATCAGTAATCGTGGGTCGGTCGACACGTTTGTGACACAGCAGGGGAAGTCCATCGTGGACATCACGTTCACGACCCCTGCCGTCGCACTGGCAGTCCGGGACTGGCGAGTCCTGGATGACGTGGAGAATCTAACGGATCATCGGTACATCCGTTACGATATCTCCACGGGCCAGCACGTGGTGAGTCCCAGACGCGAGGGGCCGTCCGCCAAGAGGTGGGTCCTGGGGCGCATAGACCGGGAGGCGTTGGAGCTGGCGTCGATCGTCCAGTCGTGGGCGACTCCTTCGGTGGAAGTAGGAGTCGAGGAGGAGGCCGAATGGTTCGCGAGCGCCGCGTCGCAAATCTGTGACGCGTGCATGCCTCGGGCCAAGCCTCGACTCCCCAACCGGAAGGTGTACTGGTGGACGCCGGAGATCGCTGAACTGCGATCTCTGTGCGTCGTGAAACGTCGCCGGTATACCCGGTACCGCCGCAGAGCGCGGCGGGTGCCGGAGGAGGAGGCGCAGCTGTACGCCGACTACCGGTCGTGCGCTCAGTCCCTCGGGATGGCAATAGGGGACGCGAAGGAAGCTTCGAGGGCGTCTCTTTTAGCCACCCTTGACCGGGACCCCTGGGGGCGGCCCTACAAGATGGTCAGGGCTAAGCTCCGCCCATGGGCACCTCCGATCACGGAGTGCCTGGAGCCGAGAGTGCTGGGGGAGGTTATCTCCTCTCTATTTCCACAGAGGGAGGAGGGGTTCGTTCCCCCAGTGATGGCTCCGGCACGCAGAGAGGAGGTCACGACGGAGGTGCCGCAGGTCACAACGGCGGAGTTGGCCGTGGCCGTCAGACGGGTCCAGGAGAAAGGTGCGAGGGCTCCTGGACCCGATGGAGTTCCCGGACGCGTTTTGGTGGTCGCACTCCGGGAGCTCGAGGAGCGGTTCTGCGGGCTGATGAGTGCGTGCCTGCAAACTGGGCAATACCCGGTCCGGTGGAAGACGGGCAGACTCGTACTCATCAAGAAGGAGGGACGACCCGCGGAATCGCCCTCGGCGTACCGACCGATAGTGCTGCTGGACGAGGCGGGCAAGCTATTTGAGAGAGTGTTGTTCGCTCGCATCGTCCGGCACCTCGAGGATGGAGGTCGCGGCCTGTCCGACTACCAATATGGTTTTCGGCCACGTCGCTCGACCGTCGACGCCGTCCTTCGGGTGAAGGCGCTGGCGCAAGAGGAGGTCCGTAAGGGCGGGGTGTTATTGGCGGTGTCGCTGGACATCGCCAATGCGTTCAATACCCTGCCCTGGGAGTGCATACGGGAGGCGCTCAAATACCATGACGTGCCTCCCTACCTCTACAGGGTCGTTGGCGCCTACCTATCTGAGCGGTACGTGGAGTACCCAGGAGAGGATGGCAGCCTTCACAGGTGGGCCATGTGCCGCGGTGTTCCGCAGGGGTCAGTGTTAGGGCCCCTCTTGTGGAACATCGGGTACGACTGGGTACTCCGAGGAGCTCGCCTCCCGGGCGTCAACGTGACCTGCTACGCAGACGACACGTTGGTTACTGCCCGGGGGGCGACCTATGGGGACGCCGCGCGCCTCGCCACAGCGTCGGTGGCCATGGTCGTGCGGCGAATAACGATGCTGGGACTCGGGGTGGCGCTCAACAAGTCGGAGGCCATTTGTTTCCATGGCCCTCGGCGAGCGCCACCGGCGGACTCCCACATCGTAGTGAGTGGCACCCGGATCGAGGTCAAGTCTGAAATGAGGTACCTTGGGCTTGTCCTCGATCCACGATGGAGCTTTCGCGCCCATTTTAACCGCCTGGTCCCCCGTCTGATCGGCACGGCTGCTGCCCTTCGGCGGCTGATGCCGAACCTAGGGGGACCCCAGACGAGCAGCCGCCTCCTTTATTTGGGAGTGGTGCGGTCGATGGCCCTATACGGGGCCCCTGTGTGGGTCGACGCCCTGACGGTACGCAACATTGCCCTCTTGCGACGTCCGCAGAGGGTGATGGCCGTCGGGGCGGTAAGAGGATACCGCACCATCTCATTCGAGGCGGCTTGCGCAATGGCGGGCTCTCCTCCGTGGGAGCTGGAGGCCGGAGTCCTCGCGCTAGTGTATCATTGGCGCGAGGAGGCCCGGAGCCGGGGCGAGTTCCCGGCACCTTCGGAGGTGGGAGAGCGGAGGCTCCTGGTGAGACGGTCCATGCTCTTGGAGTGGGAGCGGCGGCTGGCCAATCCCACGGCTGGCAGAAGGACCGTCGAGGCGATCCGTCCTGTCCTCAGAGACTGGATGGACAGATCGCGGGGGTCGGTAACGTTCCGCATGGCGCAGGTCCTTTCGGGGCATGGATGCTTCGGAAGCTACCTGTGCCGGGTGGGACGAGAGCCGACCAGTGGGTGCCACCACTGTGGCGGCGATGATGACACGGCGCAGCACACCCTAGAGGAGTGCCCCGCGTGGGCTGGGGAGCGCCGTGCTCTGATCGCCGAAGTGGGGACGGACCTCTCGCTGCCGGCCGTAGTTCTGTCTATGGTCGACGGCGGCGATGAGGCGTGGGCAGCGGTTCAGACCTTCTGCGAGACGGTTATCTCGCAGAAGGAGGCGGCGGAGAGGGAGAGGGAATGTGACCCCCTTTCCCTCCCACAGCGCCGCAAGAGAACCGGGGCTCGGAGGAGGCGGTACCACCAACTCCTCCCCCCCTAACCGGGCCGGGCAGTTGACGCGGGGGCGTCTGCTGCCCTTACATAGGCCTCGAGGTTGAAGGCGCACGTCGTGTCGCGTGTGCCTTGCCTAGGCGGGTGGCAGAAGGACTCCTCTTCTGCCGCACCAGAGATGGGCGACGGACACCGTGGTGGTTTAGTGGGTAGTCTGGCCTCCTTCGAGGCTAGGAGTCCCACACGAAACCCGCTCCCTGCCCCCGTGGGGGGCGAGCGAAGTGCTTAAAAGCATTCCACCACGTAAAAAAAAAAAAAAAAAAAAAAAAAAAAAAAAAAAAAAAAAAAAAGGTCTCCTCAAGAAGGAGGGACGACGGTGTCCCTAACTCGCCCCCGGTATGGGGAGCCACGCTTCTTAGCGCCCCGCCGCCTTGGCCTGTTTCTGTTAGGGTGACAAGCAGCTCCACCCGCCACCCCAGGCCCGCGCTTATGGGGGACGGAGGTCGGTTTGTGCATCCGCCGTCCATGTTGCCTTCGCCCGCGGGTAGCGCGGTTTGCGAGTCCCTTTCCGCCGTCTACTTCTCGAGCATTACTTGCTCCCAGGAGGCGCCGACCTCCCATGCATCCGCGCAGCGGAACATCGCCGCGAGTAGGGTGGCGAGCGTGAGAACTCTCACTCCCAGAGCCGCCACCAGCTCCCGTCTCGGCGTCTCCCACGCCGAATACTCGGGAAGCGTGTGCAGCCCTGAGTCCTCGCTTGCGTCGCAGTGATAGCACCCGGATGATGGCTCCTTAACGATCAGACGCAGATACCACCCGAAGCACCCGTGCCCGGTGATAATCTGCGTCAGTCGATACGAGGGGCTGCCATGTGCCCTCTCTAGCCTCTCTCCCAATGATTGGTACACTGCGGCAGCGTGCTCTACGCGTAATTACTTAAGTCGTCGCTCCTACTCCACCACCATATCCCTGTGAGGCCCGAATATATTCAGGCTCGGGATTGTATCCCCGCTTCCGCGCCTCCTTTCGGAACCGATATAGCACTGAAAGGGCCCTCGATTGTAGGATCCACGAGACTCGCCACAACGAAGGGTATCGTGCAGTACCAAATGGCCCTGGTAGCCATCGTCTGCTGCGGCGTACGTAGCAGGGGCATGAACCTGTCCTCCATGTTTCCAGTTTATGGTTTGCAAATGGGTACCACCTGCTATCAAATTTGTTTCGATATTTTCAGCATAATTTTTTAAATATTATGGTTAAAGTTTATAATATGTACTTTTACTTCTCTCATGTCGAAAAGTAGGTTCTTATTACCTCCAAATGAGATAAGCCCTAGGGCGGTAAGTAATAAAAAAAACACTTCTTTCCTTAAAAAAGTTCGCGTACATCTAACCGTCATACTGGCAATAGACATCATGCATTCAGCCCAAAGACCAAAGAGGTCGCTTTGCTATTCAGCCTTGTCTTCGTGTGCGTATAATAGTCATCTATTTTAAATATCGAAAAGCGAAACTCAATGTCATTCTTGAAAAAAAAATTTTAAAGTTCTTTACTTGATTCTTTTTAATGAAAAAAGGCGGGAATAGAAAACTTTTACTTTAAATATTTTTTGTTTTTGGATTTTTTTTTGAAACATCTCAAACTATTATTATACCCAAAAAACACCTGTCCTTAAAATTTGAAAATTGTTCTCATTTCACTATAAACATTCACGCGCAGACTTATCGTGCGAGCACTCTATGTGGAAAGATTATGGTTGACGTACTGATGACACCGGTGATCTCCGCAAAACGACGTTTGGGGGATCACCTGTTTCTGGTACAGAAGGACCCCGACTGAGTGCTATTACTGTGATGCGACCGAGGACTCAGGCGGCGCACGGCGTAACATAGGAGGTAGCTCAATGACCTCTGTCCTGCAGGACCGTAGACTTGGTGTGTGACAATGGTAGCCGCCTGTCACCATAGCAGAAAAGCGGCCCAGGGATGCCAATGCGATGCGCACAGATCAACATTGAGTAGCGAAGTACTCAAAATGATCTCATTATTGCTTGAGACATATATCTGGGACCTAAAATGTGCTCTATACACGCAGTACACGTTTCTTGGATGATTTTGACGATAGCACGGGGTGCTGCTGCGGTAGACGATCTTCAGTTCACTAAGACAATTATATATTATTACAAAATAATCCGCACGCCCCAGGGCCTTTTATATCTCGCGATTTGAGTCACTGGCAATTAGTATTGGGTTACATCGCCACAGCTTAGGGTTCGATAGGGTATGGCACACATCGCTGCTTTCCAAGCTACCAACCTTTGGCCTGCCTCCCAGATCGTGCAACTGGGTTGCAAACGTCCTGCAGGAGCACCGTATTCGCGTCTTTTGTGATGGACGAGCTTCGGAGTTCTTGCAGGTGAATGTTGGCGCGCCGCAGGGTTCCGTCTTATTTCCCAAACTCTTTCTTCTGCATATCAATGACATGCTTTCTAACGGTAGCATTAATTGCTATGCAAACGACAGCACCTTACACGGGAGTTATCACGCACATCCTGCGGCCAAGCAGTGTGAAATCGCGGAAAAAAGGCAACTTCTTGTCACTGAGCCGGACTCAGAGCACACGACTGCCACTGCAGGATAACCTCAATATCCTCGGTATGGATGTTCACTGCAAACTAAATAACAAAAACTATATCGAGAGCATCATCAAAACAGCCTAGCGTAAGCTCGGAGCTCGGAGCAGCGGCGTCTTCATACAAGACTCAAATTCGTTTCTACGTGGAATACTGCTCGCATCTCTGGGATGGCTACGCAAAGTAGTACTAGATGCTCTCGACAGGTCTGGTCGCTGCAACGTGCGGTCCGTATCATTGGGAATCCTGAGGTCACGAACTTCCTCGAGCTTTTGCAGATGCGTAGAGATGTTGCGTCTTTGGCAGTATTCTACCGTCTCTACCATGGTGAATATTCTGATGAGCTCTTCTAATCAGTCCCACCCTCTCCTTTCCTTCACAGGATCCTACAGTCCCGGGGCCTTTAAGCGGGGCGTGAAAAGGCATCTGACAAGGCCGTCAAGCTGAGTGCCACCACTGTTAACATGGTACATGTTTACGATGGTGACCCCCTTTCCGAGACTTTGCTTTTAGCTTACCATCAGGCGAGGTGAAGTGAAATTGACGTGTCCTTTATATAAAAAAATAGGTCCAAAATATATGGCCCGAGCTATACCTTGATATTATGACCATTTTGTGCACCTTGCATGCGCTCACTGTACATACATGGTGGTATTGATTTACGGCGGCGGCGCGCTGGAAAGCGCGCCTCCCCATTCCGGGGGCGAGTCGGGGACCTGGGTCAGCCGTGGTGCGAGGAATATGTCGATGACAACCTCACCTCCGGCCTAGCACCGCGACCCTCAGTCGGCGTGCGGTTTTAGTCGGTTCGAGTCCCACATAACCCCTTCCGGCTCCGGCGGGGGAGGTATCCGAGGTTTTCGCAGGCCAAAAAAAAGGTGGGATTGATTTATGAGAAAAAGTTAAATACTATGTTTATCAGCATTCTAAATCACAAAACACAAGTTAGTTAATTCCTGTTTTCTTTAGGTCTGGATAGCGCAATGAAGATTATCGTATAATATTTATCGTGAACTAACTTTTGCTCACGGCTCCGCCCGCGTGGATGTCGGTTATCGCGACCAAACATAGCCTATGTCCTTTCTCAAGGTTTAATCTAGCCTCATACCAAATTTCATCAAAATCGGTTCGGTTCAGTGGTTTAGGCGTGAAAGCTAACATACAGACAGACAGACAGACAGACAGAGTTACTTTCGCATTTATAATATTAGTATGGATTTATTCAACGACAAATTTCAGCAATCATTGTCATTCAAATGTAAATAAATACTTACCGAATGATTTTCCTATGATAAAAAACATTTAAACTTTTATAATTTTTGTGAACGTATCTACGTATACAAATCGAGCAGAACATTGTCATCGAGTTCAGAACCATGATTTAACGCCTAAACCATAATTTTGACTTTGACAGATGTTACTGAATACCAGGTTATTAAGTTATCGATTTCCATAATCACAAGTATGCGATACGTGGTGTTAGTATATTATGACGTTTGAGCCATTTGTATGGGTGACGTAAGTTGTCAAAATGATAAAAACCTAAGTATCTGTAAACTTATGCTTTGACAGCTCGTACAGAATACCAGGTTATCGAAACGAAACTCACAAACTCACAAATACGTGATACGTGGCGATAGTGAATCGAGCCCCGAAAGAGTCCTATTGTTTTGTGACGTGAGTGGCGCAGGCCGGGCGTGGCGAACACACTACGAAGTTTTATGTACTCAAATGGAGTTGGATTCAACGCTAGGGTAGTGCTAACTATTTAGAGCTGTACTTAGCTAATGGTTAGTGTTTGTTCACAAAAACCACGGCAGTAGCACACCCTGTGCTATTCTTAAAAGACACCCAAGAAACGTGTATTGCGCGTATAGACTATAGAGCACATTTTAGATCCAAATATTATGTCCCAAGGTAATACGAAATAAGAAATTTGGACGCTTACATTTGGTTAATGCACCGCAACCTCACCGCAACCCATTTTGCCTGACAATTTGCGATTTTAATTAAACTTACCTGCAATTTGTGCGCGGCGAGTGATTAAGTACAGCTCATACCTACCATCCTCTACGGACTCATCTACATAAGTTTTTTTTTATATTATATACATACTATGTATTAATTTTATTATTTGTATGGACGTTTTATGACTTACATCAAACTTTTGTCACGCACAAACATCATCATCGTCCTTGCGCTAGCCCCGGCCGCGTTCGAGGAGGTGTCACCTCGAGCGAGAGAATAACAACAAAATATGGTTTAGTCGCATAACGCACCATTCGCAAAATGTCCCATGAAAAAAAAACGTCCTTTTCGCAAAACGTCCCATTCGCACAATGTCCTATTCTCAAAACGTCCCATTCGGAAATTGTCCCATGAGGATTGCAAATGGGAAGTAGGTACTATTGTCATAATAAAACGACGTGGCGTAGTGATACTGCATTTGATAGCTACGTCAGGACGCGCGAATTTAATTCCTGTTCCATGCAAAAATTTCATTTTGTATGTATGAATATAAGTATTTGTAGTGTATTTATGAATGTTTAGTATTCTAGAACCCATTATAGTTCAGCTAGCTTTACCTTGGGTCTAGATAGCGTTGTCTTGCATGTCGTAGAAAATTATTCATAACTATTGTTTAAAGCAACATTCTTCAATGTGATTGCTTGAAACTCTCCCGTACGTGGCTTGATCTGTATTCGGTACGAATGATGGACAGCTGTTGGAATCGCTTATCTCGTGGAAACATGCAGAGGATTCAAAATACATGCAATCAAATACCACCACTGTGAGTGAGGCACAGAGACGAGTATTCCTTGACACTTCACATCTGTAGCGTAATTTCATAATCCTTCCAGCAGCAGCTATATCGTACAATCAAGCGCTAAGCCTTAGGTCAAGTTTTAGTTCCCGCAAGATTTGACTAAGCCGTCCCAAATGTGGTTTGAAGCTACCAAAATGTGACTGTGAAGGCCACATTTTCATGGATATGCAGAAGTGCGTATAATGTATGTTGTGATTATGTTATTCTATAAAATACTTCATACTTCTTCAAAAATTATACTACTACTATTTTTTGGTGAAATTACGCAAATATTTGGATGTTATTGCATGGGTATATACTCGTAGCAACCTGAAAATGGCAGCTTAAATGCTTCCGAAAAATCGTCTTTATTTCGGTCTGATTAACAAGATTTTGTATATCAATGAACAACAGAGAAAAACAAGAAAAATATGCAGCACACGCGGTGCGCCTGTAGCTTTAAAAATGTACAAAAAAGTGATAGTAGAAGACAGTAAAGACGATCTTTACATTACAAGAATAGATTCTTATTGTGTTCCGAATACCCGCCTCAGTCATCTCACCAAAGGAGTACGAAGGACGCGGCGGATACGACGCCGGATCCTTCCGTTTGTAGATAATTGTGTGAGTGCGGGCGTAACCATTGAATGAAATATCGGGAGCTCTTCCCCACAGAACCATTGGGAATTTGAGAGACATATTAATCAATCAAGCTACCCTAGTTGTCGATCAGGGACATAGAGATCACTATGCTTCCGTGAGTGATGAGGGTGGGTACCCGCATCACGGCATATATTAGCCACAAGCTTACACGTCTAAATAGTATCTATAAGAAAAATAGTTGCTTGACGAGTTTTCTTAGATAATATAATTGCGAATTCTATTAGGTTCAAATGTGTACTATTATGATTAGTCTAACGTTTAATAGATCCAAGCGATCGGTTTTTACATTACATACAATTATTGTTATATCTTTACCAATCAATAAATATGATATGAACGCGGAGCGGAAAATAAAACTGATATTCGCTGTAGATACGCTGGACCGGTCAATTTGACCGATTGCCGGAACTCACAGTTTTGTGTTTGTGTCGTAACATTTTGCCGCCGCGCTCTGTTGATTTATTGAACTAATGCCTCCAATTTATTATTTCGCTGTCATATTCTCCCGAATCATTCGGTAGTAAAAAATATTACATACATATTTTTTATCCCTTTTTTCCAATACGCAGGGGATTTCATTAGGAATGGGACTTTAAGTGCATTAAAGTTATAACCACGAAGTAATTATGAGGCACATTATGATGTATTTCACCACATTTTCATTAATAAAGGAAAAATCCATTTACATCATTGCAGGAGGTTACCGTCAAATTCCCTCGGTATTAAACATGAAGCTTACGTCACACAAAAAATGGTTCGTGGCACATGTTACACAACATGACACGAGGAAGGCAAATCTAATACCGGATTATGGAGATGGTGTTTTTACGAGACGTACTTACTTCTTTGAGCAAATCAACAATAGTAATATAAATAACCAATATATCATCATAGAAATGTACATAAATGTACACAAAAAAAGAAAAAGGTTATCCTGTTTTTTTGGTTTTCAGTAGTATTGGATACATATTAAATTGAAAGTGTGCAATACCTTGTCGTCATAATTGTTTGGTACCTTGCCACCTTGAGAGGCTGGCTGTCAGGGTGTCAAACTTTTTTTCTGTATTTGAACCAAGCGAAACAACTTCCCTTCGCCAGTTCCTTTGTGTCTCGAACTTATCATTATCCTCGATCAATAAGAGAGTGGAAATTTATATTTTAGGGGCATGAAGTGACTTTCTTGAGAATTTGCAAGACCTCTTGTTTCTAACTGATGCACTGGGGAACTATCAAAACCATTGTCAAACATAAGTAGCTCTAGAGCTATCACTTTTTAGTATAATTATCTTCTTCTTTTAGATAGAAATGATTTCAATAACGTTTATAACACAAATGGATAATAATTACTTACCCAGAAAATCGATTTACCGAAGTCTGTTGAGCGACGCGACGTCCTACATATGCTAGCTCTCGCTATCCGCTTCTAACAATGAAACTCGTTAAGATTTAAGACTCTCTCGGTAAAGATGTAGAATTAAGATCCCGTATCCCGGAGCGACTCGCTTTGCATAAAGAGACGCTCTGTTACAAGTAACTTACTATTGTCGCGCATCGCACTACGGCAAATAAAATCTTGGATTTAACCTGAAATGAATCCTATCTCATTTGCACAATTTGCATTAAGTTTAATTTAATTGAAAGAGCTCGCTTCAGAATACTCGCTCAGATGCTCCGGGGTGCGAGGGATATGTCTATGACAACCTCACCTCCGGCCTAGCACCAAGACCCACAGTCAGCGTGCGGTTTTAGTCGGTTCGAGTCCGACATAACCTCCCCTTCCGGCTCCGGCAGGGGGGGTATCCGAGGGGACTTCCGCACGAAAAAAAAAGGGTAGGCAGCGCGAGTGTAACGCTCCTGGTGTTGCATACGTCCATAGGCCGCGGTAACCACTTTCCATCAGGTGGGCCGTGTGCTTGTCTGCCACCTAAGTGGTATAAAAAAAAAATTCAAGACCTAAATTAGCCAAATCGGTAAAGGCGTTGTTGAGTAACATTACAACGAAAAGTGGCATTGATTTTTATATACAGGGTGTAATCGTTAAGTGTGTCCAGGCGATTATTCCCTAACTATTACAGATATCTAAAAACTTTAAACTGATTTCGAAAGTACGTTACCTAATGAGTAAAATTACATAAATAATTTTTTAAAAATCAAACGAGAGGTATCTAAAATTATGACATTAAACACTCCCATACATTTAGTATTAGATTAGTAGAAAGGTTTTAGTTTCCTTATTTTAAGTGGTCTAGTACTCATTTTACCTTAATCATATTTTATGATTACGTATGATTATGACAATGATGATTTTCAAGTAGATACATGTGAAGTTTTTTTTTTTAAAGAATATTAGAACCGAAGTTACTAATATTCCCTCTAACCCCTACAACTAAGCTAAAATCCTTGTGCTAGGAGTGGGTTCACGCCGGTAGTGTAATGGCCAGGCTCGAAACCGGGACCATCGTAACGCCGACTAATTAACCACTAAGCTACCGACGCTTTTAAATTTAAAATATTTAAATTATCTTACCACTTCAAATTAGTAATAAACCGTGTTTCAATATCGCATTAATTTGAGCAGACTGAAAAGCAACACACTACAAAAAAAATTGTACTTAAGTACTAATAAATAAATATTTTTATTTTTAGTTTTATTACTCTGCTAGGTTAATAAACAGTTTCCTTTATATCAGTACTAAGCTAAAATATTCTTTTGAAATAAGGACACTAAAACCTTTCTACTAATCTCATACTAAATGTATGGGAGTGTTTAATGTCAAAATGTTAAGTACCTCTCGTTTGATTTTTAAAAAGTTATTGATGTCATTTTACTCATTAGGTAACGTACTTTCGATATCAGTTTACAGTTTTTTGATATCTGTAATAGTTATGAAATAATCGCCTGGACACACTTAACGATTACACCCTGTATATAGATTTCATGAACATGTCATATAATTCATGGTTGTCAAAATTATAATTCCATTAATAATAAATAATAATAAAATAAATATTTCACAACATTCCACACAACGCCATCTAGACCCATGGTAAGCATAGCTTAGCTAGCTTGTGTTATGGAATCTAGAATGCGGGTAAACATACTTAAATACATTTTTTTTTTGTAAATACATACATATTATACATAGAAACACCCAAACCAATGCAAATAGCCATATTCATGCATACAAATATTTGCACTGAGCGGGAATCAATAATGAATTAATAAATGAATTAATAATGCTAAAGTAATGATTCTATTAACAGTGTCAAAATAACAATTAAATTTATAATGTCAAATAATAATCCAATTAAATTTCATTGTCAAAATTACATTGCAGCGGTATACCACCATACCGCTGCAAAAATTGTCGAGAGTATTTAGAAGGTGCTGTGCAAAACTATTTCAAAGTATTTTCCAATTCGTGTATGCAGAACTACTAACAGATGAGACCAGTGTTTGATAAAAATAAATCAAATTTTTATAATAATAAAAAACGCTGCTGCTCTGACAACTAGTTAGAAGTTAGTAGCAATTTCAGTAATTAACCACATGATTTTTCACTTAATGCCATGGTATGTTTAATTTCTGACTTTATTTCATACTTATTAACTATTGAGAGAATATATTGTTACTGTTTTGTAATTAAACATGAAGAAAAAAAGTATTATCTCTTGTACGATATTCTCGCAAATAAATAATTTTTATTTTATTTGATTGTAATTTTTCGTATGTCGGCGCAAATAATATCCTGTCTGAAAATAGCTCGCGTGTAAAGTTGCCATTATCCTTTATCTCCTGTCTGCTGTCTGTCACCCGTGTCATTACAGACCCGTCGCCGTACAATGTGATGTTCTTTATTGTATTACCTTTTGTTTAAATAGCACAAAAGATAATTTTCAGAGGTTTCTTAACCTACAGTCAGTCCCTCACTGATTATCGAAATAATGAGTGCGGGACTGACTGTAGACTGCAAGTCTATCTAACCTAATTTAGTTCTGGCAGTAGTGGCAGCTACGGAAAATTGCTCGCGCAAAGGCTGTTCATAGCAATTCTCCGTGGGAATATCACCTGCATCCTAGGCGTGTCAAGAGTATTTATTTTAGTCTACACAGTTGATTCTAAATTAAAAGTATACTTTATAATAAAAGAACAATATCATATTGTTTTAGTGGGTCCAGGTCGCCCAGGGCAGTTCATGTCTGAGAAGTAGATTGTGAGTTCGTAGTACTTATTTAGAGCCGAGTGAATCATCTAGATTTGTTGAAAGTATCGATGACCAATTTAGGTGAATTCTAGAGATATTGAGAATTAAGGCACATTTATACTTTCAGTGACGTACGAGAAAATTAATTTGGTTTTTTATGACTGTGCCCAAATCATACCAGGTAACTTTGTTGCTTAGACTAACTTTTTCTAACAAATTCAAATAGGAAAATTCAAGCCAGTCACATAGCGTGTAATTACTTTGTCAAACTGATTTAACCCAAATCCCTCCTGATTTATTAAAATTTTCGTCTTGACATACTTCTTAAGCGACATTCTGTTTGAAAACATTGCTTCTACTTTGGACTAAGGGTGTAATGGCTAAAATTCAATAAGAAGGGAAATTATTACGTTTAAGTTCATATTTAGTAGGCAAAAGGAAGAAAAATGAAATAATGTGGCGATCAAGTATAACGTTATAAGGTGCAAGTTGTTGTAATTAAATTAGTTTAAAGATATTAAAAGTGTGTTTTTCTACAGATATTCTGATTTTCCCTGATCCCACATGAATATAAAAGAACCCGTAGATACGCGTGTGTACGAGCGCGTTTTTATTAATCCCCTGCTACTGTAAACACAAGCGTCGAGAACTCTTATTTTTTCTCGTTCATTTTAATATTTGCTTTGAATCTGCTGCTGTGTTTATGTTTCATTTCCATACTTCAATTTCTAGCTGCGTGCGGATTTTTATCCGTGAGTTATTTCTTTGCACTAATACAAAAACCTTGTGTTGATCGAGAATAATAAGCTATCTAATTTACCTACTATAAGTGGAATACTGTATTTATACTTTATACGCATGATACGCATGACTCCAGTCCATAGAAATTTTAAAGTATGACGCTATACCCTTCGCTCATCATGTAATGAGCTGTAGATTGTACAACCACGTGGCGAAATACGATGTCAACAATAATGTTATAAACAATACTAAATATGAAAGTCAGCATAAGTAAAAGTTCACCCCACTTCGGCTCCCACAATAATTCCATTTCTTCCTTCACAGCGATAATGCATTCTTCGCAGTGTTCTTGATCCCTAAGTGCTTTTTCTTGCAAATGTATTAAGTTGCTTCAAACCTTTGGTAAGAGGTCATCCTAGCTCGGGAAAATGTAAGAAGATAGAAATACATTTTGATGTTGAACCAATATTACACAAACCATCAAATATAGTTTTTCCGGAACAGACTTGACTTTGACTATTCTAATTCAATATCACATTTCTATTATAGGCCTCTTTTTTATATGTAATATCATTGATTATAGGTATTTCTTTTCAGTCATTTTTATTGCACCAGATTTTTTTACTACTTCTTCTACTTCTGTCAAATTAATTTGAAGCAACTACTCTGATTCTCATTGATCATTATCATTTACTTGCTTCTTACGCAATCAAATCCGGAGTGTGATCGGTCGATTCTCCGATCGTACCAAGTTTTCATTTAAATTTCATACTTCATTATTATTTAGGAATATTTCTAATAGGCAGTTTTCTAAACGTCATAGAGAGTGATTTAAGTTTGTTAATTACGTTTCTGTCGATTTTCACGAAACAAAATCTAGATTGTGAAATGTTAATCACAATTTGAGAATAAAAGACTCGGACTGCCCGCCGCAGCCCGACGCCGCGCCGCTACAAGCTCACGCCTCTGACTCACTCGAGTATTGATTACACGTCAAAAACTTTTCATATCAAAGTAATATTGTCAATTTTTTCACTTTCCCTTGCAATATTCTCCTCATTTTTCCTCTTAATTTAAGGTTGACGGTAATAGACTCGGCTCCAGAGATGACTAGCAATAGATAAATGTAGTATTTTATGCATTTGATGCGGTGCGGATGTACAGTATGTGTAAGTAGTGGAACAAATGTAGGATCAGTCTCATAGTCTGAAGCTTTTCTGCGTGGGCAAACTTACCTGTAAATATCAAGATCTAGAAAAATCCCTGCCTGAGTGTTGACAAGATTTCAAACCTTTTCGTGCATACGTCGTTTAAAGATCCAGACTTTAGTAACAATATCATAGAATATTTATCAATGGGCTAAGGTATCTTCAAAAACATATCCTTCGTTTTTGTTTAGTTCTTAAACTGGATGTGGTACAGTATATTCTTTTAAGTCTAATTTGGTTTTTAAAAATTCTAATTTTTTTAAAAAATTCAAATTGCTTACTACTCGATGCGAAAGGCAATGTAGTCTGGTACTCGCTTACCATCTGGTTGGCTGCCAACTTGCTCGATACTCCTGTAAATAAAAGAAAAGCTCTGCGGAGTTCTCTCGTAGGATAGGTTAAATGTAAACTCTGATATTTATAACTACAAGTCCACGTGTTGTGTGACCTTTATTTATTTCCTGGTTTTTTAAATAGTCGTTTTATTTCACCTTTATTTTGACTACATACTACATAGCCATATATTTGTACTACCAACGACTAGTATAATTTATCCGTGAACACAACATTATGAACGTACCTAAAATAGACTGTTACAATACACATTAAAATAAAACTAGGTTATTTAACAACAAAGAAATCGCGATACAATCCATTAAAATAGTTTAATATATTTCTACGGGTTTTAAGAGCGAATATTAGCAAGGGACGAAGAATTCAGCTACTTTTTTTGAGCTTAAGACGAGATCAAGCCTCGACACAGATTCCCCGCAGCCAGCCACGCGCTAAGCAGGTCAGGGGACTCTCAAACGCTCTGATCTGCTCTGATGAGTATGAAGTATATCTACACATACAAGTCGTCTGTGAGTCTGTCTCGTCGACTGTGAAAAAAAGGTGTTTTTATACCACTTAGGTGGCAAATACGCACACGGCCGATATGATGTAAACTGGTTACTGTGGCCTGTGGACGGGATATACGTGGATATAACACCAGGGGCGTGAAGACCGTGTAGTTGTGATGAAGACTCCAAATGTGCAATAACCTTATTATTCGATAGTATTTCAGTAAGTAGGTAGTTATACAAAGTAAGTATTTCCGCTAATATTATTCTTTCTATATTTAAAGACTTCAAAGGAAGTCACAAATGCATTCATAAAATTACCTCTTTATGGCTTAGTTTACGCTCACAATGCACCTGTCAAAATGTTGTAAACATTATGAAATTAAAAGAACGTAAAATAAAAAGCAAGACTATAATATACAATAAGAAGAAAGGATATTGCATTTGCGAGAGAAAAGCAATGAGTCGATAGAGCCGCGACCTGTAACTCGATCAGGCCGTAAGCGAGGACTTCCAGTCCTCTAACTAAATGCACTTAGCCACACTATATAGGTCAATTTCAGTTTCAAAGTGAATCACACGTTCCCACCACCAGTTATCCATTAAGGCAATTATAGACCCACGCAATATTCTACTTGACAATGAGTTTGAAATACAGACGTTTTGTGAGTAGACTGTGGATTCAAATTGGTTAACATAAGACATTGAATTGACGTAAAATTAAACGACTTAAATGTCGACTAATACACATTTAAGTCGTTTAATTTGGGTTCATTTGGAAAGTAAAAAATAATATTGTTCTAAAATATTAATTTGTAAATAAGAAAAGTGGGAGATATCTATGTGATGTATGAGAATTGATTTATCACTTACACGAATATTTTATAAAGGTTATAGTGAAGCTAATAGCACTTTCATATATATCGAGGTTACACTAAAATTTTTGCGCTTTTTGATTCAAATTATTGGGCCGAATGAAGATTAGATGAAGTTTATTCAGATCCAGATAGTTTTTTTTTTTGAGAATACCGTAAGGCGAAACCGGTCAGGTTCAATATAATAAATACTATGGAAAAAGGACAAGTGTTCTCAATATGTACCGGATAATAAGACCACAATAATGTATCTAAAAAACTTCGCCATTGTGTGAGTGAGTGCTAAGCCTTCAATTTTTTATGTCCCTCACGATCAACCGCGATCAATCTAGGCAGACCCTCGATATATCATCATCTGCATGCCAGGCTCTAACGACCGGGGATCTGCTCTAAAGCGTCGTCAGCAGTTACATTACGCACGAAGTTTCAAACGACCACGATTACTGAAATTGTAGTTTCAATGATATGGAATAGTGATATATCAGAGCGACAGCGTACTGAACTACACTTTTTTTGTTTAATTCATACCCTGTGGAGCTTGAGGGGTTCCAAATTCCCACGTCAGTCCTAAAACTGCTTTGAGATTTTAAGCTCAACAGCTCAGAGATGGGAACATATTTCTTTGCATTTATTAAGTACATGCAACGACACAATTTGCTTAACCAATTTGAATTTATTGATCCAGTTGTGTCCATATTTTATTGCTAAACCACTTATGTAGTTAACTGTACGTATATACTCAGACATAAGCAGATTTTTTTTGTGAGCTCTATTCACCCCACACCCCCAGTCAGCAAATTATGCCATCGCTCCATCGTCCAGCACACACTGTAACACGAGTTATACTCATGGCCATAGATTGATGATCGGCGAACGATGCGTCATTATTCACTCGAGTATTTGCACAAACATATTTCGCAGGGTAATTTGTATCGTCAAATAACACCCCCTGTGTATTTACCCTAGTTCCATATATTTTTGTTGGTAAACAAATCTTTGAAAGAATTATTGGAAAAAAAACTCAGGTACGAATGATGCAATTAAAACAAGTATTATGTAATACTACTAGCCAATCTATGGCTTCATGCCTCGAAGCCAATTTGTAAACGAATATTTGTGGTAGGTATTCATTACAGGTAGTTGAAGCCCCAGTAAGCTTCAAAATCCCCAGAGGGTTTTATGGTAGACGGAAAACCGATCACAGCCCCGGGTTGGGAAAAGGCTCGGAGGAGATGAATATAGCATCAGACTTTGAATAATATTATTTTCAATTAATATGAAACTACTCCCACTTATTTACACAACATGCGTCACACAAGACATCTTTAGATATTTAAAGTGCGAAAATAATTCGTGAATCCTATAAAAATAGAATTCTTTTTGAATAATCATAACGCCCCTCCACTCGGTAACATCCTCCTACTCTCTAGCGCACGTGATACTTGTGTACACATTAAATTGTATTTGTTTATGTACTCGATTATCATGAGCGCAAATCTCGCAAGACCCTCGTTATCCACTCATCGAAGAGGGTTTATTGGGCCATTCGGTATATAGATTGTAAAAAAGTTTGGCTCGTTCACCGATAACCGTCATATAAAGTGATTGTACAGTCGTTATCGACAACATTATTACAAGGATACTCACTAGCTACTCGTAAATCTTAAGCACTTTTACCATTTAATAAATACAGGGTGTATAATGATAACCGATTTTCTGACATAAATGTTTAATATTTATTTCATTCAGTACAAAATGTATGTTAAAGAATACCTACATAGTCTTGTGAAAACGAGTTTTGAAAACTGATAAGGTAGAGCATGCTTTAAAATACTATTCACAACGCTGTGAGCTCGTGCATGTGAGTGTAAGTAAAAGTCGTGAACAACTAATTTCTATTCATAACTATCTCTCCTCAAACCCCCACTGTGTATGAAGCATAAAAATATGCTGTATACCTGTATGCTGTATATGTTAACATAATTTTAATTAGTCATGTGCGTGAAGCAAACACACGTGCGCCTCATTTGGAATCTCAACCTCACTTGAAATATATCTTCCCTATGTTGTGTATGTGCGACGCTAAGCGTGTCCGGGGAATACGAAATAGTCTAGCTTAGTCTACACAGCCACGTCCTTAAAGGGTGAATCTGACACGCAATAAAATTATGTAAACTGATAGATACTGTTTTACCCGACTGCCAAAGGAAGGAGGGTAGTGTTTTTTATAATGAACATACTCAAAATTACTTAATTTGAATCCAGCTCAACCCAATCCTGAGTTGATTGGGTGTTTATCAACATCGTAGCAAGTGGGAGTGATACGTGATATCTGCCAACGCCGATGGGAAGGAAGGCTGTATATATGTACCTATATGCAGGTATATCACTCAAACCCTATCGATTACACTAATCAACGATTCCTTTATACCAGAGATAAATTCCAGAGACTTGGGGACTTCATTTAAGGGATTTTATAAACTTAAAATTTTAAGACTATACCATTACATATTGAGTAAGACACTTTGTACAAGATACAAAATGTTCCGTCTCCTATTGGTTTAATGTCACTGTTTTCGCCAAACATTTACTTCTGCTCGGTAACTACAGTAAGCTGTGTTGGTATGTTTGTTTCCGTCTGGCTTCGGGCTGTGTTGTGTCGGTCTGGTGGCTCTCAGTGCCAAAAGTTTAATTGGCGAATTAAACTCAGCCTTTACGACATTCACAGTTTTAATCGAAATAAATTTCTGAACACGGACCGCCAGTTATCGATTATACAATCTATTACAATTGTTATTTTCAGCTAAACTATTTTCTGCTATGAGGGTTAATTAATTTTGAGAACTATCGCTAATAAATTCTTACAACGACGGTTGGTACCATGAGAGTCGGGTCGGAAGAGGAATTTTAAATAGCCTCGCCCACACCCAGTGGCCCGTCCTAGAGAGTAATATTATTATGAGTTTATCGAAATAATTCATGTGGCCTTTAACTTTATTATAAGCATATAAAAATAAGTACCTACCGCTTAAAGTAGGATATGTTTGAGGTATTGTAGTAAATTGCTGATCTCTCTAATTATGCGTTATATCACTTAGATTATTTAAGTAATAACTTAATATGGTTGTTGGGTGTAAGTGAAAGGGTTATCACTTAATAAAATTGTTGTTTTTTTAATTTAATTCCGAAAATGCCATCTGCAGCAGGATTCTGCCTCTGATCAACCAGGACGGGACAGGCGTAAGAATATCGATGTAATTTAATAAGGATCCGTTTATCCTTTCCATTACGAAACTTTAAATCCATGCTAATATTATAAATGCGAAAGGAAACACCCTCGAGCCTTTGCAGATGCGTAGAGATGTTGCGTCTTTGGCAGTTTTCTACCGTCTCTACCATGGTGAATGTTCTGACGAGCTCTTCCAATTAGTCCCACCCTCTCCTTTCCTACACAGGACGACATGTGCAGGGCTAAGATGCCATCCATATACGGTGCAGAGTATACCAGCAAGAACCAAGCGTTTCAGCGACTCATTCCTATGCCGCACCATTAACCCTTAACCACCTACCACCGGTCTCTGAGACCGCGACGTATTTTTAAATCCCCTCCCTCTTTCCGAGACCTTGCCTTTAGCTTAACATCAGGCGAGGTGAAGTCAAATTGACGTGTCCTTTATAAAAAAAAAAAAAATTCAAATATTTCGATCTGTATGTGTCGTAGGACAGTGCGCGTTTTTATACCTTTTCGACACATCCAACAGTACCTAGCTAGCGATTGGCGGGTGTAGACGTGCGCGCGTTTTGCCAGGGTAAGTAAAAATATTTCGCCTGCGGTCTCTGTGACCGCTCGTAGGTGGTTACGTGATTTTTTTCGCTCACACGATTTTTTAGTTTTAGTGAGTAGGTCCAGAAAACATCATTATTTTGGTGCCTAATCGTTTCCGCTGGGCATATGTACCTCATATCGCTCGAGGATGTGAATGATATGGTGTACACTTTTGCTACTTTTGCAATAACATTATTCGATCTACATGCTCCTGTTAAAAGTAAGCGTGTTAAGGATCCACCAACACCTTGGATAACCAATAACATAAGAACCATGTTCAGACTCCGGGATGAGGCAAGGGCTAGGTATCGGAAAAACCAATTAAGTAGTTGTAGGACTTACTATTTGGATTTGAAAAAACAGGCAAAGCAGGAACTAGACAGGGAAAAAGTTGCATATTTTGAAATGAATATAAATAATAACATTAACAACCCAAAACTACTATGGAAAAACTTAAAATCAGATGTTATACCAAATTGTAAAACTGACTTTCTTCCCAATAACTTGCAGGATCCTGATCTGATTAACCAGGCATTTCTGGATGTCCCGGGTGGGTGTCAAGTTGACATTTCACAATTAACCTTTTTTGAATTTCATAGGCACTCCCAATCCAGATTTCAGTTGAGGACAGTAAATCAGGAAAAAGTAGCAAATATTATAAAAAGCCTTCACTCTAATGCAGAGGGGATAGATGGGATCAGTCTACAGATGATTGCTTTAACTATGCCATCATCTCTTCAAGCACTGACCGACTTAATAAACAAGTCTATAACATCATGTACCTTCCCGGAGATGTGGAAATGTGCCAGTGTCCGCCCTATTCCAAAAATCAATAATCCCGCATCACCCAAAGATCTCAGGCCAGTGAGCATACTGCCCTGCTTATCTAAAATACTGGAAAGAGTAGTGTACCTTCAACTGGTGGATTATTTGGAGGGAAATAGTATACTACCAGACCTACAATCTGGTTTTAGAAAGGGGCGAGGGACTGCAACAGCTCTGTCAGATGTTGTAGGTAATATCCTAGAGGCAAGGGATAGGGGGGAGGGTACCATACTAACACTGTTGGACTACTCTCGTGCTTTCGATGCTATAAATCCTACACTGTTACTATCTAAACTCGCATACTATGGTTTTGAGTGGGAGACGATTCAATGGTTCCATAGTTACCTATCAAATAGGATGCAATATGTCGAGATACGACAGGAGGGTGGCACTACACTTAAATCTACACAGAGGCATGTCTCTAGAGGCGTGCCACAAGGGTCCATACTGGGTCCTCTTTTATTTATATTGTATAGTGCTGATGTTATACATTGTTTTAAAAACTGTAGATATCATTTATATGCAGATGACATTCAAGTGTATATATCATTCAAACCCAATGACACTATAACAGCAATACAGCTTTTGGAAGCAGATCTTGGACGCGTGACACTGTGGTCTGAACAGAATGCTTTAGTCTTAAATCATAAAAAGTCCAAATTTATGATACTTGGAAGTAAAAAACAGATAGGCGCGATATTGTCAGCAAATCCGGGGGTTTCCATTCAGGGCAACAAGATTGAACGGGTAGAGGTGGCCTGTAACCTTGGACTGACAATGGAACCAGAGCTACACTTTGAGAAACACATATCTAATGCCATGCGCAACTGTTTTTATCGACTCAAAGTGCTCTATAACATTAGGAACTACCTCAGCATCGGGTTGAGGAAAAGTCTGGTAGATAGTTTAGTTCTCTCTAGGTTAAACTACTGTGACACGGTTTACGGGCCATGCCTGCTGGCTAGAACAAGACGTTTAATACAGCGAATACAAAATGCCTGTACACGATTTTGTGTAAACATTCCACGTAGAGGCCATGTTACACCTCACATGAACAGTAATAATATTCTGAAAATGGAGTCTAGGAGAAGGATCCACTTGGCTAGTCTACTGTTTGGGGTAAGTAACTATCAAAAGCCAAAATAAATGTATGAGAAGCTAAGCTGGCGAAGGGGTTATGCAGGATGTATTCGTTATACAACAGCGCCACTGTCAGTGCCCAAACACAGAACCACTGCCTTCAGGGGTAGCTTTGTTTATGCAGCAACCTGCTGCTGGAACAATATCCCGCCTCCACTCAGGATGCTGAAATCAAAACCACTCTTCATAAAGAAACTAAAACTACACTACATGGAGCAACAGAAGCATATTTAAAACTCATAAACACAAGCACACACTACACTCTGGTTGCTGGCTCACACTGTATAGCTTTTGTTTCTCCCTTTTCTCTGTTTACGTATTATAGTGTTATATAATCATAGAATTTGTAATATGGGATGTGCATCCGCCCTTTGGGCCCCATGTCACAGACTGAATGGATTTGTTTATGTTAGTACTGTGTACAATATCTGAAACATGTGTAATTTAATTATTTTTTTGTTTGTACTCACTTGGAAGTGGCATTGGGGCTTTCGGCGAGGGGTGCAAGGCTCCTTGGCGCATGTTCACACTGTGGGTAGTGAATAGAGTGCACATTTCCCTGGGATCCTGACTCCCTCAAGACATCAGGGGCCCTCACTTGTAGTATACCTAAAAGAGAGGATAAATGATTGACTAACCTCCGGATTGGTTATATAATAATAATAATAATAACTTGGCAACACTGGTCACTTGCACACATAATATTTTTCTCTTTAAAGATTTTTAGATTTTTGCACTTTTATCCTATTTCAATACAAATAATATTATTTTAGTGGCTTATAATAACTGAATAAAACAAAACGCATAATGATTTGTAACAAAATAAACACCAGAATGAAAATAGAACCAGGAAAATAAAACATGACAGACATATTATGTCAAAAATCACAACCAAATATCTCAAAAATAAATTATGTTGACAAGAGCGAAGACCAAGATAATAATACAAGATGCACACCTGACACCCACGGACTCGTCGTGCAGCTCCGCCTCGCAGGCTCCGGGAACCACATCTCCAAGACCAACTCCTGTTGAGGCGTCGAGCTCCGACGAGTATTTCTCCCCGCCGACGTCGCCAACACCTGTACGTCGGCCGGGGAGAGGCCGTCCACCGACCTGCTTGGGACCCCGACGCCCTCCGGCTTCGAATAGGGCCCCCGCTGCCGGTGGTAATGTGCACCGCATGCGATGGACTAATTCTATCAACGAAAACGTCATGCGGGCATATTTTGCGGCTACAGAGGGGGGAACTAACCTCAGTGCGTACCGTTCTCGGATGCTTCCTCTGTTTCAGGCGCTTGAACCTTCCGTCAACACATCGGCACAAAGACTATCGGACCAAGTACGGGTCATTCAACGCAATCATATGTTGAATGAAACCGTACTTGAGACACTACGGCAAGAATGCTTACGAAATATTTGTGTCACCCCCGCCCTGGCTCCTGCTCCTGCTTCTACAACTGCATTGAATGAAGATTCACATGTTACGCGGGATGACACACCTATTCCAGTAAGTATTCAGTACAATGAAGAGATTAAGGAGGCTTTGGAATATGCGCTGCGGGAATATCGATCAATGCCCATACATGTCAGGCCACGTCTCCCGCGGTTGCCCATACATAGACGTAATATAGCGCTGGTGAGTGCCCTTGATTCATTATTACCTAAATATTTAGAAAATAGTGAAAACCTCGGTGACACTCATTCAATTCTGTATTGTACTGCTGTGGCAGCATGTCGTATGGCAGGTGCTAAATTTCCCATTAAAGATCCTGCCATACGACCTAAGCCTGCCATACCAGCATGGCAATGCAGAATTGAACGACGTGTGGCCGAGGCAAGGGTGCTCATCGGTAAATTAATCTGCTTCAGGTCGGGCAATACTCGCCCAAGGGTGATGCGCTATGTGACCCGAGCGTTTGCGGGAACTAATATTAGTCCCCAAGATTATACGTCTCGGGTCACAGAGCGTATTGACTTCCTGAAGCAGAAAGTCTGTGCATGGGCAAACCGTATTCGAAGATACAAAAAGCGAGTTGATCGATATACCGTCAATCGTATGTTCCAAAGAGACCAAAGGTGGGTATATAGAAGCTGGGAGCGAACAGATGAAAGTGTGGATGACTTGCGACGGCCGGATGCTGAAGCCACAAATGCGTTCTGGCGCAGTATCTGGTCGGTGCCCGTTAGCCACACTGAAGGCGATTGGATGCGTGAGGTCGAAAGAGCATGCGAAACTATTCCAGAAATGGAAGAAATTTACATTGATGCCACCGATGTAGATTGTGCGGTCCGTTCGCTGTCTAACTGGAAATCTCCAGGACCGGATGGACTGCACAATTTCTGGCTAAAATGGCTACGGAGTTCGCATGTTGTTTTGGCCTCACAATTTCAATCCGCTATAGAATCTGGTACGCTACCAGCTTTTATGACGACAGGAGTTACTCACCTGCTCCATAAAACTGGTAGTACTCTGGAGCCCAATAATTATAGACCGATTACATGTCTCCCAACGGTCTATAAACTTCTTACGTCCATCCTGAGAGCTAAGATTAACAATCATATAAACAATAATTCTATTATGTGTACCTCTCAGAATGGATGTAGGAATGGGGCCCGGGGTACTAAGGAGCTCCTCCTGATTGATATGACTATTAGCCAACAAGCTCGCCGCAATCGTAAGGATCTGGTGGCATGCTGGATAGATTACAAGAAAGCGTTTGACTCCGTGCCACATACATGGCTTTTGAGGGTGCTGGAGTTGTATAAAGTGAATACAACTCTATGTACCTTCCTAAGGTCATGTATGGGGCAATGGAGGACGGTTCTTCTCTATCCAGGGTGTCGCCAGGCTTTGGGTAGTGGCGAGCCGATAACAATAGAGCGGGGTATTTTTCAAGGGGACAGTCTGAGTCCCCTTTGGTTCTGCTTAGCCCTGAACCCACTTAGTACTTTACTAGTGAATTCAGGGTTAGGTTATAGGTTACGAAGAGAGGGTCAGATGGTATCCCACCTCTTTTACATGGATGATTTAAAGCTATTCGCCCACACCAACCCTCAATTAATAGCTTTACTGAAGGTAACTGAAACATTCAGTAATTCTATTAAAATGGCGTTTGGTGTGGACAAATGTGCAGTCATTCATGTAAAGCGAGGGCGGGTGGTGGAGTCGGAGGGTATACAACTCTCTGATTCCACTAACCTCAGATCACTCCTCGTAACTGAGACCTATAAATACTTGGGTATGTCACAGGCGTTATGCATCAATGAGGTCGGCATGAAACAAATGTTACAGGAACGTTTCTTTGGCCGCCTGAAAAAGGTACTTAACAGTCTTTTGTCAGGTGGTAACAAGGTGCGTGCCTGTAACAGTTGGGTCATGCCACTCTTGATGTACTCTTTTGGCATACTCAAGTGGACTCAGACTGAACTCGATACCATCGATAGGAAAGTCCGGACTCAGTTGACTGCATTCCGAATGCACCACCCAAGGTCGTCAGTCATGAGATTGTACATCCCGCGGAAATGTGGGGGTCGAGGTTTTTTAAATGCTAAGACCCTTCATAATCGCGAGGTGTGCAATCTTAGAGACTACTTTCTAAAGTCGAACGTGGATATGCATCGTGATGTAGTCAACGTAGATACCGGGCTAACCCCGCTCGGTTTGGCTAAAGAGAACTGGCGCAGGCCTACAATAGTTGGCACTGACAGCCGCAGGGAGGTATGGCAGAGTAAGGAGCTACATGGCAGGTTCTATCGGGCCCTCCACAGGCCCGAAGTATACCTACTGGCATCCGTATCCTGGCTACGTTTCGGTGACCTTTTTGGGGAAACTGAAGGTTTTGTCTGTGCAATTGCAGACGAAGTTATCAAGACGAATAACTACCGGAAGTATATCATGAGGGATGGCACAATTGACATTTGTCGAGCGTGTCACCAACCTGGTGAATCCCTCAGGCATATTACTTCCGGTTGTTCTCGTCTTGCTAACGGCGAGTACTTGCACAGACATAATCAAGTAGCCAGGATAATCCATCAGCGACTTGCTCTGAAATACAACCTTGTGGAAGTTGAGGTACCGTACTATAGGTATGTTCCTGAGCCAGTTCTAGAAAATAGTCATATCACATTGTACTGGGATCGATCTATCATCACTGATAGGACTGTTGTAGCTAACAAGCCTGACATTGTGGTGATAGACCGATCCGAACGCCGAGCATTGATTATTGATGTCACCATTCCTCGTGACGAGAATCTCGTGAAAGCTGAGAAAGATAAACAAGTTAAGTACTTGGACTTGGCTCACGAGGTTGTCGACATGTGGAATGTTGACTCAGCAATCATTGTACCGATAGTCGTATCAGTCAACGGACTGATAGCAAAGAGCCTCGACCAACATCTAAAGAGGCTCGGGTTGGATGGTTGGGTCAAGGGCCAGATGCAGAAGGCAGTACTCCTTGATACGGCGCGCATCGTGAGGAAGTTCCTTTCTCTGGCGCCCTAACCACCGGTAGCTTGGTCCCTGTACCCGATGCCGGTGGGATACTATTTTTTATATTTTTAAATATATGTTTTTTTTTATATGTATTTAAAAATATAATTTATAAGTTTTTTTTAAAATGAATAAAGAGAATAATAATAATAATAATAAAGCCTTTATTCTCTGAATATTTTAACAATAAATGAATATATATAAACTTAATTGAAAACCGGCTTGGTTACCTACAACAGCCTCTGTGGCGTGGCGGTAGTGCACGCGACTGCTACGCAGGAGGCGCGGGTTCGATTCCCGCTCAGTGCAAATATTTGTATGCATGAATATGGCTATTTGCATTGGTCTGGGTGTTTCTATATATAATATGTATGTATTTACAAAAAAAAAAAGTATATAAGTATGTTTATCCGCATTCTAGATTCCATAACACAAGCTATAAAAGCTTACCATGGGTCTAGATAGCGTTGTGTAGAATGTTGTGGAATATTATTTATTTATTAATATAATAAATTAATTTTCTTCCTCACCTTAGGGTACGTACATGTTGCTGGTGTAATATGGGCTGCTCTCTTTCTTTCTTTATTATTTTTGGGGAGCCGGATCACCAACGGAGGGGTGCGCTGCTCGTGGTCACCAGTTGTCCCAGTTTTACTTTGCCTTAGCATATTTTTGTGGTTATGACTGGGACTGCGCCTGTCTGGGGGCGGGAGATATGGTGGCAGTGTGGATTGTTGAGTGATGCTTATTTGTTGTGTAGCGGGGACGAAGTCATTGGCCCCTAGCAGGTTTTTGAGTTCTTGCCAGATGGATGCATGCGTGGGGGTTCGCGTTCGACATGTGTCGTGTCGGCCGAAGCGTCACAAATGGCGTCCTGCTCGGGTGCAATAAATGAATGTTAAGGATGCGTACATACCTACCTGATATACCTACATGTAACTTTGGAGGTGGATGCCTTATCTGGCAAAATGTAATGCAATGCTTGTACCTACTATAACTTGTAAAATAACTGCAATCGATCTATTTGTATGTTTTGTTCGTATATATTGAAACTCTTTTATATTTCTGTTGTCGTGAGTAGATTAAAAAAAATTAATCTTATTGTGTACCTGTTGTCCCAAACATCCGCAGGATGGCGCATGGATTGCAGAATTATTATTGCGTCACTACACAAGAATGGCCGTGAACGAAAATCAGTGCTTGGTGTAGACTGTTCTTAACCGAACTTTACTTACACCACAGCAAAAAACTGAGAAGCGGCCAATTTTGGTAGCTGCAGCGCATATTTTCCTTGATATCGTAATTGTTGCAACACTAGACTAATAATTAACTACGTTCATTAGTTAGGCCACCGCACTGAACAAAAACATATTATAATTCCTCTTATTTTTCTAAGTCTTGTATGATTGTGTAATGTGTTGTGGTTGTAGACGTCATCGCGTCAGTTTACATCAGTAAATATCTTTAATTATCTTTCTTTAGTACATATCTTCTAATCTGTGGTTTACATTTGCATCATAACCTATAGCCAGTTCCATGGATTATGTCACTGATAAGTCATAACGATGTCATATTTTTTACCTTTAAAATTATAAAATCATAGTCATAATCTATGGGCGGAAGGAGATAATGGTGGGAAGTGTTGCCACTGTAAAAAATATGATTATTTATTGTAGGAATAGAAATTATTATATATTTTTAATTATAGCTATCTTGTAACATTTCTGTGTATGTGCTGCAGCTGCGAGAAATAAATGTATTTTCTTTCTTTCTTTCTTTCAAAGAACATCACAGCATAATATCATTCAGCTCACTCAGAAAAATGTTCATATTCAACGAAAAATCAAGAATTCGTCGTATTCTACAGATAAGTGAAGAACTACCGAGCACATTCGACGTGGAGAAACTTGAAGTTCACAAGACATGTTCTACATGTGATCCGCAAAATAAACGCGAGACTGCTTACTTATGTGCCAGGTGTCTATTTGTCCGGAGTATGCAAAAAAATATGCTGCACCTGCCGCGAAAAATTGTGAATGTTGGAGGGTTGCAATTTTGTTGATTTTTACGATTAATGTTTATTTTTTTTATTTAATTTAATAGTTAGAGTCCTAAGTTAAAAGAAATATATGAAAAGTAGTTGATTTTTTAAGTTTCTTAATAATCAGATCTCATTACGTAAGAAGAGTATTTTTTATGTTAAAATTACTATTCTTGGAAGATAGTAACATATATCTCAAGATTAAATTATAGTTGATGATTATTGAAAGTCTAAAATAAAAGATTAAAGTATGAACAAGTATTTTACTCATTTAAATCCTTTTGATACTATATAAACCCGAATTTACGGTGGTTATTCATGAGCGGTCTCCAGGACCGCACGTAGGTGGTTAAGTTCCAGAAATAGGTGGTAGGTAGTTAAGGGTTAAGACCTGGAACTCCCTGCCAGCTCACGTGTTTCCTTCTTCCTACAGTCCCGGGTCCTTTAAGCGGGGCGTGAAAAGGCATCTAATGAGGCCGTCAAGCTGAGTGCCACCACTGTTAACATGGTACATGTTTCCGATGGTGACCCTCTTTCCGAGACTTTGCCTTTAGCTTAAAATCAGGCGAGGTGAAGTCAAATTGACGTGTGTTATATAAAAAAAAAAGAACTCTGTCTGTCTGTCTGTATGTTACGCTTTCACGCCTAAACCACTTAACCGATTTTGATGAAATTTGGTATAAGGGTAGATTAGACCTTGAGAAAGGACATAGGCTATGTTTGGTCGTGATAACCGACATCCACGCAAGCGGAGCCGCGGGCAAAAGCTAGTTACACAATAAACGAAATAAAGAACAGTAAAGTGGCAGTGGCCTTATTTTTCCTTAAATTACCAAAATGTTTTTTTTCATAAAAAAGCAATTCCCATTAAAACCCAATCAGCTCACTAAAAGCAAATCCTAATTGGTATAAAAGAAATTCTCCAAGTTTGTGAATTAATTCATCGTAAGTCGCGACATTATATTTTATCCTTAAAACAAATTTCGTCCTTAATTTCTTAAATCTTTGTACTATATCAGATTTCCTAATGGTAACTTTTACTACTAATTGTTTACCGAGTGTCTAAAAAGCAATTTTGTTAATTGGTTGTCTAAGTACCAAAATGTCACCTCACGACGACTTCATACAAAATGTGTTTAGTTAATATAAATGGAAAAAATTGTCTCGGATTCGAGTGCTAACTATTTCAATACTGACGCGAACCCACTCCTAATACAAGCAGTTCAGTTTTGCTGGATGGGTCATTTACTTAATATTCTGAAAAACTAAAGAACATTGAACATTCATTGTAAACAAGCGGTAATGGTAATGGCTAAGGTAATAAGGTGAGTTTAAACCCCACTTAGATATCGCCATAATCAATTTAACTCACATGCAACATTAATATTATGCCCTGTATTTAAGGAATCGTTTGAACAAAAGAGAACTAATTTGAGTGTCATCATCTTCTGCCCCCGTCCCAATTACCTGGGGACGACGTGACAGCCCTGTGGCGACCTCTCGAAGCGACTTGGCCATTCGAATTGTTACAAGCCTGGTAACGCCGCACTTTCACCTTCATATCAGCCACTTTGATGTCGAGTATAATTTCACCCATTACTGTAAAGTGTAATGCGTACAGCTTTGTGTATCGTACGCGACTGTTGGTTTACGTAATTCTATTTGTAACATTTTCCATCTACTTTGTATTTATTTTCACAAAAAGAAATGACTAATACGTGACCGTAATAAATTTGTAATAAACATTTATTCGTTTTTGTTATAAATTCGTAATCCTCCTCGGTCCCCGAGGACGATAGTATCGTTTAGGATCCGACCTCATGTAATTGCTCGTAGTTCATAATTTACGAATAAAAAGAGCTATTAAATACTTAGTATTTATATTTATTACAGGCGAAAAGCGAAAAGTTGGCTCTCGAGGGAGGCGAGATAATTTGACTGGGCTCATACGCGCCGTGAAACATTCTCATTTATGTACATCTGACAAATTATAGTCGTTTATGTGTTTTACGTTATGAAATAGTTTAAAGGGTTATTTTTATACGAATCACTGAAGGAGATTGTGTATAAAAATAAGCTACCACAGCACTACAAGAAGTGAAAACTGTATCGGGGAATAGTTTAGTGTTGTAGTATATTATCAAAATAAACTACAGCACTTATTATCTACACTATTAAAACATCACACTTTGAGTGAGGACAGTAATTGCGTCGCTCGTGATGGGCGGGGAAGTACCGTTATTTGAAGACTGTTTCCCTGCGTCACTTAATTTCCGTTCAGCATAAATTTCGACGTAGAGGAGCTATGACGGTCATTTGATCGTTACGTCCACGTATGACACATATTATTGTTGAGTATCCATACTATCCACACCCTCATTTCATCAAAAGTTGAATATCTGTACAAACTGACTCCTAGCTTCTTTCTGCTGATCGTCGATAGCTCACACCTAAAAAAACTGCAGACTCTGAGCTCCACGTAAGGTACCGAACCATTATAGAAATGTACTCTCTCATGTGTATACTTAATGCTTGAGGCGAGCTAAACATCCGCTCCCACTACGCGATCTATTTAATGTTCGTTCAAATAACACTAAACGATATCCGTCGGGGCTGAATGGCGAGTGGCAAAGTGAAGCAATTTATACGAACTTCGAAGAGGCTGCAAGAACCTAGAAATGGGCAGTTGGCTGGGATCGCATCAGTGGAGTGGATCTCAAATAGGTAACGACTATAAGTAGGTCTGCTTTTATTGTACTAGTCCCGATTTTATACTCATTCATTGTATAAGCGGACATGGATCAACGCAAAACGTATGTCATACATATTATTACTGAAATATAAACGACTGACCGAGGATACAAATTTTAACACACACATTCATTATCAAACCAACGTTCTACTTTGAAATCCAATAACCACTTGTACCACAACATGAACACAAATAATTAATTTTAACTACAGGTGGTTCCAGAGAAGCACGTTCGAACAAGCAGCTACAATTTTCGGCTGTTATATTAGTAGGTAAAAAACAATGCTATCATCCTGCACATTTTAAAGCATCAACTTAATATACTTTGCGCTGTATAATAAATTAGAGTAACTCAACTCAACAAGTTACTGAGGCGGAAAAAATTGTGCGAAATGAATTTGAAACACCTGACCGTGATTCATTAGAGCGAGGTTGGAAGTAATTGCTTGCGGCGCAGTTGCTTAGGACTGCAAATGAGCACTTTACTTACCTTTATACCTCTTTATACCTACACTCAAAGTACTTGATTGAAGGCTTCGTGTTTAACAGATTTATTTCAAACGATTTGTGTAAGACGCTAGTAAACCGAGAATCACTTCCACCGTACATTTAGCCGATTGACACCACAGTGACGATGATGGTAATTGAGTCCTCTTACGAATATTGCAAGTCGAAGAGTGTGCGCCTACCCCCTGTATGTTTACCGCGCTGTTATAATATTTCATGAAGTGCAATGAGCAAGACTAATTTGGTACCTTTAAGCGATACTGAACTCAAAGGTCGTGCTTGGCGAGCCGTGAAATTATAGCACCGAGCTACCTCATGGCGGGTGCTCTGTACTTACAGCTCAACAACTTTTTGTTTCGTCTGCTATGTACACGCAAAGCATAAAAGTATTGACTTCAAACCAATTTTGAAATTCAAATAAAGTGAAACTTCAGCTTGTATTACTTTTCTATTTTAATTTGTACTTGTGTAACTTATTTGGGTAATTCTTGTATACTACTGGTATGGATATAGCCTAAGCTAATACTAGTATCGTAGTAGTTTATGTATTCATTGTTACAACCTTGTATATTAGTTTCATAACCGCTCGAGTGCAACACGCAGCGGCTGTAAGTACTTGTAAAGTGCGCTAGCCGATGACGTCAAGTGGCGCGTGCGCAGCTGGCGCCCAGCGCGATCACAAAAAATGTTTATGTTTACTTTGTGAGTGGAACTAGAAGCTCAAGTGCTACTTTTATTACAGTTTATGGGTCGTTCTTTCAAGTGGTGTCAAGTTTGTGTTTATATTTATCGCTTGATTTATAATAATTGGCGGTTAAAATTGCGTATAGTTTTAAACATGAATATCTCAACGTTAGGTACGATTATTTTAAAAACTAAAGCGATAACCTATGTATTTTATAATTTTAAATAGTCTACAGGTTGTAACTAGACACGATTAAAATAAAAAAAACCATATGTGCTAGTTATAAAATAGGCCTAAGACTAGCAGGAAAGATTTGCGACCGGCGCGCGGACAATTTTTCAGTCAGATTACGTAATTTATTACAATTTTATGGTTACACGTAACCTAAAAATTTAATTACTAATTGAAAACCAAGGTCATGTTCTAACATATTGTGTAAACATTATATCGATTTTGTCATAGTTTTGGTTTTGTTTTTGCCGTAAAATATGGAATTAACTGCCAGGAGAAGCGCGCTTCAAAATCGTTCAAATATAGAAATAATAGTTACTCTTTTGTTGAAATTTGATATTACACACTTGAAACAGGGTTTAATACTCGCTTTTATTAAGGTTTTCTTCAAAAACGAACACTTTTTGATGTTAGAACCGTTGATTGCAACGGAAAAATAATGACGCGTTTTTTGCGAACCAATGCAAAAAAGTTGCAATTTTTAAAAAAATTAAAATTGTCGTATTTCGAACTGTCATGGCTTTTGAAGGATGACTTAATTTGTTAATATTCGAATAGAAAGAGCGAAAGTATGAATAACTAGTAGGTAGGAGAGAAATAGACTAAAGTGCATCAAGGTCATTAAGGTCACTATTTGCAAGTGCAAATAGTGACCATAGTCACCACAGTGCACTCAACTGATAATGCACTATGGTGACTGTAGTCACCATAGTGCACTTTAGCTTTAGCTATTATATAAATTGTAAAGTTGAGGGTAAATTTTATAAAATTTTAAAGATAAGACACAATAATCTCAAAAAAAAAATGTTATACTACGTTACTTTATACACATTAATGTCTTTATTAAAATAAATCCTAATCTTGCCATTTACCAACGAATGAGCATTACACATGAGTGGCAACGATTTACATTTGATTTGTTGGGAGCTTGTAGCACATTACGGATCCTCGTAGCTATGCGCTACGATTGCTACGCGGAATACGCTGAGCGATTTGAGCTACGAATACGATTATTAATACCTTTTATTTCGGTGTTTCTGCCATTTTAATCCATACCAATATTATAAATGCGAGAGTAACTGTCTGTCTGTCTGTCTGTATGTTACGCTTTCACGTCTAAATCACTGAACCGATTTTGATGAAATTTGGTATAGGGGTAGGTTAGACCATGAGAAAGGACATAGGCTATGTTTAGTCGCGATAACTGACATCCACGCGGGCAAACCCGCGGGCAAAAGCTAGTTTCTGATATTTTATCTAGCAACATAAAAGCCTGTGATGTTTTACTGAAGATAATGTTGACACCGTGTTGATTGTCTTGTTTCATTCCCGGATGGGTGTTATGTCGCGACACCCATCTTAAATCAAGTCTTCACCGGCGACGATACGAAAAAGATTAATGGTCAGCAAGACAGCTGCTTACCCGCCTACAGGGAGCTGGCGCATTCAATATGGCTGGTCACGTAAGTAACATTAATTGAAGTATCTACTTGAGATGCACGGACGCACTGTTCGCATGTAACATTTATTTGTGAAACAGTTTTAACGACATCATTATGTTGCCTCGCCTGCAAAGCGAGTACGTAAGCCGCGACACGAATATGAACACACTGCGAAGCAAAGCGTGTATCCGCCATTACTCTGGCATTTGTAAAAACATTGTCACATTTTAATATTATTTTCTTCCCAACATAGACAGTTTTATTATACAAACCGTATGCGGATATTATCTCAATTTAATGTAATAAGGTAGTTATTCTATTTAAGTGGTAATATAAAATGAGCATAAAATAAATAAAGCTTAGTTTATTTTAAAGCGGAAGGTAGACGCGTAATCCACAGATGATCCTGTGGCAGATTATATTATGTAATAACACGAGTTAACCCGCGCTTAACCTCCCTCCCTGCCGACCTCCCGCCGCACCTACCTCTATTAGCTTTCTATTTGGAGAGATCCTTCAATTAGTTTAGATCTCATATCATTCGGTATATTACATATTTGACTTCAGATACGTATTGGTCTTGAATTTGTACTAATTAATATTCGCATTATTTAGGACTGAAATGTTTAATAAACATTTCCATAATATTTTAACGTAACTTTTGAATACTAGTATTTGGTAGGACGTGTAAATAGTCCTACCAAATGGTGAGTTTGCACACAGAGCGTATAAGTACCTATGACCTGCAGTTAGGTTGTAATGAAAAGAAAATACACATGTGACCGCTTCTATGAACGAAAACGTAAGAGAACCGGCACTGACCTGAGTTCCACCTCGTGAGGATTCAGCTGCAGACAGGCGTGGTTCCTGGCACGTGCTGGTGGGTAGGTAAGTTTCGACCGGCCGGTTATTTTCTTGAGTTTGTCGTTTTCTTCCGATACACTTCACTTATACTGACTTGAGAATGTGGCCAAAGGAACTTATAGAATTATACAGAAAAAGTAACGAGAAGTTGAATTACTCAACTTCCGTTTGTTGCGGCGGCGCGTGAGAGAGGCACCGTTCGGTGCAGCGGCGAGTTAGCGACTGATTAAAAAATGCGAGCGGGTAGATGATCCGCCGTGGTGCTTGAGAGTCTCGCTCGTAGAAACTTCATTCTCAAAATATAGTTCGAAAAATCTGTGCGCAGCGCTATCTATTGGCCTTCTTCAACACTAAGTGGTCAACAAATGAGCGCCAATACTCAAACATTATTTCGTTCACAGAAGCGGTTTTTTAAATTACAAAAATTGAAATACAATTAAATTGTGTGGGAAATAATTAAGAAAGTACATAAGCGCTCCACCAGTATTTTCAGTTTAGACTTGGGCATTTTCGCTTGAAAATGAGATCTTTTTTTGGTTAAGCATCAAAATAAAACGTAAATATAAATATATTGAATGAATTGATATGTGATCGTGTTTGAAACATAAAGAGGTACAATTCTACTATAGGATACAATTTGGTTACAGCGCGTTTGTAAGTACCAGTACGCGTTTTAACCATTGCTACGCGAACCACGTCATCAGAGCCTCTGAACACGTCAGTAATGACTCCTAACGGCCAATTCAACGGAGCAGAATTTTCCTGCTCTAGAAGAACAACGGTGCCGATTTCTACTGGTTTGTCGGGAGTAGCCCATTTTTGTCTGACTTGCAACGTGTGCAAATACTCTACGTGCCACTTTTTCCAAAAGGAGTGGATCATGTTGTCGAGTAATTTTTTTCGATCTAACAAACTAATTCGTTGATCTGATAGATCAGCCGAGGGTAAGTATTGCAACGGTGTAGTCATTAAGAAATGTGCGGGTGTTAACACCTCCGGATCAGGGTCAGAGGAGAGCAAGCCCAATGGGCGCGAGTTCAGAATGCATTCTATTTGAGTCAGTACCGTTTGCAATTCTTCGTATGTGAGTAATTGACTACCTATCACTCTGAACAAATGAGTTTTCATGCTTTTTATATTTCCTTCCCATATCCCACCAAAATTAGGTGATCTTGGGGAATCATCTTCCATTCTATACGCCGAGATAGCAACTCCTTTGACAGCGCGGTTTTAAAATTGGAGTTCAATAGGAACGTGTATAACTCATCTAATTGTGCCTTCGCACCAATGAAAGTAGATCCGTTGTCAGAATAAAGACACGAAACGGGTCCACGGCGGGAAATAAAGCGTTTAAAGGCGGCTAAAAAATTATCAGTGGTTAAATCACTGGTCAATTCGATATGAAGGGCACGTGTGGCCATGCAGATAAACAATATAATGTATGCCTTTTGAGAATGCTGACCTCTACGACGAGAAAGTATGGTCTTTATTGGACCAGCGTAATCAACCCCAGTATGACAAAAGGCTTTGGCTTCTGATACACGATAATTGGGCAGATCAGCCATTATTGGTGTAGGGTGCGTTGGATTGCATTTAAAGCAAATGTTACACTTTCGTAACTTAGATCTGATAACAGTTCTAGCGTCTAATATCCAGAAGCGTTGGCGTATGATAGACATGAGGAGTCCAGGTCCAGTATGACAATTGACAACGTGAAAATGCTGAATTATTAGATCAACAACGTGATCGCGTTTAGGGAGAAGGACAGGATGTTTAGCTTCAAATGGAAGCATCGATTTAGAAAGTCTGCCACCTATGCGCAAAATGCCTTCTTCATCTAAGAAGACTGCAAGACGCAGCAGCTTCTTCGAGGGTGACTTCTCAGCCTTTATCAATTTTATATCTTCAGCAAAGTGAACTGATTGAACGGCGAGAATCAATGCCGTCTCAGCGATTGACAATCCTGATACAGAATGAGGTTCGATCTTAGATTTAAATCGTGTGAATTTTAAAACGTATGCAATGATGCGTAGTAGTTTCTGCCAAGAAGAAACACGTTGTGCTAATGTACTTAACAATGGCGACTCTGTGTGTTTTGTTGTCACACTCAACACATTTGCCTTATGCTCAGGTAAGTCAGAACAGTTGGCGGGAGAGAATAACTTAATAGGCCATTCATCAGGGGGGCCGCGGATCCATGCTGGACCGTTCCACCACAAATCATGAGTCAAAAGTTGCGAGGGGAGCATGATAGACAATCACTCGGGTTAATAGCTCCGGCGACATGATAAAAATGTTTAGCGTTCAAGTTTTCTTGACACTGAGCGACCCGGTTGCTAACAAAAATCGACCACCGATGTGGTGACGAGTGAACCCATGATAAGGCAATCGTGGAATCAGAAAAGGCGTAAATGTCAGTAATGGGAATGCGTAATGCATAAGAATCACGTACAGTTCTTATTAACTTTGACATAAGCAAAATAGCACATAACTCTAATCGAGCAAGCGTAGTAATCTTTGTCGGAGTGACCTTTGATTTCGCACACAAAATGCGAGTTTGAATGCTAGATGGGTAGGTACAATGTGCATAAATAACACATCCAATGCCATTCAGGCTGGCATCACAAAATGCGACAAGACGTAATTCGCAATCAACTTCGACACCTATATGTCGCGGAATTTTTAATGTGTCAAGCAATTTTAATTCTTAAACGAGAGCGGAAAAGCGTGAGCGTATATGCTCTGGAGCAGGGTCATCCCAATCACTCTTACTAAGCCAAAGTTCCTTAATTAACAACTTGGCGTAGAGTATCACAGGTGCCACCAACCCGAGCACGTCAAATAGTCGCGCAACTATAGAGAGTATATTTCTCTTAGTGCACTTCTCATCTACCAAGGTGGATGTGAAATAAAAATTATCTCCACACGGCTCCCACGAGAGACCTAAAACCTTTGCGACATTGTTAACACCCGCACATTTCTTAATGACTACACCGTTGCAATACTTAACCTCGGCTGATCTATCAGATCAACGAATTAGTTTGTTAGATCGAAAAAAATTACTCGACAACATGATCCACTCCTTTTGGAAAAAGTGACACGTAGAGTATTTGCACACGTTGCAAGTCAGACAAAAATGGGCTACTCCCGACAAACCAGTAGAAATCGGCACCGTTGTTCTTCTAGAGTAGGAAAATTCTGCTCCGTTGAATTGGCCGTTAGGAGTCATTACTGACGTGTTCAGAGGCTCTGATGACGTGGTTCGCGTAGCAATGGTTAAAACGCGTACTGGTACTTACAAACGCGCTGTAACCAAATTGTATCCTATCCCAACTATTGCGTTGGGATAGGATACAATTTGGTTACAGCGCTAAATAGAATCTCAAACTTTAATTTTAACTCAAACTTTAAACATACTTTAGATAGAATATTGTTAGTCTAAGTTGTTATTTTAGCTATATGTATTATTATGTTATACAAATTCACTATGGGCTCTAATCAGCCAGTGTTCGCTTGTTTGTTTCGTAACGTCTTGCGACGTTCCAAAGCCGGGTGCATGGTGGAGCGCTTATGTACTTTCTTAATTATTTCCCACACAATTTAATTGTATTTCAATTTTTGTAATTTAAAAAACCGCTTCTGTGAACGAAATAATGTTTGAGTATTGGCGCTCATTTGTTGACCACTTAGTGTTGAAGAAGGCCAATAGATGGCGCTGCGCACAGATTTTTCGAACTAAATTTTGAGAATGAAGTTTCTACGAGCGAGACTCTCAAGCACCACGGCGGATCATCTACCCGCTCGCATTTTTTAATCAGTCGCTAACTCGCCGCTGCACCGAACGGTGCCTCTCTCACGCGCCGCCGCACCAAACGGAAGTTGAGTAATTCAACTCCTCGTTTCTTTTTCTGTGTAATTCTATAAGTTCCTTTGGCCACATTCTCAAGTCAGTATAAGTGAAGTGTATCGGAAGAAAACGACAAACTCAAGAAAATAACCGGCCGGTCGAAACTTACCTACCCACCAGCACGTGCCAGGAACCACGCCTGTCTGCAGCTGAATCCTCACGAGGTGGAACTCAGGTCAGTGCCGGTTCTCTTACGTTTTCGTTCATAGAAGCGGTCAAATGTGTATTTTCTTTTCATTACAACCTAACTGCAGGTCATAGGTACTTATACGCTCTGTGTGCAAACTCACCATTTGGTAGGACTATTTACACGTCCTACCACAATTTATGAGTTGCGAGGGGAGCATGCCGCGTGATAGACAATCACTCGGGTTAATAGCTCCGGCGACGTGATAAAAATGTTTAGCGTTCAAGTTTTCTTGACACTGAGCGACCCGGTTGCTAACAAAAATCGACCACCGATGTGGTGACGAGTGAACCCATGATAAGGCAATCGTGGAATCAGAAAAGGCGTAAATGTCAGTAATGGGAATGCGTAATGCATAAGAATCACGTACAGTTCTTATTAACTTTGACATAAGCAAAATAGCACATAACTCTAATCGAGCAAGCGTAGTAATCTTTGTCGGAGTGACCTTTGATTTCGCACACAAAATGCGAGTTTGAATGCTAGATGGGTAGGTACAATGTGCATAAATAACACATCCCATGCCATTCAGGCTGGCATCACAAAATGCGACAAGACGTAATTCGCAATCAACTTCGACACCTATATGTCGCGGAATTTTTAATGTGTCAAGCAATTTTAATTCTTGAACGAGAGCGGAAAAGCTTGAGCGTATATGCTCTGGAGCAGGGTCATCCCAATCACTCTTACTAAGCCAAAGTTCCTTAATTAACAACTTGGCGTAGAGTATCACAGGTGCCACCAACCCGAGCACGTCAAATAGTCGCGCAACTATAGAGAGTATATTTCTCTTAGTGCACTTCTCATCTACCAAGGTGGATGTGAAATAAAAATTATCTCCACACGGCTCCCACGAGAGACCTAAAACCTTTGCGACATGACTGCCAACATCAAACTCAAGCGATTTGCGGTGAGTATCAGGAAGTGAGTCTAGCAGCACAGAAGAATTGCTAGACCACTTCACTAAGTCAAAGTCGCCAGCCTTGAACAGTTTTATCAAGTTGCGAGCTAAGTGTACAGCAGTGTCCTCATCAGGTGCGGAATGAACTAAATCGTCAGTATACAGACAGGTCTCTGCCACTTTCGCGGCGTCAGGGAAGTGCGGGCTCATGTCAGTAGCCAGCTGACGCACAGTACGTATAGCTATATACGGGCTTGACTTCAGACCAAACGCTTGTCGATTAAACACATAGGTCTGAATTTCATCCGATTCCTTGAACCTGAATAAGATGCGCAGGTATTTACGATGGTCAACAGGTACGCCAATACGTAAATAATGTTGTTTTATGTCAGCGTTCATTGCGATAGGAAATAGCCTAAAATTTAATAATAATAAAAACAGGTCTGCCTGTAAATTGGGACCAATATGTAAAATATCATTGAGCGAAAGACCAGTGTGGGTTTTAGCACTCGCGTCTAACACAATACGTGGCATCGGTTTGTCATGTCGAACTACTGCGTGATGTGGTATGTAATAACCATCCATAGACAAATTAGAGTCATCAACGAGACTAAGATAACCGTTATCTAAATAATCCTGAATAACCTTATTGTAATTTTCACGTTCGGTTGGTGATTGACGAAGTTTACGCTCGAGCGACAAAAACCGGCGGTGAGCGACGCCGCGCGAGTTCCCTAGTTCAGAGGGATCCTTGCAGAACGGCAGCGCAACAGTATAACGAACTACGTCATCGCGAGTCACAGTAGATGTGGAAATATTCTCGCACTCGGTTTCTTCTGGAGACAATAGGCGCTTCACAGGAACTTCCTCAAGTTCCCAAAATTTTTGCACTAAATCATTTAGTGCTAGCGCAGAAAAGGATGCGGTTGTAGGCACAATAACTTTACGTGGGTAATCACCCATAAGTACATACCCAAACGCGGTTGATAGTACACAAGGGGCACTGGGACCACACTCGACTCTATTTCCTAAGTAGATATACGGGAAGAGCTGTGCACCTAATACTATATCAATGTTTCCTGGAATGTTCCAGCTTAAGTCAGCAAGCGGCAAATCGCGAAGATTTAACTCGCGATCACACCTAATTAATTGCGAGGGCAATTGATCCGTAAGGCTATTCATAACTAACGCATGTATAGTATACTTATGATCTGCATAAATACGAGATTCAATGTCCAAATACACATAGCCTATTATCGGGTGCGAAGTGGAACCAACACCTTTGACAACAGAATTACTCATTGGTATTATTGGTAAATTTAATAAACGACAACAGGACAATGTTATTAAGTTATTATGTGAGCCATTATCAATTAGACATCTGACTACAGATTTATTTCCAGTGCTACCTTTAGGGCGAGCATACACCTGAGCGGTTGCCAAGAGAATATCACCCTTATGGCTAGAGGCATACGAATGCACAGTGCTTGAAGCGAGCGGTGACTCAGGAGTGAGACTAACGCACTGGGGCGGCGGGGATGCGGCAACAGTCGTCGCATGCGAGTGCGAATTATTAACATTATTCTCAAAATGCAATAATTTATGATGTTTTTTCTGACAGAAACAAACTGACGTACTTTTACATTGCGGGAGATTATGTAATGTGCTTAGACAATTCACGCAACCACGCTTAGATTTAATAAACTCATATCTAGCCTTTGCATTTTGCATATTTTTAAACTGAGCGCAGTCATACAGGTGTCGGTGGTCGCTGCCGCCACATAAACAACAGGACGCGTCAACTGCGGCGGGCGCATTCGACTTATTATTAATCGGCTCACTGACAACAAACGACTTAGAATTACGCTGTACACGCCTATCATTAGACTGTGGCGTCCCAGCAGTGGACGACTTCGCATATGACGAAGACCGCGGGTTTGACCGTTCAATCATCTTAGCATAATCTTGTACAAAGTCGATCAGCTGTTGCGTCGTAGGTATATCGACACCTCGAACAGAAAGTTCGAAGGCTTGGATGGTTAGAGTGTCCATTTTCCTCAAGGCACATTGTAGAAACATGAAGTCCGTTAAATCATTTATACCTAACTCTTTAAGCGCGGCGATAGAGGAGGAATATCCTTACTAATATTATAAATGCGAAAGTAACTCTGTCTGTCTGTCTGTCTGTCTGTCTTTCTGTCTGTCTGTCTGTATGTTACGCTTTCACGCCTCAACCACTGAACCGATTTTGATGAAATTTGGTATAGGGGTAGATTAGACCTTGAGAAAGGACATAGGATATGTTTGGTCGCGATAACCGACATCCACGCGGGCGGAGCCGCGGGCAAAAGCTAGTATACCTATAAATGAATCAAGTGAGTTCACACTAGGTGAACAATTCTTTAAGTCTAATATATTATTAAGATAATATGAACCTAATGAACGTTTATCTTGGTATTTCTTGACCAAGGCGTCCCAAACTATACTGTAGGTCTCACTTGACGGAACAATACCGGCAGTGAACTTTAATGCGTCATTGTTTAGTTTTGAGAATAGGTATTGCACACGTTGCGAATCAGACAATTGTTTGTTTGAATGAATATTGGCCTTAAAGGACTGATAAAATGTATTCCAGTTTTCAGGGCGTCCGTCAAAACTCGGAACAACAAGCATTTCCAATCCCACTACAGACGCGTTCGAATTACTCGACCCGTGTGAGGCGACCTCCTTGACCTTGGGCGTAGATAATTTATTTCTAATGCGTTTTATTCTCGAATACAATTCATCAAATGAGTCAAGGCAAGAATAGTCGGATTCCACAGGGGATTCTAATGATAAATTTAAGCTATTTATTTGATCTACAATCGACTCGAACTTATCGCGAACGTCATCGATGGTCTCGGTCTCGGCCAAAAAATCTTCATTGGCTCGCGTCGTTGTATCAAAACACACAACTGATTTCGACGATTTATACCAACGATTAATGCGTGCAAACAATAATTCCTTTTTTTGATTCAACATAATAATCTGACCTGACGACATGTTTGCAAATTAACGATAGGTAGGACCTACCTATTGAAATATAACAAGAAGATTATCTGTAAGGTACCTACTATAATATAATAGTAATTCAACACAAACAGTTTAGATATACCTACTTTTTATTGAAAATTGTACTACGGCTTATTATATAATAGCGCAAGTAGCACAGCGGAGCGGGAATGTAACTAACTACGTACCTAGATAGGTACCTACAAAGTTACGCGTATGTGAATAGAATGATGAGTATTTACCAATTAATACGTAAATCACCAACTATTATAAATATCTACCAATTATTACGTAGATTTAGCGTTTTAAATACAGAATTTACCAAATAATTTACGTAAATCTGTTAGCGAATGAAAGTAATGAAACTAAGATGGCGGAAAGAATTCACCAAATTACGTGAATCTTTTAATTAAATGAATAGGAAAGAAATATTATTCACCAATAATTACGTGAATATGTTATTTACTGGCCTATCCGACTCGTAAGGACCATAAATTGTGGTAGGACGTGTAAATAGTCCTACCAAATGGTGAGCTTGCACACAGAGCGTATAAGTACCTATGACCTGCAGTTAGGTTGTAATGAAAAGAAAATACACATGTGACCGCTTCTATGAACGAAAACGTAAGAGAACCGGCACTGACCTGAGTTCCACCTCGTGAGGATTCAGCTGCAGACAGGCGTGGTTCCTGGCACGTGCTGGTGGGTAGGTAAGTTTCGACCGGCCGGTTATTTTCTTGAGTTTGTCGTTTTCTTCCGATACACTTCACTTATACTGACTTGAGAATGTGGCCAAAGGAACTTATAGAATTACACAGAAAAAGAAACGAGGAGTTGAATTACTCAACTTCCGTTTGGTGCGGCGGCGCGTGAGAGAGGCACCGTTCGGTGCAGCGGCGAGTTAGCGACTGATTAAAAAATGCGAGCGGGTAGATGATCCGCCGTGGTGCTTGAGAGTCTCGCTCGTAGAAACTTCATTCTCAAAATATAGTTTGAAAAATCTGTGCGCAGCGCCATCTATTGGCCTTCTTCAACACTAAGTGGTCAACAAATGAGCGCCAATACTCAAACATTATTTCGTTCACAGAAGCGGTTTTTTAAATTACAAAAATTCAAATACAATTAAATTGTGTGGGAAATAATTAAGAAAGTACATAAGCGCTCCACCAGTATTTTCAGTTTAGACTTGGGCATTTTCGCTTGAAAATAAGATCTTTTAAATATAAATATATTGAATGAATTGATATGTGATCGTGTTTGAAACATAAAGAGGTACAATTCTACGAAATTTCGGGAAAAAGAAAGAGTTTTCGTGGCAGATAAGAACAAAATACCAAAAAAAATTGCTTGCTTTTTTCCAATTTTGTTTGAAAAAAGTTAATGTGAAAAACGGTTCAGATAAAAGTTGTAGACCTTATTATTACCTACAACTTTCGTATTTTTTTTTTCAATAGCAGGTTTAGTTTCGCTGCAAATCGTGGAACACTCTTTTTCACCCTTAAAATGCACGCCATTTCAACCCCGTACGAGTCATAGCGTCATAGTCATAGCGAGTTTAATTTATTTTTCCTAGTGTTTTAACCATATTTTCTTCCATTTTCAACAGGTCTCATGCCGGTATTAATTATTTCCCATTTTCGTCATTTTTGACGTTAACTGTACAGGCGTATTGTGACACTTTTCGAGCTGACTTCACAACATCTATCAGCTCAAGATTCCGTATCAGGAAGTAGTTAAATGTCTATGATTTCGCTGTAGGAGCCCTCTACCAGAATTCCGTTACAAATGTATATAAAAAGTGCTAACTTTTGAAACAACTAGTGTGCCAACACAAGTTGCTTCCTATATCGTCAAGTAACTTTTAAACAACAGATATGTCCAAATAATTCCACTTCAATAGAGAAGAAAAAGAGTACCGGCGTTTTAAAGACCCTTCTCCCATGTTTGGTGAATAAGAACAAAATAAAAAAAGCTCGCTAAAGTGTGTGTTAAATTTATATGTGCAACCGAATGTTAAACCAAAACTGAATGAGGCACAAAGTAAGGAAGGCGCCGTAAATCCAATCAGGTAAGGTAAGGCTGCTCGCCGTAAGCACTATATTAGATTTGCTGAACTAATCCCAATCTCCCAACGCACTGCGAGCGTTAATCCAATATCAGGAATTGCAACTGACTTTGTTACACCGTGTAAATTAACATGGTTGCAGGTATTTATATGTCTATATTTACACTAACTGTCTGAATGATTCAGGAACGCAGAGCTTAAACAGTTTGAACTCCGGTCTCCAGGTTTTGCCTGTTAATGTTTTATGTTGTGTTGTAAGATTCAAACTGTTCTTATATTTTATGTACGTATATTTTTGGCAGTGTAATAAAAACAAATACAGATATTTTTTAAAATTTGCCAACTAAGAAGGTAGATATATTGTAGAAAATGCATAATATGGAAACTTCTTTGCTTCCCAAATAGGAAACATAAAATGTTACAGCAAAACTTCTTACATGTATTATTCTGTTTACATTCACAGTGGGACCATAAAGTTTTGACTGACTCTGTATTATCTAAATGGAATAAACCTCATTTACTCATAAGAAATATTGTTAATAAGATCAAATATAACGTGTTTTATATTAAATAAAACGTGGTTGTCACTAATTAACTCATTAAGCACATTTTCTATGCGAAGTTCCTAGTAAATTTGCATTAAAATAAGTGGAAGTTCAGAATAAGACCGTCGAGCTCACGACTCGCGACTCGCGAGCGCCTCACGCTCGAGATCACTCCGCATATTGAGTTAGCTAACCAACGCGCCTGATTATTGCGAGATTCTCGTTAATGTGCGTCTCCAGCCACTGATGTAATTATAAGCAAAAATTTTGAATTTCAAGTAATCTGAGGCTGTCGCCGTTTTACGTCCCATCCTATTATACCTAAGTACTCGTGGTGCCCAATAGATGCTAGTACGTAAGTACTTAAATATAGCTATCTAAGTAGACTAGCATCTACTTTAACAGGTTTGACTGTCAATCACTTTAACTGATCAAACCGTAATGGGAATGCGGAGCACTAAGATCATCTGACGTCACAAACTTCAGTGAATACCAAATACTCACACTACATTAACAGTCTCAGTACCTGTTAGTTTAATTAATCATATCTACTAGCCGCACGGCCGGCCCGCTCGTACCGCGGCGCTATCTCGACGCACACAGCTTCAATCCTTTATTCATGCGCGTCGTAACACCTAAGGCCTACCTATATCGCTTGTTGCCTTAGTTAGAGTTGATTGAAAACATACGTTCTGTAAAAGACCGGTAGGGTGTAGGTGTGAGAGTATTTTACGGTAGAGATAACCAAGTTATAATGTATTGCACACTCATATTTCCCTAGCTATACATTTGGCTGTCACGTAATGGCGGTGAGCTAATGGCCATCTGATGTTGTTCCTGTCTAGACTTTATGCATTCATTTATACTTGTATCAACACATTACTGCGGTGAACACAAAGTATGCTTTGTTTCATTGTAACATGAGTAGTCATTCTTTTGGGGTATGTTATTGTAGGGTGGAGAATAGCCTTTTTCTATAGACTTTGTCCGAGATCCACATACCTTACCTGCCGAGCGTCTTGGTATCTTAAATTAACATTGATTATAGTATAAAATAAGTAACTTAAAATTCCCTTTTAATTTATTACTTAAGAAAATACAGTGAAATATAATATTCGCTTGCAACGGCATTTCTCCAGTCAACGCAACGCGGTGACGCGATGGCGACGTGCTCAAAATGAAATTAATTACACAACGAGGATAGTAAATTAGGTGTACCTCACACTGTCACGCCCCAGCGGTTGTAGTCTCCGGCCGAGGCCCCTAGTGGACGGAGAGCATACTTTTCAAAAATAAACTTTACCAGCTATCCGGATTTAGATTCACTCTTGGTTTCTTGGTTTAATTAAATCTATAAGACAACGAAGGACTTTTTCATTGAAATCTGATATCAGAATTTGATAGGGCTAAAATTTCTTCTCGAGTAAATAACGAATAATTTAAATTAGATATCGGAGCCGTGCTAAAACTTTTTAAAATTTTATGGATTCTGATTTTACTTATCCTGTATATTTTTAATAAAAATTAACAAAGGAATGATATGAAATTCGTTCCTCCGTGGTCGTGGTGCTTGCAATAGTGCCGAAATATCGCAACCCCGGAGCAATGCACCATGGTAAATATTCCGATACCTCCAATAATGATCTCACATCATTGATAATCTCTCATATGATCATCTCACATCATCTCTCCATTAATGATAATGATCACGAGATTAACATAAACTGCTATGATTAAATACTATCACACATAGTCACGATATCCTGCCAATGAGCATGACAATATTATGGGTTGAGCTTAATAACATTGATATCGTTCAATAAGATATTTTTGCAACCTTTATTGAACGTTATGACTTTTTTTTTGTTTTTTGTTTTTTTTATACAGGACACGTCAATTTGACTTCACCTCGCCTGATGTTAAGCTAAAGGCAAAGTCTCGGAAAGAGGGTCACCATCGTAAACATTTACCATGTTAACAGTGGTGGCACTCAGCTCGACGGCCTCATTAGATGCCTTTTCACGCCCCGCTTAAAGGACTCGGGACTGTAGGAAGAAGGAAACACGTGAGCTGGCAGGGAATTCCAGGTCTTAGTGGTGCGGCATAGGAATGAATCACTGAAACGCTTGGTTCTAGCAGGTATACTCTGCACCGTAAATGGATGACATCTTAGCCCTGCACGTGTCGTCCTGTGAAGGAAAGGGGAGGGTGGGACTAATTGGAAGAGCTTGTCAGAACATTCACCATGGTAGAGACGGTAGAAAACTGCCAAAGACGCAACATCTCTACGCATCTGCAAAGGCTCGAGGGTGTTCGTGACCTCAGGATCCCCAATAATGCGGACCGCACGTCGCTGCAACCTGTCGAGAGCATCTAATAAGTACTTTGCGGAGCCGTCCCAGAGATGTGAGCAGTATTCCACGCAGGAACGAATTTGGGTCTTGTATAGAAGACACCGCTGCTCCGGCGTGAAAAAACGTCTCACTCTGTTCAGGACTCCGAGTTTACGCGAGGCTGATTTGATGATACTCTCGATATAGTTTTTGTTATTCAGTTTGCAGCGAACATCCATACCGAGGATAGTGAGGTGATCCTGCAGTGGCAGTGGTGTGCTCTGAAGAGTGGGAAGGGGAAGGAAAGGAGATACCTTAGCTGTAAACGCACATGCCTGGGTCTTCTTGGCATTGAACTCGACCAGGTTCCTAGCGCCCCATTGAGAAATGTGGTCCAGGATCCGGTCCAGCTCTGTGACAAGAAGCTGCCTTTTTTCCGCGATATCAGACTGCTTGGCCGCAGGATGTGCGTAATAACTCCCGTGTAAGGTGCTGTCGTCTGCATAGCAGTGAATGTTTCCGTTACAGAGCATGTCATTGATATGCAGAAGAAAGAGAGTGGGAGATAAAACGGAACCCTGCGGCACGCCAGCATTTACCTGCAAGAACTCCGAAGCTCGTCCATCACAAAGGACGCGAATACGGCGCCCCTGCAGGAAGCTTGCAACCCAGTTACACAGTCTAGGAGGCAGGCCGAAGGCTGGTAGCTTGGAAAGAAGCGATTTGTGCCATACCCTATCGAAAGCTTTGGCGATGTCAAGACTAATTGCCAGTGACTCACCGTGCTTCTCCATAGCCTCACCCCAAAGGTGGGTCATGTACGCCAGAAGATCACCCGTTGACCGTTTCGGTCTGAAACCGTATTGCCGGTCACTAAGCAAGGAGTGATCCTCTAGGTGGCGCATGAGCTGTGTGTTAATTATGTGCTCGAACACCTTACACAGCACTGAGGTGACGGCTATGGGTCGATAGTGGGCTGGGTCCGAGCGATCCCCCTTCTTGGGGATCGGCTGGACATTCGCCTCCTTCCAAGCCGAAGGCACTGTACCCGAACTGTAGGACAGTCGGTACAGCCGCGTTAGCATAGGAGATAACTCCGCTGCACATTTTTTAAGTACAACCGCTGGAATACCATCAGGACCACTGGCTTTCCGGACATTATTTTGTTAAAATATCTATATGTAAATAATCACATTACTGGTACATTGAACTAATATAAAGTGATGTCAACCATTGCTGTATGCTAAATTTTAATACGGTATATCACGACTTATTTGCTGGCACTGTCATGGAGGTTGGGATCATTGATTGATTTGTTGAATTTACGAGAGTGACAACTGCGCCGGCTGCCCCGACACCACCACCGACAGGAACGAATGCGCCAGAGCCTCCCACGTTGTTTAGTAGTATCGACGCTTTTGCATCTTGTCTGTCTGGACTCACTGACTCTACAGCTCACATTACGCACGACCCTTCACAATAACTACTTACCATTAAACAATAACTAATGCTCATAACTTTATAACTGCTCCTCCCATGACATACATATCCTCATTTCCCGGGTTCGCGCTCACATTTAGATGATAATCACATTTAGATTATTAATGTGGCAACCGCAAGGACATTACACGCACGCGTCCGTCCTGACCCACGCTCACTATACACATAGTTAGGTACTTATTCCTGTCACTTTTTGCTGCCATTGTCTACGATGTTTTGTTGGAGTCAAGCGAAGGACAAACGGTAATTACATGTGAGTAGCTATCCGACTTCTTCAATAAAAATTGTATTTTTTATCATATTTTGATTACTATGAATTTACTTTCAATGCCTGTGAATGATACAACTTTCAATTAGCTATGTGTTACCTAAATTAACATAATAAATTACACGAACTCTTAGTAGATAAATATTCTACATATACAGTAGAAATACACATAGTTTCAGAAAATGTCCTACTTTCTTTATATGATTGTACGTTGAGAGTGACATACATGTATTGTATGTCGTTGTTTGTCTATCGCAATAAATCGGTTGGCAGTGCTCCAGAGCCATCGTGTACAATCGACTCTAATGTTATGCAATATTTGCTCCAAGACTATTTTCACAAATAAGCTATATTGCTCCTTGGAGTTCCTGCTGACGCCCAACATAGGGTCGCCCACAATAGTTCAGCATATATAAAGGAGACGAGGATATCTGGGCCAAAATGGTATGGGTAATGAGTTGAGATATGACTTAAAAAAGCGGAATATTTTTCTATTGCAAAATATAAAACAGCTTACTTAATTGAATATCTGGAAGACGAGAAATCTTAAAACTCAGTTCATTCTACTAATACATTGAAATATCGATTACTGTGAAGGATTTAAACAATATTGTTCATGAATACTCATTTTAAAAACAGAGCAACAATTTAATCAAAATAAATTCTGAATTGATTTTCGTTCCTCGATTAATTATTTCTCGTGTTTATCAACTGTATTTTAATCTGTGCTGTGAGAGCTGACAGCACATTGCTGTACAGACAGCTTCTTTCAGCACAGAATAGATATATTAGACAGCCTCCGTGGCGTGGTGGTAGTGCAGGCGACTGCTACGCAGGAGGCGCGGGTTCGATTCCCGCTCAGTGCAAATATTTGTATGCATGAACATGACTATTTGCATTGGTCTGGGTGTTTCTATGTATAGTATGTATGTATTTACAAAAAAAGTATCTAAGTATGTTTATCCGCATTCTAGATTCCATAACACAAGCTAGTTAAGCTATGCTTACCATGGGTCTAGATAGCGTTGTGTGGAATGTTGTGGAATATTTCTTTTATTTATTTATTTATATTATAGAACACGAAACCTAAACCAACTATATTTTACGGTAATCGTGAGTTGATTTAAAAATAATGTTTATTCAATCAAATAAAATACTATTAGAATAATAACATCAACTATTTTCTATTAAAACAACATAGAAATTGCAGTTCAAACACGTTGTATAAGCTCACTTACTAACTTTGTTCTCAGATTGCCAAAATCTGCAGAATGTTCAGGGTTGGTATAATAATATTTTATATATAAGCTCTTAATTGAGACCACTCTAATCTTTTTAACATATAGGCCCAGAATGTATGAAAGCTTATCTATGTCATTTGTCAATGAAGGAATCTTAATAATAACTTTGTTTTTTAAAGCTAGAACTACACAGACACAATGTTACATTATAAGTCCTAGCGTTTGTTTGTCGGGGGACTCACTTACTGGAATATGAACTGTCTTTAACGAGTCTTTATTTGTGTTTTTAAGTTATAAATAGGAGCAGTATTGTGCTCCGTATAAATACAAAAATATAATATCGAAAATATACGAACAAACATTAAAATAGAGATAATGGACATAAAACTCGTACAAAACAAAGAGAACGTTCAAGAGGCTAAGGCGATGCCGCAACTGCACATTATTTAATTTCATTGCAGTGAACAGAGCACATCACTTTGAGACTAGCTCTAAAGAGTACTTTATTTAAATCTACACAGCTTAAACGAAAATATAACAGCTTGAATGTGAAACGTATACACAGACAGGCGTGATGGCTTTTAAATTTTTTTAAATATATCTCCAGTACACTGTATTATGCATATCTTAATCTGCATGACTGTTGTTTATTGATTAGGGAAAGTTTAGGGATACCGAATAGTTAAAATATAAATAGGTACGAGGATACAGCTTAAAGAGAGTGGCACTTGTATACGAATTGCCTTTTTAAGGCAAACCCTTAAAAACCTCTTTTAAAAGTAATGAGAATATTCGAGCGGCCAGCGGACAGCGCTGCTCAATGGACGAGCAGTAATGAGCGCACTTCTGAAACGACGGATTTGTCCTTAGAGCCTAATTATGTTCATTTACTTAGGAAATACACAAAGTGAAGCCTGCCCGGCAGTGAAACTTCCTTATTGATTACGTATTAATAATTGAATATTTAATTATTTTTAACAGAAAAATGGTCTTTTAACATGAACATAAAACACCCGCAATTGCGGATCGAGTTTCGAGCAATCGGGTCCATGCAACACTTTTATCCTAACATCGGATTCGAAGACGATATATGACACTTCAGTTCGGTTTAAGCCCAAAGAAACTTCCTACTTAGCTAAATGTATGTCGTTCGTGTGTCATGTGAGTCCGATATTTCGGAAGTTTCATGGTAGCCCCCAGTTTTTATCTACAGTTCGGTAACGATGTAGTTGACAATTTCATACGAGCACGTAATAGCGGTGCATATTCCGCACAGCACTGATTGCCCGCGCCGTTGGACTTGGACGCAATTTCATCATTGATTGACCTCGCCCGTCTCGTGCGTGTAACAGCCTTGTTGCATTACCTAACTTTGAGCTGGAACCAATATTGAAAACGTATCTATACTTTTGTGAATAATACGCAATTATTTATATGAGTGTTAAAAAATGCATTAAAGTAATAAGGAAAGTACATTATTCATAGTAGTCCTGAATGTCTAGCATTTTCTATATAAACTTAAACTTATCATTTGTTTACAGACTTGGATCAGTGTGTCACCATTAAATGCTCGGATTATATAAGATAAGATTTAGATTATCACACTTCCAAAGTGAGTTCCATAGCAGCACAATAGGAGTCGGAGTTTAGAGAAACACGCGAAGTTAGTGATAGCAATTAAATCATATAAGACCCAAAGTATTACACTTGTCAGAATATCAGTATAACAACCTTCTATATTCTGGTTAGGCTATATTATTTGAGTTGTGTGTTAAAAATTGTTTTCTTTCGAAATTGCGTAGTATACTCGTATATTTGTGATCAGTCCCCCAGTTTACATTAAATTTAATAATAAAACCAATAAATTATTCGACAAAATATTTTACATTAAATGCGAAGTAATTTAATTTCATAAATCTTTGGCTCAGTGTCCCGGCACTGCCATGGAATTAATTGAAAGCTGGCGAAGAAAGGGTTAACTCCAAAGTACATACCGTGTTCTATCGAGTCTATTGTTCACTAAACAGTAGCACCAGGACGAAAATGTAATAAGGTTTTCACTCAACTCACAATGTAGGTAATCTGACATCGATATCTGCTTTTCGACAAGCCAACACCTTCTATCTATTCAGGATGTTCCTCTCTAACTTATTATTTACCTGGATACATACATATTCACAGACATTTGTGTGGGGTACCGCAGGCCGCATGTGAGTTTCGTAGGTCGTATTAACACAAAACCGACGTTACTGGTAAATGTCTTAATGTATTAATGAAGTGTACCTACATTAAGATGCACACCTGTACTGAGAAACGCAGAGAAATTATTTATCGCACAACTTAATAGTACCACGTTTTTAATACATAAAATATGAAAAGACATTAGTATAGTATACAGAGTATCATAATGTATTTTTAATGTCCCACGTTCGTGCGCCGCGAGCAGTGTATTCCTTACACCCGGTCGTCTTGTGCCACAATAATTATTTGCCGAATGTAACACAATCCTCCACCATATTACCTGAAAGTGAGTATTGTCGCGGCGTGTCGGATGACGACGTATTTATTACTGTGCACGCCTTCATTATGATCTTATTTCATGAACTCGCCCTGAGCTCGTCTTTTGTGTAAGAAGCCTTTGTGTACACAAGGTGGGCGTTATTGTGTTATGTTGAAGCTTATTTGTAAAATTTATGACAAGAATAATAATGAATCATAAGCATACTATTCTGACATCGTATAATATTTAAAAGATTGCAAAGATTTCATAAGCGTCATTGTATATCGATAAAAGAGAGAGAGATAATAAAACAGAATTTATGATAAAAAATATTATATAACCTAAATACAACGAATAAATTCGTATATGAAAGTGTTGTTACTCCCAAGTCTGACAAAATAAACGCCAATTTAGAAAATACAACAATTGTAAGATGTTAGTTTTCGGTACGAAGTTCCTTGTGGAGTTCGTTTTAAGACTATCAGTAGATATATCTAAATAGGACTTGAAAAACTTATTGTTCTGTGAAATTGAATAACAGCCAACAGAGTAAACCTTGCCACTGGCGTAATGTCACTTAAGAAATTGAAAAGGAATTTAGTTGTGGTTTTGTTCCCAGTTAATAAACTAAGAACTCGAAAAGTAACTAAGTGAAAAATACATTTTTTTATATGTTAAAACAACAAAAATACTACAACATCATACGTATAAAACTTTATATCGGAACATTTAGCGAAGGCATGATGATGCGGCTCGCCAAAGAACACAAATATATTCCTAGAATGATCCGCGAGGCTATTGAAATTAAAAAAACACCCAAATTTTAATAGAGAGGATGGATGGACCGTACCACCAGCTTGGGACCCAGTCATCCACTTAATCAATCCCAGTAAGCAGCATAATCCAGTAAGACAACACAGTGAGCTCATTCTGCGTAAATACGAACACAATAATTCACCATGATTCGGGTATTTTGAGATAACTTATACTTCAAACTATGTGACAACTACCATCGTGAGTCACGATCCTTCCATCGCTTAATTATTTTTCCAGCGGCCATCTTGCAATCCATTTCAGATGACTAGGTAGCTTAGAGGAATTACTTTAGGAAAGTGCCATTGGTTTTGAGAATGTAAAGCAATTTAGATAATGGAATGAATACACTGCCATGTACGTTAGCTAGAGAACATTCACTGATTACGTTAGACTACATAATGAACTTAAATAACTCTATAGTTAAACTCAAATCTCGAATACATTAGGAAAAGTGAATTTTCGGGCGGGACTCGAATCCGCATACACTTGACGGCCCTCTTGACAGGCTAAACCAACGTGGGACCGAACCAAAATCATACTTGGCGAAATGTGAATAATAATACAGAGATGGGGAGATACAGGCGTAAGTATATGTAATTATCAGCATCGCCCCGCGGCTTCACTCGCGTGAGTCCTGCCTGATATCGAGAAAACGAATAAACCTTTATTACCCGTGTTACTACCAATCTTACTACTAGTAGTAACACCGGTAATTGTGTTACCGTTCTTACTACTAAAGTTGAAAGTTGTTAGAACAGTAAAAAGAAATTATCCATGTTACTACCGTAAAATTTAAAATACAAAATCAAACAAAATTGACGAATTTGTATTTTATTAAATTAACATGAAATAAAATAGAAAGAAACAGGCAAATAACAGTCATTTCCAATGAAATAAAAAAGAACAACATGCCAATCACAACAATTCATTGTGAAATAAAAAAGAAGAAAAACAAGCAAATCACCGCAATTTCTTGACAGCAAATTAATCGTAAGTGCTTGTGAAATAAAAAAGAAAAACAGGCAAATAACAACAATCGCTTGAGATATAAAATAACAGTCAAATAGCCTATCTATTTCATAAATTGTTGATTCTTCCCAATACTGCTTAATATATTAGCATGTTCTAAAAAAATCTGCCTTGTAAAATAAAATGAACTGGAACTATGATATTTCATTATTTGAAATTCCCAAAAAAAGTCAAAATAATTATAAACCATAAAATTCAGTTCTATAGATAAGTTGTAGATTCCTAATTAAATTAAAAATTACTTTTATTACGAACTATGTACGTATAAACGCAACGAAGACCGAGATAAATGTATGCGATATTATCTTGCACTCCATACATTTATTACTACGCGCTTTCAGCCTGCATAATCTGCATCCCGATATGGTTTAGAGAAGTTTGACCATAGCAACTTTTGATCACATCATACTGTACTGTATTATATTAAAATTAAATTAAAAATTTAAAAAACCCCCATCACAAAAAACACCAAAAAGTTGAAAATAAATGAATAAATTTTAATTCAACGGTTGCCATGTCGGGGGACCGACTGGTTAAGTACTCCTTTATATCGTAAGGTCCCCCGACATGGCAACCGTTGAATTAAAATTTATTCATTTATTTTCAACTTTTTGGTGTTTTTTGTGACGGGGGTTTTTTAAATTTTTAATTTAATTTTTATTTTATACTTTTTAAATTGATCTAATAGTCAAGCTCTTTCATTTGATACCCATATTGAGGGAATTATAAAGAAATTTGTATTCCAACATGTTGTGGCGGCGGCCATCTTGGACCGATTTTTTTCAAACATAGCTAAGAACACTCCCGACTAATATACCTTTCGAACAAAAAAAACTAAATCCAAATCGGTTCATCTGTTTGGGTGCTACGATGCCACAGACAGACACACACACACACACACACACACACACACACACACACAGACACGTCAAACTTATAACATCCCGTCGTTTTTGCGTCGGGGGTTCAAAATAATTTTCATTAATGACCGCTCAATTTCATAATGACGCCAACTTTACCCAAACCCCTTTAAGTCAATCATATAGTGAACTGTAAAAGTGAAATTTAAGTACGATAAATAGTTTTCAAGATATTTGATTTTGAAAACTCTATTTCTCGGATCTCCCGAAAACGCTCCATACAAAATCGTCCACATTATTGTAAAGACACACTTCGCTTGCGCGTAATAGTAAATGTATGGAGTGCAAGATAATATCGCATAAATTTATCTCGGTCTTCGTTGCGTTTATACGTACATAGTTCGTAATAAAAGTAATTTGAAATTTAATAAGGAATCTAAAACTTATCTATAGAACTGAATTTTATGGTTTATAATTATTTAGACTTTTTTTTTCAAATACATTTTATTTTACAAGGCAGATTTTTTCAGAACATGCTAACATATTAAGCAGCATTCGGAAGAATCGACAATTTATGAAATAGCTAGGCTATTTGCCTGTTTTTTTTTATTTCACAAGTGATTGTTGTTATTTGCCTGTTTTTCTTTTTTATTTCACAAGCAATTGCGGTGATTTGCTTGTTTTTCTTTTCTATTTCACAATGAATGAATGAAATGAATGAAGTGTTTTTTTTATTTCATTGGAAATGACTGTTGCCTGTTTCTTTCTTTTTTATTTCATGTTAATTCAATAATATACAAATTCGTCAATTTTGTTTGATTTTGTATTTTAAATTTTACGGTAGTAACATGGGTAATTTCTTTTTACTGTTCTAACAACTTTCAATTTCAGTAGTAAGAACGGTAACTCAATTACCGGTGTTACTACTAGTAGTAAGAATGGTAGTAACACGGTTAATAAACGAAAATAAGTAGTCGTTACTTAGTAGTCACGTCAGAGTATTCTAATAGTGAGGAAATGTAGTAATATAAAACTTTATCTATTACAAATAAATCAATATTTCCTCTTTATTATAACATTAGTATAAGGATGGACTTCTTATAGGTATAGAGGAAAGTGGGTTATCTATGACGCCACTATTTGCTACTTCAGATGAAACAACATTATCTGTACATTTATATCAGAGAGATGAAAGAGATTATATCTATTCTAAAGAGATCCATGTTACACTGTAATAATATTAGTTCGAGCTGAGTTGAGTCGTGTGCAGATCACGAAGTTGCGGGTGTTCTTAAGTACTTAGCCACTTAATTTATTAAGCTAAAACTAAACATGGAGATGGTCTCAAGATTAACAAAGTTCCGCCAACTTCGCAACAATGTTCGATGTAAAAAGCCATACAAGTTTTATGCGTCACAACCCTGTGTTGTGAGCACATATTAGTGAAAACAATTTAAATTAGTTAGGTACCAAGATACTTTTATATTGTTTTCCCTAATCCTTTATTATACTACTGTAGGTATTATCCCCTAGTGTCAGAGCAATATTCCACGTACTGGTATCGTGTGCATGGTTGTTGAAAGGGCTTGTTTGTAATATATCTGCCCTAAATGTTAAATCAACCTCATTCACACTCACGTAGTCTTCTCTTTCATATATGAGGCGGCTATTAATTTGATTCACAAACAACAAGTTGGAAGTACATCGGTTTTGCGTTTTACGAATAATCACATTATCTTGTTTGTTTACTTTAGTAGGGGTATTGCACCAATTCCTGTTTATTATCTCATTAGTAAGTATTTGTGAACTCTTACACACTAACCCTCATTAACGTACCAACGTAACGTGACAATTATCAATACTGATTGCGAACATTAGGTAGTCTTTGGTGAAACTTTATTTCATTATATTTTATCGTGAATTATTTTTCCTTTTTGAGACCATGGCTACTAACAAAATTCTCATTAACTGTTGATTAATGTGTTAATGAGGCTTGAAAGACTTTAATATATTTTCTTTGAAAAACAAATGAAACTTATTGGAGCTTATTTAAGATTATTCAAAAGTTATATTTTTCCTTTGGCTTTAACGAAACCAGAAGAAATAAAAATGAGAGTACAAAATACTCGTGATAAGCGCGAAATATCATAATGAATTTAAAATATATTTATGTATTTATCTACAGGTTGTAGCATTACGCTATGTTTTCTAACACTGCTACCAAAGTAATACGATACTTTGGTAGAATTTTCATACCTTAGTTTCATTTTTCATTACATTTAGTTAGTTGGCTTCATTCATTCATGTATTTCTTCCTCTATTTTAATTCTTGAATTAAATTTTTATATTATATGTTTTTATATCTTTAAAATGATTTCCAAATTGCTACCATTTGACATTTTAATTTATTCTTTTTTTTTTTACTGTCTGTCTCCATGGCGACGACGGTTTATTCTTTGAAATTTATATGACCTGCCAGCTTTTTACTAAAATCTCCTGGCCACTTAGAAAAGGTCCTACTTCTAAATTCAGATATTAAAAAGTTTACCTTTTAACTAAATTTTTTTTCTTATGGTCAGAGAATTCATTTTCTGCTTGGTCTACCGTTCAAAACAGTCGTGTTGCTCGTGTTACAAATTAAAAAATGCAGTGTCAACGTAGCGGACGCCGCGCGCCGCCGCCACGATGATGCAATCGTCACTACAACTGCAAGGTAAAGTAAACAATTGTTAAGGCGAAGCTATCCACTATCATTAAAATGTCAACTAATACACCAATTAAGCTCAATACGGAGAATGAACATTTACTGCTCAAAGCTTACGCTGACGAAAAAGAAGAAAATGGTAATCTTCGCCAAATTATTCAAAAAATGCAGGCTCAAATTGATGAACTGCAAAAACAAATTTTGAGTCTCACTCATGAAAGAGAAGCTACATCATGTAAAATCCAAGCTACTCCAAAAGAGAAAGAGAGTTCGACCCATTGCTCGGAATATTGCACAGACGAAGAAGATTTGGCAAAAGAAACCGAGTGGATACGGGTCAAAAGTAGAAAGAAAAGGAAAATAAGCGGGGCGTGAAAAGGCATCTAATGAGGCCGTCAAGCTGAGTGCCACCACTGTTAACATGGTACATGTTTCCGATGGTGACCCTCTTTTCGAGACTTTGCCTTTAGCTTGACATCAGGCGAGGTGAAGTCAAATTGACGTGTCCTATAAAAAAAAAATGGGCTCGTCACCTACTCAAGCGGAAGAACCCCAAAAAACCGACTCAATACTTACCAAAAATATTAGAACTAAGAAGGTCCCATCTCCTCCACCTATAATAGTAGATGGTATTGAAGACTATCAAAATTTTTTTGATACCATAGCAGCTAATCCTTATGGTGACGCATTTACCACTAAAATCTTGAACGGTAAATGTGTCAAAATCAATGCCCACAATTACGCACGCATAAATATTGTTCTAAAGAACCACGATGCGTGAAATGCACTCGAAAACACCTCGCTCGAGACTGCAATAAACCTGCAGAAAAGAAGCCAAAATGTGTGCACTGTGGTGAAGCACATCCAGCTAACTACAGAGGATGCATAGTTGCCAAAGAAATGCAAAACATGAAAAATAAAACAATAAAAAATGCATCTGCATCTACTCAGCAGCGAGTTGTCTCAAAGAAAGCAACAGCACGTCTTAGAAGTGAAGGAATAACTTACGCACAAGCCACTGCTAAACCAGATCACCCTATCAACAATGTGAATAACTCAAAACAATCACAAACTAACTTGTCAGAAAAATTGGACGAAATTATTAAAATAATGTCATCATTCGATGGCAGACTACAGAAATTAGAAAAGGGAGCCATGACTGGCCTTGCTAAAAAATCAAATAAAAAATGAATAACACACTTAGAATTATGGCATGGAATGCTAATGGACTACTTAACCATCAACAAGAATTCCAAGTAGTCCTAAATATCGAAAATATTGATATATGTCTGGTGTCAGAAACTCACTTCACCAGGCAATGTCACATTACCTTTAAAGGTTATAAAGTATACCATGCATTACATCCTAGCAATAGTGCCAGTGGTGGCAGTGCAGTAATAATAAAGGAAAATCTCTATCACCACGAAGAAATAAAGCATGAATATCCAGAAATACAAGCTGTATCAGTACGAGTCAAGTGTAACCTCTACCCTCTCACGATAGCTGCATTGTATTCTCCTCCAAGACACTCCATAAAAAAAGAAGAATATATAAACTTCTTAAGTCAACACGGGCAAAGATACATTGTGGGTGGTGATTTCAACGCCAAACATAAGCACTGGGGATCCAGACTTATTAACACCAAAGGCCGGGAATTATATAGAGCCATACAAGAGTTAAACTGTGAAGCTGTATCTACAGGCAAACCAACCTACTGGCCCACGGACCCTAACAGGATCCCAGACCTGATCGATTTTTTCATCTGTAAAAATATATCTAAAGGCGATTTTATTATAGAAGAAGGTCATGACATGAACTCGGACCATTCTACTATTCTACTAACATTAAGTAGACGTTTCCTGCATAATTGAGCATAATGAGAAACAACCCATATTAGTCAATAAGTATACTGACTGGGATAGTTTTAGACTAGACTAAGACAATAGAATAGAATTAAGAGTTCAGCTTAAAACCCCTGAACAACTAGACGCAGAAGTTAGTAAATTTATCATAAATATACAACAGGCAGCTTGGAGTAACACTCCTGAGAAACCAAAATTGGTAAAACGTTTGGTGTACCCAGCACACATAATGAATCTCATTAAGCTAAAACGAAGGCAACGGAGAAGAAGCCCTCAAGATAAAACTGAACTTAATAACTTAACTAAACGTCTCAAAAGGGAAATAATAAATTATAATAATTTGTTAACAAACAACTATCTACGCCAGTTAACAATTGACTGCAAGTCAGACCACTCGTTATGGAAAGTGACAAAGAATATAAAAAAAACCCATCACACAAATTCCTCCTATAAGAGAAGAAAATGGGAAATGGGCTATTAGCAATCAACAAAAAGCTGACAGGTTCGCTCAGTACCTGGAGTTCATATTTCAACCCAATGTGGTAACATCAAACTTTGCTGAAATTATGAATTTGTCACCAAAAACGCAAAGTGACATATCATAAATTAAGCTCGCTACTCCAAAAGAAGTATCAAATACGATTAAATGCCATACAAATTCGAGGAAATCACCTGGCTACGACCTAATAACAGGTGAAATCCTACAAAATCTAAATCACAAAGCAATTGTAAAACTGACCACGCTTATCAATGCTGCATTTCGATTAAAGTATGTACCTGATCTGTGGAAAGTAGCTGAAATAATCATGATAGCAAAACCTGGCAAACCACCAGAGGAACCAACTTCATATAGACCAATATCTTTACTACCAATAATAGCAAAACTTTTTGAGAAACTACTATTAAAAAGACTCAAACCAATTATAGAAAATAGCAATCTTATCCCAGATCACCAGTTTGGCTTCAGAGACCAACATTCAACTATTGACCAAGTTCACAGGATTACTAATTATATCGAAACAGCCCTAGAAGAAAAGAAAGTATGCTCCACTATATTCCTTGATGTAGCACAAGCTTTTGACAAAGTTTGGCACGAAGGTCTCATATTATAAACTAAATGTTATGCTACCGAGACAATATGCGGACATTCTTGAATCATACATATCAAACAGAGCATTTCGCATTCGTTACGGAGATGCTTACTCGGAAACTAAGCCCATCAATGCTGGAGTGCCCCAGGGAAGTGTATTAGGTCCGATCTTGTACCTACTGTACACTAATGATATCCCAGTTACAGAAAATAATCCTATTGCCACTTTTGCCGATGTCACGGCTATTATGGCGATAGGTAATACTCATGAAGAGGCAGTGAAAAAAGTCCAAATAGCGGTTAATCAAGTTCTAGCCTGGACTAAAAAATGGCGAATTAGGCTAAACGAAAGCAAGTCGATTCACGTCGACTTCACCAATAAAAGGTCACAACATTTTCCTGTATTTATTAATTGGCCAACAAGTTCCATACTCTAATACAGCTAAATATCTTGGTATGACTCTTGACGCTAAGCTGCGCTGGAAAGAACACGTCAAGAAAAAGAGGTCTGAATTGAAAATACGCTACCAGAAAATGTACTGGCTACTTGGAAGACACTCCCCGCTATCAGTCCACAACAAAGTCCTATTATACAAACAGGTATTGATGCCAGTATGGACTTATGGTATCCAGCTCTGGGGCTGTACCAGTAAGAGCAATCGTCAGATCATACAACGATTCCAAAACAAAGTACTCAGGGACATAGTTAATGCACCCTGGTATATTCGGAACTGCGATCTACATCAAGACTTAAACATGGATGTTGTAGACCGAGTAATACAAAAATATGCAGAAGCCCACGAAAACAGACTTCATCATCACGTGAATGTCGAGGCTATCCAGCTTCTTGATATCACTAATATAGTAAGAAGACTGAAACGGACGAAACCGTTCGAGTTAGTGTAGTGTTTTAGCGACCAATAAACTTATGTAGTGATTAGTGCTGCTTACAAGAACACATGAACAAAGTGTCTTCGCCTTAGGCTAGATCGTAATATAAATAAAGTATAAACTACTTTATTAGAAAAAATAAAATGGTCAGAGAAGGAGTAGCTTCCAAAGCTGTAACACTTGGAGTAAAGAAGTAGCTTTTATAACTGATACATTTACAGTGAAGCAGTATCCTCAAAAGCAGATATATCTGGAGTGAAGTAGCAACTTCTTAAGCTGGAGTGAAAAGCGAAGGTGCGGTGGACCTCGTCCGACGGAAGAACTGTGGTGGCTGACGGGCTCCGTCGTCATCGGCTCCCTGGAAGGAGTTTTCGCCCGGCTACTGGAGACGTGGCTTCTTCAAGCTAAAATTTTCCACTATCATAGACTAAAATTATCGTTGTAAAGTTTTTTTTTGTTCAATTATAGACCTAAATTACCTTTTAAAACTCCTTATTTCGAGTCGTACTTGACAAGGTTACGGTCAGATAACAACGTGGCACCAATATTATGAGGTTTATTGTACATTTCAAACAAAGTCCTTTGTGTCGCGAGATGTCCACAACACGTTGATCATTACATTGTTCAGCGCACAATTCTCGCTTTATTTTTTACCAAACAACTCTGTGGCGATCGCATCTGTCCTTGTCGACAGCATCATCCCATTGTCATGTCACTGTTGCTGTTGCTAGATTACTTTTATTTTTGTTTTTTAGTTCAGTGATGGCAATTATTGGTGACAGACTGTACGTATACTTATAGTTACTGTATGTTATGATGTTGCAAAATAACCAAGTTCGTTTTAAAATAAATAAATATTCCACAACATTCTATACAACGCTATCTAGACCCATGGTAAGGATAACTAGCTTGTGTTATGGAATCCAGATTGCGGATATACCTACTCACTTACTTTTTTTTGTAAATATATAGAATCGCTCAGACCAATGCAAATAACCATATTCATGCATACAAATATTTGCACTGAGCGGGAATCGAACCCGCACCTTCTGCGTGGCAGTCGCATTCACTACCGCCACGCAACAGAAGCTGTAGTTTATTCCGCTTATGAAAGAATACATACTTACCATATGTTTGTACTGTCTCTCTCAATTTAAAAATCTTAGTTGACGACAACATTACGTACGAGTAAGAATAGTTAAAGTAAACTTGGGGTGTTACCTCAATACAGCCTTAAACATACAGCCGTGAATATATAATTTAATTAACTACCGTATTCCTTCTACAAATACAAATTTCAGTACAGAGGAGGTCATGTCAATCCTTAGGGATTATACCCGAGGAGCGCCAGGTGTGCGTAAGAATATTACGAGCCCTGTGACACCAGCGTCTCTGTTTGTTTAGTACACTGTCAGTACTAACTACATACATCTCTAGTGGCTTAAGCGCAAAATTTTACTAAACCTCGTCAGCTCCCGAGAGAATAATACCAGTTACCTACACAAATACTTACATACGTACATACAACGCGACGATACGATAGTTGAAGCAATGGTATAGTACCGCTAATAAAAAGTGTGTAAAATGACAAAACTTGTCAAAAATACCAGTTACATTACCGTTGCTTAACGAAATTTTCCAAAATTGGTTTTAGTGACGGGTTGTTTTTAAAGGTGAGATATAAATGAATAGGGTAGGCAGCAATAGTGTAACGCCTTTGGAGTTGCATATGTCCATAGGCCGCGGTATCATCGTCATGGTGGGCCGTGTGCTTGTCTGGCACCTAAGTGGTATACAAAAATTGTAGTATTGTTTCCAGCCACAGGATAGTGGATGCGAGGGTACTAATTACCCGTATATTATTCTCCCAGTGGATGAAGCATTCAAAGCAATTGTACCGCGAAATGAGCTTGAACATAAATTGGACGCTAATTAGGCTTTATACGTGGATACGTGCGCTATTGAAATGTTATCTTAACTTATGAATACTGGAAGAAGTTCGGCGTTGCGCCATTACTGTTAACGTAATAACTGCTACTTGACTTTTGTACGTCAAGTTGAAAACTTCAAGTGGCAAATAAAAAATAGTTTCCAAGACTTCCACATGTAAGAGATCACCACCATCTGGCCTGAATCGCTGAAGATGTTTATGAACGGTGCCACATGAAGCTGTAAAGTTTAAATCACACAGAGTATCTGCACCTCTGCGCGGCTGCGACGTTTCTTCCAACAGAGCACTAATGGCTGTGATTTCTTTCCCGGAAGATCCGCCTCTCCTTCATTTTTCAATCTTCGTTTCATTGGAGACGTGCTAATGGATTACATCTTAACAAATTGTGCTCTTTTAAGCCAAAATTTACTGTATATCTCAATCAACGCTTTCATGCAGTGCACGTATTTTTCACCAAAATGTGATTGATACATTTGGTGTCTATTTATTTTTTATTTATTTATTTTGGACAGCCATTGGTTAAGTACAATAATACAATAAAATTTTCACATATACATCTAGAATACATTGTGGTTGTTCAACCTTTAAAGGCACCCACAGCATGCTCGATTTGTTGGTCGAGTAGAAAATTGAAATCGGCATCACATATAACGATAATTCAAACCATCCTACAAGCACCAAGAGAATAAAACGCTAAGGATATGCGTCTATTAATTCGTCACAATGAGTCAATAAGTCGCAATGTCAATTTTATACATGTCAAGTAATTAGTATTTCAACATGTCAATAAAATAAAAATATTATATAAAATCAAAATTACAAAAAAAAAGAAGAAAGCATACATTTCAAGTTTAGATTAATTTTTTTTATATAAAATGTATTCAATTATATTGTGTCTACTTGTGTTTCATAATAATCTATCGAAATTTTGGCTACGTTTCCATAATACCTCAAATACTCCATCACAAGAACACCCGTACGACCCTCATTATTAAGCACGGAACAATATGTTGTAAGTTGGCTTAAACCTCAAAATTGAGGATTGACTGCTTTTGCATAACATATCATTTTATAACAATTTACCAACCAATATTTGTGCCTAGATACTTATCATGTAACTAAATTTTAGCATTGAATCAAAGACATATGCCAAAGAAACGTATCAATTTAATTTTACACTGTATAAAATTAGATGGAATATTGTGTGATACTCGTAGTTGTGGTAATAGTATAATATTAGTATTGCTATTTCGTTATATTGTCATTATTTTATTCTATAAAATGGAGGGAGAGCTAAGCGCTCGTGGATGACAGTGATAATAACCGTTCCAGTGGGTGCACTCGGGGGACGTCCACTGTACAGTACACAAACTACTGTGCTTTACTTGGTAATGTGTCGGGTGGTCCCCAGCAGCCCACTACACCGGATATGTAAAACGGAATGACGCAAAAACATGCCTTGGCGTCTTGATATTCACAATCTATCAACATACGATCAGATTATACAAATGATGTGAATTAAATTCTAACTGGGTTGTATTTATATGTTAGGGAAATCAACAACAACTGTAGTTAATAATTACTAGTACCTACTTCTTCTTTAAATAACATTGAATACTACCAATACGGTTTTAAAGTCATACATATTTATTGAAGCACTCCATAGAAATAAAGATTTTTCATCTTTCTATATGGAACCCACCGCAATTCATTTATTTATTCGTTGAAAATAGTTTTATTTCAATGTACAACATTCGCGTAAACTTCCGAAGAAGCGCTTCGTGTACTTACTTATTTAAACAGTATAATATTTAAATATCGTTATTAATGGTCATGGTTGGCTAAAATATTCTGCCCAACAGCACTTTGTCTAGGAGTATCGAATAGACATGCACTCGGTCTTACTTATGTAAATATACATAATATCACAAAGTTTTTTGGCTTGGATTCTTGTAAATAATGATTGTTTGGTCTGTACCGATGTGAGAATGGTTGCTCCTTCACAACCTGCTGAAGTATTAACGCTATAATCGCAGCGGTATTAGCACTATTTGTCAGCGGATTGGATCTCCAAACCTTGAACTCAGCGCTGCTCGTATAGTTCTGCCTTCGCTGCAGAGGCGTGGGTTTACGTAGTAGTGTAATGGCCAGGACTCGAACTCGGGAACTCTCAATAGCAAGGCCAACTACCTAGCCACTAAGTCACTTGATGAAAAATATCCCTTAGTTAGTACCTTTGATCATTCCACTAAGTTGTTCAAAGTTCGTGCAGCCCAGGTGTCCGAAGTTATGAACTGAAGCATTAGTACTACGACGAACTAATAATAAATTTGGGAGCGCAGCGCTGTTCGAAGTTTCAATAATTTAACTTTACCGATCAATTTCTGCGAAGTCATAATGTTCGATACGCTGCAGACTTACTTACTTACTCTATAGACTTTAATAAATAACGCCCTTGTAATGATGTTGTACGACCCCCAGTACTATGAGTGTAGACTGTATCTGTTTATGTATAATTCTTTTATCGTAAACATTAACTATTTATTAAACTACTAATTTAGAAAATTATATCAATTTCCAATATTGTTTAGCTGATTAATGTGTTTAGGATGTATAGACCCATGTGCCTCTTTCCGGTCGGATAGGGTTTGTATACGAATAGTCTATTGTATAAGTAGTTATTGTGCAACATAATTCCTTTCATAACTGATATCATTTTTTTATATTTTGTTTTTTTAATTACTCCACCCTGCCAAATAAAGCTTCGTATAAAATTCTTAAAGAACTAAGTTTGTACTTTGTTTGTGGAAGGAAGCGCTCTCCATCTCTATAGAGGCTCTCTTCAGTTTTTAATTACGTCTTTCTAATTAAGAACTCGCATCTGACGCTGAATATATTTATGTAGAAATAATCTTATATCCTACAACATCGTAAGGGCACTTTGCTACCGTAGTTAACGTATTATTTTAGGTATAAACCGTCTTGTAGAGATAAATTATTTCAGAATAAAATTGCCCACGTTTTATTCTTGTCTAATATATACAACAACTTCCTTGTCCCACTTTATCTAATTATCCTTCACTCACGGGACGCGCGAACATCTCCGGAAGGAATTAAAGCACTTTCTTATTAAGAGAAATTGGAGGTATATTATTTAGCTTTATATTTGCAAAATCGTAATCATTTTAAAATATTCACCGACGAACGGCGAAAAGGAACTTAGGCTTAATTAAATTATTATCTGCAAGGCGATATAAAAAGAAGAGATCTGTTGAGGCCGTCAAGCTGAGTGCCACCATTGTTAACATGGAATGTGTTTGTATGAGTGACCCTCTTCCCGAGACTATGTCTTTAGCTTACCACCGGGCGAGGTAAAGTCAACTTGACGTGACTTTTTATTAAAAAAGGACATTTTATTTGAAAAGGTTACCCTAAACATTTAATAAAATAAAGTAAGTTGATATAGTTGAAAGTTTCCTGAATCTACCGCAGAGCGGTCATGAAAGTAAAATGTCCCGCCGCGTACGTAAGGACATTCTACTTTCATGAACGGTTTGCACGTCTCGTGTATAATTTATCTGTGTACGGATTTCGCAACTACGGGCAGCTCTAATGTATTACCTACCGCTGCGACTAAAGGCTAGTGGGTAGACGCCGCGCCGCCGCGCCGCGCCACGTTGCCCCCTCGCCACGCGGGGCCCGCTCTAGTTACCGTTAATTTGCATTCTACAACTAGAACAACTGCAGCAACTGCACTGCACTGAATACAGCCAACATGGAACTGGACCTCTTATATCACAATCCATGTTTAATTATTATCTTTGTATAATAAATGCTTGAATAAAAGCGTAAAGCTTAATAAAATAAACTAATTTCCTTACGCCCCACGCCACAGTAATGAAGGTACCGACAGCGTACCGTATCCATAGCGACGCCGGTCGAACCTCGAAATAGAAATTTGTTTCAATTAAAATATAATCTAATTTTAATGACGTGTTTATATTTCATTACTCTATTAAGATTTTTCTTTAAGGAAAATGTATAATGGCGCGGCCGCATACTCTATGATGAGAGAGATACATAGCCAGAGACTGACTGATTTTATTTAACACTAGCTTTTGCCCGCGGCTCCGCCCGCGTGGATGTCGGTTCCCGGCAATTATTCGAATTTTTCTCACCTTTTAAACCTTCCCTAGACCTCCACGAACATTTCAAGACCAAGATAAGATAAATCCGTTCAGCCGTTCTCGAGTTTTAGCGCGACTAACGAACAGCAATTGATTTTTTATATATATAGATTACATTACATATATGTAACTTAGTTTGCAGAAGATCTTTTCAAAGTTGTACTAACTAGCTTGATTCTAAAAGGGTCTATGTCAAATTAATGTTGCTGGTCATAATGTTATACAAAAATAGTAATAGTAGTAATTTAAGGATAGAGGCAGATGGCGCACTGTTGTCTCTGCCTACCGAGGGGGAAATAGACGTGAGCAAATTTATGTATTTGTATAATGATATGCAAAATATATTGGAACGAACAATAAGAAGACATTTGTAGGACAAGGATTACTCATAAACAGACATAGCTAAGAAACAGCCGAGGGAAGCCGAAACCATTTGAAAAGGTCCTTCATACATAAAACAAAGTCTGGCAAGAGCTTCCTTTGATTTTATACTATAGAAGATTACAGACAAGGGCGTTGTGTATATCAAATAAATAGGTTTATCTTCTTATGTTTATCAATATGATTCTTGTTTTTAGGTTTCTCACGCATACACTCGAGAGCAATGAATACGGATCACTTCAAATTTCTCGAGTGTAGATTCATTAAAATAAAATATTAGTTGTTTGGCGTTACTGTAAATGTAGCTGGATAACTTTTAGATTTTTATTAGGTATATTTGGTGGCTCCGAAGCGTGCGCCTTCCTTACCGGTTTTCCCTTTACCACTTAGCGCGATTTTGTAAATCGCGGGCAAAGATATAAGCCCATAAGAACTCTAATAATAGTATATGCTTAGATACTTACTGGAGTTACTGTTACGCAATAGAGGTAGGACACGACGGTATTCCCGACCCTATTGAGCAATTCGACCGCGGCCATAATAACCTCGTGTTGTGTTCCCGGCGGTGAGAACGGTAGCCATAGCTGGAGAGCTTTTGTGCTGTCCGTAGTGTGACGGTACTGCGCCTAGCCAAAGCTGAGTAATTTTCGTTTTTCCCTATTCGACATGAAACTATGCCGAAGGTGCCAGCCCCCGCCCATTGGCGGGAGATATTAGTGCCCCTCCGACCGCACTGATATTGTGAAATTCATCCAGAGACAGTAATTTCTCCACTGGCTTCAGCCTTTCAATAAATACAGAGAATGTAACAACGAACGAATACGCTGATGTCAGTTACTTGTTTCACATATATTCAATCGTACGTATAAATTCGGTTTACAAGTTACTGTACTTCACAGACCGGTTCCCGTACCGCAGGAGTTGTAATTCCTGATCTTACATCTGACATATCTGGTTGCACCGACCTCTGTGCTTGAGGGAGCTGCACTTCGACGCTAGGTCCCCCGTGGGAATCGAACCTCACCCGGCCATAGTTATCCCAGACGGTTGTAATGTCATTATACGACAATAGGTTGCGGTCTCGGTACGATAACTTGTTCCTAATCTATAAGCACGATGCTCCTCATACGCCATCATCATGTAAAGCCGCCATCGTATCACAGATTACAGGGGAGATGAGCATCAACGACTGGAGGCTATCCTATTGAAGGTATCTTCGGTCTCTGCTATGACAAGTCTCTGGTCTGCCGCCTGACTCATTACATGTGACGCTCTCACAGCCATCCCGTTTACGGTACCACGTAACATACATCAACGGACACGCGACTCAACATATCAAGAGATTAATTATTAACTTACTCATATAAATTACTCAGCCCGGGATAGGAATACACATACAATATATAAATAGCACAAAACTATGTGGCACAAAGTATAACAGTAATAATAGATAGTATGAAATCAACTCACCACGTCTGTAGTCTTAATAATGTCACACTTGTAACTTACTCAAGTCTTCCGCGCCTAACTCCCGTATTCCACACCAACTCGTCAACCGCCCTGGTCTCTTGTCTAAACCCGAATGCCACGACCCTACGCCATCACGACTCCACGCCGCTCTCCTTGTACCATAATTCCCCGTTCTTTATTATTTTTTTACTCACGGTTTTTTTGTTTGCTCGACGGTTATAAAAAGCGACGCTCTTATCCATATCCCCGAATTCCTCGCAATTGAAACAATGTTTCAATAGGTTCGACCCATCGGCCATAATTTGTAACATTTTATGCTTTGCACATGTTTGACTTTACAAGTATAAGGGCCTCGTTCACCATCTCTGATTAAAGTGTCAAGTAGGCTAATCGTAACTTAAAGTCCCCGGTAACTGAGTATTCGCATTTCTCAATGTCCGAGTAGCACTACTCAACGGTTAAACCGACGATTAACTTACTCACTACTCCTTCTGCTGATTAGGGACTTTAACTGACGAGTAAGAGATCACCACATCTGTTTGCCATTTACGAGTTCTGTTGTTATATTGTTCTGTGTTCGGGTATCAACATAATATTTGTAAAAATAAACAAAAAAATGTATTTGTTCGAGTTAATTGGTCAGCAATTAGATGAAATAGATCTAGAACATTCTATGATGCGGCGATTACCAATTAGGCGATTGGCACACTGCAACGCTCGACGCGGCGTCGGGCGTCGACGCGCGTTGGCGCGATAGTCCGAGAGATATTAGAATTTTTTTGGTAGGTAGGTGTGTGAAGTAATCTAAAATTTTGAGAAAAGTAAAGTAAAGCCATCCGGCCATTAGCTCGATAGCCCAGACTATATTAAGAACGCTAGAGATGAAAAGAAAATGATTAGAAGTGCAAGCTATTTTCGACTTATTGACATGACATAGTTACTATTTTTTTTTCTTATATTCGTGATCAGCATCATCTATTAACGTGAAAAGAGACGTAACTAAGAAAATGCCAGTTAGGTTGAAAGTCGCTTGCAGTCTCTGCGTGTTCCAATAACGAGCCAAAACAGTGGTGTCGGCTCCAATACCCGATAGTGGGCATCGATATTTGACTTCCTCTGATCTCGGATGTCGGATATTGGATATCGGACATCAGTTGATGTGAAAGTGCTCTAAATTTGACGTATATAGTCATGTTGCATTGCAAAAATATTAATTTAAAATTCGTCTCAAATACCTACACAGAAATTTCTAACAGCTCTCGGACTAAAACTCCCTCGAAAATCACGCGCGTGATTGCAGATTTCAGTGTGCCATACCTCGCGTTTTCTGCTTGTACGCGCGTATCTGCAGCAACGCGCGTGATTGCGTTGTCAGTGTGTGGGACCCCGCGTTTTTCTATACAAAATGAGCTCCGTAGAAGCGACGAGCGCGACGCCGCGTCGACGCTACAACGCTCGACGCCGCGTCGCGCGTCGCAGTGTGCCAATCGCCTTAAGGTGAGTGATATTTGGAACTAAACATTTTTAAATGTTTGGTTTTGTATCGAATTCTTTTCAATGTCCAAAAACCACCAGTTGTAATTAAATTACAACAAATTATTGATACAAAAATAAGACGGGAATTGCTATAGGCGTTTCTAAATAGGAAATCACCGTTTGGTGCTCTTTTGTACTCAATTTTTGTAAAACACATGTTCAGCAGATGTTAAACTTTTTTATGGTAAGACTGCTGTTTATGTTTATGTTTGACAAGACAAATGACATAAATGACGTAGAATTGAACGAATGAGCGTATGATTTTGCTATGTCATTCAGTTAACTCCTAAGTTGTTACTCAAAGGATCGGTTTCGATTGTGAAACTGGCAAAAGATACACGGAACTTTTAATTACCACTTATCGTTAACTGAGAAGTTACTAATCAACGCTTTACTTATGGATGGTGAACGAGGCCCTAAGTGTCTATCTCATTTGGGGAATTTTTTACAAGCAACGATGGCGCCAGACGAACGACTGCTAATAAATAACGAATTACTAATGCATTGCAGATGTACCTATTTCAGTTTATTAATTCCTTATTGTGAAGTAACCATTGTACTATCACATATTCCCCCCTGAAATTCAGACTCGAAGATATTGATGATAGCATCGAGTATGAGATTTCACTCATACCCCAGAATCAGGTATAGTACACCCAGACACATCTTAAATAAACTTCAGCGACCAATCACTCAGTTACACAAAGAATCGTATCGAGTGGGAATTGAACCCACAATCCACGATACTTGAAGATATTGATGGTAGCATCGAGTATGAGATTTCACTCATACCCCAGAATTAGGTGTAGTACTTAACAGCATAATAAATGCTATACAAAAATCATTCAAAGGTGTAGTACATCTCAAATAAACTTCAACAACCATTCAATCACACAAAGAATCGTACCGAGTGGGAATCGAACCCGCAACTCGTGATTCAGAATCCCTGTTGCAGCACAAAGCTGCAATTCGGATTATTATAGTATCAGTCATATTATAATAATTACCATTAGGAATCATATTTGATATCCCAAGCTAACATCTCACAGGTCATCATAATACCGTAGTAGATAACTAATAAGGTTTTCTAATAAGAATCTTATTTGATAATTCCAGCTGCCACGTCTTAGGTACTGTAGTAACTAATAAGATATACTAATAAGAATCTTATTTGATATTTCAACCATGTCAATATTCATATCTTAGTGTAGCTAATAAGAGATTCTAGGCAGAAGCTTAAACCATAAATTTCTACAGGTATTCGTCCGCTCATTACTTAATGAGTTGTACATTTTAACCAAAAGAGGAAATCAGTCCACTTAACCTCTCATATACTCTTACTTTCCCTTGTTTATGTTATGTTATGTAATTCCCCCCTCATAATCAGATGCTGACATACGTCATACATACTCAAGTCTACTAGCCATTACACATTAATTGATAACTAATCGTCTAAAACGGATGGTTTTATCTCGTGAATTCATTACATATTTGAATTGGACCCAACCACAACTCAATCCCAATAAACAGTAAATTTTATACAATAGTCACTACTCAACAGACACGATGCTTCTCTAAATAAGTGATAATAAAATGACTTTTCCCGACTGACTGACCGACTGATTCATCAATGCAAAGCCCAAACCGCCGAACCCACAAACTTGAAATTTCGACAGCAGATGTATCCCTTATTGAAAGCATCCACCAAGACAGGATTCCTTGAAACTCTGCCACCAAAGGGCAGAATAAGGGACGGAAAAAATCCGTCACTTCCAAAGCCAGACGTATCAAATCTCATAAATTTGTGTCCTTTTAAAAACAAATGAACAAAATTTAACTACTAACAGGGCAGAACGTGCGATAAACGCCTGCATGGAAAGTTCGTCATTCAGGTCACCCTACATACATAGATAATACGAAACCTTCCCGGGCGAAGCCGGTACGGGTCAGCTAGTAAGTGATAATTCCTTTCTTAGCTATTATAACTGTAGGTAAAAATAAACCTTCTGTCCACATACTGAGGGTTGACGACGGCGTCACTTGACTTTGACTTACTAAATTAGTCCTCTTAGGGTGTCAAACAGTCAGCTTATAATTGCATGTTAGATTTTGCTAAATAGATTATGATTAAATTCTAAACACAGGTGCTTACTTAGCTCCACAATACGCTTTCTTCCATCGATGTAACGAAGCTTTGTTCATAGGTACAAATACCTCAACATAATAATATAGGGTTTAAATACCTCAACATTGTGACAACAACACTGATTTACGTGCTTATACCAGATATCGGGTGATTTGGTCACCGACTAGTTGTCTCTAGTGTAAAGTTTCTCGCGGCCACGATGTTCGGCTACTCTGTTGCTCTGCAAGTCGAAGCACGCTGCGCTCTCTCGATACTGCCCAACGCTGGATTTTCATATTCACGAAGCGATGAGTCTTCCAACAGCCCTCGACGTCACGTCAGCAAACTCGAAGTCCGGTATCACTGAAATGTTATAGCATACGAGCAGATAATCTGTTGCAAGAGAATCCAGTCATCGAACCACTATCTCGTTAATCCATGTATACTTATATAATGTATTTTCAACCCATTAACTCTTAATAACTGATGTTACTAACAGCTAGCCACCATAGTCTTAATAGTAGCCAATAACTTTTAACATGATTTTATTGTTATTTTTCGGTTTCGAACCAACAATAGCCGCCAGATGGTGAGACAATGGCTAGACCCTTTTTTATGGGATCTTTTGTTAACTCTGTCTCCATTCAGCTTTAAACTACCATCTACTCAAGAATCCTTTACTATCTATTTTAAATGTTTTATATGCTCACGCCAGTTCATGCCAGAAAGGGTGGGCAGAAATGAATCTGTATTTTCCTTGTAAGTAAGAGGTGAGCCTTTCTTGAACGTTATCTTTGGTCTTGTCTCGGAGAATCGAACAACTTAATTTCCGATCTGGATATCGAACCCTTGAATAGTTGAAGCACTGCTGTCCCACCAGGACAAACCTTTTGTTTACAACACCTGAATATTTTGCTGTATTCTGAAACTTCGGGATTCGAACCCGCTATTAGTCTTGTTTCAGGATAAGACATTCAGCGAACTTTCTACATGAGAAAATTCTTAAATTGAGCTGTGTCGCTAAAACTGTGTCACAAGCGTACAATGCTGTAAATCAATAAAAAACCTTCAACTCAAAATGATCTACTATTATAGTAAATCCAAGAGCCATTCATTCAATGTTTTATGCAATACAAACAACGTCAATCTGGGACTCGAACCCAGTACTTTATTATTTGTTATAATAATATAATCTGTAACAGAGACTATTAATTTACTTCAAGTAAAATAAGAAAGAACCATAAAATACCAATACAAATACAAGTTTAGGATTCGAACCCATGCAACTCATGCAGATATGCCATTTTAGGCAATATCATTAGGACCCTAAGGTCATTCTCTTAACACCTTAAGCATTTAGTTGGGACTCCATAAGTCATTTCACATTATTACTTTCAGCAACTAAGTACAGTACAGTAGGTAAGTACAACCAATTACATATGATCATCTTTCTCATAGCCATTACCTAGTCGCGTCTAAAGTATGAATTACTTTAAGAGCGCGGCGTCCACATGTTATTTCGGGTGAGCCATTAACGGCTTTTCCGGGAGCAACTGCCGTCTGACCTTCCAGCCCCTTAAGCAGCTATTACCATGCGGTTTTGTAGATTAACCGTACGTAACGTAACGTAAGCACGTGGTTTTAAAATATATATATTTGTATATATATTTAAAACACAAAGTATTATGTCATAACAGTCAAATTTGGCCTTTGTTTGAATGTAGACTGCATTACAAGATATCTTAACAACATTGTCCGTTTACACTACGGACCATTATGGGACCGACTATGTTATGTTATATTAAACTATTCTATGTTGTGTTATTTGTAGTAACCCATTTTAGTTCAACCTCGTTGCAATGAACTGAATCAATGCATTTTCTGACGAGGATCCTGGTCACGGCACCATTTGTGACGGTACTGCGCCTAGCCAAAGCTGAGTAATTTTCGTTTTTCCCTATTCGACATGAAACTATGCCGAAGGTGCCAGCCCTCGCCCATTGGCGGGAGATATTAGTGCCCCTCCGACCGCACTGATATTGTGAAATTCATCCAGAGACAGTAATTTCTCCACTGGCTTCAGCCTTTCAATAAATACAGAGAATGTAACAACGAACGAATACGCTGATGTCAGTTACTTGTTTCACATACAATATGGATACGACATATAGGCATTAATTGAAACCATATACTTGGTACCCCCATAGCTTCAAATAGGAAAAATTTGAACAAAATCGGCCCAGTATTAAGGGCAGAAACTAGGGTTTTAATATTATAAAATTTTGAACAACTTTAAACACTCCGTAGAATCGCAGTTATCAATGAACTCTAAATTGCACGAAAATACTACCATTAGGGTTACCATCCGTCCGAGTTTCCCCGGATTTGTAGCCACGTAGCACCCGAGAGCACTATACCCACTCCGACCTGCCCATGTGGTGCATGTGAGACCGTCACCAGGTAGATGTCCCCAATGAGCTTAGAGTAACAGCTGCCGGCCGTCACGGCCACCGTCCGCCTGGAAAGTACATACGGCGTGCCGATGTTCCACGTTACCTCCACTTGCCTACTTGGTTCTTCTTTAGCCATGTCCGGTTCCGGTACACTAGTGAACGAGCGAACCTCTTGAGAAAGTTGGGTATGCATGCACGAAATCCCGGATACGATTTCTTATCGTATCTGGTGGTTTTGACTTTTCCGGAGATGACTGGCGTCCGACGTTTTTACAGGCTCGGCAGCCCAACTGTAACAGCCCTGGGGTGGCATACGTCCATAGGCCACGTTAACCACTTTCCATCATGTGTGCCGTATGCTTATCTGCCACCTTAGTAGTATAAAAACAACTTCTTGTCCTGGTTTACGGATTTTGCAGATGGAAACCCTTATTACTATTAAAATTGCACGATGCGACGTTGCCGTTCTGTGTATTCATTCATTTTTCCATTCATCAATTTCGTAAAAATACGATTGTAATGAGAGAGACATAATACCTCAAAGGGTGCCGCCGGTAGGGTAAATTTCTGATTAACGACAGTCTGTTACTCGTACAGAGAATAATGGTTGTTTTGATTACACATAAAACTTTTTGATTTGATAAGTAGGTACCTACTTATCAATGATTAACTTTGATTACTTACACTTTGTATTTGATTTCTTTATAATTTTTCCATAAGAAATTCAATATCTAAGAGTATTAATTTCTACGTAATGAAGAATTTAAAGCTCATAATTTCAGTGTTAATCCCGGTTGCATCCATATCTTGTACTTTGGTGCCTGAGGGCTGCTTTCCTTATCTTTATTTTCATTTGGTTTATCTTGGCTTTTGTGGGAGCGACTACCGGGCTACCCCAGGCTACCCTCCAACTCTGACAGGAAAACTACGCACGATGACATGATAATGAACACCATGAAAATTGACAATAAATACCTTCCAACTATTCATTAATCAGGTTAATAATAAATAAAATATTCTAAAATAAACATATTCAAAGATGGATATTGGTGCTTTTACCTTATTAACCTAGGTACAATTTTATGTTTCGTTAATTTCTGGAATGTTGTCAGTAACCGCGACGTCACTGGGGACCGCGTGTCGTTCTTTGATCCTCTCGGTTTATTTTCTCGTTTTAATTTGTTTTTAAAGTGAAATTGACACTAATCTATTCTTTTTGTGTTTGTGAATTGTGTTTATTTTTTGTTTAGCTATTCTATCCTTAATTTTAACGGTGAAAATGAGTCTAAATACCTACCTAGTAAATTTGTTGTGCGAGTTTTGTTACGTATTCTTTTTTTGAAAAAAAAAACAACGAAGTGTATAGTGTACCTAACGTGTCTCTGAAAGTGAGTCGCAGCCGTATTATTGAGGCATTTGATAAATTGAAAGCAAGGTAGGTACCTAACCGAAATCTGTTGAACAGTTAGTTTGGCGATATCATTTTATGTTTTCAAGTTAGTGGCGGGCATTTCTAAAATTTAGATTCACATTTTTAAGCACTGCCGTGAAAAAGTGGTGTTTATAAAGTTAAGTGAACTTTCGTGATAGGTGCCTAATCTTACCTCAGTAGGTAGGTCACGAGCGCGCGTCAGCTGGCGGCACGTTGCCGCTTTGAGCTGTACCTATAGTATGTATTGTGCAAATTCTAAGCGTGTGTATTTTTGTGAATGAATCAATGACTTATAAAAGTGGTTACATTTTCTACATTTATTTTAATAATTACTTTGTTAGGAATTTTTTTTTTTTTTAAATCTGCGAATTTGAGTTTAAATTTAATTTTGTTTCATTCCTATGGACCAGGACGCTTCACTGTTTCCGTAAATGCCTATATGTCGTATCCATACTGTATATTCAATCGTACGTATAAATTCGGTTTACAAGTTACTGTACTTCACAGACCGGTTCCCGTACCGCAGGAGTTGTAATTCCTGATCTTCCATCTGACATATCTGGTTGCACCGACCTCTGTGCTTGAGGGAGCTGCACTTCGACGCTAGGTCCCCCGTGGGAATCGAACCTCACCCGGCCATAGTTATCCCAGACGGTTGTAATGTCATTATACGACAATAGGTTGCGGTCTCGGTACGATAACTTGTTCCTAATCTATAAGCACGATGCTCCTCATACGCCATCATCATGTAAAGCCGCCATCGTATCACAGATTACAGGGGAGATGAGCATCAACGACTGGAGGCTATCCTATTGAAGGTATCCTCGGTCTCTGCTATGACAAGTCTCTGGTCTGCCGCCTGACTCATTACATGTGACGCTCTCACAGCCATCCCGTTTACGGTACCACGTAACATACATCAACGGACACGCGACTCAACATATCAATAGATTAATTATTAACTTGCTCATATAAATTACTCAGCCCGGGATAGGAATACACATACAATATATAAATAGCACAAAACTATGTGGCACAAAGTATAACAGTAATAATAGATAGTATGAAATCAACTCACCACGTCTGTAGTCTTAATAATGTCACACTTGTAACTTACTCAAGTCTTCCGCGCCTAACTCCCGTATTCCACACCAACTCGTCAACCGCCCTGGTCTCTTGTCTAAACCCGAATGCCACGACCCTACGCCATCACGACTCCACGCCGCTCTCCTTGTACCATAATTCCCCGTTCTTTATTATTTTTTTTCTCACGGTTTTTTTGTTTGCTCGACGGTCATAACAAGCGACGCTCTTATCCATATCCCCGAATTCCTCGCAATTGAAACAATGTTTCAATAGGTTCGACCCATCGGCCATAATTTGTAACATTTTATGCTTTGCACATGTTTGACTTTACAAGTATAAGTGTCTATCTCATTTGGGGAATTTGTTACAAGCAACGATGGCGCCAGACGAACGACTGCTAATAAATAACGAATTACTAATGCATTGCAGATGTACCTATTTCAGTTTATTAATTCCTTATTGTGAAGTAACCATTGTACTATCACAGTAGGCAAGCCAAAGGCTTATCCTGCTTTGTCTTCTACACTGACGGTGAAGTTTCTGTTCTACAGGGTCGGCAACACGAGTGAAACTCCTCTGGTGTTGAACACGTTCATAGGCCACAGTAATCATTTTCCATCAGGTGGGTCGTGTGCTTGGCTACCACCTAAGTTGTATAAAAAAAAAGAAAAAGATTCGATTTTATTTTTTCAAGATTTTCAAATAGTGTTTATGCGACAAAGGATTTTTACGTAGTTGAAATACGATAAAAAATTAAATTAAAAACGTCAAGCGCAGTTGACCACCCGCTGCCCCAGTTTAGCTTTGAAAGTTTTCTAACATTCATAACGCAGAAACGCAGTAATTCCACTCCAAATAGTACGCGCCCCTAACTTTTCCATTTCCCGGGCCGCCACACAATGACCATTGTCCTTTGTTACCCCACGGACACGTTCCATCACCACGACACGAAGATAATTCGGCTTTTATCTTAAAACTAGGTTGGCATCTAAATCGTATCTGGATTAATCCCACACCACTTCTATAACTTTGATTCGATGCCTCAAGGTAGCAATAAAGTACGCAGTCCACCTGGATAGTAAGCGGTCATGCATGCAAGCGGCTTTGCCTCGTTGTCACTTGCAGCAGAGGACAGTAAATGAAAAAAGAAAAGATACAACAAACTTCTTAAAAACGGTGTGATTTTAACATTTTGCTACTGAGCGGGAGACGGTCGTACTTCCCTTGGCAAACTTTTTCATTTATGCTGGGAAAAAAAGAAGATATAAGTTGTTAGCGCCAGTATCTGTTTTCTGCAGGATTATTTTATCAGAATTTATTAACTTAGTGTTTTTTTGTGGAAAAGTACAAATGCGCTATCAATTTGTGTAATTTGGTGTTATTTTATAGTTCCTCCGATCCCGACATTTTGGTTGCTTTCAGTTTATGGTTTCATTACATTATTGACAATTTTTATATTTAAGGTCGTGTCTTAGCTTTGATTTTTCCAGCCATACACTAATGAGTATCTACCTAAAATAATAAACTCATACGTGACGCAGATATCAAGTCGCCACAAGTTAAAAACCTGGTGTATCAACGTGATCTCGTTTTTCGGGAATATACTAAGCAGTTGATTTGAATTTATCATCACAGAGCGCACAGTGCGCGCAGTTATTTACATTAGCTATGATAGATTCTTTGCTGTAAAATAATTTTCTGCTTAAGTCTAAAAGGGTGTATCTACCTAGTGGAAAACAAATGAATTGAATGTTCAGTAAAGGTAATTTAATTTATATTGTTGGATTCGGAAATTCCCCCAAATAATGGAGTACATCAATAAACCGACTAGACAAAAGGAGCAAGCGAACGCGTGGTCAGTAAATAACACTGCTAAAGAAAAAGGTGCTTAGCCGTTTGATGTGAGATAGAATTGTTTGTACCGTCCGATCCATGGGGAGTGTCTGATGCTGGTCACGTCGGCAGTTACGGATATTGAATTCGTTGCGGTATCTACAAGAAAAGATCTGTTGGGTGAATTTTAATTCCTAGCGGTAATCCTAGAGGTAATCAAATTAAAGATATTGACTCGAAAAACTTCAGCTTTAGGTTACTTTGCGACAGGTATTTTCTTATCCTTTAGCAGCTATTGATGTGAGTGATCATGTAAAGAGCTTGGGTATTTACATAGATAACACTTTAATATGATCACGTGTCCAAATTCCGTAACAAACTCAAGTGGTTCCTCATTGTTAAACAGTGTACTGGTTAATCCTTGTACTCCCCATTACCTCGAAGAATGGCTCAAGTTCCTATGTGACACACATACAAGATTTCTGAGATCATCGGAGAATTTGAGACTGGTAATGTTACTGCACTACACAAGTTTCTACGACAAATCTTTCACCATACAGGCAGTTCGCCTGTGGAATTTACTGCCACTACACATAAAAAGAGCACAATCTCTGGAGCCGTTTAAAACAAGGTTGAAGAACACTCACTATCTTCCCTTGAGTAACTATGATTTTGTGTAGGCACCTACTTAAAATGGTGTGTGGTATTTATATATATTGTAAATATAATGTATTGTATGGGTGCATTATATTATTGTCATACTAATTTTATATTTCAAACTTGATCGATATATAACTTGTTTAAATATCTAAACTATAAATCATTGTTTCTTCGTTCATCGTTTTCTTCTTCTTTTAAAGGATTGCTGTACACTACCTTATCATCTCTTCTGATTCTATCCATTCAAAGGTTGCCTAAAAGAAATCGCTATCAGCGATAAGGCTGTTCTTGTGCATTATATTATAATAATTGTTACATATCTTTTAATACTTCTGTGGTGTATAATAAATAATAATATATCTTATCTAATCGTTACCAGTCACCAATCTTGTACTGTATAATTCGATTACATCAGGTCATTATGTACATCAGGTACATTTGATTACAACTGTATGTCTAAGTTACAGTGTTACCAATTATTGAGGGCTTTCTACTGTCACCAAAATAATTCTTGTCATATCAGAGCTTAATAAAATAATTTCCAGAATTTCTTTACAGTGCGTTACTAGGCGTTATTGGAGAAACGAAATTGGAGTTTTATCCAGAGTAATTTACTAAAAGGTCACGCTGCGTTCTAATTATCACAGGGAGAGAATGCCAATAGATTGGAACGCATTTTGGAAGCTTTTCCGGTAAAAAGATCTTCAATTATTAGAAACTATTTTGGGTTTGGTTTGAAAGTTTACGGTTTATAGAAATACTTAATAAAATAACTCATAACTTTTTCACCATTGTTTTACGTAAAAATAGGAATATGCTTCATAAAAAACATTACCCTCCTTCCTTCGGCAGTCGGGTAATAACAAAGTTTGACGAGATTCATAACTACACACATACCTTCATTACTGGCCTATTGTTGAACAAGTGTGTGCAGTTAAAGGCAGGAGCATACTGGCCGCGTGTGGCTGAGGTCGCGTGGCGCGTGGCGTGGCGCCAACATAACATGTATGGCTCAAACACGGTTACGTCGCCACGCGCTCAACACGATTGATTTACGCCGCGTGAAGCTTGCATTACATCACGTAGGACACTTAATGCAAGGAGATAGTCTCTTGAAGATGATTGTATAAGTATTCTAAGGCAAAAATAAAATAAAAACCAGCAGATTTAAAAAGCTCATGATACTTTCCTGTAGTAGTAAACGAGTTAGAATTGTATTGTCTTGAACAATCTTAAAACAGCAGCAGTAGAGGGCTGCTAGTTGGAAGACCAAATGCTTATCTTCTACACTGATGGCACAGAAAGTGCTTACAGGGTCGACAGCACGAGTGTGACTCCCCTGGTGTTACATGCATCCATAGGTGATCACTGTGCTGTGTGCTGGTCTGCCACCTAAGTGAAATATTATGTTCTGAGCTCCAACAACAAACGTCACACGCACGAGGAATGCCCCTTATCGCTCTGCTAAGCACTGGCTTAATCTCGGCATGGTGACTGTGCACGTGGGTCCAGTCATGAACCACATGAATGAACCTGCACATATGATGAGTTGGCATGTATTTTAGAAGTCCGTACTGGCGCGCTCATGGATGGTGTGTACCGACCTTTAGCTCCACTCGTACTACGTACAGCATTCGTATGCTTTATGGCCACGCTAATGAACGCAAGTTTGTTCCCAACTTTTGTTTGATGAGCTCTTGTGGTCGGAAACAAGTTCACGAAAGAGTTTTCCCTCTGAGTGTAGTTAATTGCACTAATGGAAATGTATTCACAAAACAGAACACTTGCTAATTGTTACAGTTAAGGACTTCCTGGAAGAAGAGGCTTCATTAATTATTTATTTAACAGTCATTAACAGCTTGATTACAACTTTACCTTTTTAAATACACCTTAGGGAAAATAAATTGCGTGTCAGGTGTCTAATTATAATTACAGGGGTTTGGAGGATAGCTTTGAACAAAATAATGTTAAAATTTCCGCGCCTTTAGGTTTGCAAGCCACTGCCAAATGCAAAGCGGAAACGACAATGGTTTGAACGAATACACGACTAACGATGCATTTCCTGTGCCATAATAAACTACTACACATAATAGTGTCCAGTAACACCGCAGCCTTCTTTGTGGGAAATCGTAACAAACTGTACGCCGGCACCGTCTTGGCTTTTCAGATGCCAGGGTGTGAGATTGCCTGTAAGGGCCATGTGAGACTGATCTCCGGTTTTGTCATAGCCACATCACGCCGCCACCGACCGACGACTACTTCTGCTAGGGAAGCAGGTAGCGTCTCTTTTGGAATATTTCAGTTAGAATTGATGTTCTGAAACATGTTATTGTCTATCTATAGGTAATATAGAATGAATCGCTGAATTTGTTTCTAAGCGCCAATCTCGAGACCGACTGGAACGATTTCGCTATGTAACACATTGTAGTCGATCTCCCGCAAACGTTGTCGCACTCTTCCGTGTGTCGCGTCATGTGCGTCTACATCCCAGTTCAATAAGCCCTCACTCCAATCAACGCCGTGAGCCGTGCGCGTGGGCGAGCGGCCGCCCTCTCAGGAATGTCTGTGACTATTTCAATGAAAAATAAAGACTGTTTGATTGTACCAGCGAAGACGTGTGCGTGCCTCACACGTTCTCGAGCGTGAAACACTGTTCTTAATTATGGAATACTTTTACGGTTTAGGAAAATGCATGTTGCTTTCGGTTGTCATACAGACCTGATCAAGAAACCTACGAGTATAAATGAATATTCTAGAACATATAACACAAGGAAATCTAGACTCACTAGAGTTCGTTATACATATACTTATAGATAAGTATTGTTCACTTTTGAAAATGAACACATATTACGCTAAATAGCCAGACCTATTCAAATATGTATGTAGTAGCGAGTGGTCCCTATAGCCTGACTGCTGCCAGCTTGCTCTGCAAAAGGAAGCCGTGGTAGATATAATTCTGCAATTCAATTTCCGAAAACAGAAACTCCATACAATTTTCCTCGTATTCCTTTATGAGCACTATTCGTAAAAAAACTGAAGTGGATTATTTTGTCGTAGTGTAGCTTGTTCGGTCATTATTTTTGCTTCCACTACGCCTATTGAAAACACAATAAAATGCACTGCGCCCCTCACTCGCAATCGCAAACGGTATTGTCTGCCTGGAACACCTGTGTTCAGTTCGCCGTGAATGTCGGCCGACAGTAAGTAAGAGCACTCGGCAGTAATCAACATGGAGGAGACACTCACTGTAGATGGCACTACTTGCAACTTACTCGCACTTCAAATTTCCCTTCTCTTTATATCCGCCATTGGGTGGAGTAATAAAAAAAATCAATGTTTAAAAAATGGTTGAAAAATCATTCGGTATTTGTATTTTGATTCTATCTTCTTAGAATTTGAATTTGTCCAAAGTTAAATCATGATTCCCTTGGCCCGACACTAAAGTACGCGTACATCCCTATAGGATTGTTCCAGAACTTCGCATCTACTTTATTTCGCAAGCACTGGTGCTACCCTTCACCACAACATTTGAAGCAGACTCAAACGTTGTGGTGAAGGGTAGCACTTCGCTCTTTGAGGAATTATTGAAGGTTCAAAATTGATGTCCTTGGTTTGGTTTCGCTCTAGATTGACCATATAAAAAATAATACGAAAATGATAATAATTATTATGAAATGGAATACTTTAATAATTATGTAAAGTTTAACATCCTATGGTTATTTATAAAAATATATTCGAAAATAAAATCTGCTCTGGGAATCAATTGAATGCCCCAAATTTTAAGATTCACTCTTTACGCCATAGGTGTTCTATAGAAGACACCAATAACTACATTTAGGTATATCTATTGGTACTTAAAACTTGAGAAAAGACTCGTTTGTTTGTAATTGGTCAACTAAAATCTACTGGGCCCAGTAGCTTTAAAATACTAGCTGTGCCTACCCTTATCTATTCTGTGTGCCTACGAAAAACCCGACTCCTGCTGAAAAGATGGATAAAGTTTGACGGTAGTCCCGGCAAATTGGTACCTACCATCGTTAAACTTATAGCGGGGAACGATGAAAACTACATACATACTTAAATAAATACATAGCGCGTCAAACATTCCGATCCATACCTACCATTTTCGTAATGCCACGTGGTATTTCTTTTTTATCTTATTAATATTCAGTTCCGAACGAATACCACTGATAAAACTGAGGTCATACTAAAACGAGTTTATCACAGAATTAGGTTAGTTAAGGTTAGATAAAAATTAAACTATTGCTTGGGTGGTTCGTGGCTTAAGTAAGTTGGCGCATTACAAAGTTAAGCAGTGCTAGTCAGGTCAGGCTTAGGATGAGTGACGATGCTGGCGCAATCGGCTTCCGCAAACTAAAACGTTTTCGTGTGTGTGGTGGGATAACATTACTGGTCTGTTGGTTTGGTTCACGGCCCGCGGGCATCAGGCGGCGGGTGGACAGGGGCTCGTCTACACTTTGTTTAGGAGCTACTAAGTTATACTCTGTTCCTTCTTCATCATCCTTTAGTTAATAGAAGGCTTTTACGGACGTTTATTTACAAAGAAAAACGCGCACATGTTGCTTACACATTTGTTTTATTATTTCATTGGTACAGCGGCAAAAGGGTGAGTACAAAAAGGGACCAAGAAAATAAATCACTTCCTGTCTTCAACGAGAATGATGTTAACAAGTACAAACTCACAAATGAATTAAAGTAGGCTCTGAAAGAAAAATAGTAGGTATTTACTTACGTAGAAACTCGTTTGAGAAAGGATTGGAAAAGTTTCAAGAACATCAATATTGCTCACAGACAAGAGAGAAGGTTAAAGATATATTTCCTTGGTTTGGTTTCGCTCTAGATTGACCATATAAAAAATAATACGAAAATGATGCCGATGATTCGAAAAAATACTTTAACAATTATTTTAATTATTTATTTTTCGAATATTTTTTTTTATAAATAACCATAGGATGTTAACACGCGAGAGGGCAAGTGGGACGCACTCGCGCTCTTTGATAGATTATTATTTCAAATATATAATTAGAATTAGAGCAACGTAAATGTTATATAAAGCTAAGCGATGATGTGCTAATCACACTTCAATCATTTACTCCACCGCCGATCTAAAACTGAAGCTGAAATTACCGACAACTTAACCATTTCTACAATTAAGTTTCTTTAAGGACAGCTGTTTGTATAGACGACAAAAAAGATACGTATACACCTTTTCATAGATTATAAAGTTATATGAAAGGGTACAAGTGTATACCGACTTATTATCTCTTTTGTCAACTATTCCTTCTTAGGTAACTGGTTTCAAACAATACATGATTACGATGGCGGCCTAAAGGCCTGGGACGGAGAGAAGTCTCACTTGACTTAAGTGAGGCTTCTTTACTATATAAGTAGACTGACTCCATGGTTAGCCAGTGATCATTATACATAGAGTCGTTTGAACAGATCGACAGCAATTATTAAATGCAAGATATTTTATAGTGTTTTCTAGTGTTTATTGAGAAGAAACTTCACCGACTTAAACACAGAGAAGGCCAGACATTGTCTACAAATCAACATCTCGTATTTTAATTGCTCAGCGCTAAGCCACTGAGTACCCAAGAGCCTGTGAAACACGGTGATCTTTCGCAACAAACATGATCCTTCACTGCCAAGATAACACTTTAGGGTAGTAAACGGAAAAAATAACAACCAGAACAAAAGACAATACATCGCGTAGCTACATTCATTTCAGCAGAGGCACCGGTAAATACTTCCTCGAGGAATAAAATAACATATTGTGTCCAGCGCGCTCCTTACCTCGCAAGCCTCATTTGTCATCGAAAATGGAGCTGAAAAAGTCAGAAGATGGGTCACGGGATTGAGTAGAAGAAAATTAATCTAGTACCTACTTACTTGAAGTTTGGTCACGTCGATAGGGCAAGGCATAATTACGTGAAATGTTTACATAAAATAATTGCTGCTTTCACAACCTATAAAATACAAGATTACCCAAAAAAATTAACAGGAGACTGATATGAGTACGCATGAGGGCGAAATATTCATTTTCATTATACACGAGCGAGAGAGAATAAATTCCCAAAATATTTGCCTTATAATTATGCAATATACAGACACGTGAACCGAATATTTTTATAAATGAATGCATGATCACAGGCATTTCCATATCTCTCATCTGATGTAAGCTTCCTGAGCGCCATTTACATTCAATTTTTCCAGAGGCTTTTAGAAGCTTTAATATTTATGTTGGAAATAAAACTGAATCCACAAGTTGAATAAAGTGAGGACAACCCTTAGATTGATTCATAAGCATTTCTTTTCCAAGCACTCATCATAACCATCATCCAAACGACCCTTGTGGTGGTTGAATTTATACAGGATTGGTTACCGTTTGACCCCATAAATACTTTCAAAACTATCTGCTCTAAAACCGACATTTTTAACAGACTTTTAAACTGGATAATATGGATATGATCTCTATACTGCATGCAACACTGAATCATATCTACTTAGCATAATATTTTGCAACAAACCAACTAAAAGAAACGTTTGACTAAAAGCAAACACAAGCTCTAAGTAAAAATATAACGTGAGTTGCGTGATATTACGTGACAAATTACCATTGACACGACGCGAGCGAAATGAAAAAGTTAAGTAATGTGCACAACAGCGGCAAGATTTATCGCGCCGTGTAGTGGCGAGTGGGAGAACTAGGAGAGCCAGCAAGTGGCCGGGTGGCTCCTCGGCGACCGCGACGAGGGTGACAGGCAATTATAGCGATAATACATTTCCTGATAGATAATATAATATAAACAATAAGCGCTCTTCCAACAGTAAGTAATTGTGTCTGCTGCCACGCTCAGAAACATTTTACTTTATATTAAAATTTCATAAATTAGAAACGGGGGGTTGTTTTCCACGGAACAAACGGTCCTTTATTTTCGAGGAACCGTTTCCAATTTTATACTAATTTAATAGATAATGAAAAACTTCTTGTCTGTCTATTTTAAAGCGAGATACTTCCCTGTCACAAATCTGTCTCGAGACACAACAGTGTTCACAAGGAACGTTCGTAAACGTCGTACCTTTTTAATTATTTATAAGCAGCTCTGCGGCGGAGCCGTTCCACGGTGGAGACGGATCCCTTTTCGCCACCGCTTTATCTTCGCAGACGTAAATTGCCGTTGTTAGACGGACATAATGTCTGGTTAAATAGTTTAACTGCTTCGTTAGTCCTGTAGTACGTACTACATTGTATACACGTATAATTTACGTGCACTCATTTTGTGGACTAAGTAAAAAGCTCAGCGTAATTCTGTTTCAAGGTGTGAGGGACATGAATAAAATATTCTACACTTTCTTGCTAATTACATACATTTATATATAGGTCAAATAGGTAAATAAACATACTAGATATTTTTTATTTGCGTACATTGTGGCTGCATCAAAAATGTTGACATTAGAACATGAGGGCAGACTCGTGGTCACACCAGCTTGTCACACTGGTGTAACCAACAGGAATTTACTTTACTCGTGGTCACACCACCAATAATACAACACCTTTTATCATGACTTGACATTATCAACTAGTGCTGTTTTATCGATATATTATCAGACTCTGTGGCGTAGCGGTAGTGATCGCAGCCGCTACGCAGGAGGCGCGATTTCCATTCCCGTGTTCCGTGTTGATTCAGTGTTAATAACACTATTTTTTTTTACGTACTGTGATGTTTATTGTTCATGTGCAACATAATGTTGTTACTGCCGGTCACTCATTACTTCGATTTACTCTCTACAGTTTCCCACTTGACTGCTAGTGGCACAAGCAGGAGATGTGTGTCACGGAGACAAAAGCAATGCGGTGGATTTTTGGCCAACCCACCACCGCTGGGCAGGAGGGGTACCCCTAAGAAGTGCGAGTTCTACGCCTCAGGTGCCGTAGACCCTAAGATACATAATGATGATGATAATGGTCGTAGCAATATCAAAAACGTCTTGAAGCAAACCTTTCTTCCGCCTTGTAGTGTTACGCTTCTCGTGTTGCATTCGCTCATAGAACACGGTAACCACTTCCCATTAGGTGAAGCGTATGACTGTTTATTATAAAAAAAATTGTCGTGTAAAGGTAGTACTTCGAGTTCGACATTCACTTATACCATGAATTATGAAATTCGGTAATGGAGGCCATTAGGTGCGTAGCTTATGACGATGTTATAAGATTACGACCAGATAAGCCTATAATGTGAACATTAAAAACGTAATGTGCTGTATATTTGCAATATTAAGTAGTACGGCGCCTGGTACGCTTGATGGTAATGTACGAGCACTAGAAGCTAACATGATAGACGACGTGTAAACAATAATTAGTAAAGTCAATTTGAGTGTTATTATTACACCGTCTGAAATTCATTAAAAATTCTTTAATTAGATTTCATTATGAAATGTGAGAAAAAAAAACAGATAATGTTTGTATAAAAATGGAACAGGTATCTTTCTTTCTTCCTACCTCTTGGCGTCGTCGGTCGTCCGAGGCCTAAGAGATAAGTCAGTTGTTTTTTTTACATTTATTATCTGGGCCGAGGCTAGTCACGTTGTGGTGGCCGGTATCCGCCACGGCGAGCATTTTAAGTAGCCTAAATAAAGCCGGCTCAGTGTAGATGAAAGTACCGCCACGGAGGCGAACGCTGGCCGCGCTAACGACTTTATATAAACTGTAATTAGCTCTCAGGGCCCAGCTGCTCTCGGAGACGACGCTCTCTGAGGACGATCTTAAGTCTTATCGACTAGTAAGTACCACCAAGAGAGGCAGGCTATTTGTTACACAAAGAGAAAAGCTATGATATTATTATGACAGTCAACAACAGTGAAAACGGTTGGGGCCGTCACTGGCATAGTTCTTTCTCTAACTACTCTACTCTCTACTCGCCTAATGTATTAGATTGGCAGACTTCACACACCTTCAAGCTTTCCAGTAGGAAGTTTTCGTATGGGAATGTGAGCACAGTGTTATATTTGTTGCAAATTACATAGAATTATTGGAAATATTAAAATTATCACTAGTGTGCTGTCAGTAGATAGGTATTAAATCGCCACGAGGATGGTGCAGAGAGATAACACAAACAACATACCTACCTCACTATATTGGTTTTGCAAAAGTTCTGATTTACAATAGCAATTTATATATTCATAGATATAAAATATATTTTTCAATAATAATAATAATGCAAATGTAAAATTAAATAGAACTCCTGAAGAAACTTTCAGTGTTCAAATCATTATAAGTACGATATGTTATAATATTTTTTTAAACGGTAACGGTAATCAGTTGACAACCTAAACCAATAGTAGGCCTCGCGGCGCCGACTGGATATTTACAACGCGAGTGTGTTCCGAGAGGATAACACGACTGATTTACTTAACGGCGAGGATGATGTATGTGTTTATACTTTATACTTCTAGCGTGATATACAATACAGTTTACTTACAATCTATCATAATAGCTAATATTACAGTAAGTATGAGAAGTGGGATGTGCTGACGGTGAGACAATAATTTGTCCTGCATGTTGTACTGAGAAAGCATTCTCAGCTGGTCTACGATCCGGAATTGATTAAGGATAAACGTCGTTCGATGCTATATCGGTATCGTAAGGAGGCGCGGGAGCAGGGACGGGAACCCGAGCCCGAAGAAATTCGGGCCGTGAGGTCCCAGCTCCACAGGGACATGGTAGCGGAATGGGAGCTACGACTTGGGCGACCAAGCGCAGGGCACGCCGTAATAGCGGCGGTAAGACCCATCATGGAGGAGTGGCTAGAGAGGCCACACGGCAGCCTCTCGTACGCAGGTGATTACCGGACACGGGTGTTTCGGGAGTTACCTGTGTCGGATCCGGAAGGAGCCAACGTCCGAGTGCCATCACTGTGATGCGAGCGAGGACACAGAGCTGCACACGCTGACCGAGTGCCCGGCGTGGGACACGCCGAGGCGGGTCCTAGTGGCGGCTCTAGGGGTGGGAGTCCTCACACTCGTCACATTGCTCACAGCGATGGTACGATGCGCAAACGCTTGGGGTGCGGCCGCCTCCTTCTGCGAGCAAGTAATGCTCGAGAAGGAGGCGGCCGGTCGGGTCCGGACCAGACTCCGGGCCCGGGAAGCCCGTGCAGAGCGAAGGCGAACCGGACGTCGGAGGTCGCAGAACGACCTCCGTCCTCCATGAGCGCTGGCCTGGGGGTGACCGGTGGAGCCGCCTGTCACCCTAGCAGAAGCAGGCCGCGGCGGCGGCGCAAAGTGCGCCTCCCCGTAACCGGGGCTAGATGGGGACATTTTGGTCCCCACAACCCGAAGGGGGCCATCTCGAAAGAGATGGTCCTGGGTCTGCTGGGGTGCGAGAGATATGCTTTTGGCAATCTCACCTCCGGCAGCCAAGGACCCAAGACGGCGTGCGTTTTAGTCGGTTCGAGTCCGACATAACCGCCTCCACCGGCTCCGTGGGGGTGGTATCCGTGGGGATTTTTCGCACGATAAAAAAAAAAAAAAAAAAAAAAAAGGATAAACGTCGTAAAGGTACAATATGCACTCCTTCTCTGTATCGCACATACATGTCACACCGATTTTTCTGTTATCTTGGGGGTTATCTGTTGTGATAGTACACCAGTCGCGCAAGGATAAAAATAAATAAATTAGTAAACTCTAATATGTACATCAGTCTGAACATTGGTCATTTGCTATTTATCAACGGTCGCTTACATATAATTCACCATTCGCACATCTGGCATAAATTGTTTTATTTTCAACTTTCGAAAACAATAGAAGCAAGTTGTTGCATCTAAGTTCCCAGGCTAAGGGACATTGTTGCGTAATACTTAGGCGGACCCCATAGAGAACTAATGGAGATCCTACACGTGTTTGTCATAAAAGTGTTAAGACTAATGGCCTACGGTTCGAACCTATTGAAATATTATTGTTATGAGAGAGAAAGCACGAAGTCCTTTGTTGGGAAGAAGGGCTGGTAACATCTACGAGGTCTGATGAGTTGAGGGACGGGGGGCATTCGACTTGGGACCGGAGAGGAGAGCGGTTGGCTCGGCCAGCTGGGGAGTCTGGACATTCGGGTTTAGACGGGAGACTAGGGCGGTTGACGAGATGGTGTGGAATACGGGAGTTAGGCGCGGAAGATTTGAGTAAGTTACACGTGTGGATTATTAAGACTACAGGCGCACAGTGTTTTATGGAACCAAAAAAAATTCCCTCTGCTGATTAGAGCATTAACGGATTAAGGTATGCATTTCAAATGCAAGAGTAGAACACCCACGTGTCAAAATCAAATACTTTTTTTTATAAAAAATAATGAAGTTTACGTGACCTTAGAGTTCAAAAATTTTAAATTAATTCTGGAAAATGAAATGTCTTAAATATTTATTTTTGATAAATGTAGCCTGATAAAGCATACTTGGGTGCATGTTTTCGAGTTTTTATTTTTATAAAATCACCACAGAATACGGTGTTATTAATTATTTTCAGATTTTCGTTTTTATTTTTTTTCTCTCTAATAACTCAAAAGTGGGACTTGTGACTACCACCGAAAAATAGTACATAAGAAGGCCTATCAGTAATAAAAAAAACAAGTTCCACTATCGCGGCCTTTGGAAGATATAGATTATTTTGTTCTAAGGTCCAATTATGTAACATAGGGTTGACACAAAAGGTCACAATATTTATTTTTAATGTAAAAAATAATATAAATAAGTAATTTCTTGTTAGTGATAATATATATATATATATATATATCATAAAAGTAACTTATTTATTATTATTATATACATATATAATGTGTAAAATAATATTAATTTTCAAAAAAATAGAATGATGCCACATGAATAAAGTTGTGGATGAACACTAAGTTTATTCATATAAATCGTTTTCGTTTCTTAGTGTTAACGTGGAGTCATCATCGTCATTAATTTGTTATATTTTCGTCTGGATCTTCATCAGCCACCTCTGTCAACTGCACGTTTTCTTCGTGAGCTGCTTTTTTAGAGATTACGTACAGCTTCTGGCAAACGTAGTTGCTTAGAGAATCTTCGACGTTGATTAATATGTACCATAGAGATGAATGGATCAGATGATTCTAATGCACGATGAAACAGGTCGACCATTTTTTTTTTCTGCCAGTAAAAACTGTTACCGCCTTCACCGCGTGGAGGTACTCCCAGCTTATGTTATATTACTTAATACGATCGTGAGGTCTAAGGATCAAATTGCAATAATTACATTATATACGTAAACCTACTCCTGGCATAAGAACATTGTTAGCTTGACTGAAGGGCTTACCAAAACTGCTAATATTTTGTTAATTAATAATAATTTTTTAAAATATAATATTATATTCAATAGTTGAAATCAAACTAAATTTAGTCATAATAAAATTATTTAAGGTCAAGTAGAGTGACAACCCTAACACTATTTTTTAAAATTCAATTTCTCTCAAAGGCCGCCATAGTGGAACTTGTTTTTTTTATTACTGATAGGCCTTCTTATGTACTATATTTCGGTGGTAGTCACAAGTCCCACTTTTGAGTTATTAGAGAGAAAAAAAATAAAAACGAAAATCTGAAAATAATTAATAACACCGTATCCTGTAGTGATTTTATAAAAATAAAAACTCGAAAACATGCACCCAAGTATGCTTTATCAGGCTACATTTATCAAAAATAAATATCTCAGATAGTTCATTTTCCAGAATTAATTGAAAATTTTTGAACTCTAAGGTCACGTAAACTTCATTATTTTTTATAAAAAAAAGTATTTGATTTTGACACGTGGGTGTCCTACTCTTGCATTTGAAATGCATACCTGAATCGGTTAATGCTCTAATCAGCAGAGGGATTTTTTTTTGGTTCCATAAAACACTGTGAGGCGCGATGAGTCGATTTCATATTAACTAATATTAGTGATATAAGTTATTACTCGTATTACATAGTTTGTGGTATTTATACATTTTATATGTTTTACTATCCTGAGCTGAGTAATCTAATGTAACGTAAACGTGTAAGTTAATAGTTAATCTTCTGATATATGTTGGACCGCGTGATACGTTGATGGATGTTACCTGGCCTTTAAACTTGATGTATGAATAAGCATCACAAGTATGGAGTCAGGCGGTAGACCAGGAACTTGTTGTCGTGGAGGCCTGGGGTTATCCTCAAAGGAATAGCCTTGGGTCGTTGAAGCCCATTTTGCCTGCAATCTACGATCGATGGCGGCCATGCTTGATGGTGAGCGTGTGATGAGTGTCGGGCGTATAGATGAGGAGCAAGTTATCATACCGAGACCGTAACCTGCTGTCGTATAATGTCATTACAACCGTCTGGGATTCTGTAGACCGGGTGTGGTTCGATTCCCACGGGGGACCTAGCGTCGAAGTGCAGCTCCCTCAAGCACAGAGGTTGGTGCAACCGGATATGTCAGATGGAAGATCAGGACTTACAATTCCTGCGGTACGGGGACCAGTCGATGAGGGATGGTAGCTTGTAAACCGAGTTTATACGTGCGATTGAATATATCTGAGATATGTAACTGACATCAGCGTATTCGCTCAATTGTTGTATTAGTTAAAAGTATCCATTATTTGCGGATACATTGTTTTTATATTGAAAGGCTAAAGCCAGTGGAGGAATTTCTGTCTCTGGACGAATTTCACAATATCAGTGCGGTCGGAGGGGCACTAATATCTCCCGCCATATGGCGGGGGCTGGCATATATATTCGGCATACTTTTATGTCGAATATAAGAAAAATGAAGTTTACTCAGCTTTGGCTAGGCGCTGTACCGTCACACTGTACAATAAAATTAATACTAGGCTTAACATCTATCCTCTGCACATACCTAACTGTAAGCTCAAAATTATTACATACCTCAAAACCATCAGTTACGATGATATGGAGAAACTGTTGAATATGACAATATAGTAAGAAACGAGAGAAATCTTATCTTATACATCTTAGTTGTTGCTTTGCCTCTCCCTCTTTTATCCACCTCTATTCGCAGTCCTAACTGGTGCTGCTAACACAAATTACCTCTCCTTTTCCACTGACACTCACGCTGACACGCCCTTGACAATCTCACTGATAACACTTCGCTCTATGTCTGCAGTACTTTGTATTATAGTGTTTCTCCTTAATTATTATTTATTACTTTTATTTTTACCTTTTAATTATTTATTTTTTACCTATTTCTCTCAGTATCTATTAATATCTCATTACATAAATAAGTACCAATAATACGATACTACCCGAACTGTTACGTGGGGCCTGGTGACGTGTAACACAGGTCTTTTAGACCTTCAACGAGCACCAGCTCTTACAATGTAGTTCAACATACATTAATTTCAGACCATTGTATTCTCATCAACTGTATACCCATTGTAAGAGAAATAAATAAATAAATTATTATTATTATTATTTCGTCAGGTCGGGAAAATGAAAAGTACCTATGTACGTATGTTATTTATTACACACCCATTAGGTAGATAGTATGCACTGGATGCGCAAGTAGGTCACTGGTTCATATATCTATACCAGTCACGACTAGCTTACAACTAGGCAGATAGCTTACAACCTTATAAAGAACATCATTATACTAATTACTCCGAAAAATAGTAACTATCCGCGATCAAGGATGTGGCTCTATAATATTCTACCAGCGTGCCACGCATGACGTCAATTTGTAGTTTCAAAGGGTTCACACAGAGTGGATATAATATATTTTAGTGGCAAGAGATGCCGTGTACCGCCTCCACTGTACAATTATTTCTCCGTCACCAATAATTTGAACGATATCGAGAGATTATCGATATCCAGAGCACATATTGCGATTAGATTTTGATGGATGACTACTACATCACCAATCTGAGCACATTATGATGTCGGCGTGTGATGATGGTTATGTTCGTCATTGAACATTAGTTATTTATTAAATTATTAAATATTTTATATTATTTCACACTCATTCTCTGTAACCGAGAGTCTTGTATTAAGATAAACAGAACATACACCAAGTACCTGACGCTTGATGTGTTTCGGGGAGAAATTATATCCAGGAACAGAAAGTACAGCACTGTGAGCTCGCGTCGACGTCCGTCAGAAATGAATTAGAAGAGTTGAACACTACTGGGTAAAAGATTATAGTGTTGTACCTACACAGTACAATGTGCTACAGCAAAACATTTCACGTTACGATGCAGTGAATGATACACACACCAGCAAGATCCCTATTAATAGAATTAGCAATACTGTGGCAATACCACTTACAAGCTGATTTACAATGTGTATTATATTGTTTATCTTTGAGGATTATGTGAGAATCAATCAAAACTTTTCGCCTTTAACTAAGCGTCAACTTCAACGCCAGGGAAACTCACTCCGAGTGGTAAACAGCCAAGACGCAGGTATGATAATTATAATCGATCATCGCGTTACATTTAAATTGATCGGACGACAAAATCTCACTATTCAGAACCGTGATAAAACTGCATGCTCTTCTAGGAATCGAAATGGCGATTCACATTACTGATTAAGGTATATCATAGTAACAAGGATATTTATGGCACTACATGCCTTCCCGTCTGTACGTCACGAGACGCACAGGAGGCTCAATGCCTAATACCTGTACTGCCTCCATCGACGTTACCGGCTGACAAACTTCTAATAATTAATATTTTGTAATTAACGGAATCCCCGTGTAAATGTTTGTCTATAGAGACTTCGACTTGTTTCGTGTTGAAAGCCGACAGTGAGTTTAATTAACAAATTCAAATCAATCTCTTTGATATTCAGAATGCTTTCTATCAAAATTAATTAATATACTTCGAACGTCTGTTTGATCGAAATTAACTGAAGCCACGAGACGTGGTTTAAATTCTTACGGCGGTAAACAAATCAATCGATAATTTTAGTATTCATGGCTGACTTGATCTTTACACTCACCATGAACATCAGTTGACTAATGAATCGGACTATCTTATCCAGCTCTGTCCAAGTTATGTTCGTGGTTACAGCGCGAGAAGAGGAAGAATTGCTGATCCGTGGCTTTCAGTAATGTTCCATCACCACTCACGTTTTTTCAGCTTTAAAATTGATTTCATGGTTGCTTCAAGGGGGAGTGACGAAACTACATAAAAATTCAATCACAAATTCATACTCTTCATTCTATTGTTTCTGTATCTCATAGGTTTATATTTGAACAAATATTTTCTTTCTTTTTTTCTTCCTTTTTTCTTCAATCCTTATTTACAAAGTCATAAATTCATCTGGCACGGTAGAATTGGTCTAAAAATCAATAGAAGCTTTCATCACTGACTGTGCAGTAGTCAGAATTTCGCTTAACAAGCTTTATTTGTGAAAATAAATCGATAGCGTACTATGGATATCGTCAGCTTCACTTAACAAAGTCATTACAAAGTATGTCACCCCGTTCGTGCCGTCCGGCTAAGTTTGCTCCTCTGGATGGAATCAGAAAGACCTCATTTGGAAGTTCATCCAACGTTCGTAGCGTCACAGTGGTCGCACAGTGGCGGGGTGCTCTGTGACCCATCGGGAATACAAATAAATATATTAGTAAAGTACTTTGGATATCATTGCCTTCTCCTACAAAATAAAATGCGTGATATTGAACATATTATCATTTCAGGAGTCAATTTCAAGGGTGTTTCATGCCCGGGCCTTAAGTAGGTACATAGTTAGTTTAAGGAGCTGCACGTCTACTCTATATTAAAGAACAATGTTACGTAACATTGTTCTTGACTGATTAATATTACCTATAGAAAATCTTCCAAATAATATTGTATCGACAGTTTTCAAAACAGAAACATTCACCAATTTATTAATTGATGCGTGTACGTATTGTGAAATGATTGTAAAATGAAGTGGAGCTTATCACCAACTCGTATAATAAGTATGGAGAGCTTAGCGAGCCGGCATCAACCCAATTAATATCGATCAGTCGACAGGCAATGATATCCGTTCGTTCTGTGATTGAGTTTATTTGTGAACATTGTCAGTTGCGAGATCGTGAGATTTGTGTTTACAACACGATCCGGCCGCTTTCAAAGAGAGAACATGTTCGTGTAGCCAACAGTATGAGAACATACATTACATGTATGCAAGCTATACAATAAATGTCTATCGCGGTACACAGTGTGGAGGTGGAGAGCATGTACGAGCCGCTACATGCAACACGTGTGACGAACTGGTTGGCTCGTTCCGCACGGAGCTCTCTAGCCCGGGCCGGACTCCGCTCGTGCTCTAACCTTTTACATGCTACACTAATGGCCAGTAATGACATCGGCTCCAACGAATAGGTTTTAGTATGGAATATAAGGTTTAGTATGACATTTATAAAAACTAGTGTTTACTAAAGTATTTCTATAACTTGATACACCTATTAATCTTTCTACCCTATCCTTTTTAATATCAATGAAGTAACAGACTGGAAATCTCCAGAGGTGAATTAAATTTAATTTTCTAAGCTTGAGTAAGCACGTACATAAAGTATTATGTATGGATGGATATTTTGTGTGATATTTGTTTCTCTTCCAAACAAAAAAAAAACCAGTTGGTGATAAGGTAGATTATGGTCTGATAAATACAAGCTACTTTTTATCCTGAGAATTAGTTCATCTACATTATAAAGATAAATCGCTGAATGTGTTGCTAAGCGCAATTCTCGAGAACAGCTGAACCGACTTCGCAATTTTTTTTAGAATATTCCTTGCAGTCCGAAAATGGTTTATAAGCAAAGAAAAATAAAAAAATCGCTAAAGTGGTTCGATATATACCATAGTACCTAATATATATCGCAAGAATAAGTGTCTCAAAACGGTAGTACCATCAGAGCAATATTATCTGTCAGTTCGGTAAGGTTTATTACGAAAATAAGACCCTCGAGGCCCATCCTTACCCCTTTGTGTATCTAACAGAACCGTCTGGGTCTGGTGGCTTAGTACATTAGCTTTTTAAATTATGAAAACGTTCCAAGATATTTAATTAATTATCATTTCGAAGGGTACAAAGTCAATGTTAATTTTGTTCGCTTTTTTTTGGTTATCGATGATGTAATGTGTGTGTCAACCTTCAGCTAAATTATTTCAGTGGCTTAGGCGTGAAAGTGTTACAATGTTTCGCAATGAGTTATGGGCACCTAAACATGAGCCGAGATACATCTCAGAGCTCAATGGTCTCGTTTGTCAAATAGACCTCATTGGCTAGTTGCAAGCGACCTTACATTCGTGCGAACCCGCTCCAGGATTTATATGATACCCATGATGATGATGATGGTGAAAACGCTGTTACTTGCTAGTCACATGTTTAGATACATACTCTGCATTCTTATACTTAAAATAATTAGCTTATTGCAGTCCACTGCTGGACATAAGCCTCTCCCAATGTTGGGACGTTTTGGCCTACTGTTTCCACGCTAGCCAGACGGATTATTTAGTTTTCCCTACTTGATATACCAGCAGACTAATGTGAAATCAAACAAATGTAAAATTATTTATAATAACGAACTTTCAAGAAATGCAATAAATTAAATACGATCGTTATTAACAAAAGCAGAGGACACCCTCGTGCACAAAAGTAATTAATTTGAACTTGGAACAGAGCCACGTTCGTGAAGATTTAGTTAAATATTCTTACTACTCATAATTGATGATGCTACTAAATTAAGTCGACTCTGAGAACACAAAGGCGGGTACCTAGACAAGAACAAAGATAACAACATACAATCACACTTACCTTGCACAACACACACATCTGCATCATCAACACAGTAACGTTTAAAAATTTACTCGACCAACTCAATTTGTAATGGTGTTTTCTAATGGGTCTGCTAAAGATTTGCCGACGGTTTTTATAAAGTATTTTTTTACTTGATTCCAGCGACGGCGACGTAAAATAAGTACTGATTTAGGTATGGAACTTTTCCGGAGATAATATTTTTTTTGTGGAAGGCAAGAGATATATAGAGATAATTTTTATTGTAGTATAGGTACATTGTACAACAATATTGATTCAAATACGAAGTTACATGAGCAGTAAAGAAGTATTGCCTACAATGAGTTAATAAATATACTTTAAACACTACACAAGAAGTCTATTAAGAAGGTTAAATCTGCAAATGAATGAGATACTCTAAGCTAGGCCTGAGGATATTATTTTCTTCATTAGGAGCGCGCTGCGGTCGCCATGAATTATTTCCACGAGTGGACACGGCTAAGAATGCCCGTTATACTTTAGGTTTAAATGTATGAATTAGACCCCTGTGGGCAAAAGTTTACGATATCAATTATATATAGTTGCATCTTGCACTGCCATCCTTTCAAATATTTTGAATGAATTTCACTAAGAATGTTGTTAAAATTATTGATAAATTGCTACCATCATTGTTATTGAAATTCTAGTTTCCTCCGAGGGGGAATACTCTTAGCAATGCAACATTCTCCTATACTATTATATACGCCTTGGAGCGATCTTGGAGCCATCCGCCGAAATTCTTACGTTAATTAAATAAATGAATTCTAAAAATAGACACGAATTCTAAAAATAGACACGAATTCTAAGAATATAAAATTATTTAAAGGTAGGAATTGTACGAATCCACCCAAAGCCGGTGTATCGGCTCTGCACAGAAAATGTCACGCAGGGAGAAATACAACGTTCTAAGTTTAGTGAATAGACTAAAGCTTGACGTGTCGCGTAGGTTCGAGATAATCTAGGCTATAAATATCGCGCTCCGGAGCCCCACGGACGACAGACATTGTGCTAGAAACCTTTACCATGCGGGCCGGGCAGCGGTGATTTATTACCTACACGATCAGGACCACATACTTATTATCATCTTTGTTCATTTGTTCAGTTCTCATTTTGGTGTATAATCAAGACTTGCCGCCGCAGACAGCATACCTAACTGAAATAAATATCTATTTACGAGAAAATCAATCCAATGCTTTCCTGTCTATATTTGAAGTGGATAACAAGTCATCAAAGAGCGATTATCCCACGTGTTGTATTCAGTTCCGGGCACAAGGTGTCCCTTCATGCGTCATTGTGCACAGTCTTGTTTTATAAACTTTCTGAGTAAATGGATCGTATATATTTTTTCTCAACACTCTCAACAAAAGAAGAACAAATAAAAACGACTATAACCACTTTAATAGTAGGAACAGTAGCAATTTCAAAATTTTGCACAGTGCAACTCACTATCTAAAAGGCACATGAAGTATAAAATCTGATCAAAGTTCTGAAAAAAGGAACTTTTGCATGTCTGTGCAAGTTTTTAAACGAAGGTGACTCGTGGCAGAAGAAGCAAGCGGAGATATAGCTGGACGTGCAAAAGCGACGTTATTTGATACGTACATACCTAATGAAGATTTATTGCGGAATATTTTACGAGAAGCGCTCCATGAAGGCAAAATGATCGCGACCTGCGTATCGTGACAACCGACGAGTTGATTTAATGAGATGCCTTGATGCGCTAAGCCAAGGCGGTTTGAATGAACTTTAGTTTTACACAACGTATTCATAATATTGTTGCCGTGTTGGTTCCCGGTGGAATAGAATAGGGTCACGCCATCTGTGGGGGTCGTAGAAGGCGACTAAGGGTTAGAGCTGTTTCGCCATTCGACAGTAAACATACCGCCCATAAATAAGTGCCCGCTTGACGGCAAGAGGCTCGCTCCCTATAATGTGGGACCGAAACTCATAGTTGGCGAAATGTGGGTGTTAATACGCCTCTGCCTTCGGCGTGATTCATGATCACGCCGAAGGCATCAGGGTATGAGGTTATGAGCATATAATGTATTCATAATATTGCTAAAAAGGTACAATTCTGCAGTTTACTATGTAGTTGTAGTTACTTTGTAGATTTAGAAACTGGTTTCTAAAATCTTCAGACGCGCTTTTCTCATTTTGCATATTAATGAAGATAAGGTGTGTACTTATAAACACACAGGTTAGAATAGATAAATTCGTATTAAAATCTACGTATTTCTGCAAATTATTTAAAACCGTCACGACACGACGTGTCATATAAAATAACTATTATCTATATTTAAGGACGATGGTTATAATCACGTTCTTATTCTTCAGGGGAATCAGACCTAGTCAATTACTAAGTACATCTGATTCCCCATGGTACCAGTTATATAACTCTTTTCAACTGTAAGTACTCCGCGTTCTTTTTCTTCCCTCTCCCATCTCCTCCGATAGTGAGGGACGCACCTCTCGTGCAAATTAAAATCGACCGCGTGACGAACCAATTCATTGGCACTGGCAGGGAACAGATGTTTCTTTTATAAAAAGAGACGACCTTTATGAAATGTTAATATTTTACTAGAAATATAGGAACTTACAAAACCTAAAAATGAGAATTACAATTGGGTTAACATGAATATGATTAAGTATATTTTTTAAAACCAAACCCATAATGACCTCTTTATAAATGATTGTACTATTCTTTTACGAAAACTAATTGAAGTTACGAAGGGCTCTACTAGAAACTGAAGACTGAACTGTATCAAGTGACAGGTAGGTATATGTAATAAGACTAATCAGTAAACTAAATGTTGATGAGAAATAAGATCTACAGTGTTTGCTACCCGTTGTACCGTATGCACCATTGACCTGCACCATCCATGGTGCAGATGAGACTAATTAGTTTCGTTTGCACCATCAATGGTGCAAACGAAACCATCGATTAGGTATGGTCTCATCTGCACCATTGAGATGACACTATAAGGTGCTATCAATGCGGTTGACCATAGTGTTTTAGTTATAACATTTTTAATTTTACGGAACATTAAATACACAACTGTGTGTGGACTGAGGACTTTTTTACAAGTTTTTTTAAATGTAGTGTCATTATTTCATTTTCCGGATAGTCTGTTTTACCTACGTTCATTCAAATTTGTTTTTTTTTCAGTTTTCTACCCCTTCATTTCCCTAATGATTTTGAACTTGTACATAGTTTTTTAAGTTTTCGAATAATCCTTTACATGTTGCTGCATACCATACAGCATGCATACATGTTTCAAGATATTCATTTGTTTTTCAAGGCGATGTTCACATGTTTTGCGACGTTCATTGGTTTTTTATTTAAATTAAATAATAATGGTGCAAACATGTGCAAACAAAACTAATTAGTCTCACCGGTGCATACGGTACGATGGACGGGGACAAGGAAAGTATGGTGAGGTAGTTGTATCAATATTAATGGTGCAAATGAAACTAATTAGTCTCATCTGCACCATTGATGGTGCAGGTCAATGGTGCATACGGTACGACGGGGTTTGCTACACTAATAATTCAGCTGTATTTGACACATCGTGGTCAATATCCGATTGTTGAAGGGTTCAGTTATAGGAAATTTGATATACCAACCTATTAATAGGAAGAGTAATCTCCGGTACCGACACAACAAGTGATGAGCTGCTCTCTTGGAATTAAGGTATTTTGTCCCTTCTTGGGTATTAGGCTTTTGAGGTACCTACCTGTAACTTAGATAAGTAGGTATCTTACCAACATCAATAAGCTCACCTTTGGTATTCTAATATAATACCAAAGGTGCGCATTCCAATAATATTTATACATAACATAACATAACATAAACTCACGCCTATATTCTCCGAAGGGGTAGGCAGAGGTACTAGCACCCACATTTCGCCAGTTTATGTTTAGGTCCCAATGTAATAGGTGGCGAGCTTATTGCCACTAACCGGGCACTGATAAACCTACGATTTTTACGTTTTTATATACAGGGTGTATTTTTGAAACGGGGCAGTAAGGGCAAGTACCTTAACCGTTGCAGTTACAGCAAAACGTTCTTAGAAGACCTTCCCTAACTTTTTGACATATTTTGAACTGCATTCACAGATTTTGTAAAAAACTTACAGTTGGCAAAAAAAATGCAAAAAGTCCAAAAATTTTTTTTTATGCCAATCGATTCTATTTCATGTGGGGATCAAAAAACTCTATGAGACCATTTTAACTTTCAGTACTAGGAAAGACAGAAATCGCCAAAAACGTTTCCTATACATTTCGGCAACAGAAACAAATTTCTACGATGGTCTAACTTTTTGTTATGGCCAGGAAGTGAGTACAATTGACTGTAAAGTAAATAAAAAGAATTTTTACCCTCAAATTTCGAATTTGATTCGAAAATCTGTGTGTTATACTTAGTTTCAGCTGAGAAACTTCGTATGAGTTATTAATTAAGGATTTTCGCTAAAATGTCTTCTAATCGTGAAAAAATTGACTTATTAGAAGCGTATTTTGTCAATAATCGAAATGCGGGAGCTGCATTAGTGTGGTACCGCAATAAGTATCCGTTGCGGCATGTGCCAACAAGAAAGGTTATTACAAATCTTTTGAAAAACCTGGAATTGCAGGGTTATTTCAAAAGAAAGCGGCAGCCTCGTGTGGACATGGACACGGAGATTGCGGTTCTGACTTAAGTCGAAGCATATCCAGAGGTATCGTCCAGGCAAGTCGCCCTTGAAGTAGGTGTATCCCACTCCCTTGTGATAAAGATATGGAAGAAATACGGCTACAAGTGCTATCGATATGGGCACATAGTTCAAGTGTTACATCCGGGTGATGATGCTCGAAGGCTTACTTTTTGCAGATGGCTAAGAGGAAAAATAAGCAGAGATCATGAATTTTTAAATTACATACTGTGGTCAGACGAAACCAATTTTTCCAATAACGGTATGTACAACAGAAAAAATCACCACTATTGGTCCAAAGAAAATCCACTAAGAGTTACGGCAAGTCATAATCAGGTTCGCTTCTCATTCAACTGTTGGTGTGGTATAATGTCCAATCGAGTCATAATGGTGGAATTTTATGAAGGGAAACTGAATTCTGCCATGTATAATGTAAATGTTTACGATGGCGACCCTCTTTCCGAGACTTTGCCTTTAGCTTAACATCAGACGAGGTGAAGTCAAATTGACGTGTCCTGTATATAAAAAAAAAAGAAGTCATTTTACAACATCTTGAAAACGAGATGGACGAATGGCCCCTGTCGGAATTGCGAAAAGTTCATTTTCAACAAGATGGTGCTCCGCCACATAACAGTCACCTTTCACGTTCCAATTTGAGCCGCCTATTCGGTACACAGTGGATAGGTACACATGGTCCAACACAGTGGCCACCTCGTAGCCCCGATCTAACACCACTTAATTTTTTTTTATGGGGCTTCGTGAAAAACGAGGTGTATAAGACGACGTACGCCAGTGTTCAAGAGCTCAAGGATGCATTAATGACCATTTTACGTAATATTCATCCCAGAACATTATTAGCCGCCATTCGTTCAGTGCAAAAAAGGATAGACTTATGTATTCGTGAAAATGGAAATCATTTTGAGCAATTTATTTCATAAACCAATTTCTTAAATGTTTAAATGATTTTTTTTATTTAAAAAAGTTCAAAATTTTACCTGACCTATGAGTTTCGAGTTGATTTATCATATTTCCGTACGAAATGTATGGGAAACGTTTTTGGCGATTTCTGTCTTTTCTAGTACTGAAAGCTAAAATGGTCCCATAGAGTTTTTTGATCCCCACATGAAATAGAATCGATTGGCATAAAAAAAATTGAACTTTTTGCATTTTTTTTGCTAACTGTAAGTTTTTTACAAAATCTGTGAATGCAGTTCAAAATGTCCCAAAAAGTTAGGGAAGGTCTTTTAAGAACGTTTTGCTGTAACTGCAACGGTTAAGGTACTTGCCCTTACTGCCCCGTTTCAAAAATACACCCTGTATATATATATTTTTTTTATTATTTATGTACATAAATTTTATATATATATATATATATATATATTATATTATCAGAGCATCAGAAGAGCCTTCGAAGCGGTCTTGGCTGTTACTTTGCATTGCGAGCGTGTTGGTGGCGGGAACTCCAAAATAAAAGAATGTTTACACTGATAGATGTAATGTTATTTGATTTTTACAGACCACTTGTACAAAACTAAACACAATACACGAGTTTACACTGGATTAAGAGCCAAAAGGTTATACGTCTCCCGCGATAGCTGTCAGTCGAATGACCGACTGTTATCGCGTTGGGCGCCACTCACTACCCTATTCGGGGTTACCCGCTCGTATTTTATACCAACGACTAAAGTTTAAACAAATTGATTAATCATAATGTTCACTTACGAAAATTATCTTAAACAATAAATATCAGTAATCATTCGATATTAATTGCTATAATGTAACTAAACCTTAATTCTAATGTAGCCACGCGCCGTCATATATATAAATATATATAGAAATTTAGTCAGTATCAGTCGGGTTTCTTGCTTTTTTTTAATCAGTGATTTTAATTGTTTTTTTTTAAAGTATTAAAAGTTTGTATAGACCTAGACCTATGTAAGTAAGATAAGTGTTCCTAATAGTTTATGTACCAATAACAGCGCTGCAATTTTGAGTGTCGAAAGACAACGTTCAACGTCGCAAAATGCCCTAGAACGCTGCCCACATTGTACTCAAGCTCGGTTTTTCAAAGGTGAGCGTGGTTTGAAAGTTCATTTTAGAAAGGTGCATAAGCCTCAAAATGTACTTCCAAGCACATCAATACCACCACAACTCTCCAAATCTCAAATTCTTTTCTGGCAGCACTTAAGAAAATTAAAAAATTCTGTACCGATTTTAAAGAGGATTCCTCCAATGGCGCTAACCTTTGCGCCTTGAGGAAAAAAATGTTGGCGTTACCTGCCCTATTAGATATAATGCACAGCTACCTTCCTACTGGTGATGCCAGGTCTCACTTGGTGGCAGGCTTGCTCTGCGACGTGCGGTTCTCTTTCCTTTAACTTTGTTTATTATCATAATTTTCAGGAGCCCGTGCACCGTCCACACAAAAACAAGTCGTAAATGTTGTGATAGGAATCTTTCACTATTGGGTCCTACGCTATCGCACATCAAAGGGCCGGACCATGTTTATAAGTTGGTTTTATTCTAGCCACTACCTATAAAAGCTGATATGGAATATGGATGTGAATAAACTTCATTATAACCTTTATAGTCTGTATATTATAATTAATAGGTTTTATTTAGCCATCAGAGAAAGGTTTATTATATAATATAATATAATATAATTAAAGATACATTGACTTAGTTGCTCTGCGGTTGTTTAATGACGCATATAACATAAGACCTATAATAATTATTATAATCGCTGTCTATCCATAGTGTATGTAACATGACAAGATTACTTTTCCTTACTTACCGAACTTCTCAATACATAAAATTAAGTCTCGGTTTCAAACGGATAAGAGTCCACAAGCAGCATATCGGCGTTATCAGTAAATAAGAAAACCTTTTACTGATAAAACCGATAACTTAAGTACCTACTATCATAAGCGCGGCAACGTTAGGACGTGGACGGTGCCGAGGGCGGGAGAGAATCGTGTAGTTCTCGCAAGAACCGACGTCAGTGGGCACAGACGCTGTCGCGATTCCTGTAATTGAGTCTCCGAGATAAAGATTTGCCAATGATATTGATATGCTTTTGTTTTCGCCTTGCCCCTGAAGGAGAGCTATTGAAAATATTTTGGTGTAGCCGAAGACCATCAGTTTGTGACACCATTCAAAGGGTGAATGAGCATAATGTCACAATCACGTAACGAACAAACACCAAAAGTCACTCATTAAAGTGAACGAACATTGTTCCGAAGTAGGCCGCTAAAGCTATTTAAAAAATGTCCGCATAGTATATATTTATGAAAAGCTGAAACAACAGAGGCCCTTGCGTAGAAACAAATGTTCAATTTGGTAACGTCAATACACCAGGCTCTCTAGTTAAGCCGCTTAGCTGCCAACAATTTAATTTGATATCTGTATACTCGAGACCATCGGACGACATTTATCGAACTTATATAATACTTTTGATGATTGTGCATATGTTACAAACTTAGCGCGTAGGTTTAGCAGTGCTTCTCGAAAAAGAGACAGGTGGTGAATGTGTGGAATGAGTAGATACCATTCTCATATCTGAGCTCACTCTAGATAATATTATTATACTTCCTATAGGCGCTCTCGACAGATTACATCGAGAAAACGCGCAAACTGCTACACCTATTAGGAGTAATACGGTGGTTACATAAAAGCTATAGAAATATTTATTATTATAATATGTATGGGCAAAGTTTATGACAGAAAAGTTAGTATTTTTTCCATACCATAATAAAATCTATTGCACGCAGACAGTAATGTGACGTGAATGGGGATGCTCGGCGTCGAGTGCCAACTGCCAACAGCGTGCGCGTAGCCGGGGGGAGGTGGAGGGTCGACGTGCGCTCGCTGCTAATGGGGCGCTTGGACATTCATAACAATATAATCTCATATTTTCTGATATAACGTCCAGCTGTGTGGCGAATTGCTTGGAAAGAGAGAGAGTTACACTACAAATATTATTTCAAGGATTTTTAGATTTTTCTAAGAATATCTCGATTTCGAATAGTATACAAGTAGCTGTAACTTCCCAGTGGTAAATGAGGGTGGCTAAAGGCTAGTAACGTACTTCTCGATTACATCAGGAAAAATTAATTATTCAGATGGGATCTGAACCCCACGAACTTTTTGTTATACATATAGTATAACAAATAATATAAAATTATATTTGGTCGGAGTAATCAAAAATCTATGTTTACAAATGGTTGAAAAATCATTCATTGGTTCCAACAGTTCGTAACAGTGTTGGTAAATGACTCCACCATCGCCTTAAAGACGGATATATTATAGAGAAATAAATTTGATTTGATTCAGATGTGGCTCAGTAGCTCAGTTGGACGAGCATTCCTCCTGTAAGGGAAAGGTCTTGTGTTCAAGCCTTACCTGAGTAATGATTTTTTCCTGAACTAAGTGAAAAAAAAATCATGAAAAAATAATGTACTTTTCATCGACTTCGTTTTATGAGTACTAGTACATCATAATATAATAAATAAACATTAAGTAGATTACACGACGAAGATTTAGATGAGATGAGATATGTTTCATCAAAGATGATGGCTGAATTGACGGTAGATAAACATTATTACTCACTATTACTTGGCTACAACTATTAGATCATGAACAAATAGTAGAACATTACTTATGCTTAGTTTGATACTTATCTAGAAAAAGGAACAGATAAAATGCTTAATTTAAAAACCATAGTGAAATAGAAGAATTGAGTGTTTGTGAAGATTGATAGCGGTAGATAGCGGCCGCCCGAGCGCGGAGCCCGGAGCCCGCAGGGAATCGTACATGGGAACAAATCGGAGCGCTCACTGACTCCGCAAAACGTCCCGGATCTTTTTAAACCGCCTGCAACGATAAAGGAGATGAGATTTTTACAACACCGATGTCCCATGTTCTACACTGTGAATGTTCATCCTTCCTATATTTGTGATCCATGATCCTTATCTATATCGTGTTAGTTGTGAGATCTTCAAAAAGGTTTATTTAGTCAAAGAATTTATTGCATAAAATAATTGAACATACAGACGTAATATTCCAAAAGTTAAAATTACACTGTCCAAATAATTAAACCTAATCTATTAACCAGTCCCTCACCGCACCCGGGGCCATCATGCCCATCACGCTGGCAGCAGTGCCCCGCTGGATAGCGACGGTCAACCTTTGCCTCTGGTACGAGGCGGAGCGAGAATCACCGGTATTGTCTCTTAACCTGCACCCTAACTCACTAACTAGATTTATGGTGTCAGTTCCCCAAATTCAAATTCAAATTCAAATTGAAATAATTTATTTGCATAATACAGGTTACAGAGAGCTTGTAGAAGATAACATTCATTAATTGTTAAGGTCCGCTGTATTACAACCTCTCCGAGGTGTGCAAATATTAGGTATACATGCAACATTACAATTTCTATTAGAGAGCATTCATAATATTTTAATTGCAGAATAAATGTCAGAAAGGACAACCCCTAACTCTCATACAATCTTGGGCCCGCATGTACAGGGTTGAAAATTAGGCAATATTTAGACCATCTAAGGACATTTTGTTTGCCTAATTTTCACGACGATTCACAATGGCCAAGTTTGTTAAATCGAGCATTGTTCATAGGTTTTTAGGTTATGTTGTAATACATAATGCGGTCAAACAGCGTCTTATGTTGTGTTGTGTGTGATAGCTACACAAGTTATTCGCGTATCGCTTTTATTTGTAAGTAGGTTAGCAGGTTTTATTAGTATAGAAAAGAACAGGTCATTAATATTTTTAGTCATTAATGTGGAATGGTCAACTATTATGCTAAATAATAAAACTGATATGTCAAAGCAAAGACATGCTTTAGCTACTTTTTTGTTGCATTATATTAAACCTTATAGTTTTATGATATGCAACTGACATTTACTCTAAAGGTGGTAAAGCAATCCTTCCCTACTCTCACTTCAGATGGCAACATCTGAGTGACATCCTTTTGCTACAGTTACCACTTTCCACAAGGCTGTATACATACTTGTTTGCTGTAGTAATATAGAATTCATTATATAAGTAGGTAATAAAATAAAACAACATTATTTTAAAGATTACTATATTTTAAAAAAGTATTTTAATCTCTATCCCCTTTAGAAATGCTTTCACTAGGACTTAGGTCTTTCCTCCCCTTTTTAAGCATCATCATAGTTTATTAAAATATTGTCAAGAAACTGTGCAGGAGGTGTTATATTGTCTTGGAACCGTGCCCAATCAAGATACCATATTACACTCATTATGTGGCCACAGCACCCGACTGTTCTCTTACCTACAATACAATTATAGCAATGCTGTAATATAGCATTCCTACCGCTCAAAGAACTGTCAACTAATATATATACGTAATAAGTTCTAGTACTTATATTCCTGGACTTTATTTTTCCTCTTAATAACCAAGTCGTTTGAGATATTGACAGTTCTTGTAGGAGGTCTCTATCCACCTCTCTGCACACTTCAATGACATACACTTGTCTGTGCCCCACTGGTGATTGTGCTGATCTGTTCTCATCCAAACATGCACATTGAGCTTGAATCCAGCAAGATTTGCAAATGATTGCATTCACCTTAAACAGAGATCATGTTATAAGCACTGAATATTCCATTAGTCATATAGGCTAGTTCTTCATGAATGTTACACATATCAGTCAAAATACATTGTCATATACAAAAGTTGACATAATTTTCTACGGGATTAGGTAGACTCGTAGTAATTTATATTCTATAGCAGCTATCACACAGCTTGTTAACGTTAATTATAATAACAATTTCAAAAGAGCGAGAAATAACCAATAGGTACTTACTATTTGTGGTGCGACCCATTCACGTATACAAGCTAGGATCACTGCATCGTTCAATAAATGTCTGCCTATAATATTGCACCGATCGGTAGCAATTCCACAATTCACACAGAGACTCATTGTGATAGCTTTCAGCCGATGTGGTAAAGTCTAGTCCAGTTTTAAAGCCAAGGTCAACACGTGTGGCAAATAACGGTGTCCGGTAATCTAGCAAGGGTCAATTAGTTCGAAAATCATATACAATTCACAGAGTAAAAGCAGCAAAACACAATGCTCTCAGGATTCTCAGGGAGCCGAAGGAAAGCGAAAGCGACATTTTCAATGACAGGAGTGAAAATGACATATTGATGTTACAGGTTATTATGAATTCTAAATGATCGATTATTTACATAGACTTTGAATACACTACGATTATTTACAATCGATATTTTGACTTCCATTATGAAGGATACAGGTGTCTTTCTGATTAGTGAACTGAATAACGAAAATAAAGATGCTACATAGATATTTTGAAATCATTTAATAATTTTAAATTCATAGTTATTAGTTATCGATTCGATTTCATAATCGAATCGATAAAGCAAGCATAATCATAGCGCATTTACGAAGATCGGATTAAGTATTACATTCAACGTTTACGAAGCTTGTTGATTAATGAAAATCACATTTTTAAACTTTTGTCGCACTTGGCCATTGCTGATTGTAATGAAGTCTTAACAAAATTATAACACAAAATAGACGAATTTTTTGAGGTAGGTTTGATGTCTGTGCACTCGGGCCCAAAATGGGGTATCTCCTTTAATAATATCAAAAGTAAATAAAGAAAATGTACCGTAATGTAAATGTCAATTAGATCTATTTAAATAATTATCCCAATTAGTATATTATGTCACATGCTCATGTCAAATAATTTATATAATATAATGTAATGTAATGTAATGAAAAAAATATGTCAATTTGAATTAACCAATTACAATTTGTCTTGGAGGAAATCTTTTACGTCATAATAACACTTGTCGTTCAGTAGCTTTCTTAGTGCCTGTTTAAAAGTAGTTATGTTTGTCTCTTTTATCTTTTTGGGTAATTTATTGTATATTTTTGGGGCCATGGCGAAAACACTATCATGCATTAGAGTAGTGTTTGACGGACACAAGCATAACCTACTTTTATCCGGTTCTTTCCCACCGTCCACCTTCCCAGACCACCTGGGTGTACGGTGGTAATTTTTTTTAACTACGGTTCACCTTGTCCACCTAGCCCTAGGTGTACCGTTGAAAATATTAAATTTCCAAGGTACACCTTGTTATAGAAACTATTTTCATAGGTAATACATGATATATAAAAAGATAGTAATGACAAACTGGTGCAAAACAGTTTGGAAGAAAGCAAAAAAATTGGGAATAAAATCGAAATTTGATAAAAGAATAATTGGATTGACTGCGTCACTACGTTGCCTGCTGAACACATTAATGAAGGCTTATGCTACGCAAAAACTGAAAGTAGAGGAAAAGAAAAATTAAATTATTTTTCCGTTACATCGATGAGTTCCGGTTAACTAAAAAATTCGATGATGTTTTATGTGTGTTCGGCGAGCGCCACAGAACGAACAATATAACAGATGCTTATCATTCTAAACTGAAGAAAGATATAAATAAAAGAAACTCGTCAATTCTGAGGCTATTAACAAAATTGAAACAAATTGAGTCGAATGTCAGATTTCAACAAAACAAAAGAAGGAAAATACATATAGAAACAGACGATGAACTTATGCATATCCAACTACAACTTAGAAATAAAGACATATCGGTAGGTTACGCCCTTGAAAAACTACGATAAATCATTTCTACAAATAACAATACATACATACATACAGTCACGCCTCTTTCCCAGTGGGGTAGGCAGAGACCACAGTTTTCCACTTGCTACAATCCTGGCATACATCTTTCGCTTCTCCTACTTACATAATTGTTTTCATACATGCTCGCACCAACAAATACCCTGTATTTTTTATTTTATTTTTTGTTTTGTTTAACATTAAAAGTAAAGTAGCTTAATTGTATAGTTCAATAAAAAATTCTAATGTAATGATTCAAAATATTAGTGTACGCCTAGAATAAGACTATTTTTTGTTTGTTTTTTTTTAACTTTCTCATGTGTACGCCTAGAATAAGACTATTTTTAGTTTGTTTTTTTTAACTTTCTCATGTGTACGCCTAGAATAAGACTATTTTTAGTTTATGTTTTTTTTAAGTTTCTCATGTGTACGCCTAGAATAAGACTATTTTTTGTTTATGTTTTTTTACCTTTCTCAGTAATATAAAAAAATCTAACTATTTTAATTAATTAAGTGTACAATAAGTCTTAAATGCAATTAAAAAATTGTAATCAAGCCAGCATTAAATGAGGTGGACCGTCACCAATATCTATTAATGATATACTGGAAAGGTGAACCGTAGTTAAAAAAAATTACCACCGTACACCCAGGTGGTCTGGGAAGGTGGACGGTGGGAAAGAACCGAACAAAATCTCTTTGCATACGTCCTGATACGTCAGAGGCCAAAACAAATAAATTAGGGTTGAATTTGACAAATACAGCTACTTCGAAAATATAGAGGGAGGGCAATGTTAAGAGATGAGATCCGGTTCTTAGCATTCCATGGATTCACCGTGCGGTCGCCGGGTCCATGGCGTGGTACAGAGAGGAACACTGCGACGGCGCCTGGGACTTGCGACCCAGGTGTAGGTTTAGGGTGGCCACCTTGTGATGCATCAGCGCTCACCTCCACCGTCAGTCGTGTTCCCCCCTCTACCTATCCAAATTTGGTAAGATCCTATCAACGCCGTTTTAGATATTCGTTTGAGTAAAGAGCTTACTGAAGCTCTTGGCAATCCGAGGTCTTTAAATAAGTTATACAGGGATTTAGCTGGAATTCCCCTTGCTCCCACTTCCACGGCGTAGAGTTTAACCACATAGCCATTTTTGGTTAACTCGTTGGCCAAGTCAAAGTATTTGTTTATTTTTGTAGCGTGGTCTTTAGGTATGTTAGTTTCCCACGGTACTGTGAGTTCTACTAGTACTGCACGCTTTTGCTGTTTTGAAAATAGGAATATATCGGGTCTGGATGACGAGGCACAAACATCCTCCGGTATTTTATAGTGTTTCTCATACGAATCTGCGAGTAATGTCCAATCAGCGGCTGCTATCAAAATTGAGTACGGCTTTTGATTTGTCTTTTTTGAGCAGCCTTCCTTTACAAACGCGACGTCATTTCTTTGGTTTGTGGTTAAACCCTTTTTCGCTCTAGCTACCGCCAAACTTACCGCCTCACGTACGATTTCTAATACCTTATCATGTCGGCGCGAGTAATGACCCCGGTCTAATAGCGTCCTACAACCCACCAGTAGGTGCCTAGCAGTACCAATTGCTTCACCACATGAGTTACATGTTTTATCTGTGGCTTTTCCCCATCTGACAAGATTGCTTTGGTCGGGGAGGGTCAACTGGAATGCATTGAGATAGAATTTAAGGAGAGCCGGTGACCAGTCGTATATTAAGGTACGCCATTTTAAGGCTATGGGAATACAAAATTCACCTAGTGTTAACCATTCGTTTTGTATTTCTAGGTTCATTGCGTGCACTTTGTAGGTATTATTTTCATCTACTTGAAGAAAAGATTTTGTTATGTCTTTGTCTGACTGCCTCCTAGTATTACCCAAACCTACCCTACCAGTCTGCGAGCCTATCATGAATTTTTTATGGAATTGGAGGCGCGACTCGAGCTCTTTAGTACTTTGGTCTTTTGGAAGAGCTTGCACGATTTCGTCTTTTGATTTCGCTAGGACGTGCATTTTGGTTACTCTTAGATGTTTATATAGTTCCGATGGTTTCTTGAACGTCATTCCAAAGTTATTTGAGGCTCTATATAATGTCGATGGGTCTGCCGACTGAGCTAGCCCCAGCCACGACTTCAATGTCTTCGTAACATTCGCATCTAGTTTTTTGAGAAGGCTCTGGCTTATATCATAAACAAGAAACGGCCAGTTAAGACGCGAGGTTAAATAGTTGTCGTAAATCCACGCTTTTTTAAAGTAGGGCAAGCAGCTGTCAGTTGTTTTTAGTGAGAACATTGCCCTTACACAGCGTTTCTGTGCCTTAAATATTTTATCCTTATGAACAGAGTTACCCCAAAAAATTATTCCAAACCTAAGGACCGACGCCACCATGCCATGGTACGCGGTTAGCAGTGTTTCAGTATGAATTATTTTTGACAGTTCATGAAGTGCATATACTGATTTACTGACCCTCTTACATAACTGTTCTATATGTTGTTTCCATGTTATTTTACTGTCGATTGTTACGCCTAGGAATTTTGTAAAATCGACTTGTTTTATGGACTGGCCAACTGCTCATCGTCTCGATCGCAAAGAGTAGGTCAAAGAATTCATTTAACCCAGTAAACTATGAGGGCGAAGACAATAAAGGATCATTAATATAAATACAAAAGTTGGAAATTTGGAAACATCTTGGAAAATATCTCTTTGAAACATATACTAAATGGTACCAGATCGTCAAAGGGCCGTGAGCTCATATAAAAGTTTAATACTGATATTTCGTGAGTAATATTCTTCTGTAAACGGTCTTAAGTACGAATCCATATTAGTAGGTCTATATACTATGTTCACAATAAACTTGTAAATGTTTTGTGATGTACATATAACACTACACACGTACCTACTTTATCATATTTACGGTGAATAACAAAAAAGGGACAAAGTGAAATCGTGCGGAGATGTTGTTTTGACGTGGTTACACTTTTTGCAAATAGTGGTCATTGTATGCTGGAGGGAAATTTTCAGAAATGATCCAATACACTGATTAAATTATTTGCATATGGTTGAGTTCCGTTTCTCCCGAATACTGAAACCCTCCCACTGAAGGGCGAAGAAAATATTTCTTTGCTTTCACAAAAAATATAAGTAAAAGTGCTCGACTCAATCCACACCCGAACTCCAGATTAGGTAGTTCACTTATGTGCCTCATCCCTGGCTTATATACTTTTCTATTCAACTTTTAAGTCTGTTAAGTCGTTTCTATGTCACGAACTTAATCTCAAAACTTAAATCTTTTATTACGGATTAATGGCTGAGTTGAACCGCGAATTAGAACTTTATTCGGAGTCTTACAGCTACTTACTTTCAGGCGATATTCCAAAGTAGATGAGCCCCTCACAAAGAATTATGGCCTTATTAGTGCGGTAGGAATCATTAGTCGGCAAGCTCCAAGCGATTAAATGTTAGCGTTCCTTTCTTAATCGAGCCACTAACTTCTCAATATTGCACTGTGTTCATGGGATTCAGTAGCAGCTAAGAAAATCAGACACAGCTCCCGAGTGAACAACAACGATACAAAATGTATTTGTGATTAAATTATTTTTTTCCGACGAAACAAGTTCGATATCTCCTCGGTGCGCTGGCAGCACCCATTAGAGTCCAGATGAAAACAGTACCTACTACTACTAAATTATTAGTTTTACGATAAATTAAACCTGCTTTTCTTTCTCCTCCACTATTTATTTTTCGACTCTTTCGGATAAATGGTCCTTCAGGCGCCTAATTTTCTCAAATGAACATTAGCCCTATATTTAGGTCGCGCTCAAAACAAAGTTAATCCCGGTCGTATATTTGAGTGGACAAGCTAATCCTCAGAGGGACGATTATTATAGAACACGTTTGTAGGTCACCGATACACGAGTGGACTAATCACAAATGTGTGTGACTCGTCAATGTTGTGTGAATTAGTTGGTCACTAGTTTTGATCGAAAAAGTTAGGATTGATTCTTACTTTGTTTATTCAAAATCAAATACGAGTATGAAACCCTAATGTCTGAAAATATAAATGTGAACGTTTGTGAAGATGTTTCGATGCTTCGATGTTTGTTACATAATCACGCTATCAACTATCAACTAATAGTAAATTAATATAACCAGTGTGCGGCTATGAGTGCACTTTATGCCTTAAAACTTGTGTACAATTGTTTTGTTTTAAATCTTTATTAGCCAATAATATTACTTATATCTTTTAAATAGTACAAACAAGGCCCCACAAAACCGTTTCCACGGTTTGACTGTGGAAACAGAACAACAACTACCTACATTTGCATGCGGACATTATAATATATAACACAATATTTAAATATATTAATAACAGTGCGTAATTGCATTACATTTGTTTTAATAAATGGTCTCGGAGCAATTTGGCAAATTTGCCTTTTTGGTTTCATTCCTGATATCTGCGGTAAACTACTGAGTAGGTACGGTACTTTTTTGTCAAGCGTTCTGTCCCCAAAGTAGTTGCATACTCTGGGTACTTCATATTTACCCGCAGATACTTTCCTTGTTACACAATTATGGGTGATACATATTCAACATTTTTGTCTACAAAAGTGGATGTTGTGCTTCAGCGTGACACGGGCCCGGTTTACAGCGTGCGTTAGCAACGATAGTGTCTGATTGTCTCGCATCGACACGCATCCTTACGGATTATTGTAATTACTAACATTTGCGTCGCCGTGTCGCGTCGTGAGCGCGACGAAATAGAGGCAATGACATTGTATACTAAAGTGCGCAGATGGTATTTGAGTTGATTTTGTGTGAAAATAACAGGACATTTTATAATAATCATAGGTGACAATTGCGTTCCCTATACGCTATGCCTAAAAATTTCAATGGACTAAACAAAAAGTGAAGTGAAGTGAAACATCGTCCTTATTTATATACAGGAGACAGATAAATAAATAGTAGGATAAGTAGGACCACGAGGGAACACCCATTTCAGTCAGGGTTGGCTATTCGGTGGTACCAAGCTGAAAGGAAGCTGAAAAGCTTGAAAGATAACCGTTCATATAGTTTTAAATTATTGGCAAGATTGCAGAACATTTTCTGTTTTTGGTTCAATATCCAAGCCTCATTAGGCTTAGACACTAAAGACTTCCATACTTATATTTTAATTCCAAATAAATATGGGACACGTACTTAATGGGCACATATTTGTTACAGCGACCGTTATATCAATGGTGACAGCTACTGTAATAGGTATTTATAACGACCGTACGACCTGCCCTCTACGCCCTGTGTGGTATGTATCCATTAAATAGGCATTTATTATTCCGCCACACATACGATAGACTTAATCCTGGCTAACAGATTATTAAATGAGTTAGTTGAAGTAGACGCAGCACAAAGCCATCTACATGTAACGCGCTCTCACGGTTTGAATATTATTTATTAATAATTATGTCTATCCTCATTTCGAATGTGTCTACATTAACTTGCGAATTCTATTCAAAATACTTGTCCCCTACCAAAAATCGCTACAAGCTTCTAAAAAGATTATTAAATTGAACCCAACTTATGCGTTAAAATTTATGTAACAAGAAATATCTACGAACTTTAGCGAAGGCATAGTAGTATGTAGGTAGGGTATAGCTACCTCATTTGGTAATGTGATACAAAAATGACACATTTTTTGCAGTTAGACGGGCGGAAAGTCTAGCGTTCTTAATCAGCTTTACCAATTCACCCCTGAAGGACGCAACACTTCTGATGTTGCGGTGCTCGTAGATCATGATGCCGAGTTAGCATTGGGACTATGTACCTACTGCACATATTTGTTACAATTGAGATAATAGGCCATAATACCCGTAAATTACTTAACATTATGACCACTTTATGAGGTTGACCAAACGGGACGGTGATGCCTAACACTAAACTTGTACTTACCGCAATGTCTGTTTTCGATAGCATTATATTATATTGTAACAACAACTAGCTGACCCGGCGAACTTCGTACCGCCCATTTTTCCTGCCCTCGTGGTTTCTGATCCCGTTCCCGCTGCACCTTAACATTTAGGGAGATAATAAATAGATGTTGTCCGATTCGCAGACCTACCCAATATGCACACAAAATTTCAAGAGAATCGGTCAAGCCGTTTCGGGGGAGTTTAAATACAAACACTGCGACACGAGAATTTTATATATTATAGATATTACTAGCTGTGCCCGCGACTTCGTCCGCGTGGAATGTACTTAATAAAAAAAATCAGTTTTTTTTTTTTGTTTTTGGCATTTTTTTTTAGCCTAAGTTACTCCTTATTACATAAGCTATCTGCCAGTGAAAGTCCCGTCCAAATCGGTCCAGCCGTTCCAGAGTTTAGCCAAAACAAACAGACAGACAGACAGACAGACAGACAGACAGACAAAAAATTTAAAAGTATATATTTTGGTTTGTGTATCGTATATACATTCATATGCATGTAGTAGAAAGCGGTTATTTTAATATTACAAACAGACACTCCAATTTTATTTATTTGTATAGATGTATAGATGAGCACGGTCTACTTGTCACGTGTCAGGTGGCTTCGACGTGGCGGCCTTTGTTCACATTTGAACATTTTTGTTCCTTTCATGTTGTTTAACAATACAGGGACCAAATATGTAAATTCTCATTAGTGTCACTCGTTTCACAACAGAAAAGGTAGGGACCTCCTTTTGTTGTATCGCAAATATAATCCGCACACACACAGAAATCGTTATACCTTTATATTATTATCGCCTAGCCATACATATTCGTGACTTCCTGCGTGTAGTCACTATTTTGTATGTGAAGCGTATTTCAATTGGGATGGATTTTGTTACAAGTACCACGATGCATCTATGTAAAGTTACCAAAAAAAGCTATTATTACTACACTATTTACAAACGGTCACATTCATATTGTTTATTTGTATAGATCCGTTCATTAGGCTACAACTGAAAAGTCCATTGCACGTGTGTTAATTTTATTATGATTATACTAAATATATGTTATACATAGCACACAATACATCGCACCTCAGTGCGCACTCGGTGGGGCTGCGTGTGTGTGTATGTGTGTGTGTGTGTATGTGTGTGTATGTGGCGTCAGGGCAGCAGGCGGCGCGCGGCGGGTGGCAGCAGGCGCGCGTCGTCGGTGTGGTCGTGCACGTCGCGGTGCCACTTGTGGTCGCGCGTGGGCTGCGCGCGCACCGGCACGCTCGCGCGGCACCAGGCCGCGCCCGCGCCCTCCGCCCCCTCCGCCCCGCCGCACTCGTGGACGGTCATGGTAGCTTCAGCAGGACCGTGCCGCCACCTACAGTATGCATTTGTTACTGTTGGGATCGGATAGAGAGTCTATTGTCCGCACTTGGTCTCTTTTTTGGTGAAGCTAGGCTGGAACAGCCAGCCGAGCTCCACCGAGGAACGCAGAAGCTTAATGTCCCCAGCAACTGGCTTCACAGAGCGAGCTCATCGTGCCGAGGATTTGGGATCGTTGCGAGACCACTGCCTCGCATTCCAGTATTACGTGGACGGCCGTTTCAGTCAACCTGTGATCACAGCCGAAACCTGGTCGAAACATCATATATCATGGAACGCGGTAGGTACTTTAAAAGTTCTTAGACTTGTTCTGTATAATCTTAGGTGACGTTTTGTTAGCCATTTGTTTACCGATGGCGTAGCCAGATTCGATTGCCTGCAGTCAGTGTTTGTACCCGTCTTTGGTTATGTAGTTTCGCCGATATTTCGTATGTCCAAGTACGGATCTGTAAGCAAGGGATCAGCAGTAGTGGTAGTGTGCCCACAGGGGGTCATACTGAAATACCTCCTAGTGAGTTCCACAGCATCACTGCCGTAGGACCCACTGTGCCCTTTTAACCAAGGTAGCGTTACGACATTATGGGTAGATAGCTTGTTCAGGGCAATTTGGAACTCTGCTGTTGGTTATTTGGTATTCTATTCTCTGGCAGTAAACTTACACAGAAGTATACTGTATGTAGACGCGCTCGCAACCACCAGGCGCGATGTGCAGCGCGGCCGGCCGCAGACTGAACTCCTCGCAGCCGGCCACACACGTCGCCAACGACAGCGTCTTTGTGGCTGAAACATTGGCATGTTCGCCAAACATCTTAGACATAGCTATAATTTCCTCATATATTTATAATATTTACTCGTCTTTTACGAACATCCCTTGCCGTGTGTAGAATGAGCTCCGAAGTAAAATCTTCAGATGCAACCGGAATCACACGAAGCTAAGATGATGATGAGATATGAGACTAAGCTAATAAGCTCTCATGCCATTAAAAACCCCTACCTGCCATTAAATACCTATAATGTATTCGAATCTAAGACTACCGCAGAAAAATCTTCATGTGAAACAGATCTTTTGAAACATTTTGTTATTATCCAAATTATGTAAAACAACACAATTAAGACTGTCTTCAAAGAAAATTGATCATCAATTGTTTCCTCTTAATATTACTAGTAGGTAAAGATTGAACCAGTAGCCGCGCTCACCGCTGGTGTGGGAGATGGTGACGTAAGTCTTCCGCGAGTCGCCGTCGGTCACGAGCCCGAAGTCCACGAGCGCCGGCTGTACCTTGATGACCGGGTACTCCACCACCACCGACAGAGGCAGCATCTGCAAACAACATCATTTATCAACATCCACTTTGGAGCCCCGAGTCCATTCCCAACTGTTCGTCTTTAATAGCATCTCTATGGTTTTGCGGTCAAGACTGCGGTCTGACTCCCCAACCCTAAGACGGAAAAATGTAGGACCGTACCGTGAGCACCTGGTTGTCGTCGTACAGGTGCAGCGGCGTGGTCTCGCGGCGCTGCGGCGCGTACGGCGGCGGCACGCACGGCCACGCCTCGATTGTAGAGATGCACACCTCCACGCACACCTGCGCACAAACCAGAGTTATGTGTACAGTGATCGGCAAACTTCTGGACGATACACTCTAGCTGCACAACAAATGTTAGGTCTATTTGGTGAAAAACATTGAACCTGGACTCTCTGCTATTGAGTGAGCTTTGTATGTCAACGTATCGATATCATCAACGTGATAAAGAATATGAAAAGTAAGCACTCTTGTGGTTTCGATGGGATACCTATAACGATAATTAAAGATAATATAGATATTTTAGCGGAACCCTTGAAAAACTTCTATAATATGGCATATTTCCGGATCAGCTAAAAATTTCAAAAGTCGTTCCTATCCACAAAAAGGGTTCTACACAAGATCCTAAAATGTATAGACCCATTTCTTTGTTGCCAACCATATCTAAGAATTTCGAAAAGCTAATAAAGAAAAGACTCACAACACATTTGAACCGGTACAATGTCTCAAACCACAGTCAGTTTGGATTCCAAACTGGCGTAGGTACACAAGATGCGGTTGATACTCTAGTAAGGGATGTAAGAAGCGGACTAAATTCTAGGAAAATGGTAGCTGGCCTCTTCCTAGACTTAAGTTCTGCTTTTGATACAGTAAACCACAACCTACTCTTATGTAAGCTAGAACATTATGGTGTGAGAGGCAAAGCCTTGCAACTTCTCACGTCATATTTTAAGAATAGAAATATGTTCGTCGAAGTAAAGCAATTAATGCTTGGACAAAATGACAATGACAGTAAGCAAAATATGACTGATAATAAACCTTGTGAACAGGTCTTTAGATCTAAATTCGATAGCATAGGAGTTCCCCTGGGATCAATACTTGGTCCAATATTCTTTATAATATTTATTAACGATCTGATAAGGCATATGGTGAAAAGCTTAAAAGGACATACACAGCTAGTAGTTTTTGCAGATGACACGAACGCCGTAATATCAGCAGATACTATGGACTCACTAAATATGCGCGTTAATGAAGCTTTAGAAGCATTTCACAACTGGTTTACTATTAACGGGCTCAAGGTGAATTCAACTAAAACCAATTTGATATTGTTTCGTACAACTTCCAAAAATTATAACTGTCTAAATTGTACATTAGACGGTGCAAAAGTTGACATGGTGGAGGTAGTAAAGTTCTTGGGCGTGCATGTTGACTGTCACCTTAACTGGAAACCCGAACTTGAAGGCATAGAACATTCCATCAGCTCATAATGCTATGTCTTAAGAAGCCTAAGCAATGTTATCGACATACCGCAACTAAAGAGGGTGTACTTCGCGTTAGTAGAGTCAAAGTTAAGGTACAGCATTTTATGTTGGGGAGGCAGTTATGAATATAACATAAATAAGGCAATTCGCACTATCGTCTGCATACGTCAGCAGGAATCATGTAGGCAACATTTCAAAGACCTAAATATCCTCACTGTGCCTTCGTTGTATGTGCTTGTGCTTCTGAAAAACTTTGTCAAATATGTACACGAATTTGAAACTGAAGAGGAAAAGAAACTTAGGGAAAGTACTAGAAGAAAAGACTTCCAAACAAAATGTACCTATTCCACATCTTGACATTGTTAAACATGGCAATTGCTACATGTCAGTAAAAATCTTTAATAAGCTTCCCATTGACTTAAAAATTCTATTATACAAACGCGATTTTATATCCAAATTAAAACAGTTTTTTTTATAGCATTTATTATGCTAACTGTTAAGTTCGACCTGTTATAAATTCTTTTTTTTTTGTTTTATTTGTTTTTCTTATTGTAATGTTTTATTGTGACATTATGTATTATTATGAGGTTTTTTTGTTCTCTGACATTTGCTTTTTTATTTTAGTAGTAGTTTTTGCGGTTTCTGCATGATATGCTGCTTTTTGTGACATTTTAGTGTATTATTGAGTTATTATTTCTGACATTTATTTTGCTATTTTTATTTTATTTTTTGTTAAATTTTGCATGACATGTTGCTATTATTGTATAATTCAATTTCATTATGTTTCTATTCTCTGCCACATTCAACACAATGTAAAAGTTGTTCTGAATAAATAAATAAAAAAAAATAAAAAATATTGGCAACAGTGCACGTCGCGCTCACCTCGGTGGAGCTCCGGGGCGCAAGGTCCAAGGCGACGAGCTCGCTCCGCGCTGTGTCACTCGGCAGCGCGTCCCCGGCGGCGGGCTGAGGGGGGTGGCGGCTGCCTCTCTCGAGGCGCTGCACGAGACACCACGGGAGCGACGTGTGCAGGCTCACGCCTGTGCGGTCGTTGCCCGAGTTCAGCACTCGGAAATATTTGTGAGCCCTGTCAAGACAGTACAATAAACAAATATTCTTCACAACGCCATCTGCACCTCTGACTTAGCAGTGAACGCTCTACCGCTACCGCTACAATCACACGATATAGCGCACCTGATGTACCCCCCGCGCGGCAGGTCCAGCGCGCACAGGCGCACGACGACCTCGTCGCACGACAGGCGCACGCGCGCCTCGCGCGGAGCGTGGCGCAGGCGCGAGCTCTGCGGGGCGGGCTCGGCGCGGTACCAGCTGGCACTATGACGAGATTATGTTTTGACACTCACTTTTTGATTTGGCAGAAGCCGCTTTTATGGAAACAGCTGCTGTTAGGCGATATCGAAATAAAATCAAAAATCAAAATCAAAAATAGTTTATTCTGCATAGACCATTAAATTGGAACTTACAAAACGTCAACATAAAGTAAATATTAAATATTAACTAATACTGGCAAATGGACCACCGCGCCGGTTCGAAACGCGGCCCAGGCCTGAGAAGACTCCGGCAAGAAACTCAGCAAGCATTTTTTTGGTCTATTTACAATTTTTACAAAACATTAACTTAGCCTGAAACTTATGGTCTAGATACAATGTTTTGCTTGAAAAGCATAGCTGAGCGAACAGCTCATTTCCAAACTTCTTTATCATTTAAATACTCGTGGATTTTATAATAGCCTTTCTGGCACAGGTTGCTCTTTACTGTATTTTTAAATTTATTAACAGGTAGATCTCTGATTTCATTAGGAAGCTTGTTAAAAAAGCGTACACAGTTGCCCTGGAAAGAATTACTTATTTTATGGGTCTGTTATGAAAAACTACAAGATTGTTTTTATTTCTGGTATTTATATTGTGCCTGTCACAAAGTCTTGGAAATTTTGCAATATTTTTCCTTACATACATTAAGTTTTCGAAAATGTATTGTGACACTACGGTTAGAATATTTATTTCTTTAAACTTATCTCGGAGGGAGACTCTTGGGCCCAAATTATAAATAGCTCGCACAGCCCGCTTTTGCAAGACAAATATTGTGTTTAAATCTGCGGAATTACCCCAAAGGAAGATTCCGTAGCTCATAATACTATGAAAATAGCTGAAATAAACTATTCTAGCCGTATCCTCATCTGTTAAAGTCCTAATCTTTTTTACAGCATAGGAAGCTGAGCTTAATCTACCAGCTATTTTTTCGATATGTAACATTGCGGTTAGATCAGTTATTGGACTATTTTTGAGGGCTCCAACTACCTGTAACTACTGCCATAGATCTGTTTATACTATTCATTGATGGCACTTGGTGGAATTTGCTGCACATATTGAGTAAGGCAATTTGTACTTTTCCATTATAATTTTTTTTCACTTGACCGGTTTCACCTCACGGCATTCTCAAAGGTCTGATGTAAGTGACTGAGTCAATTTACATCATACTTAACGTGCTATCAAGACACGACCAGACCAATACAAATACCCATATTCATTTACTCAAATATTTGCACTGAGCGGGGATCGAACCCATGCCTCTTGCGAAGATGCAAACTTGACTATGTTGAATTACCCGGCTCTGTTCTGCGGCTGTAGCCGCAACATGACGAGAGCGTCCGGCGCCGTGCCGGGGGCCGGCGGCGGCCGCAGCCGCACCTCCCACTCCATGCTGTCCCCCGCCCCTATGGTGCACTCCTCAGGTTGCACCTACAACCATTCACATTCACCAGAAGAAAGTTCTTACATTAAGGATTTATGATAAAAATACAAAGAATTAGACTGAAACAATGTAATATTTTACTGCGGGAACGAAAAATAGCACTACACTCAGGCAAGGCCGCGATTAACAGCTAGTATAAAACCATAAGGGTTCGTAGACGAACTAATAGCAGCCAACGACGTCATCCGTTATCACTTAATAAATAATTCATAGATCTGGCAGACGGTGACTCATGGGCTCATTACATGGGCCCAAGGAGCGATGAGGTTAAACTATTACGGATCTTATTAAACCGAAAACTGGAGCAAGTTTCTACGTAGGTACTTTTTATATCCAAACGTATAATTGAAACATTGAATGCACTGTACTATCAGTGCTATATTATCCTTTCGATATAATATGTAGTGCGGTGACGAGCGTACCGTGTAGTAAGTATCGTCCTGCACGCCGCGGTCGGGCGCCAGGAACAGCTCCACGCCGGTGTCCACGTCCGCGCCGCTGTACGAGCTGGCCGACGAGCGCGCGGACGAGCGCTCACCCGGGTCCGCTGCGCCACGTCACGACACTCAACACCAGGTATATGGGAGACATTCGCGCGACTGTGCACTTCATGAGATCCAGACCCTATTCACTAAACTGACGCAGCTGACCCAATATTCATCTATTAAGTCTAGTTACTAGAGGGCTTAATAATTTAGAAGTTTCGATAACAATGTGACTTGCAGTTGAAAAAAACTAAAACGAAACCAATTGATGACTTACAATCGAAAGCGGTGAGACACGGACAGGCGACGGGCAGTACGTCGAACAAGCGCATGTACAGCCGGAACGGGAGGACGTCCTGCACGTGCTCTGCAAACAACCCGGCGTTACAACCATGGGAGTTTTGAAACTCCTAATAATGATTTTTTTAAATATTGGCAACCGAAATTATTAATATTGAACTATTTATCCCGTCCAGCTAAGCTAAATGGCTTGTGTCAGAAGTGAGTTTATGTCGGTAGCGCAATGGCCAGGATTCGTACCCGGGCCCTCTCGATCTTAAGGCCGACTCCTTACCCACTAAGCTACCGACGTTTATAATGAATCTACAGTGATAGGGGAACACTTGAGACAACAGACGGCCCTGGGCGTACAACGACGTAGTAAGCGATGTAATGGCGGGCTCGCCCCCGTGTGCCTGTCGCCGGTCGCCGGGCGTCGGGCGCGACATTTGCATCACAAAGGCGCGTAAAGACGAGCTCAGCCAGTAAAGCGCTCCACTTTGCTCCACTTTGTTCGACTTTGGTTTAAGTCGTGTCGTCTGCTTCACAGCGTTCCAATTTAGTACCTACTTTGTAATGAATTGAATAAGTAATGTCACTTTTTAACAAGAGATATTTCATATATTTAGTAGTAACATGACAAACTTTTTTTAGACAGGTACCATTTCTCGTAACTCTCGCAGCAACAAAGAGTTTCACTGCCCGAGGGTGGCACTAAGTCTGGAGATAACAATATAGGGAAATACCCTTGGTCTTGAGGCCAGCCCTTCGTCCTATTTACCGAGTGAGGTGAAGTGATTTCAATATCGCATGCAAAGATTAATGAAATATATAAATGAATATGCTGTGCTTAAAGTATAATACTAAAATGTATTTATTTATTCATGCTCACAATAGCCAAAATTACCTAATTATGTAATTGGGAAACGTTTTACGTACAGTTACACAGTACTGTTAGATACATTAATGGCTAAGCGTCCACCTATCGGTATCGGCATCGTACGTAACGGACGAATCGCATCAAACGTATGCATTTCACAATGCGTCCACCTGACCGGCAGTGAGCGCATTTCGCCGCCGCAACTACCAGCAATCTGATTACGCGACGCTGTTGCTCCGAGAGTCAACTTTCCACCGTACAAGTAGGTCGGCATTGCCGATGAGCAGATTCGTGCGATGTGGATAGGAGGACACTTATAGCCCGTCAAGAAAGTCGTGAAAATTGAGGGTGGCGCTGCTGCGCTTGACCTGGTATCCCTGTCATACTACAATTGAACAGTCTTGATCTGTTTTATGGTATAAAAAAGATAGTAAATAAATTAAAGTGAAAAATGTATCACGGCAGTAATTTTTTTTTACTTTTATTTAGGTATTATTAATATATGGAACCGAAAATAATATTAACGGAAATTAACACGATTATAGTATAGGTATAGACATGCGGTTGAATTGCTTGAAGTTTCGACCAAGATTAACCAGCAGTGATCTAGACAGTGTCCGACTAGATCACACACTGCACGCCCGCCGTCACGTCGTCTAATCCGTGTGGTACATAGTTCTACATTCACCCACAACCCACACATTCTCCATTAAATACTCGTTTCGCTGGACTGCATATTGCTGATAATATAAACCCGAATTCTTTTTATGTTTCTTGATTTAAATCGCTTCACGCTAAAGTTCTTGAAAAGATGTGACGTCCTGTGCAGAGAACCTGCGTACGATGTTATTCAATACAGTGACTGGCCTGTTTCCAGAAAATTTTAATTACAAAAAAATTGTTCAAATCTTGGATCTCTTCAGATTCACTTGAACTATCATCATCTATAAAGTATTAAGAATTAAAAGAATAATCTTTTATAAGAATAATTTATTGGTATGAATATTGAACACCTGAAATGCTGCTTGAAACTACATGTGTAATTAATTCTTCGATAGTTTCCGACTCACTGGAAATATCATCATATTGAAATGATATGTCTTGAAATGTACTTTTGAAAATCTGAAACAAATAGAAACGTACCTACTGGATAAATACAGTTGTATTTATACCTCGCGTATTTTTTATAAGTCTGGGCCTAAGTGGATAATACCAAATACCTAGATCAAGAATGTTCAAAAACGTCAAAGTGATGCACTATGATTTGTTTTTTTTTTCTTTTTTTAGAGAATATTAGAACCGAAGTTACTAATATTCCCTCTAACCCCTCCAACTAAGCTAAATTTCTTGTGCTAGGAGTGGGTTCACGTCAGTAGTGTAATGGCCAGAATCGAACCCGGGACCTCTCGATCGTAAGGCCGACTCCTTAACCACTAAGCTACCGACGCTAATCGTAGGTGAATGACATAACCCCAATTAATGAAAACAATGCTTTGAAACACCAAATATTCACTTAAATTATATAATTTTTAATCGATTACACTTCACTTTTAGCATTAAAGTATATGTACGTAGGTACTGGTTGATTTAGCATTTTGGTCATCAAAATCGTCAAAGTCGGATAGCAGCTTGCCGGCTTGAACTTCTGCCGTGTTTCATACTATATCACTGAAATACTTTGAATACGATACGTTTCGCACAACTATTATTCACATATTATCAATTCATTTTTACACTCAAAACTGTTATCCGATGAACAGTGATTAAATACACGTAAATCCTCTTTTTACCCGACTACGGCGAAGCCAAAAGGGGTTATGATTTTGTCAGGCTATGTATAATGTATGTATGTATGTATGTATGTTCATTTGTTCCCTCATAGCTTCTCAAATACTTAGAACTGGACAAATGAGGTATCGTTACAAGCGGCTTGATCGTCCGAGCGATGGTTATAGGCTATATGACGTGTCACTCAATCTTGTGTGGCGCCCTCTAGCACTCATAAGGTACTGTATTAAAAAATATATTTGAGATAAATATGCCGTGTTTGGTATCAAATGAAAGTACTTAATGAGCACATTTCAAATATGTATAAATTATTAGCTTTACCTTGCCTCAAAATAATTTAAATAAAAAATAAAGTTTAAACTAAAACCCGACTACAGAAAAATCACGCTTTAAAAAGTCTAACAAAACAATATATTCTAGGGAAAAGTGGCATTCGACCACGGCTATTCTAGATATTTTCTTGTTTGTCATTTTTCAAAGCATGATTTTTCGGTAGTCGGGTTTTAGTTTAATTTGTATGTAATATCATTCACGTAAATAATATACGAAACATCTCCGACGTAGCAAGGAATTGACAACTGATTACTCTGTTTGGCAGTTATCGAGTGTTGCAAGTACAAGGAAAATTTTTAGTTCCTTCAACATTAATTTCACGACTTTCTTGACGCACTATAGCTTACATTTATAACTAAAAAAAGTTCGTTATAGTTTTTATTTCCGTTACTCACCACAAACACAAAAACTAATTTTGCAATATAAAGCGTTGACAAAAGTAATGGAAAATTGGATGTTATTTGACGCAAACGACGACTACGAGAGTGGCACGAGGAGGATAGAGGCCACATGTAATTTCGTTCGGGTGCTTGCGCTCGAGCAAACATATCGCCTAATTAACTTTGTACTCATAAGTAATGAAATAGGAGTAAAAATAAAAGTTATTTTACAAGATATTATATATATATTATAGAACTTTAATTATCTCGGAGCGCCATGTGGAGAGCCTCCGAGCAGCCCTCTACAGGGCCACTGCCGTCTCTGTTGCCCGGGTGCACCGCGCCGTGGTACAGACCAGGCACCCGTTTAGATATACAACAAGTATGTGGTTGTGGGTATGTATATTTTATGGTAGATTATATGTAGGCAAGTGCATGACGAACCATTCTCGCGCGTGACGTAGGCGTGCACGACGAGCTCGGAGCGCGACAAGTTCTTGGCGATGAGCGAGCGCGCCACGTCGCTCGACGAGAACCTGCGGCAATGTTGTTACATACACAGGGCACTTCACTATTTTATACATTACGTGCTTTAATACATTGATGTATATTTTTAATTGTTCCTGATTTGAGATTCTATCTCATTATAATTCTTATGAAAATTGTTAAAAACAGTGTTATCGGGTAAGGGCACACTCACCACATGGTAGGGAGCTCGTCCGGCGCGTAGTGCGGCCGGATGGTGAACTGCAGCGGCGGGCCCACCACTTGTATCCACACGTCCAGCACTATGGGCTCCACGTGGCGTATCTGCACTCACAGATAATTTAACAGACGTACATAATGCTCTTGCAGATTTCCACAGGGATAGGCAGAGATAACGGTCCGCCACTTGAATCTACTTTTACATATTTCTAAGCCCGCTGGTTGCGAGTGCCTAAGCTGTCCTTTTTTAACGACTTACAAAGGCGCGAAGGTTCCGCGATCGAGGTTCGTCCACATCGGTCAATACTGGACCTTGTTAAATGGTCAATATTCCGGTAACCTTCTCTCCACTGCTAGTAAGTACGCTCTAAACAATACATGATGATTTTTTGAATAAATGTTACGTTTACCATGAAACAATAAACACAATTCCTGGACGGGCCTGAACCCCGAGTTGCCCGAGTGCTGTTTGCTCCGCTGGTGGATTGTGGCGTGGGACCCCTATAGGGTGAAGGGAAATTTACGACGAAGCATCGGTCACGTCCCCTCCGTCTTACAGTGTTTGTTCAGTACATACATCACGCGGTGGTTAACCGGTATGTTTAGCAAGTGGAGAGCTTTGCAAACACTGCTTAAGTAATGCAAACGGGCCCGCTAAGTAACAAGCAGATCGTAGTCGCTCTTGACACGTATACACGGAGCTGAAGAGCAAATGGGCAAGTCTCGGGTGTGACCGGTGGGCTGGCTTTGCAGTCCATAGGCTCGTACAGGTTGAGAGCGCATTTTGTCAATTATAATGTCAAACGTCAGGTTACTTAAAATAACGTTTTTAACTGTGGTTTTTAATCGTACAGTGTTGGAATAATAAACACTTTTTTTTTTCGAATTCAAATGCATATTTTATACGGTGGTTAATTATTTTTAAATTTTCTAACTTTCCGCGCGATTTTATTACTTTTTTCTTTCATGAGAACCTTCTCCTACTAATTACAAACACAAAAAAAAGAATTAGCTAAATAGGTCCAGCCGTTCACGCGTGTACTTGTGACCAAAGAAATAGGGATTCATTTAAGTATATATTTTGTTAAGCACTAAACTACCTACTCTGAGAACGCCATCAAGGTGCAAACGTACCTACTAACCCACTGTGTTTACCTGAAACCGTAAGAGGTGCAAAAGGATGCCTAAGTTAATAATTCACCTTTATAAGTATCTGGTCGTGGTACAGTCCCCAGCTGTCGGCGTACACCTGCACCAGCACCTCCGTGTGCGCGTGCGCCGCTAGCACACCGCTCGGCGGGTCGCACGCCAGCGCCACGCCCGGCCAGCGCACGTCGCCGGCCCACTGGTCTGAGTGAAGCGAACGAATCTATAAACATACAGCATCCGCACAGCTCCGCGCGGAGGCCTCCTTGGTATGTAACCATTTCGACAATAATGTAGGTAGTGAACAAAAGATCCGTTATTGACGTCCCTACACAGAACGTAGTTCGGCAGGATTTAGCAAACCGCGACCCACCAAAGCACCCAGACGCCCACGCTAGGAAGAACTTCCACTAACCTTGTTTAACTGGCGACAATTTAAATAATTGTTGAATAAGTGAGTAGCGGCAAAATAGGGTGCTCAAGTTGAATAAATGAGTAGACATTTTGCATAAATGAATGTTCTGCTTGAATAAAATATCTTAGTACGCACGGAATCCACATATTAAACACACAAAATGCCATGTGGAGAGCTTTTATAGTGAAACTGAAAGTTTAGCATTATCCTCCCACACCGCATTTGATGTAAGTACATATTATAGGTAAGTTAATAGATAAATGCACGCTGCCCACTCGCCGGCTCGTACGGTGCGAGTCATCGGAAGTGTGCGCGCTGCGGCTCCAGATAAGTGGTAGTGTAGTGTAGTGTTATTCTTCATCTCACTTCTATAATTATATTATGAAGTTAGATGAAGAATGAGAGTACACCATAGGCACTATTACCTATTACCTACTCCGATGATAATAAAGAAAAAAGGTGGTCCGTGATTTTCTTGATAAACTTTACGGAATAAACGTACAGAGCTACAAACACTATTGAAATAAATTGCACCTCTTTCCTAATCTTCTTACTTGTGATAGGGCGTTGTAACAATACAAATCTTTGTTCTCGCATGGAGTACAATTTGTTACTAAGTATTTTTTATAAATGAGGGTATTTGGATGTGAGACACAGAAGCAGTAAAACGTTGCTTTTATAGTCCCGAGCCTTTCCGCGACGACTCGGCTGTAAAATAATTTATTTATGCGCTCGGCCGGGCTGCGGAGTATCGGGCTCCGAACGGGCGATGGACTTACGCAAGTATTTGTAATTATTTATCTTTTATTTATGATATATTCTCACGCCAATATATTGCGGCAGGAATAGGTGAAGGTATATAATATTACAAATAAAGGCCGCGAAGCTCATACTGTTGGGGCTCATACAGGGCGTCCATGTTGCCGAGGACTATCCTAAACCCCAAAGCATCAGTGCTTCTTGGCGAAAGAAATAACTATCAAGGCTAAGTAACCCGAAAACATAATGTAATGAACCTAATTCAAAGCGCTGACATCATAATGAATTTCGTTAAATCTGAAGAATAAAACCTCTTACAATTAGAAGCGCAGCGCAGTAGGCACCTTACGCACATAAAAACAAACAGTAGGTTGTTTTGTTACGTACCTGCCGGTATCACAGCTCGTGATCTACAGGATGCTCGAATTAGATTACGTTAATTCACTCAGGGAAGTTAGCGAACAGGATTCCCCTACAAACTACTTTATGGAAATTGATCGCACAACTTCGCGACTTGTGACTTGTGCGCGTAATTAATGCTACGCTAAGTAACCGTGGGACTGATTTGATGTGCTAATGAATAAACAGACGATAAGCCAACCGGCAGAGCACACCGCGCGCACAATATACAATGTTATGTCGAGTGACACGCTGATTGATGGTCTTTTAACGTGCAATCAACATAGGTTAACTAAATGTCAATAGTTTACTCATATTTAAGTTATACTTCGATGTCAATATTTAGCGCTAAAAATAGCACAGGAACCCACCTTTGGAACAGAGCGGCACTTCGAGAGAGAGAGAGAGGGGGTGCGAGCGATTAATTTCAGCAATCATGTTTAGCATTCGGCAAAGTGAAAAGTTCTCATCTCAGAAGTCTTATTAATCAACTCGAGTTTAATCTATTTTAGGAACAGAATTTCAGTCATAATGAATTTCGCGACGAAATATCGATTCTTTACATCGAGGAGTTACGGATCGAAGCGTCTCCGTCTATCAACATAAGATATTACGAAACAGATTTTTCATCGTCATTAATGGCGGTATAGTAGGCAGAATTAATCAGAGTTTACAATATTAACCAACAAACAGATACAGTCGTCCAGTACGTATAGACATACTCGTACCTGTGGCGAGGGCGCGCGCGTGGCGGCGCGGCCACCGCCGCACGGCGCTGTGCCAGTGCGCCGTCACCACCGACTCGTTGCGCAGCACCAGGCGCCGGCTGCACACTGCGCGCACACAGCACTCACGTCATTACGTGTTTATTTTTTATGCACAAATATAATAATAAGTGTACAAAGGCGGACTTAATGCCGTGGGCATTTTCTACCAGTCAACCTAAGGTTGATGGAGAGATTTGTCCAGGTAGGTGCTCGAAATATTGATCTAGTACTGAGTAAATAGGAAACATACAAAGAGTAAACATAATATACTTATATATATATACATACATACATACATACATACATACATACACAAATACTTCATACTGTATACAAATACTTATTATATGTGGAGCGATTTGGGGACATTCTGACCTCTAAAGGAAGCGCATTCCAAAGGAGAATGCATGGCCCAGAGAAAGAAGAGTGTTAGGTGTTAGGTGTACTGCCCGGCAAGCTTTGTGACAACGTACTCGAGCCTCTCAGTGCGGGTTTATTAGCTCTCTGGTGGAAAGCGCCAGGTCGACAATTAAATACTTCTAGGTTACCTACATTAAACTGGTACACTCGCGTCTTTGGTAGATCAGTCATTTTGTTGGTGTTTTCATTGATCCATATGCATAACTTTTCAAACTTTAATACACAAAGTTTGCCGGCACCTACACCATCATCTTATTAACTAATAGACAAAATAAAGTTTCTAACGTACTTGCCACTAGAAAATAGTTTTTATACCTTTCCTCAATGGTATGTTGATGAACTGTAGCGCTATGGACTCCGGAGCGACCGGCATGAACGGCTTGGAGTGGGGGAAGCAGCGGCACACGCGCGTCAGCGACGGCGGCTCCGTGACTGCACACAAAGTACCTCGATATTGTTCTGTGCTCCCATGGCTCGCTATACAGCCAGCCCATGACTTGACTCGCACTTGTATCAAGTGTTTGTTTATCTTTATATACTACCTAATACAATCTGTTTGGACTAAACATCACCAAGCTGCGATTTTTCGGGATTTTCTTTGTCCTTACAACAACTAACACAACATGAGAACCTTCCTCCTTTTAGCAGTTAGTCAAGAATATACGTGATCAGTCAAACTAAGAAGCAATATCATTTTGGAATGGTTAAGTAATGTACCTCATAATGTCGTCTCATCTCATAATGCAAACATCTCAAAATGTCAACCTCTCGCAAAATGACAACTTCTCGGAAAAACAACTTCTCGAAGAATATTACCAACACAATAGGAATGTTGTTACACCGACTGATCGTGATAATTACTGCAAACTCATCGCGTACGCTCGCAATGTACTAGAGAGACAGCTTACTGATCTCCGGCGGTTTGAACTCCCCGCGCGGCAGCGGCGGGGCCGGCCTCACCACCGGCGGGATGTACTGCAGGTCGAAGTGACACCGGCAAATGTCCTCTGCAACAATATACTACTTGTTATATGATGTTATTATTGTCATTCTTATTGAGATCAGTAGGAGAGAAGTATTGAGTGGGTCCTGTATACAGGCCCCGTCCCGACCCGGCCTACCGACCAACATTGTTAAGTCAGTGCTCGTTTTAAATGATGAAAATAATAGAATTTATCGGTAAATGCTGAGCATGAACTAGTCTTTTGACCTTTTAACAAGTTTCAGATAATTTGAATCAATTTGGTACTTTTATGATAGTTGTAATCAATACTAATATTATAAATGCGAAAGGAACTTTGTCTGTCTGTCTGTATGTTATGCTTTCACGCCTAAACCACTGAACCGATTTTGTTGAAATTTGGTATAGGGGTAGATTATACCTTGAGAAAGGACATAGGCTATGTTTTGTCGCAATAACCGACATCCACGTGGGCGGAGCCACGGGCAAAAGCTAGTGAAAAATAAATAAATAAATGAAATTTTGCCAAGAAATAGAATACCAGAATAATCAAATGTTGTAAAGTTTTAAAGCTGTTTAATCAGCAATTTTAATTTGGCAGAGAGCTCCCAAAATCTGGAATCAATAGCTATCTACGCGAGGTCCCTTTGCTCAGACTAGATGCCGGTCAATAGCACCTTGTCTAATTCAATAACGCTCTAATCTGCGTAAACTCGAGCTCATTGTAGGTGTAGCGGACGCGTTGGCACTATCGCAACCATCTCGACCCTCGGCCTACTCCGAGTACTCCGACGTCAACGATCTGGCTCGTGATTATATTCTAGTTTGACAATACTGATTGTAAATGGATCCTACTGATATTACTGCATTCATACTGATTCAGTGCTGCTAATTCTGTTGTTACATCTCTAAACTTAAAATGTTCTAATTCCATCTGTTTCTTTCATTATCGGATAGAAAAGGACAGATGATTTATTCTAGTGAACACCTGTCAAATTAAGTCGGCGCCTTGACGGTACCCTTCAATTTTAGTCGACATCTACGAACATGCAACTTAACTTACTACGCACCAACAAGGCGCTGTCTTAATTTGACAGGTCTCAACTTGAATAAAATCATCCGTCCTTTTTCATCTGATCATGAAAGAAAGAGTTGCAATTAGATTTTTTAGAGAAATTTAAGTTTAGAGATGTAACAACAGAATTGGGAGCAGTGTTTAGCTAAATAGCCACGGTAACCACTTGTTTTCGGATAAGCCATGTACCTGTCGTGAACCACAGATCAGTACTCAATTTTGTCTATAATGTTATAGACTACAGATTGCTAGGGCACGCCGTAATAGCGGCGGTAAGACCCATCATGGAGGAGTGGCTAGAGAGGCCACACGGCAGCCTCTCGTACCGGCTGACGCAGGTGATCAATGGACACGAGTGTTTCGGGAGTTACCTGTGTCGGATCCGGAAGGAGCCAACGTCCGAGTGCCATCACTGTGATGCGAGCGAGGACACAGAGCTACACACGCTGACCGAGTGCCCGGCGTGGGACACGCCGAGGCGGGTCCTAGTGGCGGCTCTGGGGGTGGGAGTCCTCTCACTCGCCACATTGCTCATAGCGATGTTACGATGCGCGAACGCTTGGGGTGCGGCCGCCTCCTTCTGCGAGCAAGTAATGCTCGAGAAGGAGGCGGCCGGTCGGGTCCGGACTAGACACTGGGCCCGGGAAGCCCGCGCAGAGCGAAGGCGAACCGGACGTCGTAGGTCGCAGAACGACCTCCGTCCTCCATGAGCGCTGGCCTGGGGGTGACCGGTGGAGCCACCTGTCACCCTAAAATTCAAATTCAAAATTCAAAATTCAAAAATATTTTATTTTGCATAGACCATTAAATCGGCACTTACAAAACGTCAACATAAAGTAAATATTAAATACTAACTAATACTAGTAAATGGACCACCGGTTCGAAACGCGGCCCAGACCTGAGAAGACTCCGGCAAGAAACTCAGCGGGCTTTTTTTTTTGGTCTATTTACAAAACATTTACTTAGCCTAAAACTTATGGTCTAGATATAATGTTTTGCTTGAGTAGCACAGCAGAGCGAACAGCTCATTTCCAAGCTTGTTTATCATTTAAATATTCTTGGATTTTTTAATAGCCTTTCTGGCACAGTTTGCTCTTTACTGTATTTTTAAATTTATTAACAGGTAAATCTCTGATTTCATTAGGAAGCTTGTTAAAAAGCCTAGTAGAAGCAGGCCGCGGCGGCGGCGCAAAAATGCGCCTCCCCGTAACCGGGGCTAGATGGGGATACTGTGGTCCCCACAACCCGAAGGGGGCCATCTCGAAAGAGATGGTCCTGGGTCTGCCGGGGTGCGAGAGATATGCTTTTGGCAATCTCACCTCCGGCAACCAAGGACCCAAGACGGCGTGCGTTTTAGTCGGTTCGAGTCCGACATAACCACCTCCACCGGCTCCGTGGGGGTGGTATCCGTGGGGATTTATACAACGATAAAAAAAAAGACTACAGATTACGCGTTGGAGTGAATACAACATGATGGCACGTGACCTGTGTGCGGCGTGGGCGCTGTTGTGGTATTATTGTGTATGTGCTCACGACAAAGTAGCAATAGCTCGCGATGTCATTGAACTGCAACTAATGTTAGCCTGCCTTTGATACGTAGGCAGCGATCTATTCCTGATCACTATTTTATTTTCCATTCCTTTTTATTGATGGAAGTATGTTTCGTTTATTATTGGAACAAATTGTTTTAGTAACGAAATTTAAATTATTTATTAGCTCATTTTTAGCTAATTTCATTTAAATTATTATCTCATGTATTACTATTGCTAACGTAGCTCTATTGCAGGACAATTGTAGAACCATAACACTAGTACAACACAGTTGTAGCACGATTGTGGCTCTAATTTATCACGTAGCACTGTCGTAGCACACACGTAGTACTGCCGTAGCATTGTCGTAGCACTATCGAAGCACAATTTTATAGAGTTTTTTTATATACGACACATTAATTTGACTTCACCTCGCCTGATGTTAAGCAAAGGCAAAGTCTCGGAAAGAGGGACACCATCGCAAACATGTACCATGTTAACAGTGGCGGCACTCAGCTTGACGGCATCATTAGATGACATTTCACGCCCCGCTTAAAGGACCCGGGACTGTAGGAAGACCTTCCCGGTGTTGCTCTATTATAGCTCTATTGTAATACTAAAGTGTGAACTATTATAACCACTATTACTATTAAAACTAAAACAACGTTAAATATAACACACGATGACGAAATATGGAAAGATTAAAATAACGAGGCTACGAAATCTGTCTTCTAACAATAATACTAGCTGAATGCACTGACTTCACAATCAAAGTTACATATGGATGTATATTTTGTTTATGTGTATTCCTATAATATATTTAAGAAGTTACTGCAATGCCTTATAGACTCAAACATCAGCTGAATTTAAACAAAACTGACACGAAACTTATTTGAATAAAAAAGAACATATTTTCAAAGCCGGTTCATCTATGACGAAATAAATTCGTACCAAACATGTAAAGAAAAAAGTCCCGGCTGATGTTCAAAAGATCGGAACAAGTTTGATAGCAGGTGGTGCACATTTGCCAATCTTAAACCGAATGAAAATTAATGGCTATCCCCAAGCTAGCAAGCTTGTTTCGATGTTTTAAACATCAGTCAGGCCAGTTATGGTATGACATACATATATTTTTGTAATTGCTTTCTGATTCCCTCCATTTTGATACCCTACTCGATAAGCTTGAGAATTTTTTTAGTCCAACACTTCAACACCAAAACCTGGAGAATTCGTCCAGCCGTAAGGCCTGTAGAGTGGAATACATACATAATCACATACAAGCATCCTGTATGTATGTTTGTAAATGATTATGTATGCATATTTCTTACTGTACATACATATGCGCGAAAAATATTACCCTCGCTGGCGCAGTCGGGTACAAAGAAACAACTGAATTGTGAACTTCCTCCTCTTTCAAAGTTTCTAGTAAAGTAGTCGCTGTAGATATAAATAGCTGTGTTCGAGGCCGGGTATGACCCAAGCGGCATTCCCCGAGGGTCTCTGATATCTGCCTTTTGCAATATTTGTAAATGACATGACATTTGCTTTTATACATCTCCAACTATAACCCGCAGATCGCACCTCGCTGGTACATCAGTGATTGTACTACAACCTGACCTCGCTTGCATTACTGCTGTCACGTTAACAAACTCGTTATCATCCCCTTCAGTATCGTAGTAATCGTTTACACAAAATAAGGGCTACTCATCAGTTCACTATCAATTTGCATAAAAAAAATATTAAGAAAATATTTTGCGAAAATATTGAAGCGTCGGTAGCTTAGTGGTTAAGGACTCGGCCTTACGATCGAGAGGTCTCGGGTTCGATCCTGGCCATTACACTACCGACGTGAACCCACTCCTAGCACAAGCAAATTAGCTTAGTTAGAGGGGTTAGAGGGAATATTAGTAACTACGGTTCTAATATTCTTTTGTAAAAAAAAAAATGGCATAAGGTAGGTAATTTAGACTAATGATATTTTGCATTTTTTTTTATCCATAACAAATTTAGCATATTTGCCTTAATCATAAATAAAATTCGAATATATAGGGAAAAAGAATCTTCTCGGGCGGGACTCGAACCCGCAGTCTTTCCCTTACAGGGGGAATGCCTGACTAGAATAGTTAGCATACTTAATGCTGTAAAAATTCCTTCAATCATAAATAAAATTATCATATTTAAGCATAAATAAGGTGGTAAAATAAAATTTAAAAAACCACGAAGGCTATTGCGGGTGCTCCGCTCCACTCTCGCATTAGCCTTCTAACCTAACCTAACCAAGTCGGGTTGTGTAGTGACTGTCCTAAAAACAGCCTTTAAAATTTATGCAACTCCTTCTTATGGCAAAACATATGATACTAAATGATAGTTATGCTGACATTTGCATTATGCCAAAGGATTATTATGCAGTAGTATTATGCCAAAAAAAGTATGCCAAATTCATTGTGCCAAAACATTTTAGCCTTAAAATTTATTCCAAGAGGAGGGATCCCCTACTCATCACCCAGAGCAGAGTCCATGCGGCATTTTGGTATCTCACACGAGAATATAAATAAAACAGCTCGGGCCTATAGCGTTACAATTAAATGAGGTCATCGGTATCCTCTAAAAATAACTAAACTTGTAGAATTATTTCTTGGAGTTTAGTCAAAAGTATATCGAAATTAAGATAGTAATATAATGTTGAATCCCTAATTCTGTGCGCTAGTGATTCCAATCTCTTCAAATCTTCTAATAACTCCTACTGTTAATTCAGGTTGAATATTAATCCTACGTGAATCTGAATTAATTACCTGAACCTTTGTAGAAAATTAATTTAACAGTTGCTTCTTTCTAATTGAAGAGATGTAACTGATGTCTGTAACGTTTTCATCCCAATCCCTGGCGCGCGCAGCACCGTGGCTTGCTCGGTCTTATTAAATTAATTAATCTCAATACGCGACCAGAGTTATTCCACAACTTTTAAACGTTCGGCGATTATCTTTATCATTAATATTATAAAGCAAAAGCTGAAGAGTTTGTTTGCTTGATTGATTAATTGCATACGCTAATCTCAGGAGTTAAGAGTCCGTACTACCTCAAATGACATAGCATAAACGTGTATAATATCAAAAGTTCTAAAGCATGGACTTTGTAATTCATTTGTGGTAAAGTTGAGGATATATACTAATGTTTATCTGTGGCAAAAACACGATTACGTAAAATTTTCTTGATAGAAAACCATTGCAAAGTTACCTCTAAACCGTACAAATAAAACGATATTATGGATTAATTACGCAAAATAGGATCACTAAACTTACACAATAAATTGCAGTTTAGTGGTTAAGAGACATTATGTGTTTCAAATTTTACAAATATACATTGGTTTCTGCGTAACGAGCAAATATCTAAATTTTTACTCAAGCGATACCATTAAACTTAGAACCGCCCTGCCGCCCGGCCTCCTCCTCAGTGTTGCTTCGGCTATCATACGGGGAACTTGTGTCGCACGCGCTCTGCGCAGACGATTACGATAGACGATACGAAAGTATTCAAGTACCTATCTTTTGACAGGCGAAATGGGTAATAAAGTAAACTGAAAGAGGAAAAGTGTATGTTGGCGTAAAAAAATATTAAAACATATGAATGATGTATTATGTAAACAGCCTCTGTGGCGTGGTGGTAGTGCACGCGACTGCCACGCAAGAGGCGCGGGTTCGATTCCTGCTCAGTGCAAATATTTGTATGCATGAATATGGCTATTTGCATTGATCTGGGTGTTTCTATGTATAATATGTATGTATTGATGATGATTCCGTGATGGTGGTATCCGTGGGGATTTTACGCACGATAAAAAAAATAGCGTTAGTGAACGCGACTGCTACGCAGGAGGCGCGGTTTCGATCCCCGCTCAGTGCAAATATTTGTATGCATGAATATGGCTATTTGCATTGGTCTGAGTGTTTCTATGTATAATATTTATGTACATACAAAAAAGTATCTAAGTATGTTTATCCGCATTCTAGATTCCATAACACAAACTAATTAAGCTTACCATGGGTCTAGATAGCGCTGTGTAGAATGTTGTGGAATATTTATTTATTTATTATTATAGTAAGTATCTAATCAACCTACCTAAGTACCTTATACTGTACATAACAATTTGCAATAGGTACTATATTAGTAGAAAGTAATAAATAGGTCAGTAAAAACCTACCTATTTCAAAAATTTGGATTGAAATAGGCATACCTGCCTATGTATCGACAAAAATAATCTTGCAGTAGCAGCCCAAGTCTTTCAGGCAGGTCCTGGCTACTACAGGTCGCTCACTGCGACGACGCGACGGACGACGCGGTTGGGCGACTCAGAGCCGAAAGTCGAAGTGCGGTAACTCCAACTTCTGTAGGTTAGGTTAGAACTGTGACCCCAACGCATGAGCCGAGCGAGCGTAGCGAGCGTGCCGCAGCAGCGGACGGCGAAGTGCCAGATCGGGTTATGATAGGAACGAGACCGTCGGGTCAGGTTAGGAAGAGGGTTACGTTCGGAACAAATTTTTAAAGTTTCTACCTAACCCGCGACCGGGTCAAGTTTTCGGGTCAGTTTCGGAATAAACGGAATATTTCTGTAAATACATGAGTACCTACCAACCCGAATGATCATAATATAAATATAGCAGTAGTTAGGTACTACTACCATACGTATTCCTATATTTATTATAGACAGTACGTAATTATGAATTTCCATTCATCTGTTTCTATTGAAGGGTCATCGCCCTCTGTGGGCTCAACAATCTAGCCACATTACTGGCTGTCAGATTCTCTGCCCATACGGGGGCCCCGTATAGGGCCATACTTCGCACGATCCCCAGGTACAGTCTCCTGCAGGGAGCGTTGGGTCTCCTGATGTTGGGCATCAGCCGCGCGAGTGCGGCTGATGCCCCCCTCAGTTTTGGGACCAAACTTCGGAAGTGATGTCCGAAGTTCCACCGGCCATCGAGCCCCAGATACTTCATCGAGGGCTCGATGCCGATGCTGACACCCCCTATCTGTAGGCTGGATCCCGCAGGTGGCTCCATCCGAGGTCCGTGGAAGCACCGAGCCTCGGACTTGTGAAGAGCGACCTCGAGACCCAGCCGCTGTGTCTGACCCACGACTTGAGCAACCCCTGCCGTGGCCTTTAGTGCTGCGTCTCGGGGCGCTGCTCCCCGCGCCGTAATGATGGTGTCATGCGAACCGGACGTCGGAGGTCGCAGAACGACCTCCGTCCTCTATGAGCGCTGGCCTTAGGGTGACCGGTGGAGCCGCCTGTCACCCTAGCAGAAGCAGGCCGCGGCGGCGGCGCAAGGTGCGCCTCCCCGTAACCGGGGCTAGATGGGGACACTGTGGTCCCCCCAACTCGAAGGGGGCCATCTCGAAAGGAATGGTCCTCCTGGGTCTGCCGGGGTGCGAGAGATATGCTTTTGGCAATCTCACCTCCGGCAACCAAGGACTTGGGACGGCGTGCGTTTTAGTTCGAGTTCGACATAACCACCTCCACCGGCTCCGTGGGGATTTATCGCACGATAAAAAAAAACGAGGGTGTCATCGGCGGAACACGTTACGCTGACCCCTCTGACGCAGTACCACGCAGCATCCAATTGTAGCCGATGTTCCTCACCCTCCGTAACTACGGGCACGTCGTTCTCCACCACCTCCCCTAGGTGCCGTCTTCTTAGGGGCGGAGGCCTTGGCTTGGGACCAGGAGCACCACTGGGTGCAGCCGTCGTCGCTCAAGACGCGACGACGGGTGCCGCCAGCGGTGGGCGGTATGCCCGGTCCTCGGACGCCGAGGCGTCGCTCGATGACCTCCAGCAGCTGGACCACCGTTGGTGTCACCTTAGATGGAGCACGGAGAGCGGGCGTTTTCACACCCCGAGCCTCCCCGGTGGGTACAAGGAGGCCAAGAAGGCCCTCCATACGGCCATCAAGCGGTCCAAAAAGTTGGGCCGCGAGGAGCTGATAGAGACTCTGGAGCGGAACCCGTGGGGGCGCCCGTACCTTATGGTAAGGGGCAAATTACGAGCTAAGGCGCCCCCACTGACCCAGAGTCTCCAGCCGGAGCAGCTGGAGGTGGTCCTGGACTCCTTGTTTCCATCAAGAGCGGAGGAACACATTCCTCCGCGCATGGCTCCGTCTCAGGCGCCCAGCGCAGAAGGCAGTGAGAACAACGTGCCCGTAGTCACGGAGGGTGAGCTAGGGGCGGCTGTACTGCGGCTTAAATCCCGCAGAAACACCGCCCCTGGACCCGACGGCATTCCAGGCTGAGCGTGGGTCCTGGCTCTTGAGGAGCTTGGGCCTCGACTTCTAGGGCTCTTTAGCGCATGCCTCGAAAAAGGCCAGTTTCCCAAGGTCTGGAAGACAGGAAAACTGGTCTTGATCCGAAAGGCGGGGCGGCCGGCAAATTCTCCATCAGGGTACCGGCCGATCGTGTTGCTTGACGAGGTGTGCAAGCTCTTTGAGCGCATTATTGCACAACGCCTCGTCAGGCATCTCACACGCGTGGGGCCTGATCTGGAGGATAGCCAGTTTGGCTTCCGTCAGGGGCGCTCCACGGTGGATGCGATCATGCGCATTAGAGGCCTGACGGAGGAAGCAGTCTCACAGGGTGAGGTGATAGTGGCGGTGTCTCTTGACATCGCCAACGCCTTCAACACCTTGCCCTGGAGCTGCGTTAGGGAGGCGCTTATCTACCATGGAGTGCCTCCCTACCTCCGTCGAATTGTCGGGGCCTATCTCTCCGAGAGGGCCATTACTTACCCGAGTTGGCTAGGGCCGGGTCGGCGGGATGTGTGCGGTGTTCCGCAGGGATCGGTATTAGGGCCACTCCTGTGGAACATCGGTTACGATTGGGTGCTGCGTGGTCCGTTGCTCAGGGGGGTGAACGTAACGTGTTACGCCGACGACACCCTCGTTACGGCGCGGGGAGCAACGCACCGAGACGCAGCACTAAAGGCCACGGCAGGGGTTGCTCAAGTCGTGGGTCGGATACGGCGGCTGGGTCTCGAGGTCACCCTTCACAAGTCCGAGGCTCTGTGCTTCCACGGACCTCGGATGGGGCCACCTGCGGGATCCAGCCTACAGGTAGGGGGCGTCAGCATCGGCATCGAGCCCTCGATGAAGTATCTGGGGCTCGTACTCGATGGCCGGTGGAACTTCGGACATCACTTCCGAAGTTTGGTCCCAAAACTGAGGGGGGTGTCAGCTGCACTCGCACGGCTGATGCCCAACATCAGGGGACCCAACGCTCCCTGCAGGAGACTGTACCTGGGGATCGTGCGAAGTATGGCCCTATACGGGGCCCCCGTATGGGCGGAGACCCTGACGGCCAGTAATGTGGCTAGATTGCTGAGCCCACAGAGGGCGATGGCCGTCAGGGTGATAAGGGGATACCGCACGATCTCAGGTGAGGCGGCATGTCTCTTAGCCGGGACCCCTCCATGGGACCTGGAAGCGAGAGCCCTTGCGTCTCTATTTAAATGGCGCAAGGAGGCGCTGGAGCGGGGCCAATGGCCTGCGTCTCGAGAAATCGAGGCCCAGCGGTCCCAGCTCCACCAGGAAACCGTGGAGACATGGAAGGTGCGACTTGAGCAACCAAAGGGGGGATTCGCCACAATCGCGGCCGTCAGACCGGTCATGGACGAGTGGCTGGAGAGGAGACATGGTGCTCTCTCCTACCGGTTGTCACAGATGCTTACCGGGCACGGTAGCTTCGGTAGGTATCTGTGGCGAAGACACCGGGAAACCACGGCCGGTTGTCAGCACTGCGGGGACCGCAGCGATGACACAGCGCTCCACACGCTGGTGGAGTGCACGGCGTGGGCGCAACAGCGCCAGGTCCTCGTGGTGGGTTTGGGCGTGGACACTCTCTCGCTCGAGACCATGGTGGGAGCCATGGTCTCCAGCGGGAGTAAGTGGGACTGCGCCGCCTCTTTCTGCGAGCAGGTCATGCTCGTGAAGGAGGCGGCGGGGCGGGAGCGGGAGAGAACTCTCCCACCCGAGTTCCGCAGTCGGCGGCTCGGACGCCGCCGACGTGTCTTCGCTGAAGACCATCGGCCTCCATGACCGGGGGCCTGAGGACGGTGAGTTGGCTGCTCATCGTCCTTACAGAAGCAGGCCCATGACGGCAGCATGACGTGACGGACTCACGCACGCCTCCCCCCTCCTATGAAGGGGGATGATACCCGAAAACCCCCCATAGACGCGGGATAGCACCTGAACCACCCCCTAGACGAGTTGGTTGTTGGGAGCCCTGGGACATCCTTCCGAGGGCTTACCCGGGGCTCCCAACTATAGGCTGCTGGGCGATACCGTGGGGGTTTTAGTCGGTAGGAGTCCGGCATAACATCCATGAAGGATTTCCCCCACGGTCAAAAAAAAAAAAAAAAAGCTGCTGCCCGTAGCTTCGCCCGCGTGAAGTTTTGTTCCCGTTCCAGCAACCCATGGGAACCTTAACCCGGAATAAAAAGCAACTTATGTGTTATTCCAGGTTCTAATTTACCCCTGTATAAAATTTCAGCCAGATCCATTTAGTAGTTTTTGCGTGAAAGAGTAACAAACATCCATACATACAGCGATACATACTCACAAACTTTCGCATTTATAATATTAATAGGATAAGTATAAATATATTATAAGTTTTATGTAAATTATCATTACAATATGCACACTTTTCTCAAAAGTTTGTTTATTGCCATAACTTTCTTGATGTCTAAATTACTAGCTACTTTACCCTATCGATTGATAACGCGTGAACTTGGCGGCCGAGCCTCGCGTCGGCCGGCCCGGGGTCATCGCGGGAGTGAGATAGATACATCTGCGCGCGAGTAGTACCGGCGCGAGTGCGTTGTTGAGGCGCGCGGGGGTAAAATTTGAATTCGAGCTGGAGTGGTACGGACCCTTAACGGTTTGAACTGAAATTATATTGCAGAAGGTTATAGGCTAAATAGCATCACGCTACTGCACGAGGTAGCGGAGCCGTAACCGTTAACAAATCTGGCAAATTCCTATAAATTTTATTTGAAAATTAATAAATAGCGGGTCATAATATATAGTTTGTTTGAAAGAGGTGTTATGGGGTTCCGGAGTATGCCAGCGCGCAGGGGGGTCGGCTAGTAGATTATATTAAAACTGATCTTGATCTATTGATAAATTTTATAACTAACCACTAGTCCACACATGAATGATTCTATGTCTCTAACACTCTCATATCATTTTATTATTAGTATCAAAGGTTATTTTTTAAAGATCTCAATTGATCTGAACTGTTGGTTTACTAGTAATAAAAATATGCTCAAAATTTTGGTATGTCAAAAATAAAGTACAGATAATGGTCAAAAGTGATGTGTTTTATGAAACAAAATTTGCGGACGTTTTTAGGAAGGTTTTATTAGTTTTGTAGTTATTAAGGCAGTAAACCCATGAGTATAAATGTAGTATGATATGAGTATAAATGTAATGAGTGAGTAAAAAGATTATAAATAAATATATGATAACTCACCGCGTTCGTCCGATGAACTACGAATGTGAATCAATAATATAAGTCCTTGTCCGAGTGCCGGCACTCGGTCGCAGAGATGAGAGCGCTCAAATTCGAAGAAAAACTTTTAATATCGCCTCGTGCCACAAATCCAACGAGTTCTTTTCCGAATATTTATAACTCAGACAAACATTAGGAAAATAATAAAATTTGCATTATTCCCCCATTTGGATTTCATATGACCATAATTATAGATAATATACCTTCATTATGTGTTTTTCTTTCCTCGGGAAGCGTTCTCGGATTTAATTTATACAGCGCGTTGTTATTTTTATTGGGAGTGTCATTTTGTTATAGTCGGTATATAACACTCCCACGTTAGTTAGTGTTTTCTTAAGCATTGATAAAATGGACTTGCTTGGAAAAGTAATTGAATATGCTATTACAAAACACGATATCAAAAACTAATAGTACAAAATAACTTTGAGAAAACTAACTAATTTCACAGATTTACTGTTCTGTTCTTTTGCGATCTGATTGACATGCATACTCGTATGTCAATTTGATCGCAGACGTTTTAAAGAAAGGACATGTCAAGAGTACGCGGCGCTGCGCAGGCGAGCTTGTATGAACACAATTATTAAAATAGAAGAAGCGAAAGATCTATGCCAGGATCGTCGTGTGGAAAACTGTAGTCTCTACCTACCCTGCTGGTAACAAGGCGTGACTGTATGTGTGTATGTAGTAGTTACCTACTGCTTATAATGAAATAGCGTTTGTTGTCACCTCTGACGATGGCCCGCTTGCGATCTTCTTCCGTGAACATCTCGTCGGGCGTGGCGGGCCGGCCCTCGCCGTCCCCAGAGGTCTCCGTCTGTAACACGCACAAGTACGAGTAGCGACTGTACCGAGTGAGAAATAGCAATTCATGATCTGATGAATAGTGAAGACGGAGTGAACGACAAATTTAACTTAGTAGGTCACAATTCAACTGTACATATTGTACGTTTTTTCAAATCTATGAAAAACACAAATGATTTGAATTATAACTTTAATCACGAATGAACCCTTTTCCATCGTGATAATTTTTTGACATCGTCTAGTACCAACGTTCAGGCACCGTAATTTAATTTATTGAAAATGTGACAAAATAATTATCACGTAAGAATGTCGAATCGTCTGATTGGTTCGACTTTATGCTTGATTGTGATTCCCGCAAAATTCGACACCTTCACTCCTTTCTGAGAAAATGTTTGACAGACGGATCAGAGTCAACCAAGCGATCATAAAAGGATTCCGTTGTGTCACTTTGAGGTACGGAACCGTATTAAATGCATTTACGTTAAGTTCGAAAAACATTGGAAAAAATGAAATGCTCATGCGCAGGAAATGGAAAAAAGAAAGCAAAGAAAAGCTCAAGGATATAAAGAGAAGGAAAATTTGGAATGATTCAAGTGGTGCTCAATAGCTCAGTTGGCAGAGCAGTCGCCCTGTAAGCGAAAGGTCGTGAGTTCGAGTCTCACTTGAGCATTTCATTTTTTCCAATGTTTTTCGAACTTAACAGTTAGCATAATAAATGCTATAAAAAAATTCATTTCAAATGCATTTACGTTGCTACAGCGCTCACGACTTATTTATTTATTAGCACCTAGGTTCCGACTCGGCTCTGGTGAATGGGACATACACTCATTAGAATGTTATTTAAAATAACAATTTGTTGTAGTTCCTAATTGTATTGGTAAACCTATCAGTAATGAATGCACGTTTTACTGTATGTATTCAGATAAGATCGGAATCAAACCTGTGTCCTTCGCATGATGACAAACTCGTCCGTGTCGATATCTCCGCCCATTGGAACCTGAAGCGATAACTCTAGGCCCTGCAACATTCATTGGTGTAAGAGCACTGATGACTTGTCTAGAGGATTTATGAAGATATACATTGCGGCATGAACAGAACAATGGTCCGCTCGGGAATATTCAGAAAATGGTGACACTGTCGACATCCGTCGTCCGCTTATATCGACCAATTAACGTGCTATATAATAATGAAGGTCACACTCTTAATAACAATACAATCATAATTCAGTTTCGATCTAATCTCGATGTCACAAATATCATAGAAGGTACTCGATAACAAAAGGATCGTCTCGTTACAGTTACATTCTACATTGAGTGTAATTTGATTATAACAAATTGTGACCGAGAGTTTTAAACAAGTGCAAATCGGTATTCTGTTGCACTTTGTACCCAATTGATACTGAAATGTAATACGTATTCTCTTCCCTCTTTATTTTATGCAATCTTCATAACTGAACTGAGATTACATTTAGATTATACTTTTTTTTTTTTTTTTTTTTTTTTTTTTTTTTTTTAAAAGAATATTAGAACCGTAGTTACTAATATTCCCTCTAACCCCTCCAGCTAAGCTAAATTGCTTGTGTTAGGAGTGATACTAAAACCTTATCTCTGTTGAATACCTTTAGGCGCGAAATGCAAGAGCAGAGTTATAACAACAACAGTGCGTGTAGCAGGTGCATGGAGAAGGAAATGATAGCGGAGTTGTTGCAAGGCAATCGAGTCGCGTGCCATCCAAACGTCAAATGGACTCATTCGGTAGGGACGTTATACCTATGACATCCTTCGAGCTTTGAAACCCCGCGCGTCTCTCTTCACGCCCGCATTCGGCGACGCGTTCTTATTAGGAGAAATATCAAAGGGGCATCTCCGTTACCTAATCATATTCTGTCCGTGAGCAGGTGACTCACCGCGACGGCGGCGTCCACCACGAGGTACAGCGGGCGGGCGGCGTGCTCCACGCGCGCGCGCAGCACCAGCACGCGCCGCCGGCTCACGCGCCGCGCGCTCAGCACCACCTGTCGGGGCCACACCGGTCACACGCCGCGACATACCTGCGTGCGCTCTAAGCCGACGTGTCCGACGCGCGACACTCGCAGCTCGGACCCCGGGATACGCCTCAGTTTTGGCTGTATTCGCCGCACATGAGAATAGCGAACATCTCACCCGTACCACACCCACATACACGAAACTGTATGAATGTGTTCATTCAAATTTATAAAAATAAACTATATTCTCTTATTGTTTCGTAAATAAATTCTAAGGAAGACTATTTATCAGATTGTATTTCTTTTTTTTTTAAATTATGGTGCCATAACAGAGAGTCAAACCGGGTACCCTGCCGCCACCGCCCGCAAGTTGGGGCTACCGACCAAAAACTTCATTCGGTATACAATAAATACAAACAAACTATTGAAAGAATAAGAATGAGTCGCTGCAAAGTTCTTGAAGGGGAAAATACCATATTCCGCGGGCGTCTCCCTCATTTAACACGAGTTTGCAAATTCTTTCGTTCAAAATGTTTGGCGCATATGCATTACTAACATATTTACGTCTGAACAAATTTCCTGCGATAGCGGCGGAATGCCTTGCGAATAAGAATTTAGAAGGCATCCCGGTCGCTGTGGCAACAGACTTTATGAATGCAGCAACTTATACGGCGATACACTTGTAATGGGTTATTGGAGTACGAGGGATATTTGTGAACAGTGCCATACATACCTACTTACTACCTACCAAAACTACTTTTGTAAATCTCAAAGAAAAAAGACGCAGGCATAGATCTTGACCAACAAAGTAGGTACTCAAAGTGATCTTGATTACTATTTCTTCCTTCCGATGGACTGATTGTTCTGATATTTGGTACCACCTTCAGTTCGGACAATAATACAATTTCTATTAATATGATTTTTTCTTATTACGAAAGTTGTAAGATAGTTTTGAAACTTAGTCTTCAAGATTTATTGTTGTATAGAAAAAAGTTTACAAAACATTTAAGTACTACGCATGCTTGTTTGTCAAACTCACCTAGTATAAACTACTCTTGCCACAATATAGAGAATCAAAACAAAATTATTAAACGTGTGTAATGTGAAGTGAAGAAGGTCAAAGAAGCACAAAGGTGGGCGGGGCCGCGGGGCGCTGGGTGTGACAAGACAATAGTTATTAAATTATTTGGGGAATCCTTAGAGAAGTTGGAGAAAAGAAACAAATGTTTTATTAGAGTATTACAGCGAGTATTACCAGCGACTTATAAATGAATAGTTGATCCATCTCGGGCCATCGCACCTAACACAAGCGGCAATTGTAAGACATTCTATAATAATTATTATAACCAAGAAAAACATTGGAAAAAATGAAATGCTCAAGTGAGAGTCGAACTCACGACCTTTCGCTTACAGGGCGACTGCTCTGCCAACTGAGCCATTGAGCAGTCGCCCTGTAAGCGAAAGGTCGTGAGTTCGAGTCTCACTTGAGCATTTCATTTTTTCCAATGTTTTTCGAACTTAACAGTTAGCATAATAAATGCTATAAAAAATTCATTTAAATAACCAAGAAAGTTAGGGAATCAAGTTTTTGGTATTTAGTTTAGGCACTAATCAATTCTATGTATACCTACAAGGACATGATTTAATGAATTACGAAATAGATACTAAAGAGTGATGTCCTACGCTATAACATAGATCAACCGCGAGCGCCGTACTGCCCGCTGCCCGCGTGGCGCGCGTGTTATGAGCACCATGGGCTCAAGATCCCACTAGTTACGAGCTTGGTGTACATCTTTCACCTATACTTCCACACTAGTTGTTGTATATCCCGTAACACTGCTCACCCTGATGTCCACTTCGCCGTGGCCAGGCACGTGGAAGTCGTTGGGCAAAAACTTGACCGCCAGCGCGTCTGCGCCATCTGCAACCAAACAGAACGCAAGAGATTTGAATAAATGTTAAGTATGAGATGTTAATGTAAGGATGTCACTGTTCAAATGTTATTTGTAAATGTTAGGTGAATGCACCCGGTCGCGACGGTCACCGAAAGTACACTAAATAATTACATTTTCTTGTCTAATTGAGACGCATCGCCAGCGGGCTCGCGTCACGTGTTCGGTGTCAGCATTAAACCAAAAACGTCACATTTATCACACGTACCTATATGTAACGTCGTATGATAAGATCATAATAATTGTGTTGGACAGAACTATAATGTTTGCGAACACTCAGTAGGAGAAGACGACACAAGAAACTCGTTCAGACTGCTTCTGCGACTTTTCATTAAGAAAGTAAGTTTGTTCAGAAATGTTGCACATACTCGTATACGACGAGCGTATATTTCAAATAGTCCTCATCGACAAATATTATGAGATTATGACGCTACTTTGTGAATCAAAGACTGTATTGTCTACGCCATGGCTTGAGACTACCACCTCACGCGTTGGTAAACGATCACGTAGTCGACGAGGCGCGTTTCCAAATGCTTCTTTAGCCCAAAACTTATGGAAAGAAGAAAGAAATAATATCTGTACGGGACGTTATCCTGTACATCGACTTCTGTTGTGGAGTGCGTTGTTGTGGCAGGTTTTTTGTTTTTGTTTTTTAAAATGTATTTATTTACTTGAATATAGGTACAAACTACAGATTACTTACATGTAACAGCAAACACACACAATTTTGTCAGGCTGGGACGCGTATAAAAGTTTTTTAACACTAGACACTTAATATCATATAACGACAATTTTCACACGTTTAATTACAAAATCATAAAGAAAAGTGCATCGTTTTGTTGGAACAATTGCTTTTTGCATAAATTATTAAGTAAGAAAAGAAAAAGCTACCTTCATGTAATAAAATGTGACGCTTGCGTATACAATACCAGTGTACAGAGTAGCGACGCGAGCTGCCCCACCCCGCGCTGTCCCACACTGTCTAAGTACGTTGTTTGATATTATGTTTTGTAACTTTAGTTCTACACTTTCTCAATAGATGGCGTTTGAAACTAGTGTCTGAATCGCGCTATTAAGATTTTCGTACATGTGTTTAAATAGTCAGAGGTTTAATAAACTACTGAGATTCCATTCTGAGTGTGGTGTTTCATTTCGGGATACTTTTTGTGACGTGTACATTTGGTCCTTCGTGAGCCGATAAAGGACTGGGAGTGCATTGTCCTCCGTGGAGCTATTGCAGCGGCGCAACAGGGGCGAAGAGTGGAGCAGCGCAAGTGCCGGCACGCGTACATTGGGCTGTACTGTGCATCAGCTGCGCCACAGTGAAGTTGGAGTAAGCAGTATCCGCAGTGTGAGGGGACAGGGACAGTTGACCCCCTCCTACCCCTTGGGTGAGCTACGTATCACGTGAGTGGACAGTGTATGAAGTGATTGAGGATAAACTGTGAGTACTTTTAATTATTATATCAGTGGAGTTATTGACTTTAGATAAACTATTAAATTAAAATACAAAAGTTAAAGTGTTAGTTTGGACTTAGAAAATTTAGTATCAGTTTGGACTTAGATAAATTTGAAGTTTAGTGCATGGACTTAGAATAATTTCCAAAAAAGTGAAGAGACGGGGAACCTATGCCCGATTTTGGTTAGAAGTACACTTTGTGAAAAAGACTTGTAAAATTTTCGAAGAATTTATATCTGCTTCAGTGACTTAGTGCAATAAAAACTCAGTGATTGGAAGTAAAACTATTTGTTTTGCACAACATGGAAGCGTACGACAAAATTCAGTTGAACACAAGTACGGCTATTACTCGAGCACGTTCTAACTTCAAAAAATCTCCAAAGGAGAGAATTACACCAAGTTACATTGAAGTAAGATTGGACAATTTAGAAAAGCAGTGGACATTGTTTAATGATACACATTATAAGATCCTGCAAGAGGTAGAAGAAACCACATATGCCGCATCTAAGTATCATTCTACTAGTCTATATCAGTCTACAGAAGAAGTATATTTTGATTACAAAATAGAACTTAAAGAAATGTTTACTAAACTAAAACCACAAAAATCAACATTGCCAAGTGCTACTACTGAAGCTTCGGAGAAGTCATGTGATATTAAATTACCAAAAATTTCTTTACCAAAGTTTTCTGGAAATTATTCTGAGTGGATAAGTTTTCGAGATTTGTTTATATCCTTAATACATGGCAACCGCAAATTGGATGATGTGCAAAAACTTCATTATTTGAAAACTCATTTGTCTGGCGAAGCTGAAAGTCTTTTACGGCACATTCCTATTACTAGTAATAATTACCTAACTTGCTGGTCACAGTTAGAAGACAGTTATAATAACACAAAATATTTGGCAAATAATATATTAAAGCGGTTTATGACCCAAAAGAATATTGTAACAGAATCAGCCCACGCAATAAAGGAATTATTGGATACATCTAATGAATGTTTGTATGCATTAACTAATTTAGGGATTAGTGTTGTAAATTGGGACATAATACTTATATATATTTTAAGTTTAAAGTTAGACAATGAGTCACGTAAACAATGGGAATTGAAAATTAGTGATACGTCCAATCAGTTACCTACATTTAAACAATTTCAAAGTTTTCTTGAACAAAGATTTAGAGCTCTCGAATTCCTAGATACTAGTAAGAATCAACGTAATGTAACATCGCAGCGTAATGTATCGTCTGTGAAGGCTCACTCTGTGTCCACAGCATTGTCTTGTTCGTATTGTCAGGATAACCACAAAATAGCTAATTGTAAGAAGTTCTGTCAAGAAGACGTTGATACACGACGTAATTTTGTCCAAACGAATGGTTTGTGCTTTAATTGTTTAGGAGCTAGTCACTCTGTATATTCATGTCGCCAGTCTACAAGGTGTCGTTTATGTAAGCGTAAGCATCATAGTTTACTACATTCCAAAAATATCTCGAAATCAGTTAACGAAGAGAATACGGCTGTACAGACGATGGAGAAAGATGTTACTACAGCCCTATTAACCAACCCACCTCAGAGCGAGTCCACAGATATTGTTAGTTGTTTCTCAAATAATCAAGGTCAAGTACTATTAGCCACTGCCCTGGTAAAGGCACAGTCACGTAACGGGACCGTTTTTGTTCTAAGATCTTTGTTAGATCAGGGATCTCAGGCCTCGTTTGTGACGGAGTCCATGGTCCAGCTATTAGGTCTTGAAAGAATACCTACTAGAGGTAAAATTACAGGCATTGGTGGTGATCAATGTCAATCCCTAACTTCTAATTCAATGGTTGTTATTCACGTTCAGTCACGAGTTGACCCCAGCTTTGTCGTTACTGTCAAGGCTTACGTTTTGAAAAGATTAACAACTCTTTTACCACAGGAGAAGGTAAGGACTCAAGTTTTAACTACGATCTCGGCTATGGAACTAGCGGATCCGTCATTTGCTACCCCAAATAAGATAGATCTTCTTTTAGGTGCTGAAGTTTATGGCCAGATAATATTGGAAGGATTAGTCAAAGGTCCGCCAGGTTACGCGGTTGCGCAAAATACCAAACTTGGCTGGATCCTTTCTGGCCATATCGGTAAATTCAACCATAACGAGACGAGTCATAATTGTATTAGCCTGTATTCTTCACAACAGGAGGAAGTTGATCTCCTAAAAAGGTTTTGGGAACTGGAGTCGGAACCTACTTGTGAGTTCGGAAGCAAGCTGTTAACTCCAGAAGAAACTCAATGTGAAACCCTTTTTTCAGCTACAACTAAACGAGATGAATCTGGTCGATACGTGGTAAAATTACCATTTAGGTCATCCGATCCTAGTTGTAAATACGGCGGTTCAAGGGATATAGCCTTGAAACGATTTTTCATGCTTGAAAGACGTCTATTGAAAAATCCCGATTTAAAGAAGCAGTATTCAGCTGTGATTAATGAATATTTATCACTTAATCACATGGAGGTAGTGCAGGATATCAACAAGGAGGACGCAGTATACTTACCTCATCACGCTGTTGTACGTAATGATAAAAGTACGACTAAATTGCGTATAGTATTTGATGCTTCCTGTGTTAATACAAACGGCAAGTCCTTAAATAGTGACTTAATGGTAGGACCGCCGTTGCAACCTGACCTGCGTCACATCATTATGCGTTGGCGTTGCCATCCCATCTGTCTAGTGGCAGACATCATTAAAATGTACCGGCAAGTCAAGGTATCCAAAGATGATGTGGACTATCTTCGAATACTATGGCGAGAAAGCCCAGATTTGCCAATTCAACATCTTCGTCATTTGCGGGTTACGTTTGGTACATCGTCGGCTCCATATTTAGCAGTTCGATCCCTACAGCAGTTAGCTAGAGATGAAGGAACAGAATTTCCATTAGTAAGAGACAAGGTACTAAGTGATTTCTACATGGATGATCTCATGTCGGGATGTGAATCAGTGGCAGAAGGGTTGGAAATATATCGGCAGCTAACCGAGATGCTAAACCGTGGTGGATTCCAACTTCAGAAGTGGTCTAGTAGTAGTGAACAATTATTAGAATCTATTAAGGATGCAAAATTAGAATCAGAAGGTAATTTGGAAATAAAGACAGATACAGTTTCAAAAATTTTAGGTCTAATGTGGAACTAGAAAACTGACGAATTTGAGTATTCCGTTCATCTTCCGGAGTTGTAACCACCTATAACCAAGCGTAAGGTGATATCGGACATAGCGCGTCTGTTTGATCCTCTGGGATGGATCGCTCCCGCCATTACCACTGCGAAGTACTTCATCCAAAGACTGTGGTTGGCAGGAATTGAATGGGATGAAGAACTGCCTTCCAGCTTACTCAAGGACTGGATTGAATACAGAAGTGATCTATGTAAGCTCACCAACTTTCGAATACCACGTTGGATTCATTTATGTAGCAATAGTCATCTTTTGGAACTGCACGGCTTTTCAGATGCCTCGAAGGTGGCATATTCCGCGGTCGTATATTCCCGTGTAATAGCTCCAGATGGAAAAATATATGTAACCTTGATTACGTCGAAGACAAAAATTGCACCAATAAAACAAGTATCGATACCCCGGTTGGAGCTATGTGGAGGGGTTTTGCTGGCTAAACTACTGCAAGAAACAGCTACAATTTTAAAGGTTCCAAAGCAGCATTTACATGCCTGGACAGATTCCGAGATTGTATTAGCTTGGCTAGCAAGTAACCCCAGTCGTTGGAAGGTATTTGTTGCAAACCGGGTATCTGAAATACTTAATATTGTAGATCGAAGTCAATGGGCGTACGTCTCGTCAAAGGAGAACCCGGCAGATTGCGCTTCAAGAGGAACAAAACCTTCGGACTGTAATAGCTTACAGCTCTGGAAGAACGGTCCTGTGTGGTTACAAAAAGAAAGGATAAATTATATTAAGGGAAAGATAGAGGAGACTAGTTTAGAAGAAAGGAAAATTAAGATAAATTGTCATGTAACTAAAACTCAAGAAGTGGATGACAGTATATTGACAAAATTCTCGAAATTTAACAGATTGGTAAGAGTGATAGCATACTGTAGAAGAGTCAGGAAGAGAGGGAAATCAGAAGATGAAGAACACAAAACTACTTGGCTAACTACTAAGGAACTAAATGAATCTATACTCACCTGTGTGAAACTCTGCCAGTATCACTGCTTTAGTGAAGATATAAATTTACTAAAATGTAAAGGAAAAACTAGTAAAGCAAGCAAACTTACCTCGTTGAGTCCCTTCCTTGACGAACAGGGTATATTGAGAGTAGGTGGACGCTTGCAACAGGCTCCTGTTAATAATGACATGAAGCATCCTATTCTTATTCCTTACAAATTTCACTTTACAAATCTGTTAATTGGAGAAGCTCACGACCGAACCTTACATGGAGGACCACAATTAATGCTTAATTATTTGAGGTCCAAATATTGGGTTATAAATGCAAAGACGCTCGTGAGGCAATATGTTCATAAGTGTGTAATCTGTATTCGGCATTCAGCGAAACCAAATCAGCAACTGATGGGACAGTTACCTAAATCCAGAGTTACAGCTGGAAGACCTTTCCAGAGTAGTGGTGTAGACTATGCCGGTCCAATAAATATCCGAGCTACCAAGGGCCGCGGTCATCATTCCACAAAGGGGTATATCTGTCTATTTATTTGTATGGCCACTCGGGCCATCCACCTTGAAGTTGTTAATGACATGACCGCTCAAAGCTTTTTAGCTGCATTCAAACGATTTGTAGCCAGACGCGGTAGAGTGCTAGATTTGTGGAGTGACAACGGCACTACATTTGTTGGCAGTGCTAAGGAATTAAAAATATTATTTGATGCCGAAAAATCGATTATTGCTCCAGAGATAGCGGACTTTCTTAGTACCAATGGAACTAATTGGCATTTCATACCCCCCCACGCTCCTAATTTTGGAGGGTTATGGGAGGCAGGTATTAAATCAACAAAACACCACTTAAAGAGAGTGATAGGCAACAGTACGTTAACCTTTGAAGAAATGATAACTGTGCTCAGCCAAATTGAGGCATGCCTAAACTCCAGACCCATATCACAATTGCCTAATAATCCGGAGGAAGGGTGTCCATTGACACCAGGTCATTTTTTAGTAGGTGAACCGTTGGTTACTGTACCTGATTTCAATTACGAGAACACAACTATTAGTAGTCTTAAACGGTGGCATCTCACTCAGAGAATGGTACAAGATTTTTGGCGTAGATGGTCTTTGGAATACCTTACTCAATTGCAACATAGGTATAAATGGACTGATCGTACTCTTGAACCTAATGTCGGGGATGTAGTCCTAGTTAAAGAGGATGGTCTTCCACCTGCTAGATGGCTATATGGTCTAGTTATTAAAAAGCACCCAGGTTTGGACAAGGTTACACGTGTGGTTTCCATTAAATGCATTAATAATGAAATCAAAAGACCTGTGTCTAAATTAATTCTATTGCCTGTAACCACATAATAATGTAGTCTTTTTTGCAACCATGTTCATAACTTTATTAAGTAACTATTTGTGATTTCCTTTTATCTTGTTTGTACTATATTTTGTTGCCTATAAAACTTGAATGTTTATTTTGAGTAACAATTGCTTACTCCTATGTTATTGTTAATAACGTATTTTTTTTCTCGAATGTGTCAAATTGACCTTTGTATGTTTTCTCGTTGATGGACATGGCTGTCCATGGTGGGCAGGATGTCTAAGTACGTTGTTTGATATTATGTTTTGTAACTTTAGTTCTACACTTTCTCAATAGATGGCGTTTGAAACTAGTGTCTGAATCGCGCTATTAAGATTTTCGTACATGTGTTTAAATAGTCAGAGGTTTAATAAACTACTGAGATTCCATTCTGAGTGTGGTGTTTCATTTCGGGATACTTTTTGTGACGTGTACATTTCAAAAAAATTTTGTAACTGTACCAGAAAGTTTTCTAACTGTACGTCTCGTCATAAAAAGAGTATCCCGAAATGAAACACCACACTCAGAATGGAATCTCAGTAGTTTATTAAACCTCTGACTATTTAAACACATGTACGAAAATCTTAATAGCGCGATTCAGACACTAGTTTCAAACGCCATCTATTGAGAAAGTGTAGAACTAAAGTTACAAAACATAATATCAAACAACGTACTTAGACATCCTGCCCATCATGGACAGCCATGTCCATCAACGAGAAAACATACAAAGGTCAATTTGACACATTCGAGAAAAAAAATACGTTATTAACAATAACATAGGAGTAAGCAATTGTTACTCAAAATAAACATTCAAGTTTTATAGGCAACAAAATATAGTACAAACAAGATAAAAGGAAATCACAAATAGTTACTTAATAAAGTTATGAACATGGTTGCAAAAAAGACTACATTATTATGTGGTTACAGGCAATAGAATTAATTTAGACACAGGTCTTTTGATTTCATTATTAATGCATTTAATGGAAACCACACGTGTAACCTTGTCCAAACCTGGGTGCTTTTTAATAACTAGACCATATAGCCATCTAGCAGGTGGAAGACCATCCTCTTTAACTAGGACTACATCCCCGACATTAGGTTCAAGAGTACGATCAGTCCATTTATACCTATGTTGCAATTGAGTAAGGTATTCCAAAGACCATCTACGCCAAAAATCTTGTACCGTTCTCTGAGTGAGATGCCACCGTTTAAGACTACTAATAGTTGTGTTCTCGTAATTGAAATCAGGTACAGTAACCAACGGTTCACCTACTAAAAAATGACCTGGTGTCAATGGACACCCTTCCTCCGGATTATTAGGCAATTGTGATATGGGTCTGGAGTTTAGGCATGCCTCAATTTGGCTGAGCACAGTTATCATTTCTTCAAAGGTTAACGTACTGTTGCCTATCACTCTCTTTAAGTGGTGTTTTGTGGATTTAATACCTGCCTCCCATAACCCTCCAAAATTAGGAGCGTGGGGGGTATGAAATGCCAATTAGTTCCATTGGTACTAAGAAAGTCCGCTATCTCTGGAGCAATAATCGATTTTTCGGCATCAAATAATATTTTTAATTCCTTAGCACTGCCAACAAATGTAGTGCCGTTGTCACTCCACAAATCTAGCACTCTACCGCGTCTGGCTACAAATCGTTTGAATGCAGCTAAAAAACTTTGAGCGGTCATGTCATTAACAACTTCAAGGTGGATGGCCCGAGTGGCCATACAAATAAATAGACAGATATACCCCTTTGTGGAATGATGACCGCGGCCCTTGGTAGCTCGGATATTTATTGGACCGGCATAGTCTACACCACTACTCTGGAAAGGTCTTCCAGCTGTAACTCTGGATTTAGGTAACTGTCCCATCAGTTGCTGATTTGGTTTCGCTGAATGCCGAATACAGATTACACACTTATGAACATATTGCCTCACGAGCGTCTTTGCATTTATAACCCAATATTTGGACCTCAAATAATTAAGCATTAACTGTGGTCCTCCATGTAAGGTTCGGTCGTGAGCTTCTCCAATTAACAGATTTGTAAAGTGAGATTTGTAAGGAATAAGAATAGGATGCTTCATGTCATTATTAACAGGAGCCTGTTGCAAGCGTCCACCTACTCTCAATATACCCTGTTCGTCAAGGAAGGGACTCAACGAGGTAAGTTTGCTTGCTTTACTAGTTTTTCCTTTACATTTTAGTAAATTTATATCTTCACTAAAGCGCTGATACTGGCAGAGTTTCACACAGGTGAGTATAGATTCATTTAGTTCCTTAGTAGTTAGCCAAGTAGTTTTGTGTTCTTCATCTTCTGATTTCCCTCTCTTCCTGACTCTTCTACAGTATGCTATTACTCTTACCAATCTGTTAAATTTCGAGAATTTTGTCAATATACTGTCATCCACTTCTTGAGTTTTAGTTACATGACAATTTATCTTAATTTTCCTTTCTTCCAAACTAGTCTCCTCTATCTTTCCCTTAATATAATTTATCCTTTCTTTTTGTAACCACACAGGACCGTTCTTCCAGAGCTGTAAGCTATTACAGTCCGAAGGTTTTGTTCCTCTTGAAGCGCAATCTGCCGGGTTCTCCTTTGACGAGACGTACGCCCATTGACTTCGATCTACAATATTAAGTATTTCAGATACCCGGTTTGCAACAAATACCTTCCAACGACTGGGGTTACTTGCTAGCCAAGCTAATACAATCTCGGAATCTGTCCAGGCATGTAAATGCTGCTTTGGAACCTTTAAAATTGTAGCTGTTTCTTGCAGTAGTTTAGCCAGCAAAACCCCTCCACATAGCTCCAACCGGGGTATCGATACTTGTTTTATTGGTGCAATTTTTGTCTTCGACGTAATCAAGGTTACATATATTTTTCCATCTGGAGCTATTACACGGGAATATACGACCGCGGAATATGCCACCTTCGAGGCATCTGAAAAGCCGTGCAGTTCCAAAAGATGACTATTGCTACATAAATGAATCCAACGTGGTATTCGAAAGTTGGTGAGCTTACATAGATCACTTCTGTATTCAATCCAGTCCTTGAGTAAGCTGGAAGGCAGTTCTTCATCCCATTCAATTCCTGCCAACCACAGTCTTTGGATGAAGTACTTCGCAGTGGTAATGGCGGGAGCGATCCATCCCAGAGGATCAAACAGACGCGCTATGTCCGATATCACCTTACGCTTGGTTATAGGTGGTTACAACTCCGGAAGATGAACGGAATACTCAAATTCGTCAGTTTTCTAGTTCCACATTAGACCTAAAATTTTTGAAACTGTATCTGTCTTTATTTCCAAATTACCTTCTGATTCTAATTTTGCATCCTTAATAGATTCTAATAATTGTTCACTACTACTAGACCACTTCTGAAGTTGGAATCCACCACGGTTTAGCATCTCGGTTAGCTGCCGATATATTTCCAACCCTTCTGCCACTGATTCACATCCCGACATGAGATCATCCATGTAGAAATCACTTAGTACCTTGTCTCTTACTAATGGAAATTCTGTTCCTTCATCTCTAGCTAACTGCTGTAGGGATCGAACTGCTAAATATGGAGCCGACGATGTACCAAACGTAACCCGCAAATGACGAAGATGTTGAATTGGCAAATCTGGGCTTTCTCGCCATAGTATTCGAAGATAGTCCACATCATCTTTGGATACCTTGACTTGCCGGTACATTTTAATGATGTCTGCCACTAGACAGATGGGATGGCAACGCCAACGCATAATGATGTGACGCAGGTCAGGTTGCAACGGCGGTCCTACCATTAAGTCACTATTTAAGGACTTGCCGTTTGTATTAACACAGGAAGCATCAAATACTATACGCAATTTAGTCGTACTTTTATCATTACGTACAACAGCGTGATGAGGTAAGTATACTGCGTCCTCCTTGTTGATATCCTGCACTACCTCCATGTGATTAAGTGATAAATATTCATTAATCACAGCTGAATACTGCTTCTTTAAATCGGGATTTTTCAATAGACGTCTTTCAAGCATGAAAAATCGTTTCAAGGCTATATCCCTTGAACCGCCGTATTTACAACTAGGATCGGATGACCTAAATGGTAATTTTACCACGTATCGACCAGATTCATCTCGTTTAGTTGTAGCTGAAAAAAGGGTTTCACATTGAGTTTCTTCTGGAGTTAACAGCTTGCTTCCGAACTCACAAGTAGGTTCCGACTCCAGTTCCCAAAACCTTTTTAGGAGATCAACTTCCTCCTGTTGTGAAGAATACAGGCTAATACAATTATGACTCGTCTCGTTATGGTTGAATTTACCGATATGGCCAGAAAGGATCCAGCCAAGTTTGGTATTTTGCGCAACCGCGTAACCTGGCGGACCTTTGACTAATCCTTCCAATATTATCTGGCCATAAACTTCAGCACCTAAAAGAAGATCTATCTTATTTGGGGTAGCAAATGACGGATCCGCTAGTTCCATAGCCGAGATCGTTTTTTTTTTTTTTTTTTTTTTTTTTTTTTTTTTTTTTTTTTTTTTTTTTAACCGTGGGGGAAAATCCTTCATGGATGTTATGCCGGACTCCTACCGACTAAAAACCCCCACGGTAACGCCCAGAAGCCTATGGATGGGAGCCCCGGGTAAGCCCTCGGAAGGATGTCCCAGGACTCCCATCAGACCCACGGCTACAATTGCGGCCTCGTCTCGGGGGTGGTTCGGGTGCTATCCCGCGTCTATGGGGGGGTTTTCGGGTGTTACCCCGCTTCTTAGGGGGGGGGGGGGGGGGGGGGGGCGTGCGTGAATCCCTCACGTCACGCTGCCGTCATGGGCCTGCTTCTGTAAAGACGGTGAGCAGCCAACTCACCGTCCTCAGGCCCCCGGTCATGGAGGCCGATGGTCTTCGGCGAAGACACGTCGGCGGTGCCCAAGCCGCCGACTGCGGAACTCGGGTGGGAGAGTTTTCTCCCGCTCTCGCCCCGCCGCCTCTTTCACGAGCATGACCTGCTCACAGAAAGAGGCGGCGCAGTCCCACTTACTCCCGCTGGAGACCATGGCTCGCACCATGGTCTCAAGCGAGAGGGTGCCCACGCCCAGACCCACCACGAGGACCTGGCGCTGTTGCACCCACGCCGTGCACTCCACCAGCGTGTGGAGCGCTGTGTCATCGCTGTGGTCCTCGCAGTGCTGACACTCGGCCGTGGTTTCCCGGTGTCTTCGCCACAGATACCTACCGAAGCTACCATGCCCGGTAAGTATCTGTGACAACCGGTAGGAGAGAGCACCGTGTCTCCTCTCCAGCCACTCGTCCATGACCGGTCTGACGGCCGCAATTGTGGCGAATCCCCCCTTTGGTTGCTCAAGTCGCACCTTCCATGTCTCCACGGTTTCCTGGTAGAGCTGGGACCGCTGGGCCTCGATTTCTCGAGACGCAGGCCATTGGCCCCGCTCCAGCGCCTCCTTGCGCCATATAAATAGGGACGCAAGGGCTCTCGCTTCCAGGTCCCATGGAGGGGTCCCGGCTAAGAGGCATGCCGCCTCACCTGAGATCGTGCGGTATCCCCTTATCACCCTGACGGCCATCGCCCTCTGTGGGCTCAGCAATCTAGCCACATTACTGGCCGTCAGGTTCTCTGCCCATACGGGGGCCCCGTATAGGGCCATACTTCGCACGATCCCCAGGTACAGTCTCCTGCAGGGGGCGTTGGGTCCCCTGATATTGGGCATCAGCCGCGCGAGTGCAGCTGACGCCCCCCTCAGTTTTGGGACCAAACTTCGGAAGTGATAGCCGAGATCGTAGTTAAAACTTGAGTCCTTACCTTCTCCTGTGGTAAAAGAGTTGTTAATCTTTTCAAAACGTAAGCCTTGACAGTAACGACAAAGCTGGGGTCAACTCGTGACTGAACGTGAATAACAACCATTGAATTAGAAGTTAGGGATTGACATTGATCACCACCAATGCCTGTAATTTTACCTCTAGTAGGTATTCTTTCAAGACCTAATAGCTGGACCATGGACTCCGTCACAAACGAGGCCTGAGATCCCTGATCTAACAAAGATCTTAGAACAAAAACGGTCCCGTTACGTGACTGTGCCTTTACCAGGGCAGTGGCTAATAGTACTTGACCTTGATTATTTGAGAAACAACTAACAATATCTGTGGACTCGCTCTGAGGTGGGTTGGTTAATAGGGCTGTAGTAACATCTTTCTCCATCGTCTGTACAGCCGTATTCTCTTCGTTAACTGATTTCGAGATATTTTTGGAATGTAGTAAACTATGATGCTTACGCTTACATAAACGACACCTTGTAGACTGGCGACATGAATATACAGAGTGACTAGCTCCTAAACAATTAAAGCACAAACCATTCGTTTGGACAAAATTACGTCGTGTATCAACGTCTTCTTGACAGAACTTCTTACAATTAGCTATTTTGTGGTTATCCTGACAATACGAACAAGACAATGCTGTGGACACAGAGTGAGCCTTCACAGACGATACATTACGCTGCGATGTTACATTACGTTGATTCTTACTAGTATCTAGGAATTCGAGAGCTCTAAATCTTTGTTCAAGAAAACTTTGAAATTGTTTAAATGTAGGTAACTGATACTGAACTGGTAACTGTCTTCTAACTGTGACCAGCAAGTTAGGTAATTATTACTAGTAATAGGAATGTGCCGTAAAAGACTTTCAGCTTCGCCAGACAAATGAGTTTTCAAATAATGAAGTTTTTGCACATCATCCAATTTGCGGTTGCCATGTATTAAGGATATAAACAAATCTCGAAAACTTATCCACTCAGAATAATTTCCAGAAAACTTTGGTAAAGAAATTTTTGGTAATTTAATATCACATGACTTCTCCGAAGCTTCAGTAGTAGCACTCGGCAATGTTGATTTTTGTGGTTTTAGTTTAGTAAACATTTCTTTAAGTTCTATTTTGTAATCAAAATATACTTCTTCTGTAGACTGATATAGACTAGTAGAATGATACTTAGATGCGGCATATGTGGTTTCTTCTACCTCTTGCAGGATCTTATAATGTGTATCATTAAACAATGTCCACTGCTTTTCTAAATTGTCCAATCTTACTTCAATGTAACTTGGTGTAATTCTCTCCTTTGGAGATTTTTTGAAGTTAGAACGTGCTCGAGTAATAGCCGTACTTGTGTTCAACTGAATTTTGTCGTACGCTTCCATGTTGTGCAAAACAAATAGTTTTACTTCCAATCACTGAGTTTTTATTGCACTAAGTCACTGAAGCAGATATAAATTCTTCGAAAATTTTACAAGTCTTTTTCACCAAGTGTACTTCTAACCAAAATCGGGCATAGGTTCCCCGTCTCTTCACTTTTTTAGAAATTATTCTAAGTCCATGCACTAAACTTCAAATTTATCTAAGTCCAAACTGATACTAAATTTTCTAAGCCCAAACTAACACTTTAACCTTTGTATTTTAATTTAATAGTTTATCTAAAGTCAATAACTCCACTGATATAATAATTAAAAGTACTCACAGTTTATATACATTGTTAAAATCAAATATAAGATAAATTGTCATGTAACTAAAACTCAAGAAGTGGATGACAGTATATTGACAAAATTCTCGAAATTTAACAGATTGGTAAGAGTAATAGCATACTGTAGAAGAGTCAGGAAGAGAGGGAAATCAGAAGATGAAGAACACAAAACTACTTGGCTAACTACTAAGGAACTAAATGAATCTATACTCACCTGTGTGAAACTCTGCCAGTATCAGCGCTTTAGTGAAGATATAAATTTACTAAAATGTAAAGGAAAAACTAGTAAAGCAAGCAAACTTACCTCGTTGAGTCCCTTCCTTGACGAACAGGGTATATTGAGAGTAGGTGGACGCTTGCAACAGGCTCCTGTTAATAATGACATGAAGCATCCTATTCTTATTCCTTACAAATCTCACTTTACAAATCTGTTAATTGGAGAAGCTCACGACCGAACCTTACATGGAGGACCACAATTAATGCTTAATTATTTGAGGTCCAAATATTGGGTTATAAATGCAAAGACGCTCGTGAGGCAATATGTTCATAAGTGTGTAATCTGTATTCGGCATTCAGCGAAACCAAATCAGCAACTGATGGGACAGTTACCTAAATCCAGAGTTACAGCTGGAAGACCTTTCCAGAGTAGTGGTGTAGACTATGCCGGTCCAATAAATATCCGAGCTACCAAGGGCCGCGGTCATCATTCCACAAAGGGGTATATCTGTCTATTTATTTGTATGGCCACTCGGGCCATCCACCTTGAAGTTGTTAATGACATGACCGCTCAAAGTTTTTTAGCTGCATTCAAACGATTTGTAGCCAGACGCGGTAGAGTGCTAGATTTGTGGAGTGACAACGGCACTACATTTGTTGGCAGTGCTAAGGAATTAAAAATATTATTTGATGCCGAAAAATCGATTATTGCTCCAGAGATAGCGGACTTTCTTAGTACCAATGGAACTAATTGGCATTTCATACCCCCCACGCTCCTAATTTTGGAGGGTTATGGGAGGCAGGTATTAAATCCACAAAACACCACTTAAAGAGAGTGATAGGCAACAGTACGTTAACCTTTGAAGAAATGATAACTGTGCTCAGCCAAATTGAGGCATGCCTAAACTCCAGACCCATATCACAATTGCCTAATAATCCGGAGGAAGGGTGTCCATTGACACCAGGTCATTTTTTAGTAGGTGAACCGTTGGTTACTGTACCTGATTTCAATTACGAGAACACAACTATTAGTAGTCTTAAACGGTGGCATCTCACTCAGAGAATGGTACAAGATTTTTGGCGTAGATGGTCTTTGGAATACCTTACTCAATTGCAACATAGGTATAAATGGACTGATCGTACTCTTGAACCTAATGTCGGGGATGTAGTCCTAGTTAAAGAGGATGGTCTTCCACCTGCTAGATGGCTATATGGTCTAGTTATTAAAAAGCACCCAGGTTTGGACAAGGTTACACGTGTGGTTTCCATTAAATGCAATAATAATGAAATTAAAAGACCTGTGTCTAAATTAATTCTATTGCCTGTAACCACATAATAATGTAGTCTTTTTTGCAACCATGTTCATAACTTTATTAAGTTACTATTTGTGATTTCCTTTTATCTTGTTTGTACTATATTTTGTTGCCTATAAAACTTGAATGTTTATTTTGAGTAACAATTGCTTACTCCTATGTTATTGTTAATAACGTATTTTTTTTCTCGAATGTGTCAAATTGACCTTTGTATGTTTTCTCGTTGATGGACATGGCTGTCCATGGTGGGCAGGATGTCTAAGTACGTTGTTTGATATTATGTTTTGTAACTTTAGTTCTACACTTTCTCAATAGATGGCGTTTGAAACTAGTGTCTGAATCGCGCTATTAAGATTTTCGTACATGTGTTTAAATAGTCAGAGGTTTAATAAACTACTGAGATTCCATTCTGAGTGTGGTGTTTCATTTCGGGATACTTTTTGTGACGTGTACATTTGGTCCACCAATCCGGCTCCGGCTTGCTTAAATGAATAATGAGGACGAGCGCGGGGACAGCGCGTCTACGAGCGGATCTGACTACACTGGTCAGGCGGAAATAACATGTAGTGATGGAGCAGACGATAGGTTTTGTTTTGTATTTGTCGATGTATTGCAGATCTGAAACTGTTGTTCTACATAATATGTTAGAAATTAGTATATTAGTACTAAATTTGTTCGTCGTATAAAATTTATAAGTTAGTTTATAAATAAAATCTTTTAAAGGAGGGAATTTTAAATAAGAGTGAAGTTTTTTTAAATTAGTTTTAAATTGTGTGTTATAAGCTATTTTAAGGGCTTTGCTTTGGATAGTTTGTAGAAGTTCGTAATTCGTTAGACTGTAACGTTATAATTCCGTTTTCGGAACAAGTAGCGACACCTATTGATACGGGGCCCTACGGGGTCAAGGATGAAGAAAACGATTGGTACGAGATCTACAACTTTAATCCGTAGGTCCTGCTATACAATAATAAAAAATACTCTAATTCAAGGTCGAGTGTCGGTTCGGGTACGCGTACACGTCACTATAAACGGCAGGCTGAGTAATGTACTCAACTTGGGGTTCCGGGCTGGCCCCGTGCGAGTGTGACGTTATCTTCCCCTCAAGGTCACCAGGCTTCGCAGCTGCTAGTTCGGTCCGCGGGGTCGTCGCCAAGGCCGTCTTCAAGACGGTACGGAGCGGGCAGGCAACCTCAGCTGGTTCGGAGGCGGGCCGGTACGGTGCGGTGAAGCTATTCCAGCCGGTATGCAGTTGGACCGGTATTCCAGCCGGTACCAAGTTCTGGGGAGACAACCACACGATTAGGCACTGGTGCGTGAATCCAATGCACAGCGCCGGGCCCCAACGTATAATTTTCTACATGGGCCCTAAGGTCGGCGGCGCTGTACAATGGTAGGTACACATAACACAAATTACACAATAAACAAGGAAATAAAACTGGATTGTTCCGGAATTAATAATCGTAAGTATTTATCGTAAGTAGTACCTACGTCTGTAATCCCGTTAACCACGGTTCAATCAACCATAAACAAATGATTCAGTAATAATTAGAATCTAATACTAATATATGCTGAACCGTGGATTTAAAACGAGATTAAAATTCGACAATTTACATATTTTCAAAATGTGGGTATCCATAGAAAATTATGGCGAGATATACACCGTGTTGATTTTTCTCTTAGAATACGAACAATCAAACATTACAACTAATTGAATAGTTCTTAAGCAATTACTATATTCGGCTGTCTGTCGACATGTATACTCGCGACATATATTATGGACACACTTCATACAATAACTTTCTTACAACATTTTAACGATTACGATGTTAATCACAGTTTACTTTAAATTTAATTTAATTACATTTACACAAAGGATAAACTACAACTAGGTAACTACCGAACTAACGACCGCAGGTAGGCAGGTACTAAAAATGAGCTAGCATCACGCTTAGCTCCTAGGGGCTAAGCAGGAATGTCACACGCGAATGAAGATGTTATTTTACTTTATTATTTACGTGACTATCGTTTAATACTCGCGCACTGTTTATTAAGGACACTAGACTTACCCCTTATGTTGGGAACTGCTATTATATTAACTAGCCTTTATGTTAGACTAGTAGACTACACTGTAGTACAATAGTACAATAGTAACTGGCAGAATCTAGACTATATGTTATCTAGGTTTTAAGATTATGACGTTCACGTTCAGATTATCACGTTCCGCCGCGAAGTCTCGCGATCGAATGAGGTCTGCCGTCTACCTCGGCGCGAGCGCGGGGCGTGTTTTTTTTCTTGTTGTCGATTAGTGTTGTGCCGTCAGCTGATTCTCCGTTTGACGGAATGCGCTGATTGGTTATCAATTCGTGTGACTCATTTTATATGCGCGTTAGCACGATGCATTACCTTAAAAGGTAATGACCGCGTTCACCACCCAGTGATGGGGGACGCGCCGCAATCGCGAGCTACCGGTATTTACCGTTTATTACTGCTATGTTCAAATGTTTTCATTTTTTATTACCGGAACCAGTGTTCACGTAACACTATCCATTTTTATAGGGAAGTGAAATTGATTTTCTTGTCCTTCCGACACTAGATGGCGGTTTAATATATTTATCGAATAATAATCTAATATATAATCTGTGCATAGACCTTTCTAGGACATCTGTTATGACTTCCTGTCAAGGATTCATTCTATGGGAACAAAAATCATAGGCGAGTGTGATCTAATAGAATTTTCTAGCACCTTCCATTCCAGTGTCGACTAATGCAAATTGCTAGATTGTAAAGAAGATTTCCGTTTGTGTGTTTGCTGGAATATTCGATAATAGTTATTATAAATACGGGTGCTTCGGCTGTCACAGAAAACCTTTGAAGAAATTCTTGACGCTTGTGTGTAGTGGAAGACTGTCGCTCTGTGATAGTAAATTATTATACGAAACTCTGAGCAAATCGTTGTGAAGTTCGCCCAGTAATTCTGGTAAGAAATATCATTCAATTCCTGTAGGTAAAATCTGTGCTGTTAGGTCTGGCAGTGAATTTAGTGTTTCGTATTGTAATACAGGGTCCAATTGTACCGCCAAGACCTACCTTGAGTCGCTGAGAGCTTTTGCGAACCCTGTGTGGAGATTTCCACCATTGGTGTAACCATTGACGTAACCGTTGGCGTGGCGATATTGGCGTTGGTGCACCCGGCGTGAGCAGCCTGCGGTTCACCACGCGGCCCGACCCTGCACTGCCTCAGGAGAGAGACCAGGTCATGTGCAATATCCCTTTATATTTTTAGACTCTTATTTGCCAAAGCTAGTGATCGTTGAGAGTGAGCTCAGAAGAGCCGTACAAGCTGTGTATTTCTGTGTGGAACTTTTGTTGACTTATTTTCTGCTTGTGAGATTATATTAACTAACTGTGATATCTCTGTATAATTTATAGTGTATTTAAACTTGGCCAAATATATGTATAGATTGGGTTGTGGTGTTTCATTGAAGGCGTTCCCACAACTGCACACACCTCTGTTTAAGAAAGGCGCCCTGGGATAAGAGTTTCGAGAGTCTCCCCGCTGGGTGAGCCGGTGAGGTGACCTTTCCACCCAAAAAGGTTACAAGACAAGTGGTACTCCATATAGGACAAGCGTAAGTTAGACATGGTCTCACCCAGGACAGTAATACGCTTTTTAGTAGAAGGACTTATTTTACTTTTACGGTTTAAAATAGGGCCAAAGAGCCCATTGCCTGAGCACCTTTTGTACGGATATTTACCACATGTTTAGTCCAGTTTAATTTATTATCTAGAGTGATACCTAAGTAACGAACTGAGTCACTCCAAGGTATTAAGTGGTCATTGATTTTAAGTTTGCGTGTTGGTGGCTTGCGGTGTCGTGTATATAGGATGGCCTCAGTCTTGGAACCATTTAGCTTCAACTTCCAATTGGTAAAGTGGGCATGCAGCGTATTCAAGAACAGCTGCAAGCGATCTACTATAAGGTCGATATCCTTAGAAGAAGTATAAGAAGCAGTATCGTCAGCAAAACAGGCAAGTTTAGTTCGAGGTTGTATTGGCAAATCATTCACGTAAAGGAGGAATAGGTAAGGACCTAGGATAGAACCCTGGGGTATTCCAGCAGGTATTGGTAATAATGATGAAGCTGTTTCTCCAATATGAACTGAGAAGCGCCGTTATTTTAAATAAGATTGGATGAGCTTAACAAGATTCAAAGGAATGCCAAGATTCACAAGCCTATGCAATAGTCCTTCGTGCCATGCAGTATCGAAGGCCTTTTTGATATCTAATAGGAACATACCAGTAGATTCACCCAGGTTTAAGTGATGAGAAATGTGTTCGGATACTTTTTTTTTTTTTTTTTTTTTTTTCGTGCGGAAATCCCCACGGATACCCCCCCTGCCGGAGCCGGAAGGGGAGGTTATGTCGGACTCGAACCGACTAAAACCGCACGCCGACTGTGGGTCTTGGTGCTAGGCCGGAGGTGAGGTTGTCAAAGACATATCCCTCGCACCCAGGCTGACCCAGGGCCATCCCTTACGGTCTGGCCCTCCTCAGGAGGGGGGACAACGGTGTCCCCAACTCGCCCCCGGAATGGGGAGGCGCGCTATTCAGCGCGCCGCCGCCGTGGCCTGCTCCTGCTGGGGTGACAGGCGGCTCCACCCGTCACCCCCAGGCCCGCGCTCATGGGGGACGGAGGTCAGTCAGTGCCCTCCGACGCCCGAGTTGCCTGCGTGCGCGGGCGGCGCGATCCGCGAGTCTTTCTCGCTCGCGCCGCCTCTCCCGCTCCGCCGTCTCCTTCACGACCATTACCTGCTCGCTGAAGGAGACGCCGGCCGCCCACGCGTCCGCGCAGCGGACCATTGCTGTGAGCAGGGTGGCGAGGGTGAGAACTCTCACTCCCAGGGCCGCCACTAGCTCCCGCCTCGGTTCGGCCCATGCCGGGCACTCGGTGAGCGTGTGCAGCCCCGTGTCCTCGCTCGCGTCGCAGTGATGGCACTCGGACGTTGGCTCCTTTTCGATCCGACACAGATACCTCCCGAAGCACCCGTGCCCGGTGATAATCTGCGTCAGTCGATACGAGAGGCTGCCATGTGGCCTCTCGAGCCATTCCCCCATGATGGGCCTTACCGCCTCTATGACGGCATGCCCTGCGCGTCGTTGCTCAAGTCGTCGCTCCCACTCCGCCACCATGATCCCGTGGAGCCGGGACCTCTCGGCCCGAATGTCTTCGGGCTCGGGATCGAATCCCCGCTCCCGCGCCTCCTTACGGAACCGATACAGTGCCGCAAGGGATCTCGCTTCCAGGATCCACGGTGGCGATCCGGCTAGGAGACTCGCCGCTTCAAAGGATATCGTGCGGTACCCCCTAATGGCCCTGCAGGCCATCGTCTGCTGCGGTGCATGCAGCAGTTGCACGAACCTGGCCTGCAGGGCGTCCGCCCACACGGGGCACCCGTACAGGGCCATGGACCGCACGACACCCGCGTAGAGTCTCCTGCAGGAGTCCTCTGGGCCCCTCAAGTTGGGCAGCAGCCGCATCAGCGCGTTAGCTGACACCAACAGTTTGGGGCGCAGACTTCGGAAGTGCTCTCCGAAGTCCCACCGACCGTCGAGAACGAGCCCCAGGTATTTCAACCGGGGCTTGATGTCGATGGGAGTACCTCCTACTGTCAAGCTGGATCCCGGGGGTGGCCTGCGCCGAGGACCATGAAAGAACAAGGCCTCGGATTTGTGCAGAGCCACCTCGAGACCCAGCCGCCGGATCCGATCCACGACTTGAGCAACAGCGGTCGTGGCCCTCTGGGTCGCCTCGCGGTGTGTAGCGCCACTCACCGTCACTAGCGTGTCGTCCGCGTAGCACGTGACGGTGGCCCCGAACGCGAGCTCACCGCGAAGCACCCAGTCGTATCCGATGTTCCACAGGAGCGGCCCCAGGACCGATCCCTGTGGGACACCGCACGACATCTCACGCCTACCGACGCCGGTCGCACTTGGGTAGATGACGGCCCTCTCCGTCAGGTACGCCCCGACTATGCGGCGGAGGTAGAGAGGCACATCGTGGTACACGAGCGCCTCCCTGATGCAACTCCAGGGCAAGGTGTTAAACGCGTTGGAGATGTCCAAAGACACCGCCAACATCACCTCGCCCCGGGCAACCGCATCCTCCGCCAGAGTCCTCACGCGCATGATGGCATCCACAGTGGAACGCCACCGGCGGAAGCCGTATTGCGTGTCCGCTAGGTCCGGCCCTACTCTAGAGAGGTGCTCGACGAGGCGCTTGGCAATCACTCTTTCGAAGAGCTTGCCCACCTCGTCGAGCAACACTATGGGCCGGTACCCGGACGGCTCGTCCGCCGGGCGTCCGTCCTTGCGGATGAGGACCAGTTTCCCCGTCTTCCACATCTTCGGAAACTGGCCCCGCTCCAAGCATGCGCTGAGGAACCCTCGCAGTCGGGGTTCGAGACCGTCTTCTCCTAGAGCTAGGACCCACGCACGGCCTGGAATGCCGTCGGGTCCCGGGGCGGTGTTCTTCTTGGCTCTAAGCCGTCGCACCGCCAGCTCTAGTTCTACCCAAGTGACCTCGGGCACGTCGTCGTCAATAACCACGCCGGGCGCATCAGGCGACCGAGGTGGCGGAGTCATCTGCGGCGGAACGTGTTCCGCCCGCGCCGGGAACAGGGATGCCACCACTCCTCCAAGCAGAGCCGGCTCGAGAACCTGGGTCAGGGGAGGGGCCCGGGGGCGCAGCTTTCCTCTTACCAAGCGGTAAGGCCGCCCCCATGGGTCCCGCTCCAGTGTCTCCAGGAGCTCCCTATAGGAAGCTGCCTTGGACCGCTTGATCTCCGCTCGGAGGGCATTCCTGGCTTCCCTGTATCCCTCTTGCAACTCCGCCACTAGGGGATCTGTATCTGCGGGGCGGCTACGCCTCCTACGGAGCCTGGCCCACCGGCGGTGCGCGATCACGCAGGCTTGACGCAGCCTCGCGATCTCCGCAGTCCACCAGTAGACCCGGCGCCTCGGACTATAGGCTGGAGCCCTAGACATACCCGCATCGCAGACAACAGTCATGGCCTCCCGGAACCACGCCGCCTCGTCATCGATGTCATCAGGCCTGTCCGGCACCATGGCCCAGGCCTGCACGGAGGCGGCTTCCAGGAGAGCATCCCTATTCAGTCCCCTAAGCACCCAGCGCGGCTCGCGTGGGGCCGGTGTGACCAGCGCATCACTCTCGGGAGGGGAGACATCAAACCGAACGTATCGGTGATCCGACAGTGTCTCCACCTCCACGACAACACGCCAGCCCCGCACACGTTGCGACAGCGAAGCGCTCGCGAATGAGAGATCGACGATCGAACTCGCCCCGCGCTCCGCCACCCAGAACGTGGCTTCGGCCCCGCGATTCTGGAGAACCAGACCGAGAGTAGCGGCCCAGCTCTCCAGAGCCCTACCTCGCGGGTTCGTGTGCCGGGACCCCCAAGCCTCAGACCAGGCATTGAAGTCCCCAAGCACAAGAACCGGGCGAGGGTGACAGGCATTGACGACGTCGGTCAGCCGCTCCAGCGACTGCCGATACTGCCCTATGCGTCGGTGTGATGCCGGCGTGAAGTAGACGGCCACGACCGCAATCTCCCCCACACGCGCCGCTACGATGCCATGCTCCCTTGCGATCACCACAAAGGGAGGGGCACCCGCAGCGGCGTTACGCACCAGTGCCGCCGATCCATCCAGGTCGACCACCCAGGCAGGCCCGGGGGGGCGGTGGGTGTACGGATCGGCGACAGCGGCGACGTGTATGGACCACTGTGCCATGCTCTGGAGCAGAAGTGCCTGAGCATCGACACCGTGGCCCACGTTCGCCTGCAGGATGCGGAGCTGGGGATCCATTATGGAACCATCTCCGCATCCCGCTGCGAACAGTTTGCGGAACGCCCGCCTCGTGGCTTCGGCTCCCCTCCGGTGCAGGCCTTACTACCAACCCGATGGTCGGCCGGTTTGCCCCCCGCTGCACACCTGAAACAGTGCAGCGGAGCCTCGCAACCACCGGCCCTATGACCGGGTTGGCCACAGCGGAAGCACCGGTCACCGACCGTCACCTCCGCCGTGCACTGCACCCCCACGTGCCCGACCGCCAGGCACCTAAAGCACCTGGCCGGTCGAGCCTGCAGGAGCTGAGCCCGCACCCCAACAACGCCGTCCACCACGAGGACCCGCCGATCGGCAGCCTTTTGAGCTGCTGCGATGGGGCAGCCGACAACTGCCGCCCCCTGTCCGCGACGGCCGTAGCGAATCGCTCCGACCTTAACCGCCTCCAGGGGGCAGCCCCCGGCCTCCGCCACGGTGGCCCGAATCTCTTCGGCCGTGATGGAGTCGTCCAGGCCCGAAATACGCAGTTCTGCGCACTTTGTGGGCCTGGACACCCGGACGTCGGCTGCGTCCAGCGTCTCCCTTAGCTGAGCCGCTATGGCATCAGCCTGGGGAGCGCTGGAAGCGCCAGGGACCTGTATGAGGCGGGCACCCGTCCGGGTCTCCGTGACTCGGAGGGGCTTCGCCAGTTTAAGAGACCTCATATCTATGAGGCCTCTGGCCCGCCTCACCAGATCCGGGTATTGCACACCCCTCTCCGCAGCCTCCGGCGTCAACGTCAGGACGACGGTCGTTGTGCGGGGGATGCGCAACCTTCCCGGCGCTCCCTTCGCAGCAGCCTCAGCCTTTCTGGCCTTTTTGGCTGCCTTTCTTTTGGCGTTCCGCTTTCTCTTCGGCTCACCGACTACCTCCCAGCCCCCTGCCGGTGCGGAGCTTGTGGAGGCGATCGGGCCCGGAGCCGAGGTCGAGGCTGGAGCCAGGGCTGGGGATGTGGCTGGGGCAGAGGACGTCTTCCCCTTGCCCTTCCCCTTTCCCTTGCCCTTGGGCTGAGCGCCCTGCGCAGCAGCGGCAGCGGCAGCGGCCGGAGCGGATGGCACAGCGGATGGGCTGCTGGCCGACTCCTGTGGGGTCCGCGTCGCTACCGGGCGGCCCCTTTTGAGTGCTCCGGCATACCCACTCCCAGTCGGGGTCGCCAGGGGCGGACGGCGGATGGAGTCCATCACGGCTTCCAAGCAGCGCCGTGTGTGCTCCTCGTGGGCAGCCTGCCGCGCTTCCTGCGCAGCCTGAGCCGCCTCCATACGCTTTTCCATGGCGGCCAAAGTCGCCATGCAGGCCGCCAACGGGTCCGCGGGCCGGGCCGGTACAAGCACCGGTGACTGTGGCCGGACAGGCGCCAGCGGTGGCGACTCCGGCTGCACCACCGGTGCCTCCAGCCGCAGCGGCGACCTCGACCGTACCGGTGACCGCGCCGGCGAAGCCGGCCGAGCCGACGGTTTCGGCGCTGCCGGCTGCGCGACCGGCTTCCGCCGCGCCGACCGCGTGACGCGCCCCTCCGGCAGCCCGGCAACGACCTTCTGGAGATCGGCAAAGTCGGCCGCCATTTTGCCCATCTCCTTCCTGTATTCGGCCGCCTGCCGCTCCGAGGCCTCGATGAGCTCGACCTGCCGTCTGCCTAGCTGAGCCCGCTCGTTCCGCGAGTCAGCCAGCTCCGCTCTGAGCAGGCCGAACTCCTCAACAAGGCGCGTCGTCGCCCGTCGCAGCCGGACTTCCTCCGGCCCCATAGACCCAGCACGGGTCCCTATTACGTCCTCCAGGGCCTGCAGTACCTCCCTAGACGTAGGGTCGGTACGCGGCATGGGCGTGGGCGCCGCCGAGGTGGAGGGCCTCGGCGGCGCCACAGCATCTCTCAGGTCCGGGACCCGAGAGGAGGGCGTTTGGGGAATGGGCCTCTTGCCACCCCGCGTCTTCCCCCGGCCGACCATCGCAACCTTGGGCGGGGGGGAATCCTCACTGCCCTGGATGTTCTCCTCGTTGGAGGACGAGTCGGTCAAGGTGACTGCGTCCGACTCAGTCCTCGGTGGAGGAGGAACCTTCCTACCACCATTCCTCCTCCGTGCAGATTTTCGGGTCTGCAGACCCACCGGGCTGTTCGCCCTGCTCTTCTCGGTGGCGGTGTCGAAATTTTCCGACACCGCCGCAGTTGGTGACGCGACCTCCGCGTCGTGGCCCTGCGCGACCTCCGCGCAGTCTGTTTCACTAGGTAGGGGGGGGTTTTTATGATTGATAGAAGAGTTCATAAGGTTCCCACGAGTATGAGACGAAAGGTTACACTTCCCGGGTGACGCTCTTTCCGAGAAGCGGGGTACATACTGTGGAGGTCCCCTGGTGTCCACAGGTTTTAAACGACTTCGCTGTCGGGTTTTTAAGACTTTTCCTTGTCGCGGGCCGGCCAATTAAGGCAAGCCCCGCGGCCTCCAGGATACCGGCGTACCGAGTGTGGCTAGCACTCAGATCGTTGTCGATATCTAGGAGGTTACGCGACGCGGGGGAGCAGCCAACTCTCCCAACACCGACGGTGGCACGAGTGCCTGTCAGCCCCTGCGCGAGCAGTGGGCCAACCCGTCCCTAGATCTCACGGAACCCTTGCCTCTCCCCTGTCCCCTCTGAGAGCAGAGGGATACTGGGAGCGACTAGCGGGAACCGGATCTCTCTCCGCGGGCCTTGAAGCCCCGCCACACCGCGACCCCGTCTGGGTCGGCTAGCCCTCAAAAGGGCTGTTTGAATGGAAGGAATCCTACGGATCCCTTCCCGCGGGCCTTGCAGGCCCGCCATACCACGACCCCCTCTGGGTCAGCTAGCCCTGAAAAGGGCTGTTTGAATGGAAGGAATCCTACGGATCCCTTCCCGCGGGCCTTGCAGGCCCGCCATCCCACGACCCCCTCTGGGTCAGCTAGCCCTCAAAAGGGCTGTTTGAATAGAAGGGATCCTACGGATCCCTTCCCGCGGGCCTTGCAGGCCCGCCATCCCACGACCTCCTCGTACAATGAGGTCGGCCGTTGGGTTATTCGTCAACGGCCAACAGAACTCCCAAGGTGGGAGTCTGTTAGCCGTTGTCCAGGATGCACCAGCCCCTCCGCTTCCGCTCCCCAGGACCGCAGTCCAGAGGGGGAAGAAACGGAAAGGCCAACGTGGAGGTTACCCAACCCGCACCCCAATGTGTTCGGATACTCGCGCCAACTGATGGGCAGCTGAATGTGATGTACGAAATCCAAATTGCTCGTTTTAAATTAGCGATCCAGAATACATTAAGAGTTTTTTTATAAATGATCCTCTCGAAAATTTTACCAGTAGAAGGAAGTAAGCTAATTGGTCTGAAGTTACTTAGTATGGTATCATCTTTACCAGTTTCTTCAAAGCTATCACTTTTCCACTCTTCCAAAGCACCGGAAAGTAATTAACTGCTAAGTAACCCTTAAGTATTTTAGTAAGAAGCACCAAAGCTTTCTGAGAGAGGTTTTTTAGCATCAAGTTGTGAATACCGTGGTCACCCGATGATTTACTGTTTTTAAGCTTTTGTTGTGGTAGGCAGATGTGGAGGCAAAGGAAAGATAGCCGGGAATCAACGTAAATATGTTATATAATTATTCTTATTACCATAACAGTAGTATAGTTGGCCAATCTTTCCTTGATGGTTTGTACTAAATGAAAGTTGTAGTCTGCACTCTTTTTGTGTAATTATTTGTATTGTTTATACATGCCTGTAACGCAGCGTCAGCAACGTAATGTATGTACAGTTATCTATTAATTTATTCATACCAATGTATACTCCCCTTTATTTCAACAGGGTGTGTTGTATGACATGTTGTAGAAGGTGATGGAGCTCATATTATACAGGTTGACTGCCCAAAGGTTTTTAAGCCGTTCCGAGGGGACCTTTTTCGAAGGCAGGGCCCAACTGAGAAGTGAAGAATATTGCATTGCAGATGGAGCACGGCCACCTACAAGCTACCTACTAAAGAAAACCAGAGCTCGGCTCGCGTCGCCGTCGTCGTAGTGACGTACCGATGGGCTCGTCGAAGTGCACGCTGGTGGCCAGCGGCGTGACGTTGGCGACGCGCAGGCGGTAGCACGTGCGCCGCCCCAGCACCAGCGCCGCGCCCGGCCGCAGCGTGGCCGCGCCGCGCGCGCCCGCGTCCAGCGCGCACTCCGCGCCTGGCGGGAGACGAGGCGTTAGTGCGCGACCCTCCGTGCGCCGGGCCTGGCACATGCACCGCGCCGCACTCACCGCACTGGGGCTGGGCCGGCGCGCAGGCGTGCACGCGCAGCGTGAGGCGCGGCGCCAGCACGCGGTAGGCCACGAGCGCGGCGCGCGCCTCGGTGGCGGGCGCGCCGTGCACGCGCGCCAGGTCGGCCGAGCAGCGCCGCGCCTGCAGCAGCGTGACCACGCACCCGTCGCGCTGTGCGCACAAACATAGCACGCTTATCTTCTAACTAGGGTGCGGTTACCAAATGCTTTTATAGTCCGACACTTCTATAATGTCCGGATGAGTGAAAGCTTTTAGGCTGACAAATTGTGCTATCCATTCATAATCAGAATAAAATACGGTGAATCCGTCGCCGTCGCGCGGTTCCCCTGCGCCCCTCCTCTCTGCCTGCAGGTGAGCGCGTCCGTACCTCGGGCGCGGTGACGCTGTAGCGCACGTCCTGCGCCTGGCCGTGGCGCAGCGCCCCGCGCGTGGGCGCCAGCAGCGCGCACGTGCAGGCGAGCTCGCGGCACGCGCGGCACGGGGTCTGCCCCTCGCACGCCGGCCGCGGGGGGTTCTCGCCCACCCAGCGGTGCGCCTTGCACCAGAAGCAGATCTGGGGGGATACATACAAGTATTACTTCCAACCCTCCCTCACATTGGATTAATACCTCGATTAGCTTATTTATATTATCATGGCCGTAAGAAAACCATTGAATTATTCCATCTATCTATCTGTCTATATCAGTACACAATATCGTCATCGTGTTGGTGTATAGTTCGAAGCTTCCTGGTGCACGATCATGGCACAGGATTCAGTAACAGTGTCGCAGGCTTGGAAACGGTATCTTTTTAGTGGATTGACCTACTACAATTAATACCAACCGATTGAAAATATAGTGTACCTAGGTGCCGGCAAATTTCGTGAACAAAGCTCGCGGACCTAATCGCACAGAACGGGCCAAAATACCAACAAACGGTCTGTACAACCGATGACACGCCGCGATTAGTTCATTAAAATGTGCTCATGGGTGATGGGCGAGCTCCCTCGCGAGTAGTGCGTGAGTAGTGCGCGAGTAGTGCGCGAGTAGTGCGCGAGTAGTGCGTGAGTAGTGCTCACGTGCTGGTAGGTATAGTTGCAGAGCGTGAAGGCAGCGGCAAGGCGCGCGCGCGGCCGCAGTACACCCAGCAGGCGCGCGGCGGGGCTCAGCGCGGGTGGCGCGTGAGTAGTGCGCGAGTAGTGCGCGAGTAGTGCGTGAGTAGTGCTCACGTGCTGGTAGGTGTCGTTGCAGAGCGTGAAGGCAGCGGCAAGGCGCGCGCGCGGCCGCAGTACACCCAGCAGGCGCGCGGCGGGGCTCAGCGCGGGTGGCGCGTGAGTAGTGCGTGAGTAGTGCGTGAGTAGTGCTCACGTGCTGGTAGGTGTCGTTGCAGAGCGTGAAGGCAGCGGCAAGGCGCGCGCGCGGCCGCAGTACACCCAGCAGGCGCGCGGCGGGGCTCAGCGCGGGTGGCGCGTGAGTAGTGCGCGAGTAGTGCGCGAGTAGTGCGTGAGTAGTGCTCACGTGCTGGTAGGTGTCGTTGCAGAGCGTGAAGGCAGCGGCAAGGCGCGCGCGCGGCCGCAGTACACCCAGCAGGCGCGCGGCGGGGCTCAGCGCGGGTGGCGCGTGAGTAGTGCGCGAGTAGTGCGTGAGTAGTGCTCACGTGCTGGTAGGTGTCGTTGCAGAGCGTGAAGGCAGCGGCAAGGCGCGCGCGCGGCCGCTGTACACCCAGCAGGCGCGCGGCGGGGCTCAGCGCGGGTGGCGCGTGAGTAGTGCGCGAGTAGTGCGTGAGTAGTGCTCACGTGCTGGTAGGTGTCGTTGCAGAGCGTGAAGGCAGCGGCAAGGCGCGCGCGCGGCCGCTGTACACCCAGCAGGCGCGCGGCGGGGCTCAGCGCGGGTGGCGCGTGAGTAGTGCGCGAGTAGTGCGTGAGTAGTGCTCACGTGCTGGTAGGTGTCGTTGCAGAGCGTGAAGGCAGCGGCAAGGCGCGCGCGCGGCCGCTGTACACCCAGCAGGCGCGCGGCGGGGCTCAGCGCGGGTGGCGCGTGAGTAGTGCGCGAGTAGTGCGTGAGTAGTGCTCACGTGCTGGTAGGTGTCGTTGCAGAGCGTGAAGGCAGCGGCAAGGCGCGCGCGCGGCCGCTGTACACCCAGCAGGCACGCGGCGGGGCTCAGCGCGGGTGGCGCGTGAGTAGTGCGCGAGTAGTGCGTGAGTAGTGCTCACGTGCTGGTAGGTGTCGTTGCAGAGCGTGAAGGCAGCGGCAAGGCGCGCGCGCGGCCGCTGTACACCCAGCAGGCGCGCGGCGGGGCTCAGCGCGGGGTGGCGCGTGGCGCTACGCCGGCGCACCGCGCATGACGCGCGCCACTCGCCGCGTGCCACCGCCATGCTGCGCACGCACACACTCGTCAGCGCCGCCGCTCTGGGTGACGCCATGCGCCACTGGAGATCGACCGTTGGCAATCTCTATCAAGACGCAGTGCTACGCTTGACGCTGAATGGATGCTTAGAGAAGTACTAACGTCAACATCCCACTGAGACACACGAGAACATGAGCGATTTCGTCACACCGATCGCCGAGGTGGGAGAAGGAATATACTTATTATATTTAAATATGGTCGTTGGTAAACTATTGATCTGTAGGGAGTTTTTATCAATGTACAGTCGGAAACAAAGAGAAAAAAAGGACATTTAATGCTACCCGAGCCAGCCGTCGACCGGGCTCGGTCGGCGAGAGATGTCGTGCGATGTTCCGCAGGGATCGGTCCTGGGACCGCTACTGTGGAACATCGGTTACGACTGGGTGCTTCGTGGTGAGCTCGTGGACGGTGCCGCCGTCACGTGTTATGCGGATGACACGCTGGTGACGGCGTGCGGGGCTACATACCGCGAAGCAACCCTGAAGGCCACGACCGCGGTTGCCCAAGTCGTGGAACGGATTCGGCGGCTGGGTCTCGAGGTGGCTCTGCATAAAACCGAGGCCATGTTCTTTCATGGGCCTCGGCGCGTGCCACCGGAGGATTCCAGCCTCATAGTGGGAGACATTTTCATCGGCGTCAAGGCCCAGATGAAATATCTGGGGCTCGTACTCGATGGCCGGTGGAACTTCGGGGAGCATCTCCGAAGACTGGCCCCCAAATTGGGGCGGCTGCTGCCCAACATGAGGGGGCCGGATGACTCCTGCAGGAGACTCTACGCGGGAGTCGTGCGGTCCATGGCCCTATATGGGTGCCCAATATGGGCGGACACCCTGACGGTCCACAATGCGCGTCTGCTGCGTGGACCGCAGCGTGCAATGGCCAGCAGGGCCATTAGGGGGTACCGCACGATATCCTTCGAGGCGGCGAGTCTCCTTGCCGGAGCCCGGCAGCCTCTCGTACCGGCTGACGCAGGTGATTACCGGACACGGGTGTTTCGGGAGTTACCTGTGTCGGATCCGGAAGGAGCCAACGTCCGAGTGCCATCACTGTGATGCGAGCGAGGACACAGAGCTGCACACGCTGACCGAGTGCCCGGCGTGGGACACGCCGAGGCGGGTCCTAGTGGCGGCTCTAGGGGTGGGAGTCCTCACACTCGTCACATTGCTCACAGCGATGGTACGATGCGCAAACGCTTGGGGTGCGGCCGCCTCCTTCTGCGAGCAAGTAATGCTCGAGAAGGAGGCGGCCGGTCGGGTCCGGACCAGACTCCGGGCCCGGGAAGCCCGTGCAGAGCGAAGGCGAACCGGACGTCGGAGGTCGCAGAACGACCTCCGTCCTCCATGAGCGCTGGCCTGGGGGTGACCGGTGGAGCCGCCTGTCACTCTAGCAGAAGCAGGCCGCGGCGGCGGCGCAAAGAGCGCCTCCCCGTAACCGGGGCTAGATGGGGACATTTTGGTCCCCACAACCCGAAGGGGGCCATCTCGAAAGAGATGGTCCTGGGTCTGCCGGGGTGCGAGAGATATGCTTTTGGCAATCTCACCTCCGGCAATGAAGGACCCAAGACGGCGTGCGTTTTAGTCGGTTCGAGTCCGACATAACCGCCTCCACCGGCTCCGTGGGGGTGGTATCCGTGGGGATTTTTCGCAGGATAAAAAAAAAAAAAAAAAAAAACCCGAGCCAGCCGTAACGAACATAAGTTTCGTAAAAACCGGAGTCAGATGATATTAAAAACCTTCTCTCTTTCAAACAATCTTTAGTTTGAAGCCCCCCGTTATAGTGTGGCCGTGTCAATGACCATGAACACAAAATATGTATCTTCTTGTTTTCTCTTATTAATTAAATGGTATGTTAATGAGTACAAAGGTGAAGTAAATAAAGAGCAAATTCTTTTCTCATTACGAGCTCATCGTGACCGGGCACGTGGCGCGCCACCGATACGGCTACAGCTAGCTAATCAGTGGTACTGACGTGAGCACGTCGGTCTCCGGGTAGTGGTTGGGCAGGCAGGGCAGCGCCAGCGTGAGGCGCGAGGTGGTGACGTAGCCACTGCCGAGCTGCAGGGCAGGCGGGGCTTCGCCGAGTAACAAAGCAGGCGGGGCTCCGCCGGGCTGCAGGGCAAGCGGGGCTCCGCCGGGCTGCAGGCCAGGCGGGGCGACATCCCCTGCCGCTCCCGTGGTCCACCACGCGCGCGTGAGTTCGCCGCCGAACAGTTTACACGCCGTGAACTGCAGCTCGATGGACTCCAGCCTGTCGCGTGAGACGCGAACGATCAAACAATAGTCTGCTTGACTACTACTACAATATTGTATGGAATAGATACATTGGATATGATAACTATGCTATTCCTGACACGATAACCCCGGCACGGACCCCGACAACGGAGCCCCCAGACAAATTATAAACAACAGCTGGTTATATAAGAAAAAGTATGAGAGTACCTCCGCGAGTGGCTCATGGGCACGACGGGCGGGTGCACGACGAACCGCAGCGGCACCACCTCCCACCACACCTCCATCTCCGCGCACACCACCTCGCACACCTCGTGCACCGACCTCTGCCACCACACACTCGTCTTGTACTTATATCGTCACAAGATAAATGGCCAGTTATGACATTTGCCTTCGTAAAGTAACTAGTGAAGTAACCATGCGCCTCGGTACTTGATACTCACGATAAAAAGATTCACTTAATCGATCTAAGTATGTATAATAATATGGAAACAAATAACACCGGCCAAGTAAAATCTGGCCTTAAAAAATATATCTTGATCGTTTTTTTTTTCTTTAACCGATTAATTGTGAATAGTCTGCGTACAATCCATAATAAATAGATAAAAATAAAATAGCTTTATTTAATTCCATGCAAACAAAACACAATTAAATTCATAATTCATGCAGTAAATTAGCAATATTAAAAAGGCAAAACATTATATGTACAGTAATTGAAAAGAGTGATAAAATAGAATAATAATAATGAAAATAATGAAATAATAATATATCTATTGTATTTGTATTTCTATCTCTTGTGTTTGTATGGACCCCGTTCGGGTAAAAGCCTCCTCCAAAGTATTCCATTCATTCCTATCTTGTGCTGTTTCTATCCACCTCGACCCGCCACCGTCGCTATTTCGTCTGCCCATCGGCCTCTGGCTCTAGTGCCTTGCGGTCCAGACAATTTTACAACTTCTTTTGTCCATCTGTTGTCGGTGTACCTGGCCACGTGTCCTGCCCATTTCCACTGTCTTTGTAGGGAGAAAGTAAGTGCATTTGTGACTTTTGTTTGCATGCGAATATCTACGTTTCTCATTTTGTCCCTCAATTTCAAACCTAGGCAGCTTCGTTCCATTCGTCTTTGAGTAGTCTGAATTCTGTTTCTGGATTTCATATCGCACGTCCAGATTTGGCAGCCATAGGTGAGGCAAGGTAGAATTTCAGATTCCATGAGTCCTTTCTTGATAGGTATCGGAAGCTGTGATTTGAATATTTCTTTGCGAGCCCAGAATGTCCTCCAGGTGATAGCTTCTCTCCTTTCTACCTCTTCATCACCTTTTGTTTCTGCTAAATAAATCTGTTTGCCCAGGTAGACGTAATTTTCTACGTATTTTGGGGAGGTGTTTTCACGCAAATGGTTTTTTTGTGGTGGTTAGTTATGGCTTCCATTTTGTTAGCATTCATTTCCAATCCAACTCGTGTACTAGCCTGGAACAGGTCGTTTATCATGCACTCCACGCTTAAAACACTGAACCAATCTCGATGAAATTTGGTACTATTTGGTGGGTTAGAGCTTGAGAATGGACATAGGCTACGTTTTATCGGGAAAAAAGGGTAGAAAGGGGAGAGGGAATAGGGTAAGAGGATGAGATAGTATGAAAGCTTGTTATTTTTGAAGACATCCTGATGAAATTAGGTACAGAAGTGGATTACAGCTTGAGAAGGACATAAGCTACCTTTTAATATGAAAAATGGCAGTTGGGGGGGGGGGGGGGGGAGTTAGTATGAAAGGTTGACATTTTTGAAGATATTTATTTATTTATTTTATTTATTTATTTGTTTCATTAAAATACAATTTTCAAAAGTTACCTTACATGCCCCCAAACTAGGCTGTGAAGCCTGTATGTTGGGCAGCAGTGAAAATGTTGTACAAGAAGTTTAGAATAACATGCTACAGATTTTATACAATAAATAATTAATATTTAGTATGGTATATTAAATGTATTTAAGAATTTGTATGTAAGAAAGTGTGTGTGTGTGTGTGTGTGTGTGTGTGTGTGTGTGTGTGTGTGTGTGTGTGTGTGTGTGTGTGTGTGTGTGTGTGCGTGCACGCGTTTAAGTTTATGTCTGAGTATATTAAGAGAAAGGAAACAAGTAAGTAATGTTTAGGTTGTTTTTACGCGATAAATTTAAGAAGGTCTTCGGGATCCTGTTCGGTCCTTAGACCAATTAGGAAGAGTGAATAAGTCGAATATAATATACATAGAGGCGAGTTGAGGAGCGAGTAGAGGTCGCTATAAAGAGGCGAAGGGATAAAATTCAAAATTATAATAAATATTAAAGACTAGTTCGAAAAAATAATAACAAAAATCCGCGGGCATTTTTCCAATCATTCACTTAGTCTAATACTTATGGTCTACATACAGTGATTTGGTTGAGTAGCATAGCTGAGCGAACTGCTCATTTCCAAGCTTATTTATTATCTATGTATTCTTGGATTTTATAATAGCCTCTCTGGCACAATTTACTCTCACCTGTATTTTTAAATTTATTTACAGGTAAATCTCTAATTTTATTACGAAGCTTTTTAAAAAGCGTAAACAGCTGCCCTGGAAAGAATTACTTGTTTTATGGAGTCTACTATGACAAACTACAAGATTATATTAATTATGTGTGGTATTTATTTTGTGCCTGTAGGCTATAGATGTCGAATAGAAAGTCGAGTAGAATCGAGTACAGAGGCGAGTAGATACGCGACTAGAGAAGCCACTGGAGAGGCATGTAGAGAATCAAATAGTTTTAGTTAAGAGACCATTTCGATCGCTAAGACATGCGGACTTCATGGGCGTGAACTGTCAAATCGGACTTTTTATTTTGTAATGACCTGACGACTATAGGTATACATATTGAATAACACACTTGTACTTTTCCACTAATTTTATTTCTAGACCTGACCGGTTTCGCCTTACGGCATTCTCAAAGGTTCACATTGATGTTTCAAAAATGTTTGAAACATCAATGTGGTCTAGAAATAAAATTAGTGGAAAAGTACAAGTGTGTTATTCAATATGTGTAGCAGATTCCACCAAGCGCCATCAATCTCCAGTATAAACAGACTATAGGTATACATTAAGTACTTGGAAACATTGCTAGTTATAAATTATATAAAGTGTAACAAAATGAACTCGCAGAACTTTACGTAATTACTTGATATCTGAAAATACAATGCCATTACCGCTAAACCTGGCACCGGCATGCACTCGACTTCAGCGGTGCTGAGGATTACTGGCTCTTGGCCGGGCAGGAAGCTCTCTCGAGGAATATCTTTTAGAATCAACCTGCATGTAAATGTAAAAGTACTATATTATTTTTCATCCCTTCTATTCGAAAAATGTCACTTTATTGTCACGGTACTGGGGAGCAAAATAGCTCTTTTCTGTTCAGAGCCAAGCAGCGGGCCGGCAAAGTGATTTGAATTTGGAACATTAATATTAGGTCCTTACATATGAAATTGGCGTTTTGTATGGGAGGAACAAAAAGTCGAATTTTTTTAAATATAATTTATTTAATTAATCAAAGTATAAACCATTGTTTTCTATGCACTTTTGCCATCTCATAGGTAGTTCATTGATCCCTTTACTAAAAAAACCAGTCGGACGGGAATCAATAAAATCTGTGAAGGCGATTTGGACTGCTCCATCAGAGTTGAATTTTTTCCCTTGTAAGAAGTTGTCCAAATTTCGAAAAAAATGGTAATCTGTTGGAGCAAGGTCCAGGGAGTACGGAGGATGTCTTAGACATTCCAATTGAAACTCTTCTAATTTGGTAGCCGTCTGTTGTGCGGTGTGTGGTCTAGCGTTGTCGTGAAGCAGCAGTGGCGTGGAGCGATTGACCCGCCTAGGTTGTTTAGCCGCTAGCTTTTCCATCATTGTTTGCAATTGCTGACAATAGACATCAGCCGTAATAGTCTGGCCAGATTTGAGAAAACTGTAATGAACAATACCGGCACTAGTCCACCAAACGCTCACAAGTAACTTTTTTGGGGTTAATTTTCACTTGGGGCAGGATTTGGCTGGCTGGCCAGGATCCGACCATTGCGCTGAGCGCTTCCGATTATCGTAAAGAATCCATTTTTCATCACAGGTAATGATTCGGTTTAAAATACCTTCACTATAAATTGTGCCGGTTCAGTAATGTAACGCAGCAGTCGACGCGCGTTTGCCGGTTTGCTTCAGTCAATTCGTGAGGTACCCACCTTTCAAGCTTTTTAATCTTCCCAATTTGCTTCAAGTGAATTAAAACAGTTTTATCACTAACGCCGCAGCCTGCAGCTACCTCGGACGTGGTTTGCGATGGATCCGCTTCCACAATAGCCTTCAATACTTCATTATCAACTTGGGTCTCAGGCTGTCCACGGGGCTTGTTCTGCAGGTCGAAATTTCCAGAACGAAAACGTTGGAACCAAAAACGAACTGTGTTTTCTTTTGCAACATGACCGCCATAAATATCATTCACCCTTCGAGTCGTTTCCGCAGCACTAGTGCCACGGCGGAACTCGTATTCGTAAATAATGTGATATTTTAAGTTTTCCATTTTGTAAAATGAGTGACGCAAACAGAAGAAAAAAATCAAATGAATGACGGTCATCGAAGCACAAATACATGAGTAAATAGCTGTATAAATTTGAATTTGGAATTCCTTACCAAAGAGGAGAAAATCGTGATTAAAGTGGCCAGTACGAAAAACGCCAATTTCATATGTAAGGACCTAATATTTCATAGAAATCGAACGCAAATTGTACGGATTACTGGCTGGTACGTGTTGGCTGCATAGCACGGGGTGACCTGTGCTAAGTAAAAAAAAAAACAAAGAGGGCCAATTACTCCTCTGTTCTTGTAATTAGTACATTACCTATTTAAGTTGTATTTTGCAAAATAATATGAGTTCTACATCGAGTTATGGAAGTGACAATGCATTAACTCCTGAAACAATCAGATATTGTAGAAGATAATAACGCCGTACAAAACTTGTTACCCACGAAATCTAGTGAGAAATATTTTCTCATAGAACGGGGATGAAAAGTAGAGTGTATAACTCGGGAGCAAATTATTTTTCCCTCGGGCGTTGTACTTTGAATCCCTCGCTGCGCTCAGGATTCTACGTTAGAATCCCTCGCTACGCTCGGGATTCTATTCTAGAATCCTTCGCTTTGCTCTTGATTCAAAGTAGCGCCCTCGCCGTAAAAATACCACTTTGCTCCCTTGTAATACAATCTACTATTACAGTCCCGGGTCCTTTAAGCGGGGCGTGAAAAGGCATCTGATAAGGCCGTCAAGCTGAGTGCCACCACTGTTAACATAGTACATGTTTACGATGGCGACCCTCTTTCCGAGACTTTGCCTTTAGCTTACCATCAGGCGAAGTGAAGTCACATTGATGTGTCTTTTATATCAGCTGTCTTGTAGCGGTCTGCCTTCATCACAGGATACTCTAATAATGCCAAATTGTTCAAATAAAAACGTGTCTTCTCCCATAGATTGAGATGACCGGAAAAGTCATCCAGAATGGGACTCGTACCCACGCCAATCCCTGACAGGGTGTATTCGCACAAAGTCATAGTCTATCTTCCACGGTTATAGTTAACAGCAACCTTCATGAACAAATGTCAAGAAAGTCACGTATGTGCACGAACTAGCCAAACCAAACCAATGACGCGAGCCCGAGACACTTGGCAGTAGTGCACACGCAGCACGCAGCTCGCAGTACCTCAGCACGCTGCGCTGCAGGCCCAGCGCGCCGCCCACGTCGGGCACGCGCACCTCGAGCGCGCACGCCGCGTGCGGCAGGATCTCGCCGCTCGCCGGCGTCACCTCCACGCGGTGCGGCGCCTCGTGGCGCCTGGCGAACGCGCCCGGCTCCTGCGCACGACTGTTTTGTAAAGCCGTGTACGCATGTACGAACATAGTTGTTAACGCAAACATCGAACATGAACATTTTGTTTGTACGATTGGACGGCGTATCCGAAAGGCCGATTTACATCAGACGAGCGAATTTTCAATCTATCCCCTTTTCGTCAAATTCTATCAATCTTGTAAACAGAGTCAGAAGATTCCTTCGTTGTTCTTCTTAGCTCGCATAGATTCTATGATATATTATTTATACTAAAAGATTAAACACTAGAGAGGTTAGAGTGATTATTAGTTACTTCGGTTCTAATATTCTTTAAGTAAAAATGCTCTTGTTCCAGCTCTAGCTCTATGTATGATTGGTCTAAGGCGATTGGCACACTGCAACGCACAACACTCGCGTCGAGCGTTGATGCGTCGCTAACGTCGCCTCTACAGAGCTCTTTTTATATAAAAAAAACGCGGGGTCCCACACATGAAAACGCAATCACGCGCGTAACGTAACGCGCGTACAAGCAGAATACGGGCGTGATGGTGCGTAAAACGCGAGGCACGCTGGAATCTGCTATGACGCACGTGATTTCCGAGGGATTTTAGTCCAAGAGCTGTTAGAAATTTCTGTGTGTGTGTTAGACGAATTTAAAATTAATATTATTGCAATGCAACATATATATTTAACGTCAAATATAAAGCTCTTTTACATCAATCGACGTCCGATGTCCAATATCTGACATCCGAGATCGGAGGAAGTCAAATATCGATGTCCAGTATCGGGTATTGGAGCCGACACCACTGTTTTGGCCCGATATCGGAATACGCAGAGACTGCAAGTGACTTTCAACGTAAATGGCATTTTCTTAGTTACGTCTCTTATCGCGTTAACACGTGATTATGCTGATCACGAATATATGACAAAAAAAATGAGTTACTATGTCTAGTCAATAAGGTCGAAAATTGCTTGCATTCTTATAGTTTTCTATTTATCTCTAGTGTCCTTATCATGGTCTGGGCTATCGAGATATTGGTCGGATGACTTTATTATATTGTACTTTACTTTTCTTAAAATTTTAGATTTCTTCACACACTTACCTACTCAAAATTTTCTAATATCTCTCGGACTATACTAAAAACGCCGCTCGCCGCGCGGATGCAGATCTGCTCACCCGTGACCACGCGCGTCGGCCGCCTTTTACTCACGACCGACGTGGCGTGCCGCGCGTTGCAGTGTGCCAATCGCTTAATGCACTTGAATGTTAACGCGATTATAGTTCGAATCGCGTTCACATTCAAATGTATTTAGGCCAAATGATAATCGCAATCGGCGCACAACAGTCGCCGACGCCGCGCCGTTTTAAGTGGACAGTTATGAAATGCAGTGACACGAGACAGTGTTTACTAATGGATCCAAGATGGTAGGAAACACTTTTGTATTAAAAAAAATAACAAAAAACGCCTGTAGCGTTATCGCCCGTATAGTTTTGTTACATTTCATAAAGCTAATCGACCGTTCATATGGAACATACGGCCCACAGATAGCATTGCCGCAAACATGTTTGACTAACAGAGTATTCGGTGTTCGTTGGCGGTGCGCGCGAAAACTTGATGTATGAGTTCATAACTATGTTCGTGTTCGTACGCGGGTTACCTATCTTTATCCCGAATTTTAATATTCCGAATATCATAATCCCAATAAATTTGGTTTTAGTGTACCTGGAAATGGATTCATCTGCGAAATTAAAACGGAATTATAGAAAGTCATTCATGACATCTGTCTTTTAAAAGTTCTACCAACCGTTGTCGGGGTTTTAAGATTCGGGTAACAGAAATTCGATATTTCAATAGGTTACCTCGTACGCGCGTATACCTACGGCTTATCATGTTGTCAGTGTTATTTATTTAAAAATACATTTCACAAGTGTGTGGACTTGAATGCTTTTAAACGTAGAAGACTCAAAAAATCATGTTCATAATTTTATTCAGTTTATTATTAGTCATTAAATTATCTCCTGACAAGAAAATAATGAAGCGTCATCGTGAGCGCGCTATATAAATTAGAAAGGCTACGTTTGAGCCAAATTATCGTATTGAATTTATTAACGTCGACGGTTATTATCGAGGATAATATAATAAATAGACGTTTATAATAGTCCTTACTTTTATTTATTTCTTCCTAAAGAATATCACCTTAGCTATATGAGCCATTCGATAACTTGTCCTGAGAACCGCCCATCAGACGTACATCGCACAGTAGCAGCTTACCGCGCGCTGTCGCCGCCGAGCGCTAATCCCCTGGGTAGAGCCTCCCAGTCGTCCGAGTGCGTCACGTATTTCACGATTTACTCGGTAATCTTAAGCGGCCACCAACTTTTATATTACTTCGTATAATGTAGAGTGAATATAAATATCATTCTTAAGTTTATGAACGTAATTGTATAACGACGATAATAAAAGTATGAAAAAGGGGTGATCTACTCTATCTTGTTCCTCTTAGCGTTAATCCCAGTCGCTTTCAGCTTTCTTTCTAAGCTTTCAGCTTAGAGTCTGGGGTACGCTTTACTGGTCTAACCGCGGGACTTCGATATTTTTACCGTGAAGCAACTGCCATTTGACCTCCACAACCCAAAGGTAATGTCGAAATATTGCAGTTAGACCAGTTGTTGAACTTTTGAGGGCTCCAATTACCCGTAACCACTGCCATAGAAGTTCGTATGGCAACTGGGACCGACGGCTAAACGTGCTCTCCGAAACACGACCAGACCAATGCAAATACCTATATTCATGCATACAAATATTTGCACTGAGCGGGCCTCCACGTTCACCACCGCTACGCCACAGAAGCTGTCAATATCTAGTACATGTCACGGTTATATTAATGAGATCATATAAATGTATGTGTGCAATTGTTGGCAGCGGTACTGTGTAGTACCGGACCGGGGTGCTCGCATTACCGTGCTGGCCATGTGCCTGGCCGCCCTCGCCCCGGGACACAGGCGCTCGCTGTCGGCGCTGTCGTCGCTGGAGCGGCCGGAGCTGCTGGAGCGGCTGGAGTCCTCGTCCCAGCAGAAGCACACCCCCCACCGGCGCGCCCCCCAGTAGTAATTATACGCAATTGGACTGGAAAATAAATAAATACAATGTTGTACACCTCTGGTTTTAAATATTCCACTGGAGCAATAACGATGATGGTTGAATATGATTAAGTAGTATTTCAACAAAAATGATGGATATATATAATTACTTTGATAGACATAATCTAAGACTATTGTTCTTACATACAAATTATAGATTTCATTCTTGTGTTGATTTGATTCTTGTCAGACGTAATGTCACAACTACAATTATTCTTATCAGTTTTCGTGTACAAAATAAGGATAAGCGTAGCATTGGCGATGATGTAGTTAATTTGATTATTTGTCAATAAAGTTTATCGAAATCCACATCTTTGTGTGTGTGTTTGTTCAAGAAAATAATTTTAGAATCATATTAATTCAAAATATACAAGTGTTTTTATAAATATAATTTTCAGTATGTTGGTTCAACTGCGTTCCGACTAGTGATGTTACGAACTCGAGTCTTTGAGTCCTAATTCGATAGACTCGACTCAATTTTACAAGACTCAGTGAACTAACTTAACTCGGAGTCTTGAGTCGAGCCGAGCTTCAGTCTTTTCATAAAGATTCGAGCGCTAAAATAGAACTCGAGCCTTAAAAAGAGCTCGAGTCTTAAATAGAGCTCGAGTCTTAAATAGAGCTCGAGTCTTAAAAAAGCTTGAGTCTTAAAAGAGCTCGAGTCTTATGTCTACAACGTGTTAAGGTTTAATAATGTTAACAGTTGCAGGTTAATCCAAAGGTTTAATAAATAGATTTACAAGTACGTTAGATTTTTTTAAGATAACCAAATTATTCTGGCCTTTATACATACTTATATGTGCGTCATCGGGTCAATTTAGATTGCTTGTGATTTTATTTAACTTATGTATTTTCTTCTGCCGCTTGCCTATTATTGAAATAATAATAATAGAAACAACACTTCACTTAGGCCCGTGTATATTAAATAATAAAAATATTAGTAAGTATACCAGGTACTAAATGTGACTGTGTATTATTATATTTTCATGATTAAAATTATTTTTCATGATTAAAATTGTCTTTCCTATTAATTAAAGCTTTTATTTTTCAAAATATGCTTCTCATTACGAATATATTCCACAAAAGTAAAATGCCTGATTTAAAAAGGAACTTCAAACGGATTAGAACTCGAGCACGACTCGCCCGTAAAAAGGACTCGATCGCTAAAAAAGACTCGAGTCTCATGTTGCGCTCAAGAGCTCATATAGACTCGAGTTCTCTAGTCTTGGGAGTCTTATTGTAATGAGTCGAGTCCTGTAATTGGTCAGTCGAGCTCAAAATGTAGGACTCAAAGACTCGAGTTCTTAACATCGCTAGTTCCGACCGTACTTATCCAGAGCAGAGTATACCTACTAAAGTGGGTACTTTCGCAAACGTGCTTTTTTCTTCAACAGGCCCTATTTTATTTTGTAATTGAAATATGAATGTCTAATGGACATAAACAACTAAATATATTGAGAACACTTTTCAAAACGTTTTTAGGAATTAGAGCATCCAAAACCTTTGCTAAATGTAAACCTTTGAGAATGCCGTAAGGCGAAACCGGTCAGTTCAATATAATAAATACAGTGGAAAAAGTACAAGTGTTTTCAATATGTGTAACAATAAATTCCGCCAAGTGCCATCAATCAACAAACAGAAATAGTATGAATGGCTACTTTAAGTTATTTAATAAAGATAACCAGTTTATTTCTACCAGATTCGTATTAAATATTTGTATGTACTTTCAATAGACATGAGTTTTTCTAAATATATGATGATGCACCTACCATTTCATTCTGGGTCCGGTCGAGTACAACCTATTCCCAAAATGCCTGATTGCATTATAAACGATTGTCAAATCGTCTGTTTCCCAAATTGTCTGAATTCAATATGACTTAGGCCCGATTCGCCTGAATCTTAAGATGTCTTCTTCCCACAATGCCTGAAATTCGCAATGCCTTATTCTTATAATTACTGAAAATATTTTTTTACATCTAATATTTTGCACCGTATCTATACATCGTATATCTAAGCCCAGCCCGTGTTACCCTGTGTAGGAAAGGAGAGGGTGGGACTAATAGAAGAGCTCATTCTATACCCTAACGTGGTAGAGACAATGGTAAAATACGGTTTTTTTTTATTGTGCGCAAAATCCCCACGGATACCACCCCCACGGAGCCGGTGGAGGCGGTTATGTCGGACTGGAACCGACTAAAACGCACGCCGTCTTGGGTCCTTCATTGCCGGAGGTGAGATTGTCGAAAGCATAATCTCTCGCACCCCGGCAGACCCAGGACCATCTCTTTCGAGATGGTCCGCTTCGGGTTGTGGGGATCTCGGTGTCCCCATCTAGCCCCGGGTACGGGGACGCGCACTTTGCGCCACCGCCGCGACAGGTGGGCGACAGGTGGCTCCACTGGTCACCCCCAGGTCAGCGCTCATGGAGGACGGAGGTCGTTCTGCGACCTCCGACGTCCGGTTCGCCCTCGCTCTTCGCGTGCTTCCCGGGCCCGGAGTCTAGTCCGGACCAGACCGGCCGCCTCCTTCTTCGAGCATTACTTGCTCGCAGAAGGAGGCGGCCGCACCCCAAGCGTTCGCGCATCGTACCATCGCTGTGAGCAATGTGGCGAGTGTGAGGACTCCCACCACCAAAGCCGCCACTAGGACCCGCCTCAGCGTGTCCCACGCCGGGCACTCGGTCAGCGACATAACTTCCTTTGTAATCCATACTAATCCATACTTCCATACTAATATTATAAATGCGAAAGTAACTCTGTCTGTCTGTCTATATGTTACGCTTTCACGCCTGAACTACTGAACCGATTTTCATGAAATTTGGTTTAGGGGTAAATTAAACCATGAGAAAGGACATAGGCTATGTTTGGTCGCGATAACCGACATCCACGCGGGCGGAGCCGCGGGTAAAAGCTAGTTGAAAAATAAGTAGAAAGTTCAACTAATAGGATCAATTTTGTCCAGAAAGTTCAACTTTTACAGAAAACGAACAAAGTTGAAATAATTGGAACTATTTGATGCTATTAGTTCAACTGGCTGAACTTAGTTTTATATTATAATGGCAACATTTGATCTCTGCACAACACAATTTTCAGGTTATCCTTTGAAAATACCCTCTATTCCACTAAGTTCAACTTTAAGTTATTATTATATTCAAAGTAAGTAGGTAATAAATAACTATTTGAGTAGATCCTATCGCTAGTAAGCAACTGAAATGTTGGGATCAGTGTAAATAACACGATAACACAAACAAAATACTATAGAATTAAATAAATAAATAAATAAATATTCCACAACATTCTACACAACGCTATCTAGACCCATGGTAAGCATAGCTTAACTAGCTTGTGTTATGGAATCTAGAATGCGGATAAACATACATAGATACTTTTTTTTTTTTGTAAATACATACATATTATACATAGAAACACCCAGACCAATGCAAATAGCCATATTCATGCATACAAATATTTGCACTGAGCGGGAATCGAACCCGCGCCTCCTGCGTAGCAGTCGCGTTCACTACCACCACGCCACGGAGGCTGTTTATTTATTAGTTAAAATAGTATTTATTAGTTAAAATAGTCTTAATTATATGTGTAACATTCGTGTTAAATCGATTGAAATTTCTTCATAAACAAAGTCGATTGTCACTAGAAATCGAATATGTAACGTATTGGCAGAAAACTATTTGACGTTTGATTATCCTTCAAAATTAAAGTTATGGCTTGGACAGACTATAAATGGGAAATGTCAGCGACCTCCAAATTCAGGCATGTTGCTATTTGGTTATTTTGGGATTCAGGCCATTTTTTTTGTTGGGATTTGGGATTTGAGCAGTTTGAGATTAAGTTTATTCGAAAATCAGGCAATTTGGTTCACAGACGATTCACAGACGATTGAATTTTAGGCGTATTGACGCCTCAGGCATTTTGGGAATAGGTTGTACTCGACCGGACCCTTCATTCTTTATAAACACATCGTTATATTTATGTCAACTAGTTAGTTAGAGACAAGTTTTGTGTGGCCAGTGTAGAAAAAGGGGTCATGTAATAAGGAATCTAGAGGTGATACGAGTAGGATTTAAAAGGCAGTACAATGTAGTCGATATTTCCCTAATGTATGTAATAAAATTAAATCAAATGAGTTCGACCTCTCACCATTTTCCTAATACACTACCGTGCCGTGCCGTGGCGGACCGACCTGCAGTTGACGAGGCGCACGCAGGCGGCCAGCGCGCGGTGCGGGTGCGCCGTGCCCACGTGCACGAAGTACTCGCACGCCGCGTCTGCTTCGCCACCGATGTCGAAGTCCTTCTCATGCGCCTGCCACACACCCGTGTGTAGTGCACAGCGAGAACATCGAACGTGAGTGTGGCATGCGGCGGCACCACATGTACAGTCAACTACAAAAGTAGCTTAACAAATTCTAATTTATTGAACACTGTGGCCCCTAAACCTTACATAAAATAGTGAAAAAAAAACTTGTATGTAAATTAAGTTTGTCTTCTGGGAATCATAACACCACATTTACTATAGACAGATGCATTCCGATATAACAAAGATTTGTATAATATTTCAGTGTTAATCAACTTATGGCCGTTGACTGTACCTATCCAGCGTCATCTGGCGATAGTGTGCCGAACCACTTTGGGCTGCGATTACCTCATTCTGTGGAGGATCCTGTCTTTGCATCGGTTGTTGCTCCACAGATAGAATGGGTACGTAAAAAGTATAATTTGAACAACTCAAGCTAATAATAGTAATCGTACTAGGTACATATGAAATTCAGCAATACAAGCGAGGGTAACAACGAGAGCGAGCGCCGAAATTTGTCACCCGGGCACTCGATCCTCACAAACGTGAAATCAAAAGTCTCAAACGCACGAAAGCGGTACAATCGGTGGATAATATCGCACGCGTCACTACGCAAGATACCTAGTTTCTATTACATTGAATTTTAGCAGATGCCAGTACCATCGCAGCGGCGGCGCGTCGTCGGAGCTGCGACATAATAAACAATGGACTAAAACGGACATCGCCCCAGCACGGGCGGGACGTCGGCCGGGCGTACCTCCAGCACGAGGTGGCGCGCGCTGTAGTGCAGGCTGTCGCCCAGCAGGCTCACGCGCCGCACCGCGGCCGTGGAGCTCAGCACGCGCAGCGCCGCCTCGTGCGCGCCCGCCGCGCGCGCCGCCAGCCACGCCACCGCGCGCACCGCGCCGCCGCCGCGCCACGCCGCCGGCCACCACGCGAACGACTCCGCCACCACGGCGCCGCGCCACGTCACGCACTGCACACCTCTACCGTTAGTGGCCTGCCTCCTGCCTCACTCGCTACGCCTTAGGATCTACGCTTGCGTGTTGGGTGAACTAACCTTCAACATAAGTAGTAATGCGAGGAGGCGTAACTGTAGAGTGAGAGGGTTACTTTATAGACTAAGCCGGTCCACTCGCACCGGAAAGTGTCGACGTATCTGCAAGTAAAGTATCAGAAAAAGAAACTGACGTCAAGATCCCAGTCCAGCCAGGCGTCCTCGGTGAGCACGAAGAAGGTGGCGTGCGCGGCATCGCAGTGCAGCAGCACGCGCGCGCAGTGCACGTCGCCCAGCAGGCGCGCGCCCAGCTCCAGCACGGCGCCGCGCGCGCCCAGCGACAGCGACGACTCGCTCGCCTGCGCCCACGGGCACGCGGCCGCCGGGACCGCCACTGGCCCGGCGCGCCGAGCGTTAGTGACATCGGACCGCGTCAGCGCGTAGTGCGGCTGGCGCGGCGTGCTGAGTACTCACGGCCCAGGAGAGGCGGCTCCATGTAGCACTCGATGGGCACGGCGAGCGTCTGGCCGCGCGAAACGCGCACCGCCAGCCGGTCGATCAGCACGCGTACGTTGGCGGGGCGGAAGTGCACGCGCAGCTCGACGGTGGCGCCCGACGTGATGGTGAGGCCGCGCGGACCGTTGATCTCCACGTTGAGCTCGCGGCGCCGTGGAGGAGTGATAGAGAGTCGGCACTCAAATTTGGTGACGTTGACGAGGCGGATACATTTCTTAAGCAAAAAACATAAGTATAGGTATTCATTAAGTTTTCTAAATTTAATAGCTGCGACACACCGGATGACGTGTATCTACAAAATGAAACGGCGCACGGTGGCAAGGAGATCACGGGATTGTTCTCGAAATAATTTTACTCAACGTTTAACACAACTTCAGATAATAATGGCCACCAAGATATTAGCATTAATAGCTGTAACCACATGCACATACATAATTTCGAGATATCAAAATCTGATATCTTAAAATCTTTACAATCATTAGACATTAAGAAAGGGCCTGGGCCAGACCAAATTTCTCCAATTTTTCTCAAATCCTGTGCCAAACAACTGTATGAACCCTTGTATATAATTTTCAATCGGTCTCTATACCTGGGTGCATTTCCATCAAAATGGAAGACTGCTCATGTTACTCCAGTTTTGAAAAAAGGTGATGCATGTAATGTTTCCAATTACAGGCCAATATCTATCCAGGCCGCTTATGGTAAGCTGTTCGAATCCAGCGAGCAGCGCTGGAAGTGGTCATTTTTTTGAGAAGTGGTCAATTTGAGATGTGGACATTTTGAGATGTTGTCAATTTGGGAAGTTGACGATTTGAGATGTGGTCAATTTAAGAACAGACATAATGAGATGTGATCAATTTGGGAAGTGGACGATTTGAGATGTGGTCGAAGTGGGACGGAGCGCACGGATTTTTCCAAGGCGTTCGATGTGGTAAATCATAATCGATTGGTTCGCAAGCTTGGCCATGCGGGCATAATTATGTGGTTCACTGCTGAGGTGGTGCGAATCGTAGCTCCAAATCGTTTACAAATGGTAAAAGTTTGGGGCTTTCTATCGGAACCCAAACGTGTACCATCTGGCGTCCCACAGGGCACACACCTGGGACCATTGTTTTTCATTCTTTTTATCAACGATTTATGGAGTATTATAGAGTCAAAGTATCAGTTATTTGTGGATGACCTCAAAATTTATAAAACAATTGCATGTACCTACGATACTCAAATCTTACAAAATGATATAGATAGAATGAATGAATGATGTGTCACTAACTGCATGTCTCTCAACGTCTCAAAATGCCACCATATAAAATTCACTCGCAAGAGAAAACCTACCGCTGTAAATTATTTTCTCAACGGAACAAAACTAGGTGGGGTTTCAAGTATAAGAGATTTGGGTGTTACAATGGATAGGAGATTGGACTTTCGTGAGCATGTCGATCACATTGTCAAGAGGGGAAGTAGGCTCGCTGGATTCGTTATTCGACAAACCAAGATTTTCAAAGATCCATCAGTGTCAATAACTACTCTTTAATTGTTATGTTCGTAGCTTAGTGGAACACAGTAGCCCCATATGGTGCCCTACTTACAAAATCCATATTGACCGGCTTGAAGCAGTTCAGAGGCGCTTCATGTACCATCTAACCTTTGCGAATGGCAAATGCCGTGCGCTTGCTTCCTATGAAGCGAGACTGAGTCATTACTGCGTTAGCTCGTTATATCAGAGACGCAGTGTAGCCGATCACACCTTCTTGTATGAAGTTGTGAATGATTTGGTCGACTGTCCAGAACTGCTGGAAAAGGTAACGTTTGCGGTGCCTCGTGATAGTAGCCGACTTCACAATATGAAAACTTTTGTAATGCCGACTGCTCGAACTAATCTTGGTCAACACTCGCCTATTTATCGTATGTGTTCGGCATATAATGCCATTGGTAGCGAGATAGATATTTTTAATCCTAAAATCAATCACTTCAAGAAGCTCTGTTTTGAACAAAAGAATGGATAATTTTTGATTGTACTTTTGTCAGCAGTGGTACTTTTGGTGTAACATGTGTAATTTTTAGTGTATGATAACACTATTTTAGTTATTTGCAATTCATTCTTTGTATGTTGTGTTCACATCTAGTAGATGGTACAAACATGTAATAACATAATAGTGTAAGATTAATTTTAAGTTACTAAATTGTATTGACCAGTTTTGTGAACATTTAATATAAAACAAAAAATTCAAAAAAATCTATGTGCTCCTGTAGTCGGTTTACAGTGCATGAACCTTAAAATTGTCATTGCTAGCTAAATCTAGGGTAGGGAATGTAGGGATACAAATTATTATAATATACCTACCACGTAGGTCTGTCCTACGAAACAGTTGATGAAGTTGAGTTGCGGCGGCACGCACACGATGTAGTCGGCGCGCTCGGCCGACGACGCGAAGCTGGCGGCGGGGGTGTCGCGGCACGCCACCACGCCGCCCACGCTGCCGTCAGTTACAAGGAAAAGCTTGAACACGAGATGATTTACACTCTAGAAATCGCATTGTTGGTTTAAGTCGGTTCGAGTTCGACACAATATATACGGTCGTTTCAGCAACGCGCTAACACAAGCGCTACGTTACGCGTCTCAAAGACCGGACTCGCGTAAATGGGCATATTTAACGCGTTGTGGTGTGGTACCGGTAGTGGTGTCTCTCACGACCCATACTTATTCGCATAAGCGCTAAGCGAGCGTTGATTGCGTGCCAGCTGGGGGGGTGACACACGCGCCTATGTGCGCTTACAAAAACAAGCTTATACGCGCGCCTACAACGCTAGTCTGAAACCGCTGTGTTATGTACAGATGTTGACTACTTTTTTCTCGAAAATTAATAAAATTAATATAATAAAATAATGTACTATAAGGGAAAGACTGCGGGTTCGAGTCCCGCCCGAGATGATTATGATGATTATATGGGTCCGGTCGAGTACAACCTATTCCCAAAATGCCTAAGACGTCAATACGCCTAAAATTCAAATCGTCTGTATACCAAAACGTCTAAAACCCAAATCGTCATAGAACCAAATTGCCTGATTTTCGAATAAACTTAATCTCAAAATGATCAAATCCCAAATGGCCTGAATCCCAAAATAACCGAATAGCAACATGCTTGAATTTGGAGGTCGCTGACATTTCCCATTTATAGTCTGTCCAAGCCATAACTTTACTTTTGAAGGATAATCAAATGTCAAATAGTTTTCTACCAAAACGTTATTTATTCGATTGATCGAATTTGTTTATGAAGAAATTTCAATCGATTTAACACGAATGTTACACATATAATTAAGACTATTTTAACTAATACTGTAGTTAATGTAATTTTGAATTTATGTAGATACATATTACATAATTATAAAATCAGAATTACAATGTCAAAAAATAAAAATTACTTAGGTCAAATTAAATCTAATCTATTAACCCGCCCCTCGTCGCACCCGGGGGCAAAAGTGCCCATCACGCTGGCGGCATTGCCTCGCTGGATAGCGATGGCCCACCTTTGCCTCAGGTACGAGGCGGAGCGAGAGTCGTTGGTTTTATCTCTCAACCTGCGCCCCACCTCACTAACCAATTTTTTAGCGTCAGTTAGTATTCTGTAGTGATTTGTTTGTGTAATCGTGTTATTTACACTGATCCCAACATTTCAGTTGCTTACTAGCGATAGGATCTACTCAAATAGTTATTTATTACCTACTTACTTTGAATATAATAATAACTTAAAGTTGAACTTAGTGGAATAGAGGGTATTTTCAAAGGATAACCTGAAAATTGTGTTGTGCAGAGATTAAATGTTGCCATTATAATATAAAACTAAGTTCAGCCAGTTGAACTAATAGCATCAAAAAATTCCAATTATTTCAACTTTGTTCTTTTTCTGCAAAAGTTGAACTTTCTGGACAAAATTGATCCTATTAGTTGAACTTTCTACTTATTTTTCAACTAGCTTTTACCCGCGGCTCCGCCCGCGTGGATGTCGGTTATCGCGACCAAACATTGCCTATGTCCTTTCTCAAGGTCTAAGCTACCCCTATACCAAATTTCATCAAAATCGGTTCAGTGGTTTAGGCGTGAAAGCGTAACATACAGACAGACAGACAGACAGACAGACAGACAGACAGACAGACAGACAGACAGACAGACAGACAGACAGACAGACAGACAGACAGACAGACAGACAGACAGAGTTACTTTCGCATTTATAATATTAGTATGGATTAGTATGGATTACAAAGGAAGTTATGCACCATCAGTATTTTACCGTCGCTGACCGAGTGCCCGGCGTGGGACACGCCGAGGTGGGTCTTTGTGGCGGCTTTGGGGGTGGGAGTCCTCACACTCGCCACATTGCTCACAGCGATGGTATGATGCGCGAACGCTTGGGGTGCGGCCGGCTCCTTCTGCTAGCAAGTAATGCTCGAGAAGGAGGCGGCCGGTCGGGTCCGGACTAGACTCCGGGCCCGGGAAGCACGCGAAGAGCGAAGGCGAACTGGACGTTGGAGGTCGCAGAACGACCTCCGTCCTCCATGAACGCTGACCTGGGGTTGACCGGTGTAGCCACCTGTCACCCAAGCAGAAGCAGGCCGCGGCGGCAGCGCAAAGTGCGCCTCCCCGTACTCGGGGCTAGATGGGGACACCGAGATCCCCACAACCCGAAGTCTGCCGGGGTGCGAGAGATTATGCTTTCGACAATCTCACCTCCGGCAATGAAGGACCCAAGACGGCGTGCGTTTTAGTCGGTTCGATTCCGACAAAACCGCCTCTACCGGCTCCGTGGGGGTGGTATCCGTGGGGATTTTGCGCACAATAAAAAAAAACCGTATTTTACCGTTGTCTCTACCACGTTAGGGTATAGAATGAGCTCTTCTATTAGTCCCACCCTCTCCTTTCCTACACAGGATAACACGGGCTGGGCTTAGATATACGATGTATAGATACGGTGCAAAATATTAGATGTAAAAAATTATTTTCAGTCATTATAAGAATAAGGCATTGCGAATTTCAGGCATTGTGGGAAGAAGACATTTTAAGATTCAGGCGAATCGAGCCTAAGTCATATTGAATTCAGACAACTTGGGAAACAGATGATTTGACAATCGTTTATACTGCAATCAGGCATTTTGGGAATAGGTTGTACTCGACCGGACCCGATTATATATTATATATTTTCCCTATGTATTCGATTTGTATAGTTAGCATACATAATGCTGTAAAAATTCATTCAAATAAGTAGTTTTAAAGATGTATAATTTGAGATTTACATGGTCAACTCGCCAGGATATTTACCATGTTTGCTAAAGTTACGTGATCCCGTGATACCCATACCGATACCGTAATCCTGGCGCGTGTAACAGTGCCGACATATCGGATACTGGATAATATTAACAAACATGGTAAAGTTTTAAAGATACATATTTGCTTTCGAAAATTCAATTTCTCGAGCCATCCCAAAACGCTCTATACAAAATCATGACACGTATTAGCAAGATGCGTAAGCATCTCTCGCGTAGCGCATAGTACAAATAATAAAAATATTTGTAATAATAAAGTTACAAATTCATATCTTTGTTATATATTCAACATACGTAATCACTATATTTTCTCGTCAGTGCACAGATATAATAAAATTGATATAAACAGCGTCGTTCAACTAGCAGTCTAATTTACGCCAGACATACTCCTTGATGAGACAGTGCGTTTTGTTTGGCCTATGTAGGAACTCCCACAGTTGCAGGCAACTTTATACAGTCAAAAGTAAAACTGTCTTTTAACGTGCGTAGGTATCATGACAGCTTTTTAAAAGGAGTGAAAAGTCGCTATTAAGAACTTCTTTGCGATTCGCTGCAGAAACCATTAAGAAGAAGAAGAGAACTTCTTTAAAATGTTTACGACCTTATCTGTCACTCCTGTCCCTTATAGTGGACGTCTAGGATGGCATGATCCGCTCTTTGTAACCGTTGAAAAAAACACTTGAGTTATGTGATGACGATACTGAACACAAAATTCTTATTTTGCATTCTTATCTGTTTGGTACATGTTCACGATGGTGACCCTCTCTCCGAGACTTTGCCCTTAGCTTAACCTTTAGATTTGTTAGTGTTAGTATTGTAGTAGTAGTATTGGAATCCATTCATGATATAGGTGAATATGTAGGTACTTGTCATAACTTTATTACTAACATTAGAGATAAGAAAAACATTGTTACTAACAAATTGGGCCTAGTTGCCATTAATAAAATGATTATTATTATTCTCTTTATTTTATTCTTTAACTTATTAATTACATTTTTAAATACATATATAAAAAATAAAACATATATTTAAAAATATAAAAAATAGTACCCCACCGGCATCGGGTACAGGGACCAAGCTACCGGTGGTTAGGGCTCCAGAGAAAGGAACTTCCTCACAATACGCGCCGTGTCGAGGAGTACTGCCTTCTGCATCTGGCCCTTGACCCATCCATCTAACCCGAGCCTCTTCAGATGTTGGTCGAGGCTCTTTGCTATCAGTCCGTTGACTGATACGACTATCGGTACAATGATTGCTGAGTCAACATTCCACATGTCGACAATCTCGTGGGCCAAGTCCAAGTATTTAACTTGTTTATCTTTCTCAGCTTTCACGAGATTCTCGTCATGAGGAATGGTGACATCAACAATCAATGCTCGGCGTTCGGATCGGTCTATCACCACAATGTCAGGCTTGTTAGCTACAACAGTCCTATCAGTGATGATAGACCGATCCCAGTACAATGTGATATGACTATTTTCTAGAACTGGCTCAGGAACATACCTATAGTACGGCACCTCGACTTCCACAAGGTTGTATTTCGGAGCAAGTCGCTGATGGATTATCCTGGCTACTTGATTATGTCTGTGCAAGTACTCGCCGTTAGCAAGACGAGAACAACCGGAAGTAATATGCCTGAGGGATTCACCAGGTTGGTGACACGCTCGACAAATGTCAATTGTGCCATCCCTCATGATATACTACCGGTAGTTATTCGTCTTAATAACTTCATCTGCAATTGCACAGACAAAACCTTCAGTTTCCCCAAAAAGGTCACTGAAACGTAGCCAGGATACGGACGCTAGTAGATCTACTTCGGGCCTGTGTAGGGCCCGATAGAACCTGCCATGTAGCTCCTTACTCTGCCATACCTCCCTGCGGCTGTCAGTGCCAACTATTGTAGGCCTGCGCCAGTTCTCTTTAGCCAAACCGAGCGGGGTAAGCCCGGTATCTACGTTGACTACATCACGATGCATGT